>JAQKAE010000006.1:2738888-4108333 GCA_027943155.1 Podospora tetraspora
GGAGAGGGGATGGAGGGGGGCGATGATGCATCCAACATGTGATACACTCCAACCGGAGGGCAGTGCTGTTCCTCACCATCGTCCCATGATTCCGAGCTGGTCGGTGGAGACGGCCGAGCCGAAAGCGCCAAGTCAATGACAACCGTCGTCGGGTCCGGGATGCGGGGAGACGGGGGACGGGGCACGAAGACGGGGACATGGAACGCCGTCGTCCCGTCACACTGCGTCCGGGTCCACAAACCGACGATCGCCGGGCTGTTTGGCGTTGGCATTAATAACCAGCAGGCACACTCGGCATGTAAAATAAAATAAAAAAACTCGAGTTGACCAAGTCATGTTTGGACTCTTCGTGGTCCGTCCAACGCAAACATGGCTTGGATAGTGCAAGGTGGAGCATCTCACAAAGATGTCCTCCCATCTCGCAGACCACCAGCGTCCATCCGGCCTGGTGTAGCTTCCCATGAGCCCCCTCCACTGTGCGCACCTCGGCATCTTCCTGGGAGACCGAGGCTGCGATGGATCAAGCCAGGACTGCTCAAAGCGGACATCCCTCGAGTTTGCGGCGCACATCTGGATACGGGACGTGGGGTAGGCTCAGTGGTGACTGATCAGCTTCGGCACAGTTTGCCTCCGCCAGTTTTCGGCCCTCTGTCATGATCTTTACCTAGCTCCCTAGATGATCGTCGACGTCCACACTCCGAAAAAGGGGGCGACGACAACATAGCAACGCAAAATGAACATCACATCCCTTCCGCCTCCGGATCAATGCGAGATCACCTTTGTCGGTGAGGGCGCTGCCAACGTAGTCTTCAAGGTCCTCATCACGACCCCTCCATCGACACACGATGATGAGGAAGTCTACCGCAAATTCAAGGGTCAGAGACATCCCCATCCAACTCATCTTACCCAGAAAACAAGCCCTAACACACCCACAGATCACCTCCTCCGTGTCCCCAAAGCCAACACAACCGCCTACTCCTACCACGACCTCCAATCCTACTGGCAGTCCACCATCGTCCCCCGCTTCCCCCCCTCCAACCTCGTCCACCAGGAGCTCCTCCACTGGACCTCCCCCGACGACGTCATCCCTCGCCTCAACTCCGCCCTGGACTCCATCGACGGCAACCGCCGCCCCGACTTCCGCGGCAGCCGCATCGCCCTTGTCACCACCGGCATGCTGGTAGCCGACATGAACCAAAGTAACCCCCCCTCACCACACCATTGTTTACCCCCCCCCTGACCCCCCACACAGCCCACCAAACCGACACCGTCTTCGAATTCAAACCCAAATGGCTCGCCCAATCCCCCTCTGCCCCCTCCACCGCCACCCGCTGCCGCACCTGCGCCCGCGAGGCCCAAAAACAACACAAGTCCAAATCCAAGTCCAAGAAGCCCCCACCGCCCTGCTCCCTCACCCTCCTCTCCCCCACCTCCCCACCCACCCCCCTCCTCCACCGCCTCGCCGGCACCACCCCCCTCCCCGCCCCCGCCGCCCTCCGCCTCGCCCACTGGCTCCAAACCAACACGCTCCTCCCGCGCCTTCGCGATCTGCAGGTCGAGTTTGACCCCGTCGGACCGCTGGCGGCCCACGAGGAGGGCATGGAGCGGTTGCAACTGGCGATGACGCTGCGGGATTGCTCGTGTTTTGTGCGGATTCCCGCCGATGGCAACGAGGTGGAGGCGCGGCTGGGGGATTTGGATAGGAAGAACGGGGAGGGGAAGCTGGCGTATTGGAGGGAGACGGAGAGGGGGTTGGTGGAGGGGGGGTGGTATGGGGGGGAGGGGATGGGGTGTTTGTTGGGGGGTTGAAAACATGGACTGAGGGGGTGGTTATGGGGGTTGTTTAACAGTAGGTTGGAATGGTGGGATAGTAGAAGAGTAGTGGTAATGGTAATGAATTGGTATCTCGCGCTCTCTCTAAGTATTCAACTGCAAAACACCGGCATCACGCTCTAGTCCAACCTCGTACCTATATCCACGGAGAAATACATATTTAACCCAAGAACCAAATACATGGGTATAACGCCAACGCCAGACCAATGCAAGAGACATGAACCCCCCCTTTCAGATGCCATTAATGGTAAAGCTCATCAGGCTCCCCACCGTCAACCCGCCCACAAGACAAGTCCCCATGAAACCACCCGCCGCCTCGCGCTCGCCATCCCCAACCCACTCGCCCGCCGCCATCATGCCGCTCGAACCCAGCCACCCATTGGTCAGACCAAACGGAAACTGAATCACCAGGAGATAAAACAAATCACTCGACAATATCGCCCCCCGCCCGCCAATATTGCACAGCAAATACAACGGCAAGAACGCCAGCCTCGCCACAGCAATCGCAAACAGCGCCGTCGGCCGATGGCGCAGCGAAAACGGCAGCATCGTCGCCACACGCCCAAGCAGATCACCCAAGTTCCAAAAGAAAAACGCCAGCGGGATGAACGCCCCCGGTGCAAACAGCCGGCCGCTCTCGCTTTCATCGTGGACCGACAGGATCTTGGACGTGAAGACGGGGAAGAACATAGCGACAGCGAAGCAGAGAAAGACGGACGCCGACACCCAGCGCAGCTTTCCAAACAGCGCGGGGATGCTGACAAAGTGGCGCGCGGCGCGCTCGGCTTCCTCGATGCTGTTGACCGACGCCGCCATCTGCTCCGTCATGCGCCGCTCGATCAGCCGGTTGTGGCGCTTGACGAGCGGGACGAAGGCGACGAGCGTCATGGCGGAGACGGCGACGGCCGTGAGGAAGTACAGGAAGGCGGCCTTGCCGGCGGCGCGGGAGGCGTCGTCGTCGCCGTTCGTGGAGTCTGGCGACGATGTAGACGGCGGGACGGCGAGGAAGGAGAGCATCTGGGCCAGCGGCGGCAGGATGCCCGCGACGCCTTGTCCGGCCATGATGGCTTGTGTGTATTCAGGGCGTCCAAAGCTGGCGGCGAAGGCGAAGGCGCCGTTCTGCATCAGGCCGGCGGCGAGAGCCGAGAGGCAGACCATGAAGAGCAGGAAGCCGAGATATACAGGGAGGGACACGTCGAGGAAGTATGTCGTCGAGATGGCGAGGCAGCCAAACACGCCAATGTTGAGGAACAAGGCCGTGTTGATGCGGAAGGGGTAGTTGGCCGAGGACTGGATGTTGGTCAGGACGATCATGGCCGTGAGGTTGGTGATGGTCGAGACGGAGATGATGGCCGACTGCGAGTTGGCCAGTATCCATTCGTCCTCTGCGAAGCGCATCTGAAAGTATGGCGCCGCCGCGAGGAACATGTTCCTGTTGACGTCGGTATCAGCAACCACTTCTCCGACAACCGCTCGGAGGAATAGCCATACCATGCCCAGAGCATCGCAACCCCTATCCCCGCGAATATCGCATACTCGAGCCAGGAGAAGGGCGCCTCCTCGTCATCGTCGTCGTCGGCGTATATGGAGCCGTCGTCGATCGTCCCCGAGTCGTCGGTAAAGGCATCGTTGAGCGGTGCGTATTCGCCCTCGTGGAGCGCCTTTGGGGGCGTGAATATGGACTTGAGGCGGTCCATCTTGACAGAATTCGTGTGCCTGTTGCGGGCACTTGGTTGCGACGGGCCCTCGTCGGCGGTGGAGCTGAGCAAGACGTCGAGGTATCAGAAGACGAGAACACGACCAGAGCAAAAAAAAGGCACCCCGGCAGGCTTTATATCACCTCTGCGGCATGGGCTCCAATCCCGCGCCAAGAATGGATGTGGTGTGTTGAGCGCGCGTTTGTATGGTTCCTCCCACTTCTGTATCATGTACGACTTCCGGTACGTACTCGGTGGTCGGTACAGATAGAGAGGTATATATCGGCCTGCCCAGCGCGTGTCTGACTCTCAGCCCTCCCCTTCGCTAGGCAGGTTGGGGCAGCTTGTCGAGCCACGACAGGTGGTCGGAGGCGTGTTTCAGTGGCGGGACTGGCGGGGACCGATACCAGGTCGCCTGGTCATCGCTTGTACGTCAGAGCGAGGGGGGGATTCGAGAGAGGGAGGGCCGTGTTTGGTGGTCGCCTTTGGACCGGACCGTTATCAACGTGGAGCCTGCGGGTTGCGAGGAAGCGTCATGCGGCCAGCGACACATCAGCTGGAAGAGACGGATAAGGTTGATAGGGGACGGGTGCAGCATGTGGCTTGTCCGCAGGGCTCCCGTCGCATTAGGTAAGGGCTGGCGATAAGGCTCGGCAGATATGGTCCCTCTCCCCCACCAGGGGCCTACAGTTGAGGGGTCTCCAAATCTGGGGCCCCTCACAATTCTCGCGGCCTGACGCGACTTGCATATTCACGACATGCTGCAAAGGCATGACAATGATGCATCAAAGCATGCTGGAATGCCCATCGATTCCTGGTGCTGGGTCCACTGTGATTCCTATCTATATTCATGCCGTCCCTGCAGGCATGGCGTCGAGAGGACGTCCCCCGGCATGCAACGCCTCGTGATCTCGTCCTGAGACCCAACCTTCTTTTTTTCTGTGCCTCTGTTGACGGATGGTGACTGTACTTGCAACCACAGACACTGCATCGCCAAGCACACCCGATTGGCAGCCTCAATTCGGATTTTGTCGTGGCACACGGCGCCACCAAAACACAGAATACCACCGCAGCCACCGCCTCGCTCACCGCATCCCTATCCCCCGACCTCATCAAGACGCCACCCGATCGGGAACCAAGGCTGGCCCATTATGCGACCACCCACGTGATGCCCGACTCCTGCGATGTACCTATGTCGTGCATCATTTATCCTTCATCAAAGGGGAGAGCTCCTCATGGAAGCGATTTCCATCATGGCTACCTCGGTATCATGGAAAATACAGTTTGTGGTCGGTGAGTTGATAAGACTGCTCCCAATCCTCACACATCCAAAAAACGCCATCACGCCCATGGCCTCAAGAACCAACCCTCCGACAACGCCGTTGCAAAATCCGTTTCCAGAAAGTATTACCCAACGGCCCAGATCTCTGCCGCTTCTTCATTACCTGCGCATCCTTCCGCCACCATTATAGTCCTGGCCCCAACCGCCAGCCTACGGCCCAGTCTCCGTCTGCTCAGGGTCGAGCGGGAAACGATCGGTAAACTGCACCACGTTAGAATCTGCTTCTCAACCCCGGATCACGGCGCCAGCAGTTACTCACCTTGAACTTTGCCAGCCCCTCTTCCAGACCGCTCACAAACTTCTCCGAGTCGGAATCGGCATACACGCCCGGCGTCGAGGGAACACCAGTCGCGTTCAGCGCCTGGGCGCCCGACCCGAGACCTCCAACCGGCTTGCCCCATCGGTACCCGTCAAGCAGAATCTGACCGGGCCTCCCCGCCGGGAACAGAGGCGACGGAGCAGCCCCAGGCCCAAACAGCTTCTCGGCGCCCGGCGCGACGACGACCGCGTCGAACCCGGTAGCATCCGCGGCCGAGTACGTCTGCTCGACACCCTCCGCCATCCTCTCCCCCACAACCGTGGCGACCACCTTCTCCTTGCCGAGCCGCTCCTTCAGAGCCTGCGCCTGCTGGATCGAGTCAGGAGACGCGACGCTCGCCAGGATCCCGACGTGCAGCGTGGCGATGGTCGGCAGCGTCTGGTTGAAGATGGAGATGCCGGCCGTCACGTTGTTGTTGTAAAACGTCGGGTCGGGGGCCGGCGCGGGCAGCCCGAGGGCGTCGGCCACGCGCTTGGCGACGTCGTTGCTGATGCGGTTGAGCTGGGTCAGGACGTTTTGCTTGACCGTCGTCGACTTGACGTGGCTCGCCTCGAAGCGGATCGCGTTGATCAGGAACTGCTGCTCGACGGGCAGGAGCGAGTTGTAGAACATGCGCGGCTGGCTCCAGTGGTCGTCGAAAGTGGGGGAGAGCGCCCGTGTGAGGGGTCCGTTGGCGCCGCGTCCTGGGGCGTTGAAGAAGCCCTTGCCCTCGGTCTGGTTGGCCTGGGCCGGGTAGCCGTTGTTGAGCGTGTTGGGGGAATCTGGGGCTGTCAGTACCGACTACGTAAGTTCGCAGTTCGAGGCTACTCACATTGATGGATGTTCTTGTGGATGTAGGCCTGCCCGAAACCATCGCGGTTGTTGTTGTGGATCTCAACCTTGGGCCTATTGATGGGGATCTGCTCAAAGTTGGGGCCGTTGTGACGGTTCAGTTGCGTGTCGAGGTACGAGTACAGACGACCCTGCAGCAGAGGGTCCTCGGTGAAGTCGATACCCCGGACTACATGGCCGGGCTGGAACGAGATCTGCTCCGTCTCGGCAAAGTAGTTGACCGGGTTGGCGTTGAGCGTCATCAACCCGAGCGGCTGGAGCGGAGCGAGCTCCTCGGGGATGATCTTGGTGGGGTCGAGCAGGTCAAAGCCAAAGGCCAGAGCCCTGTCTTCATCGACCACCTGCACCGAGAGCTCCCAGGATGGCGGGTTGCCGGACTCGATGGCCTCAAAGAGGTCCTGGCGATGGAAGTCGGCATTCTTGCCGGCGATGGCCTGCGCCTCTTCCCACACGAGGCTGGCCTTGCCTTGCTTGGTCCTCCAGTGCCACTTGATCAGCTTGGTCGAACCGTCGTCCGTGACGAATCGGAAAGTGTGGACTCCGAAGCCGTCCTGCTAGTGTCAGATCACGGCTGCTGTGAGATTGCAATGGTCAGGTCGACTCACCATGTGGCGGTAGCTTCGGGGGATGCCAGAGCCAGCCATGGCCCAGAAGAGGGTGTGCATGGTGCTCGGCTGTGAGCTGAAAAAGTCCCAAGCGGAGTCATGGGCAGTTGCCGCCTGGGGGATCTCGCTGTCTGGGCTCGGCTTGACCGAGTGAATCAAGTCGGGGAACTGAATGGCATCCTGGATGAAGAAGACGGGAATGTTGTTTCCAACAATGTCTGTTGGGGTCAGCAACGAACATGACCGGACAACTCCAGTGACGGCACATACCAAGATTTCCTTGGTCGGTATAACTGACCAACTTGTTAGCTCTCGGCAACTTTCCAGAGAAAATTGGCACACTCACAATCTAGTCGCAAAACCATGGACATCCCGGGCAGTATCAGCACTGCCCTTGGACCCAGCCACCGTCGAAAACCTCACAAACACGGGCGTCTCCTTCCCGGCCTCGCCCAGGAACGACGCAGCCGTGATGTTGCTAAAGTCACCGTAACTCTTGAAAGTACCATGCGCACCGGCTCCCCGCGCATGGACAACTCTCTCGGGTATCTACGACGGTTACACGCGTTAGTCAACAATCCCCCCCCCGGCAATGCGAGATACCCCGTCGCACAAAATAACAGTAGGGGAAGCTGGACCCACCCGTTCGTGATCAAAGTGCTGCATCTTCTGGCGGTAGATGAAGTCCTCCATGAGCGTCGAGCCCCGCGGCCCGGCCTTGAGACTGCCTTGCTCCTCGATGGGGCCGCCGACGTCCGAGGTCATGTGCGTGCCCTCGCCGTCGCTGATTTCGTACTGGCCCAGGAGGCCGTCTCGTTGGGTTTCCCCGTTGGGGGTGGCATCTTGTCGCTTGCCGAGGGCTTCGGGGTGGGCGTAGGGGCAGGCTGCTGTGGAGAGGCCGAGCAGACAGCTTAATGACGCGAGGGTCTTGAGGGTGTGCATCGTGGATGTATGTGATGGGCGAGTAAACAAGCGGATGATGGCTAACTGCCTAGTCCCGAGCGGGAAAAAGGGTTGATGTTGGGGTGGGATTGCAGTCGAGGATATGGATGACAGACAGACAATGCGGAGCAGGAAAAAAGGGGGCAAGGTAAACCTCGCCGGGGGGGCTTTGTCTTATAAGCTCCTCGTGCGGGACGTGGCAACGAGCCTCGGAGTCGAAGCCCAGTCCAGCATAGTCCGAGTCCGGGGCAACGACATGGGAAGCTGTTGGACGGGGCCACCTCCACACCAGCACATCGCCGACTCGCCACAACTTACACCCGCAGCAGCACCTACCGTGCACGGTGGCTTGGCTACCTACCTGCAAGCTGCTTTCATGGGTTCATGGGTTGTTGTTGTTGCAACAGCGGCCTGGCAGATGGAGCAGTCTGCCGATTTCTATTTCGGAAGAGAAAAGAATGGACCCGGGTTTCCCTGTCCCCTGTTGGTACTATGTGTAATGTCCACCGAAGAAGGCGCAGAGAGCTTGTGAAAGAAGTCGCGCAAACCTAGCATCGGATGACGACGACTGCCCGGGCGGGCAAGCAAAACTGGCCCAACCTGCCTCCGCCAGCAAGGCCAGGTCGGGTAGCACCTGGGATCCATCCTTGGTGTGGAATCATGTCATTGATTCCACACGGACGGTACGCTCCAGCAGTTGCTGCCCAGGGCAGGCACCGCCCCCACTGACTGCGCAACACCGCCGGACACGCTTATCGGCGACTTCCTTAGTCACGGCTGTCCACATTTTTGTGCTGTCATGCTGGGAGGCAGTGAGCACCATGGGCAGGGAGGTAGGGTGTTGATGGATGGCGGTGGGACATGGCTTGGACGGTAGAAGGGGCGGGGGGAGGGGGGTAGGTTTGCGTCCCGTCTGGCAATATCGAGATGCCGAGTTTATATTGAAAGAGTGGGCAATGGGACCCTGTACCTGGCGGTTCTTCCTTCTTCCCGAGACACTGCCAGAGGAATCACACCACGCCGTTGTTTGGCGGGCGGTTGGTGCAACTTGCACCGGTGAGTGTCCCTGGGGGGCTGTACCTCCAGCGCATACCACGACGTGCATGGCTTGGACTGAGTGAGGCAAGGGGATGGCTGTTGGGGTCCATTGTCGTCGACATTCCATCGGAGTCGACTCGGCGTCCTTCGGATTTATACGCCGGAGCAAGGCCATGACGCAACATGGAAGAAGAGGAGATGCGGGATGGAATCTGTGGAGAGAGACATGGAGCCGGGGTGGAGACTGGAGAGGCGGAAGAGTCCATGCTCTTCCTTTCCCCATCCACAACGACCTGCCAACCTTGAATTTCGATCAGCAAAACCCACCCACATCATGAACCTGACTTGAACGACCTGCCATGCTGCCCAGAACCGGACCAAAATAACCCCCAACAACAATCAATACGAATCCGACATGCACACGCATCAATGTCCCGCAGAGCCCCATCCAACCAGGAAATCACTCACCACCCTTCCCCTTCCACCGACCAATCTCGACGCGGCCGTTGAAAAGAGTGAAACCGTGAAATGTTACACCGCAGGATGCCCTCCCGCTTACACAGTACACCTGATTGCGCGCAGCAGTGTGCGCTGTCCCGCCGTCGCCCCCTTCCCGGACAATATGCCGCTTCTATAGCCTCTGTATTCCGTATCTCCTGGCAAAATAGACCCCGGACGTGAGACAAACAAACAACACAAGAAGGCCAAGCCCCCCCAACTCAACAAGGAAACCCTCGCTGGGGGTGGAGTTGGTGTCGGTCAAATCTCCCCGCCCTCAGAACCGCCGGATCGACGGACAGACCGGAGCAACTCGACCGACTGCCCCCGCCGGCTCCCCGACCGGCAGTGGTGGATCAACGGGAATTGGGAATCGGCCCGCTAGGCCCAAACCTGACAAGTTCTCCCGGCTTGGCTTGGCCGGCGGGGCCGTGCCGCCGTGGTATCGTCGCATCAACGCTGACCGACTTCGGACGGGCAGACGCGACCCGTCTCTTCTCGGTGATGGAAGTTGATGGGATTTACACGAAGACGTGCCAGTGAATCAATCCCGGGTTGCAAGCGCCCGTCACATTGCACGGGACTCGGACCCATAGAATAGAGAGGTGCCAGCGTTCTGAGGGTACACTCCAGCCCTGGTTTGTTTGTTAGCGCGAGACCTTTTGAGATACTAGCCAAGGCCATCCAACGGTTGATGGAGGCCCTGAACTGGAAATCGAGACGTTGAAATTGGAAAACGAGGCCCTGAAATTGAAACAGAAGGCCAATAATGGTCGTGCCGATTAGGCCTTGCCCGGGCCGACGAGAGGTCCCACGCTAACAAACAAACCGGGCAGTCCGGGATTGTATGTGGGCTGACGGAGCGCGACCCGCGCCAATTGCGGGTGGGCTCTGACGACGGGAGTGACCGCCGAGCGAGGTAGGACCGGGGGAGCGAGGAAGGCCCGACGCTTTGGCACAAAAAGACTCTGGCTTCTGATTGGTTGCACGCGATCCACCATCGGACCACGTCTTGGCAGTTCAATTGAAGCAATCGCGACAACGGTTTTTGGTGCCTCGTAGTGGCAGGTGTGGTGTTTTGGCAGAGCAGTCGCACCTCAAAGATAGCAATCGTGGCCCATGGCAGTGCCTGATCCTGGTCAGTTCAAATACCCCTCGCATCCCCAGAATTTCCTCCACCTCTTCCTCTCTCTCTTCACACACCACTTTTTCCGCTCTTCCACACTCCCACTTCCGCACCTCTCTTCTACGCAATCAACCTTCGACTGCGCAATCAACCTTCGACTACGCCATCAACCTTCGACTGGGAGATCAATTAGCAGTCGTTGCCTGTGAGTCTCGGTCCCACTGTCGGCGACGTTTCAACTTCAATCGCTGACCATCTCTCGCAACAGGTGCAGACCTCTTCGGCCCCTCCAACAGACCCCTCGGATCTCTTGTCAGCGAGATCAGCGGCGCTCCCGGCCTACTAGTAAGTCACCTCCATCTTCCATCTCCCATCTCAACTTCACGCTAACCATCTCTCTCGCAACAGGGATCTTTAAGAAGCTCAGTAGGCCGAGACCTAGCGGCGGCGACACCATCGACGCAGCTGCCTACGACGAGGCCACAGCACAACTGGGCCGGGTGCCGTTCCTGGTGTTCGGGAACAAGTGCGACCTCGACGACAAAGCGGGTACGTGGTATCAATTCTCATTGTCTGGCTGTGTACTAACCTTTCTCGAGGGTGGAGAGACTTTCTCCGTGGGCGCCTTCGGTTGGAGGAGGTTAAAAAGACGGGTAACTAGACCAGTCGGGGTAACGTTAACTTATGGGACTGCTCAAACAAATATGGGTGGGGGTTTGGGGCTGGTGCACGATGGCTCTTTGCCATGATGGAAGACCCTAAACGAGTATGGTGATGTCGATTGGGGAAGTCATAAAATGGCTCGGAGGTGTCAAGAAGGGGGGCCATAAAATGGCTCGGAGATGTCAAAGAAGGGGGGGGGGCATAAATTGACCCGGAGACAGGCTGGCGGGAAGTATGGCGTCTTGATGTTTTTGGTTTACAGCGTGGCATGGATTATGGGTTTGTTGTTGGAGATGGGGCAGGCTGGCAGGGAGCATTCCGGTAGTATGATGTCGAATCAAGGGTGGTTGAGGATGGCATCTGGTGTTCGTAAGCTGCAGCGTATTATCTGATTCTGGGTTGGGGTTGTCGGAGATGGGAAACAGGCTGGCAGGGAGCATTCGGGTAGTGCGGTGTCGAATGAAGGGTGGTTGAGGATGGCGTCTTGGTGTTCGTGAGCTGCAGCGTGTCATCCAAGGGGAAGGCCGGAGTGCGATCCGCGCCAGGTGCACACGCGGCATCTTGGAGACACAGCACCTCGCCTCCATGACTCTCACACCTTCCGCGCCTCGGCCGCCTTCTTGGTCAGTCAATTTGACCTGCCGGCCAGACCTCGCCGTCGGGCCATTCGTGCCAACTTTTGCTGCGGCCTGGAGGCCATCCCCACCCCTGCAACGGCGGCAGGGAGTGCCTCGGCTGGTGTTGTACGCTGTCAGGTTGTCCGAAGGAAAAACCGAACACTCGCCCTGGACACTGTGTGGTCGAGTGTCCGGTTTTTCCTTCGGATATCTCTTCGGCGCCGGCGTCGGCGCCGGTGCTTCGACAACGGCAGCCTCACCCTCTCGTAGCACCTCCTCCTGCGGGGCGCCCTCTTGCCGCGCTTCCTCCTGCGCGGTACTCTCTGGCCCCGGGGTGGTGTCAACTTGTGGGCCGAGATCGCGGCTCGGAGCAGTCCTGAATCTGCACAGGTGGCTGTCTTGTCCGTTGCCAATTGAATGTCGGCATCGTTCCAAAAATGGCATGACAGGGGTATCGTGCCATGCATAACCCTAACCATGTATAAAAAAGGGGACTTGCTGCACAAGGGGTCCAGTCAAACTCCCTGGGCCGCCAAGCACTGCATCCCCTGCAACAGCCTTTGACAGCAGCCGACCAACACCAACACCGAATAAAGTCTCTCTCAACTTCAAGTGACACTAGCATCCCGTCGATGGTTCTGCACGATTTTGACATTTTTGAGACGGTCTGGAATCGGGCATGTAAACTGGTCTGGGAGGTGCAAGCTTCCCAAGTTCTTCTTTTTTTCTTCTTTTTTTGGGGGGGGGGGGGATGTGGTCGTTATCAATCATGCCACCTGCAAACAACACTCAACTGCGCTCAACTGCACTCAACTGCACAACTGGCATGTCTTCTGCAGTCGATTTTGGCACCACCAGATACAATGACGTCGGCCACGAAATGGAGTATCTGCCTTTTCAAATGTCTTTTATTACCCTTGGGAGACACAGTTGCTCTCTCCGTCCTTTCACATCCCGGCTCCAGCCGCAACGACCAAACGACCAAACGACAGAACAACTCGCCCAACACCCAGAACAATTCGACAAAACGACAACAACATGCGTGTCTGCAGCCGGCTCGTCGAAGCGATGCAGACCTACGGGCTCATCAAAAAGGAGAAAATCCTCGTCGTCGGGCTTCAAGGCGCGGGTAAAACCAGACTGCTGATGCACATCGCCCGCATGACCAACTTGCCCGGCACCCTCTTGACCATGTCTCGCGGCTCCTTGAGGGTGGCAAAGTGCAACCTCATCTTCTCCACCCTCGACGTTGGCGGCCCCGCCCCAGACGACCAGCTTCGCAAGGAGCTGATCCGAGGGGCCTCGGCCGTCATCTTTGTGGTGGACGTCATGGACGAACCGTCCTACGACTTGGCCGCCGCCGAGCTTCAAGCCCTCGGCGCAGCACCCGAACTGGCCCGGGTACCGTTCCTCATCCTCGCAAACAAGTGCGACATAGACGACAAGGCTGGTACGTGATATCCTGGTCCTGGAGTTCTCATTTTCTGGCTGTGTGCTGACCTTTCTCAAGAATGGCGAGATGTTATTCATTGGCGCCTTCGGGTCAACCAATTGAAAACAGACGAGAGACCAGCCGGGGTGTGGACATGTTCAAACAAAGTGGGGTGGGGTTTTGGGGATGGAGCGCGATGGCTGTTTCAGAAGATGGGCATATATTGATGTCGATTGGGGAAGCCATAAAATGGCCCAGAGATGTCGAGGAGGGGGGGGGGAAGCCATAAAATGGCCCAGAGATATCGAGGAGGGGGGTCATAAAATGACCCGGTGATGTCGAGAACGGTGGTCATAAAATGACCCGGAGACAGGCTGGCAGGGAGTATGGTGTTTTGATGTTTGTGGTTTTCAGCGTGTTGTCTGATTCTGTGTTGGTTTTTGGAGATGGGAGGCGGGCTGGCAGGGAGTTTGGCGTTTTGGTGTTTCCGGGCTTCAGCGCGTCATTGGGTTCTGTGTTGGTGTTGGAAATGGGAGACGGGCTGGCAGGGAGTATGGCGCCTTGGTGTTTGTGGGTCACAACGTGTTATCTGATTCTGGGTTGGAGTTGTCGGAGATCGGAGATGAGAGCAGGCTAGCAGGGAGATTCGGGTGGTGTGGTGTTGAATGAAGGGTGGTTGAGGATGGCGTCTTGGTGTTTGTGACTCGTGCACTGCAGCGTGTCATCTGATTCTGGGTTCAAGGTTGTTCGAGATGGGAGACAGGCTGGCAGGCGTTTTGGTGTTCGTGGGTTGCTGCGCGTTATCTGATTCTGCGTTGGGTTGGTTGTTGGAAATGGGAGACAGTCTGTTAGGGAGCATACGGGTAGTGTGATGTCGAAAGAGGGTGTGGTTAATGAAGATTTTGGCGTTGGGGGTGCCGTCTTGGTGTTCGTCGGTTGTAGCGTGTCATTCAAATCGGAAGGGCTCTGACGAGTGACCGCCGGGCGCAGCGAGGTGGCAGAGAGGAAGGCCGGAGTGCGATCCACGCCAATTGCGGGTGGGTGTTCCGGTGTCGGTGTGAGATTTCGAGGTTGCGTTTTGAAATCAACGCGCGTTGTAGCAGTCTTTGCGGTGGAGAGGTTGTCAATGTTCATGGTGCCATGGGTGGCTGTCTTTTTTGCATACAGAGTATGCGAACACGTCTGGTGGGTATCAATATCTCCATCTACTCCATCGTCAGCCAAGTCAACACCAATCCAGGGCAGACTCCCACCCTTACGCCACTCCCCCCTTCCTCGGCGACCTCCTAACCCCCCTCTCCTCCCCCGCCCCCTCCTCCACAATACTCTCATTGCACCTCACGCTCCCCCCAAGCCAACTCCCCTCCCCGCACCACCCCCCATCCATCAACTGCTCCTCAGTAACCCACCCCGCATCCGCCGCATACCTCACCACATCGCACGCGCTCCCAAACGACAACACCGCCCTCGGCGCCGCCGGATCCAAATGCCGCGCCAGTTCCCTCGTCTCCCGCCTCCACGCCGCCAGTGCCTTCTTCTCCCCCCTGAAATGCTCGATCAAAAACCGGTAGATATACGCCAGCCACAGCACGTTGGTATACGGATGATGCCCGGCCCACGACAGCGGCGCGCCGCCTGCCAGCGCGCTCGGCGCGTACGGCACGTCGTGCGCCTCGGGCGGGAGGTGGGCGCGGTCGCCGGCGAGGAGGAAGGAGCGCATCTCGCGGTAGACGCGACACTGGGAGGCGTGGGTGGAGGTGAAGAGGGAGAGGTCCTTTTCGAGGTCGTAGGCGATGGGGTCAGGCGACGCCGCGGAAGGGTCTGATGCGCGCGACAGGCCGTAGTCGAGGATCGTTATGTCGAGGCCCGAGGAGCCAAAGGGGACAGTGGACGTGGCGGAGGCGGTCGGGGGCCGGACCTGGCGGATGCAGAGGTTGCCTTCGTGGAGGTCGCGGTGCTCGAAGCGGACGAGGTCCTCGGCGCGCGCGAGGGCGATGGCCGTGTGCAGGAAGACGTCCCAAAGTTGGGCGGGGGAGGTGAGGGGGAAGTCTTCGAGGGCGGTGCCGGCGTCGCCGAGCTCGATGACGAGGAACTTTGTAGCGTCGAGGTAGCGGCTGGGGGAGGGGTAGAATTGGAGGCGGTCCGGGTCCTTGCGCTTCATGCGCCGGTGGAAGGATTGGTGCGTCTCGAGGAGGACTTTGGGGGCCTTGCCTTGGACGACGTAGCGCTCCTTGTAAATGACGAAGCCGGGGATGTCGGCGAGCCACTCGGAGATTTTGAGCTCGCCGAGGAGGTCGTCTTCCGAGTGGGGTTCCTCGTCGACGAGGCCGGAGCGCTCCTGCGCCTTGGTTTGCGGCTTGATGGGGGATTGCAGCCGGATGACCTTGATGATGCTGACGCCGCGGTCGTTGGTGATGCGGTAGACTTCTGCGTAGGAAGCCTCGGCGATCTTTTCGATGCGGTCGCCAAAGGGGCAGACGTCGTCCCAGGTCAAGGTGCGGAGGTCCTCCTGCAGTTCGCTGTATTCCGTGTCGTCGGCGAATTGGGCCGGGGAGGGTGTCCGGACGGGTGTGCGAGCGTCTGGCTGTGGCGCTGGATGTCCCCGAGGTGGGGTAATAGGGGGTGTTACGGTGTCAACAGCAGCCGTTGGTGTGGTCTCCTCGCTCAAGGTGACGGCGAGCAGCTGTTCTGCAATTTCGCTGACAGCGTCGGGGCTCTCCTGATCCGGGCCCGGGTCCGGCTCTGCCTCTATAATTACGGGCTCTGGTCGGGTCTTCTTCTCGGGACTCTTGGGAAGCTCAGCAAAGAGCTGTTCGGCCCTCGACTTTTTGAGGCTTGGCTTGCCATATTTTCGGACCGCCGGCCGAGAAGGCATTGTGCTGGTTTATTGAAGGCACCAGATGGCGCGGGGTATTGGATGGTACTTCAAAGGCTAGGATTTCGAAGGATGTCACAGGTACAATGGCGCATTGAAGAATTGGTGACTGGAAAGTGGCAAGTTTGTCCAATTCCCAGAGAGACACACTGAATGCACTGATGCGCCGTTGTCAGGGCAACCGACGAGCGGGAGCCTACATAACCCTAACCCTGTCGCTACTTGTGTATTCGGTCGGCTGCTGTCCAAAGTCGCAATCACAAGTCGAAGTGGGCCATCCGTCATGTGCACGGACATTGGCGTTGGCGGAGCCGAATGTCGACTCCGTCGTCGACCCGAAAGGAAGCACGTCGAGTCCTGACACGTTCCAGGTTGGCAAGCTCATCAACCCGGCCATCGCACGCATTCCTCAAAATGGCCAACGTGCTCAACGGCCTCTTCGGAGGCGGAAAGGCCGCCGACCCCGTCAAGGCCCAGGCTGGTGATTCCGGTAAGTCGACTCCTCGTATTTTGCATTTCGAGTTGGACGGCGTCGATGGCGTTCCTCGCACCACCACCCACCTCGCGCATCCCCAAAACACCTCAATTGGCATCCCCATTGACACTCGGCGTCCTCCAGACTTTGCCGACTTTGCAGGCGCCGCCGAGCCCGCCCCCGTCTCGTTCAACCCCCCGCCCGCGAACCCCATCACGGGCGCCGCCGGCCTCCCCGCCCAGACGGCGCGTCCCTACACCAAGTGGTACAATGTCCACGAGCGTCACTCGCTGTCCGACTTCAAGGCCGAGGGCCTCATCATGCTGGCCATGTCGGTCGTCCTGGTATTCCATGTCATCGGCTCCCGCATGAACCGCAAGAAGGCCAAGAAGTGGATCGCCGCCAACGCCGCCCCGCTGACGTCCGAGTTCGCCTCGGTCGGCTTCACGGGTATCCCGACCATTGTCGCGACCAAGACGGACGACGGCCTCACTCAGAATGTCGCCGAGTCCAGCCTCCGCACCAGCGACAACATCCTCACCGAGCGGAGCCTCTTCGAGTTCGCCACGTACGCGACGGGCCGCGCCAACGTCGCCTTCGTCGACATCAAGCTTGTCCTCGCCAAGCGCTTCAACCCCCTGACCGTCTTTGCCGAAACCGTCCTCGGCTTCTTCTTCGATAGCATCCCCCAGCCCGTCGACGTGTGCGAGGCCACCCTGTACCCCTTTGACGGCAAGGAGGCGCTCACCGTCCCGCGCCTCCCCGGCAGCGACGTCCGCCCCACCAAGAGCTCGTACGACAACTTTGTCTGGGCGCTGGTGCACAAGGAGTCGATGAAGCAGGTCCGCGACGAGCGCTACGATGTCTCGCTCACCTTCACCAAGGACCACCCCTCGCTTCCCAGCTGGCTGACGGTCATGAGCGAGAGCGCCGAGATCACGAACCTCCTCCTCACCCCCGAGCTCGTCGAGGCGGCCAAGTCGGCCGGCGACCACTTTCAGTACCTGATTGTGACGGACCAGCCGAGCGAGAAGCCCACGACGTAAGTTCTTCCGCGCTTCCCCCTCTGCAAAGCGGCACTAACATTCCCCAGCATCGAGGAGACGGTCCCCCGCAAGCGCATCTACCTCAAGTACACGCTGCCTTCCGACAACAACTACACGTCGCTCGTGCCCATCTTCCGCCAGTTCCTCACGATCGCCGATCTGCTCGCCCAGTCGGCCCACTTCCGCGCCGAGGTGCTGCGCAAGGTCAAGGCTGTCCGCGAGGAGGCCATGAAGCAGATCAAGAAGGCCGAGGAGGACGAGAAGAACGAGGAGCGTCTTGTGGAGCGCGAGCGCGCCAAGAAGGCCAAGCGCGACGCCGAGCTCAAGGCTCTGGACGCCAAGGCGCAAAAGAAGTACCTCGACAAGGAGCGGGAAAAGGAGATTCGCAAGAACACCAAGAAGTCGACGACCCGGGGTTAATTCGAATTGCTCATCTCTGGGGTGCGGTATTCATCAGATAGATCTCTGGATAATAGGGGGTTTTCCGTCACACGAGTTGATGTGGTTAATAATGAGGCGGTCAAGGAAGGAAGGGCGGAGGGTGGTGGGTGGTGGAGGAGGTGTCCTGATTTATAGGCAGTATATAGGTAATGCTTCCGCGTGTACGATACAGGAAAAGGTCACACAGCAGAGTAATATCTACACGTCACGATCAACCCTCGGATCAGCCCTCGGCTGCCGCCGCCCCTGCCTCCAGTCATCGTGAAAGTGAAACGTCCCGAACCGTCCCAGATACCCGACCCTTCCGAACCCCTAGGTCGGCCTGTCATCCTGCGGCTGCGGCGGCTGCTGCTGCTGTTGCTGCTGCCCCAGAATCTCCTCGACCCGCTGCTGATGCTGATGCTGGTTCGCCAGAATCTCGTCGACCCGCTGCTGCTGTTGCTATTGCTGCTGGTTCGCCAGAATCTCCTCGACCCGCTGCACCTTTTGCTCGGCTGTCTGCGTCTTGTCCGTTCTACCCCCCCACGCCAACCATCGTCAGAAGGTTGCCCTTGGGGAGAAGGGAAGAGGAGAAACAAAACTCACCGCGTCCCAACCCTCATCGACGTCTGCACCCGCACCACCCCCATCGCGTGCACCACGGCGTGCGCCTGGCCCACCGCGCGCATCACCTCGTCCCACGAGCCTTCGACTGTGGTTCCGGCAGAGTGCATCGTGCACTTGAGGCCGCTGGCGAGGAGGAGGCGCTGGACTGCGGCGACTTCGAGGGCGACGGAGGGGGTGGAGGTTCCGATCTGGGCCGGTCAGTGGGGTGTGGGGGACGGGGGACGGGAGACGGGGGACGGGGGTGGGGAAGGAGAAGGGGATGGGGGAAGCGGGAAAGGGACGGGACGGACTGGGACGAGGCAGAAGTCGACGTAGCAGCTGGAGGGTGTGGGGATGTCGGAGTTTGTGGAGGGGGGAGGGGGGGGGGAGGGGGTGTTCATTTTGATGTTGGTGTGGTTGCGGGGCTTGGTTTGGGGTGGGTGAGGTGGTGAGGTGGTGAGGTGGTTCAGGTGAGGTGGTTGGGGTGTTGGTGATGGTAATGTTTGTTCAAGGGGAGCTGTTTTGGAACTTGGGGGTGTGGTGGTGAGATGTGGTTTGGGCTAGGTTGGGGAAGGGTGAGGGGGAAAAGGGGGGCAAGTGAAGGTGGGTGAAGATGTGAGAGTTGTTTCCCTCCCGGTGCTGGGAAGGGTGGTACCGACGGGACCCTGCATTATGTAACGTGCCTGCATCTCAGTTGAATTGAAAAATTGACTCTATGAGTTGACAATTTTTTGTTCTTGTTTGTACAATCTAGACGACTCCTATGGAGTTATTCCCACCTCCCCTTTCGAACGCCACTACTATAAATCCCATCCGCTGGCGGGTTTCTTGCCCTTGCCCTTTCCATCCCACTTTGGTTGTGTCATCCATGCCGGGACCTCTTCATTTTCCTTTTTCTCGGCCTCTCCATCTTCCTTTTCCTCGGCCTTTTTGTCACCCTCTTTCTCGCCCTCTTTCTCGACCTCGCCCTCCCCATCACCCACCGCAGCTGGCTTCGTATGTAGCGCCTTCCACCAATTGCTCGGACCACCAGTCGGAGCTTCGCATGCGGGCACCCACATCTTGGTGTGGGGGTTGAACCACAAAACGTCAAAGACAGGTGCCGTCTTCTGCTTCACCTCGCCTTGCAGCTTCGCCGCCACCGCGTCCAAGACAGATGCTACGGGGTCGCGCCGACGCTTCATCTCGTGCAGCCACGCCGTCGCCGCATCCTTCGCCGCCGCCGTGACCAAGACAGATGCTATGGGGTTGCGCCGACCCGTCACCTCGTACTGCCTGGGACCCTCCCCGCGACCCTCCCCGGGACATGGAGGCCCAGCTCTCGTTTGGCCTAGTTGGTTCCAGATCTCGATGTTCCCGAGCCGTGGAGGCCAACCTCGGGCCGAACCGGGGCTGTGCTTGCCTGGGCGGGGGGGCATAGTGATGTGCACGGCTCGTTTGGCCGTGGGAGTCCGCTCCTGGGAGCCCGAAGGGGTAGAGCTTTCTGGAGTCAAGATAGTTTCGTCCAAGGAGGAGACGCCGACGGCTTCATTTGATGCCCGCGGGCTGGTACTGGTTGGTTCCGGGGGAGCATCAAGGGTACTGCTGGGGGAGAAGAGGAGGTTGTTGGTCCCAGGCCGGTACAGTTGCTAATGACGGTTGCGGACGTGGCGTTGTACAAGAAGGGCCGGAGCAACCGGGGGTATGGCCGGGCCGATCGGGATGATGGCCGGGATGGTGGCCGGGCCGGATGGAGCGGCGGCCGGGGTGCTGTCAGCAGCGGCGGCCGGGGGGCTAGCAACGCAAGTCTAGTTGATGGCATGAAGTGCCGCTCCACTAACGACGGACGCGGCCGAGACGCCGACGCGCCCGGCTGGTGTAGAGGTCGGAGCCAAGGGACTCATGTCATTTTTTTCGAATGGATGATGGAGGGAAGTATTTGGTGAAACGATGTTCGATCTCAGGACCACGAGCAGAAAGTTGACCAAGGCGGCACTCGTGGGGAAAAGAGAAGAAATGGAAGGACTCCAAGATGGAGCCCAACGGACGTATATATACTGGCAGAGAGTTTATGGCCTCGCAGAGGGTGATGTGTGTATCACGGCTAGCCTCACGCCCGTGGGATGCGTCTGCTGCTACTGCATATAACCAACGACGCAGTGTATGCGTGCATATAGCCTTGATCCTCAGATCAGATCAAGCTCGCGATCAAGAAGATGTCTTCGTTGTCCTCTCTCGGAGCCCGAAGTGCAAGGGATGATGCATGACCACCGCACTGTAGGGGAAGAAGACGCATGAAGGACGAGTCGTCCCAACTCGATGCGGCTGCGATATGTGCTGATGGCAAGATAACTTGTAAGTTCTCACGAGAAAATACACGCTGACTTCCCCCAATAACTCCCTTGCAGTGCCTTAATGGCCTCATCGCGAGATGCACTCGGCCCCATACACCGCACTGCTTCCCATCCCAAGTCCCCCCAATGCAGTCAGCCCCCAGGCCAGAGCCGCGGACTCCCAGTCAAAATCATCACCCGGCAGCACGTCACCCATGACGCTGGTCTTGTCGTCGTCGTCTGGAGTTGGCACATACGTGGCATCTTCGTGGTCTTCTTCTGGGTCGTGCTCGGGCTCCGGCTTGACCTTGCGTGGGCGACCTCTGCGTCGAGGTGTCGGCGAAGGCGTCCCATTTTCCTCGGGACCTACAGAACCTCTGACGCTGGAGTATCTGGAGCTGGAAGCGCGGTCTCGACGACGCAGTGTCATGGACGTCTCGGGAGCTGGGGTTGGCGATTTCGAGGGGGGTGTGGCCCCATCGGTGGTGTCTGGGGATGCAACATGTGATGGAGTGTTTTCTGCAGTTTTGTGCCTTGGGACAGCGGATTTTAGAATGTCCCCAACATCCATGGCACGAACCGCTGCCCAAAGCCCGATGCTCAGGCCTGACAATAGGACGTCTTTTCCAGCTGCAGCAACAACAGGGTGGTCCGACATGGACCCCAGAACTCGTTCAAATGCTGTGGCGCTGCGCTCCCATGCCGATCGCTTTTCCGTGTCGAAAGGAATTTTGATGCTGTGTCGGTGCTTGTAGGCGTCTGGGAGATTCGACAGGATGCTGGCGATGGATGTCTGTGCATGCAGAAGAGCACTTGCGGTCGAAGCAAGCTGAAAAAGTCGGGTGGTGGCATCGTACGACTCGTGATAGTCCGAGTATGTTGAGCCCCAAGATTGAGGAATGATGGCAGGCAGCACGAGCGGGGCGAGGGAGAGTCCCTTCGACAGCCAGATGGCTGCTGGAAACCATGTCGTCCCTGCAGCGTACGGCAGGAATAGGGCCACCCCAGAGTTTAGAATGACGGAGAGGATGAAGAAGAGTGGCTTTGGTGTCCAGTTTGCTGGTTTGGGCGGAAATATAGAATTGACAAGCCGGGCAATTTTGGAGTCGTGCAGGGCGATTGGAGTTGGGGTTAAAAGCATGGCCACATGGAAGAGATTCTGCGCAAAAGAGAGGCCGACCAGCTGAGACAGAAGAGCGTAGGCCCAAAGAAATGGGATTTGGCGTCTCCGTCCCTCGATGGCCAGCAACATCGTCCATGAGACAGACGCAAGGTCGAGCTGCTGGCCCCACCAGAGACGGCGCGCCTTTTCCGTGACGATCTCAAAGGCGTCGTGGTAAACCGGCGTCTCATTCAGCCACCTGGTGAGGGCTGAGGCATTGACAGTTCCGTTGCTCGTATAGTATGGCGAAACGGAAAGGAGCCTGCAAACTGTTAGCAATGGGTTTACCCGAGAGCAAAGCGTTCAACTTACGAGTTTGAGTCTTCAAGACCTCGTTCCGCGGCCCAGACATTGTATGAGAGCTTCAGGTAGCTGAATGTCGAGCCGGCGGAGAGCAGGAACCCCAATACAGCAAGACTCCCAAAGGCCGTCGTGAGCTTCTTCCGCTGGGAGATGCGTTGGCGTGTGTCTTGGGCCGGACCAAGTCCCTTGTGAGAGCGATAGAGACCGAGCCCGATGATGGATGTCAGATACACTACGGCAGCCGCATGAGATGTGACCAGTGCCACAGGAACATAACTGTCCGAGATTAGCCCCCTTTCGGAACTATCCAGTGTCAACATTGAGAGATGGCAGTTTGGGTTTTACCTCCATCTGGAGTCAAGCGCAACAGGCGCCATTGTGGGAAATCAGTCTTGGGTTTCTCGACAGCAGCGTTGGCGACTTTGTTGTGTCATGGGTGAGGCAGAAAAACGCGAGATATCTGGTTGTTTGGTGATGGACACATTCCAGGAAAAGGTGACAAGACAACAATCGTCGAAGCCCAATCGTGGCCGATGACGTCTGTCGACACTTACATCTCTTATCTTATCGTGGGATGGAAGATTACCCCAGAACGACTCTGAGGATAGGTTCTTCTCCTCCGCCCTGTCAATCCTCTTGGCAACCACAGTTAAGTACCACACCTCGCTCAGACAGGGGTCCAAGCGGTGTTGATACCCCTGCCCCTGCCTGCGCCCAGGCTATCGTGGATCCTGGGGGATCTGACATCGCTGTCTCGATAAACATCCACCAAGACATCTCCAACTTGCGCCCTCGCCCACCCCTCGCCCACAATGTATCATCTCGCAAAGGGCCTCTACCGGCTAGCCACCAGCAAGGAGGGTAAGCTTCCTGTTCCTCACCCCACCAATCCCCTCCCCAAGAATCCCCACTGAGGCGCCCCCCTTCAGAATACTCGGTCATTCTCCTCGGCCTCGACAACGCCGGCAAGACCACATTCCACGAACAAGTCAAAGCCCTCTTCCACCCCGACAACCCCGAGCCCAAACTCAAAACCGTCCCCACCGTCGGCCAAAACGTCTCCACCATCGTCCTCCCCGACATGTACCTCAAGATCTGGGACGTCGGCGGCCAAATGACGCTCCGCCGCCTCTGGCAGAGCTACTACGCCAGCTGCCACGCCATCGTCTTCATCATCGACAGCACCGACATTGGCGACGGCGACCTCGAGCACAGCGACGACGGGCGCCTCGACGAGTGCCGCCAGGTGCTCGAGGACGTGCTGCAGAACTCCGAGACCGAGGGCGTGCCGCTGCTGATACTCGCCAACAAGCAGGACCGCGAGGACTGCGTCGAGGTGGTGCGCATCAAGGAGGGCTTGGTGAAGAAGGTGTTTGAGGGCGACAAGGCGAGCAGCATCCGCGACTCGAGGGTGCTGCCCGTGTCGGCGCTGACGGGGACGGGCGTGCGCGAGGCGGTGGATTGGTTGCGGTCGAGGGTTAAGTGGAATAAGGAGTCGAGGCCGCCGGTGATGAGATGAGGGGACTTGGTTCTGGCATGGGGACATCAAGGTTGCGCCGCGACAGGGTCAAGCTCGCCGAGTCGCGTGGGAGGGGTTGCGATGGGATGCGATGGGATGCGGGTCGGGGCGGTTCTCTCAGCCTGGGACCAAGATCCCTCGCAGGCCGTGAACTCGCTGGTGATTGGCAAAGATGAAGGCCACATCGTTTTGCGGGATCAAAACCAGCATAGGGAGGACATCATGAGCATCTCGCGAAGGAATGCGATGGGCTGTATCTCCAAACCTCTATTTTCAAAGTTGGATCAAGGAAGGAGAAGCTGTTCTGGGCAAGCTGCCCGAATCCATATTGAAAAATGGTCGATGGCTTGCAACACCGCCCCGTCGAAGGACTGGAGCAAGGAGGAAGGAACATCTAGAACAAAACAACAAGGGAAAAGAAAAACTGAGAAAATGATGATGGCCCTGTTTGAAGTGCTGGTGCGAGGGAGGAAGGGATAGATATCTCAACCAAAACAACAAGGAGAAAATAAACAAACCGGAAAAAGCTCACCCCCGGCCTCCGCAGAGGCCGGGGGCTACGAAAACCCCAGTTGAGTAGGGGTTTTGCTCTGACGGTAACTTAAACTCGCGGCCTCGTCGAGGAGAGGACTTACGGGTTGGGATTCATGGGGGGGTCTTACACCCCTCCGCTTTATGCCACCAAGCTATTAGGTTCAGAGGTAGTCTCGGATTCGGAGGGGCTGGTGACAGGACCTCGGGGAACAGTTCCTTTGTAGCCGGGGCTTTGGGAAATGCCTTGGGCCTGTGGGAATGGGCAAGCTGGGACCGGGGGTGTGAAGCCCAGGTACGGAAAACAACAACAAAACACACAAGAAGCTCACCCCCAGCCTCCGTAGAGGCCGGGGGCTACGAAAACCCTAGTTGTAGAAGGGTTTTGCTCCGAGGGGGGGGTCGAACTCGCGGCCTCTGTCGTCGAGTAGAGGGCTTACGGGCTGGGATTTCGGGGGGGGCGGGGGGGGTTTGTTCCTACGCCCCTCCGCTCTATACCACTGAGCCATTGGACAATGGCTCGAGGGGTAGTCTCGGATTCGGAGGGGCTGGTGACAATGCCTCGAACACAGTGCCTGATATAATTTGGGTTTGGGGCAAGTGCCTCAGGCTCCGGGCATGGGACGAGGCTCAACAAACGGGATGTTTACTTCAGGGGTCGGCATCTCCAAATCCACTCGCACCTTCGGCGGCCACTGCCAAGCTCATGACATGGGTCCGGGTTCAGCTACATCCAGCAGAGCTCAAGCCAAAGTGTTTGGCAATCTCAGCACGGTTCTATGCGGCCGCAGCCGATGGGTATCTTGATTGTTTCCAGACCTCCGCCACCCAGGGCGCCACTACCTATCATTCTCTGCGGACAGCTCAGCCAACAGACCCCCCTTATCCCTCCTCTTCGCATCCTCCGCCAGCTTCGTATCAAGAAACCCCGACAGTTCCTTCGCCTTGGCCAGCGCCACACTCGTACACTGCAACAGCGCCACCGCCTCCACCGGCGTCCCCCCGAGCTTCGCAACCTGGCAAATCTCCCCATGCCGGTTCAAACTGATAGTGCAGCTCCCCACACGGACCTGCTCCTCGATCCACGTCGCATCCAGAACCGCGATCTCACCCATGTCCCCGTAAAAGCTCCAAGTGATGCAGAACGGCGAGTGCAGCCAGCTCAGCGGCACCGGCTCGCGCTCGGCCGGCGTGTAGACCGTCAGCACGCCACCCTCCATGCTCGTGTCGGGCTTGCGGAAGTGCCGCAGCGACGCCACGACGGCGAAGCACGCCGCGTCCGTAAGGTTGCCGTCGTGCGAGAGCACGTGCACGTCGACGCGCACCGACCAGACCTTTTGCCCGGCTACGAGGCAGAGGGATTCCGTGTCGAGGGCGCCCGAGCGACGGACGGTCTTTTCGAGGAGGCGCGCGAGGAGGACTTCGGTTTCGGTGGGGCGGTTGACTTCGAAGGAGGGGGCCGTCATGGGGCTGAGCTCCGTGGCGATGGTGAAGATGCCGTCGAGGGGGCGGTCGGGGTAGGGGACGGTGACTTCGGCGGAGGTTTTGACGAGGACTCTGGGGAGAATGGGTTAGCCTGGCCGTTCTTGTCTCGAGAGCTGACGATGATGGCGCACTTTGTCTTGCCGAGTGTTACTTCTGCGACGCCATGTTGGTCCCCAAATGTGAGCTCGAGAGGGCGGTATTGGTCGAGGTCTCGCCCGTCAAGACGGACATCTTCTTTGAGGGCTTGCAGTACAAACTGCTTCTCGTTGAGGGAGGGTTCGGCTTCTCGAGGCATTGTTGCGGTGTGTGTGGCTCGGCGAGGATGGAATTCGAGAAGGCAGTGAAGCTCTGTTGGATGGTTGAAGCTTGGATGCGGTAGAGGGGCTGTTTATTCTGCCGTTCTATGCCGCCAAAATTTTGGCACAGCAATGCCGCCAATCCTAGGGCGGTGAGAGCTCATGCATGCGCTAGCCGGCAGCCACGCCCATTGATCCCTGTTCCTCTGCGCGTGCCATCGCTTGACCCTTGCATCACTTTCACGTTCACCAACTCAACCTCCTGTCCAACTCTCCCTTTCTCCCATCCACGCATCCGAGGACACCGCCAAAATGACTACCGCCCATAGACCGACCTTTGACCCCGTATGTCTCCTTACCCCCACACTGAAAGTGTACAACTGACGCCCCCCAAGGCCCGAGGCAAAGAAGCCAACCGCGGTCCCGCGTACCACCAACGTCTCCTCCCAGCCTACACCCAGCTCAAGTTCCGCCAGCCCGGCCAGGGCGGCGATGCCGACCGCAACCAACGAGACCTCCGTGCCGAGCTCCTTGCCGCCGAGGCCGCGCACTTTGCCAAAGCCAAGGGCGGCGCTCCCCTCCTCGAAAACAATGACGACGAGGGTACCAGCGCGACGTCAAAGCGCCCGCTAGAGATCACAGCACGCGCTGATGGCGAGGAGGACCCGGAAACCAAGCGGCGGCGGATATTGGAGGAGACAAGGGACATTGATGCGGACGACTCGGACGAGGAAGAGGACGACGACGACGATAGCAGCGACGACGACAGCGACGACGACGATGCCGAGCTGAAGAGGGAGTTGGACAGGGTCAGGCGGGAGCGCATCGAGAAAAGGGAGCGGGAAGAGCGGGAACGCGCCGAGAAGGAGCAGGAGGAGAAGGAGAAGGATATTGCGCTGGGGAACCCGCTGTTGAACAAGCCCGACTTCAACATTAAGCGGCGGTGGGATGATGATGTGGTTTTCAAGAACCAGGCTCGCGGGACGGAGGACAAGGGGAAGAAGAAGGAGTTTATCAACGTAAGTTTTACCAGGAGGGTGGCCTTGATGGGGTTTTTGCTAAATATTTTTTCAAGGACATGTTGCGCTCAGACTTCCACAAGAGGTTCATGGGCAAGTATGTCCGTTAGGTGGAGTCTGAACATGAGAGAGACGACAAGATACCCGGTGTTTAGAACGAATGGATAACACAGCATTTTCACATTGGCATGGGGATCTGTTGACCTTGGTGATCCGATGACGATAAAGACTGCTCCAATTCCAGCAAGGCCAGTATCCACCAAGCAATGGACGATATGTACTGTCTCCCAATCCCTGTTTGTACTCATGACCTCTTCCCCGTCACTCAGCCTTTTCTCGCTCCAAATCCGCGGCCACCCCCCTCGCGATACAATCTGCAATCGCCATGACCGTCACCATAGGATTCACCCCGCTCGCGCTGGGGAAAACGCTCGCATCGGCCACATACAGCCCCTTGGTCCCCCACACCCGTCCCCTAGAATCAACCACACCTCCCCCAGCATGGCTACTCATCCGACACGTGCCCATCTGATGAGCCGACGTAAACGGCGGGAACGGCGGCGTCAGCGTCGCAGCCTTCAGCGTCGCCAACCACTCGAGAAAAGCCGGATCATTGATGCTTCGCTCAGCAGACTCCCCTCCCTCTGCCGCGGTGGGACAGACAAACGGCTCAACACCGGGGACAAAGGGGAGGATCTCGCGCGCGCCCGTGACGTAGGTGATCTTGGCGAGGCCGACGATGCCCTCCAAGATGTGGGCGGCGTCGAAAGGGGAGACGGTGTAGTGGATCAGCGGCTTGCCCGAGGCCGGGTCGATGGCCACGCTGCCCGTGTCGCGGTCGCGGGCGAGGGCGATGTAGCCGACGCTGTGGCGGGCTTTGAGCGCCGAGAGCTTGTAGTCGAGGCCGGACTTCCAGGGGAGGTGGCACATGATGGCGTAGGGGATCATGCAGGTCGACTCGAGCTTAACGCCGTGACCTTGGCCGTCGAGGTTTTCAAAGTCGGTACAGACGCTCGTGATGATGCCGCCCTCCCAGGGTCTGGTTTCTTCGTCGTAGGTGGCGGTCAGGAAGGTGACGGGGTGGAGGTGGAGGTTTTGGCCGATATGGGGATTCTGCCTTGCTGTTAGTCTCCTGAACCATCATGCCCCTTCTTGAACCATGGCCCCTCACCTTCAACCCGCTCCTCATCAACACTAGCGGACTGTTCAACGTCCCCGCCGCCACAATGACCTTCTTCGCCCTCACCACCACCTCCCTCGCCACCCTCTCCTCGCCCGCCGCCTCCACATTCCCCGACGTCCACGTCCCCCTGACCCCCACCGCCCTCCTCTCCCCACCCCCTTCCCCATCATCCCACAGCATCTCCTCCACCGCCACTCCCTCCATAAACCTCGCCCCCGCCCTCCCCGCCTTCGGCAACCAATGCACCGCCGGCCCCTGCTTCTCCCCACTCCCACACCCCAAATGGCAAGACCCGCACCAATGCCCCCCACCCCCCGTATTCTGCGGCGCCACCTCCGCCCGCCACCCCAACCGCCTCGCTCCCTCAAGCAAAACCTCCCCCTTCTTCGGCTGCGGAACCTTCTCCCCCCTCACCACCCCCATCCCCTCACACACGCGATCCAGCGCCGCCTGATACCCCGCCGTCTCAAACAGCGGCAGCCCGTGGCGCTCAGCCCACTCGCGGCGCACGTACCCCTGCGTCTGCAGCGACACGCTCCAATTCACCGTCCCGCCGCCGCCCCAGCACGAGCCGGCGACGACGGCGACGGACCCGTCGGCCGTCGGGACGAGTCCGCCGTTCTCGAATAGGTGGTATTGTCCCGCCTGCGGCGTCATGGGCAGCGCCGCGGTCGGGAAGTGGTAGCCTTTGTCGAGGACGAGGACGGAGTGCCCCGCGGCGGCGAGGTGGGCGGCGCAGACGGCGCCGCCGGGGCCGGAGCCGATGATGACGATGTCGGTTGTGAGGGTGTAAGGGGAAGGGGTGGGTGCGGGTTGGAGGAAGGGGAAGGGATAGGAAGGTGGGGCGGGGCGCCAGTTTGTGGGGATGGGGGGGCAGCCGACGGAGAGGGCGTAGAGGGGGCTTGTTTGCAGGTAGACGGCTTTGGCGAGGGAGGTGAATGTTTTGAAGAGGACGCGGGGGGTGCGGAACCAGGAGGCGGACCAGGATTGGAGGAGGGCTTCGCGGTCGAGGAGGGGGCGTTGGGTGAGGGGGGTGGTGGTGCCGGTGAGGAGGAGGCTGCCGGGGCGGGTTCTGTGAGGGGGTTAGGAGGTGGTAGGGGTGCAGGGGGTGGGGGGTATTCACGTGAGGGCTGTGAGGGCGATGCCGAGTTGGGCGCGGGCTGGACTCGGGAGAGCGGCGACCAGCCGGCGGAGGCCGTTGATAAAGGCCGGGTCGGTCGAGGGGCGTTCTTGGAGATAGGCCTTGAGGAGGTCTTTGGAGGGGGGTGTAGTCATGGTGGACTGCACAAGCGCGGCGGCTTGGTCGAGGTCGGCATCGTCAATGCCGCGCTGGGTCTTGTCGTCGGCGAGGGTCGAGGCCGGGACGACGGCCGGGATGATGGCATCGGCCAGGGAAAATAACACGGCCCATTGCTCTTCTCCGTAGAAGTCGCACGGCGGCGGTGGTGGAAGTGATGTGGGGGTTGGGCCTGTCGCCATGGTTGACGTGCGATGTGGTTGTTCTCAATCACGTTAAAAATATCAAAACATTCGACATTGGAGGAAGGAGAGGACCAAAATGAGCAAAATGAAGCTGCTCGCGATGAGCCATCGAGGTTCACGCCACCTCCTCACCATCGGGGGTGTCCGAGCGGCTACCCCAAATCTCCAAATCGAGGTGGTGAACCGAGGCTCCATCGAGCGAAGAGCGCCATGTGAGCAGTCGACTGTTGATCAATTGATGCCATCGTCAACTTCTTTGAGAGGCCGGCAGTTGTCATTTCTGAAAAATACAAAAAATGCATTAGTTATTGGCTCGGGAGTTGACAGAGCCTCACGGGTCGAGGTGGTAAGCTCACATCAGCATCCAAAATTGACGTGCATCGATCTGGCCCGTGATTGACTGATCACCGTCGGATGGGGGGTGAGGGGTTCGGAATCGGGATGGGTTGGGCAAAAGATTGCCGAGATCGGGCCATCCATCTCACGGCGGCAGCCTCTGTCCCGTGCTCGCCGACCCCCGCCCCCCCCGAGTCCATCGGCCACCAGCACCAGCGCCGGCTCAGGACGGCGCGGGGGAGCTGGACTCTGGAAAGCTGGAGCCTGGGGGACCCCTTGGACCCCTGGGAACCCCTCGAGCTTCCCTTCCCGCTGGAAGCTTCACTGCAGGTCTTTGCATGACTGCCACCCCATCATCTGTTGGGGAGTTGTGGATAGCGGCGGCAGAAAAACAATTGTTGAATCGACATTGGCGAATCAGGGACGAGCCAAATGTTCCGCCGCCACCCCGCAGTTTCGCCTCGGCCTCGAATCTTGACCTTCTTTTTGGCTCCCCGATTCTCACATGAACCTGGCACTTGACATCTGATTGTCCCCCCTCGTGCCTCCCCCACGTCGTCATCGGGCCTGTCCATCGTCGACGATTCGCCTTTGTGGCCTCTTGTTTCCAACATGCCGAGAGGCCGTCGAAGTCCTGCCTGCAATGCCGCGCGACCCGTTCGAGGATGGGCAGATGATGTCCTGCCCAGTTCGCCTCCCGTCGACCGACATGCACTTCTTGTGATGCAAAGCCGCCGCTCTGCAGCAGCCGCAGGCCCCCTTCAGACCGGACCCGAAACGCACGGCTCACCGAGTGCCAATGGGGCACTTGTGGCCTTGATCAAAATCCCGCGAGCCCCCTTGGCGGCTTGGTTCGAACTTCCAGAGGGATCCCACCTGCCCGAGATGGCATGCTGCTGGGGCAACTCTTGAATTCTTGGTGAGGCGATCAGCCTCCAAGACTCTCAACACCGGGCCAATGGACCCTCGCCGTCGAGAATTCTTGATGGAGCTGTTCGCCAGTGCTTCCTCGGCCCCGGGACCAGGCGGTGGGCCTCGCCGGCTCGTCCGTGTCCACCTTCAACAGGGCCCCCGGACGAACACCTGAAAAAGACAGGGCTGTCTGGCTCCGCTCTCCCGGTCAAATATTGTTTGGTTGGGTCGTCGTCGGGAAGGCCATCCGCGTGGAATGTGGGATATCGGCGAGCGCGGCCACCGACGAGTGACAATGTGGTACCCTGCCTCGTCGAGCCGGTGTGGTGAAGCACGACGGCGGGGTGATGTTCATGCGCCGGCCGGATGTCGACTTGCTGGAATTTGAAAATTCTTGCGTCCAAACAAACGGTGATGGGATGGAATGGACTGATGGCCCAGCAGAGGAAAGGGAGTGGTAAAACGGAGGTGTCAGTCAGCGCACCTATATCTCTTCTCTCCTTCTCAGCGTCCGTTTGTTCGCCGACCTTTCCTTCCTCCCTCTTGCTCCCCCAGCTCCCCCCAGGTTCCAGGCCTGGCCCCGTCGCCGTCTCCTCCCCTCCTCCCGACCGTCGTACGCCACCGAGTTCCCAGTTGCAACGTCTGCCGAGGTGCATCCACCCCCCCCGGTCCAGTTGTGACGCAAAGATTGGACGGCAGAAAAAAACGTTGGGATTTCAATTGTTGATGCGAGGGGCATCAAAAGAGACCGACTCCTGCCCTCCGTCACAACTCCTTCTCCTCCAGCACCGCACCACCGCACCTAGGAATTCTCAACTCCTCCCTCCGGTGTCTGTCGTCGACGAACCTCCCAATTGAGACCCAATTGCGAACCATCGGCAACATGGCGTTCGATCCTCCCGTCTTCCTGGGGCTGCCCTCGGCCTCCCTCTTCAAGTTCCCGCCAAACAACAACCCGGCCTTCCTCACCCCGCCGGCCCCGGGCTCGTCGACCTTTGCGCCGCCCGTCCACATCCCCGACCACATCTACCAGGCCGCGCTCCACCCCGCCGTGCCCGTCACCATCGCCCTCACCTATGCCGTCACGGCCAAGCTCCTCAACAAGTACAACATCTCGACGGGCAAGAAGCCCTGGGCCATCAGCAAGACGGCCGCCTTCAAGTGGTTCGTCGTTGCCCACAACGTCTTCCTCGCCGTCTACTCGGCATGGACCTTTTACGGCATGTTTGGTGCCCTGCGCCGCACCATGGTGAGCCCCATGGGCCCCACGGGCCTGTCGGGCTTCGTCGAGTCCGTTTGCCGTCTCAGCGGCCCCGCCGGTCTCGGCAACGCCGCCCTCTTTGACGAGGCCACCAACAGCTGGATCTCGTACTCGCCCCACGCCGTCCTCGCCGGTGACGGCACTCCCAGCAAGTTTGACACGGGCCGCCTCTGGAACGAGGGCCTCGCCTTTTACGGCTGGATCTTCTACCTCAGCAAGTTCTACGAGGTCGTCGACACCCTCATCATCCTCGCCAAGGGCAAGCTCGGCTCGACCCTCCAGACCTACCACCACGCCGGGGCCATGATGTGCATGTGGGCGGGCATGCGCTACATGTCGGCCCCTATCTGGATGTTTGCCTTTGTCAACTCGGGCATCCACGCCATGATGGTACGTCTCCCCGTGTGCCCACCGTCCTGAATCCAGAGCTAACCCATGCGTCTCAGTACACCTACTACACCGTCACCTCGTTCAACATCCGTGTCCCTCTCTTCATCAAGCGCAGCTTGACCACCCTTCAGATCACGCAGTTCCTCGTCGGCGCCACCTACGCCATGCTGCACTCGTTCGTCTCGTACTCGGTCCCCGTCGCCTCCTCGGCGGCGACCAAGGGCGCTCCTGCCGCCGCTGCTGCCTCGAGCCTCGCGAACAACGGCACCGTCTCGCACGCCATCAAGAACGGCATCACCTACAAGACGGTCCCCTGCATCTCCAACAACGGTGCCACCTTTGCCGTCTGGCTCAACGTGCTCTACCTCGCGCCCCTCACCTATCTCTTTGTGAGCTTCTTTATTGAGAGCTATCTGCGCCGCAGCAATGCCGACAAGACCAAGAAGTCGCGCCGCATGAGCAATAACGTCGTCATGGCGGAGAAGGCCGGTTGGGAGGCGGCCAAGAGCGTTAACCGCGAGGTCTATGGCGAGAACAAGGAGGAGGCCGTTGCCACCGGCAAGGAGAGCGGGCGCGTGCTGCGCAACAGGCAGTAAGCGCCTGGTTTGTGAAAAGCAGATTGGAACTGCATGGGCAGTGGAGGTCCAGAATTCACCGAGACCCGGCCAAAGATGCCCCCGACCAACATTGATTTCGATCTACAAGTTGGGATTCTGGATTCAGTGATGCCGACTACCAGAGCGGACATCTCGAAAGAACCCGGGCACGTCGCTGACGGCCCGAGTTCGGAACTGAATCATGGAGGGCGGAGGTCAAAAAGACCTGGGGAGCGGGGGGCCAGAGGCCCCAGCTCCAAGGTCGGCCATCTAACAGGCAGATGGTCATGGATTATGTCTGCAATGTATTCATCATAGAGTCGCTGGGCAGCCATGGAGGCAATGAAACCAAAGACGGGAGAAGACGACAAACGAGATCATGGAATTCCTCTTTACGGTGTCGGGGGGCCAAAATCATTCTAGCGGGCGGGCGGGCAATGGCATTTTCAGGGGTTATGATTTTCATTCATCTTGGGTGTTTGGGGCAATTCAGATGGCTTTACCTTTTGTTATTTGATGAACATGACCTGCCGGTGTTAAGAGTGTCGATTTGACGCCTCCGGGGAGACGGACACCTGTGAACTTCAACAGATATAGACGTGAGCCTCCACAGAATCCCCCTCTCTTCCCGAATCTCAACCACATAGAGTCTAGACCGCATCGACAACTCCCAGGCTACCCACCCTCCGCGCTCCGTGATCCACTGCCGGCATTTGCCTGGCCAGCCCCACCGTCTATCCTTGCCAGTCGCCGTTCGAATGCAAGGCCTGACTCGACACACAACCATAGACATTGACACCAGTCCTACATGGCTAGGACATGTGTGGAGGGGAGACAGCCAGAGTAAGCGCCACCTTGGCTACCTAGGTACTTGGCCGTGATGTGGGAAGAGGCATGGAGACAAGGAGCGAAAGGTCTATGGGTAAGGTATCTCAGATTTCAACTCTGCCGAGGATTGACTTTGAGAACATCAATGATTGCCTGCTGGGTTGGTCGCATGCGGAATGGATGAGAAGTCAACGGCGGGCAGGCGGACACATGTATGTTTTGCCTAGGAAAGTACCTACCTACCTAGGTAGACAAGGGAAATAAAGGCCCCAGCCCGGAGATATTAGTGTACATGCTGCGAAGTCGAGACGAAAAGCTTGTCAGTGGCTTATTGTCCATTCTGATTCGGGTACGGGTTGGGGCAATGAACCTTCTCTGGGGTGGACATGAGGAGTACCTAGATGCCGCGTCGTGGCGGATTGAGGTGAACGGGTCGGCGGAGGGGGATGTGGGATGTGCGATCTGGACTTTTGTTCGCATTGTTCGTGCTTGCCGGGGGTAGTCTGGAGGGGGGCTGTGTTATGTTTCAGGGGTAACAAAACAAGACAAGAGATGATCAGCGGCGATGACATCTTGGCAATGGAACTTGATCGTTGTGAAAAGGTGCAATGCTTGAGTCCCAGGTTGTATACCCACAGACAGCAAGCACGGCTTAGTTTTTTTCTCTTTACTCGAACTGCTGGTGAAATGCCGTCCAACTCGACGTAAACTCTATTTCCCGCTGAATCGCTGAACCGTTGCCTCACCGGCAAACCATCACCAAGATGGTGTCTCCCGTATACCCCCCCCGCCGTACATGTTCCGTAAACATCCCGAGTCTAGCAAAGACAACATCAACAGCCCCGTCAAGCCCTCCGCCGCAGCATCCATCATCTACCATTCCCCATTCCACCGCCACTGATATTACCGTGTAGAACCCCATTACGAAACACACACGAACAAGAGCAACCCGAAACCAACTCCCAGCCTTGTCGCGTGCGCCTCCGTGGCACACGTCGAAAGAATGCAGTGAAGAAATACAGACCCAGCCCCCCTGCAGACAAAGCCCAGAAACGCCATGCGGAAACAGACCTTCCCCAGTCAACATTGAAAACCCACGCAAATGCTCTCCCCCATCATCCCACGTCGGTATCCCACACCCGGTTCATGTATCGACACCCATCATGCCCCCGCACACTCTTCCCCGGCGGTCAACCCCCAAAGAAAAAGTGAAAAAAGCCAGAAGCAAAAACAGCCCGTGGACGCTCATGAACAGCACCACGCGGCCGGGTATCATAAGGCCGGGGACCCCACCCCGACATGTATAATGCCCCTCTAAGTATATTCTCCCGCCGTGTCAACGAACCTCGTTCCCGTTCTAGAGAAGCAAACACTCCGCCGGACCTCTTCGCGGCCCAGTTCTCTCGTTCCGTTGTGTTGGCGTGGCGAGTGCCAGGAACGGTGCGGACTCTCTCAAAAAGTGCTCCAGTTCCAGTCCCGGGGGACGCTCTGGGCCGCCTCGACTCGCTGCTGAAGGGTGTGCTGCTGGGGGAACCCCATCGAGATGGCCGAGGCAGGGGAGTTGATGACGGGGCACCCGGCTTGCGCACCGGCAGGTTGTCCCTCTGCGCCGGCGTTGACGGTCAAGTTGCGGCCGCGCCACGCCTTGAACTGTCCGTAGCAATGCGCGCAGGCGCGGCTCATCTGGCCCTTGGGGTTGAAGGCGACGTCCTGGTCGAGCGGGACCTGGAAGCGGCTGTGGTCGTCGCAAAAGATGTTGCCGCACTTGCGGCAGTGGTGGCGGCGCGTGAAGTAGGAAAAGTAGCGCTTGCAAGTGGCATCTTCGCACATGACAGCCTCGTTGTCGGGCTAGATGAACATTGCGTCAGCCACACAACGGTCTTTCACGCGGGGTGGGTGGTGCGGTGCGGGGGTCATGAAATGGCAGGGGGTGATGGTCTCGGAAACATACCTTCCAATGTGCGCGGGTGGGCGCGGCCGACGGCTTGGGGAACATGTCGAGATTCCACGACTCATCGACGCATTTGCCACTGTCGTCGGTCGACCTCCTGCTCAGGCGGCCCAATGCGCCCATGCTCATGAAGCTGGCATTGGACCGAATGGTGCGCTCGTCTGCATCGACGCCGTCCTCGGGCTTGGGGCTGACAGGCACCGCTTTGGAGGGGAACTCGGTGGGACGCAGCACGGCGGGCATGTATATGGGCCGAGGCGGTCGGTTCTTGGGTGACGTCGGCGATGTGCTGCCCGAGGTGCTGAGGGGCGAGATTTGCGGCGTGATTGTTGCCGCTGCGCGTCGCGGCGCTGTCTGAAAGGGCGTTGCGGCGGGCGCCTGTGCATATTTAGGCGGGTGCTGCAGCTGCTGCGCGTACTGCTGTGCTGGGGGGTAGAAGAGGGACTGCTTCTGCTGCTGCTGCTGCTGCTGTTGGGGGTCCGCCATGCGAGGCATTATGAAGTCGGCAGCCATGGGTGCGGTGGTGACGTGATGATGTCTCGAATCGACTGTCGTGGGTTTATCGCGGGCGCGCCCGATGTCGCAGGCCAGAAAGGGCACGACGAGGCGGAGGCGGATGCGATGCGACGAGCGGCTGGTGGTGGTGAGGCGAGACAGCCCGAGACAGTGGGGGTCAAAGACAATGGCGCGGGCGGAAAGCGGAAAGCCCAAGGCGGATGGATCCCCAAGCGAGAGAGGGAGCTTCAACAAGGCCGCCACAGGGCAATGTCGAGAGGAAAAAAGGGACAAAGAATCGCACCGGTCTTTCCCAGGCGAAGCGGTGGAGGTGGAGGAGGGCGAGTTGTTGGTGAGAAGGAGAAAGTGCAGAAGTTTGGTTGGGGGAGAGGAAGAGAGATGGAGAGAGGAGCTCAGAGGATGGAGCGTCCGTCGGAAAAGACACCACGGCTTCTCGGAAGGTCGACGGCAGCGGCGAGAGAGAGGCGAGAGAGGCGAGAGAGGCGAGAGGAAGCAGCAGGAACCCACTCGGCAATCAGCGGGACGGGACCGAGGGAAGTCGAGAGGGGGAAGAGGCCGCGGGGGCGGGTAGGGACGCAGCACTGCGCACGCACAGCAATTGGATGATGCTGGTATTTGACCGGGTGCAACTGCTCCTGGTCCTCCTGGGGCTCCCGGTCGTCCTTGCTGCAAGACACACAGCAGAAGGCGAGTGCGCGCGATCCGAGGTGCGAGTTGTTGAGCGAAACGGCGGCCACGATGCGGGTGCCGTCCGAGTGCAGTGGGTGCAGAGGGACGGGCTTGGCGCTCGTGTGTCTGGGCGGAGGCGGGCGGGGGGCACTTTCGGGATTTCGGAGGTGGCGCGTCGGGTCGAGGCTTGTCCAAGTCGCAGTCGATGGACTTGCAGGTTGCACACGTCTAGGGATTTAGGGGAATAAAATACTGAGACACTGACAGAGACAGAGACAGAGACGGGGAGCCGCACGAGAGCAAGAGAGACGTCCCTCGAGGCCCTTATCACTGGGATCAACGGGTGGGCACATCAAAGGGCCCGATTCGAGGACCTTGTCGAGGAGGGGGTTCCCAGAGACTGAGATGCGGCCTGGGCAAAGAGCGGTGGAGCCGCGAAGCAACGCCGCCTCCCGCCCAGACTTCGCAGCGGCCAGACGGCCAGAGGGGGGAGGACAGACCCGGGTGCATTGACGAGGCTCTGCGCCCTCGAGAGGTGTGTGCCGTCTGATGAACTTTGTTGTAGCCCATCGCCGCCATCTTGGGCGATTGGCCACGAGGCTCAAGTCTCAAGAGTCGACAACGGTCGGCTTATCGTCTTGTCTGCTGCTCGTCATCCAACATCACGGGCCGCTGATAGGCATCTTTCCTGCGAGCGATTGGGCCGCCCGTCGATTGGCGGGAAGAGCAGCGCGCCGCTCCCACTGGCGCTGGGCACTGATGAGCCGCCTGGAGGTGGGCGGTGGGCGGCGGGTCATCCAAGGGTCCAGCTTGGGGGCACTGGTCACTGGAACAGTCGCCGTCCTCGGAAGCCGTTACAGTTTCTTGGTACCGTGGCATCGCCTGCGCCAGAACCCTGTCGACCGCATGAACCTAAACCCTGGCAAAAGAGGTCGAGACCCTTTGGGAGCCTTTGTGTCGGCTAACCGGCCCTCGAGGGCAGCATCACGGGTGGGTCTGTGCCCTCTCTCTACCAAATGCTGGAGGTAAGGATGGAGGGGATGAGTGGCCGGCTGCGGCGGATGAGGGCAGGACATTGCTTTGCGATCCGCGACTGATTGGGCCATGGCTTTCTGAAAGTGCACAATGATATCACTTGTCTCATTGGTTTGGAGGTTGAGATGCTACACAAGGCGTTTGTCCAAATTTGAAGTATGCAGATATCGGGGCCGCCCGCCTCTCCGCCAAGACCAGAATGGAACCCCTCCATTCACCGCCCAAAGACAAGTCACCCAAGGAACAGCGTTTTGCCGACGCCCGCTCGGCCGCCTCATTGTGTCAGCCGAACGACGACCGGCCTCCGCTGCCAGGCTGTCCCATGCGTTACGCAGGCTGTCATTTTGCCCTTTCCAGCACCTCCTTGCCACTCCACCACACGCCCCGCCAGAGTTTAATTGTCGCCGTCCCTTTACGATTCGTTCCCGCGACGGCATTTGAGCAGAGGGGCTGGGACAAGCTCGGCCGATCTGGGTCAACCCCACACTTTGACGACTGCGCATTCCCCGTCGCGAGGCAAGCCACCGAATCCGAACATCGACGACACCCCAGACGACGACGACGACGACGACCACACCCGACGATAACCCCCCCGCATCGCCCAACATGAAGGTCTACTACATCGGTGTATGTGTTGCGCGCGCCCCCCGCCCCCGCCGGGACGACCACCCCGTGGCCGCGGCTAACGCCCCGAGCAGGTTCTCGACAACACCAAGCAGCCTGCGGTGCAGCTGTGCGGCGAGTACGAGCTCAGCGACTACTCGCGCTTCACGCGGAACGAATACGCCAACTTCATGACCATGATCAGCAAGACGGTGGCGGAGCGCACGCGGCCGGGGCAACGGCAGAGCGTGCAGGAGCAGGACTACGTGGTGCACTGCTACGCGCGGTCCGAGGGCGTCGCGGGCGTCATCATCACCAAGGACTACCCGCACATTGCGGCGCACAGCGTGCTGTCCAAGCTGATGGACCAGTTCCTGGCCGAGAAGCCACTGGCGACGTTCCAGGGCAAGACAAAGGACAATGAGGTCGATTACCCGCCGCTCAAGGAGATGCTCGTCAAGTACCAGGACTCGAACGAGGCGAGCAGCATCGCCAAGATCCAGCAGGAACTCGACGAGACCAAGATTGTGCTGCACAAGGCCATTGATAGCGTGCGTTCGCCCGTGTTTGTGATGCTGTCGAGGTTCGGGGTGGGCTAACAGGATGCAGGTCCTCCAACGCGGCGAGAAGCTTGACGACCTGGTTGCCAAGAGCGGCGATCTGAGCGCCCAGAGCAAGGCCTTTTACAAGACGGCCAAGAAGCAGAACTCGTGCTGCATTGTCATGTGAGAGATGAGGCGGGCGAGGGTACATACCGAAATATCAGTCTCATCAATTTCAACGTATTGAATGGACGAGGTCGTGCGAGGGCAGTCAGGAGAGGGAAAAGGCATCCAGTCAATACTGGGTGTTGAATGCGCGCAGATATCCTTGCTTTTTACATTGGGAGTTTGGGACCGCGGGACATGCGAGTTTGCAACATACAGAAGAGACCATTGCGCCAGATGTGGGGGGGTCTGGGAGGTTTCGATAATCCAGGGAGTTTCGTTCAGACGCCGGTTCGAAGCCATACCATGCTGTACTTTGGTGACTCGTACTCGGTGTTTGAATTCTGACAGGAGGCGAAACGGTGACATCTATACGTGACTCATGTTGAGATGGCCGTGAAACTGGGGGCTGGCGCGTTGGCTGTGGCAACTGACATGAGATGGGTGGTGGTTGAAAGGGTCTGTCTTTTTGAAATAACTCTTGAAAATAGCAAACAGGGCGCGTCTTGGAGTTGAAAGTTCATCAAACAGGATCGAACCAGAGTATAGAGGCTTGATATTCCGCGCCCCGATATGCACTACCCGGGATTCCTCACCTTGGCGGATATATCGGGGAGGGTATGCTCGTACAAGATACACCGGAGATGGTGCTTTTGCCGCGCCAGGACGCACGTGGCATGGCCCGCTCGTCACCGCCCGTCACCGCCCGTCCTCCGTCGCACACACCCCAGCTTCAAGATTACAACGTCTCATCCGCGATCGAGATGTGCGTTGGGGAATCAGTTGTCGTCTTTCACCCACCGCCTGAGTCCATCTCGAGATCTTCAAAAGCCATGACGACCTCTTGGACCCCGAATGCGCAAATCCCATGCAACAGCTCCACACGCGTGTAAATCCCCTTCTCCAAACAGACAAACCCCCAACCTCGTCGTAAACCCCTCTTCCCAAGAAGGGTTCCATCTCTCGGGAGGAGGCGACGAGTGGAAACGCCGCCCTCCTCGGTGGGCCAACCCCAAGGGAAACAAACGGAAAAAAGACCTCTGCCGTGATTGGCGCACCGATTCAAGGGAAAAGGAAGGTTATCGTGGCCAGACGATTGGTTCGTCATCGGAAAGTGGACAGTGTGGTACAGACGCAGAGGGGAAAAGGAGGGGTGCTTTGCCTCTGCAGGGTGGCAATCCGGCGGCTCCGGCGCTCGGAGGATGGGAGGGTCGCAACAACAGGAACGGATGACGGGGTATCGGCAGGACATCTTTTTCTCCTTCGTGACGTTGGGGGTGGTGATCGCTTTGCGATGATGTATGAATTGAAGTGGTGTTTTGCGCCTGCCGTAAGAGGGAATGATTTCTGGGTTTCCATCCTGTGCCCTCTCGCTCGGCGATGGAAAACATCATTGCTCTACGGAACTTGTTGCGAAGCGGTCGGGTTTGACGAGAGCGTTCTAGCCCCCGCTCCAGTTGTGATGGGACCCGAGTTTACCGCATGTCGCCGCCCCTCTTCATCGTGCGTCCTTTTTCCTCTCTGGGTTTCTTTTTTTCGGAGAAGGGGTTGTTTTTGTTACGTCATGAGGGCAGGGCAATTGGCCACTAGGACGCAAGTCTGTTTTCGAGGGAGGGGGGTGGGGTGTTTGTTCAGTCCTGGAGTGGCAGCAAAGTAAACAAACCAAAAAGGGGTCACTGACCACCAGACTTTGAATTCATCGCCCATCACATCACCTACGCCTTGCCCAGGCTTGCACCCCCTTTCCACTCTTCAAAACCAAAAAGCAAGAGGTCGTTAGTGGCTCGTGCCGCAGTAAAGCGAGGTGTCATGAGCTCCCATAGAAGAGGTGATGATCTGGTGACGACATGGTCACAGTGGCACAAATGCCGAGGAACAGTTAGAGGATAGAATATGCCCCTAGGAAGATGGTGCATCTAGCCATGACAAGAGACCCTGGCCCTCTGTCACATGCAGTCAACCACCAGGTACACTCCAGCGTGATGTTGAGCGCTGGCAGAGGACTCTCCTCTGGCATCATCGATCAACTCACATCTCACTACAGTTGCATGTAGTATACGCCAGTGCATGGTCCCGAGGGAATTTCATCGACCGGTGCTAACTTGGTGACGCGGCAGCTAAAAGTTCACCGCTGAAGTATGCACGCACCGCGCCCTAGACCCCCGCGTGACAAACCTAAACCTTTGACGCCGCAGCATAAATACCCAGCTCCCCCCTCTTCTTGAGCTGCTCTGGCTCACAATTGATCCACACGCTCTCAGAGTTACCACAAGCATCTGCATTGTTATCATCATTGACCGTTCTGGGGAAAGAAGTTGCGTGGGCGAACATCAGCTGCCAGACCTCCTTGAAGTGCTCTGGCTGAGAAATGATCCTCACTCTCTTATAGTTACCACAGGCATCTCAGTGCGCATCATCATTGAACCGCGAGGCAGAGGGTTTTACCAAGGATGATGATGAGACAGAGAAGACCGCCGCCGCTTTGGGTACACCATCAGGTTTGATGAAGTCCAAACTGGACGGCTACCTAGGTTCTGTCTAAGTCCTTTCGATGGTGCGGCAGCTGGTGGCTGTTGGTTACATCAGAACAGAGCACGATGCTGACAGGGACAATGATGCTGGAGAATGTCTGAGTCCCGTTCATTAGATGGCAAGGTGTTGGGCACGTCACTCGCCAAGTGGTCGAGCTTCGACATCTGCCGCGAGGTCATCATCAGAAACTGCCCCCCCCCCCCTTGTTCCCCCTCAACCCCCCCTTCACCTCCCCCCCGAGCTGCTCCCCCTCAACCCACCTCCCCGACCTCCCCCCCTCCTTCAACACCACCCTCAGCCCCCCCACCACCATCCCCTTATCCACCGCCTTGCACATATCATAAACCGTCAGCGCCGCCGCCGCCGCCGCCGTCAGCGCCTCCATCTCCACCCCCGTCCGCCCGTCGACCGACACCGTCGCCTCAATCTCCACCGCTTCCTCCCCCACCACCGCCAGCTCGACCCCGACGTGCGTCACGTTGATCGGGTGGCACAGCGGGATCAGCTCCGACGTCTTCTTGGCCGCCATGATGCCCGCCACGCGCGCCACCCCCAGCACGTCGCCCTTCTTCATCTGGTTCTCGCGCACGAGGCGCGGCGCGAGCGGGGACGAGAAGTGCACGGTGCACCGCGCGATGGCGGTGCGGCTGGTGGGGGGCTTGTCGGAGATGGAGACCATGTGGGCGGAGCCAGTGGCGGAGAGGTGGGTGAGTTTGGGGGGGTTGTCGTCGTCGGGTTTTCTGCGGAGGGGCGTCGAAGAGAAGAGGCGGAGGTGGCTGGCGGGAGGGAGGGAGGCGAGCAGGGCGAGGGGGGTGCGGAGGTGTTTGGGGGGGTTGAGGTGGGGGAAGATGGTTCGGGGAGGCATTGGCATCGGACGGGGGCGGTTGGACAAGGTATTTGATGGATCTACGTATAGGGCTACTTAGTATCCAGGTCTATGGTAGCCTTCCATTTGTTCCCACCATGCGTGTATCAAAAGCCTCGATGGAGGGCATCCACGTCATGGTATCCGCATATGCAGCAGCCGCTCAGATGATAAAAAACATGATGACCCCAACTCCGGTTGTGTGTATATATGCAGCAAAGGAAAACGAGGGACATCTTCACCCACCAATAAGGATCATCGGCCGATTCTTCATGTTTTCCAACTCCCCGATGCCGGCGTGCTTCTCCTTCTTGTTCTTGACGGCCATATTGATGACCTGCAGAAGCTCATCCGAGTTGGGCGCCAGCAGCGGGCCGGGGCCGTCGAGTGGCGCAATGTAGTTGGCTCGCTCCATGGCAGCGTGCTTCAACGCCTCGAACGCCGTCTCGTCGATGGGCTCGCCTTGGTTCACCTTGCGGATAATGTCCCTCAGCGACACCTCGGCGTTGCCAAACAGGCACACCTTGAGGTTGCCGTCCCCGGTGATGCGCAGGCGGTTGCACGTGCCGCAAAAGTTGTGCGTCATGCTCGTGATGAAGCCAACCCGGCCCGTGAAGCCAGGGACCTTGTACGTCTTGCTCGTGTCGTTCTTGTGGCCCTGCTCTGGGTGCACATCGGGATACTTTGCGCGGATGACGTCGAGCATCTCCTGGTAGCTAAACATCTTGCCCTTGCTCCACTTGTTGCCGTCGAAGGGCATGTACTCGATGAAGCGGACCTCGAGGTCTTCGTCGCGCGTCATCTCGACAAAGGGGAGGATCTCACGGTCGTTGAGGCCGCGCATGACGACGCAGTTGATCTTGAGCTTGATGTTGGCGCCCGCGCGATTCATCTCGAGGATCCGGTCGATGCTCTTGCGTACGGCGGGGAAGCCGGCACGCCGTGTCATGAGCTGGAACTGCCAGGGGTCGAGCGTGTCGAGGGAGAGGTTGACGGCCGTGAGACCGGCCTCGACCATGGCGTCAAGCTTTCGGTGCAGTGAGAGGCCATTGGTTGTGAGGCACAGCTCCCGCAGGCCATGGGACCGAAGAGCGCCGATCTGCTGCATGAGAGGGACGATGTCGCGGCGCACTGTGGGCTCACCACCAGTGAGCCGGATCTTGGTGACGCCCTGGGAGACGAAGAGAGACGAGAGCAGGACGATCTCGGGGGTCGTTAGAAGCTCGCGGGTTGGAGAGAGCGGCACGCCCTCTTCGGGCATGCAATAGAGACACCGAAGATTGCAGCGCTCCGTAACAGAGATGCGGAGGTAGTCGTGCTGGCGGTTGTAGGTGTCCGTGAGGAAGTCGGAGAAGGGCTTGGCGTCTTTGAGTTGCTCCCTGCGAGACGGGGAGAGGGCGTCGGAGCCGATACCGCGACCCGGGTGGAGGGGTTCCGAGACGGTCGGCAGATTGCGGATGATGGGGGGGATATGGCTGTCTCGAGGAACCGCCGCTGCTGTGGCGATATATCTGTTCCGGAGGAGGACGGGCGATACTGGCTTCCGCAACGGACCGGGGCCGGCCCGGAGGCATCGGCCGACGACCCGGCGGGCAACCGCCGTCATGATTGCGGCTTCTGATGTGAAGAAAAGTAGCACCGCGGTCGATAGTAATGATTGTACAGCGCTCTTAAGTTCCTGGGGACCCTGATCAGCGACTTGTCGCCATCCGCGGAGATATTGCCACCCCTTGGAGTAAGACCCGATGGTAGATGCGGGGGAGTCTTGTGAGGGATGAGGGCTGGATCAAGTCGATGTCAAGAGTTCATGGATAAACCGAAAAGAAGAAAAAGGCGGATATAAAAGAGGGGAAGGCCTCGTATATCAGCGCGCCCTTTCAAGATCACGGACGGGCAGCGTTGACGTTGATGACTGATTCCCGGCATGGTGAAGTGGGCGAATGGGGGGGGTGGGGCCCGCTCCGGTCCCCGGCTTTAGGCCGGTTTGCGGCGGATTCAGCGCCCTCGACCCCCCTGTTCGAGATGGAAAGGGCCGCCTTGGCGGGTGTCCACGGCATTGGGGGGGGCATTGCCCCCACCAACACCGCGGGGTTCCGTTGCTGTGAGAGAGAGTCTCTCATCGTCAATTCATACAAGCGCGTCGCAAACGCGTCGGGGCGAGGAAATTCTCCCATTTTTGGAGAACAGAGTCCCCTGAAAATTGGGCAGCATCACGGCCAACTCCACCCACCTAGTGCATAATGCGCTTCTCCAAGAGCGCCAAATGTGAGAATCTATTTTCAGCAGCCCGGGTTTGTTGATCATCGCAAGTCCAGTTACTAATCGCCAATGGACCGTCAACAGCCTCCCTGCACTGCGTGCCTAGTCCGGATGGGAAATACATTGCAACCTTCTTCCCCTCGGTCGTGAATGTGCGCGCCGTCCGGAACTTGGAGGTTGTCAACGTCATCAGCCTTCCCCAGGACTTCTCAGGCCCGGTCCTCAGTTTCCAGTGGTCCCCCTCGTCACGCCTCCTCCTCATCGCCAGTTCGGGCGAGATCCGCATAGTCTCCGCCGTCGACAACAGCTTCAATGCCTCGATCCGGAACCCCGTGGCGGCGGGTACCAAGCCGGCCTACATCGGCTTCGGGCCCTCTGATGCAGAGATCTGTGTCATTGCCGCGTTCGGGATGAAGTTTGCCATATTCAACCTTGAATCGTCCAAGGCCGTCGAGATCGCCAACCCAAAGCTCTTTTCCCCCTCAACCGCCTCCCGGTGCTTCGCCTTCCGACCACAGACACGCCATCTGGCTCTTTTGACGAGGGTCGCCGGCAAGGACATGGTCAGCATACACGCCTTCCCGACGAGAGAGCTGCAGAGATCCTGGGCGCCCGACACCCTCGACGCCCAAGGTCTTGTCTGGAGCCCCGACGGAAGGTGGCTCATCTTGTGGGAGTCCGCCGCCCACGGCCATGAGCTACTCTTTTACACATCGGACGGCCACATCTTTCGGACCTGGTCAGGTCCCGCCAACCCCCCCGCTGAACTCCGAGATTATGCGCTCGGTGCCGGCGTCCGGTGTGTGCAGTTCTCTGCCGATGCCCGCTATCTTGCCATTGGGGACCACAGCAGAGCCCTGTCCATGTTCAGCATGACATCCGTCACAGAGGCCGTCCGGCTGCAGCACCCGACAAGCCTGGTCCCCAAAGACACCGTCCAGGTACGGCACGCCCTCTCCCGCCCTCCAGTCAAACTAACCATCTGACTGTGCCACCCAGATATGGCAAGAACAAGTCGGTGTTGCACAAACCGGGCGGTCCATCCACACGTTCATGCGAACCACACACACCATCTCCCCGCCCGTCAGGCAAGACGCGGCCGACGCTGTGTCAGGTTGTGTATCCATCCAATTCGACCCCTCCTCGACTCTCGTGGTCACCCGGCTCGACGACTCCCCCGGCACAGCCTGGATCTGGGACGTCCAGGCGGCCGAACTCCGCGCCGTCCTCGTCTTCCACGGAAGCATCCGCAGTCTGTCCTGGAACCCCAGCGTGCGCGAGACGCTCCTGGTCCGGTGCGAGGGCGATCCGTACAACGGCATAGTCTTCATCTGGGACCCGCTGTCGGAGGGGCCGCAGACGGTGGAAATGGCGCGGCATCTCCCCGGCGGCAAGTCGGTTGGCAGAACGCGCGCCTTTTGGCTAGGCCTTGGAGCAGAAGAACCCCCCACGCTGTTTCTGTCGGATGCGCAAAACTATATATTGGCGTCGTCTATTGAGTCGGAGGATGTCGAGCCCCCGTGGGGTGAGCACGGGACTCCCGAGTTGACGGGCCACGACAGGGCCGCGAGGAGGGAGGAATCCCCGTTGGAGCTTGTCCCGGCAGACGAGGCCACTCTCCAGGGTATGGCCAACGACGAGGACGACAGCGAGCTGGAGGATACTTTTGTTCACAAGAGATAAAACCATCAAAGCACATTCCCAGAACACCCCCTATCCCGTGAGTATCCACGCGGCTCGTCAAAAACGCCCAACACATGCCAGATATTCCATGTCTGACCAAAGCCCAAAGACATACTCGGCTAGCACCAACAGCAGGTGCAACCCGCCGCCTTGAGCAGTGTGACGTGGCGTGGCGTTGGTAGTCTGACAGGAACAGAATGGAGCCGACCCGGGAGTGACTTTACTTGCCTGGGTGCTACATCTCGGCTCGCAGCCTGTAGATTCGTCGCAGGGGCGGGGGGGACAAGGCGGCTATCTCGAGGGTAGTCTTGGTGCCTCCTGTGGAGTTGAGCTACCGATCAGGGACGCGGTGCCGCCCCAGAGAATGGACAGAGTGACACCACGCATATATGCCGGACCGCTTGATCATGCAGAGGCCCGCCGGTTCGCTCGCCTCGGCATCCTCTTGGGGTTGTGGGTTTGTGTGTAGGCAATGAGGGTGTATGTAGTGGAAGTGCGTCCTGCCAGGACAGGTAAAATAAACAATACATTGGCACCAAGGTGCAGATTTCAGGGAGGGTTGACATAACAGCAATACCCTTTGACTCTCGTCCCATCGACAGAGACTGTTCCCAAAGGAGGAAAATGGGCGACATTTGGGAAGAAAGCACACAAAAGAGCTCAGGAGATGAGATTCGAGCGAGTAAAGGCAAAAAAATAAAAAAGGAATGCATTCCCAGGGGAGCAGGATGTGTGCGTCAGCCGCGAATCGAACGCGGGGCCCATCGAGACTTGCACATGGCAACGATGGATTTTACCACTAAACCACTGACGCCGGGTTGTGTATTCTTGATGAGTGCCGTGGAGCTTCTCTTGGGCAAGAGTGGATGGGGTGGACGAGTCGTGCTTGTGGACTTTGGACAGCGCAGGGGGTGAGGGAAGGCAAGGGCGAGGAGCTCGACGACTCGAGTCGACTGCAGTCTGCTCGTAGAAAGAAGGACAGGCATTGGAAGACTTGCCGTTTGCAGGGGAAAAGGGGCTGGAGGGGGCAGCCGACTCCCCCTTCGATGCCAGAAGCCGGTTCCAGTGTCACACGGCTCCCCATCTCGCACATCATGTCCCATTGATACAAAGGAACTACAACTCCAAGCGATCCTCGCCAGGATCAGCTCCTGGGCTGTCAAGAGCATGAAAAGGCTTCTGCCCTTGATACCGCCCCCAGCCTGCCGACTTTTCATCTGAAGCTCTTCGGTGGCTCGGTCTCTGTAATTTGTCTCAGGACCGTGAGGCAAAAAGGACAACCTCTTTATAAGAGGAGATAATTGCGTCAGCCGCGAATCGAACGCGGGGCCCATCGAATGTTGCACATGGCAACGATGGATTTTACCACTAAACCACTGACGCTGGGATGTATATCTTAGTAAATGCGGGTATGGTGGTATCTGTAGGGGAGTGCATTTGTGTGCGTGGTTTAGGGCTCCATGTTTTGATGTGGGTCAGGGGCTAGACCTTGCTGCAGATAGGACTTACACCCCATGATGCCTGGTTAGATGAGAGTCAGAGAGGAGGACTGAAAACATCTCACCGGGAAGATCAGGATGCAAATCAAGGGCCAATTCCTACAAGGAACATAGTCGAGTGACATAAGCATAAAACGAGTCCTTCTCCCCAGGGCCGTCCATCGGCCGGTATACGAACACTCGTCGATCTGCCTCTCGAGTCCAAATATAGGACGCCGCCCACTGTCCCCCAGATCTTCTGCACATCAACATGACGCGCCGAATCCCCGCATCGGTTCTGTGGAGCCACCCATCCCCGTGGCAAGCAATTGAGCTCTCGGACTGCAGGTGTCCAGCACCGACATCTATATCGGGCACCCGGTCTGAAGTCGTGCCCAACGACTCGAGCCCATCCAGCATCGGACGGAATCGGAGACAGCAGTCTACGACCCCCGATGCTTCGGCACGCAAAACCACGCAATATAGGTAAACAGGGTCGATCACCGGAGCAAACGTGAAACGCCCGGCCACAACGAGAGAAAGACGGGACACGCCGCAGGCAGGCAGCCACAAAAGACATCTGGGCGACATACCACGGCAATATAGGCGAGCGTGGTGAACGAAACGTTGCATGTCGGTGTCTTCCGCGTCGCTGGTGGTTGCCCCCAAATCTCTTTTGGGGCCGAGGTCACGTTGGGGTAGATGTAGGTCGCGCGAAAGTGCCGCCGACCCTATCCAGGAGGTGGGAGATACCGCCAGATAGCTCAGGGCGGTTGCCAGGTATTGTGTTTGCGGCACAGGGCACAGCGGGCAGGTAGGCATCGAGGAAAGGGAGGCTAAAAATGCCTCTTGTTTCCGAGGGCAGCCGATGCACCGGGAGCACAGGATGGAGAGTCGGGCTGGGATCGACGCCCTGTCTGTTGGAGTGGTGGTGATTGCCCCCATCGTGGGGAGCATAATGGACACATATTGAGCTTTGCTGAACTGGCGCATGCAGAGCCACGCATACCTACCGCCTGAAATTCGCCTATCGTCCTCGGTGTTCGTGTACGACCGCTCGGTGGTCTTCTCGCGCCTGTCCCGTTCTCAGACGTAAAATGCCACGGTAGCATGGTACGCCGTTGCGTCATGGCGGCCCGCGGATGCCAAAAGGACCCGACCGAAGTCCAGAACGAGGCACCGACACACCCCCGACTGCGCTGGCCTGGCCCGCCGCCGTCTCGACACCCCCTGAGAACGCAAGCGACGGGAGGATGAAAAGGGACCCATCTGCGTGTGCAACCGTGGATGTCCGCCTCGTCAGAGAGGTTCCTGGAGGGCCAGGCGGGCGCTGGACTGGTGGTTTGGCGGTGAAGGATTGTCACAGGGCTGCATATCCAATCTATTTCGCCCAATGCAGTCCGCGTCTTTTTCTCCCGTCCGTCTTCTTGTTGGAGGGGACGCGAATGCGAATGCGGGGGTGGGTGCGCAAGTTGTCGGAGTTTGGGTTGGAGACGATGCAGTCAACCGGTCTGACACCGCATGTTGTCGTCCTCGTTGTCGAGAGCGGCATCTCATATCCGGCTGGCCCCGCCACCCAACGTCCAACCCGATCGTCAAACCGGGCAGTGAAGGCGACGCTGGAGATGCGCGCCGCGGAGAAGGCATGCACGTGGTGGACTGGATGAGGCGTGGTTGGAAGGGGAAAAGAAGGAGAAGCATGGCGTGGAAGGATATTGTGGGGAACCCCTCGTCCTGGAGCGGTGCCGAGTCCCGATCAGTGCCCCGGTGACCCTCGGCGCTGGGGCCCGTGGGCTACCTAACCGGCTTGGCTTTGGGCACCGGGCAGAGATCGCTGCGGGGTGCCCCGGGAATGCCCTCGATACGGGCAGCGGGGATGCTGGCACATCAGCTGATGAGACACGGGGTGCGTTGGGTGGTGGTGGGTGTGGGCGGACGCCTTGCGAAGAGCCTCAACCCCCCCCCCCCGCCGCCGCCGGGGATGATTGACGACGACGACGACGACAAGATGGGGAGCTTGCTCGCTTTCGGTCTCGCGCCATGCAAGAAGATCTGCGTGAAGCAGCATTGGGACGACGTCTCCCACGCCCGTGTCTCCCCAGCCAGCCTCCTTGTCGTGGGCGATTGCAAGTTGACGGCGTACAGGTCGGCGATGGGAAAACCCCCACTGTTGCCGATGGCCGCTGGTCGGGACTGCGTGCAGATTGACCGGCCGCCGGACAGCGCCCTGTGGTTTGCCGGTCAGGTCGCACAGAGGTCAGACAGGTCCTGGCGAGGGACGTAAGATAAACAGCCCGTAGGTCCTGCTCGCCCTTGTTCCTGGTCTGGTCCTTGGGGCCCTTTTTGGGGACCTACCTATCGCGATGGGACCTTTTTTTTCGGCGTCATGTCTGGCGTAGGTCCCAAAGGTCCCCCTTTGTCGCTCACCTACGGGACCTTGGGGTGGAGTCGTCAGCCGGCGACCCAGTTTTACTCGGCCTCTCCGACTCTCGCCGTCGATCGCGACGTACCCATCCCGTCGCCGGTCCGAAGAGGAAGGGACTGAACCTCTCAGAGCACCTCCGCGTCGACTCGTTGACTCGTTGAGTCACATTATGGTCGGCCAAGTGGTCCGCATTCTCGCGCTGCGACCCTTCCCCACCCCTCCACCATCTCCAACCATCCCCTCCACAGGCACCGAAGGTTCGCTGCCTGATAAGGTTGGACGCGGCCCATCCTCCCAGGGCGTCCAATCACGGCGCGGCGTCGCACCTGCAAGTCGGCCTTTTCCCTGCCGCATCGCCGTCGTCGCCATTGGCCGCCGATGTAACCTCTGCTGTCCCTCGTCGGCTTGGACGTGTCCAGGACTTGGTGGCGCCGCTCTCGAGCGGTCATCGCGGACCTAGCCATGACCAGACATGCAGCGTAGGCCCCATCCTGTCAGCGGCGGGAGGAGCAAGCAGCCGCAATATGCAGTCCTGTTGCTGCTCGGCTCTAGGTCCTCATCACCCACACCCACACCCCCAGTTCCACACCCCCCTCCCAGGACTTGGGGACCTTTATCAAGGTTGGTCGAGATCCGGGGACAATGGCGAGCATTATAAATAAGGCAGCCGGCCCCCTCGTCCTCCTGATCGGTCATTGTGTATATCCCACCATCTTCACCCAGATCTCCAACCACATCCTCCTTGCCTTCACTCGACTCTCGAGCACCAGGCGTGCAGGACATTACCGACACCTGGGTATTTCCCGTCAGCAATACCAACAACTCGAAACCCTGGAGGGCCCTCTTTAGTCCCGGTCGACAACATCGCAAACTGAGATAGCTCGAGGCTCATCCCCAACCCAACCGTCCACCACACGCCACCACTTCTGTGTGACACCGTACCTGCTTGTCAAGAAGCAGCACAGCCACCACCAAAACCCACTCTTCCAAACCTTATTCCCACCCAACCACCCAACAACACCACGATGCCTTCTTCCCGCCCACCCCCTCTCACCCTGGGCTCCTCCTCCTTCCGGGCCACCACCAGCCCCACCACCTCTCCGTCCTCGGAGACCAGCGTAAGCACCCGCAGCCTCACCCCCACCACCACCCCCCCAGCACTGACAGCCCCCAAGGAATCCCGCAGCTTCTCCAGCGACCTCTACCTCCTCTCCGCCGCCTCCACCCTCTCGCCGTCCTCGTCCTACAGCGGGACGACCATCACCGGCGGCAACAGTGGCAGCAGCCGAAAGGCCCCCTCGGGCTGCAACAGCAGCAAGAGGAAGGTTAACGCCAACAGCTACTGCGGGCGACACTCGGACGAGTTCCTGTTTGGCGGTCACGGGCTGGGAGATCTCTGGCGGTCGTTGAAGAATGGCAAGAAGGAGTGAGCGGACTGCCGAGTGCTCGGCTAGACCGGGCGAGTGATGACTTCTTTCTTCTCTGTTCTTTTTGGTTGGTGTTGACGGTGATGACGACTTTTTCCCCTTTTCTGATGATACAATAATCCGTCCGTTGCTGGCTGGAACAGTTTGTATACCCACTCTTCTTTTTCTTGTTGTTTGGTTGGAAGGGGGAAAGGGATCTAATGCTGTCACGACGGTTATGATGGGGAGAAGGGTGGTGGAGGGAGACAGACGGCTTGCATGGATACCGAGGCATGGCGCGTGGCATATGGAAGCTTGTTTCGAAAGCATTGTCGCTGGAGTGAGGAATAAATGAGTTGGGATAGGAAAGATAGAACTCGATTGATACCCCCTTTGCCTCGTCTTCCTGTTGTGGTTTGGAAATATGTTTGGTCAGTCTGGATGGGAACTTGAATAAGGCTTCCTTGATGGTGCGTTTGAAGAGACATTGCGACGCAGAGAAGGTCATTATCAGTCGAGGTTGGGGTTTCGAGGTTTCGAGGTTTCGAGGTTTCGCTGAATGACCGAAGCTGAACTTTGCAATGCCAGGAGAAGCTAGTTGTAGATCGCGACAACAAGCAAGACGCAGGATGAAAGACGAAAACAATTCCAGTCTGGAGGTCGGGACAAAAGCAAACGGCCCGTCGGCCCTGTCCCGGCGGCAATCAGGCGGGACAAGCCCACAGGGGCGCCCGCGCCATACCCCAACGGGCCACAGCTCCATGACCCCTGTACTTTTTCAATGACAGCGAACCACCAACCAAAAAGCGGATCGCAAACCTTCCAAAACACCATCATCATCAACCACCACCACCAAGGAGCTCTGCATCTTCTCCTTTACCTACAACCGACACAATGGCCAAGATCAACCCCCCAACCGGCGGCTTCACCGCCAAAAAAGCCTACCTCGTCCTCTACAACGCCGCCTCGGCCTCGGCCTGGGCCATGGTCCTCTTCCGCGTGGTCTCTTCCCTCCTCCAGCACCAGGACCCCTCGGCCGTCGCGCCCACCGTCGACTCCTTCGCGCGCACCACCCAGACCTTTGCCGTCATGGAGATCCTGCACGCGCTGACCGGTCCGTCCCCCCCTACACCCCTTCCCCGCTTCCCCGCTAACCCCCCCCTCCGTCCAGGCGTCGTCCCCGCCCCCGTCTTCACCACCATCATGCAAGTCTTCTCGCGCCTCGTCCTGGTCTGGGGCATCGCGCAGCCCTTCCCGCAGCTGACGGCGAGCGCGTGGTACTCGTCGATGCTGGTGGCGTGGGCGACGACCGAGGTGGTGCGGTACAGCTTCTTTGTGCTGAAGCAGGTCGAGGCGGTGCCGGCGTGGCTCAACTGGCTGCGGTACAGCGGGTTCCTGGTGCTGTACCCGGTCGGCATCAGCAGCGAGGTGGCCATGATTGTCAAGGCGGTCGCGGGGCCGGCGGGGGAGCTGACGGATGAGTATCCGTTGGTGTTGATTTCGATTTTGGGGTTGTATGTGCCTGGTGAGTTCCCCCCCCTTTTCTTGACGTGTGAGGGGTTTGTGGCTGACGGGATATCATAGGGTCGGTGATTCTGTACTCGCACATGCTGAAGCAGCGGAGAAAGTACCTGGGTGGTGCCGCGGTTGCGAAGGGCAAGAAGGCACAATAGGGGGCTTGGGGTATGTAAATGGGAATATACATGGTGAAACCGCCGTGGCTTTCACGTGTCGCGATTCAGGACTATAGACTATACTCTTACCCAACAAAGCATGTCTCTCAACCAACCAGCCCCCTCCCCCTCTCTATCAGGCATGGACCGCACCCGCCGAGCTGCTCTCGTACCAATCCGTCCGGAACCAGCTCGCAATCATGTCCGTCGCATCCCTGGCCAACTTCTCGTACCCCGGATTATCCCTCGGCTCAAACATGGCTGCGGCAACGTCAGTCCCGAGTACCCAAGCAGACCAGAAAAGTGCAAGCAAATACTCACACATATGCGCCCATGTCTCGTCCGTCGCCTTGTCATTGACCGCTGGCCGCCAGTCCCCAGCAATGTCCTTCTTTGGCACGACGCAAAACGTCCGCTCGTTCCCCAGGACCGTACCCACCACACTGTCCGTCCTCGAACTCGCCGCCTTGCCCAGCCGCGTGTACAGGTTCCCAAACCCCATCCCGAGCTCCCTGTTCAGTTTCACCATGTACGCCGTCCGCCGCCGCAGCTCCTCCTTGCGGGCCAGACACCCCACAAACTCCATGTGAGACGCCAGCGACGTCCAGCCCTGGCTCAGCTGGTCGCGGTTGATGTACGCAGCGGCGCCACCCGCCGCGACGGCACCCACCGCGCCGGCGACCATGGCGATCTTGCCCCATTTCCCCCATCCGCCGTCTGCCGGTACCGCTGCTGCCGGGGCGTTCTTGTTGTTGTCCTGGGCCTTGCTCTCCGGAGCCGGGAGCGCCGCGATCGGTTTCCGGGACGCTGCGGTAGCCGCGCGGGCATCGGCCGACGCCGCCTTGGCGCCACCAAAGAGCCCGGTAAGTCCGCTGATCTGCGCGAGGGCAGTCTGGGCGGTTGCGAGGTGGCCTTCGGCGCCGTGGGCGACAACGCCCGGCGAGACGCCGAGGAAGGGGGTGTCGAAGGCCAGCACGCCGCGGATGTAGGGGAACATGAGGGAGTTTGGCGTGGGCGGGCGCGGAGGCGGCGCGCTGCTATCGTCGTCGACGGCGGGGTTGGTGGAGCCGTGGATGGGGTGTTCGGAGGTTACGGCGATGGCGGTCTCGGCGGCGACGATGCCGCCCATCGAGTGCCCGATGAGGACGACATGGACGTGCGGGTCGATGGTGGGGGAGTGGGTGTTGGCGCGGACTTCGAGGTCGATTACTTTGTTTAGGAGCCTGGGGGGGGGGAGGGGGGTGAGTACGGAGGCGAGGCTGCGGGGGGAGGGGAGCTCACCAGTCGCGGAAACGGCCGACGCACTCGTTAAGATCGCCTCGTGTCTCGTATTTGGGATAGACTTCGGCCTTGACGTTGATCTTGGGGAGCGCGCGGGCGACGCGGCGGCGGAGGTCCTCGGTGAAGGCGTAGTTGTCGCCAAAGGTCGACTCACCCCCCTGCCGGCAATGGGTAAGCAAAGAAGAATGTTGCGGTGGATTGCGGGGACTCGAGCCGTACCTTGAAGCCGTGGATGAAACAAAGGAGGAGTGTCTTGTTCATTGTTCATTGTGCTCCCGCCGTGAGCTCTAGGATGTTGGAGAGAAGAGTGCCCGCTTTGGCGAGCAACCCGGGCATGTGAGGGACCTGTATTTCGGGGTATCTGCCGTGGGGGCGGGGCAGGTCCTCGTACTGCCGGGTAAGACTCAGTCAGTACCACCGTGATTCACTGGGACGGTATTAAGCCCCTCTGGCCAATGCATGGAGCCTGGCCTGAGAATAAACACGGACTTATTTACAACGAGATATATTCTTCAATCCATGGTATTTGCATCAAGGCATATTTCTGGGGCGAAGAGGGAGAGTACGCTTCATCACGCATTGCAAGAACCCTGACGGACATGTAACCTGCTGTCCTCCAGCGTATTGTTTCTGAATTATGGATACCTACCTACTTTGGCGCTCGAGAGGTACCTTCGTCCTTTGTCACCTTTCCCCCGGTCCTGCCGTCTTCATTTTATCGTGAAAGTAGGGGTTCGAAAAGTATAACAGTATCTGGGAGCAGCCAATAATGGTGGGAGAGCATTCAAAACTGGTCCTATTCTACTTGTCTGGGCTGCCTTCATGTCTGAAAAGTGCATCGTCAAGACACTTACACACTAAGACTGAGACCCCCGAGCTTATCGATAAGAGGAGCGCGAGGAACCCACTCCTTTCAGTGCTGCACGCGCTGACTGCGAGGGCGTCTCATCCACTTTCGCGCTTCCCATTTCTTTGAACTTCAAACATCATCCATCAAACCCCCCCCGGCATTCGCATCGCAATCGGCCGGAGTTGGTGCCTCCACAACTGCCATGAGTTGATCTCGGCAACTCCGCCGTTCCTTTAGCCCCCAAGTCGCCGTGGTTTCCCAAATTGCCTTTTCGACAACTGGACGACGCCGATGACCTCGACTCTCCCTTTCATCAACTCTTCCTCGCGAAAAGTCACGGCCAAAGGCACGGCGACCGGTCGACACCAAATTGCGAATCCTCGGCCCAAATCCTCGATCTCGTCTTGAACAGCAACCGCCAAGATGGAGCGCGTTTATGGCGTCACCCCGCCCATTTCGACGGCATTCCCGACCGACGAGGAAAAGGTCCTCAATGATGCTCTCTTCAAGGAGCTACGAGCCCAGGGCACATTCGAGTCGCCCATGGAGACGGAAAAGAGAAAAGAGATACTGGTCGCCCTCGGGAAAATGGCCGACGAGTTCGTCAAAAGAGCGGCCAGAGAGAAGGAGCCCAAGAACGAATTCCTCATCCGCAACGCGCGTGGCAGGATCTTTACCTACGGCAGTTATCGCCTTGGTGTGTACGGGCCGGGCTCCGACATGGACACTCTCGTCGTTGCCCCGAGATACGTCACGGTCGAGCAGTACTTCAAGATCTTTCCCAGCATTCTGGAGGAAATGGCACCTCCGGGCGCCATCACCGACGTCAACCCGGTCCCGGATGCCTTCGTGCCGATCATCAAGTTCGAGTTCAACGACATCAGCATCGATCTCATCTTCTGCCCCATCCAAACTCTCAAGGAGCTGCCCGAAGACAAGGACTGGAACCTGGGAGATAACACCCTTCTCCGCGGCCTCAACGAGAATCAGGTCCGCTCGCTGAACGGAACCCGAGTCACGGATGAGATTCTGCAGCTTGTCCCGGAGCCGGCGACCTTCCGACTGGCTGTGAGGGCCATCAAGCTTTGGGCGCAGCGGAAAGCCATCTACGCCAACATTCTCGGATACCCTGGCGGCATTGCCTGGAACATCATGGTGGCCCGCGTGTGCCAGCTGTACCCGAAGGCGACGAGTGCCCTGATCGTCAACAAGTTCTTCAACATCATGCTCAAGTGGCCCTGGCCTCTCCCAGTGCTCCTCAAGGACATTGAGTACGGCCTGAGCGTCACGCGCGTGCCCGTGTGGAATCCAAAGGTGAGCCGGCCTCCCCACCACCATCTGCTGATTGTCTCACCATTAGCATAGTTGTACCCAAGCGACCGGAACCACCGGATGCCCATCATCACGCCCTCGTACCCGTCCATGTGCACCACGCACAACGTGGGGATGTCGTCCATGAGAGCGATCCAGCAAGAGCTGGAGAAGGGCGCCAGGCTGACAGATGAGATCATGTTGGGAAGGCGGGCCTGGAATGATCTTTTTACCAAGCATACCTTCTTCACGACAGGGTTCAAGTTTTATCTCACAGTCGTGTCATCGAGCAGAACCAGAGAGGCACAGAATAAGTGGTCTTCATTCATTGAGTCGAGAGTGCGCGTCTTGGTCCAGAAGCTGGATTTGCACCCTTCGATCGACGTTGCCCGACCCTTCACCAAAGGCTACGACAGGACCCACCGATGCCGGACCAACGCCCAGATTGAGGAAGTCCAAGCCGGCTGCCTTGCGTATCTGGCTGAGAAGGATTGCGCAGAGGAGGAAGCGACTACTGCCAAGCCCGACGTCAAGACCGACACCAACCCCGAGATCAAGAGCGAGGTCAAGGAAGCGAACGGTGCCCTACCCAGTGGAGAGAATGGTGCCTCAGCCCAGGAAGCGACAGGCGCACCACCCAAGGAAGAGAACGGCGCACCTTCCAAGCAAGAGAATAATGCCCCGCCCATCAAGGCAGAAGAGACAGACCACCAGGCCACGACAATGCCGAACGGAGTGAAGGGAGAAACTGCTGACGGCGAGGAGGCGCAAGTCAAGCTTGCTGATATTCCGGAACTCAAACCCCCCGCTGACGCTCAGGTGGAAATCTACACAACTAACCATTACATCGGGTTGCAGTTGATGAAGAATGCCAAGTCGTTGGACCTGTCAAGGGAGGTGAATGACTTCAAGGCCATGTGCATGAGCAACGACATCTTCCAGCCCGACCTCATGTGCCTAACAATACAGCATCTCAAGAGCTGGGAGCTGCCGGGCGACGTGTTTGAGCCGGGCGAGGTGAAGCCGACAAGGCCGATTAGGAAGAAGCGCCTTGCCTCGGAGGACCCTGGAAAGCCAGACGCCAAGCGCCAACAGATGACAGCAGCCGCGAGCTAGTGGACGAGAATGCGTGTCGGGGGACGGATGACGATGGGGTGTCAGGGAAGGCGAGCAAAACATTCATAAGGGCATGGTTGTTCATGTTCGTCTCAAACGTGTAGCTTTTTGTACTCTTGTTAGACTAATAAAGGTTAGGGTTTCGGGGCACAAGTGCCTCATCAACCGACTTGGGCTCGATCGAGCGCAATGGAGCCAATCTCTTTTTGGTGAGTTTGGCGGTACCCTCATTTCTACTCATCGTCTCCTGCGTCGCTCCCGCTGGACCAGCCTTCGTGGTACTCGTCGGCCATCTCGGCAAGGTCGTTTCCGACCGTCTCACGGTCTTCGACGCCGATGGACCGCATTACGGTGGTCCGCAGCAGCTTTATCTTCTCCGACACGGACGAATCGGTTGACAAGCTGGTCGTGACGTTGATGTGGTCCTTGATGGGCTCGCCCTCTTCATCTTCAAAGATCTGGGGGAAGCTGTCGAGCAGAGGGAACCGGAGTTGCGAGTGGTAGCTGTGAGCTGTTAGCATACCTTGTCCATAGCAAGCGCAAACTACAACAACAGTATGAATTCTCCAAAGGATGAGCGTGAAAACGTACCTATTCGTGATCGTCCCATCGGCATTCCTCCGCCGCCGCAGATTCCGCACATCCTGGTCCTCTTCCTCTTCCTCGTCCTCCTCGTCAGGAGGATACCCACGCATCGCGACCACCTGGCTGAACACCTTGCTCGTCTTCCCACCCCCGAACCCATTCATGCGCCCACGCACCTGATCCAGCTGATACGACGGCTCGAACCGCATATCCAGCACCACGCCCTCATTCTGCTCCTCCTCCGTCAGCCTCTTCCCCCTCCGCGGCTCCCTTCCATCCCCGTCCTCCCCCTCCCCCACCCGCTCAACACTCATCTGCAACCCCGCCACCGTCTGCCTCCCCATGACATTCAACCCATCCGCCACCTCGGCCCACCGCGCCCCCCCCTCCCTCAACCTCGTCGGCAACGTCACGCTCTCCCACGCCGCCGCCAACAACCCCATCCCCTGCCACGCGCTCCCCTCTCCACCTTCACCCCTTCGTCCCCCTCGGCACCGCCAACGGCACCACCACCGACGCCTGCCTATACACCTCCCCCAACCACCTCGCCCGATTCCCCAACCTCACCAACCCCTTCTCCCTGCCCCCCCCGCCACCCTCCCCTCCCTCCACCCCAACAACAACAACCGGCAACTTCCCAAACTCATCCCTCACCCTCTCCAAATACCCCGCCCCAAACCCCGCCCACGCATCATCGCTCCCACAAAAAATCTGCACACACTGCACCCCGTCCGCCTCCTCCGCAAACGGCCTCAAATCCCGATCCACCACGTCCCACTCCCCGTCCACCGCGCGGAACAGCTCCCCCCCCGCCGCGTACCGCTCAAACGGCTGCAGCGTCGAGCCCACGGCGTACTCGGAGAGTTGCACGAGCGAGCGCGGGTGGTAGTAGACGCGGTTGACGTCGGACCAGTAGCGGACGTCGGCGGGGCTCAACCGCGGGGCGGGGAGGCCGGACTCGAGCGCGATCTGGTAGGGGGAGGGGGGGATGGGGGGTTGGGCGTGGAGGGTTGGGGGGCCGCCGGCGGACCAGAGCGGGGTGGGGGCGGTGGTGGTGGTGTCGTAGAGGGCGTTGAGCTTGCGCAGGGAGCCGAAGCCGCCTTTGAGGTCGTAGATGACGGTGCGCGGGGTGTAGGTCTCGGTGTGGCCGTCGGCCGAGAGGCCCGGGCGCCAGTGGATGTCGTGGTTGACGGGGGAGTCCGGGGAGGGGGCGTAGGTGAAGTAGGATTCCTGACGGGGGGGGTTAGGTGGTGGGATGGTGGGGGGACGGGATGGGGGGGTACCTGGGCGTTCCAGAAGTGGGTGGCGAGGTAGTTGGCTTGCTGGCCGAGCTGGAGGGTGAGGATCTCGTGCATCTTGGGTGAAGAGGTCTCAACCGGGAATGCTGTGGGGCATTTTTATTTTCAGGTCGTCTGGACCTTTTTGGTGTTTTGGTTGGTCGAGAAATGGTTTACTCGGGCAGGTCGATGTCGTGATCGTCGGGTTTGCCCATGCTGATGAGCTGATGGAGTGATCCACCCCTCTTCTGCCTCCATCCGTTCCCATCCCCAAGCAGCGGATACCTGCCCCCCCCCCCCATTTTCTCGCCAACGGCAAAAATGACGACGGCCGAGAAACATGTAATCGGTTGCGCGACAAAGGGCAAAAAGAACCAGAATAAAAGTGCATAAATAATGGTCCGACTGGGGCTTGAACCCAGGACCCTCGCATATGAAGAGCACGAAGACTCATCTATAAGAACGATGTGATATCCACTACACCACCGGACCATGGCGCTTTTGTTGCTTATTGCTGCCTATGGACCTCCCGCATCCCAGGACGGCAGGTCGGTCCACGTCATCACCTGCCCACCCTGTCCCCTTCAGTGCAGCACAGCACAATCATCATCCACACGCACATGTGACATAGCCCACACGGACACTGTAGGTTTTGTATGTTGGCTCGGTCAATTGAACTTGGAAGAAACAGCCTGCGCCGTTTTACGCATGAGAAATGGTCAATGGCAATCCATGGCCTCCTCCTCCTCCCTGCTATACAGTACAGAGAGCCCGCCGCCGCCAGACAAAGGAAATAAGGGACGACCCGAACGAATCGTCAACAGCCTCCGACCTCCCGTCTCTCGATCCCCTCCAGAAAACCAGTCTTCCATGTCTCTATACCCCTCATTACCCAGGTGTCTATAAAGGTCCGTGTCTATTAGGTTCCCCATCCGCCGAGACTCCATCGCCCAGGTGCACGCCGCTTCGCCATGACGCATCCGGAAAAGAGGCTGTCGCTGCAAAGGTTAAGCGCCGAAACGATCGTTTGAGGGCATATGGGGCGCGGAAAAATCATAGTGGCGTCTACTCGCGGGAGACGTCACGGCCAAAGAGCTTCGACTTGAACCAGTCGTTGATAACGAGGAGCCGGTTGCGAGCTGCAAGGCACATCAGTCAGTTCAAGGTTCTTTACCAGAAGAGTTGGGGGACATACAGCTAAAGCACATGGACAGGTAGGCACTCCGCCAGAATAGGAACGTCAGGCTGCCGCCCGTGGCAAAGTTGCCGTTGAACCAGCTAACGTCGGCCACGGCCTTTTCGCTGCCAATGTAGGCCAAGCTGCCCTGGTGGCTGTAGTTGAAGGGCTTGACGTCCTTGATGCGGCGCAGCTGGCGCTCCGTCTCCTCGATCCGGCGTGAAATCTCGGCAGAGTTGCCGGGCTTCACGTTAAGCGAGCCGCTGAGCTCACGGATGTCCTCCTCGAGCGTCTCGGTCTTGGCCATGTTGTTGAACAGGCGCGCCAGGAAGTTGCCCTCCTGGGCCGCCACCTGCGCAGTGGGCGCGTACCCGGCAACGGCGCAGTCGCCCACGGCCCAGATATCGCGCGTCCCTTGCACCACAAGGTACTCGTTGACGGCCAGGCCGCGGCGCGAGTCCTTCTGGGCGGGGATGCGGCCCATGAGGTCCTTGACGACGGGACGCACCGCATTGCCCGTCGCCCAGACGAGCAGGCCGTAGGGCAGCACAATCTTCTCCTTGTTGCCGTCCGGACCGGTTATCTCGGCCTCGATCGTCTTGTCCGTCACCTTCTTGACCATGGTCTTGGTCTTGATGTCGATCTTCTCCTCCTTGAAGGTGCTCTCGGTGTACTCGATGAGCTGCTTGGAGAAGCTGGGCAGCACGTTGGGGAGGGCCTCAACCAGCGTGACCCGGAAGCGGTCGCTGATCTCCGGAATCAGCTTCTTGATGTCCTCCTCGAAAAAGTCCTGCAGCTCGCCGGCGAACTCGACGCCCGTGGGGCCACCGCCGACCACCACCATGTGGAGGAGGCGGTCAATGTCCTCCTGCGACTGGTCCTTGAAGGCGGCCGTCTCGACGCAGTCCATGATCTTCTTGCGGATCAGCTGCGCGTCGCCAATCTCCTTGAGGAAGCACGAGTGCTCGCGGACACCTGGGATGCCGAACGTGGCGTTCTCGGCGCCGACGCCGATGACGAGCATGTCATAGGGCACCTCGGTCTCGGTGATGGTGCCCTTGATGTCGGACGTGTCGACCAGGTGGATGACTTTGCGGTCTGGGTCGATGGAGCTCGCCTCGGCCTCGTAGTACTTGACGCTGGCGCGCTTCTGGCGCAAGATGGTGCGGATCGGCTCCATGATGGAGCGGTGCTCAATGGTGCCGGTGGTGCATGATGGGAGGAGGGGGGTGAAGAGGAAGTAGTTGCGGGGCGAGATGACGATGACATTGTAGTTCTCCGTGTCGAGGCGCTTGAGCAGCGAGACAGAGCCCCAGCCGGTTCCTGCGGTCATGGTGAGCCAGGGAGGCACGGGGGAGGGGACGGAGAGGGACGCCACGGCTTACCGAGAATGACCAGAGTCTTCTTGGAGGGGTCCGGTGCCACCTGGGGCTCGGGGTGTCTGTCCTGGTATGTCCCGTAGCCGACGTATGCGACGCCGCCCACGAGCGAGAGCTTGAGCAGTCGCCATGTCCACCGCCATGCGCGGAACCGGCGGGGCTTGGGTGTGCGGGCGGGCGCGGCCCCGTCGGCGTATCCTCGTCGGAACTGGCGCGTGAGGGCATTCTGTGGCTTTCCGGCGGCGGCTCTCGGCGCAATGGCGCGGCGAGGGGCCTGCAAAAGCATGCGCGAGGCCATCGGGAGCTTGCTCATAGCTCTGGAGGAGGACGCCATTGAGCCCGGTTGGCGATCGGCGCGGTCGGGGGAACCGGCAGTGGGTGCGGGCGGGGAGGGGAGGGGGACGAGAGAAACACTACGAGGGCAAAGGTCGGGAGGGAGGGGAGACAAGAAGCAGTGTCGATGTCGGAGGGCGGTGGTCGAGGTCAATGATAAGCGATTCTAGGATGTGACTAAGAAGGGCAAAAGGCGGAAAGCTGTTTAGCGCTGGATCGCGCCTTTTTTTTTTCTGCTCCCAACTCCAAATTCATTTTTACCCGCCCGTATCGAAAAGCTTACAGAAGCCTGGGCTGCTCCATCATCGACTTTTCAGGTGGGGCCGCCCCTGTCGAGCATCACCTGTGCAGGGGTTTTAGTGGATGACGCAAGGATTCACTGAAGTGCAACCGGGTGGCAGGCGCTGGGACGGTGTGGGACCTGCCGCCAGTGGCCGATGGCGGCGGACTAAAAAAAAAAAGTCTCGTCTCTCAAAACAGTCATCGCATTTCAGCTCTCATTCCTCTTCCTCTTGCGAGCTCTTGCGGCAAATAAAACAGTTTCGGAAAGTGTAAAATCCCTCGAGTGAGCAAGCCACCAGCCGCCAACAACCCCCATCACCACCAATCCCGCGGCCATCACCGATGTCGAGACGCCAATCCAGGACGTGGGGGTTCGCGATTTTGCCATTTCTCTCCATTGACCACTCACCACAGCTGCCAGGTTGTTTCCGGCGAAATAGCCCAAGGCACGTCCCGGCCGGGGCTGTTTTTTTTCTGGCTTGGCTTGGGAGTCGGAAGTCTTGGCCCTCGATCCAAAATTGAGCCCCATCAGACATGACGCTTGCATGTCTTGCGCCTTTTTGCCCACCCTCTCCAACCTCGCAAGTCCGAAGTTGAGTTGGAGAGCCAGACAAGACTCCAACTCTCGAGTGGTGTGAGTAGAGGACTTTTTGTGTACTGACGTTGGGAGACAGGGACTCGATGGCTGTGACTTTACAATCACATGCCAAACCGGCCAATTCGGAGGTCATACCTAGGTATGTCTGATGCCGTCGCCGAATGTCGGGTTGGCGCACGGAGGGTTGGTTAATTGAAGAAGTCTACGCCGTTCTCACCGACAACCCGGAGTGTGACGACGGGATGGCTGCACCGAGGGTATCGCTGGAGTCTGCGGGCATGCGCTCAACGAGGGACACCAACGAGCATCAGTGAGTGCTCATTCGCAACGCTGTCTCATCAAAACGCGGCCTGTTTGTGGCCCCCGACGGCGGGGCTTCCCGGATTACCCAATTCGAACCTCCCGGCAGCGAGGCCCGGTGGGTACCCGGCTTCATCACCGGCGCCGCGTTCTCGGCAGGGCCTACTCGGCAAGCCTTGCCCAGCCCGAGATTTGGCTCGGACCGGCTCCGAATCTGCCGGGAAAGAGGTGGCTTGGCAGGGGTGCTTGGCCCTGGCGTCAAACTGTTTGAGATGCTTCTGGAAGGCCGAGGCCAGGCTTGATCGCCCTTCTTTCCAAGTTGTCCCCAAGTTGTCCCCAAGTTGTCTCCGGAGTTGCTTCATCGACTCGACTTTCCGTCAGTCACTTGACTGATCGCCTTTTCGAGCCGGTATGTCCGCTGTCAAGCTTCCGCCATCCGGCCAGGCGTTGCCCTCTCAGGATGGTACTTGACCTGGACGTGGACAAGACCCTGCTGATTGATCACCGCCTTCATCGCTTCAAGCTCGCTGCCGCGGACAATCCCGCCCTCCCTCACGCAATGCAACGGAGGTGTCGTCCTCGGCACTTGTCAGGGTCCAGCTTTTCGTCTGCGGAAGAAAGCAAAAGTACCCGAAGTGCCGCCTTCTTACAACTCCAACCGCACCCCACCACTTGAGAGGTTGAGAAGTTCAACTGAGGTTGATGAGATTCGCAGACTTGTGCCACGGCACGAGGCCAATGCCGCCCACCCGGGTTGACACAACATGCCAAACCTTGGCCTGGACAAACAAGACATGCGACACCACTGCGATCTTTGGAAAGCTTCCCCTCATCAAAACACCGGCCCAGGAGCCCTGCGCGGTGATGGTGGTGAAGCACAAGGCCACAGCGGAATGCGGGGAAAGCTTGGGTTGTCCCTGGCCTGAGCTCTTGGACCCCCTCTCCCAAGGAAGTCAATCTCGACTTCAGACGACCACCATTCGTCTCTTTTCATCACACACCACCACCCTCGCGAATCTGGCTGCTGCATGCAAGCATCCGTCCCGATGACAGCCAATTCCAACTCTACCTACACTGACTGCTGCAGTGCACCGCAGCCGGGTCTGCATCTGCAGCGATGGACGGGTTGAAACTCGCAGGTTGCATTCATTCTTGATTCTCGCAGCGTCCCCTCGCCCCCCCCTGTCGCCTGAAGCACTGAAACGCGGTCGTCGATGGGTGAGACAGCGCCCCCCTGCCAACCCGTCGCTCGCTGTCGCAACTCTGCTGTCGCTCCTCGCCCTGCTGTCAATGCAGACTGGCAACCACGCCTCCCGTGGCCGTCTGCGACATGGCTGACAGATACTTGCGACGAGCGCGAGGCCGCACTGGGGCATCCGGTCACGCTCGCTCGCCCCATCTTCAGACTTCTGGGCGATTTCTCGGCATGCCTGGACGCGGCCGCATGTGCCCCCTGGGCCATCGTGTGTCGATGAAGCACCCTCGCTGCCCTCACGTCCTCCAAGCCATGCCTACCGAGATGTCTACCGGACCACGCACCGCCCTGGCTGGTGGCAGCCCTCTGGAGTATGCGCGGCCGTCCTCGCATCCGACCCCCATGCGGTCCTAGCTCTCCGTCTCGGACGACCATCTCCCTCGATCCTGTCCCTCCCCCCCGGCCCAGGGCCGTTGTCAGGGTGGGATACCGGATGCGCCGTCCCCCCAGTCCCTGAGACAGTTCCAGTCCTTGGTCTCCCCGTCTCCAAGGACACCGGCAAAATACCGAGTGGCCTGCCATCTGTCCATCATCCCCTCAATACCCTTCCAATCATCGTCTGGGCACCCTGTCGCGGGACGGAGCTTGAGGCTTGTTCCATTATGCCTCGATGCTCGGCATCTTGGTGATCTTCCTCCAGCACTTCTCGTCCACCGCTCGTTCTCGTTCTCTCCTTCCAGTTTACTTACTCCATTCGCTCTCTTTTTTCCCTCTGTTTCTCCCCCCCAAGGCGGGCCTGACAATCCTTTTGCTTCGCTTCCTGTACATTCATCTACTGGTTCTGGTGTTTTATTTACTTTGACGTCTCTTGGTAATTTCCAACGACCACATATCTCTCCTAGAAGGAAGCTCAACTCCGACCGGCGCTGATGGGATCTCACTCATGACATCGACAACACCCCCGGCTAGGGCATAACACAACACACACACGTCTGGCGGCTCCCCGGATTCTGGTCGAGGATGCCAGGGGGCGAAGGGATGGCGCCATTCACACAACGAGAAGAGGTGCGCCGACTGGGCGGGGAGGTGTTCCGGCTGCTCAGACGAAAACCCCTCGAGGGCCGGCAAGACAACGACAAAGGTGGGGGAGGGAACGGCAGGTTCGGTGGTGGCTTCAACAGGGGAGGCGGTGACAACGAAGACGCTGATGCCGGAGACGACAATGGTGGGCGAGGGCGATTCGGCGGAAGGTTCAGGGGAGGCAACAATGACGATGATGACAACAAGTTTGGGGGCGGGAACCGATTCGGTAATGGCGGGGGCGGAGGCGGCGGAGGCGGTGACAACAAAGGCGGCGGTGGGTTTGGCGGGGGTGGAAACAATAACGGTGGCGGTGGGGGTGGAGGTGGAGGAGGAGGTGGCGGCGGTGGGGGTGGAGGTGGAGGAGGAGGTGGCGGCGGTGGTGGTGGAGGGAACAATGGCGGCGGGAACGGCGGAGGTGGAGGCTTTGGGCGGGGTGGCAATGGGGGAGGGGGCGGAGGCGGAGGTGGAAACAATGGTGGCGGCGGTGGTGGCGGCGCTGGCGCAGGTGGCGGCGGAGGCGGCAGCAGCAAGCCTCCGTCCATCGAAGTCCCCGCCCCCACTGCTGTCCCGGTCCCCGAAGTTGAGACGCCGGCCACGCCAACGTCGGTATCCGCCCCCCCTGCGCCGGTGGAAACTACGCCACTCCAGGTTATCGCTGCTCCGGTTCCCGAAGTCGAGCTCACCACTGTGGTTTCGATATCGACCATGACCATCACTCCAACCGCAGGACCGGTAAGACTTCTTCCACCGAGACATATTCCGGCTGATGCTAACATGTCCAACAGCCAATCCTCAACACCGTCACCGAGTTCATAACTCTTCTGACAACCGAGACCCCCCTGCCACCAAATCCAACCGACGCTGGAAACTCCGACTCCCTGGCAGTGCCACCGGGGCCGGCACCCACGCTTGCACCGGGTGACGAGCTGGCCGAGTATGCATATACCGACGTTCCTCCTATCAGCACCACGACGCTCGATGGAAGCAACGCACTCGGCGGTAATGGTCTCGGGAGTGTTCCAGAGGGGCCTGTGGAGAGCTCCGGTGTCCCGGCACTCCCCACACCCGAGGCAGCAGGGGGTGGTGTCGATGCGGTTGCTGAGCGTGCCATGATTTCAGTGGGGTCCATCGGTAAGTGCTGCTCCTTCTCTCCCCATCAAGCTTCAAAGACTGATGAGCTGCAGCTGCTTTTATCATGATTACCAGCATTGGCTGGTTTCTCTGGAGGAGATCGAGGAGGAAGAAGAACGGCACGAGCACTGGCGGTAGTGGCCGTAGCAGCCCGAGCTTCTTCCAAAGGGTTCTTCCTCGAAAGATCACGTCCCCGTTGTCCCCTGTCAAAGAAGAAGACTGGAAGGATCTCGATGAAAGCAATACTCCAGATACCAGACCGGCCACCGCGGCATCGGAGAAATCCGGGGCCCCCAAGGCTGTACCATTGGGAGGCTTCTACGGCCATGAGACCGCGTACCCCTACCAACCTACCGACGACAAGAAGGGAAGACAGCCCCAGCTTCCCCGGCTGCAGACAACCGACATACCACCGGCACCTCCGATCCCGTTCGACACACCATTAAGCGGTCGTCCCCTGAGCTCCCACCCAGTGAGCTCAACCAAAGCCACCGCCGGAGATAGATCAGCCAACACCTTGACCCCATCCACCGCCTCCCGCTACTCCCACCAAGCTCAAGACTCGTTCAGCTCGACCAACGCCGCCCAGTTCGGCTCCATCGCCACCGTCACCACCGGCCTCCGCGCCAAAATGGGTCCCGCCTACGCCGCCACCCCAGTCTACCCCAACCAACCCGACCTCGCGCGCCAACCCTCGGCCGGCAAGACCGCCCGCACCAGCGTCATGTCATCGCTCTCCTCGGGCTTCGGCGACGGCGACATCATCGTCCCCTCGCAGCAAGGCCGCCTCGCCCCACCCATCATGGAACCCCACCCGGGCAACAACTACAACACACGCTTCTCGTGGATGTCGCAGGGGCCGAAAGACGCCAGTGGCGCCAACAAGCGAGACACCGTCCTCACCCAGGCCAGCGAGGATCTGCCGCCACGGTTCCGCAGCCTCGCGTCGTGGGTCGACCAGCAGTCGGGGCGCATCAAGCGCGCGCAGCAGCGCCATGACCCGTCATCGTCGACGCCGCCCGCGGGGCCGGGAATCCCCGGGATTCATAACCCCCCACCGGAGCAGGGGTTTGAAATGATGATGGATGATGATGAGCGGCCTAGGAGTGTAGAGGATGCGCTTGCGGCGGCTGCGGCGGCTGGAGCCAAGGCGTAGACGTCACGGGGGTTTCTTTTGTTTGGGAGGTGATGAAGGTAGTGCGCTTCTCGTATGGATATACCCAGGGCGCTTGCTGGTAATTTTCTTTTATTGCTACACACTACTACTACTACTCGCCTGGTGCGTGCAAGACACATGTATATATGGAGGTGAGAGGATTGCAGGGAGGGGGGCGACGAGATGACCGTCCTGTCGCCATGGTAAACAGCAGGACTCGGACGTGCAAGCGCGACGAGAGACGGGGGTGGCGTGGTAGTAATACAGTTGATATACAAGTCGAGCTGTGCTGGCCTGTTTGTGCTTGCGGATTGTCATGAATATTTTTATTGTTTACTTCGGTCCAGGGGCTACGGCATGCCTATGTTGTCAATGGGGGTCAGTTCCGCTCTGTCATCTGGTCACGTCTTTTTCTCAATGTACTATGTTTTTTTTGCCCTCATTCAACATACTTTGCCTCGGGTCGGTACTCTACGAGACCGAAAGAGGCTGGCTAGGAATACAAGGCCATCCTGCTTGTGGCCACCACTTGTGAACAGGCAAAAGAAAAAACATACAACACCCCGTACCCCCCCTCTCCCCACCCAGTGACCACCCGCATCGGAAAGTTTTCGAGCCATGCTTTTCAATGTCCTTTTTGTTGTTGTTATTGTCGTCAAGATGGGAACACCACCACCATCCGGTTGCTGCTGACTGGATGAGGAGGAGGAGGAGGTGGGAACTTGGCTCCTCGGCGGACACGGAGCATGGGCGATTGCTCGGAGTATGGGCAACCAAGGCGGGCATATAGAGGGGTCGGCCTGGAGCTGCTCCGCGTCTGTAACTACGATCATGAAAAGGGCGCGGAGGATGAAATGAGCCTGTGGGGAGTTGGGTTAGTGGTTGGGATGTTTGGGGACTGGAGGATAGGGGGGATAGTGGGGGCTTTGGGGAGAAAACCATGGGCAACTGGACGCCTTGGGGGGGATAAGGCGTGGGGTACGTACTAGAATTTGTTAGCATAGGAGCATGCTACGGGATACTTTGTCCCTCCCGGGAGTCGGGAGCTTCGGGAGCTCCACGTGGACAAGGAAAAGGGGGGGTGGTTAAACAAGCACAACACGTACCATCGTTGCCGGCAGTATGAAGGTTGCAGAACGGAATCCCAAGCTCGTCAAGCGACCTTTCCAGGCTGTATCTATATGACAGCCGCAGCGGATGCTGTGCGGCTTTAACTGTATCGATGACACAAACCGGACCAAGATCAATGCCAACACGCGCGAGGGTCTTAAGCTCCCGGTCCCCCCCATGGCAAACGAGAATGATATTGCGGTGTAAAGTCGTGGCTCCCAGTCCCGCTCTGAGATCAGCGACAGACGACATGGTTTCAAGGGGCCCGAACAAGAATTTATTCGATTTTCCTTGAGCGAATTTGGGAGACCCGACGACGAAATGATGCGATTCGATCATCGGAGCTTTCGGTTTCCCACGTGGCGACCGAGAGATGGACCTTTGTAGACTCCTGGTATCAAGAAGGGAGACGCCAATGTGGAGTTGCTGGATAACCCCTTCCTTTTCCTGGATTGAGTCGATGTCGACGTACAGGAACCTCGCGTCGCTCAGTGTTGTCTTTCCGAGTTTGACGCCGAGGACGTCTGGCACCAAGTAGTCTGTTGAAACATTGTCGCGGTATCCAAATAGATGTGGGAGGATGGTGTTCTCCTCTCTGAGAAGTCCTGTGTGGGGGGCGGGAGTTGGTTGCTGCTGTGCTGTCGCTTCCATGGTGGTTGTCTCTGGCGTGCTCGGCAGGATTCAAGTCCTTGACATGTGCTGTTCGGGCGGTTCCGGGTCAGGCAGCATACCACAGAATACAAGTTGACGACGCCGTTTCCAAACAACTCACACAAGGTCAGCGCCGGATATCGGTGCCTGCTGCGCCCACTTCTACCGGGTCTCGTTCGTACCGAGGTAATACGGGCTTTGTCGGTCGGAGTCTGAGAATGGTAGGGATGGAAGACACTCGGCCGACGATGCGGGTGGACTGGGTCGACCGAGTCCTTGAGGAACGAGGCGCGCCTCGACTTTGACTGTCGATAATGCAGAGATGCGCAGAGCTGTCCTCAATGACCCGACGTATTCGGCCGAGGTCGTATATTAAAGTGGTAAAGCATGTATGTACGCGACCCGAACGCTGATTCCACCCTGTCTGATGCAGCCTGCGCCGTTGGCATGATATGTCATCAATGGTCCCCACGACCACCCCCAAGTCCCCTTTGCATAGCCCCCGAAAACGCCAAAGAAAGCCGCTTGTGTCGTCCGAGTGGTACCCAAGACTCGCCGTCGTGGCGGACTCGGACTCGGACTCCAAGGGGAAGCACGTCGCTCGTATGGTACAGATATTATCGCTGTTCTGCGGCCCGTCGGCGGGTCCGGCTGCTACTCCTGTTGTACGGTTTGCTGCCGAGGCTGTTAGCATTTCTGGCCCGCCAAGATGCCGGGGGAGCCATACCACCAGCCAGTCCATCCCCTCCGTCACGCCTGTGCCGTCGACCGCGCTGCACGCCATGATGCTCCAGTTCCTATCCCGCAGCTCCCCGAGCCGCAGCGCCTGCGAGATGTCGCCCGCCCCCTTGGCGCCGGGCTGGTCCTGCTTGTTGGCAAACACCAGCAGCGCGGCGTCCTTGAGCTCCTCCTCGTTGAGCATGGCCGAGAGCTCGTCGGCCGCTGTCTGCAGGCGCTCTATGTCGGTCGAGTCGACCACGAAGATGACGGCCGCCGTGTTGGCGTAGTAGCACCTCCAGTACGGTCGGATGCTAGTCTGCCCGCCGAGATCCCACACGTTAAAGTTCAGGTTCTTGTACGTCACTGACTCGACATTGAACCCAATCGTCGGTATCGTCGTCACCACCTCGCCAATCTGCGCGCGCGCGTGAGATCCTGACACAGCGTCCGGGGTCGTCGGGGGGAGGGGGTCGCACCTTGAGTCGGTAGAGCAGTGTTGTCTTTCCGGCGTTATCCTGCAAGGGGCAGCTTGGTCAGCACTGCCGTCGGAGCTGGTCGTCGCCGGGCATGGAGAGGGTTGGGCCGACGTACCAGACCAAGGATCAGAATGCGAATCTCCTTCTTCGACCACAGGAGGCCGGACAGCCATGATACACTCTGCCCCATGTTGCAGGTGTTGTGTGTGTATGTGTGTGTTGTTGGACTGTTGTCTTCAGGATCAAAGCTGCGGTGGAGGAGACGGAGGAGCCTGAGCAACGAGTTGTCCAGTCGCTTGGCGATCTGTGGTTCGGAGACGGAAACAGCTGGGCCAAGGAGGCGAGATCCGGCGTCACCGCGCAACTGACTGCGCAAGGAAACGAAGGGAGACACACGGGTGAGGGACAGCAGGCGAGAGGTTCTTGGTTTGATTTGATATCTGGGAGAAATTTGTTCTTTGACTTGGCCCAGCAAGATTGCGACCGGGCCTGGGTTTCATTCAACAGTGCTCCGACCTGGCGGCTCCATTTGTGAGAGATGGAAGCCACTGTGAGCCAGGCCTCGCGGTGCACGGGTCCAGGCCTGACTGCCGGGTGACGGTGATTTCGATTGGCAGTCCGGCACCATGCGGCCTCCAACGGCAGGCCCCCGCTTGCAAATCCATGCTGGCTACCCGAGCCACGCTCAGCGCCACAACAACCACACCAAGCCCCGCCTTCCCACGTGACATCAGCCACAGCACACTTTCCGAGCCCTCCCTGGCCCATTTTCAAAAGCCCACACCAAATAATTCGATTCCCACCCCATCTCGACCACACCCGACGACATCGCCTACCATCTCGGATATCGCGACAACACCGTCAAAATGCCGGTACGTACTGCTTGGAGCTGCATTTACGCCTGAATTCTCGACTTTCGACCCAGAATTGCACCCGTCGCGGTCATGGGAGCGATGGGAGCGATGCAATTCTGGCGGCGGGGGATTCCACACGAGCGCTTGGGCTAACCACCATCGCGAAACAGAGCCACAAGACTTTCCGCACGAAGCAGAAGCTCGCCAAGGCGCAGAAGCAGAACCGCCCCATTCCCCAATGGATTCGCCTGCGCACCGGCAACACCATCAGGTACGAAGACCACATCACGAACGAACTTGTCGGACGGGGGGACGCGCAGGAGATGTTGGAAGAGGGGTCGCGATTGCACCTGCTTCCCATCTCTCGCAACCCAGCCCTCCCCGACAGCCGAACCCTCGACAATCCCCAAACCCACGAACATGACATACTGACACTCCTCCCACAGATACAACGCCAAGCGTAGGCATTGGCGCAAGACCCGCCTCGGAATCTAAACGATTCGCCGAGGAAGGGGAAGCCCTCGCCTCATTTCCGTCACCCCTTCGACCCTCTCCCCTTCCGCCAGTCCGGACATCCCGCTCCTTCGACGGATGCCCTTCATCTCTGCCACTGGTCTCGCGATACTGTACATCATGACCCACCACCGCCCAACTTGAACCGGAGGAGACGGCCCAGAGGGGGAGGGAAGGGAGAGAGACGAGAGGAATTGGGAACTACGGGGGGCGGCGGGGGCGTTGCGGCCTGGTCATGTCATGTGCACGAAGGGTGGTTTCTGATTTCGCTGGGAATACCTGGGGCGAACTTTATCATGGGAGGAATGCGGGATACGCATTTTACGGTCAGGGAAAAATGGAATGAGAGCACTTGATGCGTATCGGCGCCGGCCCCCGCGGCCGCTTCGTGGTGGCGCGTGGCTGACTTGCTCTCTGATGCGTGACTGGAGTGACGGCTTTCCCATGAAGCACACCGTTTGGTATGAGGAGAGGGGCCTTGGTTGGCTTGAAGAGGAAGCAGCTGAAATCCGCGCCAAATGGTCCAATTCTCAGCCGGTCACGTCATGGTCTATGTCAATGGCGCTCAGTCGTGAAAAAAGGGTCAGCCCGGGCTCTCATGATTGAGGCCAGCTTTCAAGGCCTGTCCGACCTTCTTTCTACCCATGCATGTCTCCCCTTGACGAACCAAAGGACTCTTTCAACGGTATCTCTCTTCGCCATAGTGCAAGAGGGTTCCATCTCCGACTTCTCACCCTGCCCAACGTGTCGTCACGCATGGTCAGAGGTTCAAGCATGTCCCGAAGAACGGAGCCTGGGGCACATTCGCAGAACCTGTTGGTCCTTTTTGGCGCTTGGATAAAGTGTCTGGTTGGATGGTTGAACTGTCCCGTTGTCAGTCCGAGAGCAAACAGCGGTCCAGGCAAACACAGTCTGAGCCAACAGGGAACCTAGCGTCGAAATGACAATCAGAGGCCATCATTGTCACAACCAGAGAGCGCAAAGATGGCTGCCCACATCAGTGATGCAAACACACCCTCAGGCCGGTTGCACCCAGTAACGAGCTTTTTTTTCAAGTATGTCTCCCTGTAGCTAGGTCTGTGAACGACCCGAGGTACACCACCGTCATGCTAACCTCTTGTTGCTTCTGGTGATATCGGCGCCTTGAATGGTTAAACCCAGCAGCCCTCCCCTTCCCATAGCCCAAGTTTCATGAAAAGCAGCGCATAAAGAATTGACCATGTCCCCCTTGTACGCCAACGCCTACCATCCTAGGCTTCGCTGTCCAAAGACAGTTGGAGGGGCGTGAATGCCCTCTGAGTAGATAGATGGCATGTCATAAATCCCCACCCCCCAAGTCTATCAAGAACCGCCCAAGTTGCATCGAGAGCCAGCAGCTCAGCGGTCCTCCGCCCACTCGTTCTCACGGCGGATTTGCTCCTCCTCTTCGGGAGTGAAGTCGTTCGTGATGTTGAAGGTCTTGCGGATCTCGTCGGGGGACTTGCCCTTGATCATGTTGGCCACGGTCTTGCAGCCGACGTCGAGGAGAGCCTTGATGTCGAGGTAATTGGCAGCCTAAAGAACAGGGTCAGCACCCTTGCTGTTCAGAGGATGATTGAGGAGTGCGCACCAGGATGATCTCGAACAGCATCTCTTGGTCCACCTGCATGAACTTCATGTCCCACTCGTCAATCTCGGTGGTCTTCTTGCGACTGTCGTTCTCCTCCTCGGCGGAGGGCTGGTCGGCACGGTGCTTCTCGCACCACTCGAGGACTTTGCGGAGGACAGAATCGTTGACGTTGGGGATTGGGATGGGCGTCTGGGGAGTGACGGCCTCGACGCCGAGATCATCGATCAAGTTCTTCACGAGGATGGAGCGCTCAGCCACGGCGCGATCTGAGACAGTTAGCTGCTGCGACAGACGCGGGACGGAAGAGCGCCTCCGCTGACGTACCAACTTCGATTGTGATTCCATCGTTGCTCTGCAGGTTGATGCGGCCCGACTTCGCTGTGGTGTCGGCGGTCATGGTGTCTGGCTATTTCAGTCGCTGTTAGTTCTGAGAGCGGATGGTGATGGTGGCGAGATGCTGGCAATGTGTTTGCTGCTTGTGAAAGAAGTGGTGATGCTGGTGCTGGAAGTGATGTTGTGGAGGGGGAATGAATGGGAGTGGATGGGAGGGGTAACTGGGTTTAAATACCTAGCAAGAGATTACCCTGGGCAGTTGCTGGGTCTTCCTGAGGATGGTGTAAAGAGGCGGATGCGAGCAAAGGCTGTTTGGTCGTTGACTCTTTCTCCGAACGGAATGGAACTGGAGGATGGATTGAGGACGGCTGCGATTGTCAAACCGTTGGTGGCGGGGTGTTGCCTTCTCAAAGGCAGGGTAGACGCACGGACCAAGCAGTTGTTGAGTGGACCGACCCCGGAGCCAGGCCACGGTGCCTATTTCTGTGGGGCAACGATGGGATTGCCAACACTCGATCTTCGACTGTCATGTGATGCCTGGACTCGGGCGAGTTTCAAGCCACAGCCGAGCGAACTTTGCTTGCACGGATATAGTCTGGGTCATAAAGAGAAGAAGTGGCTTTGTGTGTCAAGGGAGCGTATCTGTTCTTTTTCCTAGGGAAGAGCTGGGCTATTTTAACGTCTACGGAGTACAGCATTTGGGGAAAAAGACTCGTCATTGCCAGGCTACTGACGTTGCGTGGTCCAAGGAGTACATAGGCGATAGGCACCAATCCTCTCAATCAATGTTCTCAACTCTGCCCATATTTGCGTACTAAACCAGCTCAAGAGGGCATGCACCACGCACTCCGACGGGCAGAATGATGCCCGTGACGGGCAGGGACTTGAGGGGACTTGTCACTTGGAGGTGCGTTGCTGGAGAAAGGTGGGAGACGTCCCGAGGACAACCCCGACTTTGGCTGCCTCGTGCATGTGAGCGTGCTTCGAGGTCACTTGTCACTCGTTGACGTCTTTAAAGCTGGAGTTGCGGGAGTGTGAGTGTGGCTTGGTGGATAGGCACATCAAAGTGCGGGACGAGCAGCCAGCAACCCTGACCCGGCGCCGATGTAACCAACAGGACCTGGTTGCCTGAGTCGAACCCGCGCCGGGGTGCTGGCAACCCCTGAGCTGGGCGAATCAACTGGGCGCCCGTTGCAAACACCTGGCCGGTTTTGGCACAATGGTTGTCGGCGACCATGTGGTCTCTTGGCTTGAGAGTCCCCCCAAAATCTGGCACCATCAATCTCCCTTCCATCGGATCGGTGCTGATGGGCTCACCTTATCTTAATATTTTCTTCATTTGTTCTCCCGCTCCATTCCATCATGCCACTGCTCGACTCTGAACCGACGACCATTACCTGCTCCCGCATCCCCCAGTGATGCGCCGGACGCGTCTTCGACTTTGACTTCATCGCGCGCCCAGATTTTGCGGCCAGCAAATGCACCGACCGTCTTGCGATCGACATCACCACCCCCGCCCCCTGTCCCCGCCGCGACGCGCCAGATAAACACGTTATCATGTGGAGGAGGACATACCTCTTTTTGATCCTGGTCCGGCTCTGGTTCGCCCTCTCGCCGAGCTACCTTCACCCCGACGAGAACTTCCAGGGCCCCGAGGTCATTGCCGGTACGTTGCAGCTCCCGCGGTCGAGCAGTGACGCTCCTGGTGCCGTCGCATACACTTGGCTGACAATGCGCTCGCTGTGCGCCAACAGGCCAGATTTTCAGCTACCCCGTCCGACTTACCTGGGAGTTTACCACCGACCACCCGATACGAAGCGTCTTTCCGCTATGGCCAGTCTACGGGCTGCCAATGCTGCTGCTGCGATGGCTCTGGATAGGAAACGGCAACGACGGCGAGATCCCGCCCGTGGTGGTGTTCTGGACCCTGCGGGTGCTCATGTTCATCATCAGCTTCGTCTTGGAGGATTGGGCGATCCATGAGCTGGTTCAGTCGACGCGACACCGGCGCGTGGCCGTCCTCCTTGTGGCGTCTTCGTACGTCACATGGACTTACCAGACACATACCTTTTCGAACTCGGTGGAAACTCTGGTGGTTGCGTGGTGCCTGGTGCTCATCGAGCGCATCGTGGAAAGTCCGGTACGTGATATGCGAACCAGATTCTGGGAAACATGCTGACAAGATGAACACAGCAACGAAGCTCGTTTCTTGCCTCGACGGTTCTAGGGGTCTTTGCTGTTTTTGGCGTCTTCAACCGCATTACTTTTCCTGCCTTCCTCCTGATACCCGGTCTCCGTCTGTTGCCCTATTATACCAAAAAGTATGCTGGCCTCACATTCCCCTTACATTGCTTCTCGCTAACCCGCCGACAGTCTTTGGTCGCTCGTCTTCCTTGCGCTGGCCGGTCTTTTCACATCCGCCCTTGCGATCGCCCTTGACACGGCATTCTACTCGCCGCACTCGATTTCGTGGTCCGACCTCTTGCGCCACCCCGTCATCACGCCGCTCAACAACCTCATCTACAACATGTCACCGGCCAACCTCGCGCAGCACGGCCTGCATCCGTGGTACCAGCATCTGCTGGTGAACCTGCCACAGCTCCTCGGACCCGCCGCCCTCCTCCTCCTCACCCGGCCAGCCTTCTCCATTCGACTCTACTCGGCCATCTCGGGGATATTCGTCCTCTCCATCTTCCAACACCAGGAGGCGCGCTTCCTCCTCCCGACGGTACCCCTCATCCTCTCGTCGGTCCGACTCCCGAAGCGCGACGGGCTCCTGAAGCTGTGGGTGGTGTCGTGGGTCGTCTTCAACCTGGCGCTGGGGACCCTCATGGGAGTCTACCACCAAGGGGGGATCATCCCGGCGCAGGTGTTTATGAGCAAGCAGGCCGACGCGACGCAGGCCATCTGGTGGAAGACGTACATGCCGCCGATCTGGCTGCTCAACGGCAAGAACGAGGTGCTGCGCACGCAGGACGTCATGGGGATGGCCGGAGACAAGCTCTTCGAGGAGCTAGCGAACCTCGCGACGTGCGACACGCCCGCCGACCGGCGGAGCATGGAGTATCTCAAGGAGAAGAACGGGACGTACCTGGTGGCGCCGCTGTCGGCGACGTGGCTGGACCCGTATCTCCCCAACAAGGGGCTCGAGGGGCTGCGGTTCCGCGAGGTGTGGCGGACGAGGCGGCACTTTAACTTGGACGACATGGACTTTGCCGAGGACGGGGTTTGGAATACCCTGGCGAGGCTGGTGGGGAAGAGGGGGCTCGCGATCTGGAGGGTCACCAAGAGCTGTCCTGGGAGGAAATAGATTTGGGACGGGTATTGGGCTGGTCAGGTTGGGGAAAGGTCGGGTCAGGGTAAAGAGGGATCTAGAGGGATCTAGACATGGGATTTGGAAACGGGGGGCCGGAGGCTTTTTTGCAGCGATTTATACAGCGAATACCACGTAATATTCTGTCTCATCTATCTTCCGTTCGCTTTTCATGTCAAAAATTTACCGTTCTCAAGATCCCATTCCGTCGGGACTCGGGACGGCATTGTCATGCGCGATGAAGCTTGGGAGCCGCGAGTCTTGGCTCTCGCGCAGCGCCAAGCTCACAGGGGTTGTTGGGTCGTGAGCTTCTCGAACGACGTCTACCCCACTGTAAATTCCAACGACCGCCCGCCCTCCATCGGCTCCGAAGCTCCTCAACATTGCGAAACCACCACCACAGCCCCGATACCCCCACCAAGCACACCCCCCGACAGGACACTCTCACAATGGGCGGCCTCAACCTTGAAGTCTTCAAGGTACTCACCCCCCACTCCCCCCTTCCCGCGTCGCAAACACAATGACCTGACGCACGCCGGTCATAAACACAGTTCGGCATGTACGTCATGTTCCCCATCGGGATCATGTACTACTTTGGCACCAACCTCGACAGCCGGTTCGCGGTGCAGGATTTCTGGCCCAGGGCCGAGCACGCGAACCGCGTGCCGACGGAGCGCGACGAGATCCGCGAGGAGCTGGAGCGGCTGCGGACGAGGCGGTTGGCGCTGCGGGACATGAGGTTGGCGAAGGAGGCGAGGGAGAGGGGGCAGGGGGAGGAGTGATGGGAGGGGGATATGATGGGGCCCGGGGGGTTGTTACGGCACGGGGGGCATGATTTGCATGGAGAGGACCGAGGCATGCGGCGTTTATGGGATATCCAGGAACAAAAATGGGGTGCTGCATTTTTTTACGATGGGAGACGTTCTGTACAAAGACGAGGCGGGTGGTTGTATGGATTGTACATTATTGGGGCCGGGTCGGGATTAAAACTCAATGTTCTCCGCTATCCTTGCCCACTCCTCCTCGCTCATGTTCCCCTGACGGATGTTGGCGTACACGGCGTGCACATCGCCCATGTCGTTCAGGGTCTCCAGCAGCTGGATAAAGTCCTCGAGCTGGGGCGAAGAGTCGAGCTTGACCTCGGTGTCCTTGTTGGCGGCCCAGACGATCTTGGACGTCAGGACCTTGAGACTGTACTTTTCGCTGATGGCCTGCGCCACCTGCGCGGTCCCGGTCGGCGGCGTCGCGACGACAATGTTGCCCTCCCCGTCCGTCTCGATCTCCTCGGCGCCGGCCTCTATCGCCTCGTCCATGATGCTGTCGGGGTCGAGCCCGCTGTCGCCCGTCTCAAACACGACACGCCCCTGGCGGTTGAAGAAGAACTTGGACGAGCCCGGCGCCCCCCCGGCCTTCTTGATCACCGCCGCGATGTCCTGCAGCGCCCGCAGCCTGTTGCTCGTCTGGCAGTCGACGATGAGCGCCGTGGCGCTCGGCGGGACCACGGCCTCGTACACGACGCTCTCGAGCGCCAGGCCCTCGGGGGACCGCCCCTGGCCGCGCTCCACGGCGGCCTCGATCTTGTCCTTGGGCACGCCGGCCTTCTTGGCGCGCGCGATGAGCTCGTTGAGTTGGGGGTTGTCGACGCCGAGTTCTTTTGCGTGGGCGGGATCCCGGTGAGCTCTTCAGGGGCTCCTCATCACGCGCGGCGGGTGGGGGGACGCACGCTTGGAGAGGACGGCGAGGTTTCTGACGAAGAAGGAGCGTTGCCGGGATATTTTGAGGTCGGCGGCCGCTTTTTCGTGCTTGATCTTGGACCATTTGTTGTGCCCGCTTTGCAGGGGGGGCGCTGAGGAGAAGGCCCGGCAGCATTGTGCTCGCGTTGGCGCGAGCTGCCGCATGGTGTGTGAGAGGGACGCCATTGGTATGGAATAGGTCGATGTGTCTGGGGAAGGGGCCTTCGTGCTCGAGGGCGTCTCCCAGTCGAGTGGTGAGACGTTGTGTTCAAAATGGGTTGGTGTTTGCTGGCAGGATCTTGATCCCTTTGTTTGAGAATGTTTTTTGTCAATGATTTTTAGTTCCATGTCGCGGGAGGGGAGGAGCGGCAGCTTCCATGGCACGGGCTGTCCCTCCCGGCAGGCATCTCGATTGGCCCACTCATTTTACAGCACCACCTCTCCTCGTCTCCCACAAGCTTCAAGCCTTGAGCCAGCTCCACCACAGGTCGCCCCTTGTACCCTATGAACTAACGGAGTCCCGCCTGGAACTCGTGGCGTCAGCTGCCGTCTTCAGGGCGTCGACTCGGCTCGACTCGACAACACAACCACATCCCCGCCCAACTTCACACCACCGCCATCTTTCACCGACCCCCCTCATGTCGACCACACCAGCCCACGACGGGCCCAGCGACGCAAATGGCGACCACGCGCGCACATCGACGGCCCGCCCCAGCACCAGCACGACGCCCAACCCCGAGCTCGACGTCGCCAAACTCCAGTCCCTCCCCCCCGAGCAGCAGGAGCTGCTCCTCCTCAACTTCGTGTCCACCCTGAGCAGACATGTCCTCGCCCTCTCGCCCGACGACTGCACCGCCCAGCAGTTCTACCTCAAAAAGGAGATCTTCCGAATCATCAACCTCCCCGCCCCCTCCCCACCCGCGTCATACGCAACACCCTCGGCCGGTGTCTGGCGCACATCTTCGAAAAGGGCGACCGCAAGCTGCTCTTCGAGACCATCAACGAGCTGGTCAGCACAATATCCAATGGAAAGTCCAAGGCCGAGAGCGAGATCAGGACACGACATGCTGCCGTGGCATGTCTGGGCGACGTCTTTGGGTCGGCCGGAGACAGCGCCATCGGCCTGCACCAGCTAGCATGCGCCGCCTTGTTGAAGCTCCTCAAGGCCTCGTCGAGCAGCGCAAGCCTTCGCGCCGCCGTGTTCACCGCGCTGGGAAAGATTGCCAGGATGATTGGGAACAGCATGGACGAGAACATCGCCCGGGACATTTGGAAGCAGGGGAGAAGTTACGCCACGAGCGACAAGGGGTCCTTGGTTGTCATCTCGGCCTGCCGGTGTTTGCGGCTGCTGGTGCAGAGCAGCCACTACTTCCAGAACGCCAGCGACTTTGACAGCCTGCGTTCCACCATGTTCAAGACGTTCGACTCTCCCTCCTCACACGTTCGGTCTGCCGCCGCCGAGTGCCTTGCCGCAGCTCTCGTCAGGGGCTACTCGGAGTCGGCGGTCGGTGAGGCGCCGTTGCCCCTGATCAAGAGATCCAAGTCAAAGGCGGTAAAACGGCAGTCAATGCAGCCAGGGGCACTCCAGGACGACGACGACATTCCATCACGATCCGAAAGTCCAGCGCCGTCGGGGAGGAAATCGCAGGTTCTCGCCATGTCTCTTGTGGACATGGCCAAGATTTTGACCACGCAATACGTTCGCATGTCGACGTCGAACAAGGCCAGAGCTGCCATCGCCATCTGCTATGGCAACATGTTGCAGAAGCTGGGGGAGCGGACGGTCGAGATCCACTACCTTCGCATTGTCGAGAATCTCACGACGGAAATACTGGGCCACTCCAGCATATTGAATAATCGGTACCGTCTGCTGATTTCAAGACGGATGATCGACACTATTATTCAGGACATCGTCGGAAAGAAGATCCTCGGGGAATCTGGACAAGCGGCAGCCTCCAAAACTCTCGTCAACGAAATTATCAAAAACTATCCCCAGGCTCTGAAAGAACGGCCCGAGCCCAGCAAGCAGACGCTTATTGTGGCCATGGGTGCCTTGGCGGCCTTGATCAAGAGCCTGGGATCTGCAGCAAACAACATTGCCGAGTCTTGTCGTGATGGCTTGTTGGGCGTTCTCCAGCACCCAAGCTATACCGTCCAGGTCCATGCGTCAGCATGTATGAAGTCGTTTGTCCTGGCATGCCCTCAGCAGCTTTTACCCTGCCTGTCGGTGTGCATGAACAGCCTGGCGAGAGAGCTGGCATTACTAGGGTCTGGGCGGAACTCGCCACGGCGCTGCATTGGGTTCGCTCATGGCCTTGCGGCCTGTCTCAGCGCGAGCCCACTGCAGCCCCTTTATGGCTCGGTCGATATCAACAGTCGTGTCCTGACGATGGCTACCAATCTGCTCAAGTCGAGCGGAAGCTCAGAGCTGCGCGTTGCGAGCACACAGATCCAGGTGGCGTGGACCCTCATCGGAGGGCTCATGTCCCTCGGACCCAACTTTGTCAAGATTCACCTCTCCCAACTTCTCCTCCTGTGGAAGAATGCATTGCCAAAGGTCCTGGCCAAGGACAGCTCGATGCACCGAAACTATCTCAACGCCTCCTTCCTCTGCCATGTCCGGGAGTGCGCCCTGGGGTCCATTCTGGCGTTCCTCCAGTTCAACAGCCGTCTTCTGACGGTCGATGTTTCAAAGAGAATTGCGACGATGCTTCAAAACACAACTGCTTTTTTGAAGACGCTGCCGGCGAAGAAGACGGCAGACGATATCAGCGAGCGACTGACACCGGCGCTGCAGCTCTACGATCTCGAAGTCATGGTTCAACGACGGGTGCTCCAGTGCTACACGAAGCTTGTCAATATCAGCCCGGCGGATGGCACAGAAGCCCTGCTCCAATCCAACCTCCTGACCCTCGCCATTTCTCTCTTTGCGGACCCCGATAATTACACGCCCAGCTCTTTGAGCGCGTCCATTGCCAATTTGGCAGGAAATTTCGACACGATTTGGGATGTTGGTGACAATACTGGCTTCGGCGTGACTGGGCTCGTCAGGGGTTTCGATGTTAAGCCACTCCCGGGACAACACGAGAGCTCCATGGCAAGTCAAGTTCACCTCGGGGATGGCCCCGAGGCAGCCATCGAGAAACTGCTTGTCTCCCCTGTATGCAGCACCCTCGAGCACGACGCATCCCTTCTTTACATTGGAGGCGTCGACGATGACAGCCTCCCGGATCCTCCTGCCACTGAAGCTGTCAACATGGCAATTCAGCTTTTCGCCTTCGTCTTCCCCCTCACGCCCTCGAAAGTCCAAGAAAGTGTCTTGGAGCAGGTGACAACCTTTACCTCAGCCGGGTCGCTGCAACGCGACCCCGGGAGGAAAGCCGCCATCAAGGTGAATGTCGCCACGGCTTTACTCTCTACCCTCCGAGTGGCGGTCAAGGAGACCGGGTCGCCATCTGGAGACATCACCAATATTCCTGTTGAGAAGCTCATCCAGGAACTTCTCCGGGACTTTGTCATTGACCCCGATCAATACGTCCGCAGTATCGCTTATGAGGCGGTCGCGCGGCTTTGCAGCACTTGCGGCAACGCCTTCACGAACCAGGAGATCAAGCACCTCGTCGATACTATCGTCGTCAATCGGGAGCCAAGTGCAAGAGCAGGATGCGCCATGGCGCTGGGGTGTATCCAGACCAAGATAGGAAGCATGGCGGCCGGGTACCACCTCAAGACCATCCTCAACATTCTCATGTCGCTCTGCAACGACACCCACCCAACCGTGCATTATTGGGCACTGGAGGCGGTGACGCGTGTCACGGATGCATCGGGGCTTGGGTTTGCGGGCTTCGTGTCTAGCACGCTCGGAGTCCTGGCCAAGCTCTACGTTTCCGAAACGCACCATCCCGAGGTTTCGTCGACTCTCCCCATGAACCTCGAGGTCGAATTGTCATCACCAGCCGCCATCGCTCGATGCGTTGACTCTCTCATCAACGTCCTGGGCCCGGATCTCCAGGACTCTACCAAGGCCAGGGAGCTGATTCTGACGCTCGTTGGCTTCTTCCAGTCGGAGGACGACCTCCAGATCCAGCAGGCCAGTCTTGCGTGTCTGGAACACTTGACGCTCTACGCGCCAGGTTACATGGACTTTGTTGACTATGTCAAGCTCCTCCAGCGATGTCTTACCTCGACTCACGCGGCTCTTCGGGATATTGCGGTTGATGGGTTGTACAATCTCATGAAGAGGAACACCTACGACGTCATTGCGGCCGCTGACGATGGGTTCGAGGATCAGCTCTGGCTCGTGCTGGATTCCTCTCCGGACCACGACGGGATGCGCAATCTCATCAGGAACTGGATGCGGCAAACCTGCCTCACTGACACCGAGGCCTGGCTGCGGCGGTTCCAACATGTGCTCAAGATGACGAGAACCAAGGAGGCAGTCGCCACCTCGACGACCACCAAGAAGTCTTCTGGTGGGCTGGACCTCCAGGATGAGGAGGTCGCTGGATTTGCGGGCACGGCCAAGGACGAAAAGGATACGCCGAGCGGTTCTAACGTGGAACCCTTGCGATGGCAGGTCACCGCGTTTGCCATGGACTGCCTGCACGACATTTTCATTCTCATTGGAAAAGACGCCGCCACCAACGGTGAATCCGCGGCGCAGGGGCCGCTGCAGAACAAGATCGCGGACGTGGTCCGCATGGCTTTTTCCGCTTCCACGTCAGGTGTGCTGGAGCAGAGGATCTGGGGATTGAAGATCATCGGGGCGGTGCTCAAGATGTTCGGAAAGACGCCCGACCCGGATTTCGAAGAGGCCATGCTTCTGGAGCAGTACCAGGCGCAAATCAGCTCGGCCCTGACGCCGGCCTTTGCTGCCGACTCGTCGCCCGAACTTGCCGCGGAGGCGGTGGATGTGTGCGCAGGATTCGTGTCGACGGGCATCGTCACGGACGTGGACCGCATGGGCAGAATTCTCAAGACGCTGGTGAGCTCTCTCGAGAACTTTGCCGGGGAGGACGAGAATGCCGGCATTGGCGATCTCAAGGGCCTCAGCTCCAACGCCCAGGTTATGGTCAAGATGTCGGTGTTTGCGGCGTGGGCCGAGCTGCAAGTGGCCAGCTCGGAACAAAAATACCTCCTGGATGTCCTGAGGCCGCACATCGGGACGCTGACGCCGCTGTGGTTGGAGTCGCTCCGCGAGTTCGCGCGGCTGCGGTTCGAGCCGGACATCTCCATGACACTGGGACCTCCCTCGCTGTCGGGAAACCTCGACACAGTCTACGCGGCACTCAACCGGGAGACGCTCCTCAAATTCTACCAAGACTCATGGCTGAAGCTTGTCGACGCCATCGCCAGTCTCATCGAGCAGGATAGCGACTTCGTCTTTGACGCTTTGGACGGCAAGGAGCTGTCGGCGCCGAGCAACACCAACAGCCGTTCCAAGGCGCAGGGCATCAACTACAGAGACGAACCGGTGGCCTTCTTCTTTGTGCTGTTCGGCATCGCCTTCGAGGCGCTGGCCACTAAGCCAGGCCAGAGCGAGTCCCTGGCGACGCACGAGCAGACGCTCGAAATCCTGCGCGCGCTGAAGAAGATTCTGCACCCCAGCGTATCCGGCCACGCCATCTACCGCGACTACATTTTCTCGGAGACGATGGAGCTGCTCGACCGGCTCGTCCTGACGGAGGGCCTGGATATCCAAAGCGTCATCGTCGACATTGCCAGGGCGCTCTGTGTAGCCCACCCCACCGCGCGCAAGAAGGTCGAGGCCGAAAACGAGGAGCTATCCCAGGAGGTCGACCAACTGTTCGAACTGACGCGCATCATCGTGCTGGTCCTCTCCGGGCTCCTCCCCAACCTAACCGACACACCCCAGCCCGTCCGCCACCAAATGACCGAAGAAGCCATCCTGCTGGTCAAAACAGCTCTCAACGCCCTCGTCGACGCCGCCGAGGTCTTCCCCGCCATCATCAAGACGGACCTGCACGCCTGCATCATCCACATCTTCGCCACCATCCTCGCTACCCCCAGCTGCCAGGCCGTCATCGTGCCGCAAGCCCTCCCAACGTTCAAGCGCTTCGTCACTAGCATGGCGGCGTCGCGCCGCCTCACTCCCTCGGGCGACGACGACGACGATGCGCACACGCACACGGACATGCAGCTCCTCGGCTGCCTGCGCCGCCTCCTGTCCATCTACCTGCACGCTCAGAAGCGCGAGTACGCCGAGTCGCTGACGTGCGTCAAGAACTGCCTGCTGGCCATGACGATCCTCTTTACGGGCGGCCAGAACCGCCTCACGGCCGCCGAGCCGCTGGTCGCGCGCTTCCTCGACGAGCTCGTCGACTGTCTGACGGATCGCATGGTATGTCCCCCCTCTCCCCGCCCCCACCCGCTGGCGCAAGTACTAAGAACAAACAGACGGCCAAAATGGCTGCCAACTGCCTCCGCACCCTCGTCCTCCTCGCCACCCACGCCCACGCCACCCCCGCCGACCAATCCCTCGCGCGCGCCCTGCTCCCGCGCCTCGTCGCGTTTGTCGTGCGCACCGACGTCGAGGACCCCGAGCGCGCCCGCGCCCTCGTCGCGCACACGCTGTGCCAGTACGCGGCGGGCGTGTCGCGCGACCACGCGCCGGTGGCCATGGCGCTCGTGGTGCCGACGCTGCTGGCGCGGGCGGCGGCGGAAGACGAGGAAGACGAGGAAAAGGACGAGGTGTACCGCGAGACGAGCGCGCGGCTGCTGGAGCTGGCGTCGGCGGACCAGGCGGCGTTTCGCGGGGTGGTGGGGGGCATGAGCGAGGCGCAGAGGGGGTTCATGGAGGGGGTGATTCGGTCGGGGAGGAGCGGAGGGGGGGTGCAGCAGAAGGGGGAGGGGGGGGAGGAGAGGCCGACGATTGCGCTCAAGATGAATTTTGGGGGGTAGATGTGTGGATGTGGGAAGGGTGTATTGTTGTTGGTTGGTTGGTTGGCAGGGCAAAATATGACAGAAACGTAATGATATATACAGCTCTAGCACGTTGGGTCTCCCGCTGTGAAGCATTGGGTGTATATACAGGAAAAGCAAGCAATCCCAGCGCTCCGCTGCTGCCGCGTCACCCCAAAAACCACACAATCGAGAAGAATCCCACGTCCGCCGCGGCGGCGACCACCGCGCCGGCCTCCCTCTCAGCACTACCCAGCGGCGAGGATGGCGGCGGCAGCCGGGGCCGTGGCGGCGTCAATCTTGCCGGCGTTGCGCTTGGCCTCGTCGGCCTCGCGCTCGCGCTCCTGTCGCAGGCGCTCGGCGGCGTCCTTGCGCGCCTGGCCGACGTGGCTGGCGTAGCGCAGGGTGCCGAGCGAGACGATGAGCATGAAGACGATGCCGAGGGTGGCGCGGCGGATGAGGACCCAGCGGAGGCTCTCGATGTCGGACTTGGAGTCGCTGTTGAGGGAGACGGTGATTTTGTAGTTGATTTGTTGGACCTGGTTTAGGGTGTTAGTTGGGTGGGAACTGGGGAGGGGAAAGGGGGTGGGGGAAGTACCCTGTTCTCAAGCGCCTTTTGCTCCTCGCGCACCACCATGCGGCGGTCGTTGAACATGCCCCGCACGGCGTCGTTGAGCGTCAGGCTGTCCTGGCTGAGCTGCTGCGTGAGGATGTCGACCTCGTGCTGGAGCAGGGTGCGCTGCTGCCGCAGCTGCTCGTCGGCCACGCGGCGGTTGTTGCGCACCTCGGTGCTGAGCTCGGAGCACGCGGCGCGGAAGAGGTACGACTCGTTGTCCACGTCGGCCTTGCTGACCAGCCCGCTCTGCGCCACGTCTAGGTTCGTCGCCAAAAGGTTGCGCACCGCTTTCATGGCTGTGATTGCCTGTCCAAGGGTGTAGCCGCCGGCGGATAGTTGTTTGACTAGCGAGTAGCTGTCGAAGTGGTGCACGTAGGGCGGCGGGTGCAGGTGCGGCGCCCACTTGTAGCCGGATGGGTCGCGCGTCGAGTCGGAGGGGAAGCGCAGGGTGTTGGGCGTCGGCTCGGGCGGCGGGCCCATGTGCAGGATCGTGTCCATGGGGCCGCTGGTGCCCTTGGTTTTGTTGCCGGGGTCATCGGGGGGGTCTCCGGGGTTGGAGGAGGGCGGCGGCGGCGGTGGTGGTGGGGGGTCGGCTGGCGAGGCATCGGGGGCGGCCTCGGCGCTGGCGGCGGAGCTCTTGTCGGGGGTCGGAGGGGTCGCGGCGGGAGGAGATGGGGGGGCTTGTGTTGGTTGCGGCGCTTGTTCTGGTTGTTGGCTGGGTTTGGCGGCAGGTCGGGCTGCTTTCTCTTGAACTGTAGGGCTTCCCGCGTCCTTCCCATCAGCACCCCCTTCCTTGGCGTCCGACTTTGACTCGACGGGGATCGACTGTTCGGGAGCGGGCAGGTTTATGGGTTCGACGGCCTTGCCATGGCGCTTGGACAAGACGGTCTGGCGGCGGGGAGCCTGGCTTGTAAAGGGCGCGGCATGGCGACAGGCTTGTGAGGGTGACGTCGACGTCGGCGAGGGACGGCGACGAGGGGACTTGGGTGCGACGAGATGTGCGACGGCGGGCTCGCTCCAGCGGCCGGTTCGACAGAGGTGGGGGTAGAGAAAGGTCAATCGGCCTGTCGCCATGGTGTGGAAGCTATTCGCTGGGCAGCATTTCGGTGCTGCGACGGGAGGGAGGGGGAAGCTGTCATGGGAATTGGTGATGTCGGAGCTGGATCACCGGATCAGGGTTGGCAGTGGTGGTCATTTGCCGGAACCTGATCCAGTCGCGCCAACTCTCGTCCCCCGCCTACAGGTGGGGGTGTGCTGGAGCCCTGAAGGGGGTGGGGTACACAGGCCTGGAGCTGTGACAAAGAAGCTGAATTGCTTTCTGGCTGCCCAAAAGCTTCTCAGCCAAACAACCTCCTCCCTGCCTCGTACAGCACACATGGCGAAGCGTGCACGGCAATAGCCACGTGGCTGGGACATGAGGGCCACTTGGTATTTCTATCTTCTTTTTATTTTTACCTCACGCGGGTTGGCGTTCTTGTCCACTTTGACCTTTGCAGTTGCACGGCATAGCTGCATCCATAAAAATGCCTGCCGGTGTGAGGAAACTCACCGGTGCTCACCTTGCCGAAACTCGGCCCAATGGGCGGCCTGCAATGGCACACATTCCCCAGCGATGACGATAGTTGGGCCCCCTGTCTCCTTGCCCTACGGACCCCCCTGTTCAGGTTTCCGGTGAGCGGCACTGACCCTGAGCTCAGCCGAAAGGCGAGATGAGATTCCAACGAGGCTTCCATCCGCGATCCGTGATCGATCAATTTCCATTTTGCCTTTGCCTCTGATAAAACGGAAGGATATTCCCAAACACCCGCGCCATTTTCTTCTTGCTCTTCCTGTCGCCCATCCCGCCACTGCGTCTCTACCTAACAAGATCCAACTTCAAGTCGTCAGGTCTCGCGCCGATCGTCTCGCTCCGTCCAGTCGACATTGCCCCGTCCTGTGAGGTGACTCTATCTCTTGCCCGGCCAAGGCTCACGGCCAATCTCGCGCCGACACGAACCTTGAGGTCCCGTCTTTCCTTCTTCTCCCTTGTCGGGTGAGAAGCAAAGAGAAGGAGTCGTCGTTGCGGGTTGCTGGCTCTCTCCAGAGTGAGTCCTCTCTCTATTTTCAAGCGGCGGCCCGGGGGGTTCCAGGGGCTTCAGGGGCAGTTGGGCCTCGATGGCTTCCTCCCTCGGCATCGCATCGTCGCCCATCGCATCGCATCGCATCGTCGGGTCGCACAACAAAACACCAAGGCCGGTCAAGGCTCCAACCCATGACCCCTCGCCTCTGTTCCAACTTTTTCAAACTTCATCAACCCACAAATTATTCGCCCACCCCAACATTCCTCGCGCTTACAATTACCGAGCATGGCCCTCCAGGCCATTTCTGCTGTTGTGGTCTTGGCCATCATCCCCCTGCTGCTGCTCTTCCACCTCCAGAAGCAGCGAATGGCCTCCGAGTATGGTCGGTATCCTCCTGTCCTTGCTGCCCAAGCCCCATCTGACCCCATGGCAGACGCCAAGTCTACCGATCCCGCCCTGCTTGAGCGGAACTCGCAGATAAAGTCATACAAGACGTCCCGGGCCACTTACACTGGCGTCCGTGTCTTTCACCGCCGCCACCCCCATGCCGACAAGCTCCCCCAAGACCCGGCACCGATCCCCCTGCTGGTCTTTGTCCACGGCCTCGGGGGTTCCGTGGCCCAGTTCAACTCTCTCTTGACCAGTCTTACGCCCATCGCCTCCTGCTTGGCCGTCGACTTGCCGGGATGCGGTCGCTCCGACTTCGCCCCGCGCTCGTGGGATGCTTACAGCATCGATGCCATGGTGGAACTCGTCGAGACCATCATTGACGAGCATCGCGAGAACGATGCGCAGAGCGTGGTCCTGATCGGCCATAGCATGGGCGCCTCGCTCTGCGCTCTGCTCATCCATCCAAGGTCGCCCCCCCGCACGAAGTTGTCCCAGCACATCGCCGGTCTCGTGGCCATCTGCCCAAAGGCCGATGCGCCCACGGAGCAGGAAACCAAGAAATTCAAGCTGCTTCTCTCCATCATCCCCGAGTTTCTCTTCGACGCCTGGAGAGCATGGGACCAGCGAGGCGGCCCGGATAGCGCCAGCGTTCGCCGGTTCGTGGGCCAAGACGACGAACCCGAGATGAAGCGACTGCAGTACATGTTCAACAAGCAGAGCAGGTCGCCTGTCTGGCGCCGCATGGCTTGGGGATCTTTGCCGACGTACCGCGGCGGAACCCCCAGTGGCGGCATGCCGGGCAGCGAAACTTGGTCGGGAATTAACGTGCCCACCTTTTTGGTCGGCGGCGCCGATGACCGAGTCTGCCCTCCGATCAATGTCGAAAAGATCGTTGCCTACCTCCAGGACAAGACGCCGGGGCCCGAACCGGATGCCGCCGAAGGAGCCCCCATCACAGACGCTGCGGCCCCTGTCGATTCTGGATTCGCATCCTCTCCCGACCTGCCCACTTCCGAGCCCTTGTCGCTGGACGAGGAGCCTAACGGGCTCGAGGGGAGTGTCTACGTCAAGGTTGATCTTCCGCGCAGCAGGAGCAGCAGCGTCGAGCTGGCCAGCGACGGGGCTAGTAGCATTAGTGCCGATGACCAGCCCTCTACTCCCAACAACGCGCCGCCTCGCATTCCCGATCTGCTCGCCCACCCTCCCAAGGTGGTGGGAATCAAAGAGCTCCCGAGCCCCGCCGGACACGCGATGCTCTACTCGCCGACAAGAGCCCCGATTCTCGCTGGTCTCATCGCTTCCTTTCTCAAGGATCACGTCACGGGCCGCCTCGACCTCGGGTGGCAGCTGCAGTACCTCTCGCGGGACGGCAAGTGGGACGTCAAGAATCTGGCCAAGTGGAAGAGCGTCGAGCCGGTGTCGGCGCCCATCGGAGGCGTCTTCCGGGCCATCAAGACGCTCCGCGAGGTGGACGAGGTGCACTGCCCCAAGGTGTTTGTGCAGACGTGGGGCAAGACCATTACGCATGTCATTGACATTTCGCACGACAACCCCGTGTACGACCCCAAGAACCTGGAGGCAGGCGGCATCAAATACCACAAGTGCGCAACTGTTTCAAAGGTACCGCCGTCCGACGCCGATGTCGAGAGGTTCATCGACCTGGTGGACAAGATCCGCGCGTCGCGCGACAAGCAGCAGCAGCGCCCGGGGGAGGAGACGCTGATTGGAGTGCACTGCCATTACGGATTCAACCGCACAGGATTTCTTATTGTGTGTTACCTGGTGGAGCGGTGCGGGTTCAGCGCGAAGCAGGCCATTGAGCACTTTGCGACATCGAGACCCCACGGGATCAAGCACGTGCACTTCAAGGATCAGCTACATCTCCGCTACTCGGGTATGAAGAAGGGAGGACAGTGAGGGAGGGTTTGCGTTGGGCGGATCCGGCGTATTTGTTTCATGTCTCGTTGGTATAGAAGGTTTCTGGGAAGAGGGAATGGGCGACGACGGACGATACCAGGGGATTTTCCTTTTGCGTTTTTGGCTGGAAATGGGTCTAGAAGGTCAGCCTCTCAAGCGGGTTTCCTATTCGTGGTACTTCTTTTCCTTTGATACCTGGTGTTCGGTCGGACTATGAGATATCTATAGAGCGAAGCATTCAGAAACCATTCTACTCTCGTGCCACCTCCTCCAACAACCCCTTCCTCGCCAAATACGCCGCCCCGGAATCCGCCCAGATCTCGTAGCTCACCACGCGCAACTCGTCATCAAACCCAAGCACATACGTAAACACCTCGTCCCAGCTCTGCCCCGTCTCGGTCCACGTGAAACGCGCCGCCCCGCGCACAGACACCCGTCTCTGCTCGGGATCCACGAGGTAGTCGCTAAAGGTCATGTCGGAGTAGCTGAGACATTGGCCGATCAGCTCAAAGTAGGCGGCCGCGCCGTCGAGGCCGTGGAACGGCCGGCCGAGGAAGGGCGCCAGCTGCGGGAGGCCGTGCTCGTGCACGAGGATGGAGGAGGGGGAAGAGGTGGAGAAGTGGGTGCGTAGGATGGTGGAGGGGAGGGTGTGCGAGGCGAAGGCGGAGGTGAAGGATTGGGAGGCGGTGAGGAGGGAGGTGCGGGATGGGGGCTCGGGGGGCATGGTGTTTGTGATGGGGGGGTTGGGGGTAGGTGGGTTTGGGGGCATTGGTTTGGGGGCGTTGTTTTGAGTGGAAAGGGGAGAGGGAGCCGGAAAGACAGGGGTCGCGAATCACAAGACTGGGTTGCCTGGGCCGGGGGCGCCGACAGGGGTTCATCGGCAGTGGCACAGTGGTACCGATAGTGGCCGATAAGGCGGAACCTAAAGCGGACGTCATCCATTCTCGTCGCTCGGCATCGGTGACATGCCCAGCCTCCTCTCTCTTCCCCCGTTCCGGTCCGTCACGTCGACGACACAGCTCCAACTTTACTCCGTCTTGCATCGTTTTATTTCTGAATTTTATCTCGCCCGGTCACTGGTGGCCGTCGACGCAATGGTGAGTAATTCCTGACAGTAATCCGGCTTGTTGATGTTTGTATTGGAGACACTGGAGCTGATGCCATGACTTCAACAGGTCCAGCACGAACGGACGCCGCTGCTAGCCGGCGGCTCGTCCCCGCGCACCTCTGAGCAGTCGGACCGCGCCGCCGAGGAGCAAGACGCCGCCATCTACAACACCGCCGTCCCGCCCCGCGCCGACGCCCGCTCCCGCACCCGCGAGATCGCCCTCTTCACCTGGGCCCTCCTCGCCACCGCCGCCGTCATCGTCCTGGCCGTCGTGCTCCAGCACCAAAATGGCGCCGGCATCCGGCCCCCTCCGCCGCCCCACTCGGCCTCCTCACACTCCCACAAGCCCGCCAAGAAGAACCTCATCTTCATGGTCTCGGACGGCATGGGCCCCGCCTCGCTGTCCTTGACGCGCTCCTTCCGCCAGGTCCTCGAGGGCCGCGACAGGTCCGACACGCTCGTCCTGGACCAGCACTTCTGGGGCTCCTCGCGGACCATGTCGAGCAACAGCTTCGTCACCGACTCGGCCGCCGGCGCCACGGCCTTTTCGTGCGGCCTCAAGAGCTACAACACGGCCATTTCCATGACGCCCGACTACGAGCCCTGCGGCACCGTGCTCGAGGCCGCCAAGCGCGCCGGCTACACGACGGGCCTGGTGGTGACGACCGACATCACCGACGCGACGCCCGCGTGCTTTGCGTCTCATGTCTACTACCGCTCGCAGCAGGACGAGATTGCGATGCAGGAGATTGGGGAGGGCGTCCTGGGGCACACCGTCGATCTGATCCTTGGCGGCGGGCGGTGCCACTTTCTCCCCAATACGACGGCCGGCAGCTGCAGACTGGACGACGTCGATGTCACCGAGATTGCACAGAAGAAGTACGGGTACACGTACGCCGACGACCGCGCCGGGTTTGATGCCTTGAAACTGGGCAAGAACGTCTCGCTGCCGTTGCTCGGCCTGTTTGCCGCCGGTGACGTGCCGTTTGAGATTGACCGCCGCAACATGGCCGACGTGTACCCCAGCCTCAGCGAGATGGCGCTGACGGCGCTGACGGCGCTTGAGGAGGCCACCAAGGACAGCGACAAGGGCTTCTTCCTCATGATCGAGGGCAGCCGCATCGACCACGCCGGCCACATCAACGACCCGGCCGCCCAGGTCCGCGAGGTGCTCGAGTACGACAAGGCCTTCAAGTCGGTTATTGATTTCATCGAAGGCTCCGACACCGAGGGTGTCCTCGTCGCCACAAGCGACCACGAAACCGGTGGCCTGGCGCTCGCCCTTCGTACGCCCCCCCCCCCCAAACCCCAAGCTAACCTCCCCCCCGCAGAAACCCAAGGCGAACTCCCCGTCTACAACTGGCACCCCTCGGTCCTCGTCCGCGCCAACGCCTCATCCGAATACCTCACACACCTCCTCGTCTCCCACGTCGCCGCCAACCCCACGGAGCCCTGGGACGAGCTCCACGCGTGGATCAACGACGAGCTCGTCGTCAAGCGCCTCGGCATCCACGACGCGCTCGAGGTCGAGATCAACGCCATCGCCTCGAGCCCCGCGCTCGCCGTGCAGGCGTTTGCGCGCATGGTCAGCCTGCGCGCGCGGCTGGGGTGGAGCACCCACGGCCACAGCGCCGTTGATGTCAATGTCTACAGCTCGGGCGGGCCGGGGACGGAGCGGATCCGTGGGAATGTGGAGAATACGGACGTGGGCAAGTTTTTGAGGGAGTATTTGGATGTTGATGTTGAGGAAATCACGAAGGAGTTGAGGGATAAGATGAGGGGGAGGGAGCCGCCGGTTGGGGTGGAGGGGGTGGAGGGTGGTGTGGTGGGTGGGCATCCGAGGGAGTGGATGGTTGAGGACCGTAAGGCGGTGTTGTAGATGATGTTCGGGGGGTTGTTGGTTCAGGTCTTGCGGGATGGGTTCAGCACGGGATCTTCGGGCGTTTCCTTGCTTTGTGGTGTGTGTATTTGGGGAATGATGGCATTGGGTGTGTAATACTAGCGGATAGTATCGAGGGAAGCATGAGCGTCAGTCAGTTTGACATTCCCAATGGTCCTTCTTCTTGTCTTCCCGAATGTGTAAGTCGGTGTCTCGTGTCCATTAGTTCGCGCCAGTGGATGGCCTCTTTTGTGCTTGGTCAAGGTACCGGTCAGTGTCTAACACTGGTTTGCATGTTAGCGCTAGACCTCTTCTTGATGGCAAGGCAATACTGTCTGCGGGCAACTCCTGGTCAGGAGACATGGATAAACTCACAACTAAGATTCCAGGACCTCTACAGGTACCTAGGTACCCAGTCTGCCAGCACATCCCCTGTCTCACAATTCAGGGGGGGGGCCCCCTTTCCACACGTCGAATAATTAGCGGCCATCTTCAACGTTAAACCAACCCTTTGTGTAGCTACAGGCACATGGCCTTGGATATATTCTCTACTTTCTCAGTGACAAAAAACCCAGGGCGCCGGAGTGCCAGACTGCGTCCCTGAAGAGGACGTCAATCGACACGACGACCTGGAACAACATCAACGAACCCAAAACCGAACTTTGGGCAAGTGTAATTGTAGAGATTGCCATGTCCCCTGAAAAAGGACCAATCTGTCTATGAGTGTGGTATATCCTGTGTAGGTAGGTATCTATCCTGTGTGCATACCTCGGCCATCCTGTGTACCTGGCTCCCATATCCTGGGTTCTGTATCCTCGCTACCTATGTAGGTAGTCGATAGCACACACGGTGCAGCGGTCGAAATCTTAAAAATCTTCCAAAAAAAATGAAGAGATGTAGAGAACGGAAAATCATTCCAAAACATCCGTCTCAAATGGTATATCCCCGCGTCCATCCCCGCGGTATCTCGCCTCGCTCCCCTCAAGCAGGTAGAATCATCAGACCCATGACCAGTTGTCTGGGTTCCCATTTAGGTATGTCGATACCTTGCCTCGTGACGTCCATCCATCATTCCCATCGTTATCCATCATCCCTCGCCGTAGTCGACGACATGCTCTCCGTGAATGCCCATGCCATTTACGGATGATCCAGCTCGTCATCCCTCGGGCCGTAGAAGACCAAGAATTCTCCGCCGAGGTGACTGGTCATCGAGCGGATGGCCATCTTCTCCTTCCTGCTGAAGCGCGCCGGCCACGCCTGGCTTTGGAGGTTCAGAGTGAAACCCTCGTGACAGCCGAGTGGGTCGTCGGCGAGCGCCTCGAGGAAGGCAACGAGGGAAGCCGATGTGAAGGATGTCTCCGTCACCCACTCGAGGTAGGTGAGGGAGCGAAGCCCCTTGAGCGCCTCGAGCCAGTCGAGGTCGACCGTTTCTTCGCCTGGAGTGCGGTGGGGGTGGAAGTGCACCTGCTCGAGGTGCGGGCAGGCCTTTGCTACCTTGGCGAATGTGGTGTAGGAGATTGGCGCGGTGATGAGCAGCCTACGGAGCTGTGTGAGCTGCGTGAGTGCGTTGGAAAAGGCCTGGTACAGGGGATCGGCCTCGTCGAATGCCTCGGGAAAGTCGACGGGGCGGTTGATGTCCAGATATCGTAGTGTCGTCTGCTTGCCGATTTCATTGTAGAAGTCTATTTGGTCTTCGTACGTGCTGGTGCTGGGCATATCCTCATCATGGTTGTAGTGAAGACGGAGGGTTTCCAGCCTGATCTCTGACGCTTGAAGCACGTCTTTGACGAACTCGGTTGTGTTTGCGAGGTAGGTGATGCGTAGTTGCTTGAGGGAAAGCAATTGCCGAGCCCAGTTGACTAGGCTCTGGTAGGTTGGGCTCCCTAGATGAGGCACGGCGGCGTTCTGTGACACCCAAGCGCATTTCAGGTGGATTGTGGCCATATTCACGAGCGGTCCGAGAAGTGGAAGCGACCCCAAGCCAGCGGCGTCCAGGCCCCCCTCAAGACCAAGATGCCGAAGGGACATGGCATGATGTCTTAGCCCTTGGGCCGTCTCAGGACGGATGCCTCCATGCTTCCAACACTTCAGTGACACTAGAGTAGATGTGAGAATTTGAATCATGGGGGATTGTGTTCATGTACATACCCAGTGAATTCGGCGCCAGATTTTGGATGAAGCCACCCAACACCCTGTCGGATCCGAGGTCCGGCTCTTCCGCAACCATGCCCAACCAATGTTCGCAACTCATGTCCAACTCCTGAAATTGCGGACATGTGTTGCGGATTGCTAGACCCATCTCGGGGGTCAGGGGAAAGTCTCCATCCACAACCAGGCTTGCTAATCGCGGGAGCCCGTGTGAAGTGTCACCGATGGGGATATTGTGAAGGCGATCCGTGACCATTTTGCCCGCCTGTGATGCAATGGCCAGGCAGTCGAGATCATCGCCGTGTTTGATCTTCAGCGCCTGGAGGGGATGGCTGCAGAAAGAATCTTGCAGTTCAGTGCCGTCTTGTTGGCAGTTCATTCGATCTAGACGGCGGTAGAGGTTGCTCAGATTGAGCGTCTTGATGAAGGCGTAGTAGGGTTGATAGGTTTGTTGGTCAAGGGTCGACATGATGACGGATCGCCACCACAAGGACTGGTTGACGATGTGTCCGCGCGTCATTCTGCTCGCACCTGCCTCGCTGAAGTGCTCGTAGAGGCGCGGCAGCGCATACTCGGCGAGTGTTTGGCAAGTCTGTGCAATGTGGAACAGGCCACCAAGATCCTTTTCGGCCGCCATGGATTCAAGAATGATGAGAAAGACCTCAAGGGGCAGACCGACGGTCTTGTCCGTCTTCTCCATGTTCTCCATGATCTCGTAGGTGGTGTGCTGGGGATGGTAGGAGGCAGGAGCTGCTTTGGGAGAAGATGTCAGCGGTTTCCCAAGGGGTCTTGGTCTGGACTCCTCAATTTTGTCCGCACAGGATGATATTTCTGGTGAAATATTACCTCGGCTGTGGGAAGGGCAAAGGGTCGACGGAGTGCTCATGATGGCCATCTCGTTGATGTGGCAGCTGCTTGACAGGCAAGGTACTTACGTCTCTGGATGCTCTTTGCAGGAGGATATTGGGCCCCAGAAGTCGTGAGCGGTTGCTGGTCGGAGGCTGGGTCGCGGCTGGCGTTCTTGCTGTGAGGCTTGTGGTTTTGGTAGGAAAGAAGTTGGAAGAGTAGGGCTGTGGGTGAAATAAGTAGGCCGAGGGGAAAGCACCTGGCTGCAGTGCTGTGGCGAACGCATTTTTTTCTCAGACTGCGAAGCTAAAGCCCTGGAAGCCAGATCACCAAAAGTACTGACGAGATGGGATGAGAGTTGAACATGCAAGGCGTAGACGTGAGGTGAGTGGCCGTGTGGCTCGTTGGGGACCGTCTAATGCGTGAGTTCGGCGAGAAGCACACCCGCGCTGCAAGAGCTTCCTCTGTGAGACATCAGGGGTAGTGGGGCAGACTTTACCTGCTAGACAGCAGAAAATGGTTTCTCTCGCCGAGATGTCCATTGCCCATTGCCCATTGCCCATTGCCTACCAGAGTGCATCCTCCACGTTGGTGGTGCTGGCGTGGGCCTTCATCTGCACTAGCGTCTTTCGCCACACCGCACGTCTCGGCCGTGAATATAGCGAGCAGCTGACGGCTTGCAGTAGGGCATGTACAACCAGGAGCCAAAGCGTATGTAGGTGGTGAGCACATATATTTAGGTTTGGCCTACGCTAGACATGTGGTTGTGGTTGTGGTTGTGGGATTTATATCGAAATTGTCCCAGGGTTAGGGTATGGTCATGGGTGAGTTGACTGCCGTGGTTCCAATGTTTCTGTCAAACGGAGTCAATTCCCAACAGTTTGATGTCGCTGCAAGATTCTGCAGTGTCATATAGCATCGGACATTATTTTTATCCCATATGTATGTAGGTACCTGCAAACCTCGATCGTTTCCAACGATCCTCTCACCTGTGCACCGTGCGCACCGCCAAACCAAACAGTCCGGCCCCCACCGATTGAAGTCAGTGTAAACCTCACCTTCCGCGTCTTGATCTTAAGTTCTGGCCTAACTTGACGACCTGATTGTCAACCACTCGTGCCGCCTGCTCTGAATTATCACCGCCTGACTCCAAAACCCAAGCTCGTAGAGGCAACCGGATGAAATGACAGTCCTCAACTTTACCCTCAACGAGGAGGGCATCGCGGTGCTGCATGACGCGCTCACGTGCATGTTCAAGTTCAGCGACGAGCTGTGTCTCGAGGCCAAGAGGGACAAGGTACAGCACCTCTTCTGAGTTGGCTTTGGTCCCGGGGTGACTGACGCGTGCTGGCTGCTAGCTGGTCCTGACGACGCTCAACATCTCCAAATCTGCCTACGCCTGCTTCACATTTGCCGCCAACCGCTTCTTCTCGCGCTACAACTTTGAGGGAAACGCCCAGTACCGCGACCGCTTCTACTGCCAGCTCTACATACGGGTACGTTTGGAGATGGGCCCTCCTCCAGATAAATGACTGACACCCCCCCTCAGTCACTCTTGTCCGTCTTCCGCCCCCGCCAAGGCATAGACCCAGGGGGCCACAGAGAGACGACCATCGAGCGCTGCGATGTCGCCATCGACGACGGCCCTGGCATAAGGAGCCGCCTCATTGCCAGGATCGTTGGCCGAAATGGTGCGTCTCACCCCTACAACTTCTAGAAACCCCCATCTCATGACTGCCAGGAATCACGGCCACACACTCGCTGGCCTTTGAGCCCAAGGCCCCAACCCACGCCAAGTTTGACAAGGACGGGGCTACCAACCACTGGGCCCTCTCCTCGAGCACCCTCCGCCAGCTCATGGACTACTTTGGGCCGGGCATCGAGCTGCTCGATATCAACACCGACAATGACCGCAAGGTCGTCAACTTCACCTGCTTCACCGAAAAGGTTCAGAAAAAGGGCGCCAATAGCAACGAAGGTTGGTCCTCCAACTCTCTTCCCATGCGCGAATCACTGCTGATAGGGAGGAAGCTGTTTTGAAGAAGCCGTTGCACACCAACATCGCCGTCGAGATGGAGGAGTTTGACAAGGTTGAGGTCCAGGACAAGCTCCACATCATCATCAGCGTCAAGGACTTCCGCGCCATCCTCCAGCATGCCCAGGTCGTCAGCGGAGAACTGACCACTTCCTATTCCAACCCCGGACGCCCCATGAAGCTCACGTACAACAGCGAGGGCATCTTGTGCGAGTTCATCCTCATGACGGTCGGAGAGAAGGACGCCATGGGCCAAAAGCACAAGAACCCACGCGCCAACTCGGCTGCGCCAAAAGGGCCCGGCAGGCCCGAGCTGGACGCCGGTTCCCGCCGCGGCAGCTCCGTCGTCAACGAAAACCGGACTCAGCCGGGTGCCCCGGGCACCTCTGCAAGGCCGGCACGGCACAAATCGCCCGTCCGTTCCCGCCAACCCGGGTTCGAGATTCGTCCACAGCCCATGGCGCCGCCGCCTCGGCCTCCGCCGCCGCCGGCCTCGGAAGCATCCGACTCGCTCTTTGTGGCCCAGGACGAGGACCAGGAATGGGAGCCGCTCAACCCGGACGAGGAGGAAGAGGAGAGCGGCGCTGACAGGCTGGAATGGAACTCCAACAACGAACCCGTGAGCCCCTCCCCCCCCCGCCCCCCTCCCTTACTTTTTGAGCCTGCTAATGCTTCTGATAGAATCCATCAACGATGCGCATCAGCAGCTATGTGAATCACCCTGCGCCGGTTCAAACCGAACCAACGGGCGATGAGTCCCTTGCCTCTGGGTTGGAACCGACGCAACGCCTTTCCGATGTACGGCGGCGCCCCTTGCCCCCTCTGTTGGGTCAACCAGAGCTGACACTGCCAGGTCCGCCAATTCGGCCTCTTTTCCAGCTAAAGTCGTTTTTACTCCACGCATTCACGCCATGGGGTGTCACGAATTGGCGTTTTGGGATCTTTGCAAGAGATTGATACCACAATAGGCGTTCAGGTCGACGGCGTCGGCATTTCGATGGCCACCCAGCTCGTCGCGCAACCCGCGCCGATGGCTGTGATCTTTGCGCCCTCTGGCACGTATTTTGACGAGGCAATGATGCTCCTCTGGCCCTTGCCGGGCCCCTCTTTGCCCATCGGTCCGCAGTTCCCGTGCTCGCCCCATCCCCACGCCGTGACGTCGCCCTCCTCGCTCAACACCAGCGCGTGCTCGCTCCCCACAGCCATCTTGACCGCCGGCGGCAAATCCCCCGGCGCCAGCTGCCCCTGATCATCCCGCCCCCAGCTCACCACCCTCCCATCCCCCCTCAACACATAAACATTGCTCCAACCCGCCCCCACATCCCTCCACCCCCTCACCTCCTCCCTCGCCGGCGCCTTGCTCTTGACCCCCCACTTATCCGACCCCAGCACCACCAACTCGCCTCCCCCCCTCTCCCCAAACAAGACCGTAAACTCCCGCCCGCACACCGCCCTCTCCACCCGGAACCCAACCCCCTCCACCCGCCGCGGCGCCTCCACCACCGCCTGCTCCTCCCCCCCCAACTGCCCCTTCCTCCCCGCCCCCCACCCCCACACCGTCCCGTCGCTCAACACCGCCACCACATGCCCCATCGACGCCGCCAGATCCACCACCCTCGTCCCCTCCCCCGGAAACCCCTCCACCACAGCCGGCACCGCCGTCCGGAAAATCATCGGCCCCAATCCCAACTCCCCTTTTATCCCCGTCCCGAACACATACACCCGCGCCCCGTCGTCCGACACGGCAAACGACGCTTCCCACGTCGCTGCGATGAGGGAGAGCCGAGGGAGGGGGTGGTTCAGGGGGTGGAATTCCCCTGCTGCCGCCGCGGATGGGAGGGACGGGCCGCAGGCGCCGGAGGTGCGGTCCCCCGCGCAGAGGAGGGTGCCGGTGTTGGTGAGGAGGAGGGTGTGGTTCCCGCCGGCGGCGATTTTGGTGAGGTGCGGTGGGGGGGAGGGGAGGAGGACGGGTTTGGGGACCGAGACGTCGGAGGCGTGGCCGAGGGCGAGTTGGGATGAGCCGTTGGAGCCGAGGGCGAAGAGGAGAGGGGTTGTCATTTTTGGGTATTTTTTTTTTACAAGGGGTTCTGGGGTTTTGCGAGATTTATGTGAGTATTTCCGGAGGATTCTGGTGGTGTTGGGTTGAGTCGTGGTCTTGCAAGTTAGATGTGGTCTTGCTTGGCTGGGAGCTGGGAGCTGTGGTTTATGGTGGGGGTACAGTACAGGCTCCACTCAAGCTTTGGTGGGGCTCAATTCCCTGCAGGAAAAGGGCAGCTGGCGATTGGCCAGATGTGCCAAAGTGGGTCTCGCCAGACGGCCTTAAATTCTTTGCGTTCGACGACGAAATTTTATTTTCCTTCCTCCAACCACCACCACCACCACTTCCCACCTTCCACCTTTCCTGGCAAAGCGTCGGAAGAGGAAGCCGCGCGGTGACCGTCCTGCTCACAACGCGTTCTGCTACAGGATGTGATTTTCGGCAACGAAATCGCAACTCCGTTTCGCAAACTCTTGCACCATGGCCAACGACAGGTCCTCGGCCGTCCCACCTGGGATGGAAGACTTCACGGTTGGCCTCATTGGCATGGGCGACATGGGCAAGATGTACGCCCGGAGGCTGAGCGCCGCTGGATGGAGGTAGTCGACACACTCTTCCTTGGTCTACTAACTGGCAGAAGGGCCTTTCGCACCCACCATTCCTGGTAAGCACACATTCCTTTTCTTCCTCAGCAACACCCTTCCCCTCCCCGTTATGATGACTTGAGTGCATTTGGCTAGAGTATCGAACATGGCGCAGCCGGATAGCCTTTCTGGTCCTGGATGTTGCCATGCTCTTTCCATGATGAAAATTCTCAGCTACCTAATTTTTTTGTCTGAACAAACACCCACACCCGAATTCTTGTTGGCAGCTTTGGCTTTGGACAACGTCGCTAACTGGAGAATTCTAGATCTTGATTCAGAGGACATTGGAACATGGCCGGATGGCTAATGGGGACTGGTGCTGTGCAGGATCATGGCGTGCGACCGAGACGAGAAGTTCGACGACCTGGTCAAGGAGTTCTCTGGCAATGTACGGTCTCGGTTGGCCAACCTGATCTCTGCGGCAGACCCCAGTGCTGAGACAGCTTTTTATCTCTAGAACAATGTGCAAATTCTCCGCAACGGACACCTCGTCTCCCGTGCCAGCAATTACATCATCTACAGTGTCGAGGCGGCGGCCATTGGCAAGGTCGTCGCGCAGTTTGGTCCCTGTTCGTGATGATCCTCTTGACTGCCGTCCCGCCTCTTTCTCATGTATTCCGCGTGTAGCAACCCGGCTCGGCGCCATCGTCGGCGGCCAAACCTCATGCAAAGACCCCGAGGTCAAGGCCTTTGAAGAGCACCTCCCCAGCGACGTCGACATCGTCTCGTGCCACTCCCTCCACGGCCCCAACCTCGACCCGCGCGGCCAACCCCTCGTCCTGATCAAGCACCGCGCCTCGCCCGCCTCCTTCTCCAAAGTCGAAACCGTCCTCCGCTGCCTCGGCTCCAAGCACGTCTACCTCTCGGCGCACGAGCACGACCGCATCACCGCCGACACCCAAGCCGTCACCCACGCCGCCTTCCTCTCCATGGGCAAAGCCTGGCACGCCACCACCCAGTTCCCGTGGGAAGGCGCGCGCTACGTCGGCGGCATCGAAAATGTCAAGATCAACCTCATGCTCCGCATCTACGCCCAAAAGTGGCACGTCTACGCCGGCCTCGCGATCCTCAACCCGGAGGCCCACAAACAAATCGCGCAGTTCGCACGCTCCACCACCGACCTCTACACGCTCATGCTCGAGGGCCGCGCCACGGAACTCCGCGCGCGCGTCTACGCCGCCAAGGAAAAGGTATTCGGCGCCGAGCACAGCCCCAAGTGGGCGGCGCGCCCGCTCCTCCGCCCGGACGTGCTCGACCGCTTCAGCCTCTCCCCGCCCGACGCCCCCGCGGGGCTGCCCAACAACCACCTCTCCCTCCTCGCCATGGTCGACTGCTGGAGCGCCATGGCCATCGTCCCCTACGACCACATGATCTGCAGCACGCCGCTGTTCCGGCTGTGGCTGGGCGTGGCCGAGCACCTGTTTAGGACTCCGGGCCTGCTCGACGAGGCGCTGCGGGTCGGGGTCGAGGACAATACGTTTCGGCGGGACGACTTGCAGTTTACCATTGCGGCGTGCGGGTGGGCCGAGTGTGTCGGGCTGGGGCAGTTTGAGACGTGGAGGGAGCGGTTTGCGGTGACGCAGCGGTTTTTTGAGCCGCGGTTCAAGGGGGCGGTGGAGGTGGGGAATGAGATGATTAGGGCGGTGTTGGAGAGTGATGAGTAGGGGAGGGAGGAGGGGGGGCGGTGTTTACTTGTGGTTTGGGGGGGAAAGGGGGGAGGTGGCGGTGGACAACAGTACCGAGCAATATTGATGGGCTGCCTCCTTGTTTCTTGCCCACGATGATTTCCCCATATGGTTGTACGGAGCAGCGGCGAGAATTGAAAACTGCAAACAGTTTCCAACAGATATGAGTCACGACAGTCTCCTAGCCATGCTGTCCGTCTCGCACATCGCGATCGTGTACCTCCTCGTCTCCCACGTTGACCCGATCCGCGTCCCACATCCAACGCATCGGTGCCTACTCCCCGACGTCCCACCACACCACCAGGCCCCCCCAATATCCAGTCCCTTACCGCCCGTTCCACCGCACAACATGTCACATCCCGCTGTGCCCCCCCACCCGTCAAAAAAGAGTCAAGAACAATCATATCTGCATTCATTGTGCGCCTCTGTACTCGTCAAACCATGCTGGGCCTCTAATCTCTCTATCCACCATGTGTCATGTCCCGTTGGCAAAGAGCCAAGAGCAAAGATGCTCTGCTCAGAAATAAGAAAAAATAGCACCCAGACACCCCCATCCGTAACATTGTGCGGTCCCATATGAAACCCAACCGGTTAGGTGCTGTGTCCTCGCCGACTGGTGATTTTTTTCTATTCGCCATGTCACTTTTGCGCGCCGAACCGGAACCCCATAAAATCAACCATTAGCTGCAACGCTCCCGAAGCCAGTGTTCTCAGTCCAACCCTTATTGGATATTGGACATCCTCTTGGACATACTGGGAGAAGAGTCAGTGTCACGTTTCGTTCTTGCGGAGCAGAGACAACTTACAAATCATAAAAGGCAAACTGGCTTGGCGCACTGCCAAACTCATAGACGAAGCGACTCGCCAGGTAGCTGCCAAAGATGGCGCGCAGGTACGAGTCGGGAACGCGCTCGATGATAGTGTCGAGCCCAATCTTCTCAATCAGGAGGTTGGGGAGCGCGTCGGCGAGGACCGACTTGCGGACGCGCTCATTCTCCCACAACTCCGAGCGCTGCAGCTCCTCGTCGAGCGTCGTGATGGCCACCGACAGCTTGTCCGAGAGGATGGAGCGCGGGGTGCCCGTCTGCTCGTGCTCGCGCCAGATGGCCTCGAACTCGAGGCGCGCATTGTCCTGGATCTTGTTCTGCACAGACTTGACATAGGCCTTGTAGAACTCGGGAGCGTTGCCACGAGCGTCGTGGCACATGTGCGTCACGAAACCCTCTTCGTCGAAGCTGAGCGAAGCGAGCACTTCGAGCGACGAGCTCGTCACACCACCCTTGTTTGCGCTGGCATCCTTGTACACGACGCACCCGGCGGCCTCGAGACGGAGCTTGGCGTCCTGTGTGAGGAAAAGGTTGGCTCCCTCGACAACGTAGGGGATTGTCGCCTTGCCGTCCCTGATGAGCTTGTTGACCGACATGAGGTCGATCGACTCTGGCCGGCCACCGCAGGGGACGAACACGTCCGTGAGCCCAGTGTCGCGGAGGTGGTACGTGTTGCGGAACTGTGTTCCGTTGTTGACCGTCTCGCCAGTTGGCAGTGTGATGTTGACATCCTCGACAAGAACCCGATAGCCGTCCTTGGACAGTTTGGACATGTCAAAGTGAGAAATCATCACCCGGTTCTTGGCAAGGCGGTACAGCTCCTCCTTGTCAATGCCGTTGGGGTCGACAAGGACGCCCGACCCGTCGACAATCGACGTGTACTTCTCATTGCTGAGGAGAATCTCGTTGCTGCCAAGGTCGCCATCGGGGCCGCCCGTCTGCATCTTCCTCACAGTCGAGGGATCCAGGTTGAGCTTGCGGTAAATGCCCTTGACGTACTCGCGCACCGACAGGGTAGTCATGCCATAGTGGTCGTGTGGAATGCCACCAAGCTTGGGCGACTTGCCCGTGAAGAACGACTTCCACCAGGGGGCGCCCCGGGATCGGGCGTGCTCCGTGGCCCAGTCGACAAGGTCGGCCGTATTCTCGTCGGGACCCAAGAAGAGAATCTCCTCCTTGCCGTAAAGATCGACAATGGGGTTCTTGATGCCGGGAGTCTGGGCTGGGAGGAGAAGATCGAGGATGCTATCAATGTACTTCTCAAAGGCTTCCTTCGCCTTGTCCTGCTGCTTGGGGTCCAGGAGGATGACACCCTTGGAACCGCCCTCTGGAATGTCCTTGTTCTTGCGCTGCTGGGTGCTCGCAAGGCCGTAGTTCTCGTCAAACAAGTTGCGGGCGTTGATGGAGTAGGCCTCCTTGCTGCGCGACTTGACGATGCGGATGCCACCGCGAGCAATGTCCTTGAAGCGGAGATGGAAGCCGCGAGACTCCGACGAGATGACAAGAAACATGCCGTAGAGACGCGAGGGGTACTCAATCTCGGGCAGGAAGGCGGGGTCGAGGCGGAAGCTCAGGGCGACCTTGGTGGGGGTGAAGTAGTTGGTCTTGAGGACGGCGTTGTTGAAGACGCGGAAAGCCGTCATGACCATCTCCTCGTGCTCGTTCGAGACATCCTTGGTGATCTTCTCCTTGAGCCTGGCATCCGAAAGGACCTCGTCCGCGGGCGTTGGGGCGATGAAGTGGCGGTCAAACCCGGGGCCGACCTTGAGATGAACGTTGGCGAACGAAGCATACAGGGCGCGGACGAGTTCAGGGTAGGACGTAATGATCTCGAGGATGTAGTCTGGGGTGAAGGTCTCGGTGCGCAACCGTTTCTTCATCTTGGAGAGAATCTCGACGTGCGCGTTGTTCTTGGGATCCAGGGCCGCCACGAGCGATGCGTACTCGGAACCAAGACGGTTCAGGAAGTGCTGCACGAAAACCCATACGCAGTGCGCGTAGGTCGTCTCCTGCAAGCTCAGTTCGCCCGAGGCAAACAGGTGGTGCAGCTTGGTCTGGGGGATGCAGTACAGAAGAGAAATCTCCTTTGTGATCTGGTGAATCGACTCCTCGATGGGCGGGTGCTTCTCGTCGAGGTTGATGGCGGGCTTCAGGTAGATACTCATGACGGTGATGCCATTGGAGAACTGCTCGACGTACTTCCTGGAGCTCGTGACTCCGTAGTAGTGATAGAGGTCGCTGAGAGCGCTGAAGATGCCCCTGGCAGTCCTCGAACGGAAAGCGACGACCAGTCTCTTCTCCCGGGAGTCTTCGATGTCGTAGACCTCGATGACGGGGCCATTCCTACGGACCGCAACCTCGATGATCTCCTTGTAGATCTGCTTGGTGTTCTTGGTCGCCTTGGCCAGGAACATGCGGTCGCTGATGACCTCCATGCGGGTCTCCTTGGGGTCTGCGTTGGGCTCCACAAACTGGCACTGGTAGACGAAGTAGCAGCGGAGGGCCGCCTTGGAGTCGGGCTTCTGTCCGAGGACGCCGGGGGAGCGGAAGGTCTCGACGCGGAACTTGTTGATGGTGTCGTTGCCGTCGAGGTACTTGGCCTCGAGCCTCTGCTCGTATCGCGGGCCACCGATGGCCGACTTGCCGGGCTCGCTGGTGTCGATGTAGATGGCATGGTCCGAGGCCTCCATGTCTAGCCTGATCTCTTCGCGCTTGTCCTCGCGGGAGAAGGCGGCGACCTTGGCGGCGTAGAGGGATGTGATGTGGTTTGCGATGGCCTCGACGGACTCCAGTTGGAAGTAGACATCGTCGATGCCCAGCTCGTTGTAGAACCAGACGGTCTGGGCGTCGATGAGCTCTTCGGGAATCCACCCGCATTTGCTAATATGTGCGCGGACTAGGAGGGGGGTTAGCTACACGGCAAGATATCTGGAGACGCGGAAGGGCATCACAAACCTTGCTTCATCTGGTCCGGCTTGCCGTGGAACTCGGGGGCGACATATCCCACCGTCGCCGAGCGAAGTACCTTGTGGCCATTGCCGTTAACCCGTGGCCCCGAAGGATAGCTGACGTGTGTTGGCTGGGGAGAGGGGTGTCTGGCTTCGGTGGCGCCGCGAAGGTGGTCGACCAGCTTGTTGGCCGGGAGAGAGAGCGTGTCTGTCATGGTGTCGCCGGAGGACTCAAAGGGGTCCACGTAATCTGGGAAGCTATCCATGGCAAAGTCAGTCTTTATGGTCAAGCCAGATATCCTCCGCTTGCAGGCCTCAGAAGGGCTGCTCAGCAGAGGAAGCTGTTGGACGACAAGAGCGGCGTCTGCCATGCTGAGAAAACGAGAGGAGGGAAGGTCCAAGAGCTGTCATGAGGAGGCGGCTGGTGAGGACGATGGGGAAAGGGGAGGGGACAGGAGGGATCGACGACGACCGCTCATGGTGGGCGAGGGTGTTTTGTAGGCGTGGGCTAGGGTACCGCGAGCAGTGAGTGACAAGGCCAGGATCCTGGACCTGATCGTCCCTGTCGTGATGGCCGTGCGGTGCGTGTGATGGGTGTCACCCGTAATCTGGGGCATATCATCGCATCGCAGCCGCAGGCGTAGACACTCCGTCCAGTCTCAGATCAACAACAAGACCATCGCCGGCATCGGGGAATCCAGGAAAGCTGCCGGCTTCCGTGGCACGGCCATGGAATGGACGTGACACGGCAATCGCAGCGACAGCGAGAGTGAGAGCCTCGTCATCTTCCCCAGCGCCAATTGGGCCGGAAAGACTCCGAGGAGAGATAGCAAGCCGTGGAAGGGCTGCTCGTTTCCGGGAAGCCAGCCTCCGAACGCGCTCGTATGCCATGCTCGTTGCTCATCGCTCACCGCTCCTGAACTTTCAGAGCGGGCTCGTGCTCTCTCCTCCGATAAGAGCATGCCATGCCAGAGACCATGATGGAGGTTGGCGACTGGCGGACGGGATGCCGGGGCGGATGGAGACTCTCCACAATGAAGGCGGACGGGATAATGGGCACATCATACATGAGTAATAGTACGTACCTGTTGAGTCTTGACCGACACTCGCTCACACCGATGGAGCCGAATCTGACCCGCTGTCGTGCAGAGGGTGCGCCTAGAAGGGCGTTCGTCCGATGCTGGGTGGGCGTGGCTCTGGGATGACGGCTCAGGGGCCGGGGCCGGTTTCAACGAAGCGGACGGGGCGATTTGTTTGCGTGCTGCTCCGGGCGTCGGCAGCTGTGACTGCAACTGCTGCTGCTACTGCGACTGGAGAGGGCGATGATTTTGGCGGGGCCGACGTAACTTGGGATGGTGGACCCTTGAGACGAGTGCGAGTGGTTCAGACAACAACCAAGAATGCAACTGCGATAAGCTGCCTTGCTGTTCTGGTTGAGGGGGAGGCGAGAGACAAAGGCCGATGAAAAGGCGAGTGAGACCGGCAGAGAAACCTGGGCTTCCGCAGGGAGAGCCTGTTTTGCAAGTCAGTCATCCGCCATTGAAGCTGCTTACGGGAAAGAAAAACGGGCGCAGTTTCCATCTCGCGGCACCCGAACAACCAACCGACCGCCCATCGTGTCCAGCGCCCGTATCATCAATTGGAGCTCGCGAGAGCCCGCTGACACGGACCCATCCTTCCCGGCTGTTGGCAGGATAGAGCTCAACAGCATGAGAGAGGATTTCGGCGATGGGTGGCTGGTTGTTTCGGACAATTGCGAGAGGCGACGTCACAAGCGATGCGAGATGCGAGATGGGAGAGTACTTTGGCAGAGGGAGGGTACGTACAGACTCGAGCTCGGCTTTCCGTTGCACGAGATAAGGCCCGGTTCAGTGTTTGGCTGTGGCCTGGGCTGATAAGGGGGTCGTGGTTGCTCAAAATAGCAGCGGCGAGGTAGGGAGGAAGGAGTTGAGGAAAGAGTTTGTTTCTTGACTCACAATCGGCAGGTACAAAGACCAACTTATCGTCAGCAGCATCCAGGCCGAGGAGGCGACACCCTCGCCTTTATATACCAAGCCACGCACTACAAATCGCCATTGGACCACATCCATGACGAGCACGAGAGCCCGGCGCTGGCTGGAGAAAGCCAGGAGCCCGGCGGCGATTGACCCTGCAAGTCGCCAATGCCTTCCGCCGGTGTCCACGTTCTCCGCAAAAAGCTTGCAAAGAATCCCTGTGTGCCCGTGTCTCATAGGGGAAGGAGTTGCCCGAGGAGCAGGTGTCGTGATGCCGTCCGGCGCCGCCTTGACAAACAGAATGCCCCGCCTCTCTAGCCCGATAGGGCAGTGTCTGGCTGGGCTTGGTACTGCTGATTGGGTCCCGTGACGGTACCTGAACCCGCCGCCGAGGGCTCCCCGCTTGCCATTCGCCGCCCCTGAGGCGGCTATTCGAGGTTCTGCCATCGATCCATTCTTTCTCTCAACCAAATGCAAGACTGTCCGGGACAATACGAAAGGAAGCCAGCGCACGGAGGCCTGAGGGGATGACTCCTGCACTCTTTCTCCTTCGGTACCTACTGTGTTGGATGTCGACATTGGAGCTTCCGCTGTCGAGCTGGACGGTGCATCTCCACGTTTAATCCACAGCTCTCTCCATCTCCAGAGCCCAGAGCGAGTGTCTCCAGGAGGCCGTGCTGCTCGCTCGCCATGGACCCATGAAGTGAGCATGTCCCAGAATAGGTGACTGCTCTGCTGTTTGCCTCTCTTTGTCGACGTGACCATGGCGCTTCGTATGTCAGGCAAACAAATACATTCCCGCCATCAAGTTGGCCAATGCACCATTGCTTGGCCTCGTTAGCCCGGCATTTCCCAATCAAATTGATCGTCTGCCCTCAGGTCTTGGCCCCGTTGCCATCGTGCATTATTTTTCTGCCCCTTTTCCACCCAAAACAAAAAGAGAGCTGACCAGCTAGCGCCCAGCAGTGCAACGGCGTGCAACACCCAAGCCCTGCGACTCGTCAGACACCGCATGCCCGGGGTGCTGGCATCATCAAGCCCATGTCTGGCCTCATGCCGGGCCTGGGCCGTCTCCGCTGGGCGCCGGCGATGCCTTCGGACCGTGTCCACTGTCTGCTTGGGGTTCGACAATGGTTCCAGAATGGTCCCGTGATGGCCAAAAATACCGGAAAATACGTAAGAGCCGGGTCCGCTGGGGCTGGGCAGGGCGGCTGAGTGGTGCCCCGCCGTTTTCCATGACCCCCGGATTTCCAACAACCGCCCTCCTTGCAGCCTCCATCAAGTAATCTGGGGGTAATGGAAATCAGCTCTGCATCGACTTTTCCAGCGTCCTTCGGGTGCTGAAGATGCTTGACGTTTCACCCGACAGGCGGTCTGGTTGCGCAATGATGCGAATCCTTTTGGTCGAGGCCTGGCAGCCAAGGTCAACCAACGTTGACCAACGAGGCGGCGCCCTGGGGAATGCGGAGACGGGCGCCCCGGAGCGGTGGGTTCGGCGGCGTCCATGTTCGCGCATTGGAATTCACTGACCGCTGGTATGCCGCGAGGGCCGGGCGGCGGGTGGCACAACCGCGGTCCTCCGGCGACTAACACCCCAGCTTCCGCGGGTCCCGGGAGGCTGGGTGACAAACTCACAAAATCTCTGCTGTCCTCGTGCTGGGTGTCGGGTCGAACCCGGACTCGCGAGACGCCGCTTGGAACTGGCCAGGTGATCACGAGGCCGCGAGCTGGAGATTGCTGCTGGCGTCCGTTGGGGTGCCGTCTCCGACTCGCCAAGCCCCCAGGCCTCCCGCTGGTCACTGGAACTCCGGTCCATGACAGGTCGGTCTCCAGGGAGTCAGTCAGTCAGACTGTGCTTTTTCTGGCGGCATTCCCGCTTCCCGGCAGGGCCTTGCTGGGAATCGGGCCAGGCGGTGCGCCCCGCGGATCGATCCTGGGTCGCAGCCCCTGACAAGAAATCTGGGGAAATCGAACGCTGCCGGGAACCGAGCCCATCCATGCCTGCAGGGGCCCAGAAGCTATGACACCGCCCACCGCACTGCGACTTTGTCACCGTCGACGAGAACCAGCTGGTCTGTTGTTTTTTCTCCTGAAATTGGAGGCCATCTCAACACTTGTTGGTCTCTTCTCAACAAAACGACAAGAGACCGGTCAAGCTCCGTCAGGGGAACCGGAGAACAGGGTCAGCGACACCTCCGGCAAAGGACGGCTCCATACCTCTGCGAAAGGAAGGCCGAGTTATGTGTGCCAAGGGGACTTGTTCCCCTTCAGGAAGCTGCGGAGAAAGATAATGTTGCAAAAAAGTCAACGAGGGCGGGTGTCGTCTGCCATGTCAAACTCTGCATTGTGCGGGAACCCAGCAGGGCATTGCGGCCATGATGATGATGCATGAACCGATGCTGTCCGATCATTTGCTGCCATCTCGACGTCGGGGCCGAGAAAACTGGTTACTGTTTGTCATTGAGAGGAGGTATGTCGTTCTGAGTTTGCATCTCATCCCAATCGGCTCTGGCCATGATGAAAATTTTATGGAGTTGACGTCATCCCTCACCCCGCCGTTTGTACAGACACCCCGCGATCACCACAGCTTCATTCCCAAAGTCAACCTCTGTTGTTCTCGAAGACAGGAGGAAGCAGTGAAAACGCACCTCTGGTTGGGTAGGGTCGAACGGAGGGGATTGCGGCCTCCATGGCAAAATAAGCCCCAATCCACAGTTTGATAATGCACTGTTTTCTCCCGGCTCCCCTTCAAGGGGTTCCTGAAAATCTTCAGAGAAACTTCCTCCTCAACAAGAGCCGACGGCAAGCGAAGGAAACGGCAATTTTTGCCGTCCATTGAAAAAATGAAACCCCATGGGTAGCTCCCGTTTCCGCCCCACCACCATCTCCATTGCCGGAGGTGAAAAAGGTCTTGAGCCGTTCGCCGTGGGTGGGGCCTGCTCGGGGTGCTTCGATGGAGAGAGACGCCCGATCGCGACTCTATCACGACGACCGCCAAGCCAGCAAGATATCAACCCAACCAATTCTATTCGGGAAACCTCGTCTTTGATACTTTGACGGAACGGACCTCTCTTGTGTGATCCGACGGGCTCGTCACATCAAGTCCAAGCTCTTGCTCGTAACCACTCAGGCCCATTCTCACCACTGATCAACGACGCCCCAAAAGCGCGCATCGCTCAACAGAGCAAGAAATGAATAGCATGGCGGAAAGGGCCCAGCAACTGGACCGGGATGACCCGTTGGCCTTCACGCGCGCCGAGTTTCGGATTCCCACAAAAGCCGAAATAGCAAGCACCCGCTTGGCTGATCCAGCTCCAGGTGTGCAGCCATTCCGAGGGAGGGGGTGATGTGACTAGGTCACTGGTGACGGGTTCCATGAGGGCGAGACTAACACAATGTCCCGTAGCCGCCGCTCCCGCCGGCCGTGATTCCGGTGATGGCGACAGGGCGGCCAAAGATGCCGACAGCAGCTGCGTCTACCTCTGTGGCAACTCGCTCGGTCTCCAGCCCAAGCGGACAGCCACTCGCATCAGCCAGTATCTGTCCACCTGGGCAACCCAGGGCGTACAGGGCCACTTCAAGCCGCTCGAGGGCTCCCCCCTCCCGACATGGCTGGACGTCGACTCCCGCGCCGCCGAGCTGGTCGCCCCCATCGTAGGCGCCTCTCCGTCCGAGGTGGCCGTCATGCAGACCCTGACGGCCAACCTCCACCTCCTCATGTCAGCCTTTTACCACCCCGACATCAACGGCCGGCACAGGATCCTCCTCGAGAGCAAAGCCTTCCCCAGCGACCACGTAACCCAACCCTCCCCCCCCCCAAACCCAAACCAGACCTGCTAACCCCCCCTCCAGTTCGCCGTCGAGACCCAACTCCGCCACCACGGCCTCACCCCCTCCACCTCCATGGTCCTCATCACCTCCCCCACCTCCCCGGACAACGTCCTCACCACTGCCGACATCATCGCCCTCATCACCCAGCACGCCTCCACCACCGCCCTCCTGCTCCTCCCCGGCATCCAATACTACACGGGCCAGCTCCTCGACATCCCCGCCATCACCGCGCACGCGCACGCCCACTCCATCCCCGTCATCTGGGATCTCGCCCACGCCGCCGGCAACGTCCCCCTCTCCCTGCACGACTGGGACGTCGACGCCGCCGTGTGGTGCTCGTACAAGTACCTCAACGCCGGGCCCGGCGCCATCGGCGGGCTCTTCGTGCACGAGCGGCACGCGCTCGTCACGCGCGAGGTCACGGACGACCGGCCCGAGGAGGGGTACCGCCACCGGCTGGCGGGGTGGTGGGGGAATGACAAGGCTACGCGGTTTCGCATGGCAAATCGGTTCCATCCTGTTGCGGGGGCGGCGGGGTTCCAGTTGAGTAACCCGAGCGTGCTGGATATCACGAGTCTGTGTGCGTCGCTGGAGGTGTTTGGGGAGGCGGGCGGGGTGCGGACGTTGAGGGAGAAGTCGCTGCGGTTGACGGGGTTTTTGGAGGAGTTGCTTGGTGGGATGGGGGCGGAGGATAGGGAGATGTTTAGGGTGGTGACGCCGCGGGATCCGGGGCAGAGGGGCGCGCAGTTGAGTATTATGCTGGCGCAGGGGTTGTTGGAGGGGGTCATGAGGGAGTTGGAGGCCAGGGCGGTGATTGTGGATGAGAGGAAGCCGGATGTGATAAGGGTGGCGCCGGCGCCGCTTTACAATACGTTTGGGGACTGCGTCAAGTTTGTCGAGGCCTTTTCGGCGGCGCTCGAGGCGGCGAGGAAGGGGAGGTGAGGAGATATTGCTGTAGATTTGGACCAAGGAGCGTTCACAAGACAAAATATGAGAACAGCAACAGCATAATATCTTTCTCTAACACATCACGGCCTCGCCCAAGTCACCTCGTAGTCACCTCGTCTCGGAGTACCAAAGCGTAAACCTTGCCTAGGCCCTGTCCATCCAATTCTCGAAGCGAAGCAGAGAATACCCCCTTCAACGAGACCCCCAAGAAACACCAAGACCTCCCCTCTGCCAAATTCACGGCACATACCAGTCTCGAGCTGGCCGCCACCATCTTCGTCAGACATTCTCTCTCATTAGACGACCCTCTCACTCACAACAAACCATCACGCAAGAAACGCCATATATCCCACCACCAGGTACAATCTGCATGTATGAACTATTGACATGTACCTACAGTAGCTCAAAGTCCACGTCCGGTTGACAACTTCGGGGCCGATGCTGCGGGTCATGTATGTAGGTAAGGTAGGTACCTAGGTGCCTACCTACCTACTAGACAACTTGTGTGACATGGCGCAAGATTCACCACAGGCGGACACGCTTCTGCACATACCATCTCTAGGTACCTAAGCACTTACCCACGTGGTCATATCTTGGTGGGAAGTTGAGAGGTGGGGGATACTCTGGACATCATACCTCATGGCTTGTCCTGGTTCGACTCGGAACCGAAGCGGGTTCGCGGTCTGTCTTCCTGTGCCTGCGAGATGTCATGATGTGTAACTTGAACTGCGTATCGGTTGTCAGATACCGAGATACAGGAAAGGGAGCCTGTGAGTCGTTGTGTTGTGACACGGAGGTTTCTGTCCGGGGGGACCAGCAAGCCCAGACACCGCCTGCTTCTATCAGTCGTCTATATCTTCTTCAGAAAAGACTTCCTTGGGCTGTTTGCGTGTCTCAAGTGATGGACTCGGCAACAAACGGCGGCAGCACACACCCTGGGACATTTTTGGACTTGATATTTCATTGAGGCTGGTCACGGGGCTCGGTGGCGGAGGATAGCAAGCATGGGACAGCACCAGCTCAGTAAATCCCTAAAACTCCTAGAATGCCAGACACCGGCCCCGAGAACCCCATCGTTGCGCAACAACACCCCATAGCCTCCCCGCCCCCAGCCAGACTTTTTTGTGGTCTTTTCCATGTCTTGACGGAGCAAGCTGCGTTGGCATTGACTAGCTTGGGCGTGTTGCTAGACAATCGCAGGCGTGAAAACCACGCGGACCCTTCCTGTAAGACCGCCCATGATGCTCCCAAACACGTGAAAGAAGTGCTGCTCCTTGGCTGCCTTGCCCCATTACCCATTTCCCAAACCCGCTTAGACCTCGGTCGTGACCTTGGCCTTGGCGTTGGTGACCTTGACGGATAATTGCTTCGCGCGGGCAATGATCTCGATCCGCTTCCTCGACGAAACGTTGTGGGCGATCCTGTGGCACGCGGTGTTAGCTGTCTGTCTAGAGACCGAATTACGATCCGTATACGCTCGTCTCGGTGGTCGCTTCGACGATGTCAGGACCGAAAAGGTGAAGGGGCGGAACGCACTCTGCGGCATAGGTCTTGTTGTGCATGAGGAGGAGCTCAACGTCCTTGACGTTGCTGACGAGGAACGCCTTGTGGCCCGAGGGCATCATGTGCTTGGTCTTCTTGTTGGAGCCATAGCCGATCTAGAGTTGAAATTTCCACGTTAGCCATCCTGACCCACTTTCGCGTTGATGTCCGCCTCAGTCGTGACCCATCCCGGCAGCAAAGCCCGCGCTCTCAACCTGAACCGTCACCACGGGAACGCATCGGTTCGAGTATCGCTGCCGGTGTCCATATCCTCCCAGTCGCACCCAGAGTGGTGTCACGTACCGAGGGCATAGCCAGATTGCTCTTGAAGCGACGGCGGACGCGGTTGTCGATACCCTTGGGCTTACGCCATTTCGGGGCAAGGCGCATAAACCGGTCACTCTGGTGACGGGTGAACACCTTGGTGCCTGCACACGGAGAAGAATCTCGTCAACACGTTGTCCTCCTTCGATAGCTCGCCGTCGTGGATGTAGGATGGCTAGAGGCCGGGGTGGTCGGAGGGGTTGGTGATGGCATCGCGGAGGGGAGTCGTGGACATACGCTTCTTCACAATCGGGACATGCTTCTTAGCGGAAACCATCTGGGGCAACAGTTAGATAGAAGCTCGGGGAGGCGGTTGCATCGGGTTCCGGGCGCGGTATCTCACCTTGTCGGCTTGGGTGTCGATTGATGGTTGTCGTCGAAATTTGGCGTCGTCGCTCTCCTCGGTCCAAGGAAAAATTCCAGAATTGAGCTGGATGGTGGGCTTAGGGTTGTGCGGAAAATGTTAGGTGGGATGGTCTGTGCGGGCATGTGGGCGGGCCCACCTTGGAATTGTGGATCACCGGACCCATTCCTCTCGCAACCCTCTTGGCGGCGGAACTTTCTTACTCACTTGTCGTTCGGCTCACTCCGCCCCATCATCGAAGATCAACTTGAAGGCTCACGACCAGAGATTGCGCGGGCCTCGACATTGCCATGCCTCGCCGGCTGGTCCATTCATTTCTTCAACAAATCCCCATTTTACGGGTCCTGCCAATCATTTTCAGATCACACGAATCTCATCGATGACTCCCGACTCTCAGGTCTTGATGGAGGATCACTGGGGATTGAGCATGCGTTGTTGCAAATTCATCTTGACGTTGTTTGTCTATGTGTCTTGTGTCTCTTTATGAACTCTACCCCCCGCTGATGCACTAGCAATCCTGTCTTCAGCCTGTCTCAAAGTGCGTTGGAAGAAAAGGTCGCTTTAGAAAACGCAGTGGTTCAAAGTCATGACGCTGTCACGCTCTACCGAAAGACAAGACCGCCTGTCCAACCAACCCACCAAACCCCGCCCCTACCCAACCCAAGTTGTTCTCATGGTTCGCAGCCACGTTGCCGAAAACTGGCGGCCGACTCGGCGATAGAGGGCCAGTCTGATCCTCGTGAGATGTAACCCCGGTCTCTGACACCCGGATGTCAACTTTCCCCAAACCGGACCATGTCACTGATGATGGCCCATGGGTGTCCTCAAAATATTGTCGACGCGAGCCCTGTGTCAGAACAACACCCCTTACTGCGTGGCACACTGCGTGGGACCGCCCTCCTCCTCCTCGTCGTCCTCCCATTCATTACCGTACCGGGGATCGCCTTGGTGAGCGCCCATCTGTGGCTGCTGTTAGCACATTCATCATTGCGTTCTCGTGGTGGCCACTTACTTGGTCAATGTCAGCATCAGCCTCGTACTCAAGATCATCGACTTCCTCGGTGACAATGGGCGCTGGGGGCGGGGGCAGGAGTTTTTGAAGAGCCGCATAGTCGTTGTCCTCGGTCAGCCACCCGTCCTCGGGGAACTGAATCTTGACCACCAGGTAGAGGTCGCCCCTGCCGTCGCCGCGCTTGTGAGGCATGCCCTCGTGGGGAATCTTGAGCGTCTCGCTGGGCCGCAGAATCTTTCCACGCGGGTGGGTGATTTGGATGCCTCTGCCGTCAAGATGCTTGAGGACGACGCGCGAGAATCCACTCAGCGCTTCTGCGAGGGTAATGTCGAGATCCGCAGAGAGATCGTGGCCGATGCGGGTAAAGGAAGCGTGGGGCTCCTCGACGAGCGAGAATATCAAGTCCCCGGGAGTGTGATCCGGCAGCTGGTCGGCCTCGCCCTCGAGAACGATGCGGTCGCCCTGCATGGAGCCGCGGGGGATGTAGAGCTCCAGCGCCTTGGTCTCCTTGCACGTCCGCTTGCCCTTGCACTTCTTGCAACGGTCCTTCTCCTTGTAGTACATGCCAGAGCCCTGGCAGTGGTCGCAAGGAATGACCTCCTTCCTCGCCAGACCGGGAGCGATTTGCCGGTAGACCTCCTGCAGACCCGCGCCTCGGCACTTGTCGCACTTGTTGGGCTTGACCTTGTCTTTTGCGCCCGAGCCCTTGCACTGGCCGCAGATGACCTGCTTCTCGGCGGCGAACTTGACCGTCTTGCCCTTGTAGAGCTCCTCGAGCGTGACCTTGTATTGCTGCTCCTCGTCGGGACTGCGCCTCGGTCCCCTCCGGCCGCCGCCGGGCATGCCGCCCATCCCCGGCATGCCGCCGCCCATATGCATGCCGAACATGGAGCTGAGGATGTCGTTCATGTCCATCTCCTGCGCGCCGCCGCCTCTCGAGGGGTCGAAGGCGGCCATGCCGTGTGTGTCGTAGAGTTCGCGTTTCTCGTCATCGCGGAGAATTTCGTAGGCTTGGGTGACAGCCTTGAAGGTGATCTCGGATTCTGCCCGGATGTCTTCGGCGACCTTGTCCGGGTGATGCTGGAGCGCGAGCTGGAGGGCTCGTTAGTGACAGTTCGGAGAAGGACACCAGGGTGTCTGCTCACCTTTCGGTACGCCTTCTTGATGTCGTTCGGGGTGGCCGACTTTTCCACGCCGAGGAGTTCTGCATAACGGTAGATCAGTACGGGGCACGTCGATCGGAAGGCATCGAGTATCCCGGCTCACCATAGAGATCAACCTCGTCCTCGTCGCCCATGTGCATTCTGCTGGCCATGGTGGGCGAATTATGCAGCGGAGATGGGGGGGATGGACCAAGTCTTGCAGATGTTGGCAGAAAACAAGAGCTTCAGACTGGCTTGATGGGATGGCGGTTGTCGGGGCCGTCACTTGGACTAGGGGCGGGTTGGAAGGCTGGGGGGAATAGGTGATGTTGCTTCTGAAAATTTACTGCCCGCGATAAAGCGCCCCGCGTTGGTGGTGGTGTTGGTGGCCAAGCGTCTTTCTTGCAGCAGCGTACGGCCGGGTGCTCCTGAAAAAAAAAAGTCCAGGGGCTGCCGATCCAACAAACTGACTTGGTTATCCTAGCCTTGAACAAGGAGTCATGTCTTTTTTTCCATCGAACTCTTGGTCTCTTCGTCTGACAAATGGTTTCGGGCTGGAACAAACAGAGGGACCAGAGTCATGGCAGGTGTCCCAGATAGGTACCCCCCAGGGCCCCTTTAGGCCCTGAAGAGGCGTGTGTGCCTGACAAGGTCCCTGGGTGCATGGCGTCTGCATTTCCAGGAAGATGGGTCCCTAAACAGCCAGAATTCTTCCATTGTTTTTGGATTTGGGGGTGACGCTTGGTTGTTTACAACCATGGATGCACCGACTCTTTGGGCATCCCCTTGCCCTTGGACCTGAAGATCAGGAAAGGTCCAGGGGCGCGGGTTGTTTGTCTGGTCTGTTTCCTCTCGCGGGGTCCCTCCAGATTCTTATCGGCTTATCGACCCCTCTGGTGAGAACGGACCCCCTGTCAGTTCCATCGCCACAGCCACTCTGTACCGCCACACTTGGCATTCAACTTCAGTTCTCATGTGGCTGAACACAAACAAACAACCACAACTCACCACCCCGTCACTCAAGGTCCCGGTGGCAGCGACGGGGCACCAAAGATGAGGCTCCTGATACGGCCAAGGAGTCGAATACTCTCAGCATGCATTCATGCCCGAAGACCATTCTTTGTCACCCCATTGCCCCGTCAATGGCTCTCAACAAGTTCCCCGGTTTGCCTCTGTCCAACCAAGACACGCACGGCGGCAGCAAATACGACTGATTTGAAGGGGCCGAGGCTGTCAAAATCTACAGAACTTCCTTGTAGTCCATGTCGAACGAGATTTGCGCCGTCTCCCACCGGTTTCCTTCACCTGGGCTCGCTGAGGACGGCCCTCTTCAACTTTCTGCTCGCCAAGGCGACGGGTGGCCAGTTCATCTTGCGAATCGAAGACACAGACCAGGTACCTTGGCCGTAGCTCAAGAGAGAGAGTCCAAACTGATGTTTTCGTCCAGGCCCGCACTGTTCCTGGTGCTGAAGAGAGGCTTTACAAAGACCTCAAGTGGGCCGGGCTCTCATGGGACGAGGGGCCCGATGTCGCTGGACCTTATGGTCCCTACAGACAGGTAAGGATGTAAAATGAATGCACAGGCGACTGGGTCACTTATTGACACTACATGGCCATCAGTCGGAAAGACTGGACCTCTATCACCAGCATGCCAAAATCCTGTTGGACAAGGGCAAAGCATACAGGTGCTTCTGCTCCCCCGAGGTCTTGCAGGAACACACAAGAGTAGCCCTTGAGAAAGGTGACCGGACGAGCTACCCAGGGACATGCCGCAGTATTTCCCCAGAAGAGTCGGATGAGCGCGCCAGCAAAGGCGAGCCCCATGCCATCCGGTTCCTCAGCCCCGACAAACCCGTGCGCTTTACAGATCTCGTCTACGGCACCTCCCGGGAGCGCGACGCCCCCGAAGAGTTTGTCATAATCAAGAGGGATGGATTTCCCACCTACCACTTTGCCAATGTCGTCGATGACAGGCACATGAAGATCACCCATGTCATCCGGGGAGCTGTACGTCAGCTACCCCCCTTCCCAGTCCGGCGAGTTGCTCACCAGTCCCTAGGAATGGCTGATATCCACCCCCAAGCACGTCGCCATGTACGACGCCTTTGGCTGGCAGGCACCCGAGTTCGCCCACGTCGGCTTGCTCGTCGACGAACAACGACAGAAGCTGAGCAAACGACATGCGGGCGTGGACATTTCCGAGTACCAGAACAACGCAACCCTTCCCGTGGCCCTGCTCAATTTCTCCGTCCTGCTGGGCTGGAGCAAGGCTCAGAAAAAGGGCGCCAACTCGGATGTCATGACGTTGCAGGAGATGATTGACAATGTAAACATTATTTCCCACGTCCCTCCCCTTGTTCATCCAGGGCTGACCCTCTTCCCAGTTCTCCCTCAAATTCACAAGGGGTGACATCAAAGTCAATTTTGGCAAGCTGGGCTTCCTGCAGGAGCAGCACATGCTCCGAATCACACAGTCTCCAGAAGAGATCCTTCGACATCGCGTGCCCCTACTCGAGCCCATTGACCGAATATTCTGCGCCGTGCAGTCCGCGGTCGAGGAAGCGCGCAACAACCCCACCGTCCCAGTGCCGGACGTACCCTCGGGACTAGACCTGGAAGACCTCGGCCCTCCCGTCGCCGCGATGGCCACATCGGACCGCGCCGCGCGCGAGCAATATATCGCCCAAGTCCTCTCCATCGCCACGCGCAAGACAAAGGACGGCAAAAGAAACGCCAATGACCTGCTCACCACCAACCGGTACCTGTTCTGGGACATGCCGCCGTCGGTCTTGTGGAAATGCGAGCCCCTGCCCAAATCCGAATTCGAAATCGTCCCGAGCATGGCAGGAGCCCCTGTTGGATTCCCCGAGGTGGTTGACTACCTCGAGGACACGCTGTCCAATGTCGGCGAGGACGAGTGGACAAACGAGGGACTCGCCGACGTCCTTTCCAAGGCTGCAAAGAACGTTCTTTACCACACCCCCCAGCACGAAGAAGGCCCGAGATCAGGGCCGACGTACCTCATTCTTCGGCGCGCCTTGTGCAGCATCGACCACGGTCCTGGCGTCGCGCAGATCATGGTTCTCTTGGGAAGGGCGGAGACGATGAAGAGGGTGCGAGCGCTGCGGGATGTGGACTGGTCACCGGCACAGGACAGTCAAAAGGTCTCGAGCTCGGTAGAGAAGGACCTTTACATGCGGCTCCTTCCCGAAGCCATCGACAAAATCTTCTGCAACTTGATAGACCATTCTCTTGGTGAAACCCCCAACAAGCTGCCATTATTGAACTTCGACATGAGACCCGGTTCCAATATGGCCACCGAGGACCGCGCCAGCCGCCAGCGTTATATCGCCGAGGCCATTTCCATCTGCGGACCCATTGCGAAGCAGGGCATTGGGATGGAACGCAACGGGACTTTCGATCTTAAATGGCTTCAAAGCGATGCTATGGCGTTTTTATACACGCACACGCCATTGTTCTTCAGACCCCCTTTCGATGCCCTGGATCCTGGGCTAAGGGAACTTGTATTAACCCATGCTTTCCCACGGCTCTCCAGCAAGTTCTCCCTTCTGCCTTCTGGGCCCATCATCGACACTCCCAAGGCCTTGGAAAATGTCGAGCTTGAACTATCAACAGTACGTATGGAGCAATGGACAGCCAGCGTCCTTGGAAGCGTCCTCTCGTCAACTGCACGTCGTCTCGTTTGGCAGCGTACGCAAGGAGAAGCGTTTGAAGATACCGAAGCAGCTGTATATGATCTCCTCAGAGGCGCCGTATACGGATGTGCTGGCAGTTCTTGGGGTGATAATCACAGGCATTGGTGTGGCAAGTATGACAATGACGAGGACCCTCCTCTCTCGGAGACCCTGGCTCTGCTTGGGAAGCAGGAGACGGTGGAGAGGGTGCGAGCAGCCCAGAAGGCAATTGGGTCCCAAAGCCTCCCCAAATGGTGGTGAACTTCTGGTGCCCTCCAAAGTGCGAGCTGCGACATCATCACATACCTAGCAGCAACTTCCCAGGTCACGAATAGATGCTCTCCTCTCTTCCACTCGTTCCCTGAGCATGCCACGTCGAGTCACAGCACAGCAAAGACACCACAAAACATAACAGGCCATAACTCCTTTTCATTTCCCATAGGTCGTCCCTGTCGTGCTTCTATGCCTGCCCGTCTGCCCTGTTATGCATAAAAAAAGGCACCGTGGTTGCTCTTCCGTCCCCAGATGTCCCAAAACACCACTGACACTGTTGTCGACTGAATGTTTCCCCCCTCAAGCCGCCTCGGTATCCATCCCCTCCGTCTCCCCCTCCACCACCGGCTGCGGCAGCTGCGGCGGCTTGCAGCACGTCCTCCCCCCAAAGATCTGCGCCTTGACATCGGCCGCCATCAGCCCGCCCTCCTCCTTGGCCACGATCTGATCCAGCGCCGCCACAATCTTATCCATCGCCTTGTCCACATTCCGCCCTCCCGCGGCGTGACCTGACCCGCCTCCCGCGCCGCCGCCCCCGGAGCCGCCGCGCGCGACCCCCGCCGCGGCCTCCCGCACGCGCATCCCCAGATCGCTCAGCTGGCTGGTCCCAAAGTCACGGTTCGTCAGCAGCGGGTTCTGCGCGAGCGTCTGCACCCAGTACTTGTTCCACAGCAGCTCCAACAGCCTGCTATCCAGCGTACTGCGAAAGTGCTCGACCTCGAGCGCATAATACCTGTTGGCATGCGCTCCAAAGTCCTCCACCTTGGCCAACGGCACATTCCCCTCCCCACCCGCTCCCCCTGCCCCCTCCGTCGGCTTATAATTCTCCGGAAACGTCCTAAACGCCCCCACCTCCACCTTCCCAGCGCTCACCGTCCTATCCGGATCCACCACCACCGCCACAAACGGGTCATTCCACTGCTGCTGCATCGCCTGCGTGCCCACGTCAATCCCGCTCAGCCAGCACCCATACCCCGGATGGCTATGATACCAGCCCACCACGTTCTCGGCCCGCCCCTCGTCCCGGCACAGCCGCAGGTACTCGACCATGTACTCGTTGGCCTCGTCCTGGGCGTTGACGCGCGTCTCGGTGCCTTCGACGGGGAGGCGGAACGCGTCCGTGATGATGAGCGAGCGCTGGTCGACGTAGCCTTGCATTAGGCCCATGACTTCGAGGGCGCCGCCGGAGCGCGCGTGGGTGACCATCTTGAGGAGCGCGGCCGAGGAGATGCGGACGGTCGTGAAGTAGCGCGGGTCTTTGAGCCAGGGGCGCGCGTCGAGGGCGGACTTTTGGGCGGCCGCGGGGTAGGCGTAGAGGGCGTCGCGCTGGGGGTCCGCGAGGCGGTCGGTCGCGGGGAGTTCTGGGGGGGGAGGAGGGTTAGCGGGGATTGGGGGAGGGGGACTGGGGGTGGAAAGGAATATACCCATGATGAGGTTCTCTCCACGCGACTGTGGTTTGGGGGTTTGGTTTTGTGGTTGTTGTTGTTGTTGGTTGCTGGAGGACAGAGCTGGCCGGAGCTTGTATTTGTTTGTGGAGGGGTTGGAGTTGGGGAGAGCTGCGAGGAGTTGGGGAGAGCTGCGATAAGATAAGAGCGCTGACATCAAGGTGCTCTTTTGGAGAGGCGTGGATTTTGTACAAGGCGGAAACCTTCAAGGCACGGCAAGAACTTGCATCAAACGGGATTGCACCAAAAAGAGCAAAGGAATACACTCCAGCCCTGGTTCGGTTGTGACCGCGAGACATGCGAGACTCAAGCCTAGGCCCTGAAATCCAAAGTTGAGGCCTAAAGTTATGCTATTTCCTGGAGAGAAATCAGACTTCGCTTCCTTGATGAGAGGTCTCGCGCTAACAAGCAAACCAGTATTGGACTGTACAGAGGGAAGTGGTTTAAACGTGTGTACTTCTACGACTGCCTATCTACAACTGCTACTTATTCCCCGTTTATACGTCCTTCACATGCCCCTCCCCAAGGACCACCATCTCCCGAGCCCGCCCTCCAAACAAAAAACCACCACCGAGCCACCCTCCAACCTCCCAATGCAACAGTGACAGAAGAAACAAGTAGACAAGGTTGAAAGAGAAAGAAAAAAAAGAGGCCACCGCCCTGCTCGCTCGCTCGCTCGCTACCTAGGTTACCCCATCCCCGCCTGATCTAATAGAAAACAATGTACAACTAGTCGGTACCTCGGATGTCAATGAACAAAAAGAAAAAAAAGGACAAGAGGGACCATGTATGTAGTATGCCCCGTGTGTATCACCCCCCTTCCCTCCCTCCCCAGGAACATCACCATCAGCATTACCCATCACTTATCCCCCTTCGTCCGACTCATACTCCTCCTCAACAACCCCAACGCCCCCCCCTCCCCGTCACTCCCCTCCTCCTGCGGCCCATCCCTTGACGGCGGCGCCGCCACAACCGTCTGCTCCCGATCCTTCAACCGGTGCGTAAACGCTGCCAACTTATCCTTCAAGTGAAACCCACTCCCACCTCCACCACCGCCGCCATACCCAAACGCGCTCGCGCCCGTCCGCCTCCTCTCCACCCCCGCCGCCGGTTCCTGACTGCCGCCGCTCATCGCCAACCCCCCACTACTACCGGGCCTTGAGTTCCTGGGCCTGACCCCACCACCGCCGCCTCCAAAAAGCCTCGACCCACCACTCGACGTCGGCCTCAACAGTCCGCCGAACCCACTCCTGTGAGGTTGTCCGCCCTCCAGCGACCCCGTCGGCGTCCGCTCAATCGGCGTAGCCGGGGACGTCAGAAACGCAGGCACCGCCCCTGGCGCGTGCGTGTGCACCGAGACGTGCGCGCCGGACCTATGGGAGCGGGAACTAGCGATGCTGGAGCTGCGACTTGTCGAGGGGCCGGGGATGGACGAGGTCTGGGAGCGGCGGACGGAGCGCGGGGGGGAGCGGGAGAAGTCGACGGGGGAGGTTCCGTAGATGGACGACGAGTCGTCGCCGCTGTTGTCGCGCGAGTCGGCCGACAGCTGCGGGGTGGCGAGGAGCACCGAGGACGTGGCGAGCTCGCGGAGTTTGGACTGCTGGGCGGTGCTGGGGCGGTGCTTGGAGAACTTGTTGCCGATGATGGCGCCCGTGTGGCTGATGAGGGCCTTGATGACGCGGCCCTTGAGGGCGAGGGCGAGGTCGAGGTTGGACCAGGTCTTGTTGCGATACTCGATGGTCGGGAGGCGGAAGACAAAGTCGTGTACGTCTTCGAGGTTGCGGTCGCCTTTGCCCTTGTAGCTGAGGCAGAGGACGACCGAGGGCATCTTGATCGAGGCGAACGTCATGTAGTTGGACGCGCGGTCGATCATCTTGGTGAGGTCGTCGGATTTTTTCGTCTTGTCGTCCTCCGTGGCCGACCGGTGGCGCAGTCCGAAGCGGGACCCGCGTCGGCCTTCGACGAGGGAGACGTCCTTGGAGGACAGCCCGGTCCCCGTCCGGGTGACGCCCGGCCTAGGGATCACGCCCCGCAGAGACTCATACGACCGTTTCTTACTCGGCAGCATGCCCGTCCCCGCGTTGCGGAACAAGCGGAAGGAGCTGCCGTCGCCAGAGTGGATGCTGACGGCCTTTTGCTTGTTGGGCATCTCGTCCGGCTCCGACGTCAGCGTCGGCCGCAGACGCAGCTCGAGCGAGCCCGGTCGCGTCGAGAACGCCATGTGCTCCTTGTCCTTGTCCGTCATCCCCAACTGGCCGATGGACCCACTCAGCGATTCGTCGTCAAACTCCTCCTCCTCGCCGTCCGGCACGACCTGCTTGATGATGAACGGCGAGTTGTTCTTGCCGGCCGCGGTGCTGCCGCCGTCGAGGCCCGGGAAGACGTACTCAAACAGCTTCTTGCCGACCTCGCGCTCGAGCTGGATCTTGAGCGGGAACAGGTTCACCTCAAAGTGCTCCATGACGGGGATGCCGGCGATGGCCTCGAGCATGTTCCAGTACACGCGGATCATGGGCTGCTTGCCGCTGCCAAAGTCGGCGCCGCCCGTCTCGTACGGCGTGATCATGGCCGGGTAGATGGCGTCGGGCAGCAGGTTCAGCCCGAGGATGCTGCCGACCTGGATCAGGTTGATGTGCGACCCGTCCGAGTTGTCGGTGCGGTCGTACTCGACGTTCTTGAGCTGCAGCTCGACGAGCGGCTTGTCGCTGTCGCGGATCAGGTGCCACACAATCTCCTTGACCGAGATGCTCCACTTGAGCAGCGCCGTGCTGACAGTGTTGTCAAACTTGTGTTGCGACGTCGTGATGGCCTTCATCACAAAAAACAGCTCGTCCTCGCACGCCGCCAGGTCGCGCTCCAGCACCAGCCGGTCGTTCCACCCCTTCTTGTCCAGCAGCCGCGAGTGCGTCTGGAAGTGCGTCTTGATGTCCTCGAGCTGCCGCACCCGCTCCTGCAGCCGCACCACCATCTCCGGCGCCCCCCGGAGGTCGCTAAAGTCCGACGCCAGCATGATCTTCTCGAGCCGCTCGCTGCGCGTCTTCTCCAGCGGCTCGTTGTACATGAGCAGGTCCATGACGATGACGTAAATGGCATAGTACTGCGCCGAGTTGCACAGCGCGTGCGCCTGCGGGAATTCGACCCACAAGTTGTCCATGCGGCTCTCGCTGCTGTCGTGCAGCGCCACCGTCGAGCCCTCGTTGGTGTTGACGTCGTCGTTGTACTTGAGCCGCAGCGTGTTGTACTTGTCGTAGCGCAGCATGGCCGACGTCTTCTTGACCACGCGCTTGACCCCGAACGGGTCCGTCTGGAAGTCAAACATGACCTCCATCGGAACCCACGGCGGCCACGAGGAGCCTGCCGGCGTGCCGTACGTGTTGCCCGAGTACATGGACACCAGCTGTGTGGAGAACCACTTTTGGTGCGTCACAAAAAATTGCGTGCTGTCCATATTGACGAGGAACCGCCGCTGCACCAACCCGCTGACGTTGTCCGAGATGCGGCTCTTGTCGAGCACCTCGACCACCTTGAGCTCCATGCCCTTGGCCGTGATGAGCACCACGTGCTTCTTGTTCTTGTCGCTCTGCAGCTGGATCTGCGGCGCGATGAGCCGGACGTGGTAGCTGTTTTGGGGCGTGAACTCGTCCGCGATGCCGCTGGACAGGTCGCTCATCGACGGGTTGGCCTGGCCCGGATCCATAGGCTCTCCAGACGCGTCCGTCGTGGTAGAGAACCGTCGGCTCTCCTGCAGGATCTTGCGGATTCTATCCTCAAGATCGCTTGGAGCTTTGTATCCTCTCCCATTCGTGTCGGGGGCCGTGGTCGTGCTAGAGGGCGTGGCAGGGGGGTTGCCCTTGGACATTTTGGATTTGTTTTGCTCGTCCACAATGTCCAGGATGAACTTGATGGCGGGTCGAGAAAGGTAGTAGATGAACCCGCGACGCTGGCTGACTTGGTGGATGTAGCGAAGGATGATGTTCCGGAGGGTGTTGTTCCACTTGAGCTGGAGATTGTGCACGACGAACCTGTTCTTGAAGTCGCTCGCGAACTCTGTCGGAGCTGGTGTTGAACTGCCCCCATTCAGATTCCTTGGCGATTCCGTGCTCGGAGCGGGACTGGTCACCGTCGAGTCCAGAGACTCGCCATCCTCGCTGCCCGAGGAGCTCTTTTGCTGCATCTCACGCAGCATGTCTTCAAGAAACGTCCTCTTCCCGGCGAGAATCACCGTATGCCTGTTCAGCGCCTCGAATTCCGCCCTCAGGTCCGGGTCGGCGTGGTCCGTCCGAATAAGCTGCAACTCAATCTCCCCGAGTTTCCTATTGTGCGTCTCGATCTGCAGGTCGAGCTGCTCCAACCGCCGGCGAATGAGCTGACCCTGAACCCTCCTAGGGTCGTCGTCTTGGCTCATGATGCACTTGTGCGTGGGCTCGTGTCCGAAAGGACTGCTCCGGCCACGGTCGCCTTCGATCACACCGCCGATATCCGTTTGTCGGAAGTATGTGATGCGCGGCGCGAACGCGAGCGGCAGGATCTTGGTGTCCGGGTTCGGCTCCGTGGGCAGAACCCAGTCCAGTTCAACAAAGTCGTCCATGTCAATCCAGGTCAGGTCGTTGTCGGGGATAGTGAAGCGTGACAGATCTGTGGGGTGGTCCTCGTGCTCCGTCGCAAAGGTCGAGAGTGACCGCTTTGCAAGCGTCTCGGCCGTCGTGCCCCGGATGCTGGCGGAGACGGCACGAATATCGGCCGAGACAAGATCGAGCTGGCCGGCGTGGATCTTCATCCCGCTCGTCCGGGCGCTGGTTTTGCGCCCACGGTCTCGCGTGTTGAAATCTTCCCGCCGCTGGTGTAGATCGAGCATCCAGCTGTCGAAGCGCACCTTGATGCCCGTGGCCGAGACAGCATTCTCGGAATAATCTTCCACGTCCTTGTGCTTGTAAATGTGGCTGAGAAACAGAGGCGCCAGCAAGAGGTTGTACTTAATCGTGGCGAGATGCCTCCCAAACTTCTTGCTGTTCTTCTCTCTTCCAGGCCACAGCGAGCCCTGTCGGATGGGAAGGGAGAGCGGCCCGCCAAACAGAGACCACCAAGCGAAGAAGTGCGTAAAGAAGCGAGGCGTGACGTGAACAGCATTATAGCTGCGTGATGGCTCGCTGTTCGACGCCGACCACTCTCGGTCGGCCGGCGCCTGGATGGCCAGGGACAGATGGATGTGCTGGCTGCGGAACCCGCGGAAAGCGTCGTACGACGGATCGTCGTCCACCTTTGCGTGATGCGGACTCTTGAGCACAACCTCGTAGTGCGGCTTGAACTCAAAGCTTCGTTTGCCCTGTTCTATAGCCCGTTCAAACACCAGGCCTGCCAAGATCTGTACCCTACCCGAAAGTTTCATGGCCACCTTCTTGAACGACGCTCCTGGTTGGTAGCTGCCATCGCTCGCGATGCTGACGTTTTCGCCCTGTCGCCGCAGCGACTCGCGTACTTGATGGCTGTAGTCGGGGATGGCGAGAACAAACTCCCCGCTCTCCACCGCCATGAAGCGCTTGGGGTCGTCGTCGGTGTGAATATTCCACTTGACATCGTTGCGCCAGCACATGAGAAAACCAGCGCCGTTCCCCGTGACTTGGTACGGGTCCCGCGTGCCCTTGAGGGCGAGGTGGACATCGCCGTCGCCACGCCAAGCAACACGGACGCGGGAGTGGAAGTTGAGGCGGATCTTGTCCCAGAAGCCCACCCTCTCCGAAGGATCGAGCTGGGGTTTGGTGAAGGACTCGATGGCCATCATCATGTCTTGGATAGCCGGTTGGTACGAAGGTCCCCATGTGATGCGCGTGGGGTTGGCTGTGTGGATGTCGATGCTCATGTCCGAGTATGACTTGACGGGGCCAATGGTTCTTCGCACGTCAATGGCAAAGCTCCCCTCGTTGGAGATGGCCGGGTCCAGACTCCGTGGCGGAACGATCTGAACTCTGATCTTCCTCTGGGACTGCTGCCCCCTGAACTCCTCGGCAATCACAAAGTCTGTCTTCATTGCCAGTGCCGGCAGGCGGGACGACTGATTTGATCGGTTCGGCGGGACATGCACAAAGGGTAAGGGGTAGTCTCGCAGCGAGATCTTGACCTCTCCCATGTTGACCTGGACATTCATCGGAATGAGCAGGGCGTATTTCATGTCTTTTGGCATGCCCTTGCCGACCTTGTGCAGAAAGTCAGGCAAGTCCTTCATGGGAAATGACGGCTTGTCGATGATAAAGTGAAGGTCGTTGATGAGGCCCGACATCAAGGCGGGCCGGTGCGGTACCTCCAAGATCCTCTCGCTGTCGTCCAGATCGTCGGGAATTTCATCCTGGCCCCAGAAGAGGGAGCGCGAGTCCTTCATGTCGTTCTTGGCAAGGAGATATTGACGATCGATCCGTTGCTTCCAGCTCCTCGAGTGGTGGATGTCGAGGTTCTGCCTGGCTTCGGCCGTCGAGATGCGGGCTTCTGCGCTGATTCCAAGGTATCCGCTCTCTGGGTCATATCTGGGCCTCCGACCCCGGGGGTCATTGTCGCTCGTCGTACGCCGGAGACCATCGGTGCTTCGACTCCTGACGCGCGATGTCGCACCCATCGTGTGGGAACCAGGGGGGGCAGCCGAGCGCGTCCGCAACTTGGCCGAGTCCTTGCGTGATCCCGCCTCGTGCATCTTCTTGAGCTTAACACGGAAGGCTTCCTCGCGAGCTTGTCTCTGCATCAGCTCGACCTTGCCGGCGCGGTAGATGACACCTAGCTTCCACTCGAAAGCCCCGTCTTCCAACTCAAACAGGAGAGTGTGCGTCCGAATAGACACTTTTGGCACATGCTTGGGGCCCTCGGGGCCCTTCTCGAGGATGTACTCGTTGGTGCCCGTCTTGAACCTGTGGTGGAGCTGCTGGACGGCTTTGAAGGTGTTGGCAAAATTGTCGGAGATTTTGTAGATGATCATCTCGTGAGGCACAGCAACGCGGATGGTGTCGGACACAATGTCAAACATGCGCTCTTCTTGGATGATGCCGTTGGTTTTTCGTCGAGACTCCCGATAGTCGATTCGTCCATTGTTAATGCTGATTATTCTGGCCCAGACTCTGTGCATCCGGGGTGCGGCCGCGTACAGCCGAATCAGCTTGGAGTGGAAAAAGGGAGGAGACCAGCGGTGGCGGCCCGCATCCATGTTGTAAATTTGCAGCATCAACGGTGGATCCGAGGGTAGTTCGGCCTTGAGCTGGATGAGCACAGCCTTGATGTCAACAGTGACAAGCTCAGTGTTGGTCCTGGTTGATTCGTTGTCGCCAAAAGGGAAATCGGGAAACGCCCTGCCGGATAGGGGCGAAAGATGCCCAAAAACCCGTCTCTTGGGTGGCGGTGTCATGGGCGCGGCAGACTCCGCGGCCTCCTTGCTTGTCTTTGCAAAGGCCTTGAGAAGCACAGAGACGGCCACTCCCACGGCATAGTGGCGGTATAACGAGTATTGGATGAGCAGGGTCCGGATGTGCGACTGGACATGGAAGACGGGACCCTGGTTGTCGCTGAGGGTGGACAGGGCGACCTCGAACTTGGGAATGTTCACAAAGGGTTCGATCTCCCATTTCTCGGATGATTCAATCATGAATGCCTCGAAGCCGCGCACGTGAATTCCGAGGCGGCGTCCATCACCGTCGTGGTGGTACCTTTTCCTGGGCGAAGTCGGAATGGCTCTGAGGAGATCAGGGTCGGGCGCCTTCATGCTTCGACTGCTTGTCCTCCGCCGAGAAGGTCGCCGTTGTGTGCTGTCCATGCGTTGGGCGCGATAGTCCGCCGACCACGAGTCGACGTTGATGGACACACCCTTTGCGTCCTCGGAGATATCCTTGTCCACCCCAGCGACCTCGACGCTAAAGTCGGAGCACTGAACCTGGAACTGCAGAAGCCAGGGCGGCAGAGCGCGTAGGAAATTGGTCTCCTTTGAGGTTTTGGAAACGGCCCTCTTGTCTGGTTCGACATCAAGACGCAGTTGGCGCACAATCTGGCGAAGGCCATCGGCAATCTCCTCGCGAACCATCTTGATAGAGAAGGTCTGCATGTTCCCGGTTGCAATGACATGAATGTCGGGCGTGGCGTTGAGATTGACTTTGAGATCAAAGGTTTCCGTCTCCAGCAGGTCGAAGCGGCTACCCGCCGAGGTCTGGTAGTAGAGGTTGTGGGTTTGGACTCGCATGGTGGATGCCAGAGAATAGTGAAGATCTTCGACGGTCGAATGGAAGGACTCCATGTCGAGGGACACGGACGAGATGGAAGAGATGATGAGATCAAACTCGTCGGGATCCACCGTCTTTTGGACCGGCGGAAGGGCTATTCGCAATACCGGCTCGTGCATGGAGAATTTGATGGTCGCCTTGGGGAGTAGCCGAGAGATGATCATGTGCCTGTGCCGATGTGGTGGCTTTGGTGGCTTCGGCTTGGGTCGCAGCATGGCGAGGAGGAGAGGCAAGTGTCGGGGGTCCAAGTCGACGGATGGGGAGGTGACAACCGAGTTGGCAAAGAGAATGTTGTTATTTCGATCCTCGGGGGTGCCCTCGTCGGCCAGCTCGACGGTCTTGGAGGGGAGCGTGGTTCGGACCGTCGTGGTCGCCATGGGGATGTACATGAGCCTGTCCGACTTGCCCTGGCCATCATCGAGTCCGATGGAGATGGAGAGGGCCGCGGCCAGAGCTTCGTGGGCGATATCCTTGGAGGGGAAATACATTCGATGAGCCGGCGACTTGGGGTCGAGACGGTGCAGATCGATGCCGACCTCCTTCATCGAGGCATTCAGGAGGATGGGCGGCCCGCCGGTCTTGATGGCTTCGATTTTCTTGGTGAAGCCGATGAAGCTGACGGCAAACTGGACTTCCTTGATGCCCCTCAGGATGGACGCGGCCACCTCCTTGGAGTCCGAGACAGTCTTCATAAGTTCGGTGTTGGTGCTCCCGGGCACGTCGAGCTCTTGGATGACCCTATCCACAAAGACATTGACCGGCTCCGATTCCGTAAAGGTCCGGCTCGCCCGTCGTCTGGTCCTCTTGTACCGCAAAAGGCTGTGTCGGACGTCGTCGTAGGGGATGTGCACCCGACCCAGCTTCAGGGCCACGGCGGTATCGCGAAGCCCGTCGAGCGCTTCGTACAGAAATCCGTGGATGTTGAGACTGGCGCTGTCCAGCACCTCGAGGGACTCCCTTCCGTCGGCCGTGAACAGCACACTCCGCAGCGTCATGATCCATTCCGCCTGCCTCTGTTGGCCCTTCCTCTCATTTCGGCCCTGGAGAAAGAAGCGCGCGCGGTCGACCATCTTTCGGCGGGTATCCACGGCGACGGTAAAGCTGCCGACCTGGACACTCCCGACTCCCACCACGTTGACGGCCGAGCCGGTGGCCACGATATCCACCATGCGCAGCCAGTTGACCTTTCGATGCAACCGCTTGATGCGCTCCTTGGCCTTGGAGATGTACTTCCAACTCCCGCTCCGTCCGCCGGCGCCATTGTCACGCCGTATCGAGGGGACCGCGAGCATGGGTTTCGTCGGGGCTTCTCGGGGCCCAATGTCGTCGTCGTCGCTGCTGGGGCCGGGGGTGCCGGGCTCTTCCGGGGCGCCGCGGCCCCCCTTGCCGCTCTCGTACTCTTGGACGTCGAGCGTCACGACGAGCTCGCTGAGCACGATGCTGAGCCAGGTGGGCTGGGCAAAGGTCGGGCGGTGGACATTGAGGCCCAGGCCTCGGATCTCGATTCGGACGCCATCGCGGGGCGTGTAGGCCAGTCGTCGGAGGGAGAAGTAGCCGACGCGCTGGATCGAGATGCCCGTGATGATGCGGATGACGGCGAAGACGACAAACGACGAGAGGTAGAGCAGGACGACGATTCCGAAAATAAAGGTGGGATTGAGCAGCGCCATCTCGGGGCGGCGGGCGCGTCAAGGCCAGCAGAGTGCCTGGCCGTGGTCTACGTCCAACGACATTCTCGTCAGTCTCTCTCTCTCTCTCTCTCTCTCTCTCTCTCTCTCTCTCTCTTGTGTGACTGTGGAGTTTGGGACGAATCTACGGGTATCCCCTCACGCCCCCGAGGGAGGAAATTGGATGGAAGCAAGGCAAACGGAAGCCAACATACAAGAAGTGTCCCAGTCCCTTTTTTCGTTTCTCCTATTCACGCGCAAAGCAGAGCCCACGCTTCCATCTTGCGTGGCACCTCTCTCTGCCTGTGCCTTGTCTTCCTCGCTCCCAGCACACCCCCACCGAGCCTCGTTTGTTGGTCGTCGGGTCGAGCAGGGCCGGGCGGCGATGGACGCATGCGACGCTGGCGCTGTTGAGTGCGAAGGTTCAACGGGGTCGGAGACAACTCAATGTCTTGACTTGGGCTTGGGGGAAAAGATGCGCAAAAATCAATGCCCGTCGAACCGGGAAACCACCAAAAACAGGGAATGGAGAAAAAAATGCAGAGCTCTGTCGGATGTCCTGCTGTGCTGTGGCGTGGCGCGCGGGACGGGAGAGACAAACAGACAGCTGGAGGCACCGTGGAGGTCACAGCTCTCGGTCTGATAATGCGATGCGGAGAATGATATTGGGTTCTGGAAGCCGGGATTCCAGGTGGTATCAGTGTGCACCCCCCGCCCCCGGAGCCCCGGGCGTTTCCTGGCCCCAAGCGGGACCTGGTTTGGTGACCTCGTCCAACCGGACCGATTCTGCCGCTGTCCACCGCTCGACTCCGGCCTGTCACGAATCGATGGCAGCTTCAATCCCACCAAATCTCCATGGGAAGCTAAGCTCTTTTGGACGGGGAATCTGGAGGGGAATTGGCGGGGAGCTGCATCTTTTGTCGTGCATTTCTTGGCTTTCTTTCAACGGCCGGGACTCCTTTTTCAACACTGTGTCTCGATGCATGTCATCTTTTGTGGCGGCACGTCGTCCACCCCCCGAAGCCCCCCCAAGCTGTACAGTGCCGCCGGGCTGGCCATTGTCTCGCTGGAGATGTGCTGGCCCGCATCGGCAGAGGTTTGGATAAATTCCCACCACGCTAATCAAAGGACGGCGGTCGTTGCGGGTGGAAGCGGGTCTGGTGGAACCCGTCTTTGAGTTTGGGGAAGAGGAAGAGTTCGGGCTCCGAAAAGCCCGGGATTTCGGAAAGCCTCGCCTTTCTCCTGATCTGGGTGACGAGGAGATCATCAAGCCCCTGTGGGATACCTTTTTCTGCCCCGACCTGGATCACACCAGACTTGGCATCCCGCCGTAGTCTGAGGAATTTTTGACCCCAAGGTTGGAGAAGATGCCCCCTCCAAACAGAGAATAAGTCTCCATTGGAGAAAAGGGGGCTCCCCATATCCCAGCACACCCGACTGACCATCAGTTGAAGAGCAGGGATACAAGCAGGCCGCCTCCATTGTACGTGCTCTACTTTCCCAGCCCTCGCCTCTCCCCCGGGCTCTGGTTTGCCGCCGCTGCCTCATTGTCTCGCAGCTCTTTGATGTTGTCATCGACCACGGCAATCTCTGCCTCTACTCGGAGTAGCTTCTCCTCCAGAATCGTTTCGTACTCCTTGTCGCTCAGGAACGTCAACGGGCTGTATTTGGAGCCCAGAATGCCCCCTCTGGACTCATCGGATGTAGTTTCCGACGTCTTCCCGGCCGCGGCACCAAAAGCGTTCAGGAGCAGTTGACCTGCGCCTCCCCAAAAGGAAAAGGCAATGGTTCCGTAAGTGATATTCTTGCTCGTCCCCCCTGCTAGTCGTTAGAGTGAAGGCACACCTGAGGAGAAATATGCCGCTTACGAAGGGCGCCCGCAACCATGCCGGCGAAACCACCTGCCGCGGTGCTGACCTTTAACTTGTCGACTGGGCGGACTTCTTGCCCTTCCCCACCATAGAGCCTCATCCCTGCCGTCCGGGCACCTGGAGAAGAGCATCAGTGATATTTCGTTGCCTCTGTGGGAGGCTGGCTCATGACGTACCCATGTAGCTCGAACTCAGGGCAAACCATTGCGCGCCCGTCACAAGTGAGAACAAGATGGGAGACCCAGATTTGGCAATGCCATGTACGGCTCCCGCAAACAGTCCCGCGGCACCTGGATCAAGTCAGCTTCTGGTCTGTCTCCAGAGCAATGGACATGGCGGGTTCGACATACCAACACCGGTACCGACTTGCAGAGACGGAGTGAGGATGGACACGAGTTCTGGTGGGAGAAAGGTCCGTTTTGCCCCCATAGTCCCTGGTGTGTCTGGTGTTTCTGGGGTTTGCGAGGGCTGTTCTGGCGTCGATATGCTGCTCCCCTCTTCGGCTCCCCCCTCGGGGTTGGATGGGCCCACGATGCGCTTCATGGCGTCGAGGGGACTGCCAATTCTGCAGTGGAGCTGGGAAATTGAACCAAGGAGCAAGGGAGCATAAAAGTAAACAGGTCTCAGGGGCGCCGTGGGAGGCTGGGTGGTGTGGTCGAGATCAATGTTGAAAGTTTCAGCTTGAAATTCAGCCCTCCCCCCCTGAAAGCTCGGGACTCTGGGGCTCGAGGTGGCCCGTGGACGACCGCACCTCAGCCGCGGCCGCGCACCCCCCCGGTGGCACCATGCCGGTTTCGGCCTAGTGGCTTGCCCTGCTGCGGGCTGCGGGCTGCGGATGGAAAAAAAAAGCCAGCCCGCAGTTGCCCACAGTCCTGGACTCGATTTTTTGCCGTTCGCTTGCAAACCTCGAGCCTCGCAAACCAGAACGCTTCTCTCTCGGCTGCACCTAACCACAGCTGAATCCTCCCACACTTTTTCTGCCATCCCCCTGGCACCAACCGATTGTCACCATCTCGTCGACAATCACCTCCATCCTGCTCTCCGTCGAGACCATCGTCTCGTCAATCAACCTCTTCTACGCGCAGCGAGACACATCGTCGCGCGTAGGCTAAACACCGCAATCATGGGTGAGCATCACCACCTCCCCCCCTCCCCCCTGCCCCTCCTCCCCCTCCCCTCCTCGCTCCCCTCCCTCGCTCCCCTCCCCTCGTGTCCCAGACGGTGTCGTCTGCTACTGGGGGTGATTCGTGTCCTGTACTGACGACCGTCTCCAGCGCCGAAGAAGAAGGAGGTGACCAAGCTGTCACTGGGAGAGTTTTTGGGCCCTGCCACCAGTACGTTTCCCCTCCATGCCAGTCTTGGCACACGCACGATGGAGAATATTCGCTATTCGCATTTCCCCGATGGTGGCTAACCTGGAGCAGCCAACGCATCTGCCTCTTGGGCCGATGAAGTTGAAGACACCTACGGTAAGACACTCCCTCCTCGACGCTCCTCAATCAGGGCCATGTCGGCTGACGCAACTGCGAATAGGCAATCAGCCACTTCCCTCCACGGACCGCCGCACCGGCGGTGCTACCTCGTATGGTGGAAATACTAGCAGCTACGCCGACCGTGGTATGTTTGGCTCCTCCTCCTGGCATATGCCCCTGGCATGCACACCGCTAACTCGACACAGGTTACTCGTCGATCCGCGAAAACCTTCCTCAGTCTCTGCCGACGAAGCCCCCCTTCACCGCTCACCTCGGAAACCTCGCCTACGATGCGACCCAAGAATCTGTCGCCGATTTCTTTGACGGCTGCAAGGTCGTGAATGTGCGGATTATCGAGGACCGCGAGCTGGCACGTCCCAAGGGATTCGCCTATGCCGAATTCGAAGATGTCGAGGGTCTGAAGCAGGCCTTAACTCTGGACGGCGTCAGCTTCAACGGCCGCAGCATCAGGATCAAGATTGCCGATCCCCGTAAGTCGTTGTGTCCCCGAAACAAGAAGCTCGCAAACTGACAAACGGCGTAGCCAAGGACAGAGCCGATGGCGGTGGTGCCCGCGAGTTCCGCGATCTGGACTGGGGTGCCCGTCGTGGCCCTCTCGAGGACCTGCCTGGTCAGGCCCGACGTGGTGGTGGTGACTTCGGAGACCGCCGCGGTGGCGGTGGTGACTTTGGTGACCGCCGCGGTGGCGGTGGTGACTTTGGTGACCGCCGCGGTGGTGGTGGTGACTTCGGCGATAGACGCGGTGGCGGCGACTTTGCCGACAGACGCCCGCCCCGTGAGCCTCAGGCCGACGATGGAAAAATGAGAGACTTGGGCAACTGGGAGCGCAAGGGACCCCTCTCCCCCGTTCCCCAGCCAGAGCGCTCGGAATCCCGCGACGGCTCGCGCGCTCCTCGTCCTCTCGAGGCTGGACGCTCCGATTCGTACCGTGGCGCCCGGAGAGCCTCCCCAGCAGCCTGGGGCAGTTCAGGCGAGGCCGGCGATGGATCCCGACCTCCTCGTCGCGAGTTTGTCGAGCGCCCTGAGCGCCCTGAGCGAGTTCCGACCGCCGCCGACAAGGATATGCAGTGGCGTACCAGCATGCGCCCTGACCTTGCCAACAAGTCACCAGTTCAGTCCCGCGAAGGAAGCGAAGCGCCGCCTTCTCCTGCCGGTGGTGCTCCTGCTCAACCTGCCGGACGCCCAAAGCTCAACCTTGCCAAGCGCACCGTCTCGGAGGCACCTGCTATTGTGTCCCCTGCGCTCTCGGTTTCGGATTCCAAGGCCAACCCCTTTGGTGCTGCTCGCCCCATCGACACAGCGGCCCGCGAGAAGCTGATCGAGGAGAAGCGGGTGCAGGCCCTCAAGGAGAAGAAGGAGGCCGACGACAAGGCCAAGGAGGAACGCCGTCTTGCCAAGGAAGCTGCTGCGAAGGAGGCAGCTGACAAGGCCGAGGCTGATGCTGCCGCAAAGGCTGAGGCCGAAGCTGCCGAGGCGGCAGAGGCGGCCAAGCCCAAGGCCGAGCCCAAGGCCGAGCCCAAGGCCGAGCCCAAGGTTGAGCCCAATGCTGAGGCAGAGGCCGCCGACGAGACTGTCGCTGCTGCCGATGCTTCGGGTGACCAGAAGCTGCCGGTCCGTGCCCGCGAGCCCAAGGAGCCTCGCGGTGAGAATGTTGCCAACCCCAAGTCACGGGCTACCGACAGTGGAAACTGGAGGACCGCTTCTGCCGGAGATCGTGGCGCTCCCCGTGGCGCCCCTGCTTCCAGCGGCCCTCGTCGTGGAGGCGCTGCCGGGCGCGGCGGCGCAATGGGTGGTCGCTCCGAGTCTGGACGAGGCCCTCGTGCGAATGGCACCGGCCCGACCCAGACCCCACAGTCCCCGGTGGTAGACCAAGTCCCGACGACGCCCAAACCCGACGATGATGGCTGGACCACTGTTGCCCCTGTCAGCAAGGGCCGCCGTGGCGGACGCTAAATGTACAACACTTTCAAGTCCGTTCCTTTTCAGTCACGGCAAGGATGGGCATACGGAGTTCGGCTTCTTCTACTGCTTCTCATGGACCACCCATCTCCCCGGTCTTGGCGAATCAATTCGACAGCGGCTTCTGTTTCACGGCACCGGTCTTTAATCCTGCAGAACCTGTTCTCGTTCTTGCCTTGGATAACGGGAGCAGTGCTATTGATGGGAAATATACCCGTTCCTTCCCATCCTGCTGGGGGTGTTCAGGCACATTGGTTCGCAGCGTCTCTACTCGGCGGCGGTCCAAGTGTTGCCACGAGGCGATGAGCCTCATCTTATCTCGGCTGGCAAGCGGTCTGACACTTTGGTGCTCTGGCTCAAGGCCCGTCTTCTGATGGAATGGCGTCCGGCGTCCGATTTCCGCCATCTCACGACAAGTACGCGTCTTTCGGCTCCTGGTCATGGGATTTTCAAGACCAGGACTTGCGGGCTCTCGACGACCCTACAGATTTTCTCACGAACGTCTTCCAGGTTAGGTTTTTCGCAGATTCGGGTACCAAGTCTTTTCGGCGGATGGTCTGCTCCTCGTCCAGGTGGATCTGACTGGCCAAGGCGGGGTCTGATACCACACAACCAGCCACTTTTCTTGAGGCGTCACGATTTTTTGCTTGGTCCTTTTCAGTTGTTTTTGGGCGTGCTCTTGCGCGGGATTGGGATGGGTGGTCATCTCGCAAACCGTCTTCTGGCATGGGACTTTTACGGACCTCGCGACGCTTTTCCGACGATACGAGACAAGGACGTATGACTGGGAGGGGAGTGCGGGTGGGCAAAAAAAGGTAACGCAGCAACGTGGACATCTAGAGGGGGTGGGGGCGTACGGACCGATCTTGAGGAGGCAAACACTTTGGTTTGTCTTGTGCTGAGGAGGGGGACGGGTCCCGATGCTGCTGCTTTTTCGAGCCCGCCAGGTTAGACGGATAGGCAAGACAAAAGTCGATGGGACAAATTTTGACCAAATGTAGTGTTCTTGTTTTCTTGTTGCGTTCTGATGTTTATATTTCTCGTCATGAACCTGGATGTAGGTCCTCATGGCTTGTTGCCCCTAATTCCTCTGTTCTAGAATGTAGCATTCTTTCTGTTTTATTTGGCCACCAATTTGAAACGGAGACGGGTTCACGGTACAAGAGCCTGCCCAGGTTGATGGATTGTACAGTCTGGATTCTTGGTCTGCCATATGTTACCAGGCGAATTGTCTCGTATCCCCTTTCTTCCAATAGAAGCCAAACCCAAAATGGATAAAAAAAACGATTGAACCAAGCAAGCAATGCAACCATCCTCTCCCCCATCCCCTCTTACCCCCTCTCACCGCTTCAAAGTCTTCTGCTTCTGCGCATCCGTCGCCACATTCCTCCCCTCCACCAACAGCCCCTTCCTCCGCCGCACTCCATCCATATACCGCTTCGCCACATTCTCCTTGTCCGCCAGCTCCCCGAGATCCTCGAGGTCGTCCTCGGTAAACGGCGTCCAGAACGGGTCCTCGTCCAGGACCTCGAACCCAGCAAAGATCAGCTGCGGCTGCGCCGCACCAGACGTCCGCTTGCGCATGTCGTCTGCGAAGCCGAATGACTCGGCTACGGGGAGCAGAGCTTGGATCGTGAAGAAGGGCGTCCCTTCTTTCATGGATTCGGATTGCACGCGGCCGCGGCGGCGGGTGAGGACGTCGTAGACGCGGCCTAGGACGTCGGCTAGAGGGAGTTAGTTTGGGTTGGGGGGGGAAGGGGTTGGGGGGGAAGGGGTAGGGGGGGGGGGGGGGACGAACTGGAGGCTTGGATCTCGCAGGAGTACATGGCGAGGAGTAGGCGCGGGGACCAGTCGAGGAAGGCCTTGTGGATCGAGGTCTGCACGGTTTTGATGACTTCGCCGGTGAGGCGGCCGGCGCTGTCGTCCGAGGGGGTGTCGGAGGCGACGACGGTGACGTCTTCGATGAAGACGGCGATGCCTTGGACCGGCTCGTGGCAGAGCGGGCCGCGGTGCGTGGCGAGTTGGAAGGCGTAGACGATCTTGTCGGAGAGGTGGGCGGCGTCCGCGGCGTGGGAGTTGGTGTCGGGGGCAAAGGCCCGGGAGAAGAGGCCGTCCTTGGTGGCGTCGACGAGGAGGTTGGGGCCGGTGCGGCGGGGTCCGAAGGCCGCGATGTGGGAGACGATGCCCTTCCAGCCTTCGCGGTCTTTGCAGGTTTCGAAGTGGGAGGCGAGCTGGGTGCGGAGGTCGTCGGCGCAGAGGGTCTGGGTGGCTTTGGAGAGCTCGTCGTCGACTTCGGGCTTTTCGTCTTGGGGGGTGGAGGCGGCGTCGGTGGGAGAGGAGACGCCCTTCTTCTCCGAGTAGAGGGCTCGGATGCCGTGCGAGTTCTCGATGAGGAAGTCGGTGACGTTGGAGGGCAGGGGCTTCACGCGGAGGCGGATCGTCACTTGCTTGGAGCTGGTCACGCCGACGACGACGCCGCGGCCGAGGTCCTTGTTGGCCGGGGGCCGCATTTCGTCGGCTTTTATGGTGGTCTCCCGGTAGGGGACGATTGGGGCGCCGGCCTGGATCTCGCACCGGGCAAAGCGCTCGCGGAGGTCGGTCAAGCATCGTTCGAGGTGGAGTTCGCCGGCCGTGAGGAGAACATGTTCGCCGCTTGCAAACTGCTCGTACTCGGCACAGGGGTCGCTCTGGACGAGAAGGTGAAGACCCTTGATCATCTTGTCCAGGTCGCCGGGGTTGACTGGCTCGAGGGCCACGCGGACGATGGGACGGCCGCCCAGGTTGGCGATACCTGCCAGGTTGACCGCTCCCTCCACTTGGCTGCACAGGGTGCCGGACTTGAGGATTCCGCTGCCTTCCAGCCCGCGGATGCCAAACACAACGCCGGCCGGGACGGACTCGAGAGATTCGAGATTCCGCCCCATGAGCATGTACAGGGCGCCAACCTTGACCTTCTCCGGGACGGGAGCCGCAAAGGGGTCGGCAGGGTTGAACTTCGGTGGGATGACGTAGATTTCGTCACCGACTGAAATGGTTCCAGACATCATACGGGCAAACCCGATGAGGTGTTCTGCTTCCGCCTCCTTCTCCTCTTCCGCGGGGACGGTGGCATCCAGAGAAGCGTGGGCGAATGCGCTTTCCAAGTCGTTTACGCCATCACCAGCAGCTGCCTGCGTGCGAGCTGCCTCGGCACGCTTTTGTCTCGCCATCTCCCGCGCCTCCTCTCCGCTCATGGGACCACGGCGCCGGTTTTCGGGCAGTTCGCTCTCCGGGACGGACACCATCTTGCTGACGTAGGCGACCATGGGGTCGGAGGGTCCTGTTTTGAACGAGACCATGGCCTCCTTGATCTTGGGGTCGACGCTCTCTGCCCCTGGGACCTCCTTGAGAATATCTGGCAGCCGCTCCGCCTGCGCGGCCCTTGGGGAGGGGAGGGACTCGACCACGGATACCAGCAGCGCCACGGAAAGCGGCAACCAGGAAGCGAAGACCGTGGTGAGAAGGAGGCGGGGATCCCGAGACCGCATGACGTGGGGCGGGATGGTGAGGTTGAGAGACTTTGTGATTTTCTCGAGCATGACGGGGTCCCCCTTTGAGCAGTCTCCTCCGGCCGTGGCGTTGTAGACTGCCCAGATCTGGTCCAGGACGAGCTGGACGAAGAGAGGCTTGAGCGTTCGTCCCCTGAGATGCTTCGGCCCTAGGACCTTTCTTGTTTTCGGATCGAGGTAAAAGTTTCCCCAGAGCACCTTTTCGAGGATACTGCGCTTGATGCCGAGCTTTTTCTCGTAGAGACCTGCGAACTGCCTCACGGTAAAGGCCCACCCGTCGATGGCGCTGCCAAAGATGACGTTGTTCTTTTCCGGGGCGAAATAGAGCTCCTCGTCGTCCCTCTCCTCGAATTGCAGTTCTCCGGCGTCGCTCTGCTGGTCAACCAACTTGGACTCCTTGGCCGCAGCTGCCGCCACTCGCTCCTCCATCCGTTCCCGCCAGTTGAGGTCCTCCTCCATCCGCTCGCCCTGGAAAAAGCTGCCGAGCACAGCGTTGACTTGCTCGAGGAGTTTGCTGAGATGGATGTAGGCCTCGCCAGGGGTCATCTTGAGCTCGGTGACCAGACGGTCGATCTTGTTGATGACCAAGAGGGGCTTGAGCTTCTCGGTCCAGGCTTGTCGTAATACCGTCACTGTCTGGCTGCACACGCCCTCGACCGCATCCACCAGCACAACAGCGCCATCACACAAGCGGGAAGCGGTCGAGACCTCGCTGCTGAAGTCGATGTGCCCCGGCGAGTCGATCAGGTTGATGAGGTACTCCTTTGGCTCGGGTGTCGCCTCAGGGGCTGTTCTTCGGAGCATGGAAAAGTAGAGGGAGATGGCCGACGACTCCATGGTGATGCCGCGTAGTTGCTCGTCGGGACGAGAGTCGAGGTACCGGATCTTGCCGGCCAATTTGGGGGAGATGATGCCATTGGTGGCGAGGAGGGCATCTGTGAGCGACGTCTTTCCGTGGTCCTAGAAAGGGAAGAAGATATGGTTAGATTCACAATGTCACGGCACCGAGAGCACATCGGAGAGACACCTACCACATGGGCAAGGATGCAGATCTGGAAACTGTCAGCACAAATATATTGCCAAGGCCGGTCGAGGGAACTCACATTTCGAACATCGTCGGCATTTTGCTGGAGCTTGGCCAGCTTTTCTGGGTTGACGACGGGCATCTTGACAGAGATGGCTGGATCGTGTATAAATATGGAAAGGCCCTTCCTTGTAAGGGGTTATAAGGGGGGTGAAAGTTGTGGTGAGTTTGTTGGGGTTGTCTTGTCTTTTTAGTGGTTGGTCGTGATGAGGTCAGGAGGTGGTGGAGGATTTTGATGATTGATTTATATCCAAAATGACAAGCAACCTGATGCTTTTCAGGCTTGGGATTACCGGGTGGCGTATCCTCTAGAAATTCACGACGCACGGCAGGGTTGGAATATTTCGGTATGGTTTGGCTATGATTCATATCTAGTAATCGTCCTGCCTTGTGACAGCGTCGTTGCTTTGAGAAAATTGATATGCCCGCGACGTGCAGTGACAAACTTTCGCTGCCCCTCCATGCCCAATGGTGGGGGGGTCTGTTCCAATCTGTTGCAGGTAGCGGGGCTTCCGACTTATCGAGAGCACGACTATGCACCTAGACGCAGCACCACCGCTCTCGACGTACCAACGACTCTGCGCTTAGTGCATACACAGCAAACCCTAAGCTTTCTTTGTGGTCGAGGGGCTTGACCGCCCGGATTTTTCACAAAAAAGAAAGCCCCACCAAGAAGAGCATCACGATCTCGGTCCGCGACCGCCCACACTCCCTAGCACCCCCTCCCCCTCCCCCCCCAGGTCAAAGAACAAATCACGGTCGCAACTCTCAGTGCGCTCGTGATCGCAGAGTGCCAACCCGAAGCCCAGCATGGCTACTTTCCAGAACGGCATGGCGCCCATCCGCACCATGGACAACGACAGCGACGTCGAGGAGGAGGCTCTCGTCGCCGACTACAAAGAACAGGTCCAGTACGAGGACGGTCTCGACGACCAAGAGGCCCCCATGTCCCAGCAGGACGACATCCAGTCCCGCCTCGTCGCCGCCGCCCAGCCCCTCGACTTCTCGGCCGGCCTCGAGGCCAAGTTCAGCAGCTACGACAACTACTGCAGTCTCTTCCACCACATCCTCAACTCCGAGGGCCCCGTCGATCTCGAGCCACCGTCGGTATGTTGGTCTACGCCGGGACAATGTGTCATGGCTAACTCGTCTGGGGGCAGTACTACTGGGCCTGGGATGTCATCGACGAGTTCATCTACCAGTTCAACTCGTTCTCGTCGTACCGCGCGAGAATCGCCCGCGCGGGGACCAATGAGGAGGAGATCCAGATGCTTCGCGAGAACAGCAACACCTGGGGCTGCTACAGCGTGCTCAACGTGCTCTACTCGCTCATCCAACGATCGCAGATCTCGGAGCAGCTCAACGCCATGAAGCGCAACGAGGACCCCATGGCCGTGGCCGGCAACTACGGCACCAAGAACCTGTACCGCATGCTTGGATACTTCTCCATCATCGGTCTGCTCCGCGTCCACTGCCTCCTCGGCGACTTCAGCCTCGCCCTCAAGACGCTCGACGACATTGAGCTCAACAAGAAGGCCATGTTCGCCCGCGTCATGGCCGCCCACTTCACCACGTACTACTACGTGGGATTCTCGTACATGATGACGCGCCGCTACGGCGACGCCATCCGGATGTTCAGCCACATCCTGGTCTACGTCTCGCGCACCAAGAACTTCCAGAAGAGCGCGCAGTACGACTCGATCACCAAGAAGAACGAGCAGATGTATGCCCTCATCGCCATCTGCGTGGCCCTCCAACCCACGCGCCTGGACGACACCATCCACACGGCCCTGCGCGAGAAGTACGGCGACCAGCTCCTCAAGCTCCAGAAGGGCGGGCCCGACTCCCTCCCCATCTTCGAGGAGCTCTTCCGCGCCGCGTGCCCCAAGTTCATCTCGCCGGTGCTGCCCGACTTTGACCACCCCGAGAACAACATCGACCCCGTCGACCACCACCTCGCCATCTTCATGGACGAGATCAAGACGACCATGTGGAACCCCACTGTCAAGTCGTACCTGCGTCTCTACACGACTATGGATCTCAAGAAGCTCGCTGGTTTCCTGACAGTGGAGCCCGAGGAGCTCCGGGCCTGGCTCTTGGTGAACAAGCAGCGCAGCAAGCAGCTGCGCTGGACCGACCAGAGCCTCCTCGTCGGCGAGCTCGTCAACGTCAGCGATCTGGACTATGCTCTGCAGGGCGTAAGTCTCCACCTCTTGACACATGCCTCCCTGCCCGGAATGCTGACAAGAACCTCACAGGACCTGATCCACATCTCGGAGGCCAAGGTCGGGCGCAAGCTCGTGGACTGGTACCTCCGCAACCTTTCGCGCACCTACGCTTAAACCCCCAGCGATGTGATAAAGGCGGACCAAGGATGCGAGGGCATTACAAAAAGGCGGTTAACCAAAGAGGTCATCCCTCGCACCGGTTCCGCCCTCGATGGCGGGATTGGGCGTAATATGGGAGGCACTCAAGGGCTGCTGTGCCCTGGTGGGCAGGTGACGGCGACATGCATATCAGGCGTCCATGGAACTTGTAGAGACAGCTTCTCCTGCAAGATGGTTTTTGCGGGTGGTTCATCCGGCGTTAGATCGGGTGGGGGGTGGTCTCGAGTCTTCAAACCAAGAGGGGAAGGATGGGGTGGCCAAGAAGACGAGAGAGAGAAAAGAGGCCTAGAGTCTTGACTCTCGGGGCCGGTTACGTTGTAGACGAGCGAGCAAGCACTGCGATACGGCCTGAGCGGTGGTCACGGTGCGGTGACGGGCCTTGCTTGGCTTTTGCCTGTTGGGTGACAGCGAGAAATCAATGATTTGGAAAGCAATGTGTCTTTTATCAGTTGGTTGTGTGTCATGAGAGACGGCAACTTTCCCGTGAAGCGTCAAGAAGTAATGAAGCAAGAGGCAGAGTTTATGACAACGGCAACCGGCTCCGAACAGCAGCATCCGAGTTTCCGTCTCGGCCTCGGTCTTCCCGAACGTGCCAAGGCCACCTGCTCGGTACGAACGACGTCAACCCCAACTCTCGAATTGCCATGTCACGAAGCAGCTGTTGAAACCGGCACCTCCCTTCCTTGGGCTCTCCTTTTCCGGCTTTCAAACAAAGAGCCAAGGCCTATGACACAACGAATCGGGAGCATTCTACACACGGAGTACCGTAGCGGTCCCTATACCGGTGGGTCGCCAACCAGGAATTAAGCGCTGTTCCATCTGTCGTAAGTAGAGGGAGGGAGGCCTCCGACGCAAACCAGAGCCGTCAATCGTTCCCACTCCGCGTCCCCACCCAACAACAACGCCTTGCGGGCTTCTTGCATTGATCTTGTTTGGGATTGGGAGGGGGGGTTCCGCGGTCCACTGTTGGAGAAGGGGATTTGTTTTGCATGCATCATGCTGCTGCTGCTGCTGCTGCTGCTGGGCATGTGCTGTATGTATGTATGGGAGAAGCCCACGCGCGCGGGGGAGGGGAACTGTCGTTGTTTGTACGATTGCCTGTTCTCAGCGGAGGGGACATAAGAAGACACATGGTACCAGTAAATCGTATTCTATAGTCTACAAGAGGTAGGGGGCGTGTAGGGTGTCAGCGTGTGTACATGCAGGACCTTCTCACCCCCCTCCCGCCATCCCATCTTCTGCCGGTGTGAAGCTCTGGGTACCCTGCCGCCGACCCGGACAGGACGGGCACGCGGCACGGGTGTGGATCTCCTACTTGTCTTTTTCGAGATCCGGATCTTTCGTCTCGTCCGCTTGTGTCACTCCCAGGCGCGGCGCGGGGGTCGTGGAGGGGGGAATGGGGGGCCGTGGGACTCAAGGGCATATTCAGATCTCGGTATTGGGAAGGGGGCACGAGCCTCGGATGCAGGTCTCTTCCTCGTCGTTAAATGGGCCCGGTCTGGCCCAGTTGAGGGAGGTATGGTGTAAGTAGGGCGGGGGATGTCCATCTGTGGTGGCTGGCTCGGAGGATGGAGGTTTGGTCCCTTTTCAACAACACATAGGGGGCCGCCCCTTGGACGCCGCCGCGACCCCATCGTCGTGGTTCTGCGGCACCTTTAGCTCTGCTTAGCTGCTTGGCAGCATGGCAGCTCTCGTCCGAGGGACAGCTTCTCATCGCGGGGTGGTTCTGCGGGTTGGTTAGGTTGAGAACTGCACGCGGGGCTATGCAGACGTAGGCTCATGAAGCCCGGTTACAGGCAGACATGACAGCATCAAAGGTCAGGCCATGGCGGCGGCGTGCGGCAGTGGGAGGACCGGGACAATACCAAACAAGCCTTTGGCGGTGGTACAGGTGCTACAGTGCGGCGGCCGAGACAACCCAGAGAAAGGGCGGGATGGACACCGCCAAGTCGTGCGGTGCTTGGATCGACTGGAAGAAAGCTTGGCCTGCTGTGTGTCGGTCGGCATGTGTGCTGCCGGACACTTGTGATTTGTGCTCGGGGTGTTGGCTGATGTGATGCTCTCGTCGAGACGAGACGAGATGGGAAACAGACTTTGTGATGTCACGCGCCATCCATGCCCTGGGCCCCGGGGGGTTTCCCCGCGAAGACGGTGAGCAGAGGGCGGGGCCCAGGCGCGCCGGTCAGGGCTGGTTGCGGGAAACCCCGCCGGGCAGAAAGAGACATGTGCATGGGCAGCTGCCAGCAAGCAAAAAGACAAAGTGTGGGGCTGACATTTCCCCCCTTTTCCCTTGAACTGCATCAAATAAATATCATGAGTGAGACCGGTGAAGGGGCAGCTGCAACAGCCCATCCATTACCAGCATTGGAGGCAAAGGGCTTTGGGCACTGTAATTGGAAACCCAGGGCCTGTCGGCTTATTGATGCCCATCCGGCGCCCGTCGGTCCCACTGTCCACTGTCCACTGTCCACTGTCCCATCACCCCTCCCCTCCCTAAATGTCTTGGCTCTTGGCTCTTGGCTGGCTCTTGGCTGTTGCATCGACATGTGCTGCGTGCTGCGTGCTGTGGCTGTCCGACGATTCTTTCTTTGCCCAGAGCAGCTCGCGCCGGTACCGTGACGCCATAAAACCAAGCTTCCGTCCTGTTCTCTGCTCTGGTCACCCACGACCCCCCGACGCCGGCACGCCGAGTCATTGCGCCTTCCATCGATTTCCGAGACACTGCGGATCCCGCCTGTTTTCGTTGCCCTCCATCCTCGCCGCTGTCGCCGTCGCCGCCCCTTGTCACTATATCCTTTGGCTGGCCCGCACCACATCCATACGCAATACCGAAACGCCAAACGCCGAGCACCTTGCAGCTCCAGCTCTCGCAGCTCGCAGACCCCTCGTCGCCGAGACCTACCCCTCGATTCAGCAACTGGTTGTGGTCAAATTCAGACAGACCCCCCCCAACATACCGCCTGTCGAGCTACACCCACCTGCGAACTCCTTCCTCGCAGCTCTCAGACTCTCCAAGCAAACAGCTTTGCCACAACAACCTCCGTCCTCAACAACCTCTGCCAATCCGCCCTCCATTGAAGCCATACCCCCCTCTGGCAGACCCCCCACCGCGCCGCATCTCGACAGACTCCCAGACTGCAATGGCTGGGAAGGCACCAAGCCATGTGATCCCAGCATCCATCTCGTTTGCCCCGGCCACGACCCCCGACTCGGACGTGTCGCCGGGGACGAAACCAGCCCCCAAGCCCACCGACTACTTCGAAACCGACCCCGCCGCCGTCCACAACGCTGCCAGTCGAGGCGCGAACCAGAAGCTGCGCGTCGACTCCTCGCTCAGCGGCGGCACGTCGACTGGGCCGAGTACGGCGACGTCGACCTCTACCATCGGCCTCGACGGGTCGACTGACTCGAGACGCCCATCGTACAATGGAAGCGACCAGCCGGTGATATCTAGGAAATCATCCTCGGCATCGGTTGTCTTCCGGTCGCCGCGCAACCCCTCGCTGCCCCAAGGCCTTCCGAGAAAGACGGATAACAAGAGGCTGCGAGAGTCCTCTCCCGAACCCATCAAGTAAGTCGCATTTTTTTTTCTCCTTTGCTGCTTCTGCCTTGCCCCCATATGCACTGCACTGCCCGCGGCTCTGCCATATCTCCAGCTGGCCCAAGTGGTGCTCGATGGCAGCTGGGATATGTACTGCTGCCAATTCTGGCTTGTAGGTTTTCCTGGGCGTATAGTCAGCGCTGTACGTGGCTCAGACGGCGAATGGGGGAAGAGGGCAGCTCGAGTGCGCTTCGGCCATCTGAGGTCATCCTGACATGGCATCGTCGGGGTACGCAACCGCTGGGCCAGGAGACACCGAACCGACGTCGAAGTTCCCGGACGAGACACAGCACCCGGCGAAGCTCGCGGCCCAAGCTCCCACGTCAGCTCCGCCTTGGACGATCCGACCAAGTAGACATGCCGGAAATAACGGGACCCGTCGCGCGGCAGGCCGCCCTGCAGCGGGTAAAGGAAAACTCTCGGCGAGCCTTTTTAATCTGCGTCATGGCAATCGCAGAGCCGCCTCTGTCCGATCCGGGACGACATCATTCGCCTAGACCATCGCTCGAGTTTCGCGACCCCACCGAGGCAACCCACCAACATGTCATCCTCACCCCAGCCGAATACCGTTAGCATGGCGGTTCCCGGGGCGCCTCCCACCACGTCAGGGCTGCTGCCCCGCCCCCTCACCTGGACCTGAGCTGCTGGGTGCTGTCTATATCGAGACGACGAGGCGCATGCACACACGACGTTGTTTACTACCATCTACTACGTCGTTGGAAAGCCCATGTCGGCTATTTGCGGCCCTGCCTCCTTGCTACTCAAATTCGCGCAGTGGACGAGTGGCCATTGTTGCGCTTCTATTTCCACAGTCTCCCCATACCGCGGCTCTCGTCCTTTTACCACCCCAATCACAGCATGAGCGCTGCCTTGCTCAACTCTCGTGTCATGGCTGCGCTAACACAACCCCCCTCTCCAAGGTTCAAGCAGCATGTGGGATTCGACAACCTCCCTGCCGGCGAGGCGACCAAGCAAAATACGTCGTCTCTTACGCTCCACGTCAAGCACCAAGGCTACCAGTCGTCGAGACGGTCGCGGATCTTCATGGTCGGAGTCGACGAGCATTCCTATTCGGACCATGCCCTGGCGTGGCTGCTGAGCAACATGGTGGACGATGGAGACGAGGTTATATGCGTCCACGTGTTGGAAAACCCCCCCCGGTCTGGCGAGAAGAACTACCGGACCGAGGCCGAGAAGCTTCTTCAGCACATTGTGGCCAAAAATGAGCTTAACAAAGCCATCAGTATTGTGCTGGAGTATTCTGTCGGGAAGCTCCACGCCACGTTTCAGCAGTTGGTACGTTGTAACGACTCCCCTCCATCTATTTGTATGCTGATGTTGCAAAACAGCTCCAAATGTACCAGCCGTCGATGCTCATCGTCGGCACGAAGGGGCGCTCACTCGGCGGAATCCAGGCATTTGTCAACACGCGGAGCTCGTTTTCCAAGTACTGCTTGCAGTACAGCCCAGTGCCGGTGGTGGTGGTCCGGCCCGACGAGAAACGGCTCAAGAAAAAGTCGAAGCGGACGCAGGACCCCAGCAGGCAGAGCTATGCCCAGATGCTGCAGCACAACGGCGGGAAACACGAGGCGGACACTAGGAACTCCGGTCTGTTTGAGCTCGAGAGCCGCATCTCTCCGGACGAGGAGGCGCACCGGGTCGCGGCTGCCATTGGCTTGCCAGCCAGGTTCGACCCGACTATCAAGGCCTTTAACATCAGCAATTCTCGGCGCAGCTCCCCCGCCAATTCGCGGCGGAGCTCGCCAGCCCCCATGCACTCTCCTCTGGCGAGGCGGGCGGCGTCCCCCTCGGTGCGCTCGGCGACAAACGACAGCGGCGACGACGATAGTGGCGACGACGACGACGAGTTTGAAGCCGAGCCCGTATCTGCCAACCAGCTGGCCCTCAACAAGGAAAAGCAGGCGCAGATGGAGCGCGAGCAGAAGCGTCGCCTGCACGACATGGAGGTGGGAGAAGCCAAGGCGCTGCTCAAGTCGGGACAGTCGAACGAGCCCGAGGATGACGAGGACGACGACGATGGCCAGGAAACAAAGGCGTCGACAAAACTGAAAAACTAGAAGCAAGGAAGCATCAAGCCGCGCGTCAAGGCGTGGTTGTCTGTTGGGGTGGAGAAGCTCGTCCGCCCAGCGAAGAGCGATGAGGGTCTACACGGGGATTCCAAGGATCCGAAGCTACGACAGCAATGAGGTTGACCGACGGCTGGGATATTACATTCTTGTGCGGTGGCCCTTTCGGTCGTTCGCTGGCGAGTGTGGAGAGTACTGGTGCGGGGCAGGGCGGCATCCGACCAACATGGGAGGACCCATCGCGGCGGATTTTGACGAGGCCGGCGCGTTCAGGCGCACACGGGTTGGCAGCGTTTAAGGCCGGTACTATTCTTTGAAGTACACCGCCTAGGTCCGGGACCGGAGAGCGCAGTGAATACAGAGTACATGGCTATACTGTACGGGATTATGACAGCGCGGGGGTAATGGGGAGTGGGCCTCGATGGACAAGGATCATGTACCTAGAGGAAACTGGGCGGGAGAAGGGCAGCTCTGCTCAACATGAAGCGATGATTATCAGTTGTTGGCATTTTGATGTATTCTCGAAGTGATGTTGTGTCCAGTGTCACAGTGGACGCCAAGGGGGCAGCCCAGATGCCGATCCTCCAAATCCGGGGGCGGGATGGACGTGGGCCCCCCTGGGCTGCAGGGGTCCAGCCTCCAGCGTCCAGTCCAGGTGGGTTTAGCGCAGTTGGTCGTTCGTCATCCCCTGAACCACCACATTGATAAACGTGGACCTTGCATCCAACTTTCTCGAGACAGCAGCAGAGCTATCAAGTCGAGACGCACACGCAGACCCCTGCCGAACAAAACACTCGCGGAATCGCCCCGTCGCACCGCCCATTTCCTGTCGCGTCCCACAAAACACGCCGTCGTCTGGAACCGACCCGTCTCACCCGCATCCTCAGTCTGATCCAGCCCTCAACTCTACCTCAAACCGACCGAACCTCCCCTCCCACCTCGTCCAACGACAACGTACACGTAACTACTCCCGAACAGCCCCATCGACCGACCGAGCCAACCGTCCGAACCAACCCCCGTATGATGCCCCGGCCGGGCGCCACAACCCCCGCCTCTTCCACACCACCACCACCAAACCCCAACAATGCCCCCCCCCTCCCCGCCCGGCGGTGCCGCCGGTAGCTGCACCTCCCTCTGCGGCCCCCCGCCCCCGCCCTCCTCCTTCCTCGCCCTCCTCCCCTTCCTCGCCTCCTTCCTCGCCGTCGCAACCCTCTTCGCCACCCGCGTCTTCCCCCGCCTCACCCCGCCCCTCGGCGACGACCTCCCGTCCTCGGCGCCCCCCGCCCTGCGCACCGCCCACGAGCACCACGCCGCGCGCTCCCCGCGCCGCCGCCTCGCCGCCGCCTCGTTCGGCGCTACCGTCGGGTTCGCGGCCGTGCTCGCGGAGCTGGTGCTGGCTGAGATCTCGGGCGCGGTGGGCGCCGGTGCGCGCGGGGTTGCGCTGCGCGCTACGGTGCCGGGGCTGCTGGTGCTGGTGGTGGGAGTGGTACCGGGGCTAGAGCTGCAGAGTTTGGTGGCGGGGGGGATGGGGTGGAGTTTTGAGAGGGCAGGGAAGGGAAGGGTGCCGCGGGGGGCGTGGGCGGTGTTGGGGATGTTGTTTGTCGGGTGGTTGGGGGTGTTTTGGGTGGGGTTGGGGAGGGCGTTGCCGGATGGAGGGGATGGGGAAGGAGGGGGGCTGGCGAGGGCGTGTCTGGAGCGGGTGGGGGTGTTTGGGATTTGGCTAATGGCGTTGTTGTCCGGGTTCGCGAGCGTGTCGACGCCGTGGCATACCTTTGCGGATCGGCGGTCGCATAGGCGACGGCCGGTTACGGAGGCGGATATCGCGCGAAAGCAGGGCGGGCTCGAGGCCGCGACGGAGATGCTGACTACTAAACGACATCGGCTACGGACCCTCCAGAAGCAGGTCGCTGAAACCCAGCCCCAGCCCGGCGGCACCAGCCTCCTCGGCAAGGTCCTCGGCTCGTTCAAGTCCCTCGCCGGCGCCCCCGCCGAGATCCGCGACCTGCACATTGAAATCTCCGGCCTCGAAGCCATGGAATCCAACCTATCCACCTCCCTCACCTCCCTCCGCGCGCGCCACGCCACCCACGCCCGCGACGGCACCGCCCTCGGCCGCCTCCTCTCCCTCCCGACCTCGCTCTTCGCGCTCTACTGCGTCTACCGCGTCCTCGCGACGACCCTCACCACCGTCCGCCGCGCGTACTCCCCGCTGGCGACGTTTTCGTCGTCCGACCCCATCAGCCGCGTCCTCGCCCTCGTCGCGCGCCACTGGCTCCCCGGGCTCGACCAGACGGCGTGGGCGAGGCAGGTGTCGTTTTTGCTGAGCGGGGTCGTGCTCGCGGCCAGCGCGAACTCGGTGCTGCAGACGGTGAGGCTGTTTGGGCGGTGGGTGCCGCGGGCGGTGTTGAGGGCGGCGCAGGCGAATGTCGCGTTGTTGGTGGGGCAGGTGGCGGCGGCGTATGTGGTTGGGGGGGCGTTGTTGTTGAGGGGGAGCTTGCCGAAGGAGGTGGGGGCCGGGGTCGGGGATGTTTTGGAGAGCGCGCTGGAGCCGGGGTTTGTGGAGAGGTGGTTTGAGGGGTGGTTTTTAACGGCGAGCGCGGGGACGGCGGTGGGGATTTGGGTGGGGAGGAAGGTGGAGGGGGGGGAGGGGGAGTGGGATGAGGGGGAGTTTGGGGGAGAGGAGATGGGGTGGAAGAGGAGTTGATGGGTGTATGATGGGATGTGTTTGAGTAGGTACGGTTTGTTGTTGTAACATTATCACGGCGCATGGAGCCAAAGATGGATGGCATACACGGATATCATATGTTCGGCGCTGGTCCATCCAGATCTACATTTTGTTTACACCATATATGATGCACAAATATGGCAAAAAAAGAAACCACCGCACACCCTGCTGACTCTCCCGCCGGGAATTGAACCCGGGTCTCGAGCGATGTCTGGGGTAAACCAATCCTTGGTGGAGGAGAAGGTCTATCGAATGACAAGCTCACATACTGACCACTATACTACGGAAGATGTGTGAATGTTGAAGCATTCACCGTAGTGCTGATCGGGGTGTGCGGGGGTTTGGTTCCTGGCCTGGAGTCGAGTGGTTGCTACCGCTTGACCACCGGACCTGGAATTGGATGCAGTGGGTTGAGATATTGTCGGTTACCATGGGTCCGTGATGGGGTGCATGTCGATCTGAGAAGATGTCGACATCAAGGGTTCGGGTTCGGGTTGCCAGACAGAGACAGACCGCCTTGGCCCGTGCGGCTCAACCGCCCAACAGGGGGGCCAATAGGACGGCGATCAAGGGGTCCTGCACGGGGCCCCCTCAAACACCTGGTCTGTTTCGTTTCCAACCCACGCACCGCCTCTGTCCCACTCGATTCGTCTGTCGCCTGCCACCGAAAAAGGGGGAGACCGTCGGCTCGTGGCATTGGCCGGCAGTTATGAAACACGCCGACTGGAAACATTTTGCTGGCGCTGAGTCGTGACTGGCCAGTCTGTTCACCTTTTTGCCTGCCTCTTGAGGATGGGACGCAAACGGGCTGGGACGAGGGACGGGGACGAACTGTTGGGGTTGTCGACTCGTCTCGTCCAGGGGTTCTTGGGTGAATGCCTTGTACTGGGAACAGGCCAAAAGACACATGTCACTGGGGAGGTGGGTGACTGCCCCTGGCTGAGCACAGTCGGTGTCGGTGGGTTGAGATGCCATGCCCGGTGAAGGGGGAGGGTGAGGGTGAGGGGGGAAGGGGGGAATATATCGCCTCGTCCAACTTCGTCCCTGTCGAGGTCCCCCCCTCTCCGTTTGTTTGTTTCGTTTGCTCGTCCCTCTTCTCTGGAAGAGCGTCTCTCCGTCATCGTCGCAGAAGCTGTGCTTCTCGTCTTCGCTTCTTGTTCGCCTTTGACTGGCCGGGCCTGTTTGTTGTTTGCCAGTCCTCACTATCAACGACACACTTGTCGACTCCTTATTCGATTCCCCCTCCCGTCGACGATTCCGATCGCGACGACGACAAACGCACCAGACCTCCTCATATATCCCCTCCAACCTGGTTCGTCTTTCCTCCTGGCTCCCCGGAGAAGGACGTGGCGGATTCTCGAACCCCATCCTTCAGACGATCACCACCACAACCCGCCTCGTATGACAACCAAGGCATGAACCAAGCTGGTTGAGCCAACACCTCCTGCACAGCCGCATTGACCAACTCGATCGACTCTTGGGATTGCATCATCGCAGAGCCATCATCGTCCCGCCGCCCGCCGCCCGCCGCCCGCCGCCACGGACCTCTGAGACGCACCCCGTTTCGAGTTGCTCGGCAAGCCCGTCGTCTCTCCCCACGAACTCTCCCCGCGGCCTCTGAGCCCACGGATCCCGCCGCGAGCCCCCTGATCCGCGCCCATCCTGGCGTACACGTGTACGGATCACGGAAAGACCGGCCAGCCCACCCCTCCACGAGGCCACGACCGACCGACCGACCGACCGACCGACCGACCGACCTTCCCAGCAACCCAACCCTCACCAACGGCCTCCTCCTCTCCCTCTCCCACCACCCAAAGCGCCTCCATCGCCACCATGAGACCACCCACCACCCTCCGCCCACCGCCTTGGACCGCCCTCCTCCTCCTCGCCACCACCGCCTCCTCCCTCACCCTCTCCAGCTTCCAACTCATCACCTCCTCGGGCACCCCGATCGCCTGCCTCATCGTCTACTCCGCCCCCCTCGCCGGCTGCAGCACCCGCGACTTCACCTCGGGCAACGCCTGCTCGCCCGCCTGCGTCGCCGGCATCGCCGACGTGCAGTCGCGCATCGTCGACGTCTGCGACGGCGTCGACGCGTCGTCCGCCTCGGTCCTCGGGCAGGCGCAGCGCGGGAATCTGGTCCCGCTGCTTTGTCCTTCAAGGGGGCAGGCTAGTCCTAGTACGAGATCATCCGGGGGTGGGGCGATTACGCTCACTACTGTTCCTCCTTCTTCTTCCCGTTCTACTAGTACGAGATGCAGCAGTTCTTCTCTAACCATGACGTCGTCGGAAACAGCAAGGTCACGACCGCCGGTGGAGGATCCGCCCCCGCCTGCGAGTGATTTACCGCCGCCGCCGCCGCCGGTGGCGCAGCCGACGCCGACGTTTGTGCAGTCGGAGAGGCCGGTGCAGCGGCCGACGACGTCGACGAGTGGTGGTGGGAGAAGGCCGGAGGCGACGGGGGATTCGGACTCGAGCTCGGGAGGGGGGAGTCCGTTTGATACGGTTAGTCGAGGGGGGGTGGGGAGGGGGGTGGAGGTTGGGGGGTGGGTGGTGTATGTTGCGGCGGCGGTGGGGTTGTTGGCGGGGAGGTAGCTGGGGGGGTGATAGGGGATTAATGTCTACCTATGGGATATACCGCGCTGGGTTGGGGAGGGAAGGGATTGAGACCAGGGATAGGATTTGCTGGCATATATTGATGTATGAAAGCATGGTGAGAGAGGCATTGAGCCTTGGCCTTGGGATAGCATAATAGGGGTCTGTCATGATACATACCTGGGGGTCAGCCAAAAGTCATTAAAGTGACGGCGAGAGACGACCAAATCAAAGATATCCAACATATATCTGGCAATGCCAACCGTGAAGCAAGTAGTTTGAAAGAAACGAAATGCGACTTATATAACTGCAGAGACAGACTGCCAGAGATGTACCAGTAAACGACCCGCTCTCGCAAGGCAAAAACAACGAGATATACCCAAGAACGCTCACCTCCTCCCCCCATCCCAAATCGTACATACAACAATCCACCCCCCCCCCTACTTGGTACTCGCCCAAAGATCCCTCATCTGAATAATCCCCGGCACGCTCGCCAGCGCCCCAATCAACGGCTCATTCACAAACCCCACATCCGAGCTCCAATGCAGCGTCAGCGGCATCCACGCCGCGTTCCGCGCCACCTTCTTCCGCCACTCGGCCGTCTCGTCCCCCGTGCTCCCCGCCAGCAGCCGGCCCAGCTCAATCCCGATGTACGCCGCCCAGAACCGCGCGCTCCACTTGTACGCCAGCCCCTGCTGCGCCGGCGTCCACCCCATCACCCCCTTGCTCGACAGGTACGCCCCGTTCTCCAGCCCCTGCAAGCCCACGCAGCACAGCAGCCGCGCCCATTCGATCACCGTCGTCGTCTTGGACTCCTTCTTCTCGGCGGAGGACGAGCCGAAGAACGTCTTGCTCACCAGCCCCTTGCCCCACGTGTACATCCCCAGCAGCGCCCACAGGCGCAGGATCGTGCGCGCCTCGCTGAGGAGCGTCGAGAGCGCGCGCAGCCGCGTGGCGAGCGTGGATGCGCTGCGGCCGGAGAGGAGGAGGGCCAGCCACTTGCCGGCGGGGGAGGCAGAGAGGCCGGTCAGCGCCGAGGCGGACAGGCGCGACGTGTAGCAGAGGAAGAGCATGACGGTGTCGATGCCGGCGGGGGTGGCGAGGCATTTGTGGAGGCGGGTGAGGAGGGCGTCGGTGCGTGAGGGGAGCGCGGCGAGGAGCGCGCCGACGCCGAGGGGGACGGGCTTGGAGGGCGGCGCGGGGATCGGCGCGCCCGAGGGGAGGGAGGCGATGGGGGTCGGGCCCGGTTCGGGGGCGGAGGTGGTGGGGGCGGTCATGGTTGCGGTTGGGGGTGGTTGTGGTTGGGGGGGTGGTTGTGGTTGGGGTGATGAGAGGGAGGAGGAAGGTTCGGGTTTTTTGTTGATGGACGAGGTCGCGGAGGGTTGGTTCTTGTGCGGCTGCCGAGGTTGAGTGAGTGGCACGTTGTCGGTTCGGTTCGGGGGAAGCGGGGTCGGAGGGTGGTGGTGATGGAGATTGGGGGATTGAGTGCCCAGGCTGTTGGTTCAATGCGAGTCGCGGTGTGGTTCAATGGAATGCGCGTGTCGTCGAGGAAAGTGGCCGCTTCTCATGCAGTCGAGGTCCCGAGGATGGATAGCGTCAGCCGTTGGGTCGGAAGGCCGCCTTTTTGCTGCTGGTGGGCGGAAGTGCGTAGCCGGGAGCGTGGTCAAGGTCAAATTGTCAGTCGGGATTCGGGAGTTGCCTCGGTTCGGGCGAGTGGACCCCTGTGCCCCTGGGGTGCGGGCGGTGTTTCTCCACGACTCCAACTCCAAGCCGTCTCACCACCAGAGGAAGTTTCAAGTTCAGCATAAAAATAATGTGGCTGTTGGGCATGTGATATCTGTATTACCGTAGTATTTCTGGTTTTTTTACTGGCTAAGTTGCTCTCTTTTCTCAGAGATATCAAATCATCCCCCCAAGCTTCAGCACATCACTCCACATCCCCTCCCCTACCCCAACCATCATCTCTCCACGACTTCAGGTACCTAGCCATGTCATGTACCGCACGCACAGCCCATCACAGCAACCTTAATACGACGGCGTCTCCTCCCGCACCACAAACGCCCACTCGACATCCTCCCATCCCTCCCTCCGCCGCATCGTGATGGCCGGGTCCTTGCCCTCCCAGTCGGGCCTCCTCAAGGCGTTGGCCATGGGCGCCGCGACATCCCGCGGCACCCGGGCCCCCTCGACGTCGTAGCCAATGGCCCACACGGCCAGCATGCCCAGCGCCTCCGAGATGGCAAACGACTTGCCCGGACACAGGTTCCTCCCGCCGCCAAACGGAATCAGCGCCGCGCGCAGCTTCTTCTCCTCGGGCCCCACCGCCTCCAGCCACCGCTCGGGACGGAACTCTTCGGCATCCGGTCCCCAGACGGCCGGGTCGTGGTGCGACGGCCCCACGGGCAGCTGCACGTTGATGCCCTCCTTCAGGAGATACTCCCTCCCGTCCGCCGTGTCGCGCAGCACCGTGTCCTTCATGACCCTCCGGTTCCCAATGTTGTCATTGTACAGCCGATGCGTCTCCCAGTACGTCGACGCAATGTACGCCTTGTCCATCAGCCGATCCGCGTCCACCGTCGCCCGCGGCCGGCCCCCCTCGCCGGCCCCGTCCTCCATCGTCACCAGCTCGATCGCCTCCTCGCGGAACCGCGCCAGCACTTGCGGCCGCGAAAAGACATTGAGCAGCAGCCAAAACATATCCGGCACCGTATTCGTCACGCTCGCCCACGGCACGTTAATCTCGGTCTTGCACAGCGTGCTCATGGGCACCGTCGCCTCGCGCTCGATCTTTGCCGCGCGGTCGTGCAGCAGCGGCGACACGTCGTCGTCGCGCCACCTCTCGGCCTCGTACCACGGTGTAATCGTATCATGAAGCACCTTCCGCGCCGCATGCCCCTTGGGCGCCAGCAACTTTGGCATGATCCCAAGCGCCAGGATCCCCACACTCGCGTCAAAGTCCCTATTGTCCCCATGTCAGCCTCGCCCCAACCCCCCCCCCCCCCCACCAACAAACTCACCAAAGCGCCCTAATCGCCTCCCTCCCAAACGGATTCCCCCCCCCAAACAGCGCCCTCGTAAACGCCCTGGGAATCACATCCTCCAACCACGCCATCGGATCCTCCACCCTGACGACCCCCTTCCCCGGCCCGTGCTCGTCATTCAAGATGCGCGCCACCTCCCTGTAGCACGCCGCCTTCATGGCGCGCAGCTTCTCGCCCGCCAGCGCGGCGTGCACCGTCGTCTCCATGGACTCCATCCACCCCGGCGCGCCCCAGCGGTCCGGGCCAACGTCGGCCGCCGGGATGCCCAGCAGCGGGCCCGAGAACTCGAGCGCGAACGGGCTGAAGGAGAGGTCCCGGCTACGGAAGGCGGCGGCGACGAGGGACGGGGAGGAGATTAGGTACATTTTGCCGTTGAGCATGGGGAGGGTGCAGATGGAGAGGCGGTGGCGGAGGCTGGAGGGGGGTGTTAGGTAGTGGGGGAGGGGGAGGGGGAGGGGGGGAGGGGGAGGTACGTACACCAGACGCGTAAAGTAGTCGGACTGATGCTGCACCATGCCGAGGATGTGGCCGATGAAGGGGACGGTGCTGCGCACCAGCGGGGGTTCGCGCGGGTCGAGGGAAGGGAAGTAGGCCGCCTTGATGAGGATGGCGAGCAGCACGCAGGCGACGGCGACGGCGGCCGTCGCGGGCGTGAGCACCGCCAGGTCGACGAGACGCGACATTGGTGGTGATGTGTGTGGTTGCGGTGAGGATTCAATGTGTCTAACAACAACACAGGAGAGACAGCAAGCACATGTGAGTCTCAACCGTTTCTTATGTACCGACAGCCCTGTGGGATCACTGGGATGGGGAAAAAAGTCCGACCCGGCCAGCCAGCAAGCAGATGTTGGCGATTTGATTTGCGAGGTCCGATATCAGGTACGGATCCTTCAGCGTCACGCAGTGCAACCCCCCCCTGTGCCCTCCTGGATAGTAATCCCACAATTTGCTGCGCCATGCGCCACTTATTCCCGGCGATGGCCCATCCTGCGGTACCAAAGTCATTGTCCCCCCTGTTTTATTTGTTGATAGCTCGATAGAAGCACCGTGGTCTGTGGGAATTTGGCAGCCTGGACATTGAAATCCTGTTTACCTGCTGCCTGTGATGAAATCCCACAAAGCGACCCCTGAGGCCGGCGGGCTATGCAGGAAGGGATCCTTGCAGACCCCATTGTCCAATCACCCGCGATGGAGCCGGCCCCGCGACGCACTCGGCCGTGTGGGGTCGCCGAGGCCGAGGCCGCAGAGACGGGACGGACAAGACGCGGCTCCGCGTCCGACAGCAGTACGGATTTGGACCCATTCAAAGCCAGGAAGGGAACGCTGAGGAACAAAGTCCCCGTACTGCTTTGTTCTATTGCCCTACCTCATCTAAAGGGGGTATCAATGCACTTGTATCCGTCTGTCTGTACAACCTGCCTGAGTCAAGTCGAGTCGAATCCATGCCCTCTCTCTAGCGCGGGTCTCAGATGAAGACGGGGGAACATGTCTCAGCCAGGCTCGGGGAGGCCATCAAGCCCCCTACAACCTCCTCCCCTTCCCCTTCCCCTTCGCCGGCGGCGGCGGCGGCACTGCAACCCCCCTCACCGACGCCCACACACTCTCCCCGACCCTCGCCGGAATCTTCCTCCCCCTCAACCTCTGATCAATCAGCCACATCCCCACCACAAACTCCTCCCTCCCCAGCGCCCCATCCCCCCTCCTATCCACCAGCGCCCACACCTCCGCCAACTCATCCCCCGGCAGCCGACTCCGACTCCACAGATCCCTCACCACCACATTCACCACCAGCTCCGCCTCGGCCGTGCCCTCCCCCGCGCGCCCGTCTCCCTCGCCCGCCGCCCACCCCGGCCGCAGCAGCAACCCCCGGTTCGACGCCCACACGGCCTCGTACCGCCGCCGCTCGCGCGCCGACACCTCGTCGCGCCAGCGCCGCCGGGAGCCTTCGGCGTGCGCGTGCTTGCGGCCGCCCGAGAGGGCGTGCTTCTTGCGGTGGCGGCGCTGGTGGCGGCGCGCGTCCTCGTCGTCGGAGAGGGATTTGGGCGGGGCGCGGAGGGTTTGGAGCATGCCGGTGCGGGGCGGGGGGCCCCGGGGGTTGGGGGAGTGGTTGTTGCTGCCGCCGGAGCGGTGGAAGGGGAGGAGGCTCTCGGTGGTGCGTTGGGGTTGGAGGTGTTGAGGGCTGCGGGGGCGGTGCCGGCGGGGGGCGGGGACGGGAGGGGGGGCTGGGGAGGGGTGGTGCCGTGCCGAGGCCAGGTTGCTGGCGACGATGGCGTTGGTGAGGGAGTCGAGGGCGAGGGTGGATGGGGAGGGGGCGTTTGTTTGTCTTGGGACGGGGGAGGCGCGCTGCGAGGGGGAGGAGCGCGGGGGCGCCAAGGTTGGTGGTGGTTGCCGGGATAGCTGGTTGCCGGGGTGTAGATTCGGTGTCGGAGCGCGGGACAGAACCCGCGGGGACTGTGTAGACGAGGCCGAGACGAAGCTATCATCAGAAGACACCGAATCCAGCGACGCTCTTCGATTGCGAGACGGGTGTCTCCCACCATGTACCAAAGGCGTACTCCCCTCCGACCGTGTCCCCTCCGCCCTCGCCGACCGCGTCGGAGGCTCCAACCTAGGGGTCTCCATAATCCTCCTCGGCTTCGGCGACACAACCTCCGCATCTACCCCCCTCACCACCGGCGGCGGCGGCGGCGGCGTAGCCGGCCTCTCCACCTCCCCTCCCGCCGCCACCACAATCGGCTTCCTCCCCACCACCGGAGGCGGTCCCTTCCTCCCCTGGCCCTCCGACTTCCCCCTCCCATGTCCCCCCCTCGTAGGCGACGACAAATACACCTCCCCCCTCTCCATCCTCGGCCTCCCCCCCTCCCTCTTCACAGGATCCCCGCCCTCCCCGTCCCCCATCCGCCCCTCAAAAACCTCCACCAACTCACTCCCCGCCGCCCCCCTCCTCGAAGGGGTAACCCTCGCATGCCACTGCGGTGTCCCCGTCCCGGGCCTCGGACTCGGACTCGAAACCGGACTCCCCGACCGACTCGCCGCCAGCGTAGCAGCAATGTACGACGCCGACGGCCTTGCGCCCTGCTCCGAACAGCCTGTAACGTTCCGGCTTATTCTACCGACGCTGGGACTGGTGACGCCGGGACTGGTGCTGCTGCCGCCTGTGGCGTGGGTAGCGGCGAGGAGGGCGCCGTTGCCCGAGACATTGTTATTGTTTGGGGAGGGCGCCGGTGCGGGTTTTCGGGGCGGCGGGTTCGGGGATTGGTTTCGGGAGGAGGTGCCGCCGCCGAAGGCGAGGGTCGCGCCTGTGAGAGCGGCGGCGGACGTGAGGGCGGGGGGTTTGGATGGGGGCACGCCCGGGTGGGTGGTGGGGGTGTTGTTGGTCGGGGGCATCGGGGTGGTGGGTGGGATTGGATTCCTCGGGGAATTGGACGGTGATGTCGTGACGTTGCGCGATGCTGCCCGGGTGCGATGGATGGGTAGGTGGTTATGGCATCATGGTGGTGGTGGTGTGCTTGTGGGACGCGAGGCTGTGGTCGGGGGGGTGGGAGGACGGCTTGGATGTGGGTGTGCGAGCAAGGCGGTGGTTGTCGAGAGGGAGGTAGCTAGGAAGCTATCAAACGGGAAGCTTCGATTAAGGGCAGTCTGGTTGAGGACGAGGGTTGCCTCGAAAGAAACAAAATAAACCTGAAAGGTGCAGAGCGCCAAGACCCTTGACATCGCGCCGCGCCGCGCGTTAGGCGGTGCTCGCCAGGGGCCGAGACCCTGGCGCGGGGGGTAACTAATTACCGTTTCAACGGTGGGGTGTTGAGTATCAACGACGACGTTGTAATGACGAGCCATTGATGGAACATCGGGCCCAATTTCAGGTAATTTACATGTATAAAATTCCAGGGAATTTTTGGAACAGACAAAGTCTCCTACATCACACACTGGAATAAACGACAAACTGAACCAAATCGCTTTGAATCCCAACATGTATTTCCACACCAGCCAACTATCTCACACAGACTCAGAGGCAAGTCCAGACCCCCCCAAGCAAAACCAAGGCAGAATCGGCAGCACTGCAAATCGACCAAACCGAATAACGCCAGCCCATGATGACACCTCCCACCCCCCATGCCTCCCACCTCCCGCAAGGTACCATTCTGTGGCAAGCGATATACCAGCCGGCCGGATACCAAACTCCAGTCCGTCCCCATACCCCGTTCCTCCACCATGCCCAACCCTCCCCCCCAACCGCCCATCCATCCCAATAAAAGATAAAGCAAAAGTACGTACAGCGCGAAGACGAGAGAAAAGCAGATATAACTACCAGCAAAACAGTTCTGTATCCCTGGGTGCGCACACACCAACCCAGTTTCCGCCTCATCCCCAAGTCATCCAACAAGAGGGGGCCAACAAAAACAGTCCCAACCAGACCGAGGGGGGGCCAAGTGCCTTGCGGCAGCCGCCCCAAAGAAAGTAAAATAAACCACCAATTCGACTTGACGCAGGCTCGCTCGCCTGACAACTGACAACACCAGGCACCATCCCGCTCGCTCGCTAGCAACCGTCTCCAGAAACGCCAGACAACAACGGCAAAGACCCCAAATGCAGCATGCCATCATGCCGAATCAGAGCGACGTCATTCATACTCGTAACCGTCAGCGCCGTGGCTAAAAAGCGTCCTCGTCCGTCCACTCGGTGCTCCCAGATATGGTGCGGTTCCCCTCCCCGTCCAACGTCCCATGGCCAGCATGTGTCGTTGGCGGAATCCCCCCCTGTCGCTTAGCCTGCCCGGGACCCGCTCGGGCATACGCCGTGTCCGGCGACAGCCTCTTGCCTGCTCGTGCCGCGCGCAACTTGGCGTAGTACGTGTCCGACGCATCCATTTCCGGCTCCGAGTTGTCGTCGTACGTCTCCCAGTTCTCTGACCCCGTTACCACCGTCGACGTGGCTGATATTTGTCGACCGGGCGGGGGCGCTTGGGGGTAGAAGGGTTGGGCTGGCGGCCTCATCGTCGACTGGTAGTCTCGCGACATGGGCCTGCTGTTGTTATTTGTGAGGTATCGATCGTCGTATACGTCTTCGGGCTCGACGTTTCGGACTATGCTCGACCCAAGCCCGGTGCCCCGGTACGGGTTGGCTGGCGTCTCGAGCTCTGGGGGTGGGAGGAGCTCGCGCATCTTTGGTGGCGGTGCCCGCATCATCGGGGCGCCGTGTCGCTGGTTCCCCGGCTCGGCCCTCGATTCCGGTCGTACTCTTTCGGGGGAGTTATTCCCGTGCCTGAGGTTCGACAGGGGGACACGAGCAGGAATTCGCGACGGGCTCCCCTTGGGGTTACTGGGAGGGGCCTGGCTTCTTGTCTGAGGCGGCTTCGGCGCCGTGACAACGGCAGGGGTCCTCGTTTTCGCCGACGCTCGAAGGTTGCCGACACTATTTGCTCTGCTCAGAGCACTTGGCTTGACCACCTTGGCCGAGGCTGCTGGCGCCGGAGTTTTGGATCGGGGTCCGGGCGCAGGTCTTCCCTCGTCCAACTCAATGACATCGAGATAGCGTTCCCCATGTACCAAAAATGGGCGGCCATATTCGTCCTCCCACTTCTCGAGCAGCTTGCGGAGCTCGGCCGCGACCTTGGGAAGTTCCTTGGAGATTCTCTTCCTCATTTTCTCTTCCCTCAACAGCTTGCCCGGGTCGCGCCTTTCGCCCTTTTGCCCCCTCATCATCAACCGGGAAGCGTCTTGACTCGACGCTGCCAATTCGTCGCGATCGTGGGTCAGGGTTCGGTGCCGGTCGACGAGGGCGAGCGTGGGGGCGCGCTGTTCTTTCAGAGCCTCCAGCCGAGCAATCTCCCGTTCGTGCGCTTCGAGAAGGGCGTCGCTGTAGACATCCGAGAATGCCGGGGTAAAGTCGAGCATCTCGTCTTCCGACAGGAAAAGCGCGTCCCAGAGCTCCTGGAGCTTGAAGCGAGCATCTTCCACAAACAGATGCAGGTTCTGGTGCTTCAACTCGTTGAGACGGGACAGCTCGTCCTCGAACTCGTTGATCTGCCGAACGCCACAGCCACGGTTGCTGTTGAGGAACGCCTTACGCTCCTGGTCCTCGATCCCAAGCTTCTCCCAGAGCGCTTCGACGGCCACCTTGAGATCCTTCAGTCGCTTCTCGCGGGCCTTCTTTTCGTCGGAGAGCTTGTCTCTCTTTGTGCGGAGTCGAGCGACGTCTTCTTCGTGGAGGCCGAGCTGCTCGGGCGCATCGCGGTAGTACTTGACAATGGCGCTGTCGGTTTGGGCTTGTGGGGTTCCAAGTTCGGCCCACAGCTGGATGATGTTCTCGGAGAGGGACCGCACTGTCGCGACCCGGCGGGTGTACTCCTCGTAGACTCGTGTGAATTCGTCGTCAAGCTTGTCGACGTACGAGGGCGACAGGTCAAAGGTGGGTGGGATGGACTGGTTCGGCGCAGTGGGGGGGAGCGCGAGCTTGACAAACGTCGGCTCGAGGTGGAGGGAGTATGATTCGAGGGCCTGCACAAGTTCTGGTGGTTGTCAGCATGCGTCTGCGGACAGCGCGTCCGGTGGGGGGTGCCTCACTCTTAACCTGTTCGTAACGCTCCCGGTGGAGCTTGTTGATCTGGACGTGCCTCTCCTTGAGGAACTGCAAGCATCTGGTGAGGGGGTATGTGATCTTGAGCTCGTCGTCGCCTTCGGATTGGTAGTCGCGCCGCGGCTTGGAGTCGTCGAGTGAGCACTCCATCTGGCGGATGATGGTAATGACCCTTTGCGCCTCCTCGATCATGTCCTTCTTCTCGGCCGTGACCAGACGAACTTGGTTGTGCAGCGCCTCGGACAGGGCCGAAAAAAGCTGCGAGGGAAGATGTCAGGACGAGGTGCAGGAGGGGCAGCGGCGGGAGCGGGAGCATACCTCGGATTCTCTCGTTTCGCGGTCATGGTTAGGGACCCCGATCTCGTCAAAGAGCCCGTGCAGTTGGCCGATGATGGTGTTGACCTGCTGGGCCAGGTAGCTGGTGTCCATGTTGCCGGCTGGGTGAGGGGCAGGCGGCGGATGGTGGTTGGTGGTCAGTGGGTCGGCGAGCGGGCTGCAAATGCGGTGCGCACCGAGCGGACTCCGCGGAAAAGGTATCGTCGAGCGTCGCAAGTATCAGGCGGTAAAGTTGTCGTCGATGGCGGGGCGTGGCATCGAGTAAATGCCGTGCAGCTGGCAGTCGGAACGTGACTCGTCGAAGGACTCGGATTCCAAGCAGATGGACTTGAGCGTCCCCGCAGCTACCTAGTCAATGTGACTCCAGCAGCGATGCATCTCAGGGAGGAAGAAGGGAAAATAGGTTGCTGTCGCTGTCGCTGTCGTCGTCAACAGTCGCAGGTCGCAGGTCGAGGTCGCAGGTTGTACCGGGAGAGAGGGATAAAAGAGTGGCAGAGTACGCGATCGATTCCAGATGTTGTGATCGGAGAGGTGGTGTAAGGAGACTCGAGAGGGGGAGTGGTGGCCCGGCCGAAATCATTGGACAACAGCCCGTTTCACCAAGTTGATTGTTGGTTGCGCGAGAATCCTGGCTCGTGCAGCCGGTCGCCATAGCAACTGGTTTCTATTTTTCGCTTTTGGTCACGCCTTGGCAGAGTTTCAGAGAGACAACTCCACCTGGATCCTCAATGGCAAGCTCAACTTCGATACGCGACATTGGACCGCGAACATGAGGAGACCAGATCAAAACGTCATCAACTTGCCCACCTCTACAATATGGCTTTTGACTTGAGGAAAGTCACCAAGAGTACTTCAGCAACGCGTGTCAGTCCACAACATTCCACTGCTGTTGTTCTCCTCCAACACCCCCTCAGCTGAACCGAGTTCTCCGTATTGGCGCAAAGTAAACAGCATTTCTGCCATCCACATCTTCAGCTGGTTATTTCCGTGGCACCAAGCCCACCTGGGCAGCCAACCTTGCCGGACTCCACGACGACCTCCACTATCTCTTCCGAGCACCGACGGGAGCTGTCTCTGCCCCGCACCCATGTGCTCGAAGCTCTTCCCCGGACCAAGCTCTCCCGACCCTGACCTTGGTGGTGAGGTAGTAAACTTCTAGAAGCTCTGATCATCCAACATCCCCGTTCGGAACACTTGCGCATCCCATCTGAACCTGTTCCAAATGCGCCAACTCCTTCCAACCCTTTCGCCATATCCGCACCTATCAAAACGGCGATACCATCAAACGCCGCCCAGGACCCTTGCACCAACGGCATGGACCAAGAAGAGGACCAAACATCTTCCAAAAAGGTGCTTTGACGCTCGTTTCTTCGGGGTAAACACACGGCTCCAAACGCGCTCGTCAACCTGGAGCTCCCCGCCGCTGTGCCTCGCGGTTTAATCTATCGCGACAGGTAAACCGGGAATTTCTCAGTTGTGTCGAGCGCACCGGCCGCCGCACTATACTATCGAGGCCGTCGTCGGCTATTTCATCGCACCAATGTCCCTGTTGTTAAGGGGCGCATCGGCATATCTCCCCTCCCTAAGGGGTGGAGGTTTTAGCATCGACGACATCCGACAATGGCGCGCTCGGGGCGCTTCTGGAGATCCAGTTGGAATTTCTGAAAGTTGAGAGATGGAAGCGATGGAAGCGCACCTCTGAGGCAGGCGTCTCGGCCCTGCTGTACGGACAGTTGACTGCCAATAGGGCCGATAGGTTCGATCACGGGCGTTGCCATTTCCCCTCCGTTTCGGCCAGCAAGATGGATCCAACCTGGAGTCCCTACCTATAGGGCACAAGATGCAGAAAATGCAAAGGCGGAGCAGGGACGGGCTCGAAACGCAACTAAACCTCAACCATGAAAAGACAGCAGGGCGAACGCCGGGGGTTTGACTTGGTGCTTCCAAAACAAACAACAGCCTCCAAAGTTGGGCTCTGGCTGATGTGTACTTCCCCGCACCAAAACCATGGATGCGGTGGAGTTGCTAACACGAGGGAGACGAACATCCCCCACCATGTCCCGCCATGTCGAGCTCGAGAAACACCCCAGAGACCAGGAGCATTCATGTCGAGCATTCTCCCGTAAATGAAGCCGGGACTCACGTCTGCCCGGTCCCCTATCTCAGTCCACGAGTCCCAGGTTGAAAGGAGGACATCACCGGAAGAAGCTGCAATCCCCCGATGATCAAGTCGAAAGGTCGGGCTTGGGAGTCCTCGGCATGTCGCAGTCCCAGGGTCGGATGCCTCTGGACACGGCCGGTCCGTGAAGCAATAGTGTCCTTGACGTAGCCATCCAGGTCAACTCGACGACATCATTCCTGCACAAGGCATTTCGGCGTCGAAGGCACACGTACGTCGATTCCTCCAAGGCCGGGGTCGTGGAAACGCAGTCCTTGGCCGCCGACTTACCCGTTCTTCGAGGCCCGGAGTCGTCGGTTTCCGGCAGTCTTCTAGACTGCTGGGGAACGTCGTGGTTTCGGCGCCAAGTCTGTCAATCATTGTCAATCCTGGAGTCATCAGACGAACGACGACGTCGCTGGCGGAGAATAAGCGGGCTGCATTGACGAGGGAGCGTCAGGTTCTGTCTCTGGATGTTGAGCCGTACCGTCGCTGTCGACAGGTTGGACTGGCTAAACGACGATACACGACCGACGGTGGATTGGCGGCAGCGGGCGCACAGACGGCAGATGGCGATGATGGTCCTGGGGAGGGGAGAGCGGCGTCATCTCATCTTTTCGACTGCAACCCTCTTTGTTCGTCCGGCTTCCATTGCAGGACGAGTGCATCTGTCGTTGCAAATCTCAGGTGGTGCTGCTCGAGGCCCTGTCCCTGCTCCATCGTCTGTTCCACTCGACGTGATCGGCCAAAGCATGCAGTCCTGGAGATTCGAGACGTGGTGAGGGAAGTCGTCCGGTAGCCGATTGCTACTGTGGGGGATTCGGGGAGGGGGGGCGGGGCCAAGCTGCCCGCCATCCAGTCGAGCGGTCTGTGTGGCCTCTGATCTTTGGTGGTGTGAAAGTGTGGAAGGAAGTGCTTGTCAGGGGCAAGAGACAAGACCCTTTGCGCATCGCATTGATATTTGGTCCAGGCACGAGCCAATTGCTGGCCCTCGCTTTGGCTTGCCTGTCCCCGCCGACTGCCGAAAGAAGAGGGTAGCTGGCGCCTGATTGGCCAAAAACTGCCCTCTGACCCGCACCTTCCCGCGAGCCGCGAGTTTGAGACTGCAGGGGTAAGTGCTTGACCTCAACGACCCCTCGTCCCTCTCTTTCTCTTCATCCTCAACTCTCACCACCACCACCACCACTGGGTAGGTAGCGAGCAACACCTGCAGCCCGGTGTGTCTGCAGAGTCAATGGAAGCAATTTGGACAACTCCCCACTTCCCCAGACTATCTCTGCACGGATCACTTGCTTCTCCCTGCCCCTCCGGCAGTTTTCTCGTTCGTCTTCGTGGACATGCCCGTCCGGTTTCCATGACTGGAAAATTCCAAGCGGTTTGATCACCTTGCCCTCCCCCAACAGGCCACCTTTCACAGGCCACATCCCATTGCGTCGTCGTACCAACTTTCTGACCGTACGGTATGGTGGATGCGTCCCAAGATCTGGCCTGGCCGGACCTGATCAAATACTTTTCCGCTTCGTCGTCTTCGCCCCGCCGCCCTGCCTTACCGACGGTAGATGGCCGCCCCGGCAGCCAGGACGCTTCCTGGAGCGTATGAGAGTACCATTTACCCGTCCCGTCTACGTAGCCCTGGGCGTCGAGAGGGACCACCATGACCGGTCTCTGGCACCGAGCCCGTCTCCCCAGTCATAGTCACCGCTCAGCAAGGGCCGTCCGTCTCTGGCCGACAGCGTCATCCTCATCTGACAGGCCGGGGTCGAGTTCCTCTCTACGGCAGCTTATCACAGCTTCAACTCATGCCCTGCTTTTTGGTCTTTTCGGTCTCTTCCAGCTCCTTCTGCATAACCGCGGTGGCGAGATGGCAGCGGTTTGCATGAAGTTGAGCCGCATGCTCTCGCCACTCGTGGGCTATCTTTGCGCATCTCTGGGATTCGGCACTCCCCGGCTGGCCCTCAACAGCGTCTGCAGAGACGATTGACACATGAGGCAGATTTATCCGGCCGGGTCCTCTGTGTGTGAGCCATCGGTGGAAAGACAACATGAGACGGCGCGGGGATCGACATGCACACCTCTCTGTCGGCCCTCGCCTTCGTCTCTGCCGCTGGCGCACGGCGGCCACAGCCGGTGATGGTGGTGCTCTCTCCCCAGATCCAGGAGCATGATCCGTTTCCTGTCATCCATCCCGTCCCTCGTGGCTGACGCCGTCCGTCTATAACTTGATGCATATGCCCACCCCTCTACGTCGAGTTTATATCTTGCTCTGCCGATACCTCTGGACCCTTGACTGCCGCACCACCGCCATTCAGCTGTCTCTTGATGGACCCATTACGATTCAACAACTAGGACGTCTGGAATGAGATAACACCCACAACATCAAGCGTCATGGACGCCTCTTCCTTTGGAGCATCGCCCAGCCAGGGCTCGAGCTTGGGCTCGGGCTCGACTGGGCTTCAGACCTTTGCGCTCTTCGTCAACTTCTTCTTCCCCTCACTGGCTCTTGTTGTTGTCACAACTCGGTCGGCTGGGAACCTGATCAACCACCAGTTCAAATTGGACGACTGGTTGGTTTGCATAGCCATGGTCATGTCCGTCGCCGAGACTGTCCTCAGCTACTTTTGTAAGACTTTCTCCATGCAGGTGGCTTGGGAATACCAGCTGACGAACAACAGTCATCAAAACCAACTTCATCGGCGCCCCCTCCAACCGGGTTCCCCTCGGGAACCAAACCGAGGCGTTGGTCTGGGGCTATGCTGTGCAGATTCTCTACAACCCCATCTTGGCTCTGGTCAAGGCCTCGGTGCTGGTCTTCCTGGCCCGCTTATTTGAGCAAAAGCCAGGCGTTCGCCGCGCCCTCGTCTGGCTCAATGTCATCAACATCGCCCAGATGATTGGCGTCTTCTTCGCCATCACCCTTCAGTGCATGCCGATTGCCTTCAACTGGGATCCCACCCTCCGGGCCGGCCGCTGCGTGGACCGCCGGGTGCTCTATGTCAGCACTTCTGCTTTCAACATTATCATGGACGGCATCCTCATCGGGATACCGCTCTGGGTCTTTAGCGGCCTTCAAATTCCGAGACGCACAAAGATTGGCATCATGTTTGTGTTTGTGCTCGGGTTTCTGTGAGCATCGCGTTTCCTCCGAGTGGGTCAATAGCTAACTCCCTCCAGTGTCACCATCACGTCCATCATACGCCTTCTCTTTCTCCTCCAAGGCCTTTTCGGACTCTCCATCTTCCCGGGCCCGATGACGGGCGTTGGGTTTATCACTTCGGGAATCGAGATCAACCTGGCACTGGTGACCGCCTCGGCACCGGCCCTCCGGGTCATCTTCCGATCCCGCGAGCGCGGCGGCCTCTTCCGCCGGACCTTGGTAGCGCCGACCCCCGTGGACGAGGAGAAGGGAGGCGCTGGCCAAAAGTCGGTAGGGTGGCAGACCCCCAAAGCAGGGACCACCACCTTTATGTCCAAGCTCGGCCGCCGCGGAAGCCGCGGGGGCCGAAGAGGCAGCTCGAGAAGCACCCGGGGTAACCGCGGCGGCAAGATCAAGCCCATCATCCGCGTGCGGACCGAAGCCCTCGAGCTCCGCAGCCAGTCGCCGCGGTCCAGCGAGGAAGAGGCCATGACCAACAACGGCATCATGCGCGTCTCGGACATCCAGCGCGAGATCGACGGCATCGCGATGGAGATCGCCGCCACCGGCTCTGGGGCGTACGCCTCTCGTCCATCCACGGGGGGGACCATGTCCGGCCGGGTTCCCTCGTTCGCGCTCTACCCATCCCTCGCCAACCCGCCTCTTCCCCGCCCGTCGACCAGCGGCGACGGAGCGGGCGGCGCCAGGCGGTACCCCGAGCGGTACTACAGCGAGAGCGTGTATCCCGACACGGACTACGACGACGATGGAGACCGCGTCTCGCGCTATGGCGGGAGGCGGTTCGGCGTCGTCACGCCAAAGGGGACGACGCCCACGGCGACGTCGTGGAGGCAGGCGGGCGGACGGCCGTTTTGAGGCCGTCGATGATTACCGTACATACTCCTTTCTCATCTCTCGCTTACGACACGGCATTGCATACATACCAGGGGCGCTTTTTTCTCTCAACACTCGATGATGGCATTGTTCTTTTTATATATACCCCACGGCTCGGGCGCTGGGCTTGGAATAGCTGTACTGTTTCTTTTGTATGGGCAGGAAGGAGCCTTGGTTAGAATAGGGGCCACACCTGTGGAGGGGGCTGGCGCAATTTTCTCTTGATTTGGATCTGGGGGGAGATGGGATACCGCAGCAGGCGGTAAGGATGGAGGTGAGCCTCTTGCGCGCAATATTAGACAAGCTCAAAGGGGCTCGTGAAGTACCTGCAGGGAGAGGGGTCCAGAGCCAAATAATACATCAACAACTCAATATGAAGCCCTGTGTTCCCTATCGTGATGCCAACACACCCAGCCGAGTTTGCAGGGGCTCTCCTCTGCCAAACAGTCTGACCCTCAACCCAAAGAGGAGAGAGCAGCGACATCACTCGGAACGACCGCCGACATAGGCAGCTACCTACCTACCTACATTGACAATCAGGGGCACAGAACACCCGAGACCCCCTACCCTCCAGCGGCCACCTACCCCCCCCCCCCCCACTCCCTCGTCAAAACCAAACCGCCCGACCCGAACCGATCCCGCCGAGCCTCCCTCGGAAGGCAACCGACGCAATACCGACGTCGACATCCTTCCACGGGAATAGCGCATGAAAGGCGAGGTATCCGTCGCATGACATCGGCCCAGGGCAACTGGCCAGGCAGGTTTTCGAAACAGGTACGCTACGCTGCGCCTGGCGCCGGTCTAGGTAGGCCGCGATGCGGAAGCTTAGCCGACCTACCTACTTGGGTAGGGACAGTTTGACGTTTTCGTTGCTCCTTTTGCCATTGTCGCAGGTTTCGGCAGGATGACGGCGGCTGGTGTCGATCATGCTGGCTGGCAGGTTAGTTCAGGGTTTAGAGTCGACGTCATGGCGTGACCTGCTTGCCAAGTCGTGTTTGTTAAGTGCCCGGGCATGGAGAGGGAGTTGACATGGGAAGAGGTGCTGATGGCGGAGTGACTCCTCTTCTCGGGCATGCCTTTTCTCGCGGAAAGGTTTTCACATGATGAGAAAAAGGTTGACCACACACCCATTTCGCCATCGTGAACAAAGTCGCCTCCCCCTGGACGGCGACCCCTGACGCGGCTCATGCGGGCCATCCACGCCCGGCACCGTCCCGCCGGGGGGGTCGGTGGCACACCCACACAACGGCCACCACCTCGGCAACATGAAAAATAAATACGAAAAGAGGGTTGAACCCTCTCTCCCTCTCTTATGTTTTTGATGCCGCGGTTTTGTTCCGTGGTCTCCATCCAACAACTGCCGCAGGAAATATGCGAGATTCCCCTCTTACTCCCAACTGCCCGTCACGGTCTGGCTCCCGTCAATCCTCGCCCTTCCTTCGGTCTGATATCAGAGAGAGGTGAGAGGTCGTTGGCCTGCCGGAAGGCTCAATGAGGGAGGTCTGTACGCCAGCCCCCAAGTACTACAAGATAGCCTATCCCAGGACCGGCATTTCAACCCCAATCCAGTGCCCTAGCCGGCCGGGGGAAGAGAGGCGAAGGAAAATGCCCCCACTAAAGAGAACCATTCGAATTTTCTCTCGGTGGGGCCTCCCCCACGGCCCGAATGTCGGGCATCAAGGAACACCCCATCATCATCGTCATGTCACTGTGGGCCAGGCGGTCCGGAGGCCTGCTGCGGAAATCGGAGGTTGTCGGGCAGCGGCTTTTCGAGGTTTGCTGCTCGTGGGAGTGGGGTGTGTGCGGGTTTTATTCCCCACTTTGTGAGACGGGGCGGGAGGTTGGGGGATTGTCGGTGTTTTTGGGCGGTTGTAGAGTTGCCAAGTTGGACGTGGCAGGCAGAGCAAAGAGTCTGCATCTTGGGATCGACTTGTGCTGGGTATGAAAGCAGGATGGTGGTCGACGCACCCCGCGTCTCGATGGCGGGGGATCCGGGGTCGTGTTTGTTTTTGTGAGTCGGTAAGTCTGTCATATTTGGTGGGTGGTATTTTGGATCGGAATCTACATGTACTGATAAGGAGGTCAGCTTGATGCATCCATGTGCATATGCCTAGCCGCGTCAAGATGACGATGTGGTGGGATGGGGGAGGACTTTGGGGACAAGCATCGAATCTGCGGGGAAATATCCCGAGCTCAAGATCTTTTTGATGATTGCTAGGGAGTTGCAGAAATCTCAGGCTTGGATGGTCTCTTTTGCGCAGTCGCCCGAGGTCTTCCCAAGTCATACATGCGTAGATTCTGTCGCTGGATGATATCCACTGCCCGAGGTCTCTGTGTTCAGAATGAAAACGCACCCCACGCTTCCCATGTAATCAGCGCGCAGCCGTTGGCTGCGGTGAACCGAAACGGAAGTCCAAAGTACTTCTGGCAGGTAACGACGGTTCAACCCACAGCGGACAGGATGCAAGAGAGCCTGAGATAGCGGCGTAGTACCGAGTATGTTGTGTTTTTCTTCTTCTCTGCTGGGATGCTGAAGAGAATTCAAAGTCCTTTTGGGCATCCAGGCATCTCGTCGATACTTTGTAGCTGATGTCTCAGAACCTTGGCCTCCCTCCCCAAGAGCACATGACAGAGGAGGTGAGGCCATCGAAACTCGACAAAAGGCTGAGTCTCGGCCTGGCCAGAGCCACGAGACCCCAAGATGGGTACCAGAACAACCCCCAAATTGAACACAGAAGCTGCGGGTGGGTGCGTGGGAGTCTGTCTTGTGCGACACGGGCGTTATCACTCGAGTGACCTGGCAGCCTGGGCCGGCCAGCTTCCGATCATGAATCTCTTATCAGTTGATCCACCGCCCTGTAGGCTGTCGGTGGTGGCGGCCGATGCACTTAAAGTTGCAGGTATCGCCCTCGCCGACTTCAAGTCGGCTTGAAACTTGTCATTGCTCTATTCGTTGTCCCCCCTTTGCGACAACCTGGGGATCGAAGCATTTCCAATCCGCGCCCTCTCCCGCCTTCTCCTCCAGGACACGCATCGTTCCATCCGCCTGGGCTCTCTGTACACAGTACCTACTTGGACCCTGCCGCTCGTCACGCTGCATAAGGCGCAACCCCTCCATCAGACCCTGAACCCGAACCCGACGCGACCCCGAGAGAACCAGGTGACGACGGTCGTCTGCGGATCCCCTTCCATTCTTCGAGAAGACAAGCCTGTTTTCCCCCAACCCGCCTCTCCACCGCCGCCAACCTCTTGACCTACGACCTACGACATTCCCTCGCGATACCCTCGTTCTTCCAGGCCAACGCTGATCGATCTTGGACGACTCGGATCACGACCGCATCTCCGGTCCTGAAACAATCAGCCGGAGCCAAACGTGACGGTGGAACCCGCCGAAGGCGAGTCTGTGTTACGTATTTTTACGTACTGGAATTGCCTGCCGCTCGCCGACACGGTGCACGACAACGGGCCCTGCATTTGAGCCCTGCTGGAGCCGTCTCGGCGTTTTGTTGGTGGCGGCGGCGCGAGCAGGCTCAACGAGGCAAGTGGACAAGTGGACAGTGGATACACCCCCCGGCAATGAGCGTCCGCCCCAACCGGCCCACTGGATTTCGCTCTGCCGGTCGCCTCGGAGGGTATTGGGCACCAGGGCTTCTGCAGCACCCACCAACAGGTGCAGGCCAGTTTCGACAACATGACCTCGATGACCCCCCGTTCCTTTCTCTTGTCTCGCCAAAACCAAGTCGCCCACAATAACCCCCCCACAAACCGCCCAACTATCCGACAGTCCTCGTCGCTCTCGCCCTCGCCCTCGCCCTCTCGCCCGACCACCGTGCTGCCTCTCTACACGAAGGAAAAGGATGAACTTTTGCGAGACCGGACGACCAGCACCAAGAGCAGTGACATCACCATCGCGGCCATGCCCATCAAGCGCAGAGAGGCCAGCGCCAAGTCGCCTGCCCTCAGTCCCCCGAGGACGACGACGATAATCACCCGACCGACGACCCCGTCCAGTCCAGTCGAGATTCCCTCGAGGCCAAAGTCTCGAGAGCGGACACGCGCGCCTCACAACCACCGTCAGCATGGAGATAGGAGACGACACCCGTCCCTGCACCGATCCAAAGATGTCCACAACCCCGACGCCATTCCAGCCTCCGTGGCAGCGCTCCTGGCCATCACCAGCATCCCGCCGCCACGGGGATCCCGGAGCATGCGCCAGCTCCGAAACGGCCTCGACAAGAGGATGACGGTCGAGTCCATCATTGAGAGGTCGCAGGAGTCGGAGCAGGAGCTGAGCCTCTCCCTCAGCAAGAGTCCCCTGGACCTGCTCCTAACCCCTCCCGAGGATCTCGAGGACGACGACCTGTCTGTCTGCGACAGCACCCTGGGGTCCGTCCTCTCGACCCGAACCGTATCGGTAGAGTCGATGCCGTCCCTGACCAGCTCGTTTTCCACGGATGCCCTCTCTTCGCTCGGCTCGCCTCACACACCGGCCAGGAGAAAGAAGGTTCAACCCACCCGCAGCTCCCTCGAGCCCTTGTCATCTCCGCCTGGCAAAGTTGGACCCGACCACCCGCTTTCGCGGACCAACTCGAACACGGCCGTTGAGGAACTCGATTTCCGCGTCTTCGACTCGGACAAGGACGAGTCGCAGGACAAGAAGGCGTCACGGTTACAGTTCAAGCCGCTCAAGTCAGCCTTCAAGTCCAACCTAACCGCCTCGCTGCGGGCCTTGCGCCAGGCGGCCCGTTCCTTTTCGAACATCAACTTCTCGTCCATCCCCCCCGAGGACTTTCTCACCCGATCGATCCTGACGCTCGACCCACAAGTCCCGTACACGGACGAGCGCAGACCGCAGCTGGAGGAGGAACCGACAGCTGCGCTGCGTCGCTATCTCAACCCGACGACCTCTGTGCGACTCGAGCAGCCCTTGTCGGTGGCACCCAGCCCTGTGACGAAAACGTTTACGGCCTCTATCCAGATGCAGACGTACAAGGTGCACCGAGCCAAGGGGTCCAGCTCTCGCATCCCCCCCCCCTCGGTTGGACCCTCGGCGACGTCGCGCGCAACACAGAACTCGCCGCGCAAGTCTATGGCGACCGAGTACTCGCTTCCCGGCCCGCGGCAGCGCGAGATGCGGGAGAATTCAGACTTCATCCGGGTCGCCGTCATGGAGATGGCCATGCGGAAGCGAGGCAAGCTCGACGACCAGCAGCCGGGCCGCGCTCGCTGGGCTCTCCCGCCACGCAAAACCAGCCCCAAGCCCTATCTGATTGGCGATGACGGGGTTCCTGCGCGCTGGGTGGCAATCTTGTCGGATTGATGGGCTCCCTCGAATCGGCGTCCCCGGTCGCCCAAGAGTCACTGCCGACGAGATCCGGACCGCACCCCCAAACGCCATCAAACGAAGATACAACCTATGCGCTTCAACCGAAATCCTCAATTGCGCGCACCGACGCCAATGGTGACACCCGACGAGGGAGACGGTCAGCTTGCAGCCTGATGCGGAAGGTAGCAAACAGGGCGCGCACAGCATGGAAGCGAGCAAATTCGCAGCACTACGATCAGGCACGAGCCATTCCCACGACCAACCCGCCGAGGGACCTCTGCGCCCGTCCGGAGGGCTCGGTTCAACTTTTGCGCTTCTGACTGACGAGCGCGTCGGACAACGCACACGACAGCAGCCCAACTGCCTGCCCCACGCGGGATAAGCGTGGGGTCCTGCCAGTGAATGGCTGCGTCACGGATCATCGTCGACCGGTCAGGGAAGAGAAAAAAAAACCTGGCGCTGTTCCATCCCTTATTCCCGCATGCAGAGCGATGGATTGGGGCACTATCGAACATTTCAAGTCAAACAACCACACCACCACATCCCGTGCCGCGTGGGTTCCGGCAGGCAAGCGGCACCACGTCACCATCGGGCAACCGACATTGTCTTTAGCCTTTTTTCTCTTCTCTTTTCGTCAGGGCAGACATGTTTGTGGGGATCCACATCGCGCGAACGCATCGCATTGCATCGCATGGGACAACTTGACCATTGGCTTCTGTCTTTTTTTTTTTTTTGTTGGGTTTGGAGCATGGCGGGGCATGAATGGCATCGGACCCCTCATCAACAACAGCAGCAGCATCTTGTCTTTTTTTTTCCCTTTGTCAGAATAAAGGAGCGGTAGGCGGCATTTTTGGCATAGGAGTTGGCGGATACCAGGCAGGCATGAATGGGGAAAGGGGAGGAAGACACACAGAAGGAGACGGGGTCCATCACTGGATGAAGAAGGGATGGAAGGGTCTGGCATGGCATGGCACGGCGTATCTCGGACAGGTGGGCTGGGAGTGGGTGATGAGAAACCACAGCAGCAGCGGAAAGCAAGAAAGCAGCAGCAGCACAATACCCCCGTTTGCATTAATTCCTCCTTTTTTTCTCTTTCTCTCTACTAGCTCTTTTTGGTTCATGACATGGAACATCTTTTTCTCTCAACAATCTTTCCAGTCGCTACAGTTCAAGCCCTGAATGATTGTTAGCGCGGTACACAGACCGGGGTGCTGATCCACTAAATGGAGCAAGAATAGGGTATAATGTGATCGTCCTGGAGTTTCGGCAACGCCCACCAACGAATTGGATATCCTCGGAGAGCTTCCAGGATTTCCTTGTCCAGGAGGTGGGCCGAAATAAAACTTAAAACCAGGATAATTTGTGTGTAAACGCACCGAAATGCTACCCAAATGGCTTGAAGTCCCGCGCTAACAATCATTCAGGGATTAGACTGTATGGGCGTGCATGTTGTGCGTACCAACCTCTATGCTTTCCAAACCGACCCACAGCAGCAGCAGCAACATCTATCGAGGCATCTCTCTCTCTTCCCTCGGGTCGAGAACTACCGGAGAGATGGAGACGGCCGGCACACGCACGCATATGGCCCACCGGTTTCACAATTCCACTTCCACCGACGACAACAGTCGTGGGTGGCGAGAGCTGATGAGGCGAGACGAGGCCGAGAGCGAAAAGAGGAACCACGCGGTGGGGCTGAGGGCTGGAAGGTGGGTGGATCTCACGCTGGTCTAGAAGCTTTTTTTCTGCTTCTTTCCGTCTTTTTTCTTTCTTCGAACCCTGGAACCCTCCCCTCTTCGACGTTTGAACAGCCGAACTGAATGGACTCGACCTGGAAGATCGAGAGGGCTGGATCTGAGCATGAAACTGACTCGGGCTCGCTCGCCCTACTCGGAATCGGATTCGGGCTCTTAGAGTCGTGGACGGAGGGGAGGGGGGCTGGATCGGCCCGGCGGCTGCTGGTCTCGGTCGACGGGGTCGAGGTCGGTCGGTGGGAATGCCTCGGAGGTTTGGTGGGTGCCGGTCTTCTGGCCTGGTCCGGCCTGGTCTTGAGAGGGTCGGTCGGTCTTTCTCTCTCGGAGGGGCTAGTCTGAAGAGGTTGAAGTTGTTGGGTTCATTCACCGTTGTCGCTGAGGCCGTGGTCATACACGCCGGCTGGTGACGATTTGAGCAGCCAAGTTGGCAAGTGCCTGAGCATCATCCGTGGCCATGCCGAGAGGCTTCCGCCGTCTTTTCAGGAGGCAGGAGAACCCCGAAACGCAAGGTAAGTCAAGATATAGTCAACAAAACCCCAGCTGTTCCCCTAGCGCTAGACGACGTCGCACCAACCCCATGACGCCATCACGGGCGCCATCTCCGGGAGCGGGCCGCAGGATCACGACATTGGGGAACTAGGAGCGGATCCAGGTTCCCGGGACGGCTAGCCTTGGCCGTGCCGGCGGACTGGGAAGAGAAGATGCAAAGGTGTTCGTTCCCCTGGTGACGACATTGAGGCGTCAAGAGTCGTGATGGGTACGTTACACAGTAGACTGATGTTGACGACATGCGGTCGGACGAATGACATCTCCCCGTTGCATAGCAAGCACATGGTCCAAGACCTGCATTACTCATACTCTCCTCACATATCCTTTATACAACCTCGCATGACATAACAAAAGAATCCCCCCCTTTACTCGGCCTCCTTCCCCTTGGCCGCCTGCTTCTTCGCCCACTCCTGCGCCTTGGCCGACACCCTCTCCCTGCTCTTGGCATCCCCATTCTCCTCCTCCCATGCCGCCCACCGGCGGAACCACGCCTTGGCCTGCTTGGGCTTGAGCCCCTTGGCCTTGGTGCCGCGCTCAAACAGGTCGCGCACCGCCTCCGGGTCGTCGTCGCCCGTCGTCACCTCGAGGTCCAGCAGCTGGTTCCACAGGTCAAACTTCTTGGGCCACGTCGCCAGCAGGTTGTCAAACAGCGTGCGGCCCTGGTTGCGGTCGCCGTGGGGCGAGCGGAACTCGAGCGCCGCGAACCGCGGCACCAGCGCCAGGTACAGGTGCGTCTGCGTGCCGAGCGCCTGCGTGGCGCGCTTGAGGAGCGCGCGCGCCCGGTCGGGCGAGTGCCGCTTGGTGTGCAGGAATTGCGCGTAGTTGACCCAGACGTCGACGGATTTGGAGCCGAACTTTTTGAGGATCTTTTCAAAGAGGTCGTCGGCGCGCTGGTGGCGGGGTTAGTTGGCTGTTTGAACACACAAGAAAGGGGTGAGATGACGCACGCTGTACTTCTCCGACTGGATGTAGATGCTGGCCAGTCGCTCGTAGACCTCCTGCTGGTCATTGTAGGTGCACGCCCGCTTAAAGACCTCTTCCACCGTCTCGTCCGTTCCGTAGGCGACCTCCAAGTTGAGGTAGGCGATCCAAACGTTGAGCTTCTCCGTCTCCTCCCGGATGTTGATGGTCTTGATGGCCCGCTCCGCAACCTCCCTGGCGGACCCGAGATCGCTCGTCTTCATCTGGAAGGCCATGTACTGGATCCAGAGGCTCGACTCGTCGGGCTGACCGAGGAGCAAGCGCTCAAAATCGCTAGAAGTCTGCGGCCCCTCGATGTCGAGCTGGGCAGTGCGATCGACCTGGATCTGGGGTTCGCGTCGTGTCTTTGTCTTCTTGCTGGAGCCAGATTTGGCGCCTGTGGCATCAGCACCCTCGTCCAGGACGGCAGCAGACCAGTCGAAGCCACCGGCGTCCAGCCCGGGCAGCCCCTCAACTGCTGGCTCAGCCATGTCGACGTCGCTATCATTGTCATCCTCGCCGTCCTCGTCCGAGTCTTCCTCCATATTATCGGTGCCCGTAATGAGGACAGCACCTCCAGCATCGCTCATCTCCTCGTCCTCCTCCTCGTCGCTGTCGGCGCCGCTGTGGAGAGCGGCTCCGGCGTCCTCCTCTTCGACGTCCATGTCATCGTCGTTAAAGTACGATGGCTTCAGGCCCAGACTGATCTTCTTCTCCTTCAGGTCGAGCTTGACGATCTTGGCCTTGACCTTGTCGCCTGGTTGGTAGAGCGCCTTGGCATCCTTGACCGCCTTGTCGGCCATTTCGCTGCGGTGGCAGAGACCCGACAAGTTGGCCGAGCCATCAATGTCGATGAAAGCACCATAGTCTTCCACCTTGCGAACCCTGCCGGTGATAACCTGGTCCTTCTTCAGATCAGAAATGGTCAGCAGGGGCTTAAAGTCCTTGTCTACCATCGACTGCTTCAGGCCCATCTCGATGCGGCCATCGGCGATCGACAGGACACGGCCCTTGACGATTTGCTCCACCTGGAAGTGCTCCTTCCAGTCCTTTAGGAATGAGTCCGAGAGGTTTCTGATCTGCACAAAAGCCGTAACGTCGCCGCCGAGGGTGACAAAAAGGCCCTTATCTGACACATTTTTGACGAAGCCGCGGATGACATCTCCAACCGCAATCTTGGAGCTCTTGGTAATCTCCCTGTCCTTGACGGGCAGCGACGAGTTCAACACCCGCGACGGGCGCATGGACAGCCGGAGACGCTTGTTGCTCTTGTCAACCTCGACGATGGCGACACGCACCATCTCGTGCTTGGTGTGCTTGACGGGGTTCGCCTCGTCAAAGTCGTCTGCGAGGTCGGCCATTTGGACGGGGGCCGAGAGGGTTTCGCTGAGCTGGACCATGACATGGCGGTCGTTGACCTTGGTGACCTTTCCTACCAGGACCATGCCCTGAGAGACACTGTCCCAGGTCAGTTCGGTAGTGGCGGCGCCCGGCGACCGTGCCGAGAGGTCCAGTCGGCGCTTGGAGGCATCGACGTCAAGCACCCGGACTTTGAGGGCCGACCCAACGGGGAAGCTCTTGTCCAGATCTAGTAGTTTGGACATGTCGTCGGATGCCTCCGAGGCACTGATGCGACCGCGGACGTTGGGCGTCAGGTTGACCCAAATGTGATTCTTCTCCACATTGTTGACAAAGGCGATGTGCTCTGAACCAACCTGGATGTCTGAGAGCGAAAGCGGCTCAGGGAGCGTCTCCGCGCCGAGGTCGCTCGCCTTGGCAGTGAGTTCCAGGACCGACGAGGTGGACCGATGGCTGATGGGGAGGAAGCGATGGTTTCGGGAATCATGGATGCCCAAAACGCGAACGGAAATGATTTGCTTGGCCGCAAACTGCTTCAACGGATGCTTGGGCTTCGAAATCTTGTCGAAGCTGTCAAAGATCTGGGAGACATCGATGCGCCCCTGGATGTTGTCGGCGAGCTTGACGTTCAGCTGGGTGTCCTTGATGGATGTCACCACGGCCTTGGTAATCTTGCCGATGGTCAGGTCCTTGATGGACTGGACCGACTCATCCACCGGGTTCACAGCGTCTTCCACCGCCACAGCGGCGTTCTTCCTCTCTTCCTCCTCGGGGGTGCCGGGGATCGCAACCACGACGCGCCCGAGATCCTTGTCGATAGACGTGACCTTGACCTCGATAGACTGGGACTTGTACATCCCGAACGATGGCTTGTCATGCAAGTCGCGAGGAATCAGCCCCCTTGGCAGGAGGGCCGTAAGCATGCCCGCGAACTGAACAAAAACGGCGGTGGCTGTAATGTTTCGCACGAAGCCAGGGACTTTGTCGCCCACATGGGCATCCTCAATGCGTCTGAGGAGCTTCCCTTCCTTGCTGGCCTTGACAAGACTCGGCTTGTGGGACAGCGTAATGGATCGGCGACCCTCGTTCTTCTGCAGAACAACCAGTTCCGGGAGGATCTGGCCGACGTGAATTTTCTTGAGTGCAGATTGCGTCTTGCTCGCGGACTTGTCGGTGAGTTGGTTGACGGGAATCACAGCCTTGAGGGAGCCCTCGACAAGCTCCACGAAGATGTCGTCCTCGGTCTTTTGCGTGACCTTTGCCGACACAAGATCACCGATCTGGAGCTTCTTGAGAGCGAGCTGCTTGTCCAGTCCGAAAGCAGATGGGTCTTTGCAGGAAACCATCATGCGACGGGCATCCGGGTCGAAGCTCAGAATAAAAGTGCTGACGGTCTGTCCGACGCGGAAGTGCTCGCTGGGGTCGTGGATATAAGTCTCGCTCATCTCGGAGACGGGCAGGAAGCCGCGAAGCTGGCCATAGAACTGGACAATGGCGCCGTGCTGCAGGACCTTGATGATGGTTCCGGGCGCTTGCATGCCGACGGCCACCTCGTCGTAAGACTTGATAGCGGGTGCCTCGGAGTTGACAAGCGTCTTCTTGAGGGTCAAGCGCAGCTCGTGCCTCGAGGGGTTGGTGGAGAGAATCCTGGCCTTGACCTTCATGCCTTCTCTGAACTTCCTCTCGGGGTGTTGCAGACGGACATCGGCCAGATGGGCCTCGGGAACCAGCCCAGAGATGCCGTCGGCGATGTTGACGATCAAGCCTCCCAGTCCGTCCGAGTTGACAACGAGCTTCTCCACCACACCCGGTACGACGGCGCCGATCGGGATGTCTTGGATGCGCAGGAACGGCTGGTCGAGAACCCTTTTCTCAAACGACAACAGATACATGCCATCAAAAGAGTTGTAGCCCACGACCCTACCGGGATGCACAGAGCCGACCTTGAAGGGTCCGCTGCTTTCGAACAAGCCATCGACCTTGCCATCCTTGACGCGCGAGATGTGGACGAACCCGGGAACGCCCGTAACACCGACATCCACGTACAAGCCGATTTCCGGCTCGACCCTCTGCACCTTGCACTTTTCGATCTTGGTGGAGTGAGGGAGGACGAGGAGGGGCTGGACAGCATGTCCGTCCTTCTCGGCCGTCTTTGGTGTCAGACTAGTGACATGCGGCAACAGGGAGATGCCGAGCTTGGGCTTCTTGGCCTCGGGAAAGGTGCAAATGACTCTCGCCTTGACGCGGGAGCCGATCTTGTACTCCTCTTCCAGCTCCACGCCGTTGGGCCCAGCACCAGAGTGGACAAGATCCGCCGTGACATCCAGGTCTCCCATGACCTTGCCGACGAGACCGTGCTGGGAGATGTCGGAGATGAGGACGTCGACTGCGGTTCCGGGAAGGAAGCTGTCAATGGTGGTCGCTTCGGCGGGGCAGTTCTTGACGCTGCCAATCTTTTCCATCAGCGTGGAGAGCTGCACAATCTTGCCGGTCTTTCCCGTGGTCGTGCACAGCAAGACGGCGCCGGGCTGCATGCTGTCCTCGGGGATGGCCTGGTCCAGCTGGGCGCGAGGGAGGAAAGCACGGAGCTTCTTGTCGATGTCGATGTTCATGACGAAGCCGTGGTCCTCGACGCTAGCCACCGAGGCCATGAGTGTCGTGTTCGGGACGACATCTTGGGTCGAGATGCCAGAGTTCGCCAGCGCCGGCTGGAGGGCGAGCTCGATGTGTCGCTTGGGCTTTCCCTTGACGGGGGCCGACTCGTCGATAGTCGAGACGACGTAGGCGCGCACGTACTGGCCAATGCGAAAGAGCGAGTGAAGGTCAATGCCGTCGTCGTTGTCGTCGCTCGACTCGTCGGCTTCGTCGTCGGCAGCCATGTTGGCCTCCAGTCGCTCGGTCAGGGGGTCGGAAATAGCCGTGATGGGCACGTGGCCGATCAAGTTGTTGGGCAGGGCGATGTCGATGTCGAGCGCGTTGATGGCGCATACTGTTCCAAGTACCAGCGAGCCCTTGACCAAACGCTACCCACAGTTAGCAGGGGACAAGACACGGCCGGGGGAGCCGACATACCTTGAAGTTCAAGCTCTCAATCTTGACATCGTCCTCGCTCCGGACGGTTGTGGCACCGCCCGCCTCGGACTTCCTCTTCTTCCCCTTGACCTTTTCCTTCTTGCCAGACGCGGCGGCTTCCTGCTCGAAGAGGGCGTCGTTCTTGGCCTCGATCTGGATCTGCTTGTGCTCGAGGGGGGTCAGGACGCTGGCGCCGCCTCGGGGGAACAGCGGCTCCTCTTCCCTGAGGAGGGAGACGGTCGGGGCGGGCGCTGGTTTGGCATCGCCCTTGGCGGGTTTGCTCTTGGGGGGGTTGCCGACGTCCTTGGTCTTCTTTGCGGCCGTCTTTCCGTCGTCCTTCTTCGAGTCGGTCGGCTTGGAGTCGCTGGGGCGCGAGCGCTTCGATGGGCGCGACTCGGCGGGGCGTTTTGATTTGGAGGACCCATCGGGGCCTTCCTTTCTCTTGAGGGAACTCATGATTGCGGTGTCTGGTGGAATTGGAGAGCAATCCAGTGTTATGGATTCCTCAACCAACTTGGCGCCTCGAGAAAACGAAGATGGGAATCGCCAATTGCGAAGCTGCCCATGCTGCCCACTCACAAATTTTTTGGGCGGGTCGCGATGCTCGATAACGACGATAAGCAGACTCGGCAGGCGGTGGGGCCGGGCTTTTTGCTGCAGGGTCGGGTGGGCCAAGCAGCAGGGCCCTGGCCTCGAGGCGGCGGGCTGGCGGGGTCTTTGATCCGGAAGGGGTCCATTTTGTTTGCAGTGTGGTTTGCAGAGCTGCTTCCACTGCTTGTGTCCTGCCTGTGACTCTCTTGTTCAACCAGACTGCCCATGTGCTGCACGTGTCGAGATAAGCTCTCTGATGCTTTGGAATCCACCCCATTCTGCCCCCGAAATGCCTCCTCCATGCTGCTGCACCTTGGACCAGGGGCTCAATCATCGGACGTCCAGGGCCACCTATGCATTGGTCCTTTCACTTTGGTTCGATTTGTTGAGGTGATTGGGGTGGAAGCAGGCAGACACCACCTGCCCAGGCAGTTCCGGGCGTTGCCTTTGATTGCAGACCTCTTCTCTTCCCTCTTCCCAAACATACCTAGGTGTCTGTCCATCTCTAAAAAAAAGATATAGACTTCTGGGAGAAACAACACGAGCACAAGTTGATACTCCACCGCGGCTTTGTTCCTGTCCCTCGTACAGCCTCGGCTCCCTGATAAGGCCGTTTACTGTCAGCAATCGGCTTGCCCACCTGCAGACCAGTAAATGACGTACGGCCCGGGCCCAACAATCAGTTGAGCTTCCGCCCCGGGAGTGAACCATTCACACCAGTGACCACGCGGCACTCACTGCACACCCTCCCAAGACCGACACGACTCCTACAGGCACCAACTTGACCACAAAGCACCCCCCTTCGCGAACAACACCGAAACCACCAAATCCTCGGCGATCCGACGACGCGATGGGACCGCGAAAACGCGCCAAGCGGGATGCCGCTGCAGGCGCCAACCCATCAGCTCCCCCAACACCCTCGACGGCCCCGTCCATGCCCTCGCCTCAGCCATCCGACGCATCGGAACGATCCAAGCAGTCGGGGCTGTCCTCCCAGACCCCGTCCATCCCGATAAATGCCCCTCGAACCTCGTCAACGCCCACGCCTCAGGGCACCCCGAGGCACTCCCTCCTCGGTCAATCTCCCAGTGTCATGGACGGCGTCGCGACACCCAAGAGCGTCAACCAGGTACAATCCCAACTACTCCCCACACTTGCCGCCACGACTCCGACTGACATGGCACACCCCAGATAAACAAGAAGCAGAGCTGGTATGGCTCCCTCCCACGAAAGTCGGCCGCTTCCATCCAGGTTGCGCGAGAAACCATCTTGGGCGGCACCGTCAAGTCAAAGACGGCCGTCGACCTGAGTCGATTCAGCACCAAAAAGGACCCCGACGCCATGAGCGTGGATATCGCGCCCGAGCCTACCAAACTCGAGAACGGAGAGGCGGCGGCGGGCCGTGAAGGACCAGCCGTGGTGCAGGGAACATCTCCCGTGGAGGAGACGGGCGAGAGTGCACCTTTTCCGCAACAAGACGGCCCAACACAAGACAGCGACCAAGTTCTTCCAGACGCAGGGCCACCGGAACAACCGCCGGCTAGTGCGACTACAGCCGCAGAGGCCACACCGACCACGCATCCAGCACCAGGCTGGCTAGGCGGGTGGTTCGGGAGGCCGGTCAACGCCCAACCCGTGGCGCCGGCGTCCACAGAACCCAAGCCGGATGAAGCTGCGAAGCCCGAGGAACCCAAACGAGCCGAATCGAAACCGACCGAACCCAGTCCCGTCGATGTCAAGCCAACCGAGCCCGCGAAACCGATGGAACTGGATCAACCGGCGCCGGTAGAGAACAAGCTCCCAGCCCAGCCACAAGCACAGCCAAGGGGCTCTTGGTTCGGTCTATGGTCGGGTGCACCTGCTGCCCCCTCGGCGCCCGCTCCAGCACCCTCGCAGGCTGAACCTATTCCAGAAGTCGTGAGCTCCGAGGAGGCCATGCAGCCACCAAATGCTTCGGAGGATGTTGTTATGGAGGACGCTCCTCCTGCAGAAACACAAGCAGTTCCTGCGACGACGCCAAAGGCAGGCTCTACGTGGGCATTTTGGTCTCGAGATTCGGGAGTCACTGCTGGGAAAAAGACTGTTGAAGCTGAGGAACCAGGCCAGCTGGCCGTCATTGGGGAAAGCTCCGAGTCACATCCCAAGAGAGCCAACTCGACAGACTTTAGAGACACACCAGTCAAAAGCGCCCCGGCCAAGGAGCCGCCCCTGAAACCCACCAAGGACGCGAAAAAGGACAAGGGAAAGAAAGACGACAAGAAGGATGACAAGACAGAGGACCAGAAGGAGGCCGTATCCAGGGCATTGACAACGCCTTCCAGGGAATCGTTAAAGAATAGCAAGCGGGCACGCCCTCTCTCCCTCGTCGACGATGCGACAGATTCCCGCCCATCTACACCGAAACCCGACTCGTCGAAACCCGAACCAGCAGCGAAAGCCGGAGTCCCCAAGACACCAGTGTCTGCAAAGAGTTCCCCTCAAAATCTTCTCTTGCCGTCGTTTAACAAAACATATCGGCAAAAGAGCAACCCCTCCATCATCCAACAAATCACCCAGCTCATCCTCCGGACACACCACGGGCAACCGAAGCACGTCTTCCTCACCACGGAAACCCCAAAGATAAAAAAGGCGCTTGCCATTGGCATCCACGGATTGTATCCCGCCAACTATCTCCGTCCCATGATTGGACAGCCCACAGGCACGTCGATCAAGTTTGCCAACCACTCGGCCGAGGCCATTCGGAGATGGGCCGATTCACACGGGTGTGAGGACTGCGAGATCGAAAAGGTTGCGCTGGAGGGAGAGGGCAAGATTGATGACCGTGTGGAGAACCTCTGGAGGCTTTTGCTCAACTGGATTGATCAAATTCGTAAGGCCGACTTGATCATTCTTGGGTGTCACTCCCAGGGTGTTCCGGTTGGTCTCATGCTGCTGGCGAAGCTCATTGACTTGGGCATCATCACCACAGCCAAGATTGGCGTATGTGCCATGGGTAGGTTTGGTTTCTCCCGCACTCCTCTGTTGGTCTCAAATTGACATATTGGTAGCTGGTGTCTCTCTTGGCCCCTTTCCCGACTACAGGTCCAGCATGGGGAGGCTAATGGGAACTGCCGCTGAACTTTGGGAGTTTGCGGACCCCCAGAGCGAAGTCTCCAAGCGACTGGAAGCTTCGCTCAAGGTTGTGCTCCAGTACGGCGCTCGGATCACCTACGTTGGCTCCATGGATGACCAACTTGTTCCGCTGGAGGTGTGTACCCCTTTTCTCGTCGCAGCGGACGATGTACTAACGACCTGCCAGTCTGCCATCTACGCACCCGCACACCACCCCTACATATATCGCTCCGTCTTCATTGACGGCCGAATCCACGCTCCCGACTTCATCGCCCACCTCATCGGGTTCGCTCTCAAGCTCCGCAACCTCGGCGTCAACGATCACGGCCTCGTCCGCGAGCTCTCGGCTCCCCTAGCCGGAAGCCTCTATTCCGGCGAAGGCCACTCCCGCCTCTACGACGAACCCCAAGTCTACGAGTACGTCCCCTTTCCCCTCATCCCCTCCCCCAAAACTGACAACCCCGGCCCAGCCTCGCTGTCACGCACGCCCTCGAGACAACAGACGTCGGCACCGTCGCCTGCGAGGTGCACAAGCGGCAGCCGCACGACCCCAACCCGTACCACCTCCCGTGGATCATGCGCGGGCTGCTCGAGGAGGACTTTGTGCGCACCGAGCTGAACGCGGAGACGGCCGAGCTGCTGCAGCAGTTTGATGAGTGGAAGCCGACGACCAAGGCGCTCAAGGATGTCAAGTATCGGTTGGAGGCGGTGCGGTCGAAGCTCTAGGGGGTGATGGCGGGTTGTGAAGTGTGTGGTTGTGAGTGGGAGCGGGATCTTTACATGGGAAGGAAATGGGTTTGGTCGGTGTTTTGGGGGTGCGATGGGCGATACAGCGTTTTCGGATTTCTGGGATATCAGGGGCGAGAACGAATATACTACTACTACAACAGAGACGGGCATGGGCTCGGCGTATGTTTTGGCGGTTCAGGGGGGGGACTTGGGTATTATACAATCCAAACTGGTTTCTCCGTTGGCGCGAGACCTCGAGATGTTCGCCGCAGCGATAAATGGTGGTGCTCGTCAAGGAGTTGGGGTCTAGTCTATTTCAAGCTTCATACACGGCATATACGTCCACCATCACCCCGGGTGCGGACGGGCGCGCTATCTACATCTGCCCGCCGCTACCTCATCCCCAGCTTCCACTGATAAATAATATCCTGGATCTGATCCCACCCGAGCTGCGTCTGGCTGCCCATCCCCCCGACCGTCACCTCCTGCATGACGACCGTCGGCGCCCCGCTCCCCTTGCCCGGATTCCTCGCCATGCCGCCGACCACCATCCCGGCGACGCGGCGCAGGTCCCGCACCGTCAGGCGCTCGATGCTGCGCGTCATCTCGTGCACCGGCACCTTGCGGCCGTGCACCATGACCTGGCGGCCGAGGTCCTCGAGCTCCACCATGCGGCTCTCGAGGTTCATGAGCAGGCTGCTGCGCAGCTGGTTCTTGGCGCGCGCAACCTCGGTCTCGCCGAGCGCCTGGAAGCCCGCGTCGTGCGTGAGGGCCTGCAGCTCCCGGCACATGACCTGCAGCATGTGCGCGGCGTGGCCGGGCAGGCACGAGGCCGCGACGCCGAAGAGGCCGGAATCGGTGTACGAGTGGTTGAAGGCGACGCAGGATTCGACCCAGCCGTGCTGGTTGAGCACGTTGGTGTAGAGCCGCGAGTACATGCCCTTGCCGGGGCCGCCGGCGGAGAAGGAGCCGCCGCCGCCGAGGAGGGTTTGGAGGGTGGCGAGCGCGTAGATGTCCGGGGAGGAGATGGGGAGGCCTTCGAAGGCGAGCTGGACGTGCGTGAAGAGCTGGGTGTTGGGGTTGGGGGGGGCGGGCTGCGGGGGGAGCGAGAGGAAGCCGCCGGTGTAGTGGGCCGGGCGGGTGAGGTCTTCTGGGGTGATGGGGATGAAGGGCGCGGCCGACAGGGAAGGGGAAGCGAGGTTCTTGAGGAAGGGGATCTTGGAGAGCAGGCCGCCGGATGGTTCTGGTGACGAGGAGGCGGATGTGGAGGAGGCGGTGCTGGAGGTGTCGCTCGAGTCGGAGGAGAGGGAGGAGAGCGACGTCTCTGACCCGGTCCGCGATAAGCTGGAGGGGGTTGGGGTGGACGCCATGTCGCCAAAGTGCTGCTCGGCGAGCCGGACGGCTTCCGTGTGAGGTACGCCGGCAAAGGCCACCACGAGGCGTTCCGGTCGGTAGAAGGCCTCGCGGTACTTTTGGACTGTGTTGCGGTCAATCTGGGATAACCTGTCTTCTGGGCAGAGCAGGGGGTTCCCGAGCGTGTTGCCCCTGAAGGCGGCCATGTGCGCCAGCTCGGGGAGGATGAGCTCGGGCTTGGACCAGATCTCGGTCACCTCGTAGCGGGCGGTCTCGAGCTGCTGGTCGACCTCGTCGTCGGTGATGCGGGGGTCCCGGATGGTGTCGGCGAGGAGGCCGACGGCCGTGGGGATGGCCGAGTTGAAGGTGGCGGCCTGGTACATCATGGTCTCGCGCGACGAGGCGCACTGGACGTTGCCGCCGAGCCGGTCGACCGTGTCGAGAATCTCGTCGGCGGTGCGGGAGGCGGTCGACTTGAAGGCGAGGCGGTCCATGATGTGGCTGACGCCGCGGAGCGACTCGTTCTCGTAGCGGGAGCCGGCATCAATGTAGACGCCGACGCCCGAGAAGGCGTCGGGGAGGTCCTCGGAGGCGACGCGCACGCCATTGGGGAGGACTGTGATCTTGTCGCGCTGTGTTGGGTCCTGGGGCGCCGGTTAGTTGAGTTGGGTGCGATGCAATGTGGCAGGCGGGCAGGCATGCCTTTGCTTTTGGGAGCGGCTTGACCACCGAGGCAAAGCCTCGAGATGCTCCCAGGCCCAGGGGCCTCGACGGCGCCCACGGAGGGCGAGCCCCGGCCAGCAGGCGCGCGGGCCGGTAGGATCGTAGCATAGATGCGGCTGTGGCTGCGGCTGCTGCTTCGACGGTATCGGCGGTCAGACAGCAAGCAGATGTGAGATGTCGGCCGTATGCGTCGTGTCGTCGTCGGTCGTCCACGTTGTCGTCGCCGCCAGTTAACCCCCCCGGCATGCAAAAGACGAAAGCGGGTTGCGGCAAACGGCCTCAAAATTGTTATCGATAAGGCTGGCCATTCATCCCATTCCCGAATCCCAGGGGACCGTCTCCCATCCGGCTGCGGCTCGGGTGGATCCACCCAGGTTGTCCGGCGAAAAAAGCGAACACTCGCCCCCTGTACAGTCCAATACTAGTTTGTTTGTTAGCGCGACACCTCTCGTCAAGTGAACGAGGTCTAACTCTCTTCAGAAAAGGCCTCGAGCTCTGATTTCAAGGCCTTCAGATCCGTTTCCACGGCCTCGAGTTCAGATTTCAGGGCCTCTATCGACAAGAGAAAAGGCCTTAAGTTCCGACTTTAAGGCCTTCTTGTCCGTTTCTAAGGCCTCGAGTTCGGATTTCAGGGCCTCTATCAACCATCGGATGGCCTTGGCCTGTATCTCAAAGTCTCGCGCTAACAAACAAGCTAGGGCTAGGGTGTATGGTCGAGTGTTCGGTTTTTTGGTACCCCCTTCGCTCTGGACCTTGGTATCGGTCCACTGACAGACGCCCCGAAACGATTCTCTTTGAGAGCGGCGCGGGCATCCATGCCATGGACGCCTGGACGCCTGACATGGGGGAACTGACACCCCCAAAACCCAAACCGGATGCCCTGTGATGAGAGAGCCTGAGCACCTGCTGGCACGGCCACGGCACTGCCTTTTCCACCTCGCCCATCGATTCCCGATTCCCGCCTCGAGCAGCTGTTTGAATTGTTTGATTCTTGTCCATCCTTCTCGTCCACAGCCCATGTCGACTCGAGCCAGCCCCAGGCTGCCGGTCCCTATTCTTCCCTCTGCCTCTGCCTTGCGGTAATGTTCACCCATCCCCCGCCCGAGGCCCGACTCGGATCGTCTGTCTCTGCCGTGGACCAAACATCGCCATCGCTGGTGTCGCCCACGTCGAGAACGTCGCGTCTGCGAGGCTTGAGTCTCCTCCGAAATTACACACAGACCCATCTGCTGTCCCGCGAGCAGCAGCCGCCGCCGCAACAGCAACAGCAACAGCAACAGCAACAGCAACAGCAACAGCAACAGCAACAGCAACAGCAACAGCAACAGCCGCAGCCGCATCAGCATCAGCAGCAGCACCAAACCGTCGCAACCGAAACCCTCTTCTGCGCTGCCGAGCCCGCGGCAACGACCAACAATACCAACTCCACCACCACATCGGCTGAACCGCCATCGTCATTCACGTCTCATTCTTTTACGGCGACGTCCTCCGCCAGACCCCCCCTCGCCTCTCGCGCCTCGCTGCCCTCCCCCGTTGCAACCAATCCAGGCCCAGGCTCGGGTCGCTTCTCCTCGCTCGCCCCCGCCTTAGCCCATCCTCTGGTGGCAGAATCGCTGGCCCCACCCTCTGGCAGCAGGTCCTTTGGCGCACCTACACACACACCTGCATTGCTGCCACCGCCCACGGCCTCCGCGATCGACCCCGCGACCTCGGCGTGCGAGATCTCGACTGCGACAGACAAAGCAGATTGCACTGCAGCCGGCCTCGTTGCGCCGCCGACTCCCCCAGACGAGACCATGACGCGCACACGATCAGCCACGACTGGCGGTCACGACGCCAGCGGCACCGGCAGCGGCAACGTCAGCGGCGTCCTCCCCTCGATCCGCTTCAGCACCTTTTACGACCCGCGCGCCACCCGGCCCTCGCTCACCTTCCCGCCCATCTCGCGCACCCTGCCTAACGGCAACGAGACGATCCGCGTCGGCCGCTACTCGGAGCGCGAAACCCAGCCCGCGGTGCCTCAGAATGTCCCCTCCGCCGCGCCCGTCGGGTTTAAGAGCAAGGTCGTCAGCCGGAGGCACTGCGAGTTTTGGTACGAGGACGGCAAGTGGTACATCAAGGACGTCAAGAGCAGCTCGGGCACCTTTCTCAACCACATCCGCCTCAGCCCGCCTGGCACCGAGTCCAAGCCCTTTCCCGTTAACGACGGCGATATTGTCCAGCTGGGCATAGACTTCAAGGGCGGCGAGGAGATGATATTTCGCTGCGTCAAGATGCGACTGGAGCTCAACCGGGGCTGGCAGAGCAAGCTCAATACCTTCAAGTGCGTCTTCAATCGGCGAGCCCTCCTTTAGGGCCATGGTCACGGGGTACTTGGGACCGTCTTTGCTAACCAGCTTGCAGCATGACCACGCACAAGAGGTTACGGAACATGACGGCCAGTTCGGGGAACAACGCGGCGGGGCAGTCCTACTCGCAGGATTGCTCCATCTGCCTCAACAGCATCGCGGTATGTCTCTCCCGTCGTCAACCCCCCCCCCTCCCCTTACATCGGAGCCCCGCTAACATGCCCCGCCCCATAGCCTTGCCAGTGCCTGTTCGTAGCGCCCTGCTCGCACACGTGGCATTTCAAGTGCATCCGCTCCCTTTTGTCGTCTCCGGCATACCCCATCTTCATTTGTCCCAACTGCCGCGCCGCCGCCGACCTGGAAGCCGAGGTCGAGGACCCCGAGGAGTGGGAGCAGCTCGACTCGGACGAGGGGGATCGTCCACAAGAGGGCGCGCTGTTGAATGCCCGCGACAGTTCGGAAAACCAGGCCCCAATCGCCCTCGCCCGCCAGTCGAGAGAGTCGGTGCGGAGCACCTCCCGACAGGCCCAGAGCCCACCCCAGCCCATGGAGATAGACAGCGGCGGCGACATCACCATGCTCATGGACGACTCCCCGCCCCACGACATACCGCGGACCAACGGCGCCAGCCTCGCCGAGCCAGACCGGCCCCCCCGACCGAGCCTGTCGCCCTACTCGACGTCGAACCCCGTGACGATCCCCACCAACCCCTTTATCAACCGCCCCGCCTCGAACCCCATCCCCATGACCAACGGCGACGGCGAGCGAGACACACGCACCCCCTCGCCAACCGGCGTCCCGGTGGTGGTGAACGGGACCGAAGGGCCCATCACGCCGCGTAACGACGCGGGCCCGTGGGTGTTTGACGGCAGCGGTGTGCGCCTGCGGGCAGACGGGACACCGGCAACGCCGGGCCCGGGCGAGGGGAGACCGAGTTTTGCGCCGCGGATAACCAGCCTGGAGGAGGCGGTTACGCGCGGAAGTGTGCCAGCGGCGTGAAGAAGCGGGACCCGGCTGGCTAAGTTAAACGAAGATGACGACGACAACAAACTCTAGAGCATTGTGGCAGGCGGGCGGCTGTCTTGGATGGAAATTATCTCGGTCCTTTTTTGTGTGTGTGTGTGTGTGCGTTTCGTTGCGATTATATCTACCTCATTGCGTCGGGGCGGGAGGAACTTGTTTGGTCAGTCGTCGGAGGAGGACAAGAGCCAAGAGGGCTGGCTGGCTGGGGGAGATTGGGCATCAAACAAACGGAGTTTTGCGCGTCTTCGGCTGGGTAGGGACGGAGGGGTTCGGAGGGCCGGGGGCGCTTCGTTTTCTGGTTCTGTCTGCACTGCTTTTTTTGTTTACGGTTTCCGTCTTTTTCGTCTTTTTAATACAGGAGTTAGTTATGCCTTTCTCTCTCTCTCTCTCTCTCGTCGACAGCACCCACACACAGCCGCCACGTCCCCAACACAGATACATCCCCAGAGAGAAGAAGACGCGGGAGAGAGATGGATGGGTACCTACCTAGCTCAAGGCAGGTCAGGACAGGTCAGGTCAGGACAGGATGAAAGGGGGTGGAATATTCGGTATCTGGTAGTTAGTTGTTGGCGCCGTTTTGGGACAGCATGCTTGCATGCAAAGGGTGCGATCGATCGATAGATTGGGGCGTGCCAATACCCATCAACACACAACACAAAACACAACTCGACGATGAATGGTGAGGAGAGGACGTGATGACGACAAGGGGTGAGCGAAGCGAGGATGGATGGGCAGCAAGCAAAGCTCGAATATAATATCCGTGTAAGGCAGATGTTGATGGCGTAGCCCGGTTGTTGTTGTTGCGAACTTGGAAAGAATGGGGTTTCTATGCCTTCTTCACTCTACTGCTGGGCTGGGTGGTGGTGGTGTTTGTTGTTGTCTCGGGAGGAGGCTTCTTACGCCACCCGCCCCCCCGAGGCCGCGATTGATACCTGCTTGACCGACCTGCCCTTGCTGCGGACTTGTTCACTTTTTGTTTGCGCCGACGGATTGTCCATGCTGCATGTTTGGACGCTTGATGTTTCACGGCATCTATATTCCCATGCGAACGCCGACGCCACCGGGTAGCATGTTTTGATTTATTCTCCAGACCGTCACAGGGCGGTGGATGGTGGTTTATCGTGTAACCAATGTCGCAGGCGGACGGGAATCACTCGGGTCCCTGGTTCGCCGCCCGGCCGGTTGGTTGGTTGTATGAAAAAGGATATTATCGATATAGAACCTCGAAAACGTCGGCCGTCTCTCTTGACCGTTTTACAATTCCTGCCCCTGCCCCCCCTCCCCTCCCTTCTTCACTTCCTAAACACCGCCAGCCCCAACCTCTCAATCTCGCGGCCCTCCTGCGTATTCCGCCCCGCGGCCTCGAGCAGCTTGGCCCACGCCTCGGCGTCCTTGACCCGCACCGCCTCCTCGGCGGCCTTGACGCGCATCCCACACTTTTCATACATGGCCATGATGGTCGCCGGCTCGAGGCCGGTGCACTTGGGCACGAAGACCGCCGCGAGCCGCGGGTTGCCGGCCTGCAGGGTCTGGTTGAAGAAGGGCTGTGTGGTGTCGGTGTTAGCGTGTGTATGATGGGGAGGAATAGGGGCAAGGCGGGGGGCTGACCTCCCAGCCGATGGGGCTCTTGCGCGTCTTTGAGATTTCTTCGATTTCGCTCCAGTCCCGCTTGGCGACGAGGGCTTGGAGGCTTTTTGGGGGGGTTAGCCGTTGACCTCGAGGGTTGATTCAACTAGAGATGGACGTACCGGATCCACCAGGCCACCTTCTCCGGGACCTTGAACTCGCTCTGGATCTTCTTGGCCCGCGAGTGGTACCCGAGCTTGATCAGCTTGAACATGGTCTGGTTCACCGACAGGCCGGTAAAGCTGTCGGTGAGGTTGCTCTCGAGCGCCTGCTGCATGTGCAGCAGGGAGGCGGCCTCCTTGAGCGAGGCGAGCTCAAACGCATTCTCCTTGGCGTTGTCGGCCAGCAGCTTGGCCGCTAGGACCAGCTTGTCGCCGGCCGTCCGGCTCTCGGGTTGCTTGAGCGCCTCGCGGATGAACACGGCCGAGCCGTCCAGCCGCCGGTCGTCCTGGTAGTACAGGTCCTTGAGCAGGGCCGTGTCCTCGTGGCCCTCGCCGTCGCTGTCGCGCGCCGAGGCCTCGACGAGCGCCGTCGCAGTGGGACGGCTGCTGATGACGCGGAAGAAGGTGGCCAGCGGCAGCTTGCGTCGCAGCTGGTGTAGCACGTAGTACACGAGGTCCGTGTCGCCGCTCTCGATGGCCTTGTCCAGCGCCAGCTCGTCCTCTTCCATGTTGAGGAGCAGGGGCACCTGGCGGCCGGCGCGCGGCTCGTGGTTGAGCAGCTCGGTGGCGAGGCGCCCTCTGCCTTCGTCATAGGCGGCGCGGGCGATGGCCTCGAACGAGATGCCGGGTTTTCCCGACAGCTTCTCGACTACCTTGCGGCAGATCGTCTCGTCCTCCTCCGCGCCGACCTTGACCTTGGTCGAGGCCCAGTGGACATAAATCTTGTCAGTGGGGAGGCGAAGGTATCCGGCGATGCGGAGGGCCAACGGGTATTCATGCCGATTTAGCAGACGGGAGATGAGACCAGAAGGCGTTAGGCGTTGGTACTGTTCGTAGGAAAGTGGGAGACCGATCTCGAAGAAGCGGACAGCGTTGAGTACACGAAGCGTCTCGCACATGTCGACAAAATCGTCGCTGTTGTAAATGTCGAGCACAGATTTACCAAACGAGGCCGCCTTTAGGAGCTGCTTCTGCCAGTGTATGCTGAACTCGTGGCCCGCCGCGTTTACACAAGTGTCGATGGCCTCAACCAGGTTGGGCCTGATGAGTTGAATGTTATCATCCGCTTTTGGGGACTGCATCTCGAGTTGCTCGACAGCATCTAGCAGGATGGATGCGGGCGAGTCCGTACCCAGTCGAAACACATCCTCTACAACATTCGGAACCTTTTGGAGGAAGTCACAGGTGTCGTTGGCGATGACTCGGACGCCGTCGTAGTCTGGCCAAGTGTCAGTGGCAGTCAAAGAATGCCATCAAGACAAGCAGAGCTTACCGGGTACCAGATGGACACGGCCACTGTCATAATAGAACCTGGCCAGTGAGCCACCGGGCCCGACGAGATGGACTTCGTCCTCCCAGGCGATGACCACGGCATCGTTGCCACACCACTCAAAGTACTTTGGTGGGATCTTGGACCTTGAGTCGTACTCGCTAAGTCGATTCTGAAAGTCGCTCGTGATAACGTGGGCCGTGCCTGTTGTCGTGTACAGAGCTGCGAATTTGCCGTTGGGTGATACGCACATGTGGGTGAATGGACCGATGTCGAGATAGCGATCCTCGCACTCGGTGGCATCGGACACGTAGACCGTGTTACCAATGCTGAGGAGGACCTCGACTGATCGGGAGAGGGTATAAGCTGGAGGAATTATATTCCATGAGTGGACCTCGCCTTCTCCAGGGGGCGGTGCAAGAAGCTTGGGTCGCGGTTCGTGGTATGAGGAGACGGTGATGAGCGTGTTGTTGGACAGGAGAGCTACCATGCCGTGGTCGTAGAATCTTTGGACTCGGTCAGGAGATGCAATGACACAGAGGGAAGCCACCTAGTTTGATCAAATGCAATGTCGGTCAGGTCATAGACAACATGGTAGACTCACTTGCAAGACTTGACGCCCTGCTCTTCCGAGCCGTTCCCCAGCGAGAACTGCGTAAAGTCGCCCTGGAGGTCGTAGTAGCATCTCACGGTACCATCGGCGGTGACGACCAGCAGCTTTTCATCTTCGGACCATCCCAGGCCTTTGATGGGGCCCTTATCCCAGCCGATGCTTCGGATGGGCTTTCCGGCGCAGCTGTAGATGTCGATGCTGGGTTTGGAGACCTTGGTGGGCTGAAAGGCCACCAGCTTGCTGTCATCGCGGTACAGAGCTGCAGTTCAGTCAGGATACATATCTCAAATGGTCTCCAGAGATGAAGCTCTCACCAATGGCGCCGCCGTAGGGAGCCCCCGCGACAATGTAGTTGTCCAGGTCCAGGTCCAGGTCAAAGACGCCCGTGTACAGCTGGGTTTTGCGATAGAAGCGCTCCCCCACCTGTTCCCAACCTGCAGTTGGATGAGCGACCTCCATTGCTTGTCATGTTTCCATGCTGATGGCGGCGTGAATGTGGTGTTGGTGAGATGGTGGAACTGTTTTGAAGGTCAAGGCCCGTTCGCTGAGCTCCAGCAAGCTTGACATTGAAGCAGCTCCCTGAAGCAGGCAGCCAAGACTGGGCTCCAGGGGAGCCGGCAGCCAAGAAGCCCACCCCACACGAGCCAGTGCGGGCACGGGCCAGTGGAATTGGGGTCAGTGGATCGGGGTTTGGACGCTACCATCATCATCGCGGGGCATGCGTCTGCTGCCCGTGCCTGAGCTCCTCCCATCGACTGTCCGCTTGCACATACGAACTCATCGACCTTTTCCTTTCTTTGGCCTTCATTTCATTGACCCCTCATCCATTCTCTGGTTCTCTCCCAAAGGCACCCTATTCCGCGACGCCGGTCCAGCCTTTCCCACTACACTCGCCCAGCCTGAACACCCAGGGTCGAAGCCTGAAGATGCCCGACTGGCGCGAAGAGTTCCTCGCCGGCATCATCGAGACGGAACAGCAAAACCCCGTCAACCGCGAGCTCGTAGATGCCTGTTTGTGCCATACCCTATTCTGACCAGCCGCGTGTCGCAATTCGAGACCCGCTGACTCTTCCCCCCACCCAGGCTCTCAACTCGCCGACCGCATAGCCGTCCTCGAAGCCGAGAAAGCTGCCCTCCTCGCCGAGCAACAAGCCTCCCTCTCTTCCACAGCTGGCAGCAACCCCGCCAGCAAACCACGACCCGACAAGGGCACAGAGCCAGCGGATGTCAACGAAGGCCCCCTGGTAGCAAAACTACGGTTCGACCTCGCCGAGGCCCTCCGTGCCCGCGGCCAATTCCAGATACGACTCCAGGCAGCCGACGAGGAGCTCGCCCGGTTACGGTCTACGACGGCCTCAGACGCGCGGACAATCCGGGAGCTGACAAAGGAGCGTCGAGCCCTGGCGCTCAAGCTGCGAGACCGCGAGGACGAGCTCAAGGTGAAGACGAAGCTTGTCTCGGACGTCCAGGACGAGAATGCTGTGCTGAACATTGAGCTCGACATGGCCGTCAAGAAGCGCAAGGAGAAAGAGGTGGAGAACAAGCAGCTTGTCGAGCGCTACATGCAGCGCATCGGGCAAGAGGCCGACGCCATGAACCGCGCAAATGAACCGCTGTTTACAAAGAAGAGGTCGAAATAGGGGCCTGATCAACCACCCCTTCTCCATTCGACCATGCTTGCCACACAATCAACGACAGGACACTCACACTCAACCATGCCATAGTGTTACCCAGGAAATGGACCATCACATTCAGGTACGTAATTGCAATCCAGCCTCTCGCACCACACCAAAATCGCTCCGCCGCTCTATACGGTATACATGGTATCATGGAACGAAACACACAAAACAGACAACACTCCCTAACGAAATGCTTCCCGCCCATCAAAACACTGCCCTGGCTACGCCAACCGCCCCATTTTGACTTTCAACCCGAGACTGATTCCCGACTTCGCAGACTACCCCTTCCTGGTCGATATGCAAAACGTCCCGGATGCGCTCGTCCAGCTGACATACTCTTCCGGGTACGTGAGGTGCTCGACGTCCAAGATGGACGAGGCGACGTCGTTCTCGGCGATCTTGTTGTCGTGCACAAACGTCTTGAGCGATACTATCTTGCAGCCCGGCTTCAGATCCAGAAACATGTTGACGAGGCTGTCGTTGAGCTGCGAGGTGAAGGCCTGGTTGTTGACGAGCACCACGTCGGCCCGCTTGAGGACCGAGAGGATCTTTTCGTTCTTGCGAAAGTCACCGCGCTCCAGGTGCACCTTGCCGGGCGCGAGGCCCCACAGCCGACACCGCGCCGCAAACTCGCGCTTCTGCTCGTCGGCCAGGTTGCACGCATTCTCCATCATCTCGCAGCCCCAGCTCTCGCACCCGACCTCGAGGGCCGCCTGGACGACGACGTTGCCGACGCCCGAGCCGAGGTCGACAAACACCTTGTCTGATGTCATGTTTGTCCGCTCAAAGATGTCCGAGATGAAGGGGTGCAGCAGCTCGCCGTACACGTTGTCGGTGCCGTTCTCGTATTTGGCAAGAAGTTCCACCTTGAGCGCCACAGTCCGGTCATAGACTTGGTCGAGGATAAAGTCTACTAGATCTCGTGGTATCCCGTGCATGGCGCGGAGGTTCCTCGCAATGACGCCCTCCTTTCGCAGCGCGATGAGTGTTTGGTTGTACTGCTTGAGCGCTGCCTTGAATTCGGCCCCGTTGTTCGTGTTCCTGCTCTTTTCAAGTTTCCGGTAGATGCCCGTGTTTTGGTCGAGGAAGGGCCGCGCCTCGTCTTCTGTCAGGTATATAGACGCCGCGAAATTTACCACCTTCATGATGTCCTTGACGGCGTCGATCTTGTCCTTGCCCCACACGAGCTGATACCTGTTGCGACACCGTCAGTCTCCCAAGGCGCAACCAACCCCCATCCACAGGAGCAGCACATACCTCTCCGAGTCCCTCGTCCCGGGATACTGTAGCCTAATGTTCGCTTCCTCCTCGGTCAACCCCAGCACCGGCTGGCACTTGTGCTGCACCGACGCCACGTCGACGGCGTGTATTATCGGCACCGGCCGCTGCTCCCCCTCGGCCCCCAGCTTCGGATGGCACAGCTGCCGGTTCAAATCCACGCGGTCCCCCGGGTGCGCTCCCTTGCGCCGCTTGCGCGCGTCTAGTGCCTCCCAGTCGTCGTCGACCTCGTCGTCGCCCGCGTCGTCGTCGAACAGCGGGCTCGGGCTCGCCGGAGATCGGCGGCTCGTTGGCAGCGCGCGCTTCCGGCTCGCGCTGCGCTCGCCGGGGAGCGGCGACGCGCTCTTGTGTCGCGAGGCTGGCGCGCGCGACGACGATGGGACGGCGAGGTACCCGCTGCTGGTGCTGTTGGCCGGTCGGGGTCTGCTGCTGCTGCTCGGGGTGGAGGAGGAGGAGGGTGGTGGTGGCTTGGGCTTGGGCGCGACGGCCTGGCGGACGGTGCGGATCTCGGTCTTGACTTTGAACTTTGATTTTTGGTTGAAGATGCTCATGGTTTCGCGCGGGGGAGGGGAGTGGGGGGTGTCTTGAAGGCGGAGGGTCGGGAGGAAAGGTGGAGGAGGGGGTGGCGCTGGGGTATTATGGGTAGGTAGGGTATATAGAGAAAAGGAATTCGAAGGGAAGGAAAGGATCGCTGGGATAATTCAAGATGCTGGGGGTGGGTTGCTGCGCTGCTGGCTGGGGGGGTGGAATATTTTGGAGTCGCGTCGTCGTTGCGAGGGGGTGGTGGTAGTGGTGGTTGGGAATTGAAAGATGCGACGATGGATCGGGATGAGGGGCGCTGCTGATGCTGCTGCGCGCGTGGCGTTCACGGCTGGGTTTGGGACGCTGGAGCGGGACCTGCGGCGTCTGGGATGGAGAGGTGCAGGTGGTGGGGCGAGTGCCCCCAGTTCTTGGGCGACAGGCGGCGTGGTGGACCGGGCTATCGGGACGCTTTAGGGGGCGTGATAAGAACAGAGTCGTAACTGCAAGGCTGTGATGACCATTGGCTGGCGCAAGACTTGGATGACTAAAGAATTCCATGAGCATTCTGCTCCGGTTCTGCTCCAGTTCTGGTCGAGTTCGGGCTCACTCCTTTGTTGCGTTCTCAACTCCAACCAAGGACATTCACAAAGAATTCAAGACACAACGGCCCAAAATGTTGCTCTTTGCAGCCAAATATAAAGTTTCGAGGCCCTGCTCTCGAAACCAGACCTTTTTCCTGACCATGTCTTGGGCCATTTCCCTCAACCCCCAGCAAGTGTTCCAACATGTACCCCGACTGGCCGCGATCAAGCGCGGATCTTGTGCCGCTGCCACTGTGTGACGGCCCCAAGCTGAAGCCATTCGACTTCCAAGGCGGTGGGCAGGCCATCGAGTTTCTCGACTACCTCGGCGAAGGGCTCCACGCGCACGTATTCAAGGTCCGGATCCTCGGCCAGATCTACGCACTCAAGCTGGTAGGTGCAACGGTGTGGACTTGTCCTCGATGCCTTCGCTGACTCTGCTCTACGCATCTCTAGTTCCGGTTCGTCTTTGATGAAGACTGGCTAGGCCCCGCGACATATTCGGAGATAAAGGAAGAAGACCTCAAGATCATGAGCGCCTTCTACCCCTACTCGGAGCCCTTTAGCGCCGAGTGCCGCGCCTTCGCGCGGCTCCAAGAGGCCGGGCACGAGGAGCTCGCCGTCAAAGGCTTTGGCTATTTGCTGCTGGACGAAGACAACGAGAACGCCATCTACAGTCGCTTCCCCAACACCAGGTTCAACGGCAACGTCAACTATCCCGGGGGCGATCATATGCGGACGCGCTTCCTCGGCCGAGACGGTCGGCCACCGCCGATCCGGGGCATCGTCAAGGAGCTCAGGCATGAGTCTGAAGAGAGCGAGCTGCAGTTGGCGTCGGTCACCAAGATGCTCGGCGACATCCGCCAGCTGCAGCAGCTCGGCATCCTGCGTATCGACGTTGCGACCCGGCAGTGGGTAGGCGGCAAGCTTTGCGACTTCAGCCTGGCCATCACCGTCCCGCACTTCGTCACGACGCCCGAGCTGAACCCCAGCCTGACACCCAAGATGCGGGCCGCCATGGAGCTCGAGACCTTTCGGCTGGCGAACGACGACTACCTCGCCTTCGACGCCATGATGGCCGACTGGAACCTGGAGTATGCCCAAGAAAAGGATGCCATCGCGGTGCGCGCATATCCCGGCGGCAACGGCTCTCCTCCACTTCGGCGCTACGAGCTGAGGAACGCGGCGGCTCGGGAGCGCGTCTTTACCCATGTCGACCCGAGACGGTACGACTGGAAGAGGCGAACCAAGGGCACAAAAAAGGGCCGACGACGCCTGCGGGCCAAACCTCCCGTGTGGTTCTACTACTGTGGCGACAACGCAAGCTTGGCGAAGAATCTGAGAGACAAGCAGCTGTCCAGCGCAGCCCTGGACTGGGACTACAAAGATGGATTCATCTTTCCGCGGGCGAAATTCAAGCCAGCTCGCTCTTGGTTCTTCCCGAACACGATAACTTCCTTCAATTCAGCACTCGTTCATTCCTGTACATGATGAAATTTTCCACTTCAGTACTGGTTTATCTGTCAACGCGGGACTTGCTGTCACGCAGGGGAGGAGGTAGCCATCTCCTGGCAAGGGCCTAGTTGGCTCAAAGAAATAGGCAAAATAAGCCTCTGGCTCTAACCCAAGGGCGTTCAGTTCAGACCCATGGGTCTCCAGTTCAGATCCAAAGGCCTCGCTCGATAAACAAACCCAAGGGGCTGGAGTATATCCCGTAATGCACTCATCGTGTTGAGGGGGCTTGGAAGTAGACATGATATTCGATGGTGTAGAAAATGCCTTGCGGACTCAACAGTGGAAATGAAACTGGGCTTTGGGAGCTCAGCCAAATACCTACAAAAACAACAGCCTTGTCATTCGGAACAAAAGAAAATGGCTGCATGAGCCCCCCATACGCTCATATACGCCTACACTGCTGCACTCCAAGCTCTCCACTCTGGCTTGCCGGACTCCAAGCTCTCTCTGGCTGCCACCTGCACATTGCAGGACCCCCGCGAAATCCCTCATTCCCCTGTACCACACACCCGTAGGCGCGCAGTGCCCGGGTCAAAGTCAAAGGCAAAAGCCTCCGTCCTAGCCGGAAAAGGGCGGGTTGTTGCCCGGGTTGAAGGGGAGGTTGGCGTCGCCGTTGGCGTCATTGCCAAAGTTGAAGTTGAAGTTGAAGTTGCTGCTGTTGTTTGGGTTGAAGAGGAGGTTGTAGTCGATGAAGTCGGAGTTGCTGTTGGGGTGGAAGGGCGGGTTGTTGTTGTTGTTTGGGCTGATGTCGAATGCGGTAGGGGGCGGCGGCAGGTCCACAGGCTGCTCGACATTGGAGTACCGGTGGCGGCGCACCCAGCCGCGCCCGTCGTCGAGGTAGCGTACCTCCCACTCGCCGATGCCGACCATCTCGGCTTGCGTTACCAGGGCGCGGTGCTGCGTCGGCGACAGGGCCAGCATGGACAGCCACCACAGCGCCATGTCCGTTGTCAGCTGGCCCGCGCCGTGCCTCGTCCACGGGACCGGCATCAGGGCCACCTTTAGCTTTTTGCGCTCAGCCGATTCCGACTCCACGGCTGGGTCGCTCCCAGCCTCTTCCGGCTTGAAGAATCAGCAGACCACGAGGTCTTGGTCCGTCACAATGTATCCGTACCGCGTCTCGGCCTTGTCGCACAGGTTCGCCAGCTGCCGCAGCGGCCAGAAGCCCTCCCCGCTCACGGTTTGGGGATGGTTGATCAGCCGGCGCCCCTGGAAGTTGGGGCTCGGCCGAGTGAGGCCGATGACCAGATTCGGAAACGTGAAGTCGTCGAGCGCGACGAAATAGTCAATATACAACGGTCGGTAGGTGTTTATGATACGTACGTGACAGGGGTTGGTGGGCGTCAAGACGAAGTGGTGCAGGTGCACACCGGTGTCCAGGCCGAGATGCTGCTTCGCGAACCCGAGCGTCGGGCGCAGCACCCGGTCGTTCCACCCGGTCAGGTGCATCAGGTGGTTGGGAGCGTTGATCTCTATGCCTTGGAGAACGTGTTTGGCACGAGGCACTCCCGCCAGCTGCTCCACAGGGACTTGGAGATCAAGGATGTGGCCGTAGCTCTCGTTGAGCGTCTCAAGGTTGAAGTCGGCCCAGGGCGTCATGGTGCTGGCGTCGATGTCGGGCCATTTGGCGTTTGTGCTGTTCTTGCTGGCCTCCAACTTGCAAAGCACTTCGGGCTTTGGCTGCGTGAGCACGCGGCGCAGGGTGGTTGTGGCAGCCATGTCGCGTCCCTTCCTCGGTGATCTGGATAACCTCGTTCGGATAGGTAGGCAGTACAATCCAGCCCTGGCTGTTGTCAGCGCAAGACATTTTTGTCAACTACGTGAGAGCCTATTCTCTCCTGGCAAGACCTACAAGGCAAAGATACTGGCCTCGAGTTCCGGCTTGGGGTCTCGAGTTCGAGCACAGTTCCGGGGCTCGACAACAAGGCAAAAGGTCTGGCTGGTCTCCCCAACGTGTCGAAATAGGTTGAATGGGTATGGGTTGCTCTTTCGCAGCTCTTGGCCTGGCTGGGTGAATTCGGAGCTGACACGAAGCAAGGCACTGGTGCCTCACTTTATACATGTACCGGTCGGTGAAGTGAGATTGCACAGCGCGCCCAGCTCATCTAGCCCTTCTCAGCCGGGCCCCTTGGGCTGGCTGCCGTGAGCCGAAGGGGTCCTCCCATTCTGACAGGAGGCTCCGTGGAAGTGACAGTATCCGAAAGTGCCATCGGAAAGGCAAAGGCTGAAACTGCCCGTCTTTCTTCGCTGGGGAGAACTCGGAAAGGTTAAAACGACAGACATGGATTGAGGGAGCACGGTGGCACGTCAACTCATACCGGGCTGAGTGGCGTGGGTCAATGTATGAGCCCATGTCATGGAGGCGGAAGGCTGGCGGTCTGTTGAGCCAGGGCCGCTGCTGGAGAGAGGAGACGCGCGTACATCTGTGTGTGCTGAGAAGTTCATGTTGATAGTTATTTGACATTTGACATTTGACAGTTGGGAAGGATCTGTGGGTCGGTCCCTGGCGCGTGTCCACGTGAGTGACTGATGAGCGGAACTAATCCAAACAGACCTCCCAGACTTTGTCTATTTGTCTCGTCGTTTTGAGACCTGACGAGGGAGATGTCCAACCCGAACCAGCATTGCCCGTGCATTGCCAGCAAACTCATCAGTCGTTTGTTCTGCAATGGTTGTTGTCCATTTATATACCTAGTTAGGTAACTACCTAATCATATTGTCGATGAATTCAATTTCATCAAGGCTCCGGCTCTGTTGCCAACTCGCCGGCCAGCTTTCAAGTCAAGCCCGTTTTTTAACGACCTCGACAATACGACCTCGCCGTCTCCGAGATACCGAGCATTCGGCACCATGTTCATGGGCCCACCTGTCCCAACAGTCTCTCAACATCTCTGACAGGTGCCTGCAGTTCCGATCTGAGTTGGAACCCCGCGCGGACCGTCACGACCCTGTTGGGTGTGGTTGGGGGAGCCTTGGCTTGCCGTCTTCTCCGGTTCTTTTCTAGACCTGTGATCGGTTCCCGGCTCCCGGCTGACGGGTTCGATCCGGTGTGGTATTGCTTGCATGGCCGAATCGGCTCGTTGGGGCCGAGGATCAGGATTTGATGCAAGGCAGCTGTTGTTGGGGTGCTCATCATGCAAAAAAAAAGAGCGTCGGCGAGATTCTGCTCCGTCACACCCCACCAAGACGACCCAACACGGCTCACTCTGGACGACGGCCAATGGCCCCCATGCGGACGAGAGAGCTGGACTTCCTGGACTCTGACAACAGTGACGAGCTGCTGTCTGCCATGGCAGCATGGCAGCATGGCTCCCGCAGTGGTTGATGTCAGTGGCGCCAAGCCAAGCCTGGTGGACCATTGGTCTGTCCAACCTCGCTTGACGTCATGGATCGAACCTCGTCCTCGCATTTCCGTTTGCACCGCGTCGACACGGCTGCGCGTGTCCCCCTTTCTGTGCTTTGAAAGGTCAATCAACTACACAAGTGTTACATCAGTGGGAATGTTCTGGCATCCCTGCCCGGTGGACTCCCTCTGGCGGACTCCCTGGACCTTCTGGTTTTGGGAGAAAGCAAGAAGCTCCATCCCTGGGAGCATCCACAGGAGCGTGAACCATGGAGCTCTGCGCTGGTGAGATGTGATGGACGACGACATGCATGGCAAAGCCGGCTGTGGACAGAATTGGCAATGCCCAATTTTTAACATGACCTGATGGCAAGGGGAGGAGGGAGGAGGGAGGAGGCAGCCCGTCTCAGGTACATGGCCACGGCAGCCGGCAAGCGTCCTGGCCTATGAGCCATGCCCATTCGGTCCCATCTGCAGTACGTCGTCTTTGTCTCGGGCACCAAGCAAACGGAATTCCCAAACCGTCTGTAAGCCGTGACGCAGGAGGTACGGATGTGCACCGAGGGAGGAGGGGAGGAGGGGAGGAGGGCCACCCTGCCAGCTCCGTTCCCAGTTCCAATGCTGGGGGAAGAGGGTCCATCGGCAGAGAACGAGAGGACATGGAGGGGACCTGGGGACCTAGCTGCAGGAAATGAGGAGCCGTTGGCCGATGCTGGGGACCCGATCCGGCCCTACACTTAAGATGGCGATGAGCCACCCTCCAAGACGAGTTTTTCAAGTTCATTGTTACTGCCTATGACGCACTGCGCGCCTGCCACACTGCCGCCGCCAGTTCTGCCCAGACCAAGGAGCTCCCCTCCCAACGTCACTCATTCCTGCCCGCCCCCCCACGCAGGGTAGCTGCTTCTCAGACACGAGCTATAAACGACCCTGCACACCCATCCCTTCCTCGCGTCTGACAATTTCCAACTCCCATACCCAAACCAACTCAACCACCTTCCACCTTCCCAAGCCACACGACTAATACCCCTCCGCCTCACAACAACAACAACACTAATTCGTTTTCTCGTTTTATTATACCCAATACCCAGAAGCTATCTCTCTTCTTACCTGTGATACCCCAAACCCCAACTCTCCTCTAACCACCCTCACCCCAACTCCCCCAACCCAGCTCATCCCTTCCCGACTCCCTGCCATCACAGAGCACGCCAAGATGGCTTCAGCAGCGCGGGTCAACAAGCCCACCGACATCAAGGTCAAGGAGGCCGATGTCAATCGCAAGTTGCAGGTCTACGGCATTATCAATGCCTTCCAGAACGGCAAGGTCCCCTCGGTATGTTGTTCTCCAAGATGATCTCTTGACGGCTGCCCGGTTCTAACACGGCCCCAGAATGACCAAATCGACGTCGCCTTGAACAGCTTCTTGGAGTCTAAGGCGCTCTCGAACCCGTCGGAGAAGCTCTCCCCCGAGGGAAAGGCTCTCGTCGGCGATGTACGGGAGGTGGTCAACCAGGCCAAGCGTCTCCTCCTCTCCAAGAACGACGGCAACCTCCTCCAGGACTTTATCTGGCAGACCCAGCAGTTCGACCCAAAGGCCGTCAACGTTCCGGGGGCGCCCGTCAGCAAGGATGTGGCCCAGCAGCACGGCAACCAGGCCATGGAGGGTCTCAGGACTCTGGGCACCCTTATTATCACCAACGGCCAGTTCCGCAAACTTCGTATGTACATCACTTCCACCCGCACCGCTGCAGGTTGCTAACATTGAACAGTCAATGATGCCATGATCCTTTTCCGCGACATGGCCGGCGACGCCGCAACCAATGCTGCCGCTCGCGTCAAGCCTTCGCACGAGGACCTGGCCCAGCTCGACCACCCAGCTCAGGACAACGTCTGGCACGATACCCCCAATATCAACAAGGACGCCCTCAAGGGGAAGCTTCAGGGGGCTTACAAGGGCAACCCCAAGGAAGACGCCAAGGCTGCTGCCACTGCCGGCACAGCCAACGCCCATCCCTCGGGTTCCACCGATCCCAGAGATCTCGCCGCCTCTGCCGCCCACGAGCGCCAGACAGGTGCCTCGTCGGGGATTGATGCCCAGGGCGGAGTTAGTGCCGCCGCCGATACCCTCCAGCGCAAGGTCGACGAGAATGTCGACGATGAGGCCAAGGAGAAGGCGAGGAAGAAGAAGGAGGAGTACCGGGCCAAGCTGAAGGACTACTTTGGCAAAAAGATGCCCCAGGAGCGTCGCGACCAGACTGTCTGGCGCCTCAAGGTATGTGGTATCGCTTTTTCGGCTCCGAATCCCAGCTAATGGCTCTGTAGAAAATGGTCCTTGAATGTCAGCAGCACCCCGACTATCAGACCGCCGTCCAGACCCTTCTGAACCTCGCCGGGGAGTATGGCAACCACGCCAACCGTCTCGCCAAGGGCGGCTCTGGCACTGTCAAGGACACTCGATCAGGGCTGGCCCAGGCAGAGGGTGACCTCAAGACCCTCATCGAGCGATTCGCCAACGGTACTTCGACTGATGACTTGTGGGCGTCGATCAACCAAATCTACGAGGACGCCGACCGAGACGATGAGCTGAAGAACTGGTTCAAAAACCTCGACACCTACCTTCGCCGGTGCCTGCAGGAGCAGGGCTATATCCTGGACGAGCAGTCCAACCGAGACTGGAACCATCTCTACGACCAGGGCAACTACCTCCTGCGCAACAAGTACCGCACTCACACCGACCGCATCTTTGACGAGATCAAGTTCCTGGCGGATCAATTCGACCAAGACCAGCACAACAAGGCGTTTGCGGCTTCTCTGAACAAGCTCTTCACGAACCTTGGCAACGACGAGAATGGCAAGCCCACGTTCAAGCCTCACCTCATCAAGGACTTGACCGAGGTTATCCTGCCCGCCCTGTTCGAGAACATCGCTTACATCCCTGTGCCGAGGATTGAGTACTCGGACAAGATGGTCGACGCCGTTATTGAGAACTTGGTCCTGGAGAGCGACAACTTCATGCCCAACATGCTCGAGATTGCTAGCGAGAACTACATGCGTTTTGGTCGCAAGAAGGTTTCCAGCAAGAGCAAGCACACATTCGACCTCAAGGTGGCTGGAATCCAGATGGACCTCCGCGACGTCAGCTACTACGTCAAGCGCAAGCAGGGTTTCCCCTCCCTCAGCGACACCGGCATTGCCAACATCCTGCTCGCTGGTGAGGGTTTCACCTTCCGCATGAAGATGGGCACCGCCGATGAGAAGGACAGGCAGAACTTCTTCAAGGTCGACAAGGTCGACGTTGACGTCAAGAACCTGCAGATCAAGCTCGCCAAGTCCAACCACAAGCTGCTCTTCAACCTCTTCAAGCCCATCATGCTCAAGGTCCTCCGCCCGGGTCTCCAAAAGGCTCTGGAGAAGGCCATCAAGGACCAGTTCAACAAGGCCGACGCCCTGCTCTGGCAGATCAAGCTGGAAGCGGACCGCGCCCTGGAAGAGGCGCGCGAGAACCCCGAGGAGGTCCCCAACATCTACAGCCGCTACGTCGCTGCCGCTCAGAAGCAGCTGCTGCTGGGCAAGCAAAAGGCGGAGGGCTTCGTTGCGGACAAGAAGGTCAACTATGCCGTCACTAAGGAGGACAGCATTTTCCCCCACATCCACCTCCCCGGCGGCATCAGCTCCAAGGCCACCGAGTACAAGGAGCTGGCCCGCAAGGGAGACAAGTGGGAGAGCCCCGTCTTCTCGATCGGCACCGCCTCCAAGAGCCGTGACATCCCCAGCGCTCCCCACGTTACCCGCAAGTCCCACCACGTTGCCAGCGCCACCCACCATACCAATGGCGGCATCTCCCAGTACGGCGGTGCCACCAATGGCCATGCCACCAACGGCTCGGCCGCGCCCGGCATCACGCTAAATGGCGGCCACGCCACGAACGGCGGTCTCCCGGGCCAGAAGCTGGCCGCCTACGGCAACCCCATCACGACTTAGGGGGAAGACGATGAGGTTTTGTTTTCGAGGGATTGAGTTGAGAGTGTACAAGAATGGAAAATGATGCGTGATGGAGAAGCGGAATTCGCGAATTATTATACCCCCCGAGGCGGAAGTAATCGGACGCCTGCGTTTGTTTGTTTTTTTTCGAGTGGAAAATTGGCAACAAGTCGACGAGGAGGAGGAGATAGTGGTTCAGGAAACAATTGAGTTTTGTATGGTTTGGTAGTTTGGTATCGGTTGTCAGTAGTAGGAGTGTTTACCTCGTTTCCTAATAATACCTACCACTGTCTTGTCTTGCCTGCGTCTGACTTTGCCTTTGCCTTTGCTTCAATGAACCAGCTTCCCCCCGCTTTCTGTTCAAGCACGTACCTCGCCTTTGATTTGAATGCTAGCAGGTGTTGTCAGGAAGGAACCCCTTCGAAGAGTCAAAATCAATATCACATGCCTCGTCAAGAGGTCGCGACGACAGGAGTCGTAGAAGTTAGCAACCAAACTGAACTTTTGTCTTGAATTCGCAGCCCCCCAGTTCTATGCATATTTTTCCTCCGTCCCAGGGGTATCATGATCCATCTATATAGTGAAATTCTTGGCAAGAAACTCATACTCTGTACATAATTCATCAAACAAGTCCCAAAAACCTGCCGGGGCCACGCTCTCATTCCTCCACCCACATGGCCACCTGCCCATCGACCAGCGCGTCAAGGTCAATCAGCCTCCTCATCTCGGCCCACTCGCTGTCCGTACCCACCGGTTGCGTGGCCTCTCCCCCCTCCGCTGTTCCGGGGACCAACAACCACGCCGGAGCCGAACCCGGCTGCTCCTCGCCCCCCAGCAGCTGCGGGTCAATAACTCCAGCGTCCCCCTCCTCCTCGGGCTCGTGGTACTTGCGCACATGCCTCTCGCGATCGGCGTGCCGTATAAACATGGCCGGACAGTCGCCCACGGCGCAGGGGATGTTGCGGTTCTTCGCCGGCTCCTCGTCCACCATCTCCGCGACCGTCGCCGCCGCCGTGGGCACGACGTACAGCCGCGCCGGCCGCGGCCGGCCGAGGTGCACGAAGCGCACGTGGTCCTCGAGCTTGACCTTGCTGATGAAGGCCTGGCCGCAGCCCTCCTCGGCCCAGTTCCAGTCGGAGATGTCGGCGACGGAAAACGTGTCGACCTGTCCGCATACGAAGCGCACGCCCTCGTGCGCCGCCTTGATGTGCGTGTTGAGGTTGGACACGCGCGTGAAGGACTTGGGGCACTGCGGGTAGGGGCAGGTGACTGTCTTGCGGTCTTGGACGGGCGGTTGGGTGGGGGGGGGGTTGTGGGCGTGGTGCGTGTCGATGTGCCGCTCGACGTCGGCTTGCGAGCCGCAAGGGAGGTCGCAGAACATGCAGGTCATATGGTCGCGGCGGATGTGCGACTGGAGGAGGAGGAGGGTGGTGAAGCCAACGCGGGGCTGATGCGGGTCCGATGACGAGGTGGGAGGGGCGTTGCACTCGTCGCACCAGAAGCGGAGGGCGCCGTGCTCGCGGTCGACGTGCCGGCGGAGGGCGCCGTGGCTGTCGAAGCCCTCGGTGCAGCCGTCGTGCGTGCAGACGTAGGCGGCCTGCTCGAGGTGGACGACGCGGACGTGGCGCTGGAGGGTTTGATGCTTGCGGAAGGTCTGGTCGCACCCGTCGTAGCCGCGGCAGCGGAAGCGATCGGCGCCCTCGTGGACAGCGGCGTGCCGGCGCAGGCGGGTCGCCGTAACGAAGGACTTGCCGCAGCCCGGGTCGGGGCAGGGGTATTTCTTCTCGTGCGTGTGCGATCCCTTGATGTGCTGGGCAAGGTGCTTCTCTTCGAAATAGTCCTTGCCGCAGCCGGGGTAGGTGCAGCGGAAGGCGCGGTCGTTGGTGTGCGAGCGGAGGTGGGCGGCCAGGCGGGCGGGGCGGTTGAAGGTCTTGGAACAGCCGGCAAAGGTGCAGGGTATGGTCTTGAGGTCGGAAGGGAATTTGCGAGAGGCGCGGGAGGTGGTGGTGATGGTGGTGGCGGGCGCCGTGTGGGTGCCTGTCGTGGGGTGGCCGGTTGAGCCACCGCCGTCGTCGTCGTCGTCGTTGTAGTCGTATTTGTCGTTGTCGTAGTCGCCGGAGCTCGGGGAGAACGAGGCGAGGGACGCCGTGTCGGCATTAGGGAAGCTGTCAAAGTCGAGAGCGGGCTTCTTGGTGGCGAGGCCAGCCGAGAGGCCGTCCTCCTCGGCTTTTCGCTTCATGGCTGAGGTGCTCACACCATGTTGTTGGCTGCTGCGAACGGCGGTGAGGTTGGCGAGGTGGAAAGATCAATTGGACATGATCCCAACATGAATTTTTGTGGGTGCACATTGCTGAGCTCCCATCCGGCAGGCAACGAGTCAAGCCATGGGAAGGGTTGATTGGCCAGGTCTGCTTGTGCCAAGTCCGGACCCGTCAGCCTTGCAGGTTCAGTCCCACCCTTTTTTTTCGTCTTGCCTTTCTTCAGCCGCGGCTCAACCCCAGCAAAGAACTCTATCGCGAACAAAGCCGCCCTCGAGAATCCCTTCGCGCGCGACACCGGCCACATCGTCCCCCGCCCTTCATCATCGTCGTAGCTCCCGATCAACCGGATACCGACACCCAGTAGCCACCATGTCTGACGACGGATACAATGACGACGGGCCTCTGTGAGCAACCCCCCCCCTCTCTCCCCTCCGCAGCCTCAACAGATCACGATCTCGCCAAATCCGAGGACATCGCCGCTGACCAAGCCATGCCCGAAACAGCGACGAGCCCATGTACGAGGATGAAGTGGACGAGTACTACGAGCCCGAGCCCGAGGCGGCGGACGGGGAGGACACCGGGGTTCCCTTGGGGGACGAGGATGGCGAACACGACCCTCGCAAGGTAGTGGCTTCTGGCGACCCTAATGCGGCTGCCAACCACGGCAAGGGCAACGAAAAGTCGCACAAGGACAAGAAGATCCCCAACGACAAGCGGACCACGACCCCCTTCATGACCAAGTACGAGAAGGCCCGAATCCTCGGCACCCGGGCGCTTCAGATCAGGTACGGTGGACGGCATAGTCTTGACGTTATGGATCGATGCTGACTCCTGGCGTCTGCAGTATGAACGCTCCAGTCCTCGTGGATTTGGAAGGCGAGACAGATCCCCTCCAGATTGCGATCAAGGAGCTGCGGGAGAAGAAGATCCCCCTTATCGTGCGTCGGTACATGCCGGATGGATAGTAAGTTGGCCTGAGCCCCGGTCTTTCCAAGTCGAGCTTCCTTCTGACATTGAATGCCGCTAGCTACGAGGATTGGACTTGCGAGGAGCTCCTTCAATAGCGAGCCCATGTGGCTCAGGGGAGCATTTGCATAGCGTTGGCGTTTGGTATGATTTGTATTGGCTCTGTCCTGTTGATGTCAACAAGCCGAGCCAAGGCTAGGGTGGGGTGCGCCACGAGCTGCTGAAGGGCGGCCCATCGTCTTTTTTTCTGGCGACCAGCGCAATCTTCGTGCCGGCCTACTTCCAGATTGGTGTTCCAGTAGTGCCGGCCGGGGCAACCCATAGCTTACATGGATAGCTTGGAATAGATGGACCAAAAGAATGCGTATCGCATTGTTTGTGAAGCATGTTGTGCGGGGCGAAGACGAAAAGGCCATCCACCACCTTCATCAAGGCTCCTCGCAGGGACACCGGAGGTACCAGGACTGGGCTTCTTGAAGCACCTTCCTGGGGTCCATCACCACATACGACCATACCCACTGGAGAACTCGGGATCCCGTCCGCTCTCCCATAGATAAGCCAGTGAGGGCCAGACTAGTAGTTGGGTCGGTGACGACCAGCGAATCCCTGGTGTTGTATGTATTTTTGTCCATCTAGCTGCTGTCTTGCCTGCCTTGAACTGGGTTTGATCGTAGCATCTTCCGTCCACGTGCTGCATCCTACAAAGATTTTTGTGTCACCTTCGCACACCTTTCTCGGACTTGTTGTCTCAAGAAGGTGCGTATTTTCAGGAGGCATCTCCAAAGACACGGGGCCGGGGTCATGTTTCGTGTTGTTCTTGTCCAGTCTCTGCTTCTTGGGTCACATTTTGCTCAGCCTGCCAGTTCCAAGAGAGGGAGACGCCCACATTGTCACTGTTGCGAGCGGAAATATATTGCGGCGGCTTCGGGACCAAGCTTTGGAACAGGGACTCTCAGTTGAAAGACAAGCCCCTGAAGAAAGAGTTCGAGCTCCTCGAAGCCGAAGGGCATGCTGTAAGAAGACGACGGCATCCAAATATTTCACCGACAGAGGACGGTTGAGCCCCGAGTTGAGGCTCTCGCCCAAAACAATGAAAGTTCGGCACTCCGGAGATATTGAAGATGGGCAGTTGACCAGACATGGTCTAATGGTTGTGGTGTAAATGCCTGAAGACCACCTCACTTACATCGTCGCCACCAGTACCGCTTCGTGGTATGTTCGGTTAGGGGTACGTCAATCCCACCGTGGCTGACCAGAGGGGCTAGCATCTCAAGGCTCACTGTTGCTTGCCGCTTGACATATATAGGTACCTACCTAGCACTGGTATCTTGACAGCGGAAGGTTCCAGGATACCATGGACCATGGGCTTACATCTAACGGTTTCGTCTGTCTGGCTCATTGTAGGGGTCCAAGTACCAGACAACGTTCAATATCCAGTTACCAGTCACCCTAATGTAAACAAGTAGCCCCCCTTTCCCCCCCTTTCTCGCCGCCGTGGACTGGAACAGAAAATCAACCCCCCTCGACTTTAGCATCCCACCTCAGTCCAAGTCAAGTCCATGTAGATTTAGGTAATACCTTCCCTCGCGTCAGCGTGCGTGCATCTGCTGCTGCGTCAATGGCATGCGCATACAACTGGAGGCCAACTCAACCTGCAACCGGCCGGCAACCTCTCCCGCTTCTTCCCCATGCACTACCAGACTCCCTCCTGGATGTAAATACGCTCGCCCGCCGTGCCCATGGCCCTACCTACGCGGCCCTAGGCTCCATTCCAAATGGCACGAAAATCAGGCCAGTGACACATATCCACCACACAAACCCACACCCGCTTGCACAAACACATGGGCCTGCTGATGGTGTAGAGACTTGCCGACCTCCACAGGCGCGGGAGAAACCGCCGCGCAGGATGTCAAAGGTGAAATGTTGTCATAGCCTTGGTGTGTGTCCGAGACCCAAGGGATGGTACCAAGAGTCTTGAGTCTGCCGGTGGGGGAGGGGGGAAAGCATGACAGTGACTTCATCTTCATCAATCCATCAACCCACCGCCGTCATCCCGAGTACCCGCCGGATGTCATCCGATGGTATGTGACAAGGTGAGAGACATCCAGGGAGGCACGTGGTAGGGCAAAGGGCAATGGAATTGTCGACCAGCGGCCAGCAGGTTGCGAGAGTGGCATGTTTCGATAAAAAACCGTTGCAACTTGCTCATCGAAATCCACCGTGGGATGGAGAAAAAAAACAAAAGAATAAGGATGCTGGAGAAAAAGGATACCATCCACCGTCCATCTGCCGTGTGCCCAATTTCCAGACAACTTCCCTCCCACCTCCACCATCGATCGTACGTTCACTCGGTCTCGCACCCAACACCGCTCGCATCCTCAACAACAACAAAAATCAAACTCGGGAATCCGGGACGGCGACCATCAAGGGAACCATCAACATCGAGTTTCCCTGTCTCCCCCCTCCCCGGCGCCATGACTATTTCGGCATCCCGAACCATCCCACATGCACAAAGGGCCTTTCTGCCGCCTCCCCCCCCTCCCGGTAGCCAACAGGGTTGGCGCGGATCGCTTCCCGGCTTGTGGCATCCTCGTCCAACGACAAACCCTTCCCTCCTGCGGTGTGGTGTCTCGCTTCACCCCGCCTTCACCACAAACCGACGACGACCCCTCCATCCTTTCCCACCTCGCCATCCGCCTCCGCCGCCACCTTTGCTTGGCCGTCAAGATAGGAGAGAGGACGGCATCAGCTGGTGGAAGACGAGGTGGGCAGGAAGGGTGGCGAGGCTTGCGGAACCGGAACCGAGAGAATGGGGTACACCCATCCACACCATGCCCTTCATCAAGACAGCAGAAAAAAACTCGACATCTTCACCTCGCCTGCCAGCCGGACAGCCACATAGCCGGCCGTCGGCGGCAACCACACTCCCATACTCCTCGAGTCCTCGATGTGCACCTCAACATTGCAATGAATAGAAACCTCTCCCGCCTCCACATGCAATGCGAGTGAGGGCCAGGGCGCGAGCCCCCAAGTACCACTCACATCGTAGGTAAACCCACTGCATCTTCGCGACGACGACGACGGGACGCATCCTGCACACATTCTTTTCGTCCTCGCCACATGCTGCCCAGAGTGCTTGCTTGCTTGCCTTGCCTGCAGCAGCAAGCATCATGTAACCAACTGCTGCTGCACATCAAGTAGTCCCCGAGACGCCGCCGCCGCCGCACATATTTTTTTCTCGGCTCCTCTTCCCCTCCTTACCAGCGGACCAACAAGCGGTGAAGAGGAACGGAATTGACATATCACCGTCGAGGGATGGGATGCGATGGGATAGCCGCTTGCCTGCCTGCCTGCCCCGCGTCTGCACACCATCGGCAGGCAAGGCGCCAAGGTATTTTTTTCTCTTTCGCCTTGATGGTTGCCTGTGATATTCTCTCTCCCGTGTCGTCGCGGGGAGAAAGGTGTGTGTGGGTGATGGGATGGTGAGTGTTTGATGCAGTCAAGCGTCGTATATCTCGGGAGAGGAAGGAGGCATTCATTCCTGGGGAGAAGGAATTGTGGGGGTCTTGTTTGGCGAGATGCATCAGATTCCAGATCTCCGCCCCCCGCCCCGGGGGTAGGAGGCCCGGGACGGGAAGGGGGAGGGAAAAAAGGTCCAGACACATACATAGAGGCGGCGGTGACAAGATGAGGTGACCCGTGGTTGTCGAATGGGGTGCTCGGACGGCTGCCATCCATTGCTTCATGTTCTTCCTCGCTCGCTTCGCACACCTTTTTTCCCCTTGCAACCTCATGATTCTGGGGTATCCCGGCGAGGAGAATTGTGGGTGGTGGTGAACGCGGCGGTGGCGGCTGGCGCGGTGTCTATTCTTTTTTTTTGGATATCGGCCAGAATTGGGTATCCCTTCTCAATGTCTCTCTGGGTGGACGAGTGGACTGTAACTTCCGAGACGTCGAGAAGTCTGTTCGAACCCTTCGGCCCCGGGCACAAAGGCGGCGGGCGGTTGAGACGGACCCTGTCGTGTCACCTCCGGCCGCCAAGAATATGAGCTGGTCTCGGTCACCATCCATCTCAGTTTTGCTCTGCTGCTGCTGCTGCTGTGGCGGCCGACGACGTCGGATGATGATTCCTCCTCGTCCACTCGCTCGCTGACGAAGAGCCGCCTCGTGTATGTGAAAATCTCTTTTGCAGCAGCGGACGGGAACCAGCAGCAGCACGACGACCGAATTCGGGCGTGACAGCCGGCCGGGGCAAACCAAAGTCAACTGTGAAGCCGCCGGATATAGACTGCGGCGTCGCTTCACCGACCACCAACCTCGATGGCTTGATCGGGTTGTCGAATCGCCTCGTCGATCCCGAGCCTCGAGCCCCCGACTGGGTCCTCGAGGGGAGGCGGTGAGGCTGCAGGACGCAGGCTCACTGCGATCGCACACACACGCACCAGATACCACGCCGCAGCTGCACATTGATCTTATCAGCCTGCTGCCCCTCCCCCACCATTTTTAACGATCGCATTGGGACAAGGCCTGCAAGCGGTCCGGGTGTCTGGAGGAGGAGGGGTCGTCGTTCGGAATCCCGCTGTCGGTCTCGCGGGTCTGACTGCGAGGCATCTTGGACTCCAGCTTGTCTTTCTCGTTCGCCTCTGCGCAACCTCTTTGCGCAAAGGTCCTCCATGTGCGCGGAACTGTCTTGTTGCCGCCGCCACCACCGCCGAGATGGCGTTGGTTGGCGCAGACACCGCAAAGGCGAGGGCATCTCACTCGGTTCAATGCTGCTGGATGGAGAGATGTCAAGCTCGGGTATTTTGCACCACTCATGCAGGGGGTTGGAACGGGATGGCGGAACTTTTTTGAAGGAAACAAACCGCTGCCCATATGGGATCATCAATGAGCCAAACCTGGTGTTGCCTCTGGTCAGATAGTCGCCGACGGTCCGCATCGAGTCATGTCGAGGTAAAGTATCCCCTCCTCCTGGTCTTTGATTATGGCGAATGAAGCAATCGGAGTCTGGTCGACAGCTCCTTGGGGTCGAGATCGACGTCGTCAAGACGAACCGTCCTCCAATCGACCACGCCGGTGGTTGAAACGGCAAATTCGGGTGACCACTGACCAGAGGCGCATGGAGACTGGGCCGCGTGAGGAGACCCGTTTCGAAGAGATGGAGGCCATGCCGACTCGAGCACTCAAGATAAAGCTAACCCGCGCCGCTTGGCTTGGCCGGCACGCTACATCATGCCCCCCAACTTTCCATCACATAACCAATGCGACGTTGAGGGTGGCCAGGTATGACATAATGTCTCTGGCGGCGTCTGGCCTGTGGCATCCTGCCATACTGGCCAAAATAAAAAAGAGAGGTTGCACTGAAGCTGACGACGCAAGGGGGCTCGGGGGGGACCATACCACGGTGCCTCTTGAGATTCTGAACTCATCTTTTTGTGCAGCTGGTACCGAAGAGGAAATATAGTCGCCGGCAACGTGAGTGTGTTTTGTCGAGGGGAGGAGGGAGGGAGAGATACATTGATGAGCATGTTTCCAGTGAAAATATGGCAGATCGGCAACGAAGGGACCACTGGTGGTGGTTGTTCATGTTCGATCTCCCTCCCGGTGCGGGGGAGCGGCGGCTGGGAAATGCTGGTTTCCACCTGGGCCTTGCCCATAGAAGGCGATTGTTATAGCTGGTCTGCCGGTGTATCGCCGTGTAAGTAAACAAGGAAGCGTCGTGGTGCCGTCTTCATCTCCAACAAACGACGGGATGAAGATCTGGATGGACGTTGAGGTTTTCGTCATGTTTTATCGGCGCATCGTGCACGGCCTCAAGTCCCCAACCCCAGTCGTCTTGGCTTGCAGCTGGACTTGTCAAGGATCGAGGCCCCTGCTCTTCCTCCCCAGGATCCTGGACGCGACGACAACGCTCCGGCGGGGCCGGACAGACGGCGGTCTCTCTCCTCCTGCTTCTCTGGGACATGCTGGGACATGCTGATGTGATTTCTCAAGTGGTGAGCACACGCTGGGCGGGTCTCTCGGGCAGTCTTGCAAGCTGGCGAGGTCGGGTGTCTCTGCTGTCTCTGCCCGGTTTGGACCGCAAGACACGCAGAAACAAAAGCATGCCGTCAACTCCGGCGAGATGCGGGATGGGGCGCTTCAGCGGCGGCGTTCGGGAGGGGAACTTCGGTTCAGCAGCCGCCCCCCATCCCCGCCCACATTGACGCCGATTCGCCTGCACCAGCATCGCGGGGGAATTGGCGGCTGACCCCAGACCGCCCGCGAGCCGCCTGCAATTTGGGTAATGGCCACTAAAAGGACGGCGCATGAGAGGTTAATTACCGGCTCTGCTGGAGAACAGACGCAGGGCTGTCCGAGCCGGAGTAAACAAACGGGTCGTTGGTATAAACAACGGGAGACGAAACCTGATCCTGACCTGGTCCGAGATGCTGGCTGCTGTGAGTCTGTCTTGCCTGTGCTTCCATCATACGGGTCGATGGCTGAAGGGGGAAAGCGACTGTTGGGATCATGCACGAAAGCGTCGACGGCCAAAAAGGATGGCCGACACATCGGGCTGCCGGAACGCAGAATGACGGAGGATCTTCGTGGGAGGGCATTGAAAACAGAAATCAGCATCAAAACTGCCACCCTTGCTGGACGACTTTTGACGGTGATCTGCCGTCGGCCAAGCAGAGGGTCCAGCTCCGTACAGTGCAGGCCACTGTATTCCGCCCGTCGAGGGGCCGAGGGGTTGCCGTCCCCCGAGCGAGCCCCGGGGCTCGCCCGGGACCATCATGCGATTCTGTCGTCCGATGCTCCTCGGAAAATCTGCTGTTCTTGACGCTTGATGCCATGAGCACAGAGCAGAGGCCCGTCTGCGAGGCCGGTGTTGTGCGCATTCTCCACCGACACCGTCCCGAGCCCCGAGCCTCGTCGAGCCTTGAACCCGGGCGGGGGCATCCATCTTCGGTGCGGGAGGGCCAGCGTCTGAGGAGCTGCAGTGTGAGGTCGTCCTCCTCCAAACGACTCCAGTCCTGAGACATGCAGCGTCCTGCGGAAGCGCTACACGCCAATGCAGCCCCCTCGAAAGCCGCCATTGGCCCCGGCGAGCAGCGACGGGCTTGGAAGGGCTTACGAGGAGGCCCCCCAAAGGCCCCCGAGAGTGGACTTCCCTGTGGTGTCAAGGGCTTCTGGATGTGCGCTTCGACCTGCTTCCATGATGCAAGTGTTGCGCTCTGGCTACCGCCAGGCTGGTGGGAGCGCAGCTCGGTGGTGTTTGGATTATGTAGTGCGAGGACGTGGGCTGGCGGTAGGTCGCTGCATTGGATGCCATCACGTCTTGTGCCGTCGTTGACGCTTCGCATGAGAGGACAACCGAAATGACGGTGAGCTCTGGCCCAGCTCACTGGTGGCCCGCGAGAAGTCGGCTTTTCTGTGCCATGTACATCGCCGGATGCCTCTCTTTTTGCTTCCCCTTCTGGGCCGCGGATCGAAACGACGAACGGCAGTCTGATTGCCGGCGGGAGGGCAACCTGTCTTCTGCTTGCAAAGAGGGGAGTGATGGACGTCTCGTGGTTGGTTTTGGCGGGCTGGTGACTGGCGTGACTGAGGGGCACTGGACTGATGATCAATAAATCTGAGCCAGGATTTGCCTTGACAGTGCGAAGATGCCTTCAGGCGGCCGGCCGTCAGTTGAAGGCGGGCTGCCATCGACGGGAGCGCCCAACATGCCCGCAGGCGCAAGAAACCGCACTGTCGCAGACGGGACCGGCCCAAAGTTGCCAAAAGCACACCCTCCCGCCAGTCTCCCGCCATTGAGGATTTCCAGGAGGGTTGCCCGTTTCCGCAGCGCTGTCGACCGTCGACGACCCCCCGCCCGCCTGCCAGTTCCCGTTCGCTGAGCTCCACTTGGACCCCCAATCCACTCGATTTTTAATTTAGTCGCCGGCCACCCCCCCAAAGTTCGAGAGACCCTTCTTTTCCCTCCCCTTCCCCGACCCGGTCCCGGTGGTTGTTGCGACGGAAAAGCAGCAGCAGCCTGTGCGAGTGCGAGAGAGAGAGAGCGCGTGTGCAGACCGCGAAAAGAGATTCGAGAAGTGAAGAGAGCAAGGAAAAGGTTTTTCTTCTTCTTGACTTTTGCATCTCGGTCCTCCGGTTCCTCTCCCGTCCGTCCTCCCGCCTCCAGGTTTCTCTCCCTTCTCCCTTCCCGCCCGTCGCCTCGGAAACCTGCTTCGGCCTCGCACGTTTCGACGACTTCGATATCCCCGACCGGCGCTCCCTCCGGTCCCCAGGTGTCGGATCTCGCGCGTTGGAGCTATTGTCTGCCGTATCTCTGGCGTCACGCCGGATTGATTGAGTGGACAAACACGGTTGCTTTGGTAAGTCAGATCGGCTTTCTTTTCCTGGCCTCGGGCCTGTTGCTGCTCTGCTGCTGCTGTCGTGCCTTTGCGCGCCTCCTTGGGGGTTCACCAGCCCTCGATGGGTTTTGCGACTCCACGGCCTCCTCCTCCAACCGATCTCTGGCTGTCCCACGATGGGAGGCCATGGGAGACCATGGCGACGCACCGGCAAACGAATTCCTTGGACGCTCGCTGCCTTCTGCCGCCCACCAAAAATCCGAGTTCACCGAGCCCCTCCGCCCCATCTTGGGCTCGTCCTGTGTCCAGCGTCCGCGTGATGCGCCGCCCCATCCTCACCTGGTCGTCCACCGGACCCCCCGCCTCTGACAGCAGCAAACTGGTGCGCGTCAACCTGGTCTCGAGTACCTCAACTACGTCCTTGCCCTCTGCCAAACCTGGCTGTCGATGGTCCGGAAACACCGACGTCGCCCACGCCCCTGCTTACGACTGCATGCCGATCTGCTCTCAGCTCGACACCCGCGAGCGACTGATCACGCCCTCAAGCCTCGAGGTTCGACAGCCAGAGCCGAGAACCGGATCGAAACTCGTTCCCCCCCTCATCCAGGCGACACGCCCATCGACAACAACATTCGACGGCCGATTTACACTCGTTCTACGCCGTACCCTCCCGCTACCTGTCGACTCCACCGGCTCCCCCACGTTCGAGCACCTGTCTAAACCCGCGATTCGGTGCTCGACTGCCACGACCGCGACACCCGCCCCCGATCCGTCTTCCTTTTTGGCCTGCCGCCGGCGCACGCGGCTTGTTCCTCGTCGAAGGCGCTCTGTTGCGGCCTCGGGTGCCGCAGGCGGTCCAGGAAATCACCGAAGGGGCCATATAGTGAACGCTGTGCAAGGACGAGTGCGATGTGACCAGTCGACTAACATCTGACACTGCCAGGCTCCTGTCCCACTTCGCCACGCAAAATCGCGTCAGGGCCACCGACGTGCCCTCCCAGTCCCCCCCGTCTAGATAAGCTCTAGGATCCAGCGGGGCTCTGCGATTCTCTCCTCGCCTGCTCGGCCTGGACTCCTACACTGCACTCCTTAGAATATCGCAAACTGATGCATCCTCATCTGTAAAAATGGACTCGGAAGACGGCGAGTTCTTCATAAAAGTAGGCTTGTCCACTTTCTCCAACCCCCCTTGCCCCCCCTTCCCCCCGCCCAACTCAGGCTGACCACGTCTTGCACAGCAACTTGCCACTTTTGTGCGCACCCACGAAAAAGCCCTTGCCAATGCCTTGCAGTTTCGGCGGCAGAATGCACCGCGCCATGGCTCCTCCCAGAGCGTGTCGTCGATGGCGCCGGTAGTCGTACCTGCTTCGCCGACCGTCCCCGAACGACCTTCTACATCAGCATCGACATCGAGCACGCTGGCCGCCGCTTTGTCGCTTGGTTCGCTCAGCTTTACATCGCACAGTGTCAAGTCGGCAAAGCTGGCTCTCACCCCCCACCACTTGTTTTACCTGCTGTCGCGCTTCGAGGAACTAGCCATCCCCGTCGGGCCGATGAAGATTCGCCTCGAGAACCTCCACGACAGTACTACCTCGGCCAACTATGTCTCATTCCTCAGCCAGACCCAGCGCTCCAAGAGCCGCAACTCTGATGTCGGCTCCATCCGTTCCGTCTCGAGCATACGGAGCGTCATGTCAGGCCTGTCCTCGCTCTGGTCCAACTTTAGCCTCGGCTCCGGCATCTCCGCCGCCCGCACCGAGAGGCAAAAGGCTGCGCTCCAAGCCGATCTCAAGTACCTGTACTCGGCTTTCACCAAGATCCCGTGCTTGAGGTTGGCCCCAGATTGGCGCGCACGCCTCATCCGAGGCTACGAGGAGTTTCCCTTTGATTCAGCCGTACCCCTCTACGTCTTCAAGAACGTGCAGGCTCTCGAGGTCAGCGACATTGACTTCCGGCAGTTCTTCGGCTGGGATCGGCTCGCGGACCAGCTCCGCTCCCTCACCATCAAGCGCGCCAGCCTAGACGACCCAGCGGATGTCTTGATTGACATTGTGCTGGATGATATGGACAAGCGCAGGCGGAGGACCTCCAAGTCCCAAGGATCACCAACCGCGCAGTGGGCAGGACCATCAAGCCCGAGGAGGAGCCCCAACGTACCGTACGCCGAGGTTCCCAAGTCATCTTCTGCCCCCGGATCCCCCGACGCCCGGAAGTCGACCACCGATTTGCCCGTCGGCTCGCTCAACAGCGAAGTGGGGACCGACGGATCCCATGTCTCGGATAGCAGACGGCCGTCTGTTGCCAGAGTAGACAGCGACGAGCTGCCAAAGTCTCCCGTCAAGGAGTCTCGGCCGAGAAGCCATTCACCCCGCCGACCGTCGAGCTCTAGAAACGGCTCTGCCAATATGCGTGGGTCGTACAAAATTCGACGCTCGGGCTCCGGCAGCTCTCACTCCAGCCTTTCCGACTCCTGGCACAACTCTCGGGAGCTCGTCCAATCTCTTGGCCATGGGGATCCTGCCGGCTTCCAAGTGGCGGTTCCTCAAGCATCTCAGCCTCGCAGACAACTCGCTGACGTCCATCTCTGCGACGAGCCTGTCACCTCTCTCCAACACACTGCACTCGCTAGACCTGTCAGCCAACCTGTTCACTCAAATCCCCGACAGTCTCGCCAACCTCACTGCGCTGCGTGCCTTGAACCTGGCTTCATGCATGATCGACTCGCTTCACTCGCTCACTCGCAACCCCCTTCCCGCCATCACCGCCCTCAACCTTCGAGGCAACCGGCTGCAGTCCATCGCTGGCATCGAAAAACTCTATCCCCTGGAGAGGCTTGACTTGCGAGACAACCGCCTGACGGACCCCACCGAACTGGCTCGTCTCACCGGCATCCCCGAGATTCGTGAGATTTACGTTGGGGGAAATCCTTTCACCCGGACCCATCGCGATTACCGCATTACCATTTTCAACCTCTTCCGCCGAACGCCGGGCTACACCGAAGACATCACCATCGATGCCACCGGGCCCACCTACTCGGAGAAGCGTTACCTGGTGGAGCGCGAAGCCATGCCGCCACCGGTCCCTGTGGTGAAGCCCGCCACTCAAGAGACACCTGCCATTGAAATCTCCAAGCCCGCCATCATCTATGACGCGCCTCGTCCCAGCGAGCCGGTCGTTCTCCGCAAGGAACGGCCCACGCCGAAGAGCACGTCGAGTGAAGTGAACACCAGCTCGAGCCGTCGTCGAAGGGCGCCGAAGCGACGTATTGTTGATCTCGCTACTAACGACAACCCGATCCCATATGCGAAGCCCATTGAGCGCTATGCGCAGCCTGATGGTGTCGCGGGGCTCGGTATTGACAACAACTACCGCATCTCGCAACCTCTCGAGATAGAACCGGTGCCCCGGTCCTCTCTCGCCGAAAGCCCTCTGCCCAACCTCCAAAGATCACCGGGCATGTCGCGCCTCGACACCAACGTTATGGCTCAGTCTCCTCCCGGCTATGCTGCCCACAACAGCCCTCCGTCCAGCAACAGTTGGACTGACAACGCGGACTGGGACGTCGGCGGGGAGCTCTACCGGAGGCAGATCGAGGCACTGCGAGACAAGGTCGGGAGTGGCTACCTGAGTGTCCTGAGCGAAGAGGGATGGGACCCGGCCACGCGTCCACCAGACTATCGGGAGGCGGACCTGGGCGGGGCTTCTTTACATACGAATCCCACCACGCCTCGAGCAGCCAGCGTGCAGGCCATTCATAGCGGGCGGACGCTGGGCTAAAAAGTCTTGTTTGAGATACCCCCTCAAATTTTGTGCATTTTTGTGGTTTCTCTCCTTTTTTTTCGGTTTCAAGAGAGGCATACATCCATCTATTTGTAGGATAAACCGTTGACAGATCGCGGGATACCCCATCGTTTCTTTGTCGTTGTCATGGCAACATCTTTAGGGGGGGAGGGGGGTTCATTTTCGGGTGTTGGGTTTTCTGTCATTTGAGATATCACGGCAGCATAGCGTACAGGCGTTGGGGGGGTGGGAGAGGGCGTTGGGGCGGGGAGGGATACAATACTATATTTCTCTGCACACCTGACCTTGTCGCTTACTGTTTCCATGTTATCTACTCTTTATGCCCATGGCCCTGTGTAGGGGGGCATCAGCCGTCTGGGGCATGTCAGGCGGCATTTGCGTATTCTATTCTTGCATCAAGCAGGCGGGCAGTTTCCGTGCTCGGTATTCTCAACTTGGGATTTTGCTGCGTACTCGATATCTCCTCGTGCCAACAATGCATGCGTCTCGTCTCGCCCACTTTGCATATCCCGTTCAGTGAAAAGGAAGAAACCGGGCGGTGCAAATGAATCCCCACCTACCCCCCTCTTACCTACCGTCGATATATCCAAATCCAAACCAAAGGCAGCAGCCACGTACCAAACTTGTGTGTGTGTGTGTGTGTGTGTGTGTGTGTGTGTGTGTGCAAATACGCGCAACCCCCTTTCAACCATGAATATCTCATGTGCCTACCTACTGCCCTGACCTGACCTGCCCTGCCCTGACGATATCTGCCCACTGTCTCAAACACACCACGCAACCCGTCGCCCAAAATCAGGTACCGTGCCGCCCGCCGGCACCTGCCGCGCGCGGAAAGCGGAAAGCGGTACACACAAACGGCGTCACCAATCAATACTGACTTGACCGGACACAGCTCGGTCTGGGTCTCAGTTTTTTCGAAGGACACCACACAGACACAAACGCCTCGGTGGTGGTACGCTCTCATCTCCGGGTCTTTCCGGGGTCTTGGTTGCGGTGGTGTACCTTGATCCTTGATGGAGGCGGGAGCCGGTTGGGTTGAGACATTTGGGGGTAGATGGGCGTTGGGGGCACGGTGGATAGAGCACGATGCCCGGATGGGGAGCTCACATGACTGTTGGGCGATGCTGTGTACCTACCTTGCGAGGTGCCTGGTCGAGATTGGGGGGTAATTTTTGGCGGCGAGTTTGCGGTTTGGATGGGAGTGATGGTGCTGTTGTTGGAATGGTCAATTTGGTGTAGATGGGTGATGATGGCGGGGTGGGTTGTGGTGTGGAGAGGTTGCCGTGCCTCGTTTCTGGGAGGTTGGGCGGCGGATGTCGGTGTAGTGAGTGGCACGGGGATGTCATCTGTAAATATAATTGATTGGGAGACCTGGTGCTGTGGTTTCGAGCGGATGTGGGATTTGGCTCAGGGTGTGGATTGGTTGGTTCTGCGCTTGTCTATTGGGTTGAGGTTACAAGACGGCGGAGTTTGTGGGCTTCCTTGTCGATCTGTGAGAGCCGGGTGTCTTCAACTTGACAACAGTTGCGAAGTGAGCTTGGAAACAGGAGTGGATGGCCTGGAGAAAGTGACCGGGACTACAGAGTTATAGGGGCGGTGAGAGTGTGGTTGCTGTGGACTCCCGTGCGGGATGGATACCTGTCTGGTTTGCTGGACAAACTGTCGGGTTATTCTGTGGAGGACTCGTTCGGCGATCAATATGTTTTCCATGACATTTAGTCGGGGGGCGTGAAATGGGGCGTAGAGGCCAGCCTGGGGATGGCCGACTTGCCGATGAATCCAAAGCAAGCCTGGGCGCTGGATGTGCTCCGGTTGATCATGAAGAAAAGACAAGCAACCGAAAATACCGAAAATGCTGCAATGCTCTTCCGTGGTTGGGTGCCATTGGGCCGGACGAGGGCCGCTGGATGGGGCGGGACCGGGTTTCTAGAAGTCGAGTAGCAATCCCATGCCGGCGAGAGGTGGCATTTTGAAATTCGAGGACCCAGGAGGCGGCCCGAGGAGCAAGGGAATGAGGGTGTCGGCCCCCGGGTCATTGGCTCGGGCCGTTCCCCAACATGGACGAGGGGGCGTGGAGACGATTGACATGGACGAGAGCATGGCTCCATGGCTCGGGGCTGGGTCTTTGCATGCGTCGAGGGACACAAGGTTGAATGCGATCAGCCCGTGATTGGCGGCGCAAAGGAGCAAACATGGACGTTGAATCAGGTAACAAGCATTTTTGTTTGTCGTCGGGGAGGGGGAGTTGCCCATTGAAGCCCAACAACCGTTCGAAATCAGTTCTTGGATCCGGGGCACGGCATTGCGGGGATGGATGCAAGGCACGATGCGTTGTCAAGTGGAATTCCCACAATGGGAATCCCATTGTCTATCGAGTCCAGGGGCCGAGTCCAGTGGAGAGGAGGGGAGGGGAGGAGGGGGGCCGTAGGGCTGAGCTGGAGTCTTGGAAAGTGGACGGCCTGTGACTTGCAGTCTGCATTTCCATTTCCATTTGCATTTCCACTCCAATAACCTCGACAGTCGGCTGCTCACCTGCGGGTTGCATTGTGCAAGTGTCAGTTCTTCGAAAATTTCCCAATTTCCCCCCCTCCTCACAAATGACATTCTGCCCCTTTGGTCTTTTGGTTCTGTTGTTGAGTCCATTCCGTTGCCTTCTGTCGTGTGTATCGTCACCTGCCTGCGAAGCTCAAGCCGAAAGGTGCAGCGATATGAATATCTGTTCTCAAATTCAATACCACAAAAAAAAAGACGCGTGGCGTCTTCGGCATCCCGTAGTCATCATTGAGCACCAAGCTGCTTTTATAAAATACCCTGTCAACCTAGGTAGGGATTTCAAGGGCCTGTGCCGTGGCATGGATTGTCCAGCAAGAGGGTGAGAGGAGAGCTGAGAGCTGAGCTCAGCAAGTCATTTTGACAATTGGACCGCCCACGTGCATGGACCTGGAGGTCGCCTGCTGCTGGTGGGGCTGGCTGGGGTCTGATTGGGTCCCCCAGGTGGGGTTCCGTCGTCGAATCAGAGCCCGTAAATACCACCACCCGCGACTTCGACAGGACGCATTTCCCAACGTCACGTCGTCCGAAGCCCCGAAACTCATCACCCCCAACCCGCGATTTCTGCCCTTTCCATCATCCCTTTCTGCTGCCCGCGGGCTCCCCTCGCGTCCCCGACGCTGCTCGCCAAAACTATGCCCATTTAACCCCCACCCGCCCTCTCCGACCCCGCGCTCCTCACTCGCGACACGGTCCTGATTTTCAGCTCCGAGCAGCCCTCATCACGCTCGCCACCCCCCCGACCCCCCCGACCACGCCCGCTCGGCCGCATTCCATCCTCTCCGTCATCACCACGCTCGTTACTGCCATGGCTCCGTCGCCCATAACCCCCGCCCGACCCGCCAGGGGCCGTCCCCGCGGCCGTCCCCGAGGCACTGCTACCGGCAGCGCCGCGCGCGTCAGAAAGCTCGCTCCCGACGTCGCTGCCTCCGAGCCGCCCCCTAAGAAGCGACGCTACATCCCAGGCGGTCCCGGAGGCGGTGGCCGCTTCGTGGACGAAGACGGCAACGAGACACCGGCCGAGCCCTCGGCCGCTACCGCGTCACGACCCCGAGCAAACGCTCACGCTTCCCCCAGCGTCTTTCCGCGTCGAGAACCCAGCAGACGAACCCGCACCGCAGTCAACCGCGACGAGCTCGATGAGGGACAGTACAGCTCCGCCGCAGCCGTGGCGGCGGCCGTCGTACAGAGCGAAGGATACAAGCCCCGCGAAGAGCGAGGGTGGGAAGAGTTCCACCCAAACCTCGACATTGAGAGAACCTTTTTCGTCTTCCCCTCTGAAGAGGTGGATGGCCTACTCAAGCCGTCACCTCCCACCCCCAACCCCGCGACACAGGGGCACATACAGCAAGCCCAGATCCAGCCCCCCGCTACCCCTCTGAACGGCACAACCACACCCCTCAAAGAGGCACTTCTGGCACCCGACAGCATCCGGAATACCACACCCCATGGAGACGGAAATCCTTCCCTGGTCGGCTCCCTGACAGATACGCCTAGCAGGCGCAGACTCGGAAGGCTGGCACGCGACTCCTCGTCCCTCTATGCCACGCGGCCCGTGGATCCGGCACCAAAGGTACCCAAGGTTCTGCCCATTCACAACCAGACGCCCAAGGAGCGCCTCGATCTCAAGCTTCCCTCGTACCGGAGGACAGACCGGGTATCGCTCTTTGAGAGCAAGACGTTCGGCCAGGCGAGATATGTGGACAAGTCGATGATGAATGTCGGATACCAGGAGAGCGACAACTTCATTCGGCCAGACCGCAAGCTCATAAAGGCCATTGATGCCAACGTCGAAGAAGACATGGATCTGCTCGCCCATGTCTTGGCCGAAGGCGATTCCGTCCAGCACACTGCAGGGGCCGTCGGCCGGGTCGAGTACGACATGGATGAGCAGGATGACATGTGGCTTGAGAAGACGAACGAGCAGCGCAAGGCATCCGGCCTCGTTCCCATCACCCGCGAGATCTTTGAGATCACCATCACCAAAATCGAAAAGGAGTGGCATGCCCTCGAGAAGAGGATACCAAAACCCAATCCCAAGCCTCCTCAGACTCACAGGCCGAGGTCTAGCTCCGCTGCAGCCGTGAGTGGCGAGCCACAGGCTGGCGAGGAGCAAGATAGCAAGTGTGCCATCTGCGACGATGGCGACTGCGAGAATACCAACGCAATCGTCTTTTGTGACGGCTGCGATCTCGCGGTTCACCAGGAGTGCTATGGCGTGCCCTTTATCCCCGAAGGCCAGTGGCTTTGTCGAAAATGCCAGCTCGTTGGGCGCGGTGTTCCGGTAAGCATTAAGACCCCTGTACATTTGTCGCCGGTGCTGACAACTTTCGCAGACGTGCATATTCTGTCCCAACACAGAGGGCGCATTCAAGCAGACGACCACGTCCAGATGGGCCCATCTGCTCTGTGCCATGTGGATTCCCGAGGTCACCCTTGGGAACTCAACTTTTATGGAGCCCGTCATGGAGGTCGAAAAAGTCCCCAAGACGAGATGGAGGTTGCTCTGTTACATCTGCAATCAGCGCATGGGGGCTTGCGTGCAGTGTTCTAACAAGAACTGCTACCAGGCCTTTCATGTCACCTGCGCACGGCGGTGCAACCTCTATTTGAAGATGAAGAATAGCCAGGGGCAACTGGCCGCCCCCGACAGCGGAGTCCCCCTCAAGGCCTTCTGCGACAAGCACTGCCCTTCGGAGTATGCAAAGGAAAATGGTGTCGCCCAGGCCACAAAAGAGGCCAAGCGCTTCTACAAGCGCACCATGAAGAACCGCATGTGGGCCGACAGCCAAGCGTCGGCATCTCAGCTGGCGGCGGCCCATCGGCACGCCATCACCGAACACCCTCCGGACGAGTCGCAGATGACAGGCGCCAAGGTCTCTGCTGCCATCCTCGGGGACAAGAAGAAGGGGCAGCCAGGAAAGCCAATATGGAAGCTTCCCTCGGGCGCCCCCATCATCCCCTGGGCCGTCTACAACCTGGTCGAGATGTCTCTGGCACGTTTCTCGGTGGTGAAGCGCAAGGAATTCGTTGCCGAGTCTTGCCGCTACTGGACCTTGAAGCGGGAAGCCCGCCGTGGCGCTGCTCTCCTGAAGAGGCTCCAGCTGCAGATGGACACATTCTCGTCGATGGAACTCACCCGTCGAGACTTTTCGTCATTGGGGCAGGTCGGCAAGGCCCGGCTGGGCCGGCGCATCGAATTTGCCGAGGCCATCCTCCAGGACCTCGATCAGCTCATTTCGCTTTCTGCGAGCATTGTCCTCCGTGAAGCCGAAAAACTGGAGTCTGCCGAAATGGAGCAAGAGTTTGTCGACACTTGCTACTTCCCAATACACAAGATGCTAGTGCCCGTGCTGGACAGAGCCTTCTTGTTAGTCGACATCTTTTCCACCACTACAAGGTCTCGTTTGCTAACAGCTTGCAGCTTGGACAAGAATGTCTTCAAGGCCGGCTTGACGGTCCTTCAACAAAGGCTCGAGCGCCGCTACTACACGACTACCCTTCCTTTCACTCATGACCTCTGCCAAGCCATCAGTGTCGGAATTAACACTGCGGCAAAGCCTTCCGCAGGGCAATCAAGCTCGGAGCCTGCCGAGGCCTCTCCTGTCAAGGGCGCCAACTACGCAGACATCAGCAACAGGCGGCGGCTGGGCAGGCGGATTCTCAAGGATATAGAGCCGCAGCTTCAGGCGGCACTGAAAGCGGAATGCGAAGTCACCAGCAAGCCGCTCGATCCGCTCTTGGAAGAGCTCAAAGGCATGCTCAATGCCAGCTGCGAGGTACGAAGACACGTGCCGGAAGCCGCCCCGGTAGAAGCTCCTGCCGTCTCTCGGCACAACGAAGACGTCGACATGGCCGACGCGCCGGAGGAGGGGCAGATCATCGTGGCAGATCAGTCGGGCAGTGAGGCCGACGTCGATATGGACGGTGAAGCCGATGATGCTGATGCCGACGATGTAATGGACACGGACGGCACGGCAGCGGCCGTGATCAACAATGAGGTCATCGAGGTCGGCGTTTCGCCCAGGCCGAACGGCGGCCAGCCCAATGGCACGTCTGGACACGAAGGCCACGAAGGCATCAACGGTTACAAAAAGGGCGACTCGGACTCCCCGCCGTCGCTGGCAGCCTTTGGATCCGGTCAACTCCAGCTGCCACAAAACGACCCCATCACACCGCCCCAGTCCAACGGAAGTTTTGGGCGGGATCCAGCCAACGTGCTCTCGGACGGCGGCATCCCTTGGTATCTCTACGGCTTCGACCCGGAGGGCACCACCGTCGCCAAGGAGCAGTGGACGGGCCGCGAGGTGCTGCGCAGCATGAGCGAAGAGCTGAGCGATATGGACGATGAAGCCCTCAAGGTGCTCGAGTTTGACGTCGATGATGAGACCATTACCGCCTCGCCACCGGTCAACGGCACCACCGGGCGCGTTGTCAAGCGGACCGCCGATAATGATAATGCCGACGGCAAGCCGGCGGCTTCGGCCAAGAAGCGTGAGCGCGCGAACCCCGCCAAGTTTAGGAAGGGGGTTCGGTCCTCGGCCAGGAGGAAGTGATTTGCCGGCTTCCTTTCTCGCCTGGTTACGTCAACCAGACAGACATGGGCGAAAGCCAACTCCGGCATGGTGTCGGGGCTGTACTGTACTATTTATGTTTTTTTTTGGCTTGCGGGTGTTGGGGCGAAGCTGACTGGGGAGAGGGGACCGGGCGCCTTCTTTTCTCTGGACCCATTTCTCGTACCACGTGTGGTGCAATCATTCTCCCCATCACCCCCGGCTTTGCGAGGCCTTTTTCTTTTTCTTTTTTTCGCACAGTCTCCTGTCTCTTCGTTGGAGGTGCCCATCAATCTAGGCACTCTGCTTTCTCCTGCTTTTGCGTCAAGAATGGGGCTGGCGTTTGGTATCTTGGGAGGTGACGGGGTGGTTTGTTGCGTGCGGTTTTGTCACGAGGGAGGGTTGTCTGGTGGCAGAACGAAATGGGGATGGGTGGCGATGGGGGAATATATCATGTTATTTCACTACTGCGTTTGCCTTGCTTTTTACCGAGACAAGGAGGGAAGGGAGGTGTCTGTAAGTTGGTGTTGTTTCGTGCGGTGCATTGTTCGGACTCGGTTATACCTCGAGAGAAGTTTGTCTCTGTCTTTCTTCCTCTTTTCTCGTGAGGACTATGTATCCTAGATGGGTGTGCTGCCTGCGTCAGCGATGGTTGTTGACGATATATCGTATGATTTTGTTCAGTCCCTGTTACTCTCACAATGTTCTTCTTGTGCTGTCGAGGTGCTGCCGTGGAAGATGCTTGATCGTGACATGCACATTTCCTATCCACCAAATCAACCTATCCCGTCCCGTCTGCTCGTGTTACACACCCGAGCCCGTGTAGGTGACAACTCAACTTACACCACCTACCTTGCTGCAACCACAATCACGTCAAGCCAAGGTGGAACGGCCGCCGTTGTTCTAGACTCTGAACATGCAGACCGGTTTGCTGCAGCGACTACACCATTACAGTCTACACCGTTGGGCGGGAAAGGGGGGGAGCTGAGTTAACCACTGGATAATCAGCCCGGGGCATTGATGTCGCAGTACATGTCCTTGACAGCTTGGCATTCCAGCCCCATGGCAGGCGGTTGCTATATTTCCAGTCCCCGATGGATAGTGCCCACGACCTACCTGACATCTTGGTGCATCAAATACCGTATGTCCATCAGTCTGGCGGTTATCTAGTAAAAGCCTACCTCGACAGCAGCGCGTACTATGCCATCGACAGAGACGGGTAGTCTTTGGAATGTAGGGCTTGGGTTGATAGGCGAGCCCAAGGCAGGGTGACGTGAAGGGAGGTCCACTGATCGGCTATTGCTGTGCGGGCGCACGCGGATGTGATATGACCTGTCTTGGGGAGTCAGTTGGCTTGCTTGCTTCTCGGGATGACATCAAATGGCAGCAGTAGCATCGGTAGCAGGAACCGCGTTGGCTGCCTTGAGGGAGGTGACGACATGGTGGAGAGCAGGGTGTGTGGTTGTACATGTAGTTTGGTGTGGTGTTCTTCTGTGCGGTCAAGGATATACAAAGGGATGGGGGATTTTATTGGGGGGCACCGGGGGTATGTGGATAGATGGAGGCGGATCCAGGGTCCAGACCGGCAGCTACAGGACCGAATTTCCGGATCGAGTTCCTTGATTGTTGGTGTGTGAGTGCTTGAGGCGATCATGTGACGGTGCGGAAGCCGGCATGGTTGATGATGGGGAGGGACTTGGCATGTCTTGGGGTTCTCGATCCGATTTAGTCTTGGGCACCATATCAGCATTGTGCTGCTGAACGGGGCAAACGGGCACTTTCACCTTCTTGAGCACGCGAGAGGAGGGGCACGAGGGGTTGTGAGGGGCAATGGACGGGAGGGTGAGAATATATCGAGGCGGGCTGGCGGGGTATTCCGACTTCCCGTTATCAGAATGGTATGGGAAAGAATAGCGGGGTATCTCTTTGATAGTCCGTCATCCGCTCAGATCAATGATCCAAGCCGAGAGATCACCAAGAGACCTAATGGCGAGAGGCAATGGCAGGTTGTCTTGCTGTCCGACCTTGGCGACCAAGCTTCCGTTGCTGTGCAGCCGACAACCACCCGCGTGCCGCAGGAGGATCTCGGCCAGAGAGGACCGGACGAAGGAAAAGGTGGTGGTCCCAGGTGAGCTCTGAATCGACGACGACCTGGATGGGCAAACTTTCTTATAGGCCCAAGAGAACCCCCACCACTGCCCGTTTCAAAGGCCTGCAGAGTCGGCCGGTCAGAGCTCGATATAGTCGCCGAAACCTTGGCCCACGGTCGGATCGAGAGCAACCGTCGAAGGCGATGGAGGGGTAACAACGGCAAATCAAAACCCATCCCAGTGATCCCACCGCCACATACCCCCAGGCTCTGTAGCCGCGAACTTGACCACCTTTGCGGTGAGCGGCAAGGCCTCAACCGCCATGCCAACCCGCGACGAGATGGAGGGGGGGCCGCTTTCATCGGCCGGATGTTGTGCGCTCCCGCTTCTGGGCCTCTCACCTGGCCCTTCCCCTGAGGGCATCCAGAGCATGGCTAGGTGGCGCTAAGCAGCCATACGAGTCCATGTGGGTCGCCGTCGTCCAGCTTTGGCCCGCCGACATGGCAAACGTCTTCTGGTGTGCTCTCTGGCGGACACAGCCCATGGAGACTCAGGGGTTCAGGGGCAACCTACCGGGGCTGTGTTGGACCGTGTTGGACCATCGCAATGCAATGGCCGAGTTGGTCGCCCAGAGCCGTCAGTCGTCTGCAAAAAAAAAAAAAAGAGCCGCCCGGGTCTTCGATGAGTCGTCTTCCAGCCTCGGCGAAAAGGACGGGATGATTACGCAGTAGGTGCGTGGTCGTCGGCGGCGGGACGGGAGGCTTGTTGAACAAAGATGATCCCCCGCAACTTGACCCCTCCCCCGCATCACCAGCAGCCCCCCCAATCTACCTAGGTCCTGAACAGCGACGGGACCTACTTACTGTGTACATATACCTAGATGGCATGGGGGCCTGAAACATGAATGGGTACCGACAGGCAGGAATGCCGCTGATGGCGTCGAGGGTCGCTGTCAGTGGCACAAAGGTCTCGCCCGGGTGGATCGGTGAGAACAGCTCTATAAGCTGCCCAGCGCCCAGCGTGGTTTGCCCCTTTGGCGTCGAGCCAACCGCCAACGCCAACTGGTTCTCTGGGTTGGACCCGGGATGCAACCAAGATTGACTGCAGGCAGACGACCGACAGGGAGACAGGTAACACAGACCGTGGGAGCGAGACGGAAAGGCGTCACGAGAGCACCCCTTGCGTCTGTCAAAAACGAGGACACATAAAAAGGCTTGGGGCCCGGAGCCCGTCGGCTCTTTGCGTCCATCATGCCCGGCCTCTCGGCGCCTTCGGTCGGCGGCGAGGTGGTCGAGGCCCGAGGGAGGGAGGGGTGATGAGGGTCCTGTTCCGGATGGACAGGGAGAAAAAAGGTCAACAACATCCACATCTGGAGCGCGGTGTAGATTTTTGGAGGTAGCCAATCGCGAGTCGACATCCCGAGAGGACGGTCGAGCTGAGCGCCATGGCCTAACAGCAGGCAACGCGGCGCTGTAGGCATCGTGTTAGGGGCCTCCTCGCCCAAGAGCAGGCGAGCAGGCGTGGATGGGGGCACAATTTTTCGCGGCCTGCCTCGCCGACCAATGCGCTTGCCCCTTGTCGCCTGTGCTCCTGAGCCTGGGTGCCCATGCTTTAGTAACCCGCCCCGGTGTGTGTGCCGTGGATTCTCTCTTCCCTCCAAGTCTCAAACGCCTGCCACCAACGCTGATTTTTTCCGACCTTCTGTCCCAAACCCTCCCAAGGCGATTCTCTTGTTCCCCAACAAGAACTTTCCCATCTTCCCCGGCGACCAAGTCCTGTCCCAGGCACCCGACGCGCCATCTACCCGCATCGCTGAATTTGACAAGGAGACCACCCGCCGACGAAATTCCCCGCGACTTGGGTTTTATTTGCAGCGAGTTGCATCCGCCCGTCGACTGTTTTCCCCCGACCGTGGCAGCCTTCCCAAGCACGCTGCACCCGGCACAGAACAGCACCGCACCTCACCTCACCTTACATTCCCCCCTCCCTCGATTGACCTCATCGACGACAGGCGCCTGCCCTGCTCATCAGCGACGTTCGTCCTGCGACGACCCCGGGACAGCCTCTTCTGCCCCTCCTCCTCCCGCGCCATCCCAGAGACAAAGCGATTATCGCATCTCTTATTCCGCGCTAGGATTGACTGCGATTCCCAGAAGCCGTCAGCACTCCACCACCAGCGCCGATAACCACATCCGCCCTCTCCCCAACAAGATTTTCGTTCGGTCTACACCAAAGAAAAGCACACAAAAAAAGAAGCACAGCTCTTTCCAAAGGTCGCAGACGGGGCACCTCTTCCCCCCCACCCCGTCCTTCGCACCGCAGCCATTGTTGCTGAGATCACTTCTGCAAGTAAGTTGTCATCCCAACAAATCCACCCCAGCACAGCGAGCACTCTTTCCACTCTCCCATTCACGCCCTTGCCAACCGACGCGTCTCAACCCCCGCCTGCTAACCCTTCGCTCCGCTGTCGCTAGCCATCCGGCAGTGCATCGCGCTCCCCACGTACCTTGCGCACCACCTAAGGGTTTCGCCCTGCGATCGGCTGGGATCTGTCGGTCATTACCGAGACTCGAAAACCCGTGCGCGCCTCTCTGGCGGGTAAAGGAAACACTGCAATGGCGGACCAACACGAAGTCGACCTCGACTCGGTCATCGATCGTCTCTTGGAGGTGCGGGGCAGCCGGCCGGGCAAGCAGGTCCAGCTTCTCGAGGCCGAGATCCGTTACCTGTGCACCAAGGCTCGCGAAATCTTCATCTCTCAGCCCATCCTGTTGGAGCTCGAGGCTCCCATCAAGGTTAGCCACATTGAATGGCGCTGTCAACCCCTGCTAACCACGCTGCGCCCCCTAGATCTGCGGTGATATTCACGGGCAGTATTATGATTTGCTGAGACTCTTTGAGTATGGCGGCTTTCCCCCCGAGGCCAACTACCTCTTCCTCGGCGACTACGTCGACCGCGGCAAGCAGTCCCTCGAGACCATCTGCCTGCTTCTGGCCTACAAGATCAAGTACCCCGAGAACTTCTTCATCCTCAGAGGTAACCACGAGTGCGCCTCGATCAACCGCATCTACGGCTTCTACGACGAGTGCAAGCGCCGGTACAACATCAAGCTCTGGAAGACGTTCACGGACTGCTTCAACTGCTTGCCGATTGCTGCCATCATCGACGAGAAGATCTTCACCATGCACGGTGGCCTGAGCCCCGACCTCAACTCCATGGAGCAGATCCGCCGCGTCATGCGCCCGACCGACGTATGTATCGCGATGCCCCGCGCCCTCTTGGCTCCCATGCTGACACGCACTTTCCAGATTCCCGACTGCGGCCTCCTGTGCGATTTGCTCTGGTCGGATCCCGACAAGGACATCACCGGGTGGTCCGAAAACGATCGTGGTGTCTCGTTCACCTTTGGCCCCGACGTTGTCTCGCGTTTCTTGCAAAAACACGACATGGATCTCATCTGCCGCGCTCATCAGGTCGTTGAAGATGGCTACGAATTCTTCTCTAAGCGCCAGCTTGTCACTCTCTTCAGTGCCCCCAACTACTGTGGCGAATTTGACAATGCGGGTGCCATGATGAGCGTTGACGAAAGCCTTCTCTGTTCATTCCAGGTTCGTCCTCGTTGTCCTGCTGCCATTGTCATGTTCTAACGTTGCTCTCCCAGATTCTCAAGCCGGCAGAGAAGAAGCAAAAGTATGTTCCCGACCTCGGAAGCGGCAGCAGACGCGTTGCTCCTTCAACAACTCAACTCAAGTAAACACTCATACCAACTATCATGACTTTTTAGGTTCGGGCGGCGATAAGTCTGCATCCACGATGACCCGGCGAACCCCGAGCGCTCGCACTCGTCGACTCCTCCTCCGGCGCCACGTTTCCGATCGCTCAGGCCCCGACGCCTCCCGTCTCTCGTCACTTCCGACTAACCACCATCCATACCGGTTGCCCGTTTCGAGTCGAGTCGTTGAGCGAAAACTTTGTCTGTCTATTATTGCGAGAAAACACAAAACACAATTTCAGCGGGGAGAATGAAGGGGGCCTTGTTTTGGAAGGGATGAATAACGACTCTCCTTGTCACTTCTAGGACGGGAAGGAAGGTATAGATAAGCAGTATGGCTGGGGGGAGTTATATACTTGCTTCCAACGCGCCTGGCTCGTCTTTGACCACGCTTCCGTATTGGACGGGTCCTTTCCCCCTCGCCTCTGCGCTTCTGCGCTTTCTGTAAAGCCTGCCGGCTCTTCAGGTCCTTCCCACTAATCAACCCACCCAAAGTTTTGAACTTCCTTCGATATGACAGCGCAGCGGTTCGGCAAAGCGAGTCGGGTCATTGTCCAAGATGTGTTGGATGGACGGCATCGGGCCTGGGGCAAGGGACGGCGTTTGGGATGGGAGCCGGGGAGGTCTGGGTCTGGGTCTTGGTCTGGGTCTTTTTGGGGCCTCAGGGGAGGGGTTGTTGGGGGACCACCTAGCGATGCTTCATTTTCTTTGTCTCTAGCTTATGACTTCAGCCATGGGTGGACGAGAACAATTCGTTGTATGATCAGTGCCTTCTTTTTCCACGGATATAACTCAACGGAAACTATTCGGGTTGATTTTCGTGCAGTGATGCAATGTCTTGAGGCTTTCAGTGGTTCTCCCTTGCTGTGTCTCTGCTGTATGGCGCCCTTGTAGAGGTCGCAATGAAAATGGTAGCAATGTCATTGACATCTTCTAATCCAGCTCCCCATGTAAAGCCGTTGGCCATACACATTCCCAGGCACGATGCTTCCCCCGTCTACCCTCCCATCACGAACGATTCCATTCCACTTGACACAGACTACCACGGCGCGCCGCCCAGTTCCGACCTCCCTCTCCCCACACACCAGCCCTCTCCTCACTCACTCACTGACTCACTCACAATCCTCACACTTTCCATCCCCCCCTGCGGCGCCACCCCCCGCCGTCGCGCACACCTCGCCCTCTGATGGCTTCTTCCCATCCACCTTGTCCTCGGACCCCTCCTTGCCCTCCTCACCCCCTTACCCCCCTTACCCTCCACGACACCGGTACCGGTACCGGTACCCCCCGTCGCACCCCCCGTCGCACCCCCCTCCGCACCCGTCTCCGCCCGCGGATACGTCCGGTCCACGTGCCCCAGGCTCCGCCCGGGCTGGATCACGTCGCGCACGCGGCGCTTGAGCTCCTTTGTTTCGGGGAAGCCGCCGTTGGATTTGCGGTCCCAGAGGCGGGTGGTCTTGGTCTCCACTGTGTTGGGGGATGTGGACGAGGTGGGGGAGGTGGTGGCGGTGATGAGCTCGACGCGAAAGATGCCGCCGAGGCTGGGCTGGAGGGAGACTTCGGAGAGGGTGTTGGAGAAGGTGGAAAGGAGTTCTTGGGCGTACTGTGGGGGTGTTAGAGGGGGTGATGGGAGCGGGTTGGTGGGAGCGGGTTGGAAGATGGGGGGTTAGGAGGGGGGTTTATGAGGGTGGTTGTGAGGGTGGGGGATGGGGGAGCGGAAGGGGGGTATGGATGGGGGAGGGGGAGAGGAACGGAAGTGGGAGGGGTATGGCGGGTGGGTATGGAGGGGGACCGGCATGGGGGTGCAGATGGGGTGAAGGGATTGGGGGCCGGGGGACCGGAGCAGAAGAGAGTTTGGGAAATAGGAAAAGGAAAAGGGAACACGAAAGGGTGAAAAGATGGTGTATGTTTGGCGCGGAACAGACAGCACCAAAAAGAAAAAGCAACGTACGTAGGCGGCTCGGAGGAGCCACTTGCACTGCGTGCAAAACTGAATGGTTACCCGAGGGAGCAAGATAGTCCCCGTCGCGGTGACGACGGCGGCGGCCGGCGCGGGAGGGGACGTGTGGCTGCTGCTCGCGCCGACATCGTTGGACGGTGATGCCATTGCGGCGGTGGGGGATGATTAAGAGACGGGGCTTGGAAGATCCCGTTTTGGGGGCGGATGGGGACGAGAAGAGGTTAGGACGACGCCTCGCGATGGGTTGGTGTGTTGGAAAAAGGAAAGGAGGTGGCGGCTGGACCTATGGGCAGACAGACCGAAGGCAATGTCTCTTCCTTTGGCTTTTGGGGGTTGGAGGGGCAAAAGATTCCACTCGTTTATGGGTGAGGGGAAAATCGATATGTGGATGATGATGACGGCTGCCGGTGGTCCCCCTTGCTTTTGAACTGGCACGCCTTGATCGGTTTGGCGCGAAGCAGGCAGTTAGAGCAGTGCAAGATGCCCCCCTCCCGAGCTGCCGTTCCTTGGTCCTGGATGTAGGTATGTATGTCGGTCTGGTTAGTTGCGCCCTCGACAATCACATAGCGCGCAACCGAAGCACATCTGTCAAGCGTGCATCTTCATTCGCATTTCGTCAGTCCCATTGAGAAGAAAACCGCCTGCAAGATCGAGGCATATATACACTGAATAAACCAGAAACACCGAAAAAAAAATACAGCCACTGGAGGGTTAACAGGGGGAAGAAGGGAAGAAGGAAAACAGAGCCAACTGAAACATGATAGAAAATATTACATGCTGAAGAGCTGCCGAGCCGGTGGTGCTGAGCTGCAAGAAACAATATGGAAAGGGGGTATGACTTCAGCATTATCGTGGGGCCGCCTCATCTCGTCCCTTCCGTGGCATCCCTTTTTCTTCCCGTGCCGGGTCCCCTTTTTATCCCTTCGCCTTGTCGTGAACAGGTCAAGTCGATCCGGTGGGTTGGCGTCGGCGCAATCCGGGGCGGTGGTCTTGTCCGCGGTGGACCCGCCGGTGGCCTTTCTCCATCCCTCCCGCTTGGTCCTGGTCCAAGTCGTCGAGCCCACCTCGAGATCGGAGACAGCCAGCCGGTCCCCGTCTCGGCTCGCCAGCCTTGACAGCGATGGTGTCTCGACCGTTCGCCCGAGCTAGAGCGCGTCGTGGCTAGTTCTACATCACCAAGCAGCACCCGGCGTTCGTCGGTGGTGCATACGGGTCTTCGCCCTTGGGGACTGGCCCCCAGACGCTGGGCACCATGTAGTCTCGGGTGCCGTTGCAGTACGCAATTATGCTGCGGGAGCGGGTTAACACTTTGCGACGGTGACGAGTCGAAAGTCAGTCAGTGGTCCTTACCTCTTGGCCGCTTGGCTCACGGGGATGCGTTCCCGCTCGAGGTCTTCGCGCAGGCGGTTGTTGAGCTCGGTCAATCGGCGGAGCTTGAGGTCGGCCATGCTCTGCTTGGTCTTCTTGATTTGCGACGGGTCGCCGACATCGCGCGAGGTGTAGGTGGGCATGTTGACGGTGGAGAGGGGGGATTTATGGTAGGCGCGCGGCGATGCAGCGGTCTGCTGCGAGCGTCGGGGTCGCGACGGAGACTCGGACGATGATCCAGCCGACGACGAGGATGCTCGATTAAGCTGGGGATGGGGCAGCAATCGGCCACCTCGGATGCCGTCAACCACGGACGGAAATTCGGCGATCGAGACTCGACGCGGCGAGGTGGATGAGAAATCGGGCTTGGTGGGTTTCTTCTGCTTGAACATGGCGAGGGTCAGTCTCGTCCATCAAACTGTCTGTCGCGCTCCATTTGTTTTTTTCTCTGGCGGCGTGGTGTCCCCCTCCTGTTGTCCCAGTGTCCCAGTCCCAGCGTGGTGGCCGTGCCAATTGTGGACGTGTCGACGTGCTCGACCTCTCGACAGATGCGTCCATCGGCGACAGAGTGTGGAGAGGAGCTGCGACTTACCGAATCAAGGTCGTGAGGCAATCGCGCGATGGGATGGCCGATCAAAGGGAGGTTCGATGGATTGGTTGAATGGCGATTGCTGGAGACGGGGGCGGTCTTTGGAATGGGCGGGTTCCAGGTTTGCTGACAGCGAGGGAGTGAGTGCTGAGTGCTGAGCCAGCCGTCTGTCTGTCGAAAGGAGGAAGGGGTCGAGCCTCCGGAGCGCTGGGCAGCGCAGCGGCGGCGGCGCTGGCCCGTGCGCGACCGGCCTGCCTCGCCAACTCCAAAAGCAAATGAGATGGACCCGACAGCCGGGGGTGTTTTAGATTACAAGACCCGATAGATTCATACGTCGGGATGACTGGTGCATGCTATTCTTGGGAGTGTATAAAATCAGTCGATACTCCCCGAGAGTTGCTGACTTGAGGCCATCGACACGCGATGTTTTTCAGTTCTGGGACATGTCGACACCAGCGACGACGCGGATGGCGATGGAGGTGTTGAAGCCCCTCTGCCCTTGGATGGCCTTGCGTCTCCACCTCGATTGTCCCATGTCCCAGGGGCCGTCAGAACTCAACATCCCCCCAACGGGCAGACCAGCAAAGCAGACAAAGAAGCACGGGCACGCGTTTTGCTCTCGCCAACAGCTGCTGGATTGACTCGATCATGCAGGTCGTCCATACATGATTCCAAACGCGACGAAAAGCTGTGCAACCTGGCTGTCTCCTGTCTCCTGTCTTCCCTTCCTCTCAACTCGATAACTGCTTGACCCCGGATTGTCCACTCCGTCTGGAGGATGGATGAGAGAGGAGCAGAGGAGCAACAGCGTTCCATTTTCCTTCCGGCCCTTGGCTCCCGAGTCCACCCTGCACAGACCGATGCCCCCGCTGCGAGTTGAACACCAAAAAGAGACGGCAGATGCCCCACTTTCATCTTTGCCAGAGCGGCGTCCCAGGCAGGAGCAAAATCCCGAATTCATTTTTTACAACAACAGGTGAATGCCAATGGCAAAGCACGCGCTGGTAGAACAATAGTAAACCCAAACATAATAGCAGCGTGCCGGTACATCTTGTTCCTCCCCCGCAAGCAGTTGCGCCCGCGTTTCCTCCCCGTTTGTTCGTCTCCCACCCCCAGTCACGTGATCCCCATCAATTTGCGCCCACAAATCCAGCAAAAACGTGCCTGCTCCAGTCAGGGCTTACGACAACGCTTTCTCCACGACCCAAAAATCTCGGAACGGCGCCAGCCAAGTAGCCAGCAACCCCTCTCGCTGCCTTGCGCTGCCCGCTTCTGACAAGGAAATAATCTCCCCAACACCTGCGCTGCGCAGAGGAGATTGCCCATCATGGTGAGTTGAGACCCGAGATCTCTGACGGGCGCGTCGTCCGGCCGCCCTCATTGCCCCTCCCTCCCTCTCCCTGCCTGACCCTCGCCGTCACCACCACCCCTCTCTGCCCCTCTGCTCCCCGGCCCCGGACCCCCAGCTGACATCTGTCGATAGCCTCCGCCGCCGCATCAAAAGCCGGAGAATGTCCTCAAGCGCGCCCAGGAACTCATCGGGGTCAACCAGGCCTCGGCCGCCCTCACCCTCCTGCACGAGCACATCACCTCGAAGCGATCCCGCAATGTGCCCATCACATCCCTCGAGCCGGTTATGGTTCTGTTGGTCGAACTGTCGGTAGAGCAGAAGAAGGGAAAGCTCGCCAAGGATGCGCTCTACCAGTACAAGAACATCGCCCAAAACACGAACGTCGCCACTATCGAGGTTTGTCGCAACCGAATCGACCAGGGACGCCGGGACCTATACTGACAGAATTCTAGTTGGTGCTGAAGAAGTTTATCGAGCTCGCCGCGGCCAAGGTCACGGCTGCCCAGCAAAAGGCCGATGAGGTCCAGTCGAGCATCGAAGCCACGGCCGGCACCGACAACGTCGAGGATCTCGAGGCTAGCGAGACCCCCGAGTCCATCCTCCTCGCCACCGTCTCCGGCGAGCAGTCCAAGGACCGTACCGATCGCGCCATCGTCACCCCGTGGCTCAAGTTCCTCTGGGAGGCCTACCGCACAGTCCTCGACATTCTGCGCAACAATGCCCGCCTCGAGCTTCTCTACCAGGGCACCGCCATGCAGGCCTTCGACTTCTGCCTCAAGTACACCCGCAAGACCGAGTTCCGCCGTCTGTGCGAGCTCCTTCGCAACCATGTCCAGACCGCCGCCAAGTACTCGGCTCAGATGCATGCTATCAACCTGAACGACCCGGATACCCTCCAGCGTCATCTCGAGACCCGCTTCCAACAGCTCAACGTGGCCGTCGAGCTTGAGCTCTGGCAAGAGGCCTTCCGCAGCGTCGAGGACATCCACACTCTGCTCAACCTGAGCAAGCGTCCCGCCAAGAACGTCATGATGGCCAACTACTACGAGAAGCTCACCCGTATCTTTCTCGTTGGCGAGAACTACCTGTTCCACGCCGCCGCCTGGGCTCGTTACTACAACCTCCTGCGCCAGTCCGCGGCTCTCGTCGCTACGGGCCAGGGCAAGAAAGCTGACAACCCGCCCACCAGCGAGTCCGACCTGCAGCGCGCCGCCACATTTGTCATTCTGTCTGCGCTCTCGATTCCCGTCATCAGCACGTCCCGGTCCCGCGGTGCCATGGTCGATTTCGACGAGGCGCGCAAGAACAAGAACTCCCGCCTCACCCATCTTCTCGGCATGGCTTCTGCTCCTTCGCGTGCTGGTCTGTTCCGTGATGCCCTGTCCAAGTCTCTCCTGCGCCGCGCGCGCCCTCAGATCCGGGAGCTCTACCAAATCCTCGAGGTCGACTTCCACCCCCTGTCGATTTGCCAAAAGATCTCCCCTATCCTTGCTCAGATCGGCGCCGATGAGGAGATGCAAAAGTACATTCTCCCCCTCCAGCAGGTCATTCTCACTCGCCTGTTCCAGCAGCTCTCCCAGGTATACGAGACGGTCGATCTGGAGTTCGTAGAGAGCCTCGCCCAGTTCCCCGAGCCTTTCCAGGTTACCCGCGCCACCATCGAGAAGTTCATCATGAACGGCAACAAGAAGGGCGATCTCGCCATACGCATGGACCATGCTACCGGTGTGCTGAGCTTTGACGCTGATGTTTTCTCTTCAGCCAAGGCTGCGCACGCCGGCTCCGGTTCCGGCTCGGCCGAGGCCGAGGGTGGCTCTGTCCAGCGTCTCCAGAGCACTCCTTCCCAGATTGTCCGCTCTCAACTTACTCGCCTTGCCGAGGCCCTCTACACAACCTGCCGCTACATCGACCCCAGTTTCAACGAAGAGCGTATCCGCGCTCGTGATGCTGCTCTGGCGCGCGCCAAGGCCGGGACCGAGAAGGAGCACTTGGACATCCTCGCCAGGAAGGACATCATCCAGAAGCGTAAGGACAAGCTTTCGGAGGCCCAGGCTGCGCGGGATAAGGAAGTCGCTCGCAAGAAGGCCCTTCAGGAGCAAGCACTCCAGCAGGCCGAGGCCCTGCGTCTTGCCGAGGAGCAAAAGATCCGCGAGCAGAAGCGCATGCAAAACGAGCGTGAGCAGATCAAGCGCAAGGAGGTGGAGAGCATGCTCAAGGACATGAAGCTCGAGGATCTTGGTGGCGAGGATCTCGACAACCTTGACAGCAACAAGATCCGCATGATCAAGCTCCAGCAGCTGGAGCGCGAGAAGAACAGCATCGCCGAGAAGCTCCGTGTTACTGGCAAGAGGCTCGACCATCTGGAGCGTGCTTTCCGCAAGGAGGAGACTAAGAAGCTCCCCGAGGATTATGCCGCCCAGCGCAAGCGCGATCTCGCTGCCTACGAGCTCATCAAGAAGCAGACTCTCCGGGACGCCGAGATCAAGCACAAGGAGGATGTCGAGCTCAAGCACCGCCTTGTTCGTCTCGTTCCCCTTTACGAGTCCTTCCGCAACAACCTCCACGAGCGTCGCCGCGACGAATTTGAGAAGAGACGTCGCGATGCCGAGCGCGAGCTGGAGAAGCAGGTCACTGCCCGTCGCAAGGCCTACCGCGAGAAGAAGATCCAGGAGAAGCGCGAGCGCGAGGAGAAGGAGCGCGCCCTGCGCGAGGCCGAGGAGCGTGCCGAGAGGGAGAAGGAGGAGGAACGCAAGCGCCAGGAGGCTCGCAGGGAGGAGATGCAGCGCCTCAAGGAGGAGAAGGAGATGGAGCGCGAGAAGCTCAAGGAGGTGGCCGCCCGCCAGGCGCAGCGAGAGGAGGAGGCCATGGCCAGACGCAGGGCCGAGAGGGCCGCTGCTACTGCCGGCCCCGTCCGCAGAGAGACCCCTGTCGAGCCGTCATCCTCGGGTGGTGCTCCCCCCCGCCTGGCTCTCGCCGGCAACAAGCCCACCTGGAGAGAGCGCGAGGCTGCCCGCATTGCCGCCGGAGGTGCCCCTGCTGCATCCGAGTCTTCTGCTCCCCCTGCCCGCGCCAGCATTCCGGACCGCACCGCTTCGCCCATGGAGCGCACCGACTCCAACGACCGCCCGGCGGCTGGCGGACCTCCCCGTCTCAACCTTGCCGGCGGAAACAAGCCCAGCTGGCGCGAGCGCGAGCAGGGAAAGCCCGCTGGTAGCAGCATGCCGCCGGCTCCTGAGCGCAGTGAGCGTCCTGAGCGCAGTGAGCGTCCTGAGCGCAGCGGTCCTCCCCTGAGGGCGGCCTCTGGCCGTGGTGCCCCCATGGAGCGGGGCGAGTCGGGTCGTGAGGAGAATGGCAGAGAGGCCAAGGATGCGCCGCCGGCCGAGCCGCTGAAGCCCAGCGCCGGCAAGTGGGTTCCGCGGTTCAAGCGCGGCGAGTAACTAAATGAAGCGGCATTGATTACGACACTCGTTGCCCACGGCGTTACGGTTGGCTTTTATCCCCCCCTCCACGAGGCGCATCTTTTGTAGAACAGCATCACGTAATACGGGGTCATTCAGTTGAGAATGGAAAAAAGCGTCATTTCTGCCATGGTTTCCTGCGTGTTTGTGCTGCGTGCTTGAGGCTTTTGGCGGTTTGGCAGCGTGAAATTGCAAATGATGCCACGAGGGTGCCGGGTCGAGAGCTAAATTGTGCACTCTGTGGATGATGATGGGATTTTGGGACAGCATCGGACAGCATCGGAATGTAGGCGGCCTAAATTGGTCTTGGGGTTTGAACTCTAGTCATCTTGGGCGTCTGGGCTCCGCTGACGATGACGTCTCCATATAATATCGTGTGTACGATAGGTAGTGAAAAAGAAAGAAGGGCGGCGAAAAGGAATCAGTGATCTTCTTATGCATGCCCACAAGACGGTTGAACCTGGTGAGGGGGCATCATCGGCAAGTTACAAGTACTTTCTCTGGATGATGCTCATCGAGGGTGTCGTTCAGCTCAACCTTTCCACATGCGTGGTGAGCTAGGAAATCTGGGTGTGATGGGAGGATCATCGCTAAGGCAAGGGATGTAATTGATGTTCACTGGGGCGTATTGTCCTTTTGGTGAGGTGTACGGAGTATTCCCACGTTCACAATCCGTTGGAGAGGTGAGTAGGTCTGGAGACCATGTCTGCTGGACTTGCCTGAGGAAGAGGCTAGCTAGGTGAATGGTCGCCTTCACTACCCAGATACCACTGTATACATCCCCAGTAGGCGATGTCGCGGACTGGGAAAAGTGTGCCTCTCATGAAACCCACCCACGAGACAGCTTTGTATTTGTATGAGTACCTAGACTGGCGAGGAAGAACAGGAAACTAGAGGCAACAGAAGATAAAACACAACACCTGGCTCCGCCGTCTTCTGTCCTTACTTGGCAAAAGGGGGGATTGGGGCTGGCCGTGGGACTCGTCAACACCACGACCCTGTGTTGTTATGGCGTCCTGAATGCGCCATTTTATAGATATTGATACATAGTTACTTGGATGTGGCTGTTGAGGAAGGAAACCTGCTGAAATTTGAAAGACTCGCGGACTTCGACATCACCCGACGATGGTCCATTTATTGCCTCCCCGAGTCTGATGAAGACTCCGTGACATCTAATGCACCCGTCTTGCTTGTCTTGCTCCGCGGCAGCCCGTGGGTATGAAAATGATTTGTTCGCCCGAGAGGGCATGGGACAGGACCCTTCGTGTCGAGACGGCGTGCCTTCTATGAAAATGAAAGCGAATAAAAGCCAGTCTCACCCCATCTAGTGGTTCCCCTTCTTGCGTTCTCCCATACCACTCCTCTTAGTATCCCTCCCCTTTCGACAACATCGACTCCCCCCAAAGCCGTGATAATGGCTGTCCCCACGCTTTTCCGAACGCTGGCGGTTGCCCTGACCATGGGCTCCGCCCTCGCCACCCAGATACCCCGTCCACCTTGCCTCGTCCCCTACGAGCCCTTCGAGTACACCGGCTGCTTCAAGGACCTAGGTTCCCCGCCGGCCCTGGAGTGGCGTTCGCTCCTCGACCAAAACGCCATGACCATCGAGATCTGCACGGCATACTGCAAGGGCAACAGCAACCGGTACGCCGGCCTCTCCTACTACGGAGTGTGCTACTGCGGCATGTCCATCGAGGGTCCCAAGGCAGACGGGAGCGAGTGCAACCTCCCCTGCAGCGGAAACAAGGGCCAGATCTGCGGCGGCGACAACGTCCTCTCGGTGTGGGAAGACCCGACCTTCCCTCCCATCGGAGAGGCGACCGTGGACGGGTTCGAGGCCATCGGCTGCTGGACGGATGAGTCGGGGGCCGGTCGGGCTCTGGCGTACCGTCAGGACATGGATGCTTCCACCATGACGAACGAGAAGTGCCAGCAAAAGTGCCTCGAGGGCGGCTACCCCCTCGCTGGAACTGAGTTTGCCGGTATGTTGAGCATCATCATGTCTGCAAGATGGGGAGATGATACTGACCATTGACCTTGCAGGCGAATGCTATTGCGGCGCTGTCATGTCCATGGACACCAAGACTGCCGGCTCGAACGACTGCAACCTGCCTTGCAACGGGGACAGCGACGAGACGTGCGGCGGACACAGCAGAATGAGCATCTATAGGAACGATCAGCTCCTGTCCTCTGAGCCGTGCGGGGGCTTCCCTCCCGTCCACTCCGTTGAGCCCACCGAGCCTGGTGGCTCTGGCTGGACCATGACCGCGCCCGCCTCTAGCACCGCCGCACCCACCACCACCGCCGCCCCTTCCACCAACGAGGCCCCTACCACCAACGACGCCCCTACCACCACGGAGGCAACAACCAGCTCCGCGGCTCCTCCCAGCTCCGTGCCCTCTACCAGCAAGGAAGCTCCCACCACCTCCGCTGCCCCTACCACCAAGGAAGCTCCCACCACCAAGGCGGCCCCATCCAGCACCAGCCCCACGACCTCCTCCTGCGTCCCGGCCACGACCGCCCCCGACGGGCACCCCCCGCAGCCGACCTGCGAGTACTCAGTCGGCCACTGGTGCTCGCACCCGCTCCCCCCCTTCCACGACCGCCCCAGCTGCCTCTCCGCCGTCGCCCACTGCAGCATCCAAACCTTCACCTGCCACGTCAAAGCCGGCCTCCTCCAGCACGTCGGCTGCCTCGCCTACAGCCAATGGTGCCTGACCCTCAAAGCCCACTGCCTGACCTCGCACCCCCCGCTCTCCAAGCAATTCTTCTTCCACTCGCACCCCCCCCGCGGCCACACCCCCTCGGACTACCACCCCTCGGCCCCCGTCCCCTGCCCCTCCCCCCACCACCATCCCAAAGACCAATGCCCCCTCCCCACTGCCGACACCCTCTGCGCATCCCCGCACGGAAAAGACTACCCCCTCGGCCACATCTCCGCGCCCATCGTAACCTGCAACGACCTCGCCCATCAGCACTCCGCCGGCCAGCCCTTCAAGCTGTACACGTCGGGCGCCGACTCGGGCTCGTGCAAGGCGTACGCGCGGACGTCGCACATGGGGGGGCCACGGTGGGGCCGGCCCGTGGACGGGGCGGCGCTGGCGTGCGCGGACGCGTGCCGCGAGCAGCGGGCCGAGTGCGTGCGGCACTATGCGGAGCCGCGGAAGGGGTACGCAGGGCGGCGGGTGCTGGGGCACGATGGGCGGACGTATGGGCAGGCGGTGGCGGGGTGCCAGGAGCAGGAGAAGGAGTGTCTGGAGGTAAATCGGGGGGTGAGTGGGGAGGGGAAGTGTGAGAAGTATTGTGAGGGGCCGTATTAGGGGCTTATGTGGGTGGGAGGACGGGGTGGAGGACGGAGAGGTTGGTTTGATTTTTAACAGAGGAGTTTGGGTTTTGGATAGAGGTGTCTGGTGTCCTGTAGGTTATTCGGCCCAGAATAGTCGATGGTTGGGATGTTACGACATGTTCTGTCAAATTGCTTGGGAGAGAAGGGGGTTGTTTTGTTTGTATTGGAGGGCGCCTAGGGAACGAAGAAGAAAATAAGAAAACAGCGACTTATTTGTCGTCAACTTACTCGCTCTTGCTGGGTCATCGACGTACCGAGTTCTTCCATGGACAGGATAATATGTGTCCGACACCAACTGACCTTGCCCCTACATGTGAAATGCGGCGCTGAAAGCAAAGAACCTAGCTCTTGTACGCCAAAAAAGAAAGTCAGAATCATAAGACATAACAGCCGGATACCGTATTATCAGGGTCTAGCCGTGGAGCTCTATATCGCTAACAATACCTCATACAACGCACTAACAACCCTCTGCTTTTCCCCGCCACCGCCCCCTCATAGTACGAGCTTCTCCGGCTCGCTCTCCAGGATATCCTTCACCCTCTGCAAAAAGACGGTGGCCCGCTGCGCCTCGGCGCTGGGGACCGTCAGGCTGAATGTCGCCGCGGGGCCAGTCGTCAGGAAATCGGACGGTGACTTGGGCTGGCTCGTCTTCCTGGCGGGTGTCGCTGACAAGAGATCGAGAATATCCGACTTCCTCGCCCGAGCGGGCTTCGGGGCGGCAGCGGTCGTCGTGAGGCGCACCGTCCCGATATCCGGAAGGTATGCCCCGCGGGAGTAGTAATCGGCCTCGCTCTGGAGTCCCAGCAGCTCATTGAAGAGACGATCCGATGTGGGCTTCGCGCGCGGGAGCTGTTCGTTGGCGATCTCGGAGGCGCGGAACACAAACGACGAAAACGACAGGTCGACGCCGAGCTTCTTCTGGTACGACCTTTGTGCCTTGGTGATGGCTTCGACCGACACGGACAGCGACACAACAGCCTCCTTGGGCGCTTCTGGGACGGGGGCAGCGGCCTTCTTGTCGGCCTTTTTGGGCTCGGGGGCCTTGGCGACCTTGATGTTGCTCAGGTCGAGATGCGACGCTGCTTGGAAGCGCGACTCAATCTCCGAGGGGATATTGGCATTGATCTTTCCCAGGAAGGCCAGCACGTCGCCCTTGAGGATTCGGCCGTTGGGCCCGGTAGGGGTGATGTCGCTGGCAGCCGACGCATCGAGACCGTTCTCCATAAGAAGGTGTTGGACGGATGGCAGCAGCGTGTGGTTCTTTCTTGGTGCCTTGTGCCCGGACTTGGATGCAGCCTGGGCAGGTGCGGGTGTCGGTTCTGCCGCTTGGGGCTCGGCCGGGGCGGATTCCGACTTGGGGGACTCGGTCGCGGGCTTCGACGTTGAGGATTCGTCGGCGGGGATCTCGAGGGCGCTAATGTCGTCGCCCTCCTCGGCGATGACGGCTATCCGTTGGCCAACCTGGATGCCCTTGGTCCCGTCGCCCGACATGATCTTCATGACGATGCCGTCCTCCTGGGCCTCGACATCCATCGTCGCCTTGTCCGTCTCGATCTCGAGGAGCACGTCGCCGGCGGCGAACTTGTCGCCCTCCTTGACCTGCCACTTTGCAATGTTGCCCTCGGTCATGGTTGGCGACAGCGCCGGCATGGTAAAGTTCTGGGCAGCCAGCGAGGCCGCAGATGTCCTGAAGCCTGGCCACGAGAGGTGTCCTGTCAGCGCCCGCGTCCTTTTTCGTGGCCCAGCACGGATTGTTGAGGAGGCAATTGCAACGTACCGCGGACTGTGGACTGGTGCCTCGCCAGCCTGATGGAGGCGCGGCATGCGGCCGCGGCGAGGGAAGCCATGTTTGGCGGTTGTAGGTGCGATTGCGGTGCGGATGCAGGGGACGAGGAGGCGTGGAGTTGTTGCACGTCGACCAGCTCGACCGCTTTGGAGTCCGTTGGGGATCCAGCAAAAAAAAGCTTGGGCCGGCCCGGGCTGCCCTGCTGGGTGCTGTCCCGCGGCGCGCACAAGCTTGGGCCTCTGACCTCAACAGGGCTCGCACGGCCCGGCAGGTGGTGCGAAAGGTGGGTCAGCGGTCGATCCTCGCTGGCGTCTCCTCGTCCCGCGCTTCATGGCCCGGCGAATGCCGTCGCCAAGCCAGAGCTTGTTGAAACTTTTGTCGACGACACTCGACATCATCACGGTGCCGGCACGAGGGCGCGAGCACGGCATAGCTCCCAATTGGTCGTGGTAGGTATCCCCATGACCCCCAACGCCACCACCCACCGTCCTGACCTCGATTTCTCCAGATCATCTCCAAAATGGCGTCCTTTTCCCGACACTTGGGGCCTCAGTTCCTGCTCCTGGTGCGCCAACAGACGGCCGCCGGACCCTGCCGATGCGCCGCACCACCACCACCATCACACATCCTCCTCCGTCTCTCACGATTTCAGCAGCTCCGCCTCCAACCCCCATCGCGCTTCGTCCAGACGGCCACTCGAGCCAAGCCCAAGCTCAAGCCCACGGGCCCGCGAAAACCACCACCACCGCCCCCGACCCAGGCACCAAAGACACTCACCCCGTTCAGCCCAGCAACAGTACGGAAACCCCACACGGGCAGCTACCTCGACCAGCTCGCCGCCCGTGGCCGCACCACGCTCTACGAAGCCCCCTCGCACTTCTGGTTCCGCACCTCCTCCCTCTGCGCGGCCGCCTTCTGCATATCTTACACCGTCTACCAATACTGGAGCACCTACCTCCACCCGCCCGAGGGCCTGGTCTGGTGGGTCCCCTACGCCTTCGGCGTAATCTGCGTCTTCATGGCCTCGGTCGGCACCTACTTCGCCATGGGGACCCTGCGCATCGTAAAGACCATCGAAGCCGTCCCGGCCGTCGCCGAGGCCCTCCCCCGCGCGCTGCTCGGCAAGCCCGCCGCCCAGCGCCCGCCCATCTACATCATGGTGCACACGCAGCGCATGGTGCCCTTCCTCCCGAACAAGAAGCTCGCCTACTGGCCCGAGCAGGTGCGCCTGCCCTTCCGCATGACCGAGGCCGTGGCCGCCGCGCATCCGGCCCCGCCGTCGGCCCGCGACCGCCTCCTCGCGCGCCAGGCCGAGCGCGAGGCCAACGAGAAGCGCGCAAAGTACGACCGCGAGCACCTCATGACGGTGCCATTCCGGGATGCCAAGCGCGCGGCGGGGACCGCGTGGCAGGGCATTGCGCGCGCCTTCTTCCGCGAGGGATTCGCCAAGATTGAGCTTGCCCACTGGAACTACAAGATCGATGTGACGGGCGGGTGGGCGCTGGACGACGGGCGGGCGATTGACCGCGTGTTGAGCGTGAGGCAGGGGGGGGCATCGTGAGAGGGGTGTCGTCGGCGGAGAATACCGGCCTTGGGAAGAAAGTGTAGAGTAGCTGTACAAAACTGCAACGCACCCCTTTTCCCATCTCGCCACCATCAACGACGAGATCAACGGCGGCGAGCCACTTTTGAAAGCCGCCCGCCACCAGGAACGCGGTCCGTTGCAGATAACAACCCGGACCACGCCAAGGACCCCTTTCCGGAGCAGCGCCCCCCCGGAGATCGGAAGCTTATCACGACGGAGTGGCTATTCCCAGCACTGATCGGTATTCCCGGGTATCAAATCCTCCTGTCATCATCACCAACGCGCCGCCCATGCACCCCAAGCCGTTATCCCGCGCCTCGCCACCTTCGACGGTCTCCCACATGGCTCCGACGACCCCCCTCCCCCCCCGAGCCGGTACCCCGCATCCGACCTCATTCCGGCCACAACGTAGCCTTATCCCGCGTGTGCGGGGCCGGGACGGCTCCGCCGAGCATCACGGGGCACAGCACACACACACCATTCCGTGACGAGGGCCGTTGGTGGTGCGTGCAATGCATATTTTCTTTTTTTGCCGTCCACATTCCGAGGCACGGCGGGTATTATGCATGATGCTTGGGGTTTGTTGACAGGTCATCCCGATGCAGTCAATCTTGGAGGGGTGATTCTTTTTCGTTGTCGGCAGTTCCAATTAGCGATCAATGGGAGCCAAGTCACTGGACACCAGATGATCATACACATTTGACGTCATGCCATTCGAGTGCTGCTGAACTATTTCCCCCGAAACGTAATGCTCCCTAGCTAGGTAGGCGCCGTACCTATTCATGATGGTACGTAAGAGGAAAAAGAGAAAAGAGGGCAAGGAAAAGGAAAAGGGTATGTGCCGTGAGAGCAAGGAAAGGGGAGGCAATACCGCCCGCCCTGCCATCCTTAGGTGGGTAGTAGGAATGAGGAAAAGAAAACGACCCGTGTGCCCCAAAAGAAAAACCATCGCTATGCTGTGCTGTGCCGTGCATTCATTAGTCGTAAATCGTGGTCTCATGTCGTCCTCCCTCCATCAGACAGCCATCACCAGCTTCTCATCCGTCTCCCACCCCTCCTCGCCCTCCCACCTCGCCGCGTCGAACCCATTGGGCCTCGGCGGGCGCACATGTCCCACCTTGAGCCCCTCAACCTTGATAGCCTCCTTGGGCCACGCCACCACCCCATTGAACCCGACGCTGTGCGCGCTCACCATGAGGTCCTCGTCGAACAGATGCCCCGCCACGCGCCTCAGGCTCGCCAGCGCGCGCTTGCCCACCTCGTCGACCGAGTCGTTGTGCCGCAGCGCAAAGAAGGAGCGGTCGTGCAGCTTGCGCAGGCGCTGCTGCTCAAAGTCGGGCAGGAGGCCGAGCTTCTGGACAAAGATGTCGTACTGCACCAGGCTGGTGCGGCACATCCACGAGCCGCCGAGGGTCGCGCGGTTGAAGAGGCCCGTCATGGCGGCGACGCAGCCGAGGGCGCCGGTGCCGTAGTCGGACATGGGGAAGGGGGGCACGACCGGCTCGTTGAGGCCCATGAATTTGCCCTGCGCCCAGGCTACGCCGGATACGCAGTCGGCGATTTGTTGCCAGCCGGGGCGGTGCGCCCACTCGGCGCCGGGTACCGTTCCGGACTTGGTCCCGGTGCTGCCGCCGAAGCAGTCCTCGGCGACGTAGACGAAGCCGCGGTTGCGGTCCTTGGCGATTTTCTTGAGTGTCTTCTGGCTGTAGCCGAGACGGGCGAGGGCGCCGGGGCGGTAGCCGTCGATGATGACGTCGGCGTCGGCAAGGAGCCTATCGAATATGGCTCTATCCGAGTCTGTTTTGAGGTCGAGATTGGTCGTGTGCTTGCCGGTGTTGACGTCAACCTGGAAGAAGGAGACGTCGGGGAGGGAGGAGGACGTGACTTTGAGCACAGTGGCGCCGTGAGCGGCGAGTGAGCGGCCAATGGTCGGACCGGCGATGATTCGGCAGAGCTCCAGCACCTTGATGCCACGGAGAGCGTGCTGGCTGTCGGCGCCTCCAAAGGGAATGGGCGGGGTCCGTTTCTCGGACCGCTCCACGGTGAACGGTGGCATGTTGACGAGGGCATTGCCGTGGGGCGTCTGCTGGAACTGCTCCCAAGTGAGGGCAAATATGCCGGCCTGCTTGTTCTCGACATTCATCCGGTCGAGCTCGTGAATGGTGTGCGTCTTGACGGCCGCCTCAATGGTGTCAATGCATTTGCGGTAGTCCGTCATCTGAGGATCATAGGGCTTGAGGCCGAGCATCTTGAGAGTCCTGGTGGCCTCGAGGGAGCCATGGATGTGGTAGAATTCTCCTGGGTTCCTGGTCTCGTAGAGGTTGGCCGAGAGGCGACGATACAAAATGGACTGGGCCTGGTTTATGTCGCTGTCTGTCCGAGTGTTAGCACGGACAACGATGCAAGGGGTATATCTTTGGGGGCTTACCCGGCACCTTGCTCATTACGTCGATGTGCTGCTTCCCCATGTTGTCGACGGTGGTGAGGTAAGCTGACATAAGGAAGCAGGAGGTCTTGTCGGCGTCGACCATGATTTGTCTACCGTCGCCATGTTGCAGAGTACCGGCCCGATTGGCCTTGAGGTCGGCAATGGCCGCAGCGGCGCATGCCTCGACAGCCTTGATGGCCAACACGGCTTCTTGCTCCCTCAGAGGGCAGGGGAAATGCACAGTGTCTGTCTTGAGACCCTGGGCCGAGAAGACAACATTGTCGCGGTGGACGAGAAAGTCTTCGGGGAGCTGCTCGCTGCAGAACGCCACGAGTTGGTCAAGGGCTTGGTATGCTTCTTCGGTGACCGAATGGGTGGTAGCCTCATGAGGCCTAGCCTCGGGGGTCATGTCGATGGCCATGTTCGGGGAGAATCTGTCAGCGAATATGTCACGGGTTGCTGGGTCAACTCGATGTTGATGATGGCAGATGGCAGCTGTGAAGAGGGAAGGAAGTGATGGGTCTGGTCGACAAGACTCGAGAAAACATCTGGACATGTGCCCCGAGAGGATCTTATATGTTTCCCGGACGCGCTCAGGCCAAGCAAGTTGGTGAATGCAAGCTGGTGGTGAATGCAAGTTGAAGAAGGGATGGTCCCTTGTTTGCGCAGGAGACACCACCGCATGCTGCTGCCAACTACCTACCTGGATCACGCCTGTGGGCGGGCCTAGGGAGGTAGCAGGATCGATCACAAAGCTGCTGCGAGTGAATTATTAAACTTCATCCCACCTCATCCGGGTGTCCTGTGTGTGGATAGGTAGGTACCTCGATTGCCCGCCAGCGTGTCATTCCCTCTATTGACCCTGGATGTGGAGAAGATGGGGGCAACCGGGACGAGAATATACGAAAGCCGTGAGCCGTAAGGTCAGACTCAGATGAAGTGCCGTAAAAGGGCTGGGTATGGCGGATCGAGAGCGCCGCGCCTCGCAGCCATCTCGGGCCAGCATTGCCAGCCCAGAACCTGACGGCCTCGTGAAAGATTCCCTGTCTGTCTTAGCTGCCGGCGTTGGTTTTCCATCATCCCGAGAAGGTTTCCCGCTAGATTGGGGCCAGAGGGAGAGAAGAGGGGGCGATTCTCCAACTGAGACATGATTGGACTTGGAAACGGGGGCAAGAAGATCCTCGCTGGCCCCCGAACGCCGACACTGCTTAACAACCGTCTCACGAAGCTGACAAGGCGTCAGGGGCGTCTATGGCTGCTGCGCCGCACGTGCCGGAAACCTGGCCAGATGGCCCAAGAGGCGGCGAGATTTGGGGGAGGGGAACGGCCGAGGAAGAACGGAAACATGAGAAGCATTGGGGGGCGAATATCCCGGGCCGTTGAAGTTGAGGCCGGGCCCTGACAGCATGGCGGCTCCGTGGGCAGGCGGTGCGTTGTTGCGGGGACAAGCGACATCGATCTCTCCTCGACGGCGCCGAGGAGCGTGATCACGCGGCCAAGCGGCTCAGTCCAAGCGGCTCAGAGACCGACACCGAGAAATGCCCTTTGCCCAATCGCTCCTTTGGCCGAGGGGCGAGCCCAGCATGCGGAACCCATGGGAGAGCGCCGTCCTCCCTTGCCGGGGACCCATTGGCCGGGCTCGTCGTTACACGGAGTTGAATCACATCGAGAACATGCGGGGGCGTACTCCCTCGAACTCCGGAGCTGGCTGCACTCCACGACGCCCGCAACACGCACATTCGCGTCGTGCACCCCCGATATCACAATGTGGGGTCGAGTGCTATTTTGGCATCGTACAGCTGCCCTTCCAGGATGAGGGGCGTCGCTGGAACACCTCTGACGCCGTGGCAGCCATACCCATGCCCGGAAAACAATGCTTGATCCATGCGGGCATTGTGAGGTTGCGAGAGACATGGCTTGCTCGATCTTGACTCTTGAGAGGGGCTCCGCGGGGGCGGCAGCCATGCAGCTGTCGTGGGAGGCGGGGAATGGGAACTGGACCACTCTCTCCCCCAACGAGCGCGCCCGACTCCAGGATGCAAGACACGGAGAAGATCGGACGGGCTGGTGAGCCTGTAAGAGACGGGCCTGTGGTGGTCCGGACGTACGGTCAGGGATACCGGGATGCGGGCGGCGGCGGCGTTGGGAGCAAGACGACGCGGGACCACACCAGGATGGCTGTTTCGGGGTGGCGCTGCGTTGCGACTGGGCCAATTCGACCGCGGCCCTGGTGCCGTCGGCGATTGGATTCCTACGGCCCTGCTCCGCTCGCATGCTCGCACGGCTCCGCATCTCCCCGTCTCGCTTGCTTCCGCCTCGTCGCCCCATGTCGAGCTCGAGGTGGTGTCGACCGACGACCGCTGTCGGTAGCTGTCGTGACGAGCAACTCACGACAACCACCTGACGGTCCGACATCGCTACGCCCGCGCGCCCTCCACCGTCCATGGCGTGTGCCACCGGCCGAAGTCGCCGTCCACTGTCGTCATCGGGCCGCAAGCCTGTTCTGTCTGACCCCAAGTCCCCAACGCGGCCGGGCGGGGATGCCGCCGCCGCGGGGGGGCTGCGGCCTCGCCCTCGCTCCCGCTGCGTCCGGACCGGGCTACTAAACGGCCGGGGGGTTTCTCAGAGCAGGGGCCCAGGGAAGAGGGGGATGGAGGGGGGGGAGACGCGACACTGTCTCGGCAATCTGAGAAATCGACGAGAGTGGGCGACGACGATGTGCTCTTTTCTGCAAGTCGAGAACGAACAGCTCGGACGAGGACTGCGAGAGTGTCGATCCAATGTTTCTGTTGCGGCGATGGTGGATCTGAAGGAAGAAGAAAAGGATCTAGCCACCTCCTCAAAAAAGCGTGCATTGCATTGGTGTTGTTGACGTTGATATTGGAAGAAACTGATTTTGATGGGCTCCCTTGCGAGGTCGAGGCCGAGGGGAGGGGGGCTGCGGGGGACCTGGTGCGGGGTGCTTCAGTGGACAAGTGGTGCGTCGTGCCTTGTATCCCTGTCCATCTGCTGCTGTGCTTTGCAAGCTTCGGTACCCCGCTGCTTCGACGTCTTGCAGGGGTCAGTGCACTGAAGGGGATAGGGGCTAGGTGCATCATCCGACGGAAGGACGGCCCCCTTCCGACAGCCTCTTGAGATTTGAGATTTCCCCAGAGTTTTTCTTTCTTGTGCCACTCTGTGCCATCAGATCTTATCTCGGCCATTCCTCCATCCCATGAGCCCACCCACCATTCCGTCTTTGCACCACCACACACTCGATTCGTATCTCCCAAATTGTGGTTCACGATGCAGCTTACGCCGGATAAGCGAAGAGGCCGCTCGCCCTTGGTCGACCCGCCGCACAGAATCCAGACGACATATCACGCAACACAAGACGGCCGATGAGGATGAGGGGGGCGGAGACGCGGACGCGGACGCGGACGCAATATTCCATGATTCCAGACGGACGGACAGCCAGCTCTGCAGAGGCGCTGGTGCTTCCTTTTTCCTTTCTTTTTACACTCCACAGTGTCCGTATTCGTCCCAGTTTGCGGCCCGGCACGAGCGAGGTGGGAGGACGAGAGGGGCCGACGGCACGTCCTATTCGCGACGTCGTCCCCCAACGACGCCCGGCTCCGTGGTCCGACCTCCACGATGCAGACTTTGTGTCACCCTCCCGACAAAGTGTGTGAGGGGCCGTCCGAGGAAACATCAGGGCGCCGGCGACGCGCACGGGTCAGCGCATGCCGTCGATAAAGCCCACGCCGGCCAGAGCAGGCGAGGTTCCTATCACTGGTCAATCGACGCATACCGACATGGGGCGATGCTTCTCTGGCTCCTGTCTGGGAAACCTCGAAGTTTCCCCGCGCGCGGGGCGCAAAATGACTTGCCGCCATCACACGCCGTCGAGCCATGCTGGCAGCATCTGTGAGGTTGGGGCGTCAATCCTACACTAGGCGCTGCAGATGCTCGATGCTCTGTCGTCGATTCGACGAGGTGCGTCTGGCTGGCTTGCAAAGACGCGGTTGCCGAAGCCAGGCGGCGGGCGGGAGCCAGCAAGCGATCTAGGGTCGTCCCGCACAGCCCTTGTCTTCCCCATGCTGCCCTTGTTGGGCATGCCATGGCATCTGGCATGGCAGCGTCCGTTATGCGAGGACCTCCAAGATCGAGGACCACATGCGGCAGACGCGCAGCATGGGCGCCTCGATAGGCATCAGCCGTGGCGAGAGGCATGTTACTGCCTACCGCGAGCAGCCCCCGTGCGGAGGGGCAGGTGTTTGGGTAGAATCTGGGCGCAGAAAGGCAGCAATCCGCTCGCAGGCGGGTTGAATGTTCCCCAATTGCGACGGCATCTCGACGGGGGGGCGTGGCAGCGAGCAGGGGTATTAGAGGCTCTTCCCGCGCTCCTCTGCTGATGGGCGACGGCCCCTCGCCCCATATCCGACGACCGCGTCCTCCCCCCATCCTCACGCTTGCTTGCTCCGGTTTCCCATCTCTCTTCTCCGCCTCTCTCTCGAACCAGCAGCGCGGCCTTGGCCAAGGTTTCCACCACTTCGTCTGCATAGCTGCTCCGCCTGCCGGTGGTGACGCTGTTGTCCACACAGCCACGATAGTCCTGTCTCGCTGTCTCGCTGTTTCGCTGTCTCGAGCTCCAGAAACCCGCCGACCCAGATCTGCCCCAGCCCCTCGAACCCGACAACGAAGCACGGCACATCGGATCGTGTCACGAGGCTTTCCAGCGCGGCGCTAGCTTGGGAAACACGCTGCCGAGCCCGAGTCGCCGCCAGCGCCCTTCTTCCGATACCTAAAACCAACCCACGCTTCCTATTCCCGGCCCTGCTGCCGACGTGTCTTTGCCGTGCATCATCCGCCTGCCCGCACGCCTCTCCCACCTTGGGGGTCTCGCTGGCGTCCTTCCCGACCACCACCTACCCACCTTACCCGCCTTGCCCGCAGCAGGGTAGCTGGTCGCTAACGGCCGCGGCCACTCGTCGCTCTTCAGTTCAACAGTCTGCTGTGCTGTTGCACTTGTAGCGATCTCGCTACTCCTGTCGTCCGTGCCGGGCCTTCTAGACTGCTACCCGATGGCGGGGCGCCTGCTCGCCACACTGCCGTCGTCCCCATCATGACGCGCCCACGAGTTCCGGACGACAAGCGCCAGCGCACTGCCCAGGCCTGCGATTCTTGCAAGCGTCGGAAGCAAAAGGTGAGAGGCCAACTTCTTCCATTATCTGATCCACACTTCTGCTCCCCGTTCTCCGTTTTCTGCCCGAAGGTGCCGATCCTCACATGGAGTTGCCCTCTTCTTCCTCTCCACAACTTCCCCCCTTCCTGGCCGCCTCCTTGCCACTAAGACTCCCGGATCACGGAGATGCTGTATTCATTTACACGGCCGCAACCCGAGTGTCTTGGCCACCGCTTCAAACCGACCTGTTCCCTGCTCCTGTGCTAGTCACTGGGCTATTTCTGCAACCATGTGAGGTCCGACATCTCTTGGGACCCGACCCTCATCATTACCAGGGGCGCGAGAGCACTGGAGCATGCCTCTTTTGCTACGGAGCACAGGTTTTGGAGAGGGCCAGGTCGCCATGAGTGGCACGAGTGTGTCGGGTCGTGGCCTGATCAACCCATTCTCACTTGACATGTCAATCTCTGGGGGCATGTCTCAGTTGTGGTTCAGGGGTACCCTCTCCTACGCTGCCCCGGCGTCGACCCCCTCGCGTCTCTTGTGCAGTGCTGATGGCTTATAGTGCAACGGCTTGAGTCCCTGCCAGACCTGTATCAGGAGGAAGCTGACCTGCTCGTACACGACCAACAACTCGAGCGACAATGGGTTGGCTGATTCTGTGGAGTCCCCTACCAAGCGGCGGCATATTGAGACATCCCCTCAGTCTATTCCTGCAGTGTTGAAGGCCGCGTCGACCTCACCGACGATGCGTATGAATCAGCATGACGTAAAACATCTCTGGGACGAGGTGCCCATTGGACAGTCGCGAAAAGGGGGCTCCACGATATCAACATCAACAGTACCCCATCCGCCCTCTTCCTCAGGCTATGATCACACGCGCAAAGACTCGATGAGCGACCGCGACACCCATACTGGTCAGCATCATGGACATGGACCAGCCGAAGACTCCAGCCTTTACACCATGACCAGGACCCTCCAGGACCAGACAGGCCGGCTTCGTAGGTTCCCCTAGCTCTAGCTCCACCGATCCCATTCTGACGCTTGCCAAGTTTATTTTGGAGACTCGTCGTCCCTCTCAGTTCTTCAACTGTTTCGCATCATTGTTGAAAATACTGCTGGCTCAGAAAAGGGCAAACCTTTCATCAACGATCCCAAGCGCCATCGCATCCTCGAAAACATCATTGATTTTCCCGATAATATGAAGCTTCCAAGCATCCTGCCCGACAAGCAGACAACCGATGTTCTACTGGAGTCGTACTTTATCAACGTAAGAGAGTTTTCCCTTGCTGGGGCCCTGAGACCTGAGCTGACTCAAGAAGACGTGTGGAGTCATCGAAGTCTTTGACAGGAAGACCTTCATTGACACGGTGGAGGCAAGCTACAGAGACCCGCTGTCTGCTAGCAACCATTCCATCTGCCTTTTGTTTCTTGTCCTTGCCCTCGGCCTTATCCTTGCCACACCAACCCCTGGCTCTCGGCAAGAAGGCATCATCAAGAAACTGCTGGCCGGGAAGCCGGACAGAGCCGAGCTCTTCTTCCGGAGTGCCCGTTCGCTGTGCGATTCGGACAGCGGATTCGAAGACGCCGACTTTTGGTCCATTCAGGCACTGTCATTGATGACTATGTACATGATGATCGTCTCCAAGAGGAACAGGGCATACGCATATCTTGGTAAGAGACTCGCCCGGCTCTTGGTTGTCTTTGCTAACGAGATACCAGGCATGGCTGTCCGGTCAGCCTACGCGCTGGGGCTGCACAGAGAAGAGACGATGAATGACTTCATCTTCACGCGGTTAGAGATGACGATTCGACGCAATTTGTGGAAGACCTTGTTCATCCTAGATCGATTTCTCGCCGCGTCATTGGGGCGACCGGTCGCTATATACGATGAAGACTGCTCCTGCAAGATCACGGACGACGACGTGTCTAGCCCTCTCGCTTCTGTGGGGGAAGCCAACCTCGGCGCGGCTCATGCGAGGAGCCTCGATGCCTGTGTCCGGTCGTGCCAGCTTATCGGAGAGACGCTCAAGGTGTTTTCTTCGCGCAAGATCTCTACCCCGACAGTCCAGGGGATCCTCGACGCGGCCAACGAAAACGGCCAAGGCCCGCACACGACAATACAGAGGCGGCGGTCAAGAGACGCCTCGATACACCCAGCAGCGGGCATCGCAGGCCTGCACATGGATCTTCTCTCCCTGCATTCGTTGATGCTCCTTACCCGCCAGTTTTTCCTCATGCATGCGTGGAAGATTGAAGAGTTTCGCTCCGGACTCTCCCAACACTCCCCGATTTACAATTCGCCCATGGCGAGATACTCGGAAGCCTGCGTGGTGGCCTCATACCACACAATCCACACAGTGAAGAGGTCGGAGGAATGCGGACATCTCCCGCGCAGGAACCCCTTCGTCATGCAAGTCTCGCCCCATCCAAGTCCCGCCGCCTCACACACTAACCAAGACCAGATACTTCCTCTTCGCCGCGAGCCTCGTCGTCTTCATGAACCAGTTCGCCTCCATCTACCGCACCGACGCCTACGCGCAGACCGTCGTCGACGCCATCGCCATGATGAAGTTCTGCGCCCAGACCGACACGCAAGCCCGCCGCGTCCTCGAGATCATGGAAAAGTTCGCCAAGGTCGTCGCCAACTGGACAAAGGAGAACACGCACGACGCGCCCGAGCTCTCGAGCGACCTCAACGGCCTCTACAGCCAAGCCGCGAGCCCCCACCCCGAGCAGCACGAGTACGAGCACACGGGCTCGCTCGCCAGCCCCGGCAGCGGCAGCGGCGCCGAGCCGCACACCCCGCGCCTCCTCAACCTCACGCACCACCAGACGTCGTCGCTCCCCAGCCCGGCGGCCGTCCCCCTGCCCTCCCTCTCGGAGCTCCTCATCCAGCACCCGCCCGGCGCGCCCCTCGGCGACATGCGCATGAACGGCATCCACACGCAGCAGCAGCAGCACCGCATGGCGCCGCCCTCGCTCCACCCGTCCATGGACGCCTCGACGTCGCGCGGCGGCACCTCGTCGCACACCATGGTCGACGACCACATGGACGAGGACATGGAGTTCGACTTTGACGGCCTCTGGAACAACTGGATCAACCATGTGGTGCCCGTGTCGGCCGTGGCCGGCGCGGGGGGCCTCATATCTCCAATGGGGCCGCACTTCCCACCCCCGGCCGGCGGCGGCGGGGCATCGTCGTCGGATACGTATGCCGGGTTCGTGATGCCGGCCGATTCGCGCATCCTGCCGGCGACGGGGATCAGCGGGTCGATGCCGATTTATCATTCCACAAACTTTGGATGAGAAAAGAATATCTCGACGCAATTCTTCCCTTGGGATTTGATCATGAAGTCACGATACCCCGTCCTTGCCTTCTAGGCTGCCGAGGGCCGAAGTTGCGCCAGTGTTCGTGGGAGAGGCACAGATCAACAAAGCATCGAAAAGCACGGTAGTTCGGGATCACAACGAAAAATCTATTGGCTTGAAAACACAAGGATATTATTCGGAAGCCACCTGAACCTGAACGCCATCTATCCTCCGTCGCTAAACTCCCAATGCAGTTTGTCCCGCCCAACCAATCGCCCAGCAATGCATGAGAAACTCAAAGAGGGACTTGGGCCCAGGGCCTAGACCGGCTCCAGCGAAAAGTCATACTCGAGGGACCACTGGGCTTGGGAATCGCCCTCGAGCGGCTCAAAGCGGACCACCAGCTCATCCTTGACGGCAAAGACCGAGTCCTTGGTGATGTACTCGTCACAATCGTCAAAGATCTGCGTCGTCAGCGTGCGGTGTCCAGGACCCGAGACGATGAAATGGATGTGTCCAGGCCGGTACGGGTGTCTGTCGAGCAAGGCGAGGAACTTGCCCGCCGGTCCGTCGTCCGGGATGGGGTACGCGACAGGACGAAGGCAGTAAAAGGCAAAGCGGCCGTCCGCGTCTGTCTTGAACCGGCCACGCAAGTTCATGTCGGGCTGCTCCGGATCCTGCTGCTCGTACAGGCCATTCGGGGCCGTGTGCCAGACGTCGACAATCGCATTGCGGATCGGGGTGGACGGATTCGAAGACGACATTACGCGACCGGTGATGTAGGCCGAGCTTGCCACCGCCTCGTCATACCACGGGACCGACGGCGTGAGGTCTTGGACGATCGAGGCGCCATTGGGAAGAAGCGGGGCATTCTCGCGGTAGAAGGGGCCGAGGATGGAGGTCGGCGTCGAGGCGCCGGAAGCAGAGGCCGCCGACACCATGTGGGCGGTGACCTCATCGACCAAGGTCTCGAGGCCGAGGATGTCGCAGAGGAGCATGGTCTCGTTGCGCTTATCGTCCGACATGCGACCGCATTCGTTGATCTGCACCATGGCCATCATGTCAGCAACTCCAGGCAACGACTTCGACAAACGGGACCGATCGTGGGCGAATCGAATAAGCGGGGCGGGCAATTGGTCATGCTTACCAGCTCGACACCAGCGGTCCACTCGTCGACGGTGAGGTCGACCTCGCGAGCAAAGTCGTGGAGATGGCGGATCAGGCTCGGCATGATCTGCGCCAGCCGGGGAAGGGCGTTCGGGCCGGTGGCGGCGATGACCTTGTCGGTCAAGGTGAGATCATACTTGTTCTCGGGGCCTTTCTCGGGGCTGTTCTCGGGGTCGGGGCCGTCGTAGACGCCGTCGAAATTGCTGCTAACATCGACGGCCGAATCAGACGACGACACGCGGGTCTGGGTCTGTCCCATTTTTGCGAGAATGGATGGTTTGTGAAGTCGAGGTTCGAGGGTTTGCGAGCCGAGGGTGGAAGGTGTGCAAGGTGGATGGTTGGGTGGAAGATGGGAGAGTGGTGGAAGTGGAAGTGGAAGTGGAAGTGAGGGTGTTGAGTCGGAGTTGACGATGTCGGCTCCTTCTTATATATCCCTGCCTGCGAAACCACTATTGCTCGGATTGAATGAGAAGGTGCGATGGGGAGTCGGAGTCGGTGAATTGGATGGTGGAGTTTTCGGCGGGAAGTCACAGGTTCTTGTATAGGGGCGACGCCGGTCGGCGCGGAAGGAGCCGCCTGGTGACGCTTGCCAACAGCACACAAGAACCGGACGGAAAGTTGCACACTCGAATTTTCACCGGCACACAACTTTGGTCCTGGCAAATCCATGCACCGACTCTTCTTCAACAAACAATGGCAGCCTGCGTGTTGTCCCGACCCCCCCCCCCCTCCCTCTTCGATAAGGCCGCCCTGCATGTCTGGCATGTCTTGGTCACCACCACCACCATCACCGCCTCCATGGAACCAGCAGCGGCGCGCATTGGCGGGGGGCTGCCGGGAAGCGGGCTCGCATCGACTCGAACTCGAATTCGATACTTGGGGGTGGCGGGCAGCATGGTCCTCGACATTCATTACATTGTGAGTGCGTGTCTTGGATGACGGACGGCCGCCCACTTTCCCTCACTTTTTTCTTCTTCTCGCTCTTCACCCCCTTCCTCGGACGGAGCAAGCACACACGCACGCCAATTCCGGTCCCCGGCCATGGGAAGCTGCAGTTGGCCCGTTCGCCGCTGCCCGCGCGCGGTGTAAGTCGCACATCCAATGGGCGACGGAGTCGACACCGAGGTCCGCGAGCGAGCGGCAGCGCGGAATCGCCTGCCTCTGCCCCGCCATCCTGTTGCCAGCTTTTTTTGCTTCGTCTCCAGCCAGCCAGCGTCCGCCCCCCGCATGCGGCTCCGAACGTATGTGTGAGTGCCCACCCGCTGAAATGTGACGAGTGCGCTTTCCAAAACAATTGCTGATTGAGATTCCCGAAGGCAGGCTGCAAAGACACCGTGGGCTAAATCCGATTCCGCCGAGTCCCCCCCCTTTTTTGGGGGCACCAAAAACGGCATCATCTCGCAAGGCTCAGATATCCCTCCGAGTGGGGTCCGGCCCCGGAGCGGGCGCCCGGAGCACAGCACCCCTCAGACACGTCCCTTTTGCAAAATACCTTGGCGGCATGGCGCATCTTCTGGAAAACACACACACCTGACCTGCACCGCTGAAAAATACGCACATTTGGCTAGCCCGACTGGCCCGCATACATGTACAATGCAAGCGTGACCAGGAGGCAACGCGGTTGGGTCGTGGCCTCTGTCGCCGAGGTGAGAGGCCGGCGGGCGACGATAAGATTCGCGCTGACGGGCCGGGATGAGGTGCCATGGCCTTGTTGACAGGCCGACCGCCTGGTCTCTTGCCATGGCAGCGTGCCGATTCTTTCCCTGACCGCCATGCCCAGTGCAAGGGTTTTGGGTCGGCGCTACTGTGGCGTGTCTCTCCCAACGGTCGATCCAGCGCTCAGGTTCACCGTTTCATCCATTTTTGAGGCGGGCGGGGCGAGGAGGGAAAAAATGCCGGGACACGAATGTGCAGAGCGGTGGCTTGGCTCCGATGCCGGGTGTTTTTGAAAATGGGGGTTTCTTTTCTGCGTGGCTGCGGCTTGACGGCTCTTGCCGATGGGTTCTACTACGTATCTGCGGCCTGGCGGCGGAAATATTCTAGACGGAAAATGGTGTGCCATCGGGGAAAGAGGAAAGAAGAAGTTTGTCAGGTTGTTCGACGTTGTTCGTGGTCCGAAAGATTCTCGAAGGGCGTACACAAAAACAGGGGCGATACATCCATAGAGCAGGACAGGGGCAAGGCAACGAACGGAGGGATGCAGAGGGCCGGCCGGCCGGCCGGAGACGGACACACGGACAAGAAGGCAAATTTGTATCGTGTGTAACTCACATCTTCCTCTCAAGTCGAGCGGGACAAGTTCAACAGAGAGAATGAACCGCCCCAATGTGGGACCTACCCATCAAGGTGGGTGTAGATCAGACATGTCGCGCGTTCCAATTCCCTCTTCGGCAGTCTAGAGCACACCGTGCCTGCCTAGATTCTTGACTCTGACAACACGAGTTCCCAGTTGGAAGGTGTTTCCCACCTTCCACCGGGGGAGGGGGGGGGTCGCGTAGTTGACGGGCTTTTTTTGCCCCAGAAGTCCTAGCCCAAGATACAAGTTGAATTCCCCTTCGCATATGCACATCCCGACAGATTGGTTGCTGGACCCGAGCAGCTCGGACCAAAATCGAAATATTCGAGAAACAAGAGCTGGATTACCGGCGCCGGCGTCAGTCAGTCATCCATCGTCTTTGACCGACAAGCTGGTACACACACACACAATTCTACATTCGGCAGTTTTTGATGCAGAGCCGTTATTTTAGGTAGGTACGTACGTTGTCGGCCGTCCAAAGCTGCGTCTCGTGTAGGTCGCCAGTCAGTCGGGAGGTGGTGTGGTGTCTTGGATGCCTGCTTGGGAGGGCGGACGGTACCTGAATCCGCAGCGACCAGCGGCGGCGGCGGCGGCGGGGGGATGGATTGGATCCATGGGGTAAAATAAAAAAACGTGCGGAGGCGTTTTGTCGTAGGGCTGTGGCTTGTTGCCCTTTTCTTGGGAATGGGGGTACAATGTCCGTCTTTGCATCTCATAGGGCTTCTTTATGGGTAAGGCTGCGATATCATATTTCATGAAGGGAAAGGAGTCAGCCGGTTGCATATCCCATTGTACATATCGCATCGTGTCTATTCCCGGAGCCTTGTTACCGGGAGAAAGGAGCGGCGATGATGGGGATTTCGGTGTCGGCATCGGTCTTATTCGTAAAAATAACTTGCACGCAAAACTCCCGGCCGATCCTCTGGTGGCCACCGCCGGGTGCCGTGCTGCCGGCTTTCTACCTACCTACCTGTCCACCTACTCTCCAAAGGATTTAGACTGCCAAGATGTATTCGATGACTGGTTGCAGTCAAAACTTATCATGCAAAAGGGTGCGCTTGGGGTGTTGATGAAAAATCACAAATGGGCGGCGTTGATGACGTGATCGATACATCTTCACTCCATGTTCGACCAAACACCATAACCTTCCTGCGCTGCAATCCCAAGACGCACATCCTGCCTCCAACATGCGAAAAACGAACAAACGAAACAGGAACCCGAATTTGCATCGGTAGATAACCGTCCTTCGTACCGCCCGCGTACAAGAGTTCTGGGCATGTACGTCCTGTCCGTGCCGCCCATCCGCATGCCGTCGTGCCTGGTTCTGTCGTCCCCCCGGGACTACCGACCGACCGACCGGCGGCGGCGGCGGCGACGGCGGCTGCGGCGAGTCGTATCCTTGGACCTTGTGTTCTATTTCGATTCTTCTCTGCACTTCTTGTCTAAGATGTGGTTGAAACGTCGCTGTACGACTTGACTGACTTACACGGCATCTAAACCCCCCAACCAGCCCAAGGGAAAGGACGAGACAACCCCCCCATCCTCCGATCTCGATGCGACTCGTTCCCAACGGGCAGAGGAGATACGCGGACGCCTGGCGATGCGGGAAGGATGCAAGCCAAGGAACTACAAGCCCTTCCATTAATCTTCCAAACCCAGCAGCGTAATGGAGCAAACCCAACGGAGTAAAGAAAAGCAGAAGTCCGGAGGTGAAAGCCGAAACCTCCAATCCTCAACGCCTGGACCCGTCTCCCAGACGTCTCTCCGATCGAGTTTGACTTGGATGACATATCCACGACCCCGATGAATCCTTCCATGCTCTTCCAGTTCCAGCTCAACCCATCTCACCTCCCAGCGGCAGCTCCAGCTCCAACCTTGGCCACTCCGACCTTGGCCAGTCGAATTTCCAAAATAGGCATTTTGATCCATGTATCTGTGGTCATACCGCAACTTCTTTCCGTGAGAGGAGGCGAACCATGACCACTTTGTCTCGGAGTTCTGTCGACTTCTTTCGCCCCCCTTCCTCTAGGCCACCATGATATACGCACTTTTGACTGCCCAACCAAACAGCCTGGATGCCTGGCCCGCCTGGGTCGCAATAAATTGAAGCGGTCAAGACAACACGGGCAGGGGTGCCGACCACGGAGCGGGGACGACGATCCTGCAGAGTTCAGACACGGTGACGGTGCGGTGAGAAGAGGCATCACGACCCAGCGATTGGCTCACACCGACAAGTTTTCTTTCGGTTCATTGTAAGAAGTCTTCGCCTCTGCTCTCATGCATGGCCTAATGTCTGCTGGCACTTCCATGCCGTGGCGCGAGAATGGTCAAATATTCGGTGCGCATTCCGCGACTTCGCTCCCTTCTAGGAGTATATTGCCTCCAAAGGAGATGTATATGCTGTGCTTCCAGACAACCCCTGTCAGAATGACATGCCATCCTCTCGTCTACCACGTGGTCGGGCCAAACGTCTGTCCCTTGGGTAGCACCACCTGCACCGCGGTCCCATCCGTGTCCATGGTGCCCGTCACCACGTCGTTGCCCCACCACTTGGGCGGGTTGATTTCGTTCAGCGTAAAGGCGAAGAAGATGATCAGCGTCGCGAGACCCAGCCCCAGATCCAGGCCGGACGAGGTCAAAAAGTTCAGCCTGCTCCACCAGGCAAAGTTGTTCTTCTTGATTCGGTACTGGAATATGTAGCCGACGATGCCCCACGAGAGATAGTTGAGCGGTGTCGCAGGAGGGATCGACCCGGCGCCGCCAAAGATGACGGGCGCGATAAGGAACCTGGCTGGGGACTTGGGCCATTTCCTCTGGTAAAAGTAAATGAGAACGGGGACAATGGCTCCAAAAATGAAGTAGTAAAAGAGGGAAGAATAGATCTGCCCAGGCGAGAACATGCGGGCCGGGCCGATAAGACCCCAGATGACCGATGCTGAGAAGAAGACCCGCCCGCCGGGGCATGTGAAGTGTTCCGGCTGCATGGGATCGCACACACCAGGAATATTCTTCAGCGCGTAGTTGAGTGTGAGGATCTGAATGAAGCACGAGAATGTTGTGGCCACGACCTGAGCCATGAACATGGTGCGAGGCGGGATCTTCATGTAGTGGCCGAACTTGAGGTCGGCCACAAAGGTCAGTGCCTGTGACATGGTGATGTAGCCGAATGTTTTGAATCTGCGAGTTTATGAGCAATCTTCACTTCCAACTGCCAGGTCCAAGTACTCACATCATCAATGCTAGGGGGCGGCCAGGTTGAATGTATCCGTAGATGAACTCGGTCAAAACATTCAGCCCAATCTGGGTATTTGTCACGGCTTGGATGATGCCGATTGGCAAAGCGAAGGTGAATGAGATGAAGACGGCCAACAGGAAAGCCCACCACGTCAGATTGGTGGGCCAGAAGAGAATGGCGACGAAACCGAGCCCAAGCATCTGTTTCTTGTCAGCCAGACCCACAACGAGTTTCGTGTGCATCGACTTACAATGGCAAACAGGGACATGTACCACCAGGTCGGCGCCTCCTTGTATTTCCTCATTAGCTTCATGTGGATGTCGGGCTTCTCGGTGGTGCTGCTCTTGTACTGCCTCCAGATGGTCTTTCCATGATGCAACCATATGTACACTAGCAGGGAGCTGATGGACGCAAACGAGAGACCGTAAGACATGGCGAATGTTGTGCTGCTCGCCTGTCAGTGAATGAAGCCTACTGGGTGGAACGGTGGCCTGTTCGTACCTCAGGAAGAGGGGCGAGTAGCTCTTGTACGCTTCCTCGTTGAGTGTGAATTCGGGCGTCAGGATGCGAGAGACGTTGTAGTGGGCGCCAGTGTTGTCGTAGGTGCTCGAATCGCTCATGGGGAGGAACTTGGCGTACCACCCTCCGTTGTAATGAACCGCCGAGGCAGACACGATGAAGAAGAGTACAACACCAATCATGGTGTTGGCGATGGCGTGCCTGAAAATAAACGCATTAGCTGCTGCCAAACCCGAGCTCAGCCGTGCCATCTCACCAAGGTGGAACGAGGGGCGACCCAATGTAGCCCGAGATTTGTGTCCAGTCGAACGTGATGGGTATCAACGACAGGCCGGTCGTCATTCCAAACAGCTGGTTGATGACGGGGCTCTTGGGGAAGATCCAGGTGACAAAGGCGAATGAGCTGAGAAACTGGGCCAGAAAGCCCGGGATGAAGTAGTAGATTGCAGACAGAAGCGTGATGATCGCGAACCACCGATAGCGAGGCATGGAGCCACCAAACACCTTGACATCTTTCTTCTCGTTCTTCTCGTACATGGCGTTCATCAAGGTCACGCTGACGAGGTTGGCAGGCCAGATCATGGCGGCCGGGTACACTGTCAAGGTCAGCACACTTGGTGGGACATATTGGGCTGTCTTGCAACTTACCCAGGTACCGTCTCATCATTCCAGCAATCCCATAGCCCAGGGACTGCGTCGAAATGGTGAGCAGCAGCTGAAAGGCGAGGCCGAAATCTTGCTTGTAAAAGACGAGCTGGGCCAGGATAATATCGGTGGCATAGGCAACGCTGAACGAGACGCTCGCCATGACGACAATGATGGCGTGCTCCTTGATGTTGAAGGGCCCTGGGTTCAGACTCCAACGGAGACCGAAAGTGTTGAACTGCTTCGTGGGCATGACCCGAGCCCAGCCATGGCCGATGGGCCAGGCGATAATCTGGGCAATCAGAGAGCCGAGACTGATGGAGGGCGACCGCAGCGAGAAGACTGTGTTCATCGAGGCGCCGAGGAAGATGAGCGACATGCCAATGGTCCAGGCGCGGACCGTGTTGCAGGGCAAGTCCTCGTCGTAGTTGCGGACAGCCGCGCGGACTTCGGGGTAGGGCGAGTTTTCCTGCTCCACGTCCTCGTCAAAGCGGACGACGGGCACCTTGGTGGAGTCATCATCGGTGGTGATATCTACCATCTCCATGCTTGTGGAAGGGTGGCCACGACGGGCCGAAGGAGGGAGGTGGTTGGTTTGTTGGTGGGAGTTGAGGAGAAGTTCGTGTTCGGAGCCGTCGTCGTCGTCGTCGTCGAGGTTGTTATCTCTGGCCCCTTCCTCGGTCGTTCCTGTTTGATCCCAACGCGAGGAGCTTCCTTCCCTGTTGAAGCCCTCTGATAAGCTCGAAGTGGAGGTACGACGGCGGCCCTGACCGATGGCGCCATCTTCAGAAAAGGCAGTCGCGAGCAGGGCCTCGCGCCCGTTTGTATCTGTGTCGTCGGGCATCTTGTCGTGTTCCTCGTCCAGCGAAGGGACACGAGCTGGCAGTCACTCCTGGCAGTCGTCGACACAATCAGACGCCTTTAAGGACCAAGACTTGAGCAAACTCCCAGCAGCAGCAAGCACAGAGAGGACGGCTAGTCGCGTGTGGCAGCTCTCATGGTGGAAACGAGCTTCTTAAACGCTGAAGACCATCAGAAGGCGAGGATCGGCTGTCTCACGGGGTTGTCGTCTTGAAAATGGGCACTAATGAGGAAATTCAGACGACAAGATTCGGGATGACGGGGCTCTTGCTTCTTTCATCGACACGGCGTCGTTCTTTGAGCAGACAACGAACAGGCCGAGGCCGACGCGTTGGTATGCACCTCTTGTCGACGTGGCATGGGTTTGGCTTGCTCGAGTCCCAATGGGGAGTTCAAGGGGAGTTCAATTGGAACTCGATTGAATGGTGAAATAAACAAAAGCCGGCATTGCCATCCACGTTCATCAGCCCTGCAGTCGTGATGAACCGCGATTCCGGCCAGGTGTCGTCTCAGATCTCGCTGCGGCGCGCTCAATTTACAGAGCAGAGACCCTGGCACTAAGCCTAAAACGGCACATGACGCCCCTGGAGAGATCCATCATCCATGCTCCCGGCTTCCATCTCCGCTTCGCTCGGGTTTTCTCCCGTCCTTCTCCAAAACCCCAACTTTCGCATCCATCCATCGCCGACGGCATCTTGAACCCGCCCAGCTGCGGAATATGGATGCACCATGATGCGGCGAGTTGTTGCAACGGGCCTTGGCGCCATCACGCCGCTGGGCGTCGGCGTGCGCCCGACGTGGCGTCGTCTCGTCGCCGGCGACTCGGGCATCGTCAGCGTCTCCCACCTCGAGCCCCAGGCCAAGTGGCGCGAGCTGGGGAGCCCCATCGCCGGTCTTGTGCCGACCGCCTCCACGGCCACGGCCTCGCAGGATGTCTGGAAGGCTGCCGACTGGCTGCTCACGCCCGCCGACCAGCGCCGCATGTCCACGTTTGCCCAGTACGCCGTGGCCGCCGCCGAGATGGCCCTCCGCGACGCCGGCTGGAACCCCACCTCTCCGGCCGACCTCGAGGCCACGGGCGTCTGTCTCGGAAGCGGCATCGGCAACCTCGACGACATGTACGCCACCAGTGTGGCCTACGAAAAAGACGTAAGGGGTCCGGCGACCACCGCCTCTTCCTCTCCTTCCCTCCAGGGCAGACCCGGCTAAGCACAGTCGGCGCAGGGCTACAAAAAGGTGTCTCCCCTCTTCGTCCCCAAGATCCTCATCAACCTCGCCGCCGGCCACATTGCCATGCGCCGCGGCCTCCGCGGGCCCAACCACGCCGCCACGACGGCCTGCACCACGGGCGCGCACTCGATCGGCGATGCATCCCGCTTCATCGCCTTTGGCGACGCCGATGTCATGGTCGCCGGCGGCTCCGAGTCGTGCATCCACCCGCTGACCTTTGCCGGCTTCGGGCGCGCCCGGTCCCTGGCCAACGCCACCCACCTCGAGGCCGGCGTGCGGTGTCGGCCGTTTGACCGCGACCGCTCCGGCTTCGTCGTGTCCGAGGGCGCTGCCGTGCTCGTGCTGGAGGAGCTCGAGCACGCAAAGGCCCGCGGTGCCAACATCCTCGCCGAGCTCAGGGGCTATGGCTGCAGTGGCGATGCCTTTCACATGACAGCGCCCCCCGTGGACGGAGCGGGTGCATTCTCGGCGATGCGCAAGGCGCTCAAGAACGGGGGGATCAAGCCAAGCGAGGTGGACTACATCAATGCGCATGCCACTGGGACGCAGGTCGGGGACGTGGCGGAGGCGACGGCGATCCGCAACTTGATGATGGGGGAAGAGGGCTTCCAGAGGGAGTCTGATGTGACAGTGAGCAGTACCAAGGGCGCCCTTGGGCATTTGCTCGGGGCCGCGGGAGCTATTGAGGCGCTCTTTGCGGTTATGGCCATTACCGAGGTTTGTTTTGTCTACCCAGAGACGTGTGGTATATTGCTGACCACGAGAAGAATGTTGTCCCTCCCACGCTCAACTTACATAACCCCGGCGTGGGTGAAATTGGACTCAACTTTGTGCCTCTGAAGGCACAGGAAAAGAAGGTTAAAGTGGCCATGTCGAATAGCTTTGGGTTCGGAGGGACGAATGCGTCGCTGGTGTTCTCGGAGCTGGACTAGGCGTTGATGGACGGCTGTCTGCGCTCAACTGTATACTTTTGTAGCATAGATGGATATATGTAAGAGGGGCCTACGGCGAAATAGAGCACGCTCTCTTTATGCCATGGTCCATCCTGTGATGTTTACAATTTTCCATTCCAAGTCAACAGAGGGCAGCATCTTGTCCATCCGAACCCCAACCCTTATCGCCACCACCGCTGTCACGATCGTGTCCGATAACAACCACCCTGGACAATTTTCTGGACCTCAACGAACTCCAAGCTCCATGACGTGAGGACTGAGCTGAGCTCCCATCCCAGCCAAGCTCCCCCATACCACCCCGAAAATGGCGTGCCGAAGCTGCAATTCGGCCCTCCGCGCCCTCTCCCAGCGCCCCGCCCTCCTCCTCCGACCATCGACCTACACCTCTTCCTCCCTCCCCACAGCTCCGACGGCACCAGCCCAGCGACGACACCTCCACGCAAAGTCTCGCCTCCAAGCCGACACCCCTATCCCCACCACACGCACCCCCGCGCCACCGAAACCACAACCGAGCAATGTCCGCGAGCGGATGCAGGCCCTCCGGCTGCGCGCCGCCACCGCGGTGCGCCAGCGCGCCGACGTCGGCCAGACGTACGTCGTCTACGGCTTAACCGATCGGCTCTGCGAGCTGCTGACGGCGCAAGCCGACTACCGGATCGACCCTGCGCTGCGCGCGGCCGGCGAAGTGCGGGAGACGGCCGAGGGGGAGGAAATTGGCGAGCCCGTGGACAAGAGCGGGGTGTGGCATGCTGGTTCGTTTCTTTCCCTCTAACCCTCCCATATACCCCCAAGGTTGCTGACATCCGCGGTGCCGTAGACTACGACCTCCCCCCGACGTTTTCGACCTGGACGCACGTCACGATGCTGCACATGTACCTGATCGTGGTGCGCCTCCGCGCGTGCGAGCCCGAGCGGTACAAGCGGTGGACGGACCAGCTGGTGGACCACTTTTTCCACGCGGCCGAGGACCGCATGGTCAAGCAGCACGCCCTGACGTCGCGGGCGCTGCGGCAGCGGTACCTCAAGGACTTGTTTGTGCAGTGGCGCGGGCTGCTGCTGGCGTACGACGAGGGGCTGGCGGGCGGCGAGGACGCGGTGCTGGCGGCGGCCGTGTGGCGGAACGTGTTCAAAGCGCGCGAGGACGTCGACGCGCGCGCGTTGGCGGGCGTCGTGAGCTTCATGCGCCGGTGCCTGCGCGAGTGGGACAGGATGGACGACGACGCGTTCCTCGAGCTGATGCGGGACATTGGGGTGCTCGCGGCGGGCGAGGCCGACAAGGTCGAGGGGCAGAGGACAACACTGACGGCCGAGACCGTCCGGCATCTATTCGCAGACATGGCCAGGGAGGAACTCAAAATGGTAGACAGCAGCCCCCCGCCGCGCTCTCCATAGACACCATCTGCACAACCACCAACCAAATAAACAACCACCACTTAATCCACCCTCTCCCACATCTCAAAAACATACCCCGTTCCCCCCTCCTCCTGCACCCCCCCCGGAACCTCCTCCCCAACCCACCCATCCAACCCCGCCTTCCCCGTCCTCCTCCACCCCCCTTCCGCCTCCCCCCCCTCGGGCAACCCCACCCCCAAAAACGCATCACACTCAAACCCCCCCAACACCCGCGTCAGCAGGATCCGCCTCGCCAGCCCCCGCCTCATCACCTCCCCGTACACCTGCGCGCCCCCGATGACAAACACCCGCGCCACCACCCCCCCGTCGCGCAGCGGGGTGAGGTATCCCAGCGCGTCGTCCAGGGATGCTGCGCGGACGACACCGTCGTCTGTGGAGGGCGGCGTAGGGTGGGAGCGGCTGATGATTACGTTGAGGCGGCCGGGGAGGGGGCGGAAGCGCGCGGGGATGGAGTCCCATGTTTTGCGGCCCATGATTATGGCGTTGAGGGCGGTGGGGGGCTGGCGGGGTGTTAGTTAAGTTGTGTGGGGGGTGGGGGGATGGGCGTACGGCGGAAGGGGGGAGGCGCTTGGTGACACGGGCGAAATAGGCCATTTCCTTGCGGAGACCGGTCCAGGGGAGGGAGCCGGCGAGGCCGATGCCCATGTTTTGGGTGGTGGCGGCGAGGATGAGGGTTAGGTCGAGGGGGGGAGGCATTTTAGGTGGTATTCTGGGATGGGTGGTGGTGAAGTTGGTTGTTGATTCTAGGGGTTTTGTGCTGTGGTAGTGGCGGTGATGCTTTTGTTTTAGTTGTTGATGAGGGATGGGGGGGAGTAGAAGCGTGTTTTGGGGTCGAAGCAATGGGCGGATCTTTCAGGGGGGATTTTGGGGTTGAGACCGCTGGGGATGGGCGCTCAAACTCTCCACCATACTTTGAGTTCTTTGAGAATAGACCCAGCACCGTATGTCATGTTCCCTCTCGCTAAAGTGAGGTCAAACACAGCTGATTTTAAACACAGAGCTGATTTTACAATCGCATTGCTTCAAGACGAGATGTCAAGACTAAATCCTTCCATCTGTTCCTCAAGTTCGGGAGGGCTCTAGCCTCTCTCACTGCCCCGCGCTGCAAGACATCAAGACATCTCCCCTTAGACAATAGCCCACCCAGAGTTCCTTTCAAGCAGGCTCCAGGTTCCTATGCCTACTCTTTGTCAAATGCATGCACTGAACATGGCAATCCCCCCCCCTCAAAAAAACCCATCTCCACCTGCAAAAATCGAGGGGAAGAACACTTCTAGACCCACCAAAAATAGGACTTCTGATGCCCCCGCCAGGGTTTGAACCTGAGACCTCAGCATAGGAGGAGATGACCTACAAGTGCTGCGCTCTACCACTGAGCTACAAGGGCTGGTCATGTGAACCGGTGACGGTATTAGCGTACTAGGGAGACAGAAAGAGAACACACAGACTATGGCCAATTCTAGCAACATCACTAGCTTGAGAACGCATCCCACACATGAAGGGCGAGTCGGAAACATCCAGCAGTAGCAGCAGCAACACCATGCACATGGGCAGTGTTTTCTAAATGTCAGTGTTGATTTATTCACAGCCTCCAACGTAGATGTCCCAGTCACCCGGATGATAGCAAAGGTACAAGGTAAAAAGTCTCTCTTTCTCTTGATTTCTTTCCCTTCTGCAACAAAGAAACAGCTCGAGCATAGTAAATATAGTAGCATGTCTCCTCCCATTTGCTCTCCTTCCACCCCCCAAAGGCGATACTAGTACTAATAATCCCAATCAATACACAAGTGGCTCGAGATCTCTCCTGTCTCTCTCCCCCTCTTGCCCCTTCCCTCTCGCGCTAAAGGCACAATGGGCGAAATCCCCAAAGAATCGAAAAGAACGCCGTGCCACGCCCTACCCATCCATCGTCTCATCCTAGCCGCCGTCGCGAAAAAAAATGACACCAAAAAAACACTGGGTGGTATCGAGTACCCTTCACGCTTTGCCTTCCCATAATCCCTATCTTTTCATCTCGTTGTCGCCAAACACTGAACACCCATGAGCTCAGTCCCGGTCACTCGGGTTCCCGCTGCCGCCGTTCGCCGCGCCGTTGGAGTTGTTGGATACGAGCTTGATGCGTGTTGGCGGCGCGCTCGAAGCGGGCTGTGGCGTCTCGGCCGCGGTTGACGGCGCGACCGACGTGTCCTTGGACCGCCCCGACGGGTCCTCGAGACGCTGGAGGTCGGGGTCGGCGAGCTCCTTTTCGATTTGCGAGATGAAGAATGACTGGATTATGTTAGCGCGCTGAAGCACAAGACGAATCGCCGGGAAAAAAAGACATACCTCTATCACTTTTGCATCTTGGCAGATGCCGCTGCTCTCCTCGTTGAAGGTCCGGCAGTTCTGCACCATGAGGTCGAGGTCCCGGCGCATGTCGGAGAGGCACTTGTAGTCGTCCTTCTTAATCCGCTTCTGAATGTCGTTCATGCAGATCGGGCTCGTAATCACCAGGTAGTAGTCCGCCCAATCGCGCTTGGGCGGGAGCTTGACAAACGGTCCGATGACCAGGCGCTTTGGTGGCTCGTCGTCGTCCTGGTCGGCCGGGTTCTCTGGCGCGTCGTCGTCTACCTCGAGGTTCATAAGCCCGTCGTATATCCTCCGCAAGCTCTTTTGCAGCTTTTCGCGCGTCTCGGGAGACATGCCGGCGGCGAGAGCCAGAGCCGCCTGGGCCGCCTTGGATGGCCGCCCTTGAGGGCCACGGCGTTTCTTGGCAGGCGGCTCGTCTTCGCCGTCCTCGGCCTTGCGCTTCTCAGCATTCTTGCTCCCAGGCTTGCGACCGCGCTTCTTAACGGGAGTCTCAATCTCTTCGGTGCTGGCGCGACTGGGCATGGGCGAGTTGTCCGCAGACACGCTTCCGCCTGGGCCCCCCTTGGCCCTCTTTTGCTCCCGACGTTCCTTGCGCGCCGCCTTCCTGGCAGCTGCCGCCTCAGGTGAATCGTCGTCGTCGTCCACAGCCATGAGCCACTGCTCCTCGGTGAGGCCGTCGTCGTACTTGACCTTGGTGCGCTCGCGGGCACCCCGGCCGAGCACCATATCGGGCTCCTCCTCGATGATGTTGCCGTCCGACATGTAAATCTCGGGCAGCTCGGCCTCCACCATGAGACGCGGGATAGCTTTGCAACCTGGTTTTGTGCCATAAAGGTGGTCGCGGGCTCTCTCCTCGTCGATCTTCTGGAACACCGTGAGCTCGTCCTCGCTACGGGCGAGAATCATGTTGAGTTCCTCGTCGTCCATCTCCTCCTGCTCGCCCGTCTCGGCCATGTCGGCCGTCTCGAGCAGGGTACGGAGCATGGCGTCACGGTCCGTCTCGGACGACTTGTTGTCGAAACGACCGGCTTGAATAATCTTGCCATCCATGTCAAGCTTGTACCGAGCGCGCTCCAGAATCTTCTCTTCGACCGATGCAGAGCTGATAAGTCGCAGAATTCGGACTTCGTTCTTCTGGCCGATACGATGGGCACGATCCTGCGCCTGCAAATCCTGGTGAGGATTCCAGTCCGAATCGTAAATGATGACGGTGTCGGCTGTTTGCAGGTTGAGACCGAGACCACCAGCGCGGGTGGAAAGGAGGAACATGAAGTAGGGCGAGTCCGGCCGGTTGAAGTCTCTGAGGAGGTCGGAACGGTCCTCTGACTTGGTGGTACCGTCGAGTCGAAGGTATGACAGGCCTCGGTAGCGCAAAAAGTCCTCCATGATGTCCATGATGGCCGTCATCTGGAAGAACATGAGGACGCGATGGCCCGTCGCCTTGTACTTTGGCAGCACCCGGTCCAGGAGCTCAAACTTGCCCGCCGTTCTCCAGAGCAGATCGTTGGAGGTGTTGAGCGGGTTCATTTGGTTCTCCACCTCGTCAAACACAAAGGGATGGTTGCACAGCTTTCGAAGCTGCATAATCATGTTGCTCAACCCACGCGCACCGGCCTTGCCGCCCTTTCCATCGCTGACGAGAATCTTTTGGTGCGTAACCATCTGCTTGTACAGGCGAGCTTGCAGCGCAGAGAACTTGCACTTGATGACCTTTTCCGTCTTGTCCGGAAGGTCCTTTTCCACGTCCTTTTTGAGACGACGGAGCAAGAAGGGTCGCAGCACCTTGTGCAGACGACGAATGACGAGAATCTGCTCTTCTTCCGTGAGCTCCATCTTGTCTTGGCCGCCCGTGTTGGCGAAGGGGGTGTTGAACCAATCATCAAAGGTCTTGGCCGACTTGAAGATGTTGGGAAGGACAAAGTTAAGCATGGCCCACAGCTCGGCGAGGTTGTTTTGGAGCGGGGTACCAGTCAGAATCAGACGGAAGCGGGTGCTGTAGTACTGCTGGATGGTGGCGCTCAGCTTGGAGTTGGCGTTCTTCATGCGGTGACCCTCGTCGATGATCATGTGGAACCACTTGATCTTGCTCAGGAGTGGCCGGTCCTTGATAATGTACTCGTAGGTGGTGAGGAGGACGTGGAACTTGCCCTGACGAATCTTCTCCTGCTGCAGCTTTCTGGCGTTGGGCGGTCCCTTGTAGACAACCTTGTTGATGCCGGGCGCCCACTTGTCGAACTCGAGGTTCCAGTTGGTGAGGGTACTGAGCGGCACAATGACGAGGTAAGGGCCATTTTGCTGCTTCTTCTCGATCAGGTAGGTGATCAAGCTTATGGTCTGGATCGTCTTTCCGAGACCCATCTCGTCGGCGAGGATACCGTTGAGGTTGTTGTTGTACAGCGAAATCATCCACTGCAAACCCTTGACCTGGTACTCCTTGAGAGAGCCGCCAACCAGCATGTCAGCCTGCTGTGTAACCTCTTCCTTGACACGATGAGCAACAGCGTAGTAGTCGATCTTGCGGCTGGCCTCGGGGTCTTCCTCTTCCGATTCGCTCTCCTCGGCCGGCGTCTCGCCAAATTCGTCCCCGTACCGCTGGGCGGCTTGCCGCTGCTGTTGGCGGACAGAGGAGGCGAGCTGGTGGAGGAAACCGTCGGTTTGACGAAGGAGATGGGTAATACGGGTATCCTTGGCCTGGTCGAGCAGCTTGAGGTAGGCTTCCTCGTCGTTGGCCTTGAGGGCTTGGAGACGCTGCTTGGCTGTCCTCTCCACTCTCTTCTGCTCCTCCTTCTCGATGTTGAAGTGGTGGTTATACATCAGACGGCTCATCTTCTGCGTGTTGCTGCGGCGCGCCTGAGCGGCCATCTCAATGTCGCTCTTGGACTGGGCCATGGCGGCAAACCATTCCGACTGCCTCTTCTTGTCGCGGTTCTCGCGCATGTCACGCTGCTGCTTCTCCAGCTTCTCGGTGATGCGAGCCTCCCTCACAGACTGCTTCTTCATGCGACGGTATTGCGACCGATTGGTAGTCATGGCAAGATTGTCGTAATGAAGCATCTGCCGCCCGATCCTGTCCCGCAAGGCTCTCTGCTTCGAGTACAAGGCCAGCGACTTCATCTCGATGATGGCCTTCCTCTTGGCGGTATCGTCGGGCTCCACCGAGTCTTTGCTCGTGTCCCAATGCGCCAGAGTGCCTGGCAGGGCCTTGAGCTCCGAGTAACGCGCGCTCATGCGGTTGAAGACAATTTTCTCGCGGTCGGTTCTCAGCTGCTCGAAATCAATGCCGGTAGGGAAGATGCCAGGTATTATCAGGCGGTTCCGCCGTTGGGCGTGTTCGCTGTAGCCGAGCGACTTTCGCACAAGGCCAGCATCGTAGGGAGACTTGACACTCTTGAAGAAACGGGGCTTGGGGCTCGAGGCGGCCTCGCCCTGGACGGCGGCAGCGACACCCGCGTTGGTCCTTGTCTCGTCTTTCGCAGCGCCCGAGGCATTGGCCAAGAGGGCGGCCTGGGCGACGGATGCGTTGTGGCGTTTGCTTCGGTGGTCGTAAATGACCCTCTGCATTTGCAAGGGCACACCCATATTCTTTCCAAGGCTCTTGAAGGTCTGGATCTGTGTCCTCAAAAGCTGGAGCTGCTCGGGACGGAAGTTGGAGTGACCTGCTGAGGGGGGCTGCCCCGACGGCGCACCTGCCGTTCCTATGGTCGGCCCATTGGAGGCGGCGGGCAGAGCAGAGGCACCGAGCGCGCTCGACGCCGGCGGTTGGGCGACAGGCCCTTGTTGCTGGACCGGACGATCCTGCTGGGCGCTGTTGACACCATTCTGCATGTGCATCTGTTGTTGCACTTGCTGCTGGTGCTGTTGTTGCTGTTGCTGAAACTGCGCTTGCTGTCTGCGCATCTCGCCATGTCGTTGGAAGGCGGCCAGGAAGTTTTGCGTCTTGATGAGTTCGGGATGGTTGCTCGGTACACCTGCATTCTTGAGCTGCTGATACTTCTGCAGGGGGGGTCAGCACACAGCACAAGCAGCGAGGAGGGGAGGAGCGGAGGAATGGGACTGGATGGGGTGGACTAACCGCAAAAACCTCGTTCGCCTGCTGGCCCGTCATGTTGTTGGGGAGGGCGGAGCCATATTGCTGACTGGCAGCGGGCAGCTGGACGCTGGCCATGATGGCGACGGGAGAGTCGAGTATCGGCAGGCGGATTGTCAATTGAGAAATGTGTCTATCAAAGCACGCGCATATCTAGGGGCGGTCGGTCGCAAGTCGGGGGCTGTGGAACCCAGAGACCGCGTCGGAAGGGGGTGGTGGGAACGAATGGCGGGAAGGGGACACGAGTCGGCGCGTCGAAAAAAGGGCGAGACGACGAAAATCTGGCCGTGGCGGCGGCGACGGGGTGCGCAGGACACGAGCGAGGGCGATGGGAATCGGGTCGGTCGAGGGCGCGGAGGGCGTCGCGTCGGTGGGACGAGAGTCGAGCGCAAACTCGAGGGTGGATGGGGGGAGGATGGGATGGAGAGGATGGATGTTCAGCCGCGCGCCGGGTTGAGCGTGTGCTGCTGCTGGCTGCTGCTGTGGTGTGGGGGGGCAAAAGGAAAATGCAGCGGCGCGGATGGGCGTGGTGAAAAAAGAGAAAAGGCAGGCGACCAGAGGCTGGGGGCCTCAGTTGCGGGGTGGGAGTGCGCGAGGAAAAGCGCGTCCCGGGTTTGGTCGGCGATTTCGAGATGGCCTCGATGGCTTGCAAGGGCAGATGGTGATTTTTTTGATGGGATGCGCGCCGTCACCCTTTGCTATGATGGAGAGCACGGAGAGGTGAAGGAGAGAGCCGACAAGATTGAATGGCGCAGGCGATGGCAAGCCGTGCTGGCCTGTGCGCCCCAAGCGCAGGTTTCAGCATTGCTTAGGTAAGGCGCAACTCAGCCCCACTCATGGCTGCCTGTGCCTGTCTGCGCCGGGCCGGCAGCTTTTTGGGACACCCCGAAAAGGGGGCGGCCATCAATTGTTCATTCACACCTTGCCCTCTGCCCTCCTGAGGGCAGTCCCACTCCCTATTCTTTATTCAAGCTATACCATGCCATAGTCTCTGCTCTGTAAACAAATGCCCTCCAAAATTTCCCTTTTTTGGTATCATTACCGCAAACCCAAAACGCCAAACCCTAGGTCCCCGTCTAAGCATCCCTCTTGACCCTCTTCTTCTCCCTCCCACCCTCGTCTTCCCCGTCGCTCAGACTCGCATACTGCGTGACGGGCTGCGTATCATTCCATGCGTACGTAAACATCGGATCCTTCTTAGCCACCTCTGCGTATTTCAGCAACGCCTCGCGAGGGTCCTCGTGCAGCATCTTGCTGAGCGGGATGTTCTCTGAAATGTGCTTCTCGTCGGGTTGACTGCGCATGAACGGCGTGATGATCGGGACCTGCGGTCGCATCGGGTCCTTGGACTTGCCAGACGCCGTGACACCGCCCCCACGTCTGCTGCTCGGCATGGCCGCGCCGGGGGTGATGATGGCGTCCGCCGAGAGCGACGTCTGGTCCGTCGTAAACGCGGGGTCGTCGTCCACATGCCGCTTCTTTGGAGTCCGGGACATGACCCCCAAAGCGCCCAGCTGCGATAGTTTGGGGTTGAAGAGGACGCGGGTTTCGGCGTTGGCAGACCCTGTGATAATTTGGTTGAGCTTGGGATGCCACTCAACAGCGATGAGCGGCACTCCTGGTGTGACGGGCGTGACGTGCAGCGGTCGAAGGTTGCCTGGGTTGAGGATGTGGAGATCGCCTGTTGCCGAGCCGGTGATGATGGCCGACGAGTTGGGCGAATATCGGATGTTGCTCATAGGAAACCTGTCCGAGGTGGAGGCGTGTTCAATCTGGATGAGGGGCTCCTTGAATTTCCGCGTGTCCCAGAGCTTGATGAGGTTGTCACCACCCCGTGTGACCACCATCCGTCCGTCCGAGCTGATGGCGATGCCTCCGGTCCAGGTGTCGGGCTTGTGCGCGTTCCGAATTTCGGCCGTGGGCCTGGTAAAAGGTCCGTTGCCGCCGTACATCACCAGCGAGCCATCCAGCGCCGCTGCCACGAGAACGGGATTGCCGCCCTGCGCCGGGGCGCCCCACGCGACAGCCGTCATCCTCGTCCGTCCCGCGCAGCCGGGTGCCTTGGACTTAAACACGATAACTTCCTTTTGGCTCCTCTTGTTGTTAACATCCCATATCCTCAGCGTGCTGTCCGCGCCAGCCGTCACCATGATGTTCTGGTCTGCGGGGTGCCATGTGCCCGTCGCAATCTCCCCGACATGGCCCTTGGTGTTGTGCATGTCGCGCAGATACATGTCGCCCTTGACGAATTCGGTGAGAACGTCGCCATCTCTCGACATGATCTTTGCTTGGGGATGGGCGGTGACGCAGAGGAACACGCTCCCCGAGAGCCGGCTGAACTCGAGGTGCTGGATCGGGTGCGATTCGGATGTCGCCGACGCCTTCTTGACTTCCCAAGGGTCCACGCTCTTGAAGGCTCTTAGGGTGGTCGGTGTCATCGAGGCAAAGTCGTGGAGCTTGATGGTGCTGTCGAGAGAGCCCGTGACCATGCGACTGCCGGCTGGGTCGAGGGCGACGGTGGTGACAACGCGGTCGTGTGTCTTGAGGACCATCTCGTGGGAGACGGGGAACCTCTCCGACTCGTCCTCCGAGTCAGAGTCGGAGTCGTCGTCATCGTTGTCGCTATCCGCGGCAGAAGCCGCCTTCTTGGGCACTGTTGGCTTCTCCACCTGTCTCCGGGCCTGATCGATCTGCGCTGCAACGTTGGCCTCCTTTGTTTTTTGGCCAAAGGATGTTGGAAGGTAGGCGCTCATGGGGTCGCCCGGGCGGAGGGCGGGCGGCTCGACGAGGTAGTCATCACTATCGCTGTCGCTCATGGCTGCGGTCGGTCGAGGATCGGGTTGGGACGAGGTGTGACGTGGATTCGCGGGGTTGGGGAGGGAAAAGGCTTTTAAATCGCCCAGGCATCTGATCATCGCCAAGTTTCCCACCCAAATTGCCCTGCCCAACCCCGGCACCCCGGCCTTGGCGACAATAGGCGACGACATTAGCGCAGATCCCACTGTGGCTTCCCGGTTCCAGGCTGCTGGAGACTGGAGTCAAGACTCTCCCTCGGGCACTTCTCCCACGAGCCACGGCAATTCAAACACTTTTCCCGCAGCCAGCATGAAACTGTACACGAACCAGAGAATCCGGGTCACAGAAAAGATGATGACATGAATTACGGATTTAGATACAGCCTGTCAGTCTATCCGTACACTCTTCCAAGGGCCCCCCCAACTCACGCCCCCACTTTCACCTGCTGTGTCACCTCGCCCGTCTGTTTGAGCGCCGCCAACCTCTCCTCCTCTTCCCTCTTCATTCGTTCCTGGATTCGAACTCTTTCCGGAACCACTCCCTCCCGCGGACCCGTTGGCTTCCAGCCCTTCAGATTATCCTTGCCCAAGGCCTTGAGCGTCACCTGCTCGACCAAGCTGTACTTCCCATCCTCCCGGTCGAAACAAAACGGCTCGTTGAGAGAAACCGCCGGGTTCGTGATGATGCGCACGCTGCGTAGCGCATTGCTCGAAGGCGAGTGCAGCATGAGCGGATGCATCAGGTAGACGTCGCCAATCTCGCCCGTCGCCTCGACAAAGTGGTCGCAGCTCCGCGCGAGGTTGTTGAACCACTTGAGGTCCTTTTCCTTGGCAAAGTCCGGATCGCCTCGGGCCGACATCCTTGGCGACACGCCCTCTGGGTGCTCATAGAGGTGCTTGGCCACCTTGGGGATGGCGTCGGGACAGATGAAGGTTCCGCCGCCGTTGGGCGCGATGTCGGTGAACAGGGGCGTCACCAGGAGGCCTTGCTCGGGGCTGTCGAGGTAGTGGACGAAGAAGTCTCCGTCGACGTGCCAGATGGACAGGTCCTTGGGGGGGACGGGCTTGCCCTCGTTTTCGGCGGTGCCGAGGTTCACGATTAGGGAGTCCTTCCACAGCTTGGAGTCCGGGTGGACGCGGTCTTCGCCGCCGGACAGCTCGCAGATGGCTGCCCAGGCCCGGGGCGCAAAGTCGGCGGCATCAAATGTGGTATGCCATGGCATGTTGATGCGGAGCTGAGTCCAGGTGGACTTATCGTTTGGGTCCATGCCCAGTCTGGTCCAGACATTCTTGGTGAGGTGGGCGGACCGCTCCTTGGTGAAGGCCTTTGGGATTCTGGCGGGGTGGTAAGCAAGAGTTCGGGGAAGAAGACGCCGAGGAAGTCTTACTTGACCCATCCGTGCTGGAGGAAGTGCTCTCTCTCCTCGGGGGTGAGACCTAGGGACGACATGACGGGCAAGAGATCACAAAGATTTGAAGCAGTGGTATGATGAGGGTCAATATGTGGTGTGTACCTATGAAGGCTTGTATGTGATATTCCACCCCTATTTCCACAACTCGGCCTGATTTCCGGGCCCTTTATGCCCATCTGCTAGGCACTAGTAGGGATGATGAGAACTGCACATCCGGGTCATGACATCCAGTCAGTCGATTCACATCGGCGCTGACGGGCGGGAATGTTGGGAATGATGCGGGGAAGAAGTATTCCGTTTAACCAGTTCCATCCCATTGGATGCGTGAACATTTCTGGCACCCGCCGTGGATCATGGGACACTCGGGGTTTCCAGATCGGTGATAGCGAGCCCTGGGTTCCTGACAAATGACGCCCCCGAAGCTCCGGGAACCGGACCCAGGCTGGTCGTCATCAGTGGCCGGCGTCGCTATGGTAGGGGGCCGTTAGTGGGGGATGCAGGCCGCATGCAGCTGGCCCACCCCATTTGCTGGTGGCGGTACCCGCCCCGCTTTTATTTGTCCATCGAAGTTCGATCAACGAACGCGTCGACGTTTGCCGGTTCAAGGTTGCGACTCGCGATCTCCAATCCAACACGCAGCGCCAATACGCTCCAATAACACATTCCTACCATGCCTCCTCCAAAACAAGCCATCGATGACGAGGAAGATTACGCCTCGGAGGAAGACTCCGATTTTGCCCTCGACGATGCGCCTGCCAACGACTCGTCCCCGTCAGACGACGACGACGACGATGAGACCAACACCGAGAGCAAACCCGTTTCCGCTGGCCGGAAACGCCCCGCGCCCGACCCCGAGGCAGAGGATGCAGGATTTGAGAACTCGGGCGACGAGGCCATCATAGAGAAGGGCAAGAAGCGGCAGAAGAAGGACAAGGCTGCAGATGTCGCACCAGACGCCGACGAAGGGCCCTTGATCAAGACGCGGAGCATGCGCGCCGTCGAGTATGTGACCCTCAAGCTTGCCATCGGCCAGTGTGTCGCTGACAGAACGCTCCAGGAAATCCGAACGCCGAGCAGCAACTTCCAACGGCCCAGTGACGGTCGATGTCGATGCGCTCTGGGCCCAGATGATCAACGGAACGAGCACTGCCCAAAACGAATCCCAAAACGCCCCCCCTCCAGCCTCCCAAGAAAGTACCACCGTGCCACAACCCCCTCCAAAACCGACTACAGACACGTTCGACCCACAATCCGACTTCGTCCGCATCAAACGCACCTACAACTTCGCCGGCAAAGTCCACACCGAAGAAAAGCTCGTCGCGCGAGACTCGGCCGAAGCCAAGCTATACCTCGCCTCCCTCCCCACAACAGGCGAAACCCCCGAAGACGACGGCGCCGAACCAAAGCGAATGCCGCGCAAGGCCTTCCGCTCCGCCTTTGAGCCGATCCTCGACCCGACAGCCACCGGGCGGCGCACCGATCTGAATCTCGGCGTGTCGATGCGGCTGCGCGCGCGGGAGCTGGCCGCCGGCGCCAAGAAGCTCAACACGGTCGAAAAGAGCCGCATGGACTGGGCGGGCTTTGTGGACCGCGAGGGCATCAAGGACGAGTTGGAGCTGGCGGGCAAGTCCAAGGACTCGTTTGTGACAAGGCAGGACTTTTTGGCGCGGAGCGAGGCGCTGAGGGAGGCGGATGCGAGGAAGGCGAGGTTGGGCGTCAAGACTTGAGGGGGGGCGGTTTCTTTCGCCTACTCGGATGCTTTATGGTTCCGAGATAAGCTGATCACCGACATATGGGGGACTTGATCAACTGGGCGAAGGCTGATGAGATGAGGCTCGCCAAGCCCATGATGAGTACCAGTGTGGCCCGTTGCCGGCCCGATTACTCGGCCTGGTAACCCGAATGTGTCGACATTCGCAAGGTGGATATGCCACAGCAACGATGATCCGACTGAACACAGCAAACTGTACGGTCTATGGATGCTGCATCGCGAGGGGCGCCTGGATACTTTACTCGGCCTTTTACTCGGGGGTACGGTATAGCTGGAAACCACAAGCAAGGCAGAAATGACGTGGGGCAGACAAAGTTCTGGCGACTGGAACCTCCTGGCCAAGCCGCTTTGAACAAGGGAGGATGAGCCACGGCCTCGTGGACTGGCTGAGGGAAACATCCAGTGAGGGGAGGTTAGAAGCTTACATACAGAGATACCCCGTCTTTGAGGCGCCATCGATTGAAGACAGTCTGTCCAGTTTCCAGCTCGATATCGTCGCTGAGGTGGATAGTGAGCGAGATGATAGTTTGCTGGGCAAGACGCTTAAACTGACAATCAACAAGAGAAATTTACCATATGAGTATGAAGTGCTGTGCAAGTTTACTTGATGTCCACTTCAGGTATCCTTTTTCCCTTTCCTTTCCTTCCGTCACGCACGCTCATCTATCCCCTTGCCAGGGCCAGGTCCCTCGGAAGTGTAGTTTTGGCCGTGTATGGGGTCATATGGGTTTATTAGAAAGCCCAGTTAATTTTCGGACGATACCTCTGGCGATAGACCCTGTCTGGCCCCTCAAATATCACACGGATCATAAACCTGGACTTGAGCCTGGTCAGGACGTTAGTGGTGACGTTGAAAGTCAACTGCTACGATTGGTCAGGTTTGGTAGGTGGGGTCACTTTCAGAGACCTCGGTCCCCGGGCGAGACCTCCCGTCCCGTGGCTCCCACAAGCCAGCGACTTGCACGCTGCCTATATACCAAGGCTGTAGATGTCTTCTCCATGTTCAACAATCAGATCAACCCCTATAAATGGACTCAAAGCCTCCTCTGCGTCCTTCAATGCCAACCTGACATCACCTCCCTGATCACACCACCCCTCCCCCATTAACCACAATGCCCCCCCCTACCCCCCAGCCCGTAGCCCTCGTCATCGGCGCCTCCCGCGGCATCGGCCGCCAAATCGCCCTCGACCTCGCCCTCGCCGGGTACGCCGTCGTCGTCGCCGCCAAATCCTACTCCCCGTCCTCGTCCCCCGACACCACCACCCCCTTCCCGCCGGACCCCAACTCCCCTCTCTCCACCGTCAACACCGTCGCCCGCGAAATCACCCTCGCCGGCGGCACCGCCCTGGCCCTCCCCGTCGACACCACCTCCCAAGAAAGCATCACCCGCCTGATCGCCTCCACCATCGCCGTAAGCCCCCTCTTCCCTCACCATCCCTAGAAACTAACCCTCGTGGCAGCACCACTCCCGCATCGACGTCCTAATCTACAACTCCGGCGCCATCTGGTGGGCACCCGTCAAGGACACCCCGACCAAGCGCTACCAGCTGATGCAGCGCGTCAACGCCGACGGGCTGTACGGCGCGGTGCAGGCGGCGCTGCCGTATCTCGAGGCTGCGCCGGACGGGGGGAGGATCGTGGTGGTGGCGCCGCCGATTTATAGCCGGTTCTTCCGGGGGAAGACGGCGTATGCGATGGGGAAAGTCGCGATGAGCGTGCTTGTGGTCGGGCTAGGGATGGATTGGGAGAGGGAGGGCAAGGTGGGGAGGGGGATGGCGGTTACGGGGGTTTGGCCTGCTGCTGTGAGTTTTATCTGGTGGTGGTCGTGGTGGTGTGGGCTAATGAAGGGGCAGAGCATCGAGTCGGCGGCGACGGAGCAGTTTGTCAAGCGGGATCTGGGGTTCAAGAAGGATTTGCGCAAGGCGACGATCTTTTCGGATGCGGTGTTGGGGATCTTGAGGGCCCCGGCGGGGAAGGTGAATGGGAAGTTGGAGCTGGATGAGGATTTTTTGAGGAGGGAAGGGGGGGTTACTGACTTTGACAAGTACTCGGTGATGCCCGGGAGCAAGCCGCGGAGGATTATGCCCGTTGAGTTGCCGGATTTGAGCGTCAAGGAGCAGGATGATGAGGGAGATAGGTTTGATAGTTCCAAAGAGAGGGGGGCGAAGCTATGAGGGTGGTGTTGGTCAATGAGCTGTTTGGGCAGTTGGGTTTCATGGATGTATAAAATCCAATACTGGTTTGTTTGTAGCGCGAGACCTCTCGTCAGGTAGTAGGCGAGGTCTGATTCTTTCTTGGAAAGACCTCGTTGGTACAACTCTAGGCCTCGAGCTCGGATTTCAGGGCCTCTGGTTCAGACTTCAAGGCCTCTGTCAACCATTGGATGGCCTTGGCTCGTATCTCGCATGTCTCGTGCTAACAAACAAACCAGGGCTGGAGTGCATAGCTACATCGTCGTTATTATCTATCTGCGAGACACCAGGGTTTGTCTCGCCCATGTTTGTTTCTTCCACACATACTCCCGCGATAGTTGGGAAGAAAAAAGAACAAAATGCACTCCTACATGGAATACAGCCTCTGCCTCTTTGGTCTGCCCGCGTGGAAAATATCTATCCTCCTCCTGGATCCCAATTTGGCTTTTCTCGCCGCCGGCCCAACCATGTCGTGTGGAGGAGACACAAATCCTCGACGCGTTCCCTTCTTTTCAGGACTCTCGTTATCCTTGGAATTTGCGACTGCGGTAGGCTCGGGCGAGGGCTCTTGTGGACAAGGCTGAATCAATGAATTGCCCTCAAGTTCGATGGGCCCAAAATGGGGCGAAACATCATCAAACGCTGCCCTAGACTCTGCGGGCTCGAGTCTACCATTGTCCGTATTGTGGAGCCATAGATCTTCAATGGCCGGAAGAATGACTCCTCGAGGAATCCATGGCGCGATGCTCTCATTCTCCAACTGTCTGAAGATAGCGTTGTCGGTGTCGGGCTCCTGTAGCCACCGATTCTTCAGGAGCTGGCGGGCGGTTGGTCTCTCCTCCTTGTCGTAAGTGAGACAGTCGCGGAGAAACTGCCTCCCGTCCTCTGAAATTCCGTCGCCTGGGTCCAGGTGGTGGAGGACAGTCTCAACGTATTCGTCGATGGCTTCCTGGCTGTTGAGATCCATGGTATGGACTTGTGGTATCTCATGCATGCCGCTGAAGAGCTGCAACACGAGCATGCCGATGGCCCATATGTCGACGGACAGGCCATGTCCAATTTCGGGGGAGTGGCATTCACTGAACGAAAGTCAGCAGTGGGCCTCCTCGAAAGGCCAGGGGGGGAGCTCACGGAGCTCGATAAAATGTGGTCCCGACCTGAGACTTCATCCTTCCTCGGCTAGCCATTGCAGAATCCCCAAAGTCCGAGAGCAAGACTCTGTAGGAAGCATCTGGCGCTATCGCACAGAGGATGTTCTCGGGCTTGATGTCTCGATGGGCAACGCCTTTGCCGTGGATGTAGACGACGCCGCTGAGGACCTGACGGACAATCCATCGAACCTCGACCTCTTTAAAGATATTGTACTTTGTCAAAAGCGAAAAGAGATCGCCCCCGGTCGCGAGCTCAGTAAAGATGTACCTGTTTGTGTCAGAGGGAAAGGCCCGGTGATCGGGTCGAGGAACTGACAGTGTTTGCTGTGTTTGAAAGGCTGCCCTGAAGGAGAGAATGTTGGGCTGTCCTGTTAGCCCCTGGACCTTCCTTGATCGTGTACGCCAGCTGCTTACATGATCGAGATAGCTGAGAAGTATGGCTTCTTGACGAATGCGTTGCAGTTTCTGGGGCGACCGGGAAACACTGGCAAGGTCATGGACCTTGCAGACAACTTGCTTCCCCGTCTTTACCTCGTTTGCCAGATACACGACGGCATGGGCGCCATCGCCTATTGTGCGGTTGCTGATGACATATCTGTCCTCGAGGAGCTGTACACCAGGGGTTAGGCGCTGCCTACGTCGGGACACTTCCAAGGAGACAGGCTCACCGATGCTTCTTGCCGTTGATGACTTGTAAGACTGAAGAAAGGGGGGTCAATCATCGGCCTCTGACCAAACCTAACGGAAATGTAGGGTGGAACAGTGATGAGGTCGCCATCTTGAAGAAGCCAGCCTGACGATACATTGGGTCCTTTCCCAACCAGCTGGCCGTTGACAAAGGTGCCGTTGGAAGATTGCCTATCCCGTACGAATACAAGGGGGCTGTGCTTTTGCTCGTCGTCAACGACAACGCAGTAGATCTCGAGATGGTTCCTCGAGACGGTTGGGTCTTGGAAGACGACGTGATTCTTGTTCTTATCGGGGTCTCGGCCAAACTTGACTGTCTTGTTTGGAAAGACCCAAAGAGTTTCTACGTTCCAGAGTGGTCAGTAACACTCCTTGGTCTAAGAAATAGGTGGGGAACGGACGACTGAGCGGGCATGGAGGCGCATGCTGCAAAGTTTCTGGGCCGTTTCTGGCAGCGAGGTTGCTTCGGTCCTCGACAACAAGACAGGCAGCGGCGCCTGGCGACATTATGAAACGATTTCTACGTGCCAGGAGGGGCTAAGTAAACACGAAGAAGGCCGACAGCTGAGAATGACTACATCGCTGACAATGTGAGCATCGGGTCCGGCATGGAGCTGCCCGTAGAGCAGCGTTGCAGTTCCTAGATGTTGCATCGTGCAATTTTTGCGTTCGACAATGTAAAGTTTGTGTGCTGGAGAATGTCACGCTCGAGGAAGGAACAGCTCACAGCATCACCTATGGCGGCAAGAGGTGAAGTCCTTGTTCTTTCCGTCGTGAAGCTGATGTCGCCCCTCTGCTGGCTGCGGGCTCCGCCGCTTGGAGCTTGAGCTTGGAGCTTGGAGCTCAAACCAGCCAAGCCACAGTGCGAAATCCTGCGACGTCACTCTGGCACAGGGTCTGACCCCCCATCACCTGACTTACCCCACAGGGCTGCTGCCCTCGCACTTGAATAACAAAACTTCCCCTCCCTCAATTCGCAACCTTTCCCTTTCCTCCTCAACCAACAACTTTCATCACGAATCAATCGTAAGCTCCCACCACTGCCTGCCACTCCCCATCTTGCCACCACTGACACCGTTCAGCGTTCAAGATGAGAGCCAAGTGGAGAAAGAAGAGAGTTCGTCGCCTCAAGCGCAAGAGAAGAAAGATGAGGGCGAGAAGGTTTGTTTCCCCATCCCACTGCCCGACAGCTCCCGACCCAGACTGACTCCCCCGCCCGCAGCAAATAAACGTCTCGCCCACTCGACCCCAACTAGCCCTGAGCGCTTCAGCTCAGTCTCCCTGACGGAATGAGCCTCTCGTCTCCGACAAGTTCAAGCACCTCGACTTCGAAGCTCATCGTCTCCCCCTGTCTCTTGAGGGTACACCACTTCGGCACCCCGAACATCTTCAAGCTCGCGATCACTCGTGGCGCGGATCGACATGCGGTGGAATTTTGGTATTGGCTGGTTGCTTGGCAATCATGGTTGAGCAGGACAAAACGGACGTTTACTGCCCGCAACGGGAGAAGCTAGCTGAGTCGCGAACTCTAGATCAAGAGTCGCCTCCGTCAAATCAAGTCAGCTTCGCTTCGATGCCTTTATTTTCCGCGACGTGCCATTCTTCAGGTTGTGTGTGCTGCCGTCCATGACCACTGCCCTCCCCTCCCTCCACAATCATGCTTCCCGGACATGCGAACCCCGCCTCTTGAGGATCATCATTGCGTGTTAAGGTTGTCCGAGATCCCGTTTCGGGGTTTGGCTTGGTTCACGAAATTCCGGCAGTAGTTGCATTCTTGACATGAATTTCTTGCGTGTCAAGATTGCCAGAACTGTGCGTCGCCAGCTACATTTCTCGGGCGAAAGACAGCTCGAGCGGGAAGCTTGAGCTACACCTCCCTTCCAGGGTTCAAGCTCATTGAAGTTCCCACTCAAGCTCATCCAGCGATATCGTAGCTCTGTGCCGGTCGCTTGTGTCATTCTGTGGCGTCGGCAGGCGGTGAGTGAGTGGAGTCTCTTGAGTGGGTCGCCCATCGAAACTGCCGGCCGGCAGAAAAAAAGTTCTGGCACGCCCGGGCAGCCAGCTGCACCAAGTCCAGCGCTCCCATCGCCGCCGTTGCCCCTGGGATCATCAACGAATTGCACTCGCAATCCGAGGAACTGGACAAGCAACAACACGAAAATGGCGGGCTTCACAGAAAAGAAGCGGAAGCGGCATGAGGAGTCTTCGACACAACAGCGAAAAGCCGACAAATCCAGCGCGCAGTCGTCTCCTGGACCCCGCTCCCTCAAAGTCACCAATATCGTCCACCCAAAGGCCTCCCCTCCAGTACTAGGTAGGCGGGCTCAGTTCTCATAGTCGGCGGGAAGGTTTCGTTTGCTGACTGGGTGACCAGCTCTCTTCCCAGGACTCACTCCCCCATCCGGCGACTTCCATGCCTACGACAAGACATATGGCCCAAAAAAGCGTCGCAAGGACGGCGGGGAAATGGTGCTTCACTCGACATCACATCCACTGATGGAATATACGGGGCGGGAAGTCAGCACTCCTGGGCTGCAGCACTTCATCGGAATCTTCGACCCCAAGTCGGGGAAGATGGAGGTTGTCGAGGCCAAGAAGATGGTGGTGCGCGGCGCCGTCCGGTCACAGCAGGTCGGCGAGGCCAAGGACAAGCAGGTACGTCTCGTACCCCTTTTGCAATTTCTAGAATGGGCGCTGACGGATCGCAGACACACTTCCAGTTGAGAACCGAGCTTGGAGAGGCGTTCGGTACGCGAAAGTCGAAGAAGGCGATCAGGGCAGTCACGGAAAACTCCATCCAGGCCACGAGGAGCGGCAAGATGGAACAGGGCGATGCTGCCATCATGGACAGCCTCGACAAGACGACCAAGGGCATGGCGACGCGCGAAGAGCTCCAGGCCGTGGTAGACCAAGCCCGGCCCGTACCCCGCGGCAACTACGATGCCGAAGAGATCCAGGACGTCTACATCCCCGAAGAGATCATCGGCGCCGAAGTTCTCAACGCGATACCGGTGATGGAATGGCAGGACAAGGTCAAGCGACAAGAGGCCGTCGAGGTGCCGTCCCGATTTGTGGCGAACCGCATCAACCGCGTGGCGCACAACGAAGACGCGGTGCAGAGGCTCAAGGTGATGCGGTACCTTGTGTGGGTGCTCGTCTTCTTCTCGACGACCAAGCCGGGCAAGGAGCGCGGCACCAAGTCGATCGGCAAGAGAGACGAGCTCCGCGAGGTCATGGCGCCGGCGCCCGACATTGTGATTGAAAACATACGGCGAAAGTTTTCTGACGGCGGCGTGATGCGAAAGACGCATGTGGACCTGCTCATGACACACGTTTGTGTGTTTGCCATGCTCATTGACAACTTCGAGGTCAACACGGCAGACCTGAGGGAGGATCTGAAGTTGGGCGAGCAGAGGCAGATGAACCAATACTTTATGGAGATTGGAGCGCGGATAAAGCAGACCAAGAAGGAGGGCCTGACGGACTATGTGGCGCAGCTCGCCCTGCCGCTGCAGTTTCCCCAGATGAGGGTGGTACGGGGCCGCAAGTGATAAGCTGTAGGAAATGGGAGGATGTGGAGGAAATCATCATGGTGGGTTGGGGAGTTGCTGGGCTTTGAGGGCCCCAGGGTCGGTGCGTGGAGTTTGCGGGGCTGTTTTTAGGGGTCACCTGCTGTTGATAGAGACGGGATGGACCAATCACGTGTTGTCCCTGGGATCGCCAATGACTTCCACCTCAACGAGCAAAAGACTTGGGAAAAGGAAACTCACTGCTCGATGGATTCAGCGTAGAGCATGTTTAGAAATTGTCAAAATCAATCAAGACACAACATTCAGAGAAATTGTACGAGACAGGAGAATTTTATGTCTCCTTTTTCCCTTGCAAGGCTGAAACAGTGCTGGTTGAAAATAAGAAGTTGAAAGTCTCAACCAGGTCCCAACTCCCCGCCCAAAGATTGTCAGTCCTCTCCCTCCACCTTTGAACTGGAGGGACACAAGACTCCCCCTCTTCCCCTCCCCTCGGCCTACTTAGGCACAGACCACGAAGCCGAGCCCGGATTTCATAGGGCTGGGAGCTGGACGGGTCACGGAGGAGGCCGGTTCCTTTTCTTTCTTTTGTTTCGGGCGGCAGAGCCGCATCCGCCTCCCCACGTCTGCGGATTCTCCACCCAAACGGCCTGAACACTCACCACCGTCGCTCCATCGTCGGCCATGACGCCATTCAACCTTTGCGAAACCACTTTCGCGATATCTCGAGCGCGTCTCCTATGTCCAGTTGCGGTTTGCGCCAACGGGGATTGCCATTTACCTATTGTTGTCGGATATGTGCAAAGCGGATCACGGGATGCGGCGGAATTGTGTCAATTGTGCCAGCTGAATAGAATTATCATTTTTGATATCTCGACCCATCAATGCGTCGATTTGGTGCTGGCCGCGACGCGGTCCGGCGTCGACGGAAAGTCGGGCAGAAGGCGGTTTTTTGAAGTGATTCACAAGAGGGGCTGGTGCCTGCAGAGCTTGGGCCAAGCCAAAGATTAAAAATATGGGGCTTTCAGGGGCCACGGTGCGCGACCATTGGCTGGCGCTCTCCTATTGTGCCGTCTTTAGTGGTCCCGCGTAATGGACGCGCGACCAAGAGTCAGCCAGAACTGGCTCGACTGGCTCTCAGATTCTGGCAGCGGCGCTCCCTCGCATCAATCTCCATCTCCATCTCCATCTGCATCCTGCGCCAGCACCAACCAACGATCAAACGCTTTCCTCCAGCAGGGAGATCGCTTTCCTCCTTCACCTCCATCTCCTCTCCTCCTGGATGCAACGCGCTCCCCATTTGCGCCCACTCCGATCCTCTGCTTCTCGCAACTGCGTCTTGGCCAAACCGTCACGGCTGTAATTCCATCGACCGCGCAAGTTTCGTGGCATCTTCTCGCCGACCTGGAAGTCGACCCTTGGAGGCCCAGCTTTTGCCCCCGTCAGCCGAGCTCGACGTCGCTGTTGGTTGTGAGGATACAAGCTCGAGGCCTTGGATCTCGGAACATTACTGTCTGTAGGTGTTTGCCCGACTCCCCAACATGACCACTCTCCCTGCCGCCCCCTCAACGTTGCCTCATTCCCCAAAGTCCTCCATTGCCTCGTCCCAACTGAACTTGGCTTCACAACGCTGCGCTTCTGCCCGAGCGGAGACTAATCGTGCCAAACAGTATCCAGAAACAGCCTTCCGACTTGACGAATGCCTCGTTGAGACGATCATCCTGTCAACATAAAATACACCTTGCTGTACTCGGAAAGCGATAGCCATCGCGTCGCCTCCGACACGCTTCGCCATGCCTGCAAAGAGAAAGCGCGATGTCTTCGATGGGTTCGACCCGAACAAGTCGGACTCGGAGGACGAAAACTTCAGTCCCGCCCACGACGCGCCCCCACGATCCAGCAAAAAGTCTCGATCGACCAAGGGACGGAGAACCAGTGGTGGTCGGAGCAGCCGCCCAAAAAGGGGCAACAAGTACCGAGGCTCCGACATTGAGGACGATGATGACGAGGTCGCCGAAAGTGATCTGGAAGGGTCCTTTGCCGACGACGGCGACGAAGACGATGATGACGACCGTCCGATAACGGCGACGGGTCGCCGCATGAGAAAGGTCGCCGTCAAGCATCCCTCATACAAAGAGAGCAGCGGTGAAGAGGAGCCAGAGCCGCGTCCAGACTCCGAGGAGGACATGGATGAACCCAAGCCTGCCAAGAACAAAAGCCGCATCCTGACCATCAAGGTCTCGAAGAATGGGATAGAACAGGTCATTCGCTCCAGACCCAGACGTGGCAAGGAGGAACCTGCCGCGGCCCCCGCCACTCGTCGTGCCACTAGAGCGCGCACCGAGGAGACCGAGGAGCAATTACTGGAGCTGTCCAACTCGGGACGACACGCTGCCCCCCAGTCGGCCCGCGACTCACGGAGCCGAAGCCCCGAGACCATGGCCCGTGTCGCTAGAGCCACTCGCGGCTCCAAGGGTCTCAAGAAGGTCCCCGAGCCTATTCCCGAGGCGACCCAAGAGACCGACCCCAAGGTGGAAGCGGACGATGCCTTGGATGCAGGTGACGAGCTTGCTCCCAGCGATACGGACGCATCTAAGAAAACCGTCGTTGCTGATGAGGAAGTAACCGAGGCCCAACAAGCAGAAGAATCTGTGGACCAAGTCATGGGTGACGCGCCTGCCGAACCCGCCGAGCATCAGGCAGCCGAAGATGACGATGACGATGACGACGACGTCCCCATCACCCGCAGAACTAGAGGCTCGCAACGGGCCGCTGCCACTGCGACCGCTGACGAGGATGCCGAGCCCGAAGCGGAAGCGGAAGCCGGAGCCGGCACAAGTCGTCGAGGTCGCCCCCCGCGGGCATCGCGTCTTCGTAGCAAGAAGAACTTGCAAGAACCGAGCAGCGACTTTGAGCCCCATGAGGAGTCGGCCGACGAGCACTTGTCCGCATCCGATGCCTCGCCCAAGAAGGGACGCAAGGCCAGCGCTGGCGCGAACGAGTCTTCGGGTTCGACACCCTCCCGCGGACGGGGGACCCGCGGCCGAGGCGCCAAAAAGACGCGTCCCTCTCAGGCGGATTCCGGCGAAGAGGACGAGGAACTCGACAAAGAAGAGATGGCGGCCGAGGCTGAGGAGCTCAGACAGAGTTCCCATTCCCGAGCTCGCCGCCGGCGACGATCCCCCTCCATCCAGTACGAAGAGCCCATATCAAAGAAGCGCCGCACCGCCAAGCCTGTCAACTACAGCATTCAGCCCATTGATAACGCCATCGAGGCTGAGGAGGACGACGAGCCTATCCAAACACCCGCCAAGGGTCGCAAAGCGGGCGCCAGCCAGGCTTGGGAGCGCAACTTCAATACCACATACGGCCCGTTTGGCGGTGGCGGCGGCACAGGTGCCCTTTTGGGTGGCCCATGGGGCACTGGTGCAACTGGCGGTGTCGACTCCGACAGCAGTGATGATGAGACGGCAAAACGGCCTGGAGTCGGGGGCACTGTGGGCATGACACCCACATCGGCCGTGCCACCCCTTGGTCTCTTCAACGCTGCTGCTATGAACAACGCCGAAGGCGGTGTTGGCGCCACTCCCAACGTCGGCAAAGTCAAGAACCAGAAGAAGTATGCCGATGCCGACCCTCTTGGGGTGGATATGACTGTCGATTTCAGCCAGGTCGGAGGCTTGCAAGGGCATGTTGAACAACTTAAGGAGATGGTTCAGCTGCCTCTGCTTTATCCCGAATTGTTCTCAAAGTTCAACGTGACGCCCCCCCGTGGCGTCCTCTTCCATGGCCCGCCCGGTACGGGTAAAACACTCCTTGCCAGAGCCCTCGCCAACTCTATTGGAAGCGGCGGGCGCAAGGTCAGCTTCTATATGCGCAAGGGAGCTGACGCCCTGAGCAAGTGGGTTGGTGAGGCCGAGAAGCAGCTTCGGTTGCTCTTTGAGGAAGCGCGGAGAACCCAGCCGAGTATCATCTTCTTTGACGAGATTGATGGCCTGGCGCCTGTTCGGTCGAGCAAGCAGGAGCAGATTCATGCCAGCATCGTCTCCACGCTTCTTGCCCTCATGGATGGCATGGATGGCCGCGGTCAAGTCATTGTCATTGGCGCCACAAATCGCCCCGACAACATCGATCCCGCGCTTCGACGACCAGGACGCTTTGACAGAGAGTTTTATTTCCCCCTGCCTGACAAGGACGCGAGACGGGCCATCATCGACATCCACACCAAGGACTGGGGCCTCTCGGGCCCTTTCAAGGATGCCTTGGCCGAGAACACCAAGGGCTACGGCGGTGCTGACCTCCGAGCTCTCAGCACCGAGGCCGCGCTCAATGCCATCCAGCGCACCTATCCACAAATCTACCAAACGCAGGAGAGGCTCGTGGTGGATCCAACCAAGATCGACGTCCATGCCTCGGACTTTATGATCTCCATCAAGAAGATTGTCCCATCCTCGCAACGATCGGCCGCAACCGCAGCGACGCCCCTTCCTCGACTCATTGAACCGCTGCTCAAAGACCAGTACGATGCTATGCTCAAGGTGTTGGACAATGTCATGCCGCGGATCAAGAAGACCACGGCTCTGGAAGAAGCCATGTTGGAGCAGTATCAAGACGCCGACCATGGGTTTGCCAGGGAGGAGATGCACCAAGAGTTTGAGCGCTCCCGCATCTTCCGCCCTCGCTTGCTCATTTGCGGCACCCCGGGCATGGGCCAGAACTACCTGGCCTCTGCTGTGCTGCATTACATGGAGGGCGTCCATGTGCAGAACTTTGACATTGCGACATTGTTGGGCGACGGCAGGGTAAGTCTTCGATTCCCCAGTTCCTGATAGAAAGGTTACTGACTTTGCTTCATGATAGCCTCTCGACCAAGTAATTGTCAGCATGTTTGTTGAAGTCAAGCGCCACAAGCCCAGCGTCATTTTCATCCCCCATGTCGATACTTGGTGGGAGACTATGCCAGAGGCGACACTCCGAGTCTTTGTAAGCATGCTCAAGAGCATTCCTCCCACCGACCCGGTCCTCCTGCTGGCGACTTGCGACGCCCCGCCAAACAGCTTGGAGCCTAGCCTTCTCCAAGAGCTGTTTGGTTTCTCCAAGAAGAACCGCGCGTTTGTCGACCGGCCTGATCGGGAGTCTCGCGTGCAGTTCTTCCAAAACATCATCTCCCACCTGCGCAAGTCCCCGACCGAGTTCCCCGATCCCGCCGGGCGAAAGAAGAGGGTGCTGGAAGAGTTGCCTGTTGCGCCACCGCCGCCGCCGAAGATGCTCACTAGGGAAGAAGTCAAGGAACAGCGCAAACTCGACCTCCATCACCTCAACCTGCTCAAGCTGCGGCTGCAGCCCATCATGGACCAGATTCAGAAGAAGTACCGCAAATTCCGGACTCCTGTCATCCCTCTGGCCTCCATCTCCTATCTCTTTGACGAGACGGACCCGAACTTTGTGCGGGCCGATGTGGCAGAGGGGCCCGAGGTGCGGCCGTATGAACTTGCTAAGGACAAGGACGGCACCGACGGCATCCGGGACACGGCAACGGGCAAGTTTTACTACAATCTGGAGACGACAACGATTGAGGAGCGCTTGGCGAACGGCTTTTATGCCAGGCCTGAGGATTTCTACAAAGACATCAACAGGCTGTACCTGGACTCCAAGAATGCTGGACAGAGGGAGCGAACCATGAAAGCCAACGAGCTCCGCACCAACGTTGAAGTGGATGTGCACGAGATTGGACAGGTTCTCAAAGCCATGGGTATAAGGTACGACGAGATCTACGAGAGGCAGCTCCAGAGGGCCAAGGAGGCCGAGGAAAAGGCCAAGAGGAGAAAGGCGCTTCAGCCTTTCGTCGACCTCGTCACTGCCGATATGCCGGATGGCGACAGCGATTCACAGGGCCCGGTGGGCGTCGGAATTCAGGCGACGACGGGCGCCCGGTTCATGGTTATGAGCCCCCGGTCCAACGGGCATGGCGGCACGTCGCAGTCTCATTATGCGACAAATGGGACGTCTGTGCCCTCGAGGTCAAACGGAGACGACGTTGTTATGAGCGACATCAACTTTGACTCCCCGGCGCAGACCAGCCAACCTTCGCCCTTCCAGTTTGCGAAGCCGCCTCTCCGCCCACTGACCGATTCAACGAGAGCAACGGCTGGCACGCAACTCTCTCAACGTTCGGCAGTCACCGCTCTGCCCCCGGGTGTGTCGCCGTCTGCCGTGTTGAACGACGCTTCGACAACCAAGACATCTGACCCGTCGACAAACCGCTCTGGAAACTGGAGCACCCAGCCAGACACGCAGCGTACCAACGGTCTCAACAGCAACGCAGACCAAGAGACGCAGCTCGTAGACACGCAGTCCCAAAACCGAAACTCCGGCCCCAGCCAGACGACAGGCACCTCGAGCGAGCGCGACTGGGCGCATTCGCAAGCCGCCGGCCTCGCCCAGGGCCTGATCCAGCCTCGCATGGGCGCCACCATCAACCCCTTCCCCAACCCCTCGCAGCAGCAGCAGCAGCACTGCGCCAGCGAGGACAACACGCAAACCTCCCCCCAGCAGCCGCCGCGTAAGAGCGCGGCCAGCCTCGACAACATCCTCAACGACACGTCCAGCTCGGCGCTCAGCGGCGGGGCTCCGCACACGCCCAGCACGACGGGCGGCGGCCCGCGCCTGTCAGGCTCCACGTCGGGCCACTCGTCGCAGCAGCCCGTCATCCACGACCGGCACGTGCACGGGTTCCTCGACATGCTGGTCAACCGCACGTCGGGGTGCAGCATCGAGCAGCTCGAGCAGATTAACCGGGAGCTGATGGACGAGATCTGGCACACGCGCGGCGAGTGGAACCGCATGACGGTGCTGTCGCGGCTGACGTCGGTGTTTAATGATACCATTGGGGATATTGAGCTGGTCCAGGGGAACTTGGAGGGGAGTCAGGCGACGCAGTCGCAGGCGATGTCGATGCTGGAGGGCGAGGCGGGGGCAAAGCCGGAGCAGCCGTTTATCTACCTGAGGAGGGAGGAGGAGCCGAGTCGGTCGCAGCTCGGAGGGGGGGTTGGGGGCGGGACGATGATGACGGTGGATGGGAGTAGTTTGTTGTAGATGTGGTGTTTGTGTATGTGGATGGAGTTTGTCGGGGGGTACTGTTTACGCATGGCACACGGACGTCTGTGCGACTCTTTACTTTATGTATTATTTATCATGTGATTGTCACGTCGCGTCATGGCGAAGCGGCGGGCGGATGAGAGGGGGAGGAAAAGGAAGGATTCAGTTGGCCGAAGAAGGTCGAGACAGGAAAGAAGAGGTGGAATTCTTCTCACTTGCTTTTTTCACAAGTCTTTCTTATTCGTTGCTTAGGCAGGCAGACAGGCAGGAGAAAGGTCAACATGTGTACAACCCTGCTGAGTGTCTTTTGTTTCAATTGTGATGGTTGATGGGTGTCAGATTGGGCAAGGGATGGGGGGGGCTCATGAACGGTTTGTTCGTAGTGGAAAGATGTGGATGGGCATTTTTACCAGACAAGTATCATGAAGACATTGTTTACATTCCTTGACTCAGCTGTTGTATTCGAGAGTGAAGATCCCCAAGCACAACCTCCAAGATGACCTCTGACATCACTCCGTGGAGAAAATGACGAGACCGAGCAACATCTCACATCAAGATCACCACGATAACCAGACCTGTCAAGCTCAGCTGTCAAGGAAAGAAATCTATTCCCAATATCTATCTACTAGTACCTAAACCCCAACAAACTCCAAAACAAACCCCCAAAATGATCCCATCCCATCAAGCAGTAACTTCTCCCCCACCTCTCTAAACAGCAACCTCGGAAAACCAAGTCCTCAACAGCGCCGCCAGCGCCCCCGGCAAATCCTCCAAATGGTGCACAATCAAATAATACGGAAACGGAAACGAGTCCAAGTACCGATGAATGACAGGCATCCCATCCGCCCCAAACCTCGCCTCCTTCAACTCCAACACACTATGCCCCTTCTTCCCCGCGCCACCACTCGCGTCGTCCATGACGATAAACACCACCATAACCCTCTGCTCCATCGCCTCCCTCAGCAGCGGCCGCAACCTCGCGTGGTCCTTGCTCTGCACCAGCCCGTCCGACAGCACGAGCGCGAGCTGCCAGAGATCTTCCCCGCCACCGTGGGCGAGCAGGCGCGCGTCGCGCAGCTGGTCGAGGGTGCGGCGTAGGAGGTTCACCATGTCGGTGCCGTCCTGGCGGAAGGTGAAACGTTGGAGGACGCGGGCGCCGGCGTCGTGCGAGGCGAAGAGTGGCGCGGTCAGGTCGTGCGCGACGAAGACGTCGGTGCCGAAGCCGACGACGCCGACTTGCCCGACCTCGAGCATGGTAAGGGCGCGCGAGACCATGACGAGGGATTCGAGAGCGAGGCGGCCCGAGGAGGAGCCGGAGGATTCGTCTTGCATGCTGCGGCTGTCGTCGACGCAGAGGAGGATCTGGTAGGCGCGCTTGGAGGGGATGCTGCGGCGCATCCAGATCTTGTCGCGCTTGTAGGACGAGGCGATGTAGGGGATAATCTTTTTGATGTTGAGGCGCTTGCCGGTGCGGAAGGCGCCCGAGAGCTTGGTGGATTGGGAGGGGGTGAGGATGAGGCGGAGTTGGGACGAGAGGGAGAGGGAGAGGGAGTGGGTTTTGGCTTGGAAGGTCGACCACATCTCGAGGGCCTCGGAGTAGTCGCGGAGGCCCGCGTCGGTGAGGTGCGTGGCTGAGAGTTGCGTTGATGTCTCCTGGATCTGCTCGTCCTCTTCGTCGGCGTCAGCCTCGGTGCGAGGCTTCGCGTCCTCGCCGTCATCCATGGCGCCTTGCCTCGTGGCGACGCCCGAACGGCCATCCTCGCGATCCTTGTTGGCCGAGTCTTGAGGGTCGGTAAGATCCATGTCTTCCATGTCGACATCGTCTTGCTTTGTGTCATCATCCGCCACAGCGTCGTCGAGCATCGGATTGCGGCCGTCGTCCTCCATGTCATTGTCAATCGCCATGGCGTCGTCCATCGGGCGAGTCTCCTCGTCGGTAGCCGCGCCGAGAGCCTGCGTGTCGGCCTCTGCGTTTTCGTCCTGGAGATGCTGGAACTCGGCCTTGGCCATGTCGGCATCCGGTGCGTTGCTGTTGTCCTCGCCGTCAGGCGCGTTGCGAATGTCCCGTTGGCTCTTGTGCCACCTCTCCAACGCGTCTCCAAGCTTCTTGAAAGGCTGGGCGTCCGTTGCGTCGGCGGCATCGGCATCGTCCGTCGGGCCTTGGTCTTGATCAGCCCTGGCAGCGGTGCCCTTCTCGCCGGGCGCGGCGTTCTCTTGCTCGGCCGCCTGCTTGCCAACCGCTCCTTGGTCTCTCTGAGCCGTCTTGTTGTCGGCCTCCTCCTCTTGCATGTTGTCGGCGTCGTCCTGTGCCTGGCCGCCCCCATTCTGGACATCGCTGTCGGCAGCGTTCTCTTGATCGGCAGACTGCCCGTCATCCCGCATCTGAGGCTGCTCAGTCTTCTTCTCCTCCTCGCCCTGCTCCTCTTCCTTCTTCTCTTCATCCGCATCGACATCCATCTCCTCCTCTTTGCCGGGCGCATTGGCATCCTCCTCAATCTCGTCTTCCTCTCCAGCCCCCTCATCCTTCTGCGGCTCCGTCGTCGTCTCCTCGTCCTCCTCCCCACTCTCCTCCCCGATATCCCCCTCCTCAACCTTATCCTCCTCCATCTTCTCCAGATCATCAAAGTCGTCGTCATCTCCCTCGACCGACTCATCATCCAAATCCAGATTCATCTCCTCCGGCAGCGCCAGCGTGTCGTTCTCCTCGACGTTCTGATCCTGATTATTCAGCTCCTCCTGCGGCAGAGCCTCCTCCAGCTCCTGCCCAGGATCGCCCTCAGCCTCGGGATCCTCCTCGCCCTTCTCCTTGCTCTCCTCGTCCGGCCGCTGCTCCTCCTTCTCGCGCTTCTCCTTCTTGTCGTCCTCCGCCCCGGCCGTCTGCTCGTCCTCGTCCTTCTTCCCAGCCGCGTCATCACCCTTCTGATCCTTGTCGGCGTCGTCCTCGCCGCTGCCGTCCCACATCTTCTCATCCACCGCGGTCGGGTCCAAATCATCCACATCCCCCGCTTCTTCTTCCTGCTCGTCATCCTCCTCGTCTCCACTCTCGTCATCCCCGCCTTCCTCCTCGTCACTATCGCCCGCCACACTTCCCATCTGTCCCTCCAGCTCGTCCTCGCCCATATCAACGGCATCCTTGTTGTCCTCAATGTCGTCCTTGTCCTGGTTCCTGTTGCCCGGGTCCTGCGCGAGATCTTCGAGGTCCTCGTCGGGCTGCACGTCCTTGCTGATGTCCTCGGCGCCGTCGCCGTCGCCCAGTCCGGTGCCGGTCTCGACCTTGCCGGACTCGTTGGACGTTTCGTTGCTCTTCTCCTGCGGCGAGCAGAAGCCCTGCGCGGCGAGCGTCACAAACGTGTTGCTGAGCGTGAAGCCCAGCCGGCAGGTGGCGCGGTGCAGCGCGCCGAACTGCGCCAGGTGGTGCTGCGACGCGGCCGCGTACTGCTGCAGGACGGGTAGCACGGCACACAGCAGGCTTGTGGCGGGTGCGCGGACGGCGGGTTGGTCGAGGGGGAGGCGATGGAGCGACGTCAGAAGGTGGTTGATGTCCGCGGCCAGGAGGGGCGTGCGGAGGGCGTCGACGGACTTCTCGAGGGTGTCATTGTACTTGAGGAGCCAGCCGGCGTCGTCGTTGGTGGTGGGGAGGGTCCGGGCTGTCTTTTGGAAATTTTGCAGCGCCACGAGGATCTTGCTGGTGAGGGTGAGAGTCGAGGTGGTAAATTCTTGAATGGCGGATGGTTGCTCTGCGGCGTCGTGCACGCCGTTGACGGCACCGACGGTGTGTGTGCTTGTCCAAAGTTGGATCTGCCGTGTGACGAAGGCGAGGTCGGGCCTTTCGGTCAGGAGAACAGAGAGGTCGGCCCGAAGGATCTCCAACTCCCTCTCGACGTCGGCTTGCAGCTTTGTCTGCCCCGAAGACCCAAAGCCGTCGGGGAGATGCGGCAGGTTCTGCTGGACGATATCCAGCGCAGCAAACGTATCCACCCACTTGTTAAGACCAACCCGAACACTCTCATTGTTGGCGCCGCCCAGCTTCCCGTGGACTTCAACCAAATGCGCCGCAAACTTGAGAATCTGAATGACCCAGCTAATAGCCTGGGCGTAATTCGTCGACCCCTTCTCCGTCTCGACCTCGGTGGCAGTGATCTCCTTGAAGAAAGCAATAGCCTTCTCCAGCTCGCCCCCAGCGGTCGCCGCGCGCGAGAGGAACTGGCGCTGCCGGAACATGACGAGTAGGATGCCCTCCAGGTACCCGATGCTACGATGGATAGTGTCGCGGTTGAGATCCTCGTGGCACTCCACCGCGCCATGGCGGAAACGCGAGGCGAGGTCGATGGTCTTGTGGTAAAAGTACTCAATCGCGTCCAGCGACGAGGCGCTGAGCACCGGCACGAGCCCCGAGCCGACGAGCACCATCTCGGTCGAGCTCTGGCGTCCGAGAGCGATGGTGCCAATGTTCCGGCTGAAGCCCATGGTGCGGAGGGCCTTGAGAGTGTCCGCATAGAGCGTGGTCTTGCGCGTCTTGAGGTGGCGGACGGCCTCCTTGTTTTCGTCGGTGAGAGTGCCGGGTGTCTCCTTGCGAAGCTCCGTCATGGTCGACACAAGATCCGTGACAAAGTCGTCAAGCGTGTCAGCGGCGTCAATAACGGTGGCCGGAAGCGATCCATGTTTCGACATAGCCTTGAGAACACCACCAAGATTGTCCATTCTCGACCACTCCGGAAGCTCCTGGATACCAGGAACCAGCTTCTGGCAGCGCACAACAGCATCCCGATCGGCCGAGACCACCGCGATCCCGTCTTGCAAGCCCTCTTCCCGGCCATGCTCCTCATCAGGAAGCCCCTGCTCCACAATCACGCGAACCGGCTGCTCCAGCACGGTCCTGAACTTGCGGACGAGTTTGAACAGCTTCTGATGCGACTTGCGCGCGCTGTCCCTCAGCGACTCAATGTTCTTGTCGCGCCACTTGAACATGAGCAGCACATCCTTCATCTTCCTGTCGAGCGGGATCCTGCCGAAGCGAATCGACTCATCGACCTTGTGCTCGTACCTGCTGACATAGACGATAAAGTTCTGCGTCGCATCGCGGATCAGCACCAGCGGGGGCTCATCCACGACCAACAGGTCCAGCTGATTCTTGAGCTGCTTCAGCAGTGCCAGCCGCGAGGCAAACTGTCCGACGTTTGCGCCCGCAAAGTACGCCTGCAGGATCCCAAGCAGCTTGATGGCGTGATCCTTGAGATCGAGGCCCTGCGCCAGGATCGAGCACGGCTCGAGCACGACGGCGCCGTAGGCGATGAACCACCACGACTTGGCGTCGTCGTGGCACTTCTTGAGCTCCGTGTCGAGCAGGCGCGCCCAGCTCGAGAGCTCGAGACGGCGCCAGTCGCAGATGGAGTCCTGGAGCTGGTCGTACAGCGCCGTGGCCTTGTTCGCCTTGGTGGCCCAGCCGCCCTCGTGCCACTCGTACAGGAAGGAGTGCAGCTTCTCGACGCTCGGGAGCAGGCTGGCCAGGGGGTCGTCAATGGCCAGCTCGAGGACCTTGTCGCAGGCGCCGATGACGTCGGCGAGGGTCTGGTGGTGGCCGATCTCGTCAATGCCCTGCAGCTCGAAGAAGCGCTTCTTGAGGCCGTTGACGAGGTTCAGCAGCTTGCGGACCTCGACGAGGTTCGAGTCGGTGTAAAAGTTGTAGTTTGTGCCCTCGACACTCGACCCGAACGCCTTGAGCTGCTCGTCAAAGATCATGAGCGTCGCGGGGAGAAGCATGCGGTCCAGGGCGGGATCGCAGGCCGTGTCCTGGCGCTTCTCGCGAGCCACCCGGCGCGCGACTTGGGTGCACAGTCCGCGGATGCTCTGCTGGGCCTCGAGAGGGGCGAGGAAGATGCGCTCGTGCGCCTCGGCCAGCATCACGGAGAGGTCGCGGCCGCCCTTCTTGATCTTCTTCTGCTTGGGCTTGTCATCCTCATCCCCCTCCGCCGGATAATAATCAGGGAACAGCTGTTCAAACTCCTCCTGGTCAAACTCTTCCTCGTCTTCCAGTGTCCCCTTGTGGCGGAAGAGGCTCGTCCTCTCCTGCTCGACCTTGCGATCCGCCTCCAGCTTCCTGGTCCACTCAGTATGGAAAGCAGCGAACGATTCGTGAAGCCCGCGACGCAGATAGCCGGGGATATTGTCCAGTCCCTCGACAGCCACCACAGCCTGCACGAAGGAGAGAAACTCGAGTGAGCAAAGCGGCAGACCCGTGGCCTCAGCCGACCACACGGTTCCGCTCAGGAACGGCGTCACAGCCACCAGCGACTGGGACAAGTCCCCGTCCTCGACTTGCACCGCGCCGCGGCCGATCGACAGACCCATCTGGAGACAGCGGAGGAAGCTGACCAGCGGCATCGTCAGATCGTGGTACGCCTCAAAGCGGCCCATGAGGCGTCCAATAAGTAGCACAACGTTCTGCTCAATGAGCGCCAGCTCATCCCCCACCTCAGCCGACGCCGCCGATACGGACCGCAGATGCGACGACGACACGTCGCTCTTGACCAGTGAGTTGAGAACATTCATGAACTCGCCCTGCAGCCCGCGGAGTTCGATGTCACCGGGGCGGTAAATCGACTGCACGGCCGGCGGGGGACCGAGGCCTTGGACTTCCTCTTCGAGCAGCTTGGATCGGACGCTTTCTCGCTGGCCGGTAAACGCCAGCTCAAACGCCTCGAGCGCGGCGATCTGCCTCTGCAGGGTCTCGCTCATCTCGCGGTGTTCCTCGGCCTCGACCTGGGCGCGGTGGTGCGGGTCGTAGATCTTGTCGGGAACGAAGAGCTTGACGCAGCCGAGGGCGAACTGCACCCATGCGATGGATGAGTATGCGGAGCGCGGCTGGAGATTCTTGTTTGCGGCGGCGAGGGATACCAATGCCTTGGAGAAGTGTGCCTCGAAGATGGCGACGAGATGTGCCGGGCCTTGGATTTTGAGGGTGTTCCCTTGCTTCAACCAGGATGCGGCGTCTGAGATGTTGGCGGCTGAGAAGTCGGCTTTGGCGAGAATGTCCTGGTAGAGTGTGCCAACGCAGTTGGCGTACGAGTCCCCGTGAGCGCGCATCACTTGTTCCATGAGCTGGAGGAGGAGAACCTCAGTCTTGACGACGGCAGAAGTTCCCAGTGCCTCGGTCGCCTGGGCGAGCGCCTTGCCCATAATGGGCATTTCGACTTCCAGCGACCGCAGCTCGTGCAAGTTGGCCGACGATGCCGCATCGTACTTGAGCAGCAGCGACTTGGAGAGGACACCAGACCAGGGGCGAACATCGCTGTTTTGCACCAGCATGTAATCCACCGCCTGCAGCGCCGTCGGCTTCAAGCTCTGCAGACGCATGAGCCCCATGGTCGGAATGTCAGCGAGCACATCTTCATCTAGCGAAGCCGACCCAATGTCAGCATTGTACGCGGCCCGATGAAGAATTCGAGCCTGCCGCAAACCCTCAAAGCTGGCCGAAAAGAACGGCCGATGCTCCGTAGTATGTTGCTCCATGCCAGCCTCCAGCGCGGAAATCTCCCCCTGCAAAGCCTCAACCAAGGCAGACGCGTCGCCCTTCCCGGTCCTCACAACCGCGTACGCCTTGGCCATCGAGTCCTGCACAGTCCGCAGCGTCGAGACGTTGATATTCGCCCTCCAGCGCAGCGAATCGAACCGGCCGGCCAGCCGCTCCAGCTCGACGACCTGGCGCAGCGTCTCCGGGTCGGGGATCGGATCGGGGCGCAACTGGGTCCACAGCAGCTCCATGCTGAGACCAGTCGTCAGCTTGAAACCGACGACGAAGTCACGCTCGAGGTTCTCGGCGATGGACGAGAGCATCTTGTGGCCGCCGGTCTCCTGGAGCGCGGACAAGCCATGCTGAAGGATATTCGAGCCCTGTGTGAGATGGGCCTGGAAGCGGGCCTCTTCAAACGACGAGGCGACGAGCGACTCGAACGTGCGTCTCCAGAACAGCATCAGTCTCCTCAGCACCGAGCGGCGCAGCTTCCAGGAGCCGGCTTCGTTGACGCTCTCGGTGATGTAGGTCTTGAACGCGCGCATCGCTGAAGCCAGGAAGCGGACAGAGTTGGCTGTCGAATCTTTGGACAGCGACGCCACCTTGTCAGCAACCGAGGATCTCTGGAGACGGTTCATGAGGGACGGCTTGCTGATGTTGACTTTGCGCAGCTGAGCCTCTACCGTGGTCTGGAAAGTCTGAGTCTCGAGATAGAACTCGTAGCAGGTAGCAAGCCAGAAGGCGAGGCCTTCGTGGGCTTTCTCCAGGGGTTGGATCATGGGTGCGTTGAGCAGCGGGTGCAGCGGCATCAGCATCCTGTCTTGAGCAGCGCCGTACAGTTGGGCAACAGCCTGCCTCAGAGTGCCGGCATCGTCAGAGGTGATGTAAGTCGCCAACTGAGCCAGACGTTGGTTGGCAGCAGGCATCTGCAGCGTCGCCAGCGCCGAGAGAGAATCGGCTCCCTGTTGCGATGCTTCGACAAACGACTGCAAAAGCTTGGTGTCTCCCAACGAAAGGAGATCAAACGCCAGCGGCGCGAGAAGCTCATCCTCGGCCGACGATTCATTGAGCATGCTCGTCGCCGCGTGATATCGGTGCAAGGATCCATCCACCGGCGCAATCCGATCAACAGAAACCGCCCGCGGAACCACACTGCCATCGAGATAAATCTCAATGGATCGGTTTCTCATGGCCCGCGAAAGCTCGCCATACCGGGGATCGACCGTCAGGAAGATCCTAAAGTCGGGGTGAAGCGTGATAACCCTGGGCTCGCCGCCGGGTCCGCTGTGCTCATTGATGCTCAGCGAACCATTCGGCCGCTCCAGAAGAGAGTTGAGCCTGTCCAGCACCGACGCGCTGCAAAGGTTGGCATTGTCGAGCACCAACCACGCCCCGCTCTCAACGGCACGTACAATGACGCCGTCCAGCCATTCGAAACGGGGATTGTCCATCGTCAACGGTTTGTGCAGCAGGTCGGACGTCTCGGAGAGCGCAGCGCTGAGGTCCTCGGCCATGGATCCATTAGCTTGCAAGACGTCAACCATGGTGAGAATATTCTCGTATTGGGCTTCGCCAGTCAGAGAGTTGAGTGCGCCCATCAGGTTCAGCGCGGCTTCAGGCACCGGTTGCGGGACGGCGCGGAGAATATTCTCCTGGAGGACAATCCGAAGTCTGGTAAGGCAAGCCTCGACTTCTCGCATGGGATCGGCCTGTTCGAAGCCTCCAATAAGATCCATCGCGTCCACATCGGCGTTGAGAGGGAAGATGATGAGCGACTTCCCAGCCAGGGCGGCCACATGGTTGAGCAGCGCAGACTTCCCGCTTCCAGAGGGACCGACAAGAATGCAAGGAAGGTCCTGCTCCACGGCGATCATGACGGACTCAATCTCCTTGAGCCTGGGGATGGGGTCGATGCGGGGGAACGGGGTCCGCTGCGCCAGCTTGTTCCGCTGCAGCGTCGCGAGACCAACCTGCGAGAAATCAGGGTTGACGTCGTGGTAGAGGCCGTGGTCTTCAGGTGTGCGACCGAAGATCTCTGCAAAGAGCTTGTTGACCTCTTGTCTGTCCCGATCGGTCCGGAAGCGCTGGCGGATGACGACGTCAAGGAAATCATCAGGTTTCCTGTCAGACAGCAGAGAATGCTGGGACGTGAGCAAGTCGCCCCAACGGAGGGTATCGCGAAGGTTGAATTCCCAAGGTGAGCCCTGGGCGCCAAACAACCGATGGGACACGACCGCATCGTCCAGTCTCGACATGAACTCAATGAGCTGGTGCTGCGTCTGACTGCCGATCTTGTCAAACTTCTTGGCCGTGACATGGAGCAGATCCTCCTTGGTGAAGACGTCGGAGTAGACGACGATGAAGCGGTTGACAAAGGAGCTAGGCAATCCCTTGCGGCCGCCACCCTGGTGGTGAGGGTTCTGGGCGGCGAAGAGCTTGAAGTCGGGATGCCGCTTGAAGACCTGATCCAACTCGGCAATGTAGACCTCTCCACGATGATCCAGACAGGCGTTCAAACCCTCGAGCACTGTCTGCGAGGCCAAGTTCATTTCCTGTTGTATCCAAGTCAGCCATCTGGTCCATCATGTGTTGTCTTGCCAAGCCAAGCAAGTCACTCCACACCCAATCAAGCCACAACAAAACAAACAAAAAGGGGTAAAAGATGCTCACATCAAGCAGCACCCAACCACCACTCTGCATAGCCTCCAAGAACGGCGCATTCTGCCACCTGAAATTTCCCGCCTCCGCGCCCTCGACGGGAACATCCGTGCCAAACAGATCCATCAAATCCGTCTGATCCGACAAATTGATCCTCGTCAAATGGCGCCCGCACGCCCTCGCCAAGGCCGTGATCAGCGTCGTCTTTCCGACACCGGGATTTCCCTCGAGCAAAATAGGCTTCGTGCCCTGTAGCGCGCGGACGACGCGCATTGCATTCATCCTCGTCGTGGGCACGCCAAACTCGGCGCCCGCGTGGAGCTCGGCAGCGGGAGTCCGCGCGACGCCGAACTCGCCGATGGTGAGACGGTCCTTGGTGACGCTGACGTGCGGCTCCTGCACGTAGAGAGCGGCGAGGTCGCGACCGCAGAGGGCACTGAGCTTGGCGAGACACAGAACGCGCTGCTCTTGCATCTCCTTGGGATCGACGGCAAGGAGCGCGGACGGGTTGGCGCCGATGGTGTCGATAAAGACCATGGCTGCGCCGTGGAGGAGGGCGAGCTCGGGCGAGGGGAACTGGCTCGTGTTCATAAAGTACACCCAGGCGAGGATGTCTCTGATGGAGAAGGGGGTGGCCGAGGAGGGGCGGAATGTCTTGCCGAACCAAGAGGCGAATTCGACAATGATCTTGGAGATGGGTTGCACCTTGCCATTCTTGTGGGGGGCCTTGAATCTCTTGTCGAGCTTGGAGACGATGATGTCGTGGACGTCGTCGGCTTCGGAGAGAGCTGGAACCCAGACCTCGGTGAAGCGGTTTCGGAGGGCGGGAGAAAGCTCCTTCTTGCCAAAGTCGCCGCCAGGGTTCATGGTAGCAAAGAACTCGAAGCCCTCGGTGGCTTTGACAAACGCATCCTCGACACCCTTCTCCGCGAGAAGGAGACTGCGTTGAGGCTCGAGTACCGAGTTCAGTCTCTCCAGAACGGAATCCTCTGCGAGGGAGATTTCGTCAAGCAAAAAGTAGTTGCCCTGCTTCATGGCGTGCACGAGACTGCCATCGCTCCACTCAAAGAGCGCCTTGCTCCTGGTAGTCGAGGTGCTGATTCTAGCCTGGAGCGCATCCGGCAGCTTGGCAAGCTCCTCTCCCTTGAGGGTGCGATACCAGGCTTGCAGCTCCTCAAGAGAACCAGCTGGCCGTTCGATAACCACCGCAGCCTCCTCCAAGTCGCGCAGCAACGAGTCCAAAATTGCGCCGCGGTTTCTCACCGGCCGCTGGGAACCGATGAGATCACCTGTCTCGGTATTCTGATGGGCATTGACGATATGCAGCTCCTTCTTCTCAAACTCGGCAAGGAGCTGACAAACTGTCGTCTTGCCGCAGCCCGTCTCACCCACCAGCAAAACCGGCTCGTTGTTCTTGATAGCCCGCTTCACCAAGACATAGAGACGACGCATGGCCTTGGTCCAGATGACGCCCTGGCTATTGCGCGCGCGGATATTTTTGAACTCGGGAGCCGAGTCGAGGTCGTACAGCAGCTCCGGGTCGATGGTCACCCTAAATACTTCCTCAATCGCCTTCTTGACGTCGTCGCGCTCTTCTGGCTTTCGCACGCGCTCGGCGAGAAGCATGAAGCCATTGTCGGCGATCTCCTGGCGGGTTTCACACTCGCGCATGGCCCAGCGGAAGAGGTCTCTGAGCGTGGCAAAGCTGTTCTTTTGCTCAAAGACGCGGCTCTCCTGGCGGAGTCGGGTCAGCTGCTTGTAGACGGAGACGATGCGGCGGCAGTCCGAGGGGGCCGTGTTACGGCTTCTCTTCTGCAAAATCGTCTCCAGCTCGCTCTCGGGGATGTCGTCAAAGTGAAGCTCCAGGAATCTGTTGCGGAAAGCGCGGGAGAGGACCTTTCGGCCTCCGTAGAGTCCAGCGGGATTCTGGGTCGCAAAGAGGCAGAAGTTCTCGGCCGGGCGAACAATCTCTTGCGTCTCGGGAATCAACAGCTCTCGGTTGTCGTCGAGGAGACGGTTCAGCGCCTCTAAAACATCGGTGGGCGCCAGATTGAGTTCGTCCAGCACGATCCACGACCCTTCCCTCATGGCCTGAACAAGCAAGCCTTCTTGGAACTTGAGCTTCCCGTCGGCGTCCGACACATAGGTGCCGAGGTACTCTTGCAAGTCGGTGTGCTCATGGTTGTTGATTCTGACAAACTTGTTTCCGGTAAAGTTGGCGAGATACTCAATCATGCTCGTCTTGCCCGAAGAGGTAGGTCCCTGGATGAGGATAGGGTACCTGCGAGTGGACGTGGCCCTGACGAGGTTGAGGAGGTTTCTCTCGACGTAGGGCGTGATGATGTAGTCGGTGCGCTCGACTGGCGTCTCGTTGCCTTGCAGAAGCCAGTACTGGTGGTCCTTGTCCGTGTTTTTAAAGTTGACATAGCTTCGGCCGTCATTGGGCTTCTTGGGCGGCACGGACAAGATATTCGGTCGCTTGAGGAGGTGCTGCTGAATCAGGGGCATCACGGTCCTCTCCGACTCCTCGCTCAACAGGGTGGTGAAGCCCATGCAGAAGCCCTCGTACAGGGCTCGGTCGAGACCATAGAATGAGCAGACATCGTTCGCGTACGTCAACACTCGGGTCAAGGTACGCAGACTGAAGTGCGGCACCTCGTTGGCCTGGTCCACCAACAATTTTTGATCGGCTCGCCGCTTGATCTCGAGGTAGAGGTCGGCGATATCATCAGACAACCGGTCGATGTTGCTGTTGTTTCCCCGAAGGTACGTCTTGATGATGGTGAGAAGGTCCTTTTTGTCGCGATCCGGACTGCTGACGTAGATTTCTGTGAAGCGTGACCTCAGACCCAGAGGGAGATCCCGCTTGCCGACATCGGTGGCCGGGTTCATGGCACCAAAGACGCGGAAGTTGGGATGTGCCTGTATCCTCTCGATCTCTCCCGTTTCCGAGAGAAGGAGAGAGGGCGTCGGCTGGAAGAGACCTGCAATGCTTTCGAGGGTATCGGGAGAAGCAAGGTTGATCTCATCAAGACTGCGCAGAGTTAGCAACCTGACACGGGGGAGAAAGAGGCAACGAGGGGCACAACTTACAGAACCCAATCACCATTTCTGGCCGCCCTCACAATCTTGCCCTCAATAAACGCAAATGCAAAGGCCCCCGACCCGTTCGCAATCTGCTTGTCAAACTGGTCCAGACTCTGCGAGAAGTTGTCCCAGCGAGTCCTGAGGTCCCGCAGGCGCTGCAGCTTGGTCGACTCGGTCTTGCGGCGCTTCGCCGGTTGGCCATCCGGAATCTCGGCGTCTGTCCCGTTGCTGCCCTCGAGCTTCTCCAGGATGGCGTCAAACATCTTGGGCGCCTTGCGCCACTCCTTTGAGACCTCCCTCCACCGGCCCTTGGCGAACTTCTTGTTGATGCGGTCGAGGAACTCCTTGTTCTTCTCGGCCGAGACGCCCGTCTTCTCAAAGAGGTCCTCAAATTCCTCCTTCAAGGGCATGGCCAGGGTCTGCGTGCTGATGGGCTTGAAGCCGCCGAGCAGGTCACCCGCCTCGCTCTGCTGCGACAAGTTGACGGCAATGAGTTGATGGCCGAGAGAGTCCGCCAACTGCTGAATGACTGTCGTCTTTCCGATACCCGTCTCTCCAACCAGGAGAAGCGGCTCGCGGTGTCGCACCGACACGCCGATCTGCTCGAGGAGCTTCTTTGCGTGGGTGGTGGTCGCAAAGGGGCGCTTCGACTTCGTGATTCGACTGGATCGCCTCGGCTTCGTAAAGGACACACGGCCGATGGTCAGTTTTGTGTCGGTATCCTCCATATCCGGAACGTAGGCCGTGAGGTAGTGCTGCACTCGCTCAGGGGACAGATGCATCTCCTTTGCGATGGTCGCGACCAAGGTGCTCCGGGATGCCGCCTCGTGGATATTCCCGACGAAGCAATCCACGGCCTCCAAGAACATGCGGTCTCTGGTAGTCTCAGTGATGGACTCACCCCCCGTCTTGCATCCAGCCGCCCGCAGAATTTCATCCAGCCGCCCGCACCACTTGAGAAGGTCCCTCGTACCGATAGGCCGGTCTAGTGCTGCCCTCCCATGCAGCAGACGTGCCGAGCCACTTGTAGACGTGAGAAGCTGGTCAAAGACGGACAGCACCGCGGGAATGTACTTGTGCAGCAGGGGGAACTTGCTGACGATGACCTCTTTCAGGTCATCACGAGGGAGCGCCTTGACGTGCTGGAGCTGCCACATCCGCAACCCGATGAGACTGGGCAGGTTCTCCTTGTCGTTCATGCCCATCAGCGTGCGGACCGTCGCAAACATCCGGAATCCATTGGGCGCCTGGATCCTCTCCCCGCGACCGGGAATCAGGAGCTCCCCACGCTCGATCAGCGGCAGGAGTGTGCTCATGACCTCTGTTGGTGCGCGGTCGAGATCCTCGATCAAAACCCATCTCCCCTCCTTGACCGCCGTGGTCAACACACCAGCACGCCACTGGAAAGAACCCGGCTTCGACCCCGTCGTGTATAGCCCGAGAAGCATCTTGGCGTCTGTTTGCTCGTTCAGGTGCAGCGTCACCAGGTCGGTCTGCTTGTCGAGCTCCCTCGCCACCTCGTGCACCAGCGACGTCTTGCCAGCTCCGGAGAGGCCGTGGAGCAAGATGGGCCCCGACTGGAGCAGCATGTCGGCGAGGTTTTCAAGGTTCTCGACGGTGGTGGGTGTGAGGGCGAGGGTGGTGGGCGTGGCTACGGGGCCGAGTGGCCGCGGGAGGACGGTCTTGCCGTATGTGACCACGAGAGGGGTGAGATTCTGGACCGGGAGCTGTGATGGTAATGGCGCGTCTGAGTGTCCATCACGAACTCTACTGCGGAGGGCCCGGATCTCGTGGACTCTCGCGTCTTCATACAGGGTCAGGAAGCGATAGTCAGACCTCCTCCCGTCCAAATCGGCAACGAGGGTGGTGTCTTTTGGGATGTGTGTCTCGAGAAGGGCCTCGAGCTTGAAGTCGGCGGCATCGTGGAGCTGGGAGAAGATTCGCACGGCAAGGTATCGGATTGCTGGCTCCTGATGGGCAAACAGGGACTGGATCTGGGAGGGCCTCGACAGGGCGGCATAGGTGCGCTTGTCGAAGTTGTTGAGCCTCCAGAGGGCGAGGAGGACTACGAGGAGGTCCCCGTCGGAGAACGAGGCAAGGTCGAGAGAGTCGAGCTTTGGGCGGCCTTGTTGGAGGTAGGTGGTGAGGAAGACGTTGAGGGCGGGCGAGAAGGGGAGGACCCTGGCGAAGGAGGAGAGCACCCTCACATCGAGTTTCGAGGGACTGGAAGAGAGCACCCAGCGGGCGCAAATGTCGGCAAAGAGGGGCTCGAAATGGCAGAAAATCCTGTCCGTGGCAGGGGGTGTGAGGGCCGAGACGGCGATGGTGTCGAGGAAGTGAGAGGACGCCGAGTCGCTGTCCTGGATTACAAGCAGCAGCTCGGGCGGCAGAAGGGCGAGAGTGGCCTTGTCTCGGAGGAGGGAGGCCCTCTGCGCATTTACGTCGATGGTGGCCGCCATTATCGTGGTAATATTTGGTGGTTTGGGCGTCTTGTCGGCGCAAAAGGTTGCGACGCGACTTGACTTGATATGGTGAAGAAGACGAGAAGCTCCGTCTCGCAACTTTCCCTATCTCAACTTTTTTTTCTCGATAACCGATTTGGAGAATTCAAGGTGGGGGCAGCTGGAGGGACTCGCAGCGAGCTGGGGTCGGCGACAGGGATGTCACGGTTGTTTGGAGCTCTGCCAAGCGTCCATCTTTCAGGGGATTCCACAGTGGCCGCCCACTGAACGGGCCCTGAAGTCTGTTCCGTGACCACAGCTGGCCCCAGCTGCCAGTCCATCGCCCAGCACCAGCCAATCACGCCGCAGCCGATCTCCGAATTGGAGACTTTTCGAGCTTTGAAAAAAACTCCAAACCGCATCTTCAACGACGACGACGACGACGACGACCTCGGCGAAACGAACCCGCACCCCCCCCCCCCGGCCGTCTACCTCCCCCCACCCACAACATGTCTCTCTCGTGCAGGTACGCGGCCCAATGCTGCGCCCGCCAGCTCCGCGCCACCGCCAGCAGCACATCAGTCCGGGCCGTCTCCGCCCCCGCGCTCCAACAACGCATCGCACGACGACACAACTCGACCGAGGCGGCGGCCGCCAGCCCCAAGATCTCAGGGATCGTCGACCAGATCAGCCAGCTGACGCTCCTGGAGACGGCCGACCTGGTAGCAAGCTTGAAGGTAGCTCTCTCCGCGGGCGGGCTGGGGTGACGGGATGATGCCGTCTCGGTGCGCGCGATGGCTAATCTGCTCCGTGTATGTAGTCGCGCCTCAACATCCCCGATCTCCCCGTGGGCGGCTTCGCTACCGGCCCCGCGGGCCCCGCCGCCCCCGCTGCGGCGGCGGCCGAGGAGGCTGACGAGGCGCCGGTGGTGGCTGAGAAGACGCTCTTCACGCTCAAGCTGACGGCGTTCGACCCGGCGGCCAAGCCCAAGGTCATCAAGGAGGTCAAGGCGCTGCTGGGGTTGAGTCTGGTGGACTCCAAGAAGTTTGTCGAGAGCGCGCCCAAGGTCATGAAGGAGTCGGTGCCTAAGGAGGATGCCGAGAAGATTGTGGCGACCATGAAGGCGCTGGGTGCCACGGTTGTCCTGGAGTAAAGGACAGTGGTGGTGGTGCTGTGTGGGTGGGTGTAACGATTATACGAGTGGCATGGCCTACATGGCTCGCCGCATGTACAAATAGACCCAATTCAAGACATGTACATCTTGGATAGTGAGTGGTTCACTCTGGAGCGGCTCTGCAGAGTGTCCAGTCTTGTGATGGTTGTACTAGTCCGGGGCGGTATATCGGGCCAATGTCAGCCCCTATCAATACACGCCATTGCAATACCAATACACGCCCACCAACACCCCTCATGAACTCCTTTTCCCCTTGGGCTGCCACCCCTCGGGTTGCCACTCCTCACTCGGCCCACCCCTCGACCTCTTCCACGGGTCATCCACCGGTCTCCCACCCTCCCGCCCAGCCTTCTGCTTCATCCTCTCCCACGTCTCACCTCTGCCCTCGATCGCCTCCCCTTTCCTTCCAGTCACCTCCCCCTCAGCCCCGAGAGCCCCGAGAGCCCCCCCCACCGTCCCCCCCACAATCTCCTGCTTCGGCCTCGGCGCATCCATAACCCTCGGCTTCGCCGCCCACCGCGCGTCCGCCTCGGCCGCCAGAACCTTCATCCGCTCCTGGCGTACCACTTCGGCGCGCTGTTCCTCGATCGACGGCGGCTCCGCGCGCGTGTTGCGCAGCCACTGGTGCCAGGCCGGCGACACGGTCACGTCGGCATGGTGGACTTTGGCGGGGTACTGCACGATGCGGCGGCGGCGGTCGGTGGCGGCGGAGCCGGGCGGGGAGAATTCCCAGAAGGTGTTGCCGTGGAGGTCCATTCCTGAGGGGGAGTTAGAGCGCGGGCTGAGTTGGGTTGGGGAATGGGGGTTGGGGGTGGGGCACGTACCGACGAGGAACTTGTTGCGCCAGGGGAGGCGGAGGGATTTGAAGGCGAACCAGGCGCGGAGGAGGGGGGATATTGGGATTTTTGGGGGGGTGGTCATTTTGGGGTTGTTGGTGTTGTTGAAAGGGGAGTTTCTTAATGTTCGGACCAAAAGATGGTCGGGGGATAGGAGCGGGATGTCTTGAGATGAAGCTCAGAAGAGTCGAGTGACTTGAGTGAGTCTGTGAGAGTGGCGGATGAAGAGTTAAAGCTCTGGACCCCTTTTCATGGCAATTCGATTCCGGCTCGATAGTTACAACTCAGAGAATTATTAGACAAATCGAAGGTATTTTTCAAGGCGGTTGAAACTCGGCGTGATGTGCCACAGCTCAGCTGTCAGTTGTAAGCTCTGTTGTTTCTCGAGAATTTCATAAAAATACAGTGACGTACCCCAATACCCCTGTCGTCCGGGGTTTCACCAACCACAACCCCAGCCACACATTCCATCGAAGTGTGGCTTTTGTTATCGCAATCTCACAACAAATCGTCACCGACGAGCGGGGCGCTGGATTGCCCATTGCGCGTTATTGGAAGCGACAACACAGGCGGGACATCACTGAAGAGGGAGGGAACTCAGCACCAAAATAATTATTTTCTCGTCAACTCCTACTGACCAAGAACCCGAAAACAACAATATCCTGAGACAGCCGACACCCAGCCATTTGTTCAGCAACAGCTTATTATTTTCCCCCACCAATTCCCTCCCGGCGATCCGAAGAAGCACGACAGCATCCGTCCTACCGACCCGAACTCGACATTCTCTGGACTCGGCCTTGTGTCAGCGCAGAAAAGCCAAGGCCGCGTATGCCATGCTCTCGCCTTCAACACCAGCACCGCCTTTCGTTTCCCTCTCGACCTCGACCTCGATATATACTGTCAAGCCCTGAACGACACCGACTCCTCCGACGAGACCCACCCCGTCACCCGCCGTCACCATGGCGTCGGTTTCCTCCCTGGACAAGGACTTGCGCAAGATGCGCCTCGACAAGTACACACCGGCCGCTGCCAACGAGGCGAGAGCATGGATTGAGAGCATACTGGGCGAACGCCTGCCCGGCAACGACCTGCTTGACGGTCTGAAAGATGGAGTGGCCCTCTGCAAGTATGAGCGCCCGCACTGCTGACCCGTCGGAACCACATATTGACTGACCCCTCTAGGCTCGTAAATCTTGCCGTCGGGCCGCCCGGCGTCAAGTTCAAAAAGTCGGCCATGCCCTTTGTACAAATGGAAAACATCTCGCATTTTATCCGCGCATGCCAGTCGCCGCCGCTCAACCTCCAACAGCACGACACATTCCTCACCGTCGACATCTACGAACAAAAAGACCCCGCTCAGGTCCTCCAATGCCTGGGCGCCTTCAGCCGCGCCGCCAACAATGCGAAGCCGTCTACCTTCCCCACAGCGATTGGCGCCCGCAACAACCGCAGCGTCTTGAGCCCCCAGACCACAGGCCCGGCCACGCCGACCGGTCTTCGCGGACGTGGTGCCTCCAATGCTAGCAATGCCTCGTCCTCCCTCTATGGGAGAGCGGCGCCTACCCTCGCACCATCCAAGACCGGCGATTCCGGGTCTGGGCGCTGGAGCCCTACCAAGTCGCCGCCGCCGCAGAACGGGTCTACTTCGCCCGTCAGCACCAGCAGTTGGAGCAAGAGGGAGCACGAGGGCGCCACGTCCCCGGCCTGGAACATTGCGCAATACGGATACATGGGTGGGGCCAGCCAGGGCAACCTCGGCATCGCGTTTGGCGGCCGTCGGCAGATCACTAGTGCTGGTCCTCATGTGCCAAACCTGGCCGAGAAGGAGAGACGGCGGAAGGAGCTTGAGATCGAGGCCGAGCGGCAGCGACTGGAAATCGAGGAGGAGACACGTCGACGACAGGCTGAGATGGATGCCGAGGAGGAGCGTGCACGACTGGAGGAAGAGCGCCGATGGGAGCAGGAGACGCGTCGACTGAGAGAGGAGGAGCGCAGAAAGGCCGAGGAAGAGAAGCGCCGCTGGGAAGAAGAGGAGAGACAATGGAAGATCACCGAGGAGAAGCGCCGCAAAGAGGAGGAGGAAGCCGAGGCCCAGCTGCGCGACGAGCGTCAGCGACTCCGGGCCAAAAGCGACGCCAAACTGCGCGGCCAGTTCCTGAGCCAATATCAAGCTGAGCAAAAGTCGACCGAGGCGAGCGGGTACAGCAACCGCATCAAGGAGCTCGAGAAAGAGCTGGAACAAGCCCGCCAACGGGAGGCCGAGTACGAGAAAGAGCGCCAGCGCTCCAGCCGCACCGGCACGGTCAGCAGCAGAGGAACCGCTAGCGGCGGAGAGGAGGAGGTCAAGAAGACGCGCGCGCGATCCCGGAGCCGACCTCTAGCCCAGCCAGTCTCTAGGCAAGACTCCTGGAGTGTCCGCGACGAGCGCGCCTACCTGCGTACCCAGTGGACCCAGCAGCAGCGGGACGCCGACGACGAAGCGCAGGCGGCTCTTGTCTCGCCACCCCCTCCCTCCCGCTCCCCGCGTCCCCTGCCGGACCCGACCACGGCGGCCGTTCCACCTGCGAAGATTAAGGCTCAGCGCACCGGTGGAGACGGCCCGCCCGCGGTCCCGGCCCGGAAGCACCACACCGGTTCCCGCCCTCTTCCGGATCCCACGGCGTACGCACCATCCAAGTCGCCGGCGCCACAATACCAATCTTCGCCGGCACCGCAGTACCAGTCATCACCGGCACCACAGTACCAACCGTCCCCGCAGCCGCTTCCCAAACTCCCTACAGCGTCCCACGCGGCCGTCCGCTCCCCCCCTCCGCAGCAGTACCCAGGCCCCAGCGCGCTCCGCACCGACCGGTACCTTGCCAGCAATCCCGCGCCGAAAGCGGCGACACCGACCCCAACATACTCGCGCGAGCTCGAGGCGGGCGAGGAGCGCGACGCCGAGGACCGGCGGCGGGCGGCGGCGCAGAAGCAGACCAAGGCGGGCGGGTGGGCGTCTAAGTCGCTGCTGGAGCGCGAGATGGAGATGGAGCGGCAGCGGCAGCGCGAGTGGGAGGAGTCGCAAAAGGAGACGGCCAAGGCGGTGCGGTCGGGCGAGGGCGTCGAGGGGATCGGAGGTGGTGTGGGTGGGCGGTGGGACGTGAGCCAGTTTGCTGGATATACGGGGGGGGATAGTCAGAATCGGGGGCAGCAGGGGATTGGGGCGGGCAGGAGGCAGATTGTTGGGCCGAGGCCGTTGCCCAGTACGCCGAGGTGAGGGTGTGTAGAGAGGAGGGGACCTAGGTTGGTGTGATGTGAATGAATACCCGAGCAGGCGACAGCAAAATGCAGGATTGTTTTTTGTATTATTTCAAGAGGTGGCGTCTTTTGGGATATGTCTTGATCCAAGCTAGTGTGGGGGTTGTGGTTGCCCCCGAGCCGTCTCTCGTCAGCACCATCCCCCCTCCGCTTTTCTCTGGAGAGGGAGGCGGTATAAGCAAATGTCCCCGACAGGCTGGTTCCCCTGATTAATGGCCAACAAACAACCTCGACACCTATCAGCAAAAGGGCGCAGTCCCGAGGCGAGCAATTCCGCCACATTCCCTGAGAAAATAAAGTGAACGTTTCATGCTTTGTCGAGCTAGTCCCTCGAATATTCTACGATGCTCGACCTGGCTTCGTTGACTGGCCGGGGCGGCCGTCGGTACCAAGTGGAAAAGCAACTTGGAATCCAAAGGGGTAATTCGTAACCAGCATTCATGGGACTTTGGTTTGCATTTTCAGTTTGATAGGTTCGTCGGCCCAGGGGCATGGTCAGGGAGCGAGACGCGCGCGTTCGTGAGCGGGAGATGAAAGATGTATCCATGATTTTATCTTGAGTGTTTGCTTGTCTATTTCGAGTCTTACACAGTAGAAGAGCAGCGCTCTCCAAATGCACGTTTGCTTGACGGATCCGGGAACCAAGACCTGCCCGCTGGTGGTGGCTCGCTTCTTCAGTTACACGGCATGAAAGTGCTTGCGATGGATGGTCGGGCAGGACGGTGATGGGCCGGAGAGCCGTTACACTGCTGGAAGGACGGAGATACAAGGTCTTTTTCAGGAAAATGCAAGGAATTGCCTCGTCCACTCGCATGTTGGTTGATCCGAGTTCAAGGTTGACAAGACGACAGATGAGGGTCTTTTCGCTCCCTCCCGCCGGGCATCTCGACCCCGGCTGCCCGGCCCCCCCATCCCATTTCAGGGGTCTTATTTTCAGCCCTGGCCCCCGGCCGCATGGGCTCGAGCGGTCAGCAAACCTCCGTCTTGGCTCTCTTACACAGTACAGGCGCAGCCGCGGGAGGGCTCCCTCGCTTCCTCCTTTTCAACCTCCTGTCGCGACCTCGACCTGACCTCGACCTGTCAACACCATCCTCCGGGACGAATATCGCTCGCTCACCCCTCGTCGACCGGACCGGTCCCAACCGCGACCGCGACCGCGCCCATCAAACCCACCATGCCCCTCTCATCACCATCACCAACGCGATAACACCACCACCACGCCCCCAAATCCCGCCCGAAAAGACGAAATGGCAGGCCTCCCCGACCGCTCCGGCCAAGGCATCGAGCTCTCCTCGCGGCAATCCGAAGACCCCGGCCTGCACGTCTACACCCCCTCCACCGCCACCACCCCAACCCCAAGTTCCCTCTACCCGTACCCCTCGGACCCGACCAAATCCGCTCTCCCCTGGGAAAAGACCTCATACACCCACCACCCGCAACAATACAGCCCCAACTTCCACGACCACCGCCCCCTCATCCCCCCGCCAGAACCCCCCCTCCCACCTAAACCCACCGAAGAACGACGCATCCTCGGCCTCAAACGCCGCCTCTTCTTCATCCTCCTCGCCATCCTCGTCATCGTCCTCGTCATCGGCATCGCCACAGGGGTCGGCGTCGGCGTGGCCATGAACGGCCAGGACGACCCACCCAAAACCACCCCCTCCCCAACCCCCACGACGCCAACAACAACAACCCGCCTCCTCCCCCTCCCCCTCGCAACCGCCACAACATCCCCAACGGACCTCATCCAGTGTCCGTCCGCGAACCTCACGCTGTACGCGTCGCGCGTGGACCTGGCGAAGCGGTTTCTGGTGCTGTGCGGGCGAGATTATAATTCGAATGAAGGAAGTCATGATTTGTTGAGTCGAGACGCAGAGACGATGGGGGAGTGTATTGATTACTGCGCGGGGACGGGGGTGTGTCGGGGCCGGGTGGGGGTATTCGCAGGGGAGGTATGTGTGTTGGTTGAAGAGTCGGTTGGGGGAGGGGAGAGGGGCTGGGGGGTGGTGTTTTGCGGTTTTGGATGGGGGGGTGTGAGGGGGTGTTGGGGGGGGGGGTTGGGATGGAATTTTGCGTGGCGTTTGGGGATACCTTTTTTGGTTTTATTCGGGGGGGTTGGAGATGGGGGTTTGGATATGGGATGGGATGGGATGGGATGGAGGATGGGATTTTGGAACAGGACTTGGATAGAGATATCTGCGTTGAAGAATTGGACAAGGGAGATTTGATACTCCAGCTTGGTTTCTGTCCTTTGGTGGCATATCTGGGCAACCAAAAGATGCCGAGAGGGTTCAGCTTGTGATGTTGACCTTGGGGAGGAAACCAAGCCAGGAAAACAAGGTTTTCTCAACACCCATGAAATTCCTTCCTTCCGCGATAGAATTCCAGCACTCACCCCCTCCATCAAAACCCCCACCTACACCGAGGTCCAAACCGAACACCCCCCCTCATAACACCACGAATCGCCAAGATCAGTGGAGTCCCGATCCAAGGAGGCAGTGCTCAACTCCCCCGGACCTTGGCGCCTTGTCCAAGCCCCGTAGGGCTGAACTGAACGAACGTCAGGGAACATGACATGGAAGATGGACAAAAAAATCACACGTCAGTCAACATTGATACATGTCCAAAACTCCAACCCCCATCCTCCCAAGAAAAGGCAAAAATTACCTGCGAGCCACTTTTGGACTTCGCTCTAGTAGTGGACCCCTCCCTGTATCCTCCTCCGAAGAGAGAGAGAAGAGCGAAAGGGAGTTTTGCTGCGCCGCGAACGGGAACTGAACCGAGGTCATTTCCTAAACCAAACCTAAACGCTATACCTACATCTCCACCACCTAGCTTTCGCATTAAAGGGGCTTCACAGGTTCGGACTTTGGTGAAAGAGGGGGTGGGGAGGCGTGGTTATATGGTGGTGACGGTAGTCAAACTGGGTATTTGAGTTTTTTTCCGGGGGAAAAAATGCATGGAGGGTGACGAGAGCATCGTCGTCCATGGAGGACAGACGTTCCCCCGGAAATGTCCAACCAGCTACCCCACAGCAACATGTTTCTGACCACACCCCCCAGCCCATCCATCAAACCCTAGGAATCCAGAACTCTGCGCAAACGTCTCCTACCCTCTAGGATCCAACCCGGTTGTAACAAACCAACGTGCCCTCCCGGTTGTGGACATAGTCGTCTAGCGAGACAATGTGTCAGACCACATTCACATACACGTAGGCTCATGGTAAAAGGGGTACCCACCCAGGTTCGTCTCCGTGTAGTGGTATCCATGGGAAAAGTCGAGATTGCAGTTGAGGCCGTATGGAAGCTCGCAGATGGCGTAGGCGCCGGCCGGGGGGTGGCAGCTGTCCATGCAGTCCTGGAAGCAGGTGTCACTTCCCTGATGGTGAGGTGCCAGTGTTAGTACCCGACAGTGCAGCTCCCATTTAGGAATTGTCAGGGGCTTACGCGTCTCTGTATCTCCGAGGGTGAAGAGGTGAGATTTTGTGATGGTGGAGCTAGGGTGGTGACGGCGAGGAGGGAGGAGAGGAAGAGGGTGGAGAGATGCATGATGGCGAGGGGATGGGATGACTTGTTGGGCTTGAGGGAGGTGGAGGAGGTTGGATGCTGAGGAATGTCCCCTTTGGAGAGAGGTTGTCCACTGCCTTTTATTGAGAACTAAGTCGGAGTTTCGGGGAATGTCATGATGAGTTCGCTCCGCGGTACGTCCTGGTACTTTCAAAGTCAGTCGAGGTACGACGTCAAAGAGAGCAAGTATCATTCAGGGCGTCTTGACATCAACCTTGCTCTGCGATCCGCGTTGGATGCTAGTACGCCTCGAATCTGACTGGCCCTTCTTCCAAAGCACCTCGAGATTGGCAGTATTTCGAATACATTCTGTTGGCTGAGCAAGGTTCGCAACAGTCAACACCCCGGCGGCATTGCAACCAGGTCGGCGTCGCAAAATTCTATTCTCGAAAAGGCTTCGGTGAAGCTCAAGGCAGAAGTTAGTCGGGGCAAAGTCTGCGATATTGTCATCGGTGAACGGAGGTCGCGAGCGCCGGAGGAGGATACAATTCTGTACTTGGATGGTGCGCGGAATACTTCTGCCTCCATCATTCGAAGAAAGGAGTAGCAGGAGACCCAGAGCAACTTCCCTTTGGGGGGCGGAGTGCCAGTCCACGCCGCTCACAGACTGAGTTTGTCCGGCAAGAGCAACCAGGCCTGGATGCCACAAGGGAAGCGGCAGGCACGCCTCGGGGCACACAGCACGTCCAGCACCGGCGAAACGACTCCGACTCGGCCGACGGACACGAGGTTCTGGTAGATTTTCTCTACACGTAGACTATAAAGGTTGCCTCCAGCCCTGCCTCATCCAAGTCCAGTCCTCACACTCCTCGCCATCCTCCTCCACCCTCAACAGCCCTCAACCCCCTTTTCTCCGAGGCCACCCCATCTCTACCTACCTTCACCTACACCAGACGTGCTACCCCCAAATCCCCCCACCCAACACCTCCAAAATGAACCTCACCCTCCCCACCACCCTCCTCACCCTCCTCGCCACCCAAGCCCTCGCAAGCTACCTCGGCAGCTGCGGCAACTGCCGCCTCGAGTGGCAGAACAGCGCTTGGCTGTCGGGCGACGACGAGGCGCCCGTGCTGCTGTGCGACTGCCGGCGCACCAACGGCGAGACGCGGGGCTCGAGGCTCGATCTGAACAATTGCGTCGCGAATGTCAACGGGAATATGGTGGGGCGCGAGGGGTGAGTACCTACCTAAATCCTGTCCAGGAGGTGGATTGGGGGTCTGGCTGACTTTGGGTATCGTGTAGGGGAAATATGGGACAGACGTGTAATATGTATGGCTTGAAAGACGGGCGGACGTTTAGTGCGTTTTGTGGGACGGGGCGGAAGTAGGGGTTGGATAGGGGGTGGAGAGACTGGTGGGAGGGGGATGGTGATGGTAGGGGATGTGGAAGTATTTTCCGGGCGTTTTTCTGGTGACGACGGATGCGGTGTCGTGGTGTACGTGGGGGGGAACCGCTTTGTTGACAGCAACTGACTTTGTTCAGGGGCGCCACCTGATTTCCGTGCCTTTGGCAGGGGAAGTCATCTTGCGGAGGAAATAAAAGTGATGCTTCCTCGGGTAATTATCCCCGTCAACCGCAAGTTCCCTCTGCTGTGCGTATAATGTACTACTAGATATTAGCTATGGTTGAGACCCCCCAACTCCCAAGATATCATAAGAGACCGCCCGCAAGTCCCCCTTTTAACCCACCGCCAAACAAGCATATGCTTTGCGCCCGCTGTCCCAACCGACCTCCCTCTTCACCTCTTCTCGCCATCTACCCTTGTCCCAGGGTTCACCCCTCACGGCGCCTGCGTAACCTGCTGCACCACCTGCGCCCCCATGATATTAAAATCACTCATAATCCCCTCATCCGCATTGATGCTGTTAATCATCTGCTCCTGCGTAAACCCGACCCAAAACGCCGGGCTGATCTGGTGCGCCTTCTTCTCGCGGTAAATGTCCTGCGCGACGCCCTTGACCTGGCCCCACGCCGTGCCCGCCGACTTCCACACCTTGCTCAGCTTGCCGAGCGCGCCAATGTTGAGCCGGATCTGCTGCCGCAGGTCCTCCTCGTCGTCGATAAAGTACAGCGCCCACTTGGACAGGTGCACAATCGACGACAGCGTCACCACGCACGTGAAGAAGTGCGTGTGCTGCGTCAGCGGCACCGCCTGCGTCACCATCTTGCTGACCTCGCAGGCCGCGGTGATGGTGTGCCGCGTGTGCGCGTTGAAGTGGTCGCCTGTTTGCACTGGGCGGTGCGGTGCGCACGAGTTGACGGCGGACGCGGGGGAGGTGTCGAGTTGGGAAAGGGGCTGGTGGAGCATGATGGTGCAGCTGGGTCATGGTTAGCATCACTCCCTGGAAGAGACGGAGCAAAACGTACGCGTAGTTGATAAAGTGGGCTTGGAACATCATCTCGTCGAGCTTGCAGTTCTTGGTGAGGTCGTCCCGCTTGTTGTCGGGGAGGTGTATCCGCCAGTTGGTGAGGAGCGTCTCGATGCGCCCAATGTTCTCGTCGTCCGGGAAGCCCATGTTGGGCATCCGCATCATGCGTCCGAGGTTCCGGATGGCCGAGATGCGATACGCAAACGACGAAAACTCGCGCTCCTCGCCCAAAAATAGCTGGTCGTCAAAGTCCTCCATGGTGGAAAGCGGGGGGATGCGCTGCGTCGAGTTAGCGGACGTCGTCACTACACAAGGTGAGCACTTACCCCTGACCGGTACTGGTGCTCTTCGCACGGCAACCCGACGTCGGCCGGAATGTCGTACAGCAAAAAGTTGGTCGCGCGATGGACACCCGCGATCATGCCGTCAATGACATAGAGATCCCACCAGGTCCGCCGCCAGCTCTCCTCGATGACCGGGTTGCTCTGGCCGTGCAGCGTGGCGAACTCGCGCTTGTTGAGATCAATCTCCACCGCGAGACGCTCGCAGTCGGCCAGCAGCTCCCTCGCCCTCCCCAGCTCGCAGCTGCCGTCCAGGCCGAGCATGATGAGCATCAGCGCCTGGATCAGGAATCCGTCCTTGGGCGTCGTCGGCAGGTAGCACAGCCGGAGGGCTTCGTCGAGGTACGTCGCCCGGGCCGGGCCGCAGTCGATAAACAGGGAGCCGATATATCGCATGGCCGCCATGACGACCTCGAGGTTGGGGCTCGTGCCATCTTTGAGCAGCCGGAGAAAGTACGCCTTGGGCAGCACAAACGGGTGCGCGCCGTGGAAGTAGTGGTAAAAGGCATCGAAGCAGCGCTCTGGCAGGGTCAAGGCCGGGGGCTGCTGAGCTGGCGGTGCCGCTGCTGCTACGGTAGCCAAAGCCATGCCGTTGGGAGCCATGTTTGGTGCAAAGGGGCTCCGGAACAGAGACACGCTCGACATGGCGGGGGTGCTCGTGACATAGGGGCCGCCCGGGGACTGCTCCGGCATGACGAAGGCCGGGTTGAAGGGGGGGATCCCCGATGCGGCGGCCGAGACGGAAGAGTGGCCGAGGAGCATGGGGCACGAGTCCGCCCCCCCGACGTAGGGCGGCGACGACGAGGCATGCCGCTTGTGGGGATTATGGGGGGCCTTGTTCCTGCCCGGGCCCTTGTAGCCGCGGCGGGAGGCGATGTAGACGCACTCCGAGTTGGAACTGGTGCAGCGGCCGCAGGGTGTCAATCCGTCGCACTTGAGATGCTTGCCTCGCTTTTGGCCCTCTTGGTGTCAGCGACGCGATTCGGCAGGCCGGATTCTGCCCGGGTCTGGCCAGCCCCTCGCTACCTCGTGCGGAGCGAGCACGGGCGGGATGCGAAGGAAGGGCGGCAGGAAAGGGAAAAGAAGCAACTCACACAGGCAAGGCATGCTGCAGGGACCGAGGGCGGCGGCGGCTGCTGCGAATGGCGGCCATTGTTGGTCGCCGATGTCCCCGGCGTGGACGAGGTCGCCGTCCCCGGGCTGTCGCTGGACACCGCTGGCGAGCCGCTACTGGAACGCGGTTGTGGGGCATCGGGCGAGTAGGGCTCCATGTCGGCGGTTGAGGTCGGCGATAGACGAGAATCAATCAGGAGTCCAAACGAGCGGGGGGGAGCGAGGGCGACGGTCGCGGCCTGGCGGGGAGCGCAGTCGGGGTGGTCAAGGTCAATTGGGAAGAGAGGTGCGCGCTGCTGCACGGCGCGAAGATGCTCGATGGACTCGTTTTCGCATGGGACTGGGCACACAGACTCTGGAATTCCTGGTCACACTGGTGCCAGCGTCGGGAGCCTCCACCCTGTTCTGTGCCTGGGTGCCCGTTGAGATTCGGGAGGGGGTCTCACTCCGGGCTCCGCGTGTGGTTCGCTGGCTGGATGTCTCGGCCTGTGACCCGGTCCTAAGAATGGATACAGTTCCCACGTTGCCATCAGATATAGCCATCCCCCACGGGGTCGACAGCAGCTTCGGCTCTCTCTCTCTCACAGCGGCGTGTATTTTTGGACCTCGACCGACACTGAAATCCCCACGATCAAGACGACCCAGAACCGGGCGGTGGCCGCGGACGGAGAATGTTGGTCGAGTCTCCCGTTCCCCTCTGGGAAGCTGCTCGTCCCCGGACCCCCGGACCAAAGGCCCTAAAAAAGCGTTGAGACGTTGACATCGGGAAGCGACGCTAGATCCATGATCCATGGACGGCGGCGAGCTTGGCCTGTGGGATCAACGGGGCGGCACATTGCTTTATCGACCGAGACCTCGAGACCTCCAACCTCTCTCCCATCGGTCCTTTGCACGGTGCTGAATCACAGCCATTACGGCAACACCGGAGTCAAAAAAGACTTTGCAAGTCCGGCATTGGCGTTTTTTTTTAAACTCGAGGCCACGCTGAGACGACGGAGCCTTGGAGCAATGCTGTGCGGAAGATGGATGCAAGAGCCTCGAGAAAGACCAAGCATTTCCGCTCAAACTGTTTGCGCCTCCGCAGAGGAAGATGGTGAGCAAACAGCTCCAGATGATGCCGGTTGTGCCGCCCATCCCTCATCGCAAGTTTCCATCTCATCCTGCGCTTTCCATCGTCCCAAGTTGAACACTGACGACTCGTCATCCCATCCCATCTTGGGTTCAAACCTCCCTCAACTCCCACAGTATCTAACTTGGCCTCTTGGTCACCGGCGTCCACCATCCCCCCATTGGGACTCAATAATTGAACCTCCCACGAGCTACGTACGCCCGCCTTCCCTTGCGTCCCTGCCGCCGATTATCCCATCATCCAAATGGAGGCCCACGGCATCGCCGTGGCCACTGTCGCGGCGCGAACGCAGCAATTCTACGGCTCCAAAACCCCCTACCGCGTCTACCACGGTTCCACCAACTCCACGCGTCGGTCGGTTCGCCGGCTGGACAACACCGTCGACACCAGCAAGTTGAACAACATTCTCGGCATTGACAGAGCCAACAAGACAGCCCTCGTCGAGCCCAATGTGCCCATGGACGCCCTCGTTGCCGCGGCCCTCGAGCACCGCCTGGTGCCCCCTGTGGTGATGGAGTTCCCCGGCATCACGGTGGGCGGCGGATTCTCCGGCACGTCGGGCGAGAGCAGCTCCTTCCGCTACGGTGCTTTCGATGCAACAATCAACTGGATCGAAATTGTGTTGCCTGATGGCAGCGTGGTGACAGCTTCCAAGACAGACAAGCCGGACCTCTTCTGGGGCGCTGCCTCCGCCTTTGGCACCCTTGGTGTCATCACCCTCTTGGAAGTCCAACTCAAGGACGCGCGCAGATACGTGCAACTGACTTACCACCACACGTCGAGCATCCAGGAAGCAACGGCCATGCTGCAGACCGAGACAGAGGCCACCACGCTGAATGACTATGTCGATGCCATCACCTTCTCCTTGGATTCCACCCTCGTATGCACCGGGCACTTGACCGACGAGGTCCCGCCCACCGTCTCGCCGCAGCGCTTCCTCCGCAGCACCGACCCGTGGTTCTACGTCCACGCCCAGCGGATGCAGAAGCGTCTGAGGCGGAACCCGGGAACCACCGCCACCGACTGGATTCCCCTCGAGGACTACCTATTCCGCTACGACCGGGGCGCTTTCTGGACAGCCCGCTACGCTTTCCGATACTTCCTGACGCCCTTCAACCGCATCACCCGATTCCTCCTCGACCCCTTCATACACACGCGCGTCATGTACCGCGCCATGCACCAGAGCGGGCTTTCGGATTTCTACCTGGTCCAGGACGTCGGCATCCCCTTCGACAAAGTGGAAGAATTCACCATCTGGCTTGACAAGACCCTCGGTATCTATCCGCTCTGGCTCTGTCCCTTGCACACGCGCCGAACCTCCCCCGATGCTCGCCACGGTCTGCACTCCGAGTTCGCCGACCCTGACACGCCCGACCTTCTCAACTTTGGCGTGTGGGGCCCCGTTTCGTTTGACCGCCGCGAGGGCGTTCGGAAGAACAGGGAGCTCGAGCAAAAGGTGCACGCGCTGGGAGGCAAGAAGTGGCTTTATGCGCATGCGTACTACACCGAGGAGGAATTCTGGGCGCACTATGACCGCACGTCGTACGACGCCCTGCGCGAGAAATACTTTGCGACTTATCTGCCAAGTGTGTATGATAAAGTCAAGGTCGATGTTGATGCCGAGGAGGAGGCCACCAACGCCTCGTGGGTTGCCTGGTTGTTGGCCCTCTTCTGGGCCATATGGCCAATGCGGGGACTGTTTGGTGTCTACAAGGCTATTATCGGAGGGGATTATCTGCTGCAGCGAGCGAGGAGCCAGGCGTTGGACGCGCAAAAGGATAAGAGCGCTTAGACATGTGTGTTGTGCCTCAAGGTCTGGGGTTTGGTGCCCTTGGTTGCATATAGATATCTCCCTGTTTGTAGAAGGCAGCAGTCAAGTTCATCATTTTGAAGCCGTCATTTTTTCACAGAGACCTTCTTTCTGTCGTCTGTTTGTTTCTCTTGAGAGTCGAGACCGCCCCGAGACGACGGAGCCACACGGCCCCGCCCGCCGACGACTCTGCCTTTAGATCTTCGTCTTCCCCCACCCTCATCTGCGGCAGCGCCATGGCAGATTGGCGATCCACGACAAGGACGAAGCTGAAACGACTGCAACGTCAACCCGTGATTGGAGCAGACCCCCGTCTTGCGGGCGCAATCCGACGCTGGCAGCCACTCTGAAAGAGCCTCTACGGCGTGCTTCCCAGGGCCTTTCAGCACTGTGGTGACCCCCATTGGAGAACCAGACGTTGATTTCTCTGGTGTTGTCAAGCTGCCCGCTCATCACAACCTCGGGTTTGTCGCTTGGTCCCCAGGTGGACATTGGAATTGGAGTCCTGTTCCATTGAGCTGGCGGCTGCGGCTTCGAGTCTTGGGGAAGCTGCTCGAGGAGAATTGGGGACAGTCATCATGGTGGTGATTGGAAGTGGGATGGCGTGCTCGAGACTTTGACGTGTCCATGTGATGAGCGAGTACGGTCTGTGCGGCGATTTTTGTTTGCCCTTGGGGTGACGAGGGTGATGAGAATGTCGACGGCAAGACTTCATGTAATTCCTGAGCCCCCCATCATAACATTAAAGTTTGAAAGCATCCTTCGTCGTTGGTTTATGGATCGACGGGAGCTGACGTGCATGGAGGATCGTGGATCTCTTCATCTGAGAATGGCGGATCCGGGGAGCCGGGGAAAGGGGTTCGGGTTCTGTCGCTGAAATATCGCGTTTTTCTGGCAGTTCCAGGTCTGTTGTCTTCAGTTTGTTGTCTTCGAAATCGGCCGTGAACAAGGCAGCATCTCCCGGTTTTGAGTTTCTTTTTTGTGGCCAAAGGGCTTGACCTAATATCTCCAGTTTTGATCGTGTCTCAAGGGAAAGAGCAGCATCTTCCATCGTCCACATCAAGCAGTTGCGTGTCTGCCCGAGACCCACAAATTGGTGTCAATCCGTCGAAGGGTGTGACAATGTTCCGTCTTCAGTCATCAACAACTGCCCGGGCTGTTGCAAGAGATCAGGATCTCCCCTGAAACCATATTTTGGGTGTCTCGCCGGAAGAAAAGTCTCACGAGTTGACGGCTACGATATAGCCGCTGGCTCGAGACAAGGTCGAAGGGGGGGTTGTTTGTCCAGGGTGCGACACCCACTGAGCCACTCACCTCGACTTCCCAAGCACCCGAATACCGACAAAAGGCATACTTTATTTCCATGCTCCCATCCCAGGCCTCACCATGGACCCCATCTCGATAGCTGGCCTCGCAATTGGCGTGGCATCCATCGGGTTGCAGGTCTACACGGGCGCTGTTCAAGGCATCCAGCTGCTCATCACGGCCATCAACTTTCCCGAAGAATGCCGATATCTCAACCTCCGGTTGCGCATGGAGCAGCAGCGCCTCTTTGCATGGAGCGAAACCTCGGGGCTTTTGGATATACACTCCAAGAATCCCTCCAAGATCCTCGAGTCCAACACGTTTATGCTTCACCGCCAAACCGTCCTCGACCTCCTCGTCCAAGTGCAGTGCCTGTTCAAGGAGTTTCAGGAACACCAACAGAAGAATCACCGCCTCCAGACCACCCCGGACAGCGATGGCGTCCTTCAGAAACCCGAAAAGGATGCTGCCGACGCCAACTTCCCCCTTCCGCAGCGACGGCGCGACTTTATCAAGAAGGCCATGTCCAACCTCCAGGAAGCCTCCCACGAAGCCGTGTCGCGGTTGAAGTGGGTGTCGTTTGACAAGGCCGCCTTTGAGATTCTCCTCTCGAGGTTCGCCGCCTTGAACGACAACATGACCAACATCCTGGATGCCAAGATGCAGGTCGAGATTCACGACACCGTCCAGGACACCAACCGAGGGGTCCTCCAGCTTCACCGCAAGATCTCGGACCTGTCTCGACTTGTCATGGCTCTCAACGTCAAGCTCGAGGCTGGCCCACCGCCCACCACGCCCATGACCCAGATGTCGGTTGCCCAGAAACGGGCCAATGCAGAAGGTCTGGAGCTGCTCTCCCAGCTTGCCAAATTCAAGGCCTTCAACGAGTCCATCGAGTCCGACAAGAAGACGCCGTGGGATGATGTGACGGTCAAGTCTCTCGAACTCGGACCCAGCCACAAGAAGAATCTTGTCCTGGACCGGCACATGGTCGAGCTCGACCCCACCGCCGAAGACCCAGACCTGCCGCGATGCGAAGCCATCCTCAACGTCCCCGGCAGCCCTCCTCGAAAAGTGTGGATCGAATGGAAAGACTATGACCGACAGCGCCCCGAGGACCTCTCGCCCCCCAAGGAAGTCATCCTCGAGCGTGTCCAAAAGCTCGCCGCCCTCCTCAACCACACCCCCAAGCCCGAAGCCTTCCGAACCCCCCACTGCCTCGGCTTCTTCGACAAAGCCACCACCACCACCCCCACCCGAGACAACAACGACGACGACAGCGACGACGAGGACATCCTCAACAACCGTCTCGGCCTCGTCTTCGAGCGCCCCCAAGGCTCCACCCTCGACGCCACGCTCCCCCCCATCTCCCTCCGCGAGCTCCTCCAAACCACCCGCCGGCCGCGTGTCACCGACCGCATCAAGCTCGCCCACGCCATCAGCAACTGCCTCCTCTACCTCCACGCCGTCAACTGGCTGCACAAAGGCCTCCGAAGCCACAACATCGTCTTCTTCCGCACCACGACCGGCCACGTCAACTACGCCCAGCCCTACCTCTCCGGCTTTGATTTCTCGCGCCCCGCGCGCGCCGACGAGATGACGGACGTCCCGGGTCCGGGCGATGACGCCGAGTATAACCTGTACCGCCACCCGCACGCGCAGTCGCCGAGCGCGGGGGAGAGTGGGCGGCAGCGGTTCAAGAAGAGTTTTGATATTTACAGTCTGGGGGTTTTGTTTGTTGAGATTGCAAGGTGGGCGACGGTGGAGACGGTGCTGGGGATTGATGTGAATGCGGCGAGGGGGCGGCCGTCGATTGCGTTGAGGGTGAGGAAGCAGTTGTTGGAGGAGGGGCAGGTGGCGGAACTGGGGGCGTGTATGGGAGGGGTGTTTGAGAGGGCGGCGAGGAAGTGTTTGGAGGGGGGGGCCGAGCTGGGGCTGGGGGAGGGGGATGATGAGACGGATGATGTGGTGGCTTCGAGGTTGTCGATGGTGTTGCATGAGGAGGTGGTGAAGCCTTTGGGGGAGGTGAGGGTATAAAGGAGGGTTGTGGTTTGGATCTTGGATTGTTTAAGGGCAGACAAAATCTAGTTGGCTTGGATACAAGAGGCGAATGTACTGCAAGATACAGGTCCATTGGAAGTATACCCAGCAGGAGCATATGGCGACGTCGACGCCCTTGGAGATAACATCACCTCACCCTCACCCCCCACCCAGGCCAACCAACTAAAAAAAAAAAGAAACAAACCTCCAAAAGCTCCCCCCCGATTCGTAAGCCGGGGGGATACGAAAAGCCCTCGTTAAGGAAGGGCTTTTACTGTAGGTTTTACATTGCTCGATTCGACCTCGCGGCCATCAGGGGGGGAAAGTATGGGAAGTATGGGGGGATGGGGTTCGGTTCGAACCCGTGGCCTCGGAGGGGGAGGGCTTTGATGGGACCGCGCACCCCAGTTCTATTACCACTAAGCCATAGGGCTATCGATACGGTAGTCTTCGAATGGAGGGGTAGTATTGAGAGATATATAGGACGGGAGGGGGGGTACAAGCGGGATGGGAGTTGATGTTGGGGGTGGGACGGTTGAGAGGTTGAAACATGAAGCTGAGAATGTACGTGCATGTTTTCCCCAGTGAAGAGGGAAAAGGGGGGCTCAGTCCAGGGACAGCACCAAATCATCATCATCCTCTCCAAAATAACAAACCAAAATATATGAATATGCCAAACTGATCACATCTTTCCAGCCTCTTGCCCTGGTCGTTGAAACTGTCTTTTTCTTTCTTGAACCTTCCAGAGAAATGAAGCAACAAAGGGAGAGTGAAAGCAGAGTCCTTCTCGATAAGACTGCCCTGAAAGCACTTAATTGTTCAGGCTGGGAGCTCTGACCAAGGCGCCAACTTGGAGCGGTCGCCCCACTATACGCCGCGTCGAATCGCGTCGGGTCGCCATCAGCATGTTTGCGTCTTCCGCAACTCGGACCTAACCTCCTTTGTCGCATGGGGATGCCTTGACGCCCAACTTCGTCTCAACCTCCCCTTTCCCTGTCCACGAGTATGCTGTAAATTCTCTCTTGGCCTCGCGCACCCGCAAAGGGGCAGTTCCTCCCTCCAATGAGTTCGACATCGCCCCCGAACCTCGCCGCTTCAATGTCAACACCAAGCTCTTTTCACACCCCCAAGGACGACTCCCCGTCAACCAGGGCCTACACAACCGGAGTTAGCAGCCCCGCCGAAGATGAAATTCCAGATCCCAAATACCGCCCGGCTGTGCAACCAGTCGACGAGCTCAGAAGCCATTGCCAGATTCACCTCGAGGAGGAGCTCTGTAATCCCCCCCGTGCCAACAGACGGCCGCCTCCCTTCTAACATGGAACAGACCAGCATGCCATACACCTCCTCGACAACCTCCTAACGGACGGAATAAGCACGGCGCCGAGATCCAAACAATCCCCCGCCCGAGTGGCCCCGCCGTCTCAACTTGCCCTCCTTGCGACGCTCACCATCCACCCACTCTTCACCTCCCGTCCAACCGAGGCAACATTCCCGCACATCGCGGCTCGCGCCCTCACATACCTTCGAGGGGTCCTCGCCCTGACCGGCCCCGTCAATGCCTGCCTCAACCAGGCCTTTGACTTTCGACAGCGCGGTCCTATCCATCGCCGTGGCAGCTACGAAGGCGAGGCCTTGGCCAACATCCGTCGATTTGGAAGTCCGATGGGTCGCCGCCGCTCCGACAGTCCTTCGACCAGCGAGTCCGACCTCGAAGGCCGCTTTGCGAAGGACCATAGCATATGGCGCCGGGCACCCGACTTTTGGGCCACACTTGGCTGGGCCTTTCGCTGCGCGGCGGCCCATCCGCACCGATGGCGGCACTGGAAGGTGTGGCTGGACTACCTGATCGAAGTGCTCGAACTGGACTGGGACGAGCGACTGGAAAAAGACGAGGAAAACGACGACAAGAACTATACCATGCTCAAGGAGAGCCTGTTCGCCATCTACCTCGACGACCTGCGGCGCGACCGCAAGAAGCCGGAAAAAGAGACGCTCCGAGCGCTCATGGCCTTTGCCGACGACGATCAAAGCGACAACACCGTCTACCGAGAGGTATTCGAGCGCGAGCTCGCCATCAATACGTCCAAGAACAAGCGCAAGCGCGCCGAGACCATCGTCGACCTCGACAACGACCAATTCGGCGACTACATGGACTCGTGGGCCGACGACCTCCCCTCCTCCGAGTCCGATTCATCCCTCCCCGGCTCCCCACGCCCCGGTCCCAGCCCAAGCCCCGCGGCCGCGGCCGCGGCCGCCCACCCAAAACCCTCCGCACCCCGCCCCAACCACCCCCCCAGTCCCGCATCCCCGACGGCACCGTCGAAACCATACCCCTCCGCCTCCGCCTCTTCCGTCTCCTCTCCGCCGCCTCCCAATACCTCCCCGACCACCTCTGCAACAGCGCGGACCTCTACTCCAGCTTCTCGCGGCGCCTCCTTTCCCTGCCCCCCACCACCCTCCGCCTCTTTCTCGAATCGCACGCCACCCCCCTCCCGCAGCTCGTGCATATATCCCTCCTCCGCACCCTCGCCGATGAGCTCCTCCCCGCGCAGCGGCCGGACCCTAACGACGTCGACGAGGACGCCAACAGCGACTACAGCCTGTCGTGGCTGATGCTGGAGAAGTGCTTCCTCCCGTTCGCGGCGACGCGGGTGACGGCCGAGGACAATGCGCGGGCGGCGCTCGTGCTGGAGAGCATGGCGTGGTTTGTGTATGCGCACGGGGAGGAGGAGGCCGGGGGCGCGGAGGGGGTGGGGGAGGCGGTGGAGAGGGGGATTGCGGCGAGGGAGGCCAAGGTGGCGGGGAAGAAGAGGGCGGCGGCGGGGAGGGAGGGGAAGGAGGAGGCGGTGGCGAAGGAGGTGATGGGGAGGGCAGCGGGGAGTTTGAGGGTGTTGGTGCAGGTTGTTGGGTGTGTCTAGGCTTGTGGGAGATGTGTGATGGAGGGAGGCAAGGCGTTTTTGGCGTCTCTGGAAAGGGGTTGCTTAACGCAGACAGATCTTTGGGTGGCAGGTGGATGGTTTTGTTTTTGTCATTTTGATACCCCTATCTGTACGGAGCACCTATTTATCGGGGAGAATATCTAGAGGGGAGACTCGGGGGGTGTCTGGGGCCAGCGCTGGGAACAAGGCAAGCGTAATCAGAGAAGTCAAGCGAGAGCGATCCTCTTGGACTTGCAAGTCATGATTTGGCCGGGTCAACAAGTCTGGATCCTGGAACCTTTAAGCAAGCCAAGCGGAAGGACGTTTTTTGGCTCGCTTTCCTTGTTCCCAACGCTGGGATTCTGGGCAAGACACGAATAAGTCTACTGGCTGGGACATCATCATCCCGAAGCCATAATCTAATGCCATGTTCTAGTGGGACCTGATACAAGAGAGCTCCCAGGAACCGATGTGTCGAAACTGCCCATACTACCAACGAGAACATGCCGACACCACTGGCTGCCCAGTCTCTCTGACATACATACCTTGAATACAGTTCAAAAGGAGAATTACATTCCCAATTCCGACCAAACCAGGTCAAATCCATCCCTATGCCCCTTCCCTTGATCGGTAGATCAAGACAATGCGCCGAAAATGCTGCCTGCCGCCACAAACTCCAAGTATTTTGGACCCCCCTTCCCCAACGCCAACACAATAAGTCCCAGAGACAAGAAATGCAAATTACGCCCCTCCACGCCCCCCCCCTTCAATGCCTCCCATTCACCTCCTTCCCATGCCCACACCCCCCTGCCTTCATCTGCCCCTTCCACTCCACCCACTCCTCCTCCAACATCCTCCCATCGTCCTCCCCCAGCTCACTCGTCTCCTCCCACAGCCTCTCCAGCTCCACATACCCCCCCGCCGGCACCGCCCAGTGATTCTCCCGCTGCCGCTTATGCCGCTCCCGATCCTCCTCGATCCGCTGCTCCACCTGCTTCCGATCCAAATCTTCCGGCCCCCCCTCGCGGTCCCGCAGCACCTCCTCGATCTGCGACAGCGTCGTCGGCTCGAGGAACGCCTTGGCCGCCAGCGCGCGCAGGACTTGCCGCGCGACTTTGACGTTGGCGGCGCCCGAGCCGTCGTCGGGTGCGACCGCGTCGACGACCCGGATGATGTCGCGCTGCATCATGCGGATGTAGTCTGGGCAGGAGGAGGTGGCGCAGAGGGTGAGGAAGGGTTCGAGGAAGTAGAGGATGTTGGCGCGGGTGTTCATGTTGTTCTGTCGCCGGGGGGGTTAGTTGGGGGCCGGGGGGGCGGGGGAAGGGGGTAAGTTACGCGTTCGAGTTGCTCTAGGATGCACGAATGCAGGTCCTCGGCCATGTCGCGGTTCTTGAGGGCGTACTGGGCGGCTTTTTGCGCAGAGGTCACCGAGGCGTTGAGTTGGCGGAGTTGGTTGGTGAAGCGCATGCGGACTTCAAAGGGGTCCGCCATTGCGGCGATATCATTGGCTTTGCGGGGGATCGGGGTTGTGGTTGTTGATGTCCTGGGGGCGCGAGAGGAGGAGGGGGTTTGCCACGGCGAGAGGGACGGCGGATTCGAGAAGAGCTGCTCGAGGGCGTCGTGAGGGCCGGGGAACTTGTCGAGGTTGGGGGACGACGCGGCAGGCAACGCGGCGGGCGGTTTCTTGGCCATGGCGGGATTTGCCGAGGGCGGGGACGGGCGCTGTGGCGGGTTGCTTGGCGAGCGCTTGGCCGCTGAAGGAAGGCGGTAAAGAGGCCCTGGAGGGAGCCGCGGGCGGGAATTCGGCTCTGAATAATTCTGGCGATGGGGGGGTTGGTGGGGTTTCGGTTCAAGATGGAATCAAGAGCTGGTGTCGAAGAGGGATGAGATGGTGAGAAATGCAAAGTATGACCCTGCGTAAAATATGCCGAGGTATTTAGGTCTCTAGAGACCAACGTGACATTTTTGTAGAAAATGCCAAAAAGAAGCATGCCTGAATTGTTTGTGTTGACGCTCTCAGGGAAAGAGCCCAAACACCTTTTCCCGTTTGCCATCACTCCATCTCCATATGACTCTCACCACCTCCCTTTGACTCCAACCAAACACAAACACATACACTTCTCCCAGCACCACCAACACCACCACACAAACCACCACCGCCAACCAACACCCACCATGCCCACCCCAGAGCAAAAGCCCTCGGGCGAAATCACCATGGCCGTCATCGGCTGCGGTACGCCCCCCCCCACCCCCCCTCACCTCCCTCACTAACCCCCCCTCAGGAACAATGGGCATCGCCATCCTCTCCGGCATCCTCACTTCCCTCACCACCCCCTCCTCCCCTGCCCCCCCCGCCTCCATCCCAACGCGCTTCATCGCCGCGGTCCGCACCCCCGCCTCCGCCGCCGCCGTCACCACCGCCCTCCCCTACCCCTCTCACCTCACCGTCCTCCACGACTCCAACCTCCTCGCGGCCCAATCCGCCTCCATCATCCTCCTAGCCTGCAAACCGCACCTCGCAGCCCCGATCCTCTCCGCCCCCGGCATGGCCGCGGCCCTCTCCTCCAAAACGCTCATCTCCATCCTTGCAGGCGTCACCGTCCCCCAACTCGCCGCCCTGGTCCCGTCCGACGTACGCATCGTCCGCGCCATGCCCAACACCGCCTCGATCATCCGCGAGGGCATGACCGTGCTTGCCACGCCGCTCCCCGACGCGGCGACCGCCGAGGTGGCAGAGTGGATGTTCCGACAGGTCGGGGACGTAGTCCAACTCCCAGCCGCCTCGATGGACGCGAGCACGGCTTTATGCGGGAGCGGGCCGGCGTTCTTCGCGCTGGTGCTGGAGGCGGCGGTGGACGGGGCGGTGGCGATGGGGTTGCCGCGGAAGGAGGCGCAGAGGATGGCGGCGCAGACGATGAAGGGGGCGGCGGCGCTGGTGCTGGGCGGGGAGCACCCGGCGCTGCTGAGGGAGAAGGTGACGACGCCCGGCGGGTGTACGATTGGGGGGCTGTTGGTGCTGGAGGAGGGGCGGGTGAGGGGGACGGTGGCGAGGGCGGTGAGGGAGGCGACGGTGGTGGCGGGGCAGTTGGGGAAGGGGGTGCAGGGGGTGAATGGGACGAGGTTTGCGGGGGGGGCGCAGTTGTAGGGGAGGCATAGGGAGGAGGGGGTATAGATGGATAAAAGGGGGTAGAGGTTCAAGATAGACGGGGAGTGTCGACTATCAGATCCGGATTTACGACCATGGTCCCCTTGTAGACGAGGATGAACTGGAAGAACGGTGAACAGCACCCAGATACCGATCCCCACCTTAGACTGCCAGTTCTCCCCAGAGTTCACCCGTTCAACACTGGCACTGGTATTCGCATCTAACGCACATCTCCCAGCCTTGGTCGCATCTGGCCCTTGATATCATCTACATACAACAATCCCCAACAACAGGGGAGAACCAAAGCCCCCTCCTCCCATATCTATCCCCCCCCTCTCCCCCCTAATGGAACAGCATCGTCCCCACCCTCGGCTTCTCAACCGGCATCTGCTCATTCTCAAACTGCATCACAACGTTAGCATCCCGCTCAAAAAGCAACACCTCATCACGAAAACTCACCTCCAAAAACCCCGTCGCCGCAATCAACAGCATAAACGCCTCGGCCAACTCCTCAATCCTCTCCTCCAACCTCCCCCTCGCCTCCTCCTCCCCCTTCCCCTCACCCAACAAACTATCCCTCCCAAACACACTCCCCCCATTCCCACTCCCTCCACTCCCCACCGCCCCAATCCCCGCGCTCCTCTTAAGCGCATGCAACACCAACCCCCTATGCTGCGTCAAAAACCTCCTCCCCTGTACCACATTATGCGCGCCCCTCGCCACCACCGCGGCCCCCACAATCCTCGCCAGCGTCACCAACAGCCGATAATGCCTCTCCAACGCCTTGACATCCCCGCCCCGAATCTCGAGCTCCGGGTCCGCCGCAAACACCCCCGACGCGTCGAGCGCGCGAAACAGGTTCGCCTGCACCACGTACTTTGCGCCCGCGCGCGTCTGGCACAGCTGCAGCACGAGCGCGAGCTTGGCGGCGCCGTACTGGTCCTCTGCGTCAGTGTCAGTGTCCGAGAGGACGGTGCGCAGGCTGTCGACGAGCACGCCGATAAAGTTGAGGCGGTTGAGCGCGTCGATGACGTGCGGGTCGTCGTCGGCGGCGCGCGACGTGTGCACGAGCGCCGAGAGGAGGACCATGGCCGACGTCTGGCAGAGGGGGTCGCTGCCGTAGGCGTCGTCGCAGATGACGTTGAGGAGGCGCTCGCCGTGGGCTTGGATGGCCTTGAGGGTGCGGTGGCGGACGAGGGCGGGCGTGTTGCGCCCCGGGTGATGCGAGGCGGCGGCCGTGGTGGTCTTATCGACCACGGCCGTCAGGTAGCGGTAGCAGATGGTGTAGTAGAGGGCGCGGAGCTCGGGGCTGCCGGCCCACTTGCCGATGGAGTCGAGGCAGATTTGGAAGAGCTGGAAGAGCTTGTCGCTGATGAGGTTGCCGATGGTGAAGCTTTCCTTGTCCTGGGTGCTGTCCTGGTCGAGGTCGAGCTTGAAGAGGAGCACCTTGGCGACGCGTGCGAGCTCGTACGCCTCGTCGGCGCTGATGGCGCTGTAGGCCTCGAGGCTGGGGAGGATGGCCTGGAGCGCCTGCAGGAGGAACGCCATCTTGGGCGGGCCATGGAAGTCGTTGGCCTCGAACATGACGAGCACGAGGTTCGTCCACGCCCGGAGGACCCGGAGCCGCGACGAGGCGTAGCGCTTCTGCAGGTTGAAAAAGGTGAGGTACTCGATCAGCAGCGCCTCTTCCCGGTCTACGGCCGCCATCTGCTCAATGGGGACGACCTGGCCCGCGTGCCGCGCCTCGTTGCGCTTGAGCGCGAGCACCTCGCGCACCTTGGCGACGTCGTACTGCACGCCGGCGTCGGGGTCCTCGTCGGCGCACGCGCTGAGGTCCAGGTCCTTGTTGTAGACAAACTCGGGCGCGGCAATGTCCCAGGTCCCGTCGAGGCTCAAAAAGTCGAAAAAGTCAAAGACGCTAGGCACGCTCATAGCCCCCTCGCCGTCATTCTTGACCTGCCCGTTGAGCGCGTCAAAGATGTGCCGCTTGACCGTCGGCAGCTTCTTCTGCGTGACGCTGCACAGCTCCTTGCCAATGTACTCGCAGAGCATGGCGCGCGTGCCGAGGAAGTTGATGTACGACACGGCCGCCTGGCACACGGGGAAGTTGGGGCTCGCCATGTCCATGCCGTCCCACGTCAGGCCCGGCTGGACCTGCATCTCGTGGTAGAGCATGTGGAAGAGGAACTTGGTCTCGCGCAGCTCCTCCATGACCAGCCGCGCCGACAGCGGCGAGTTCCAGAGAACCTGCAGGATGCGGAGAATGCGGTACCTCAGCCCAATCAGGTACCCGCGCATGCCGCCGCGATCCTCCTGGTAGACGTCGAGCGTGATGAGGATGTTGAGGATGTTGTGGAACAGCGACTTTTGCGAGTCAAACGCGCCCCGGGGTTCGATCGTGAGCGCGTTAAGCTCGCAGTGGAACCCGAGGAGGAGATGCGCAATCGTCGGCTTGCCCGGCGTCGCCCGGAGGCACTCGTAGAGAAAGTCGAGAATGAAGATCTTGATCGAGTAGTTGGGCGCCTCGGCCTCGAGCACGGAATCGAGCTGCGTCAACATCTCCCCGGCCAGCGTCCCAGCAATGGTCTCGTTCTCGCCATTCTTCTCGAGCTGCACGATGGCCTTGTTCCGGTGGCCGAGCTGGCCGACGCCGGGATTCCACGCCGAGATGATCTTGGTCGAGGTGGATATCCTCTCCAGCAGCTTGAGACACGCCAGGGTCAGAGGGGGGTTCTGCAGACCGCAGAGCCTCCCCAAATCCACCACGAGCGTGAGGTGGTTCATGATGCCGTCCTCAAAGCAGGAAAACGCGGCGTTCGCGACGGGCGGCCTCGTCTTGGGGCGCGGCGGCAGCGCAGGGCGCACGAGATCAAGATATGTCGCCTGGAGATCCAGAACCTTGAGGATGACCTCGACGCCGCGCAGGATGCTCTCGATGAGCGGCGAGTCGGGACTGGCCATGCTCAGCGTCGTCGAGTCCTGGTGGATGGTGTTGATCAGCGCGACAATGACCTTTTCATTAAACATCCACTCCATGACGCGGGCAAACGGGTGCAGCCGCACATAGTTTGCCAGGCTGGACGTGGTGATGGCGTCGTCAATGGAGATGTTGGGCGACTGATTCCCCAGAACAATCAAGTCCTCGTTGAACGTCGCGAGACACGTCAACGCGAACTCGAGACAGCTCCTTCGGATCATCCTCAGCTGAAGCGGGTCGGTAATCTCCTTGGACTTGTTGGCGAAAATATGGCCGAGCACAAAATCCACGTAGATCTCGACGCCAGGCTGGCGGACCTGCGAGCCCAAGTCCTCGGGAAATGGCAGCCCATCATTGAGGCCCTCGTATTCGGCCGTCGGCATGAAGAGCGCCGTGAGAAGCTGGACCAGGGCATGCGGCTCCTCGAACCCGTTGCTGAACTCGTCCAACACCACGCTCATGACCGTGTCGGCGGACTGGTTCGGGCCCGGCAGAGCACGAGCGGCCAGCTGGTTGTCGTAGGCGCCGTTGAGCCAGCCGTCAAAAAAGCGAAACATTATATCGCTCTCCGGCTCCGACTTCCTCGACATCATGGCCTTGAAGACATAAAAGATGCAGGACCGCACCCGGTGGGGGATCGGGTTGCTCGCCAGCCGGAACAGCATGTCGACTAGGTTCTCCGGGCCGATGAGCAGCCTCTGCCTGGCGGTTTCGCTCTCAGCGCAGAGCTTGGCAATCAGCAGCAGGTAGCACTCTACCATGAGCGCCGACTCTGGCTCGGCCTCGGCCTGGTCGTTGGCCGGCTTGCCGGGGCGGTGCAGCTGCGTCTGGGCCGGGCTGGACCTCTCCCGCAGCTTGCCGACAAAGTACTCGAGCTCCTTGAAAATCTGGGCCCACGTCAAAGACTGCGATCGCTTCATCTTGCCCGAGGAATGATGGCCCTCGTCCGAGAGGAACATGTGCGCGGCCGTCGCGCACTCATCGTTGCCGGACAGGGCCTGGAGCATCTCGCAAAAGGCGCTGACGAGAGGCGTCGACGCTCTCCTGGACGCCCACTGCAGGAAGCCCGCCAGGTTGCTCTCGGGGTCCTCCCAAAAGGACATGGCGGCGTCGGGCCTCCCCTCGTACGCGTGGGCGATGATGATGAGGAACCGTTCCAAGTTCAGGTCCTGTTCGTGGGTCTGGCTGAGCTGGCGCTGCTCGTCCTCCTCGGTCCGCAGCCGTCGGAGGATGTCCGGCAGGTTCGAGATGGCGGCGTCGATGAGCACCTCCAGATGCACCATCATGCACTTTTGGAAAGGGGCGCTGAAGAAGTAGTGAAAGTCGGACGGCAGCGGGGGGGCTTTTCGCTGAAGCCACTCCCGCATCCCCAGCTTTGACGGATCCTGCCACTCCTGCGTCTTGCAGTCGGTGGCCACGGAAAGGATCAGGTCAAAGGCGCCGTCCTTGAGGGAGTCGAGAAACTGCTTGGACCGCTCCTCGTCCTCTTCGTCCAGGTTGATGGAGGGATCGTTCACATCGACCGTATCGTCGAGGTACCACCCGCTGTACTCGGCGATCCACCAGGTGCGGACCGTGGCGCGCATGGCCTGGAGTGTCCACGACTCGTCGTCGACAGGCTTGCAGAGGAAGGCGTTGAGATCGCGGGAGACCTTGAGGTCCCCTATGCCCTCGGAGGACCCAAACATGGTGATGAAGGACCCGAGCACGGGGAATAGATGAACTACACCCAGTCAGTATCACCTCCAAAAGACAAATTCCCAGACTCAACTTACTCAGAAAGTGGTCATATCTGTCCGCCTTCTTCAGCATCCCCACAAACTCCCTAAAGTCCGCCACCTCGGCATGCCGCTTGTCGATCGCCGCGCACATAATCACCGCCAACAACTCATGCTGCTCAATCAGACTGACGCGCGCAAAGTCAAACGCCTCCTGCTGCTCACCCTCCGCCCTGGTCACCACATTATTGTTGACCTGCGCCAGCATCCCCCTCGCGGCGCCTCTATCCACCAGCTTAAACAGCGCCGTCCTCACCGCCTGCATCGCCGCCATGCACCTCGGCACGATCCGATCCTCCTTCGCCCCAGCCCCGGCACCCGGAGGCGGCACGCGAAACACGAGCTCCTCCACCGTCGCGCCGAACGCGTCCTGCAGGTTCTCGTCGACCTCGTCGTCGGCCGCCACCTCGACCATCAGGCGCATGCAGTCGAGCAGGAACCTTCGCTCCTGGTGGAAGCGCATGACGCCGCACACCCACAGGCTGCGGCCCCAGGCCTCGGCGTCGTTCTCGGCGCTCGCGTCCAGCAGCAGCCGCGCGGCCTCGACCTCGTCCAGGTCCAGCTCCTCGGCGACTTTGAGCGTGTCGTCGACGAACTCGGCGTTGATCTCGTACGGTTCGCCGTCGCTACCGTCGTCGCTGGGGATCGTGATCTTGCCTGTTTTAGAGGGGGGGGTTGGTGTCAGCGATGGCTGCCGCGACGAGAGAAGGTGTATGAGCCTACCTGGTACCAACTTGGCTCTGCTGTCGTTGTTCCGCGCCTTCTTGTCCAGGAAGCGGCGAAACGCCCGCTGGTTCTCGGCCAGCAGCGTCTCGAGCGTCGCCAGGCCTTCGAAGCGGTGCTGGCACACGGCGAGCAGCTCGCCGTGGAGCGCCTGGAGCGCCTCGAGGGGGCGGAGGTCCGACATGGTCCTTGGCTCTGTCCGTCGACTTGCTGTGACGCGTTTTGTTGGACGCAAGGAAAGACGAAGAGAAAAAAAAGGGCAAACACGCGGCGACGGGTGCCTCTTTTCTCAGCGCATGTCTTTTTTTTGTGGTTCTCGGTTCGTCTCGATGGTTCGGAACTGGCTCGCCTGCTGGGGGTATTGTTGATTTTTCGTCGGGATCTGGGAGTTGGCGGTCTTGTTCGTTGACGAGAGAGAGCAAAGTCAAGAAAGTGAAAGTCAATGGATTTGTTGACAGGGGTCCGTGTCTGCGAAAGAGTGGAGAGCTTTTTGGACGACGCCAAGCTCGGAGCTCTCCCGCTGCAGCCGGCCAGCGCGCTCAGACCTCTACAGCTCCAGAGTCCACTGAAGTCCACTGCAGTCAACAAAGAATTGGGGGGTGGTCTATGGCTTCACCACGAGACATCCATGAGTGACACGACAATACATTGTCACAGAGTCCGACGCTTGGTGATCCAAAAAAGTGAATCCTTTACATGCATCCCATCTCAATTCAACTCCAGGCCCCCGCTTCCCAAGCCTGCGTCGTCGTCTAGGAACCGTGTCTACCAGCCTGGTTTTACTGCCTAATTACGATACTGTACAAACACAATGGGGGAAAAAGCGAAAAACCAAACCCCCCGTGATAGGAGGTCAAGAGCCGTCAGTTATAGGTTCTGTCCCGGTCCCTCCCCTCTACTGCTGAAAGTAGTAGTTCTCGTCCAGGGTGCGGCCGCGGATGAACTGCGGCTCCGAGCCCTTGACGTAAATGTCCTCAAACAGGATCTGGGGGGTGGCATCGGGAACGGCCATGGCCTCGGCGATGGTCGACTCCTCGTTGACGTGGCTGCGCGCCTCCTTGTCGAGAGCTTTGAGCTCCTCCTCCTTGGCGACGCCCCAGTCGAGAATGTGCTGCTTGAGGCCGGCGATGGGGTCGTTGGTCGAGCGCATGCGCTGAATCTCCTCGCGCGTGCGGTACGTGGTGCCGGGGTCCGACATGCTGTGTCCACCGTAGCGGTAGGTAACGTACTCGAGGACCATGGGGCCGTGGCCGTCCGCCGTCCACTGCTTGCCGTACGCGACCGCCGCCTTGACGGCGAGCACGTCCATGCCGTTGACCTTGAGGCCGGGGATGTACTGCCCGCGCTTGTAGTAGTCGGTGAGGGCCGACGAGCGCGCGGCAGATGTACCCATGCCGTACTTGTTGTCTGTGGCCCAACGTCAGTGGCTGCCAGGGATACATGGGGCGGGCGATTACTCACTCTCGCAGCCGAACAGGGCCGGGAGCTTCCAGAGCTTGGCCATGTTGAAAGCCTCAAAGACCTGGCCCTGGTTGCTGGCACCGTCACCTAGTTTCCCAACGTCAGCAGACATCCCCGCACCAACACCAACGGCTGTTTCATACCGTAAAGGATCACGGAAGCCTTCTTGCCACCCGTGTACTTTTGGGCAAACGCCAGACCGGCGCCGACCGGCACCTGCGCGCCGACGATACCGTTGCCGCCGTAAAACCCCTTGGTGAACATGTGCATGGAGCCGCCCTTTCCATAGGCGATACCCTCACGACGACCGAGCAGCTCGCCGAGAACGGAGCGAACCGTAGCGCCGCGCATGTAGGCGAAGCCGTGGCACCGGTACGAGGTGATGACATCGTCCGTCTTCTCAATCGCGTGCTCGATGCCGACGGCGACGGCCTCCTGTCCGGTCGACAGATGGCAGAAGCCCCGAATCTTCTTGTCCTTGTATAGTCTGTCGGCGGCCATCTCCATTTGCCTTGTGCGGTTCGTCAGCCCCGGGCACCGCCAATCCATCACGCATCTTGGACTATCTCCCCTCCTTACCTGATCACCACCATGTCGTAGTACATCTGCTTGAGCTGCTTCTTGGTCACCTCCATCGTGTAGCTGGGGGGGTCGAGCTCGTAGGTCTCGAAGCTCTCGTCGCTGAGCGAAACTTGAAATGGCTCAGTGTCGGACTATCAACGCCACTTCGGTCAGCACCATCCTCCATTGAAGTCGATCCGCAGCTCCCCATTGCCGCCATCCCAGCACCTGCACACCGGGATAAAGGAGAAACACACCTCGGGGACCGGGCTGGCCACCTGCGCCGAGGCGGCATTGGTGGTGACGGACCTCCTGGCCGCGAGACTGGGCGAGGCAAAGGCGCGGATGGGCGCGGCCCTCGTGAGGCGGGCGGCTCGCGAAAACATGGTCGTGGCTGGTGTTGCTGGCTCTGCTTCCGTATCGACACGGCAAAAAATTAAAAAAACGTGTCCGGCAACGGTTGTCGCGGAAGAGGGTGATGGCCCAAGACGACGAAGGGCGAGGGGTGGAGAGGGAGAGGTGGAGTGGATGCTGCTGTAGGGTGGTCGGAACTCGGGTTTGCAGCGGTAGGTCACCAGCAATCGATGGGTTTTGGAACGACACGCAGCGGACTCTGGGACCTCTGACTTTTTTTTGGCTGGATGGGGTCTCTTGAGCAAAAAATGGCGGACCCAGGAGCGTTGGGGCAGCTTGTTGAACACATGGAAGCGGGCGCTAGACTGGATTGGGCCTCGCACTTGACGCAGGGTTGGGGTGTGCGGCTTCGAGTCCACCGCCGCTGACCTTCTTCGGCGATGGACTTCATCAAGAGCTGGGCCCAGCTTGTTGTATCATTATTTCAGACCGGTCAATTGGAAACATCTTCACTCAATTTTTTTGCCATCATCAAGACGTGATTTTTGCACGATTTATTTCAGCCGTACTGCGCGATAAACTCGACCTGACCGCCATCAAATCCGGTGTCCGGACGCAATGGGGAATACCGCAACCTCCCCTATCTATACGCCATCCCCCCCGAATCCGCTCAATGCCCCCCCCTTCACGTCGCACAACCTCCACCGACACCCTTGTAGAGAGGAGCAAACAATCTTTCCTATGCCAATACCTGCACACATGCGTCAAGGTTCACTATCTGCTGCCCTTCTCTCGCACATAATACCGCCCAATACAGGATATCATCGCCTTCACAGCAGCCAACCCAACGCTACTCATCTCCAATCCGTCGTCTCTAGGTATACCAGGTCTCATATCTGTCCTCCAAGACTCGGCCATAATCCAACACCCCCTCTGGCAATGCTCCCGCCAGTGGCTTCCCTAAACTCAGCCGTCCACCGCACCAAAACGCCGTAGCAATGCCACACAGATCCATGCCCCCCTACCTTGCCCACTATCTTCCCCTTTGTCGCCGGATCGGCAAGGGATAGACCAAAGTGCCCGTGTCCTGTGTTACCCAGGCACTCGTGCGTCCGAATGGGGACCGCAAGGTATATATATATCTGCGGTTTCGTGTATCGAGATATAATAAGAAGCGAATATATCCACAGCGGTGGATGCAAAACGCAAAAGCAATATGCGCGCCCAGTCGTAGCTATGTACCAAAAGACTGGCACTCAGCTCGCGCGGTCGCTCGATAAATCGTCCCGGAAGAAGCTGTTATGTTGAAGTGGTGCTGTGGATGGCCCGGCGTCCATCATGTCGACGTCCTGCATCGCCGCCGTCGACCGGTAGTCCATCGACAGGGCGCTCAGCGGCCGCGCCGGCACCGTCAAATCCGACGACCGATGCTGCTGGGGCAGAGAAAGCGGTCGGTCCGACGGGGACTCGAGGTCGTCAGGGGGCGAAAAGTTCCACACCTGGAAAATGGCGTTAGTCGACAGCACAAGGCACCCAGCCGCGCCACCTGCACTCACCTCCATGACGGTCCGCCCATTCTTGAGCGCCATGGCCACGCACTTCTCCTCCTCAAAGGCCACGCGCCACACCGCATCCCCTTGCGTGACGAGCTCGCGGACCAGATGGCCCGTCTTGAGATCCCACACCTTGACCCGGCCATCGCTTCCACCGCTGACAACTCGGGTGTCGTCGAACTGCAGGCTCGTGACGCTATTGTCGTGCGCAGCCAGTCGGTGGATCGGGCAGAACCTCTCCAATGACCACACCCGGACCGAGCCATCGCTGCCGCCCGTGACCAGGGTGCCGCCGCGCATCTGCAGCTGTCCAACCAGCGAGGTATGACCTTGGAGCACCGCGAGACATTCACTAGCCTCGTTAGTCATCATTTCGACATCACGAACCATGAGCACTCACCCAGTTTGAGCGTTCCATATCCGGACGCTGGTGTCGAGGCTCCCAGTTGCCACCCTGAAGCCGTCAAAGGCAATGGCATAGATCTGGCTGTAGTGCCCCTGGAGGGTGAAGAGGCAGCGCCCCTCCGAGATGCTCCACACCTTGGCCGTCGTGTCGTAGCTTCCGGACACGACGATGTCTCCCTTGATCTCCAAGCAGCGAACGCTAGCCTGATGCCCGACCAGAAGATTCCTGCAGTGGCCTGTCGTAATGTCCCACACCCGCAGCGTGGTATCCCGGGAGCCGGAAATGGCCGTGTTTGCGTCGGACATCTTAAGACAACGCACCGTAGAGGTGTGGCCCCGAAGAGTGTGGAGGCAAGCACCCGTCCTCAAGTCCCACACCCGAACGTCCCGATCGCACCCTCCGCTGACCAAGATATCTTCCCACGGCACCATGGCCCAGACACCCATGACGTGGCCTTGGAGAGTTCGTAGAGCATTTCCTTCCGTGTCGAAGACGTGGATCCTGGCATTGTCGAGGGCGACAATGATGTACCTGTTGGTGAGGTGCAGGCTCGTCACGACTCCACCATCCTGGGTGATATTTCTCGAGATGTTGCGGCCCCCCGTTCGCCATGCCGCATCGACCAAGTATCGCTGCTTGAAGTGTGACTTGTAGGACTTGAGGCGCGGCCGGGGCGTCTCCGAGTGTGTGATGTTCTCGTCCAAGCTCATGGATCCGGTTGTCGGCCCCGCACTGAGGGGATTTGCGCTTGGGGATGCGCTGCGGGCCATGTCCACATGGAAAGACATCATGTCCGGTCGGCCCGAGGGGAGTGGCGTGAGCTGCATGGGCATTTTGACCTCGGACATTCGCCTCTGGTAGTCATGCTTGACGCAAAGGTTCTTCCACGTCATGTCGTCACTCAGGAGATCCCTCCACCTCCGAGACACCTGCGAGGCCCGCGCCAGCACTTTCGGGTCGTCGATAAAGGCAAGAATCTGGCCAAGGTCAGCATCGGCTATTTCGCCCAGGGGAATACTCGGCATACCCTCAGGCAGAGCTCGTCGGGAAGGACGTGAAAGGGGTCTTTTTTCAGCAGCGGGCTGACAAACTGGTGTACAAAGCTCAGCTGTTGACTGGTGCACAACTTGAGAATATCAGCCAGCGCCCTGGTCCGTTGCGGGCCAGAGCAATTGGCAAAGTAGAGCTGAAAGGTCGAAAGGGACTCGTCGTACTCGGAATCGCCATCGTTCCAGTTGGGCCGGCCATGTGTTGGGCGGGGCGATGCGGCCGGGGTCGGAGGGGGTGGGGGGGATCCGGTGAGCTGCTGGTCAAAGTCTGCGGCCGGCGTGCTCATGCTCGGTGTTGGGGGCCCCCTAGGCGGCCCTTGCCTGGGCATTTTGGATACGTTTGTCTTGAGAGACAAATCCCCGCCCTCAAAGGCGAGAGTGCTTCCCCTGCGCTCCGCAAAGCTCAGCCGCGGCTTTGATATTCCCGTCGTCATGTTGTCCCTTGCGATGTCCGATGACGGCGTCGTGTACAGCGCGCCTTGTATAGTCGACGACAACGGCCTCGTGGGCTTCGGGCTCTCCGAGTCTATGGAGTTGAGGTGGGGGGTGGAACGGTGCCGCGATAGTCAGGGAAGTTCACCAGGCGCAAAAGGCGGTCGCGGTCAGCGAGTCTGAAGGGGTCGTCTCAGGGCCCGGGTGTGTCTGTGCTCGACAGAGGAGTAGCAAAGTGACGGTGCAAACACCTCAGGACGACATTCGAGTCCCCGTCCGACGGCAGTCCCTGTCGAGGTCGTCCGAAGGATGTGCGGCGGTCTGGTGGGCTGACAAATGGCACTAAGTCGCAACAGGAGTCGAGGTGGCAATGAGCAAATCTGAGCCGCCTGGTCGTAGCGGAAGACCAGAGAGATACAAACCGGCCGACTGTCTACAGACGCGATCGGAGTTGGCGAGACGGGGGGGAGGGTCCGGCGAGGACTGTGAGAAGGGCAAACTGCGCACGGGGTTCGGGCTTGCGAGACATGCGCAACTGGGTGCGGGCGGACGGGAGTTGTCGATCGAGAGAGTGCAATCGATCGAAGCAGAGACGGTGGACGCCGGGTCGGGGTTCAGTCCATCGATCTTCCCACGGAGGGTGCAAGGGAGGGAGGAAGCCTAGGTAGACAGGTAGTGGCGGAGGGAGAGGGAGAGGGGAAATCGGAGGAGGTCGAGGTCGAGGGGAGGTGGTCAGGACGACGACGACGGCGGGAGATTCAGGTCAGGTCACAGTGTCGGGAGGTGGCAGCAGCGGCGAGTCGAGTTCAGGCGCTGGAGGGTGCTGGGGTTCCAAGGAAATAAGAGGGCGGGAGGGCCCTTTCTCTGGCCCGGTCCACTGTCCACTGACCACTGCCCACTGGCTCCAGACATCGAATGGGGCATGCGGAAGTTGCGGCGGGCCCACCTCCACGACGGGTGTGCGGGCCCGCACTGGGCCGTCTAAGGATGGTGGCAGGGGTTGGGAGAAGCGGAGACGGGACTGGGCACGGGCCATCATCCACGGGTCACTTTCTTGCAAGTTCTCGAGAGTCGACCCCTCCAGAGCCATCCATTGCAACTTGCAGCCAGCCCGTCCATCTGCGCGTCTGCGCAACCTTTCTACCCCGTCGACGTTGGCGCAGTTGCTCCCAACCATGGCATGTTTGCGCGAGGTGGACAGTCAGTCCGTATCCCCCCGGCTTTTGGTGTCAGGTCGTCTTGAATCGGGGCCCCCTTGCTGCCGAGACTCAAGGCTCGAGACTCTCAAATGGAGCCACGATCTCGAACTGGGGCGCCGTTTCGACCTGCCACCCTTCCGGGTGATGTGATTGGTGGCCAATCGAAGCCTCTCTCGACCGTCACACCCTCAAGTGCTCAGTGCTCACTGCTCACTGCTTCCGCTTCGTTGGCACAAGGTGCCATCTCTGCGTTGGCCGTTGGGCATCTCAGCATACGCGATGGCCTCACTCTGCAGCAGAGCACCTCCCAACATTCCCAGATGCTCCCTCTGGCTCCAGGGGAGCTCATCGGCATTATGGCATCACCATGGTCACCCGCGTCCGCTCAGGCTCGCAGTTCGGTGCGCATGTGCTTGGCGGTGCGGTCCCTGCGGTACATTGGACGAGGCACCTGAGGCATCATGGCGATAGACGGAGTGCATGGTAGATCTCGACCTGCATGTCACAATGGAAGCTCCCTGGCATAAAACTGGACGGGCCTGTTCCACGACCTCTACTTACAGTCTCTTTTGGGAAACAAGGTTTTCAAGGTGATGGCTTGTCTGTCGGTTTGACAAGTTCACAAGTCAGCAAGGAAGCACCTCAAGAGTCAACTCGAGCCATTCGCCGCCTCCTGAAGACGGCATTCAAAATGCAGGAACCAGACACCCCCTCGAGGACACAGAGATGTCCGTCTCTCGAAAGCGGGACGACAGCCCACAGTGTCTCTCCCACACCACCATCTCGCAAGACGGCATGCAGTTGACGCCTCAGGGCATCCCCCTCTGGCGAATCCGAGCTTGAGACTCGTTCAAGAACCCAACATCTCCAACCCTCGGCACCCATACGAGCAGCCGCAGGCCTTTGACCACACCACATTGCCAGACGACTTCTCGTACATGTCGGAACCGATCCGTAAGCCGCCATTCCATCCCAAAGACGCCGGGAATGTCAGAGATAGACTCGGAAAATGCCAGCGCAGGCACGGCGCTTAACATGAGGCTGTCGTCGGCACCTCAGCATCGCCGACGTGCGGTACGGGAGCGGGGTCACGAATCCACCCTCCCCCTCTGCCGCCCACGACGGGAACCCCACCACTACAACAACCCTAGACAGTGGCGGACGGAGGTCTCGATGATATGATCCTCCTCCCCCAAGGCTCCAGCTCCCGTCTGCATAAGGACCGCGGCGCGGCCGTTGATTGCAACCGCCCTTGCATCACACGGGCTGCCCTCCCTCTCCCATGGCTGTCCGGATGACTTTGCAATGCCTTGGAAGGGCAATCAAAGTTGAACGACCGGAAAGCGATGACAAACTTGTTCGAAGACAACAACCAACTCATGACTTTGACTTGTGCGCCAAAACGGCGCCAGGACCAGAGGGGGTCCGCTGAAACCACCAAGCCTGCAACCCTCTCCCTGCGCCGGTGGGAGCGATGACAGGCCAGGCGAGCTCGTTTCTGGGAATGGGATAATAAAAGAGGCGAGGGGAAGGGATGGGTCAACACCCAAAAATACCCTGATTCGCGACTCGGTCCAAGTTTTGGGAGATGATGGGGAGAGGAGATGGCCCCGGGATGGATGCATTTGCGTCATCCCTTGGTGATTGATGATGTCTGCGGCGCGGGTTCAACTTCCAGGGTCCTTGCTGACAATCCCATTATCACGGAACCCTGCCCATGCCATGGAAGAGATGGAAGCCAGCAACCCCCAAAAACCCCTGGAAATATCCCTTCAAAACCCTTGGAAATATCCCTTCAAAACCCCCGACATCCAGAAGCGCGGAAAATTTCAAGAATCCAGACCTGAGGCGGCTGAAGCTGAGCTTCCATTCCACCGCCGGCCGCCGTTGCGGCTCTCCAAAATGGCTAAAACCTGTCGTCCCCCTGTGGCTTTGGCTTTCCCATGCGGCCCGGTCATGTCTCTATGTCAAACAGGGCTTGGTGTGTCGTTGAAACGTCGCCCTCTCCACCTTTTTGACTACATTGACCTTCCTTCCCCCGACGTCCACCTGTTTGAAACAAACACTTGGTCGCATGTAGAGTCTGCTCCGAACTTCTGGCCGGAGGTATTTTGAGATCTTGCCTTTTTAGGGGGGGTCTTGCGATTTTGAGGTGTCGGTGATATTTCAGAGCTCTTTCGATGGTTGCATTCGGGAGGAGGCTTTGGTGCCCCTTTTTCATCGTGGGTTGATGAGTGACGAGACAGCGGCGCAAACATGGGCCACGCTTCGAAGAGCCGCGAACACCATTAAATTATTGTAGCCAGGAAGGAAGCAGTGGGATGTTGGTACACTGTTTTGTTCTACTAGAAATGTTTCGATCCCTCTGTTTTGTCCAACAAGAGGGCAACTCTCCCCTGACATCAAAACACCAAGCTCATCAAGCTCTCCCGCCCTCCCTCCCAAACGCTTGCGATCGGCTATATGCCAGGTATTCACCGCTCCCTGAGCCAGAAGATAAAACAAAGAAAGCATGAACAGACGAAAATATACACCAAGACACAATCCATACATACACGCATGCTACCTCTGTCTCAACCACATCTTGCTCGCGCGCATCGAATCAAGAAGCCGCTCTATACCCTGAAACCATGAACGCCGTTCTCCATACATACACAGCACCTTGGAATTAGTGATGATGCCCAAACTGTGTAAGAAGCGGCAACAACATCCCGCCCACCGTCGCCAACGTATCGCGCATCTGCGGCTTGGCCTGCTTCCGCTGCGGGCCGTTGCTCCCGCCATCCTGATACCCACCCCCACCGCCCCCATTACTGTGGTGATGATCGCCCCCCTGGGGGTTGCTGTCTTCTTGCATGGCGTGCATAGCCACGTACCTAAACCAGCCTTGTCAGCTCACACCAGAACAAGATGGAAAGATAAAAACTCACAAAAACGTCCCCGCCGAAAACAACAGTATCATCCCCATCCACCACTCCCCCGGCCCCTCCATACTCCCCCCCAGCACCGAAATCAGCACATACGTCCCCAACGCCCCCACCGGCGCCGCCGCGCTAAACACAATCAGGTGCCCCCTCGCCGCGCGCTTCGACAGCCCCTGCTTGAGCAGCACCGACGTCAGCCCAAACGCCGCCGGCGCCTTGTGCACCATGATGGCGACGAAGATGATGAGCCCCAGCTTCATGCTGGACGTCGTGGCCGACGCGCCCATGGCGATGCCGTCGGCCGCGGCGTGGATGACGAGGCCGGTGGTGGTGGCGAGCCCGCGCGACTGCTTGGGCGAGGGGGCGAGGGAGTTGAGGAAGCCTTCGGAGGATTCTTCGTCACCGTTGGCGGAGGAGGAGGAGGCGAGGTTGTCGAGGCTGATATGTCGGGTGGTCGGGGCGGAGTGGAAGCGCTCGGTGGCGTGGCGGGGGAGGCGGTCGATTAGGAACATGAGGACGAAGCCGAGCATGAGGGAGAAGCCGATTTCGAAGGTGGGGAGGTGGGTGGCTTCGTCGGCGTGGGAGGGTGGGGGTTGGGGGGCGGCGACGGCGTCGGGCTTCTCGCCCTCTCGCGGTTCGACGAGGGTGGAGAGGGTGTCGGTTGGGGTGTCTCGGGGCTGGAGTGTGTAGGGCTTGCTATCGCCGCCGCCGCCCAGCGCGTTTGTCCCCCTTTTCCAAACAACCTCGGCTCGTCTTGCTGCCAGACTGTGCCGCGCCTTGTGTCCGCCCGCGTGGGCTGCCTGGCTGGCCGACGAGATGGCCTCGATCCCCTCTGGTATGATGACGATGAGTGATGTCCCCACGAGAATGCCCACGCCTATGCTGGATATTAATCGGAGTTGCGACTGCGAGAGGGTCATGGACAGCGGAAGCGCCCCGGCCAGAAAGGAGCTGTCGCAGTCACGTCAGTTTGCGCCTGGTTCGAGGGTGAAAAGGGGGCTCAGCGTACGCCAGGGTCATGACCACCTGTTGAGGGCATTGTTAGCATCTTTCCACGCGATCAAAGAGGGGGGTGGATGCTGGGCTTGGATAGGGGCTGGGGCCCATCGACGTACACACAGGCCGAGGAGGATCAACAAGCTGCCCATCTTGAATGGACGGGGTTGGAAGCGCGCAGAGAAATCAGGGCCGTCTCTGGTCGCCCATCCGCGGGGAGGGGGATTGGATGGGTTTGTGGTGGAAGCAATTGGGCCCGGCAAATCTTTCTTTGCGGTGCGACCTTGTGCTCGGTGGACGGTGAAACCAGAGGCGGGCTGCTGTCAGTTTCGCAGGCGCATGGAAATTTGCGATGTCGTTTTGGGGACCTGGACCCGATTCGGCACCCCTGAACACCCTCGGTAGCTATTATTCGCAGGGCAATTCTAGACGCCGCCCCTGCAACCATTTGTCGAACTGGGCCACCTCCCTCCTTCATGATTGTTCAGTGTCAAGAACCTTTGTCTGAAAGCGCGCTGTAATGGGGAAACCCGGTCTACCTGATTCCCATTTTATAAGAAGCAAAACATCTGCGACAACACTTTGGACAATGCGAAGCTGGAGACGCGATGTCCGCTCAACAATGGGCGACACGTCGCCGCGTCCATCCCCGCGCGTCACTCGGCCGGCCACCTCGACCAGCTCCCAGCAGAACTTCTCCTCCAGGTCCTGCTCCAGACCGACATTCCCTCCCTGACTCGCTTCCGGAGCCTCAACCGCCGCGCGATGGAGCTTGTGGACTCGGTCCGCCAGTACGCCGCCCTCATCCAGCATTGCCCCAACATCGTCCGCGCCATTGTCAGCATCCAGGCAGACTCGGTCGACTGCGGTACACTGTACCAAACCCTCAGCACAAGTCGCTGCTCCACGTGCGAGCGCTTTGGCGACCATCTCTACCTCATCGACTGTCGCCGAGTCTGCTACTTCTGCTTCACCCGGCGGCCGGAATACTTTCCCCTCACAATTGGCCAAGCATCGACTTTCTTCGCTCCCGACGGGAAGAAGAAGCACAATGCCATCACCGCCCGCCAACTCTTACATATGGCGAATCCCCCAAGCGCCCTGAGCCTACCCGGGCGGTACTGTTCTGCCTGGGCTAGCGATGGAGGTAACTTGGCGCGAAATCGACTTCGACTCTTCGACCGCCAGTCAGTGGTCCCGAGTCTGGCTGGCTCGGGCCTTCCAAAGCTGGACAAGACCACGAGGGAAACTCGGCGATACATGGCCATCATCACCGCGCCGTATCTGATCGATGCTGGCCGGCCGGCTGACTGGGGGTACTTCTGTCATGGCTGCAGGGAGGAGAGAGAGGAAACGAGGCATTTCAAAACCAAATACACAAGAGAAGACGCGCTGGATCATATTGCGAGGTATGGACCAGTGGAGGAGACGCTCATGATCCCCGGCAGGTTCATGCATGTCACTCAAATCTGAACGCGGAACTAAACTCTGCACCCCGTGGGTAGCTTTGTTCTCGTTGGAATTTCTGACTCCTTCTGACCTTGTCCCTTGAGCTGCATCAAGAGCCAATTCGGGTCCTTCTGCTGCCCCTCGCGCCATACCTCGAAGCACTCGCCCAACCTACGACAGACAGACCACCACTCCACCAGATCGCAACCATATATCCTCAGCGGTGCATCTCATCCTTACCCTCCTTCACCATGTGCTTGCTGGACATATGCATCGATTCGGCCGGGTTATCTTTTCGTCACCGGCGTACATTTGACGTTTGTGCCTAGACGCGCCGCGCACTGGATGAACTGCTCGGGCCTCTTGCACCCGCAGCTGTACACTCGATAGGTTTGGATGCACATGGTGGCGGAGGTGCGGTGTCGCGTGGTGCCGTGACTCTGCAGGATTATAAGGCGAGGAAAGCGTCTACGTCGAGACTTCGGGGTCAGTACGTGTCTCTCGACATAGCGGACAGCGACCGAAAGCCGTTCCGCAGCGAGGAAGTTCAACTTACATATAATCAGAGACACTGGGTCGAAGTTGGAGGGCAGGGGCTGCAGCGCAGCACCCATATACGGGGACGTCGTTGGGATCGTACTTGCTGTCGAGTTCCTTGTACAATGCTCCTACTCAAGATGGTGGCATTCACTCTGATACTCATATATCTCGCTGTGTCGTTTTTTGAGCAGCTTGCTGCCAACATAGCGCGCGGCTACCTCCATGTAAAGGCTGCCGCTGGCTGCGTACTGCGGCTTAATTTCTTGCCCGGTGGTTGGCCGCTGTGTCTGGCAAGCTCCGGAAGGTGGTTTAATCTTCTGACCACTGTTGTCTGTTGTTTGGGGAATATATCAGGATCATCTTCGGAGCACTTTTATCAACCTCACAGCTCGTACACGAACAATTCTCCGTCCCAGTGCTCTTCCGCCAGCTGAATCACAGCATCGCCGTACCCTCAGACGACCAGTGTCACGATTCATTATCTCGCGCTGCTGTCGTCCGCGATCTCGACGCCGCTTTCCGCCATGACGACCGTTCCCAAACCAAGGAATGCCAACATCCGGCTCCTCGCCTGTCTCGTCGACGACGCCGACACGGACGACAGCGATTACCGCTTCCTTCTCGACGGGCAACACGTCAAATACGTAACGACAGCGCCAGGAGCATTTCGCGGGCATGAGGATGACCGCACCTTTGAGCCCATCCTGCTCAGCGACCTCTTTCCCCCTTTCCAGCCGGGGATTGGAACAAAGGCCATGTAGCCAAAGACCCCGGAACAGGGCATATTAGCTTCGTCAAGACGGAGACAGCGTGCCTTGCTGGGATAGAAAATATCTGGCATCCCGCAATGCTGAACGAGTTCGACTTCACGTTGCAAGACCGAGTAAGGCAACGAGTCTCAATTTCAACACATCCCGACCTCAACGACGGCGAGCCCGTACTCGTCAAACTTGCCGTCTGGCCTTGGGAACTCCCCTCGGTCGAGGTTGAGACGACTGCCTACCAATCCCTCGATGGCAGCGGCATCGGCCCCAAGTTTCTCGGCCATGTTGCCGAGGGCAAAGACGGGCGCGTGGTTGGCTTCATCGTGGAGCAGGTGCAAGGACCGCGGGGCCGGGAGACGCCGAGGGCTGCAAGAAGGCGCTGGGGCGGTTGCACGAGCTGGGAATCAAGCATGGGGATATCAACAAGCACAACTTTCTCGTACGGGAGGGGCATGACGTGGTGCTGGTGGACTTTGAGACGGCGAAGCACAACTGTTCGCTCGAGGAGCTCCAAGGCGAGATGAGCGCCCTCAAGAGCAAGCTGGAGGACCCGAGTTTCCGGGGTGGGGTAGGACCCATTCAGCATTGAGGATATACAAGACAGCATTCATCTCGAGAGCATCAAACTCGGGGTTCGACGCGAAATCAGACGTCGCGTGGAGAAACCCAGGTCCCGAAAGAAAGCTCCAGCTTTTGGTGTCGGCCAAAACGGCCATGGCGTCGATCCCTCTGGACCCCTGTTTCCAGTTTCGGGGGCAGGCGATCTGCGGAAAGAGAAGAGAAGTACCTCGAAGAGAGACAACAGCTTACTGCTGTCTGAACACAGCAATAAATCCCCAGAGAACGTGCTTGTATCTGTATCAACAGCATTTCCAGTATGAAACGGGGTTTCAGCTACCCCAAGCACTAAGGACGTCCGGGGAGGCAGCTCAGGCATCAACGAGGTACCTGGAAGCAGGGCCTTTAACTCGAGCCACATGATGGCTCGAGCGTTCAATTAACACCTGAGACGCGCTGCACGCGACCCGCGACCGCCAACGCGACGATTCCAAACGGGCCATGGACTTTTGCGATTTCCGAACTCTCGAGTCTTGAATTCCTTCAACTGCTTACTGAACCCCGAGCCCACAACGAAGCTATCCCTGACCGGCTGAAACAAAAAGCCAGAACTCTCTACCCCGAAATAGCACCTTTGACTTCAGGAAGCTCTCTTCCCCAGCTTCCCACCCCAAGCTGTCGGCCATGTCTGACGTCGCAGACGACGCCTGTGAGTTTCACCAGCTTCAATCACCACCCCAAGCCCATTATCCTGACTTTTACAGGGACGGCGGACGCAAAAGAGGCGTTCAATGTCTCGATCGCCAGGGCCGAGGGCACCGAGGTCAAGGTCCTTCACAAGTTCCATCCCGCCCACGTTTACAGCATCTTTGGCGACGATGAGCAAATCTACGGTTACCAGGGACTCGACATCGGCCTGTCTTTCAACGCCAACGACATGCGCCCGAACCTCCGTGTAAAGCACACCAAGAAGCTCAATGTAGCGGGGGACGACGGCCCCACGGACCCCGCCGAAGTCCTCCGCGAGTACCTCCCAGCAGGCATGTTTCGTCATCTTCACCACTCGAGACTCCCCACTGACACCTTGAATAGTTGCCTACCAGAAGCGCAAGGACTTTGAGACGGCGATCCACAGTGTCCGTGAGAATTGGACTCCTCCCGGGAAGCTCCTCACAAGCTTCACCCGGGGCGACGACATCTTTGAAGTGTGGGAGGGAACCCTCGTCGACCCCGCCGTCAAGCAGCTGCTTGATCGCGTCCAAATATTTGTGCCGCTGTTTATTGAAGGCGGCACGCAGATCTCGCCCGACTCGTCCGACGCCGACCGATGGACCATCTTCTTCCTCTATCAGAAGAAGGACATCCCTAACCGACCAGCGCAGTATACCTTCAACGGGTACTGCACCACGTACCGCTTTTTCCTCATGCTGGTGCCCACGCCGCCATCATCGCCCACCGAGGCGGACAGCTCCGCCTTGGAGAACCTCGAGCTCGGCAAGAACGACTTTGACCTCACCACCCTCCCCTGCCGATCCCGCATCTCCCAATTCATCATCCTCCCCCCCTTCCAAGGCCGCGGCATCGGCCCCCTTCTCTACCGCGCCATCTACGAGCGCTTCCTCCACCACGCCCCGACCGTCGAAGTCACTGTCGAGGACCCCAACGAAGCCTTTGACGACATGCGCGACATCGCCGACCTCTACTACCTGCGCAGCCTCCCCGACTTCGCCGCCCTGCACATCAACACCTCCCTCGTCCTCCCCTCCCCCTCCGGCTGGGTCCCGCAAAACATCGTCGACCCCGCCGCCGCCGAATCCGTCCGTCGCAAGGCCAAGATGGCGCCCCGCCAGTTCGCCCGCGTGCTCGAGATGCACCTCATGTCGCGGCTCCCCGACGCCGTGCGCCCCGGCATCGCGCCGCCCGAGGACGACGACGGGCCGGCGGCGGTTCCCGCCGCCGCCAAGGCGACCAAGGAGCAGCGCCACGAGCTCCGGCTGTGGAAGCTGATTGTCGGGCAGCGCATCACGCGGCAGAACAAGGACGCGCTGGGCGAGCTCGAGATTCCCGCGCGCATCAAGAAGCTGGACGAGACGGTGGCGAGCGTCGCGTTTGATTATGCGAGGCTGCTGCTCAAGGCGGAGCCGTATGCCGAGTTTTTGGGAGGGGTGGAGAGGGGGGGCAAGAGGAAGGCGGAGGAGGATGCCGAGACGGTTATGGCTAAGAGGCCCAAGACGGACTGAGGTGTTGTTGTTGTCGCTATTTTTGGTTGGTTTGACGGGGAGAAGGGGGGATGATACCAGTGAACGGGAGGGTCGACGGGGCGTTGGGTGTCTTTTGGGGTATTGATTTGGCTGGGGCTTGGAAAAGGACGAGGGGGGGGGGGGCGTCTGTTCCGTAGTCATCGGCAGCGAAGCGTTGATATCATGGACGGGGAGCTCTTGGGGTAATGGCCTCTTGTTGTTGGCGGGTGGATAGCAATCCATACACGCGTACATCAGTCAACATTATATTGCATTGCTTTGCCAAAGCCAGCCTTCTTACCAGACAACTTGGCAGACCTGACCTTGCCGTTTATGATCGACGTTCTACCACCCCAGCTGATGGTAATGGACACCAAGCACTGCCCCCTGAGAAAGCCAACACGGAACTCCCGTCATAAATGCTCACGTGGGTATCTGGCTCACAAATACACGACCGTATCAACAACACCCCAAAGAAAGCGATTTTGCCCTTGATAGCCACGCCACGCCTGCCTTGCAAAGTTACGGACTCCCTACCCAGCCCAAGCCATGCCCATGCCATGCCCATGCCCATGTGTCTATATGCTCCAATGCGCCGATATAAGCAATACGCCCCCTCCCTCACAAAACAATGATACCCTATCCCCTGTCCCCCTCCTCCCCTCCCCCAAACGCCATCCCCGCCCGTACTCTATCCAGGATACCCCCAACTCCCATCAATGCTCCCCCTTCGCCCCCCCTCCCCCTCCAGAAGAAACCGTGCGTTTCCCTAAACTCTTCTTTGTCGCCAGCTTCAACTCCAACGGATAAAACCCTTTCGCATTCTTCCCCCAACTCCCACCCCCCGCGGGGCGCTGGTCAATTTTTTGCCGACATATCGGACAGATCCGCTTGCTCATGTCGACGTGCAAGGACGAGTGCAGGCATTCGTTGCAGAAGAGGTGACCTATCACCCACGCAAACAGTCAGTCAGCAAACCATCCGGCGGGGGAGGGGAGGGGAGGGGAGGGGAGGGCGTACCGCAATGCGTCACCGTCAGGTTGGTCACGTCGTCCATGCAAATCACGCACTGGAACGCGCTGAGGCGGATCTCATTCTTGGGCGGGGGTGGTTTGGAGGCGAGGGGGGGGATGTCGGTGTCGACTAGGTCGATGATTTCTGAGGAGGGGGAGGCGGGGAGGGGGCCGAAGAGGTCGTCGTAGTTGGGGTCGTCGGGTTGTTTGCGCTTTTTGGAGGGGGCGGTGGTGGTGGAGGAGGAGGAGGGGTTGGTGGTGGAGGGACGGCCGGAGCGGCTGGAGCGTGGAGGCGGCGGCGCCATGAGGCGGTCGAGGAAGTGCGCGGAGGAGAGGGAGTCCGACGAGGTTTCGCGTTTGGGGCGGCCGGAGGCCATGGGGGTTTTGGTGGTGGTTGGGTTTTGAGGAGAGTGGGAGGTGGTGGTGCGTTGGTGGTTTGGTGGTGGTTGTGGTGAGATTTATTATTTGGTGTTGTTGGGTTGAGATGGTGTTGGCGGCTCGGCGCTTCTGGTGTTTTGGGGTTGGCAAGGTGGCGGTGGGGTCGTGCGCCTTTGGTTCTCGCTGTTTCGCTGGGCCGTGGAAATAAGAAACAACGTCGCTTGGAAAGGGACAAAAGGCGCTGGTCAATAGAGGTCGAAGACGGTGGAAGATGATTAATTTCAAGGGTGACGGGGGGATATTTGGCTCTGGAAGACGTAGGTTGAACGCCCCGGGGACGGGTGTTAAAGACTCCACGGGGCACAATAGAGGAGTTGGTTTGGATATTGGTTTGGTGGTTTGGTCGTGGCAAGGTTCTCTCTCCTGCCTCCTTGGCCAGATCATACCTGTATTTACAGATCCTTGATCTTCTTCGGACGGTGTCAAAAAGAAAACCCACTACCCATTTGCCTCGGCAATGCATAGGTTGTCATGACTCTCGAGGAATGGAGCAGGTATTGTTGGCTTCGTTCAACAATGCACTGACTCCTGAGTACAGCACGTTACATTGGTGAACTTTCTTGCAGTGCTTCCTCGGCACTGCTTGTGGACTTGCCCCCTTCATGACATTTTTTCGCCTCTTGAAATGGCCATGAAATGGAATCAATTGGGCAGGTGATACACCTATCAGGGCTTCCCCAGCTCTATAAATGCATGGCCTGAACGGGGATTTGCATAAATCCCATGTGGGAGACCGGCAGATAAGCTGCTTTATCAGCAATCGCGGGCCAGAATCAGTAACCCCACTCGAGTCGTCTTCCAGAAGGGGCTCGAGGGTCTGGGCGACGGGGAACAGAGCTTCTCGGTGGTGCAGATTGCAGGGTCCTCTCGGAGGGGACGCTTCTGAATTTCAGGTCCACGAAAAAATGATCGCGACAGTCTTTTGCCCTTGACAATCGCCATCTCGTCACCCGTCCGCCACTAGAACAAAGACCACGCCAGGCACCGGAAATGACTGGCACATTCCGATCGAGCCGCCTGTAGAATGCTGCATCGCATCCGTCGATGTGCGGGGAGCCATGGGCCCGTGACGACTTCGACTTCGACGTTGACGTCGACACCATCGACGTCAACGTTGGCGACGTTTGTCCGCATCGCAAGACATCGCGCCGCCCACCGCCCCGCCGCCCTCTCCCGACGATGGGCTTCGACGTCCTCCCTCCTGCAGCCCACCGAGGCCCGCTTCAACGAAATCCAGGTCCAGCAGCTCAGCAAACATCTCTACGACCAGCTCTTCCCCAATGGGAGCACCACCCAGCCCTCGCCCCAGCTCGTCGAGCTCGCACGCAACCACTTGCGCCAGCATGAGCTGCTGGGGAAAAACACCGACAACTCCGCCCCCGTCGCCTTCGATCTGCCGCCCCTCGCCGGAAAGACACTCGATGAGCACTTCCACAAGCTGGGCGTCGACTCCGGCGAGCCCTTCCTCACCCACGCAAAGGCCTTTTCGCGCGCCAGTCTCCCGCCGAAGCCAAGAACATGGCTGCACCGGAGCGGGTGGACCAAGTACACTGCGGGCGGCATCATCGAAGAAGGCGTGGCCCCTGAGGGCAACATGATGTGCTTCGACACCGAGGTCATGTGGAAGGAGAGCCCATTTGCCGTCATGGCCTGTGCCGCCACGCCCGATGCGTGGTACGCCTGGCTGTCGCCGTGGTTATTAGGGGAGACGGAAAACGAACGACAGCTTATACCGCTGGGTAACGCTACCACGGACAGGGTCATTGTCGGCCACAACGTGGGCTATGACCGGGCCAGGATATTGGAGGAATACGATCTCAAGCAGACGCGGAATTCCTTTCTCGACACCATGTCGCTTCATGTCGCCGTCAACGGCATGTGCTCCCGGCAGCGACCGACCTGGATGAAGCACAAGAAGAACAGGGAGCTGCGCGACAAGATTGCCAAGGAGACAACCAACATGGAGCTGGTCGAGCTGCTGAACAACAACGCCTTTGGTGACGAAGAGGAGGAGCTCTGGGTCGAGCGGAGCTCCATCAACTCGCTGCGCGACGTTGCCAAGTTCCACCTGAACATCTCCATGGACAAGGAGATACGGGATTCTTTCGGAGAGCTGGACCGCGAGGGCATCGTCGCGAAGCTTGACGAGCTTCTCACCTACTGCGCAGCCGACGTGGCCGTTACCCACCGCGTCTTTCAAATCGTGTTTCCCAACTTTCTCGAGGTGTGCCCGCATCCTGTCAGCTTTGCCGCGCTGCGACACCTCTCGTCGGTGATATTGCCCGTCAACAAGACATGGGACGCGTATATCGCCAACTCCGAGGCCACATATAACCGACTGACAAATGGCGTTCAAGAGCGTCTGGTGAACCTGGCCGAGCGGGCGCTGGAGATCAAGGACGACGCCGACAAATGGAGCACCGATCCCTGGCTGAAGCAGCTGGACTGGTCGGGCCAGGAGATCAGGATGACCAAGGGAACAGCCCAGGCACCGTCACGCCCAGTGGCAAGGCAAAAGATGCCGGGCATGCCCAAGTGGTATAAGGACTTGTTCAAGACCTCCACGACCATTACGCTGTCAGTTCGGACCAGGGTGGCGCCACTGCTCTTGCGGCTGTCGTGGGACGGCTACCCCTTGACCTGGTCCGACAAGTACGGCTGGACTTTCCGGGTCCCCCGGGCCGAGGCGGTCAAGTACACGCAGAAGCTGATGGTGCCGTGCGACTTCTCGGACGATACCGTCCCGGCTCTCAAGGAAGACCGCGACCACATCTACTTCAAGCTCCCGCATAAGGACGGGCCCACGTCCAGGTGTGCGAACCCCATGGCCAAGGGCTACCTGGGATACTTTGAGAGCGGTACCCTCTCGTCCGAGTACGCCTATGCCAAGGAGGCGCTCGAGATGAACGCCTCTTGCTCCTACTGGGTCATTGCGCGCGCCAGGATTCGTTCGCAGCTAGTCATCTACGAGGACGACCTCCCCTCCTCGTCCACGGCCAAGTCCGCCGACGACTCAGCCCCCACAAGCGGCTTTATCCTCCCTCAGATCATCCCCATGGGCACAGTCACGCGCCGAGCCGTCGAAAACACATGGTTGACGGCATCCAACGCTAAGAAGAACCGGGTCGGCTCCGAGCTCAAGGCCATGGTGCGCGCGCCGCCCGGCTACGTATTCGTCGGCGCCGATGTCGACTCGGAAGAGCTGTGGATCGCCTCGGTCGTCGGGGACGCCACGTTCAAGCTCCACGGCGGCAACGCCATCGGCTTCATGACGCTCGAGGGCACCAAGGCGGCCGGCACAGATCTGCACAGCAGGACGGCCGCCATCCTCGGCATCACCCGCAACGACGCCAAGGTCTTCAACTACGGCCGCATCTACGGCGCCGGGCACAAGTTCGCCGCCCAGCTCCTGCGCCAGTTCAACCCGAACCTGAGCGAAAAGGAGACGCTCGAGATCTCGACCAAGCTCTACAAAACCACAAAGGGCACCAAGACCAACCGCAAGTCGCTGCACAAGCGCCCCTTTTGGCGCGGCGGGACCGAGTCGTTCCTCTTCAACAAGCTCGAAGAGTTTGCCGAGCAGGAGCACCCGCGCACGCCCGTCCTCGGCGCCGGCATCACCGAGGCGCTCATGAGCCGCTACATCAGCAAGGGCGGCTACCTCCCGTCGCGCATCAACTGGGCCGTGCAGTCGAGCGGCGTCGACTACCTGCACCTCCTCATCGTCGCCATGGACTACCTGATCCGGCGGTTCAACATCGACGCGCGCCTCGCCATCACGGTGCACGACGAGATCCGGTACCTGGTCCGCGACGCGGACCGCTACCGCGCCGCCATGGCGCTGCAGGTGGCTAACCTCTGGACGCGCGCCATGTTTGCGCAGCAGGTGGGCATCGACGACCTCCCGCAGTCGTGCGCCTTCTTCAGCGCCGTCGACATCGACCACGTCCTACGCAAGGAGGTCGACATGGACTGCGTCACGCCCAGCAACCCCGTGCCCATCCCCTTTGGCGAGAGCATCGACATCACGACGCTGCTCGACAAGAACGCCGCCGCCGCCCGCCTCGACCCGGCCATCGTCCCGCGCGAGGACCACGCCCCGAAGCTCGAGGGGATCCCCTACACTCCGCGCCCGTCGGTCATGCAAGAGCTGCGCCAGAAGGACGGCGCCACCGAGGAGGAGCAGATGCGCTTCATCCGCGCGCAGATCGTCGCCAGCGACGCGGCGCTGAATGAGATTGTCAAGGAGGTGAGGAAGACGGCGCCCCCTCCGACGCCGAGGCCGTGGAACGCCAAGAATATGCAGCCGTACGTCGCGAGGGCGAAGCTGCACCCCGTGCAGAGGGAGCCCATGTCGGTGACGGAGGCGTTTGCGCAGGGCGGGTCGGCGGCGGCGGCGAGGTTTGAGAGGGGGGAGAAGGGGAAGTGGAATTATGGCGGCGGGCAAATGTCGGGGGTGTGGGGGCGGTCGACGAGGGTGTGAGTGTAGATTTAAGGGGGGGTTGGTTTCTTTGGGGTCTGTCTTGTATATCTTGAGGGGATCTAGTATCATATGGGGAGACATGAAAAGGCTTGGGCTTGGGCCGGGGCGGGTAGGGGTGGGATGGGAGGAGGGGAAAGGTTGGGTGGGTGGGCGAGTGTACTATCATGAGACGGAGTTGAGTTGTTTTCCGGCGGCATGGATGGCTGGGGGGGTATGGGGATGGCATTGGGAAGGCAAAGGGGCTTAATGGGAATACTCTGCTATGTGTCTGTCATTCATCGGGAAATGCGAATATGTGCAGTAAGTATAACCGTTAACGGCGATTGAACATGGATTTCGAACCAGCAAGCAAATAAGACGGCAGGGGAGAACATCATGTCCCCTGGTCAATTCTCGAATTTACACGCGAACTCATCGACGGCACGTGCATCCCTATAGGACCATGTGTACACACAAGCAATGCCCCTGATATATACAAACCCAGACTCGCCCAGATATATCAACACATATCCAACAACCCACCCCTCTTATCCAACCCCCCCTCCCTCCCCTCCCTAAAGCTTATGCCTCTTCCTCCCATCCCTCACCTTGGCAAACTCCTCCTGCGGCACGCCACTCACAAACCTCTCCAACCCCGCCAACACCTCCTTTACCCCAGCCACCTCCATCCTCTCCCTCTCCGGCCCCCTAATCAACTCCTTGATCCCCAACAAACTCTCCCCCACCAAATGCCCCCCAAGCCTCTCCTCAACCTCCCCCATCACCGCCCTCTCAAACCCCTCCTCCCCCTCGACATCAAAAACTTTATTCACAAACCCCACCCGCACCAAGTCTTGAACTCCAACCCGCCGACTCATAATCAGCGCCTCGTTCGCAAGCCCCACGCCTAGCCGCTGCACCAGCGCGCGGCTGGCGCCGCCCTCGGCGACCAGGCCGAGGGAGGAGAACGGGGTCAGGAGGAAGGTGGTGGGGTGGGCGTAGATGAAGTCCGCATGGGCGATGAGGGCGGCGGAGAGGCCGATGGCGGGGCCGTTGAGGGCTGCGATGAGGATTTTGGGGTGCGTGTAGAAGGCTTGGGTGATGTTGAGGTTGTAGGCGAGGAAGGAGCGGAGCCAGTGTTGGCGGGTGTCTTCGGGGGCGGAGGGGGATGGGTCCGTGAGGGCGGAGGGGGTGAGGGAGGTGACGTCTGCGCCGCTAAAGGGGGGGGGATGTTAGTGGTGTGGGGGTTGAGGGGGTGGGGGAAAGGGGGCGTACGCGGAAAAATAGCGGCCTTTGCCGATGAGGAGGGTGATGAAGACTTCGTCGTGGGTGGCGACCTCGCGGAGGGCCTGGGAGAGGGCGTAGTATTGTTGCTGGTTGAGGGCGTTGAGCTTTTGGGGGTTGTTGATGGTGATGACGGCGACGCGGCCGCGGTAGTCGGTCGTGATTACGGATGGGGAGGCCATGGTGGCGGTGGGGGCTACAGGAGAGGGCAATGGGAGGAGGCAATGGGGGAGAAAAAGGGGTCACGGTGTAGGGATGCACATGGCGATGTTGGACGGTGGTTTTGGTGGTTGATGGAGATGGCGATGTCAGCGTGTAAAACGACATCCGGTTGCCGAGGGGGACGGAACCCCACAACCGTTTTTGGGCCATGCCTCGGCTCCCCGCACGCTCTCGCATCTTGTCCTCGAATCTGGATCGGGGTTGGAGGCGTACAGGCCGGGGGTGACCGGCCGGTGGCTAGGGTATCCGTACCTCGGTGGTCAAGGTCAGGGTTGGACGAGAACACTGTGGAAGAAGTTGATCTCGTCCATGACATTGGATGCACGCTCGTTGAAGTGCGGAGATGTCGGAGGTCATGCTTCGATGGACCGGTGGAATCTGAAGCCAAGCTTGAACCGCCCCCAAACCGATGAGAGTCCGGAACGGCGGGAGACGACTCTTCAGACGTCAAGCGATGGCCAGGAGACAGAGACCAAAGCGGCAGGTAACATATGGGCCCTCCCCGCTCCCAGATCCCGTCCAGATCCAACACAAGGGGCCCGGGACACTGCGTCTTCTAGAATGTGGAACATGACCCTTTTGGCGACCGGCCGCATCAGACGTCGGCGACCAGTCCGCGTCGGGGACTTTGACCCCCCCCCCCCCCTCCTCTCCTCACGGCTGCAGCACCCACACACCGTCCACACACATTCTCTCTCTGTCAATGTGAGGAGGGGACGAGGTTTGTAGATAGGTACTCAACAACCACGCGAGAGCCACGACTGTGTCAGTCCAGATGGGAGCCATGGTCCATGGCTGTCCTCCCAGGTTAGTCCCGACATGCCCCCGAGGCGAGTGCAACAACAACAACAACGGGCCATCGAATGCGGTGCGGTGCGGCGTTGCCTTGCTGCCTCTCTGCTCGCGGTGCGGCGTTGCCTTGCTGCCTCTCTGCTCGCGGTCCGTCCATCGTCGTCGTGGTCGTCGTCGTGGTCGGGCCCAGTCATGAGAAAGTGCCGTGGCTGTCGGACATGGCCCGGGAGCCCGAAGGACCCCAAGGCAGACGGCAGTCAGGCAGACCGGTCACCGGCACCGCGCGAGGGCTGCACGAACACGCTGGCCCGCCCCTCTCATGCCATGCCACTGCATGCAACCATGCCAAGAGAGCGTGGTTGAGGTTGCGGTGGACGTTGGACGGGCCATGTCGCACCGGGGGACCTTGCACCTTTGCTTGCACCTTCTTGGGAGGGAGACAAGTCCGTTGGGTCGAATCCTCCAGATAAAGGGAATTCGATACAGACCGGCGTGGGGTCGAGGTCCCAGGAATTTGGAGGAGGGGAGGGAGGCCAGACTGGTCGCCCGCCAGTTTGGCATTGTTTGGGGCCCCGGCCCCTGTCGTCGTGATCTCGTCCATGTCCACGGCTGCTTGATGCTTGGGTCTGAGCGCAAGGGCGCGGTGGCCCCTCGAGTCTCGACGATTCTGTCAGTCCTCGAGCGTCGGAGTCGAGAGTCGAGAAGGGAACAGACCCAGATCCTCGACCATGGTCCCTCGAGCCAACAGGTACAACAACAAGAACAATCGAAATTGTTGTCATCTATACCGAGATACCTCAATACCTACGGCCTACGGACCACGCGAAAGGAGGTGTCATGTCTTGCTGTTGGACCTTGGGAATCGGCTCGGTTCCAATCGCGGGCTGAAATTGCAACGAAAAAAAGACCTCGCAAGGCAAAGGCAGAGAAGGGTGTTCGGTCCCAATCTTCCCCGCTGCGAACTGCCACCCCTCTTTCTGAACAGGAAATACTTGTGAGCACGGCCAAGACCATGTCTCGTCAAAATGTGATTCCAGGCCATATGGTTATGACAAAAGCCAGGAGAGTGAAAGAAAAACATCAAATAAGGAATCTTGAACACACTTGTAACTTATCAAAAGTTCACACTGCTTTGCAAGCCCATCACAGTTCAGAAAACAGACGTCTTGTTCTCTCCCTCTACATCTACGCGAGGTGCTGCATATATTTCTTGTCACAGCCCCTCCCGGCCGCACGGGCCAGCGGGCTGCATCTGGGGGAGACAGGCGGGACCCTCTGCGCTCCAGTGTTCCATCGCCCACAACCTGTGCTCCCAGTGCCCACCCGCACCACCAACGCCCAACGCCCCAGCACCCAACGGCTCGCTGTTGCGCCTTTTCCCTGGGGCTTCGCTCACTGCCCGCCCGCTGGGCCTGTTCCCCCCCCTTCGTGCAAAAAATAATCGGGCGAATTGCAACCTCGCAGGCTCATTTCTCAACCACACGCGCCGAACAATCCATCAACCACTCACGTCGTCCATTCCGACTCCCTCCCTCGTTCTCTCACCAAGTCGTCAAGCCGTCAAGCGCCCGGCCAAGTGCGTGCACAACAACGTGTACCGCGTACGACCACGACGAAGACGACCGACAGACGACGGGACCCATCTTGGACCTCGCTAACATCGATCGGCCTCTCCCGCTTCCGCTAGCACACACATACACACACCAACACTCCTTTGATTCTCAAAGAGCCCCGCGACCGCCTCGACCTCCGACATCGATACCCCCGACGCGAGCGACGCCGCCCGACCGACCGACCGACACCGCGCTGGATGGCAACTGGGTCATGATCTAGCCGCCAACTTGGTCCCGCGTCATCGCCGTCGCCGCCCGCCGCCCGCCGCTCGCTGCCCTCAAACATGCTAATGACACAGACGCCTCTGTCGGCACTCCAGGGTCAGAATACTGCGTCCTCCTACTCCGCGGCCTCCTCCGCATCCACCGCTGCGCAACCGCAATCCAAATCCACCACCGCGTCCGTGTCGCTGGCGGACCGCGGCACCTACACCCCCTTCTTCTCCACCTCCACCACCATGAACGGCATTGCCGCCGCCCCACCCCCGGGAACCATGTACGTGCGCGCCCTGTACGACTACGAGGCCGACGACAGGACCAGCTTGAGCTTCCACGAAGGCGACATCATCCAGGTCATCACTCAGCTCGAGAGCGGCTGGTGGGACGGTGTCATCAATGGCGTCCGAGGGTGGTTCCCCAGCAACTACTGTCAGACCATCCATGGCGGCCCCGACGAGGCCCCCGATGCCGGCGAGAATGGGGATACCGACCACGTCGACGACGACATGGACGAGCAAGACCTCTATGACGAGAGCTTCGATGACGATGAGGGCTCCGACCAGGACGATGTCGAGGGTCTGCCCATGGAGGGGACGGATGGCGACAGGTCACGCGCCGATTTCTGGATCCCGCAAGCCACCCCAGACGGCCGGTTATTTTATTACAATACTATGACGGGTGAGAGCAGCATGGAACTGCCGCTCGAGTCGCCCTCGTCCATGTCCGAGACCGGCCCGCGCGATCGCATGACCGTAAACATGCCCGAACGCACGAGACCGCCACCCGAGATCATGGCAAGGGGCATGATGCAGGACGAAGGGGACGAGTCCGATGTCAACTCGGCGTCCGAGCTGGAAGGGGAGGCTCTCATGAATGCTTCGCGCGGCTCACTGGTAAGGAGACCTTGGACCCATCAAGCCCCCCTTTCCGAGTCGGAAGCTTACCGCGCATCGTCGCAGCCTGTCCGCCGCAACGTACCTGGCGATGGACTTTCCCCGTCCGTGTCCATGGACTCGATCAACGGCCAATCGCCTGTAGTACGCGTGCGCGCCGACACTTTCCCCACCAGTAACTTTACCAGCCAGACGCCCATGATAGCCTCTGCCACCTCCTTCACCAGCGCCGGCTTCAGCCTCCCGAACGCTGCCTCCATCCCCCGCTCCTTCTTCGACGACGGCACCACCCCGCCCTTGACATGGCACCGGCTGGTCAGCAACATGAAGAAGGCGATCGACCGATACCGCGATGCCGTCGAAGCCGAGAACCGCTCCGAGTATGTAGCCCGCGCAGAAGATATCTCCGACCACCTCCGTCTGCTACTTGCCGCCGGTTCCGGCACCACCGACAACCACTCGGGCCAGCCGTCCATCATCTCTACCAACAAGGCCCTCTATCCTCACTTTCGCGACATGATGTCCAAGTTCTCCAAGCTCGTCATCTCGTCCCACATTGCCGCCGCCGACTGGCCCAATGCCGAGTCAGTACAAAAATGCCAGCTCGAAGCCGAGGGCGTTCTTCACGGCGTCTACAGCTACGTTGAAGTCGCGCGCCAGCAGCGAGGCGAGGATATCCCCCGGCTGTTTCCAGGCTTCGTCATTGGGTCCAACACGGGCGGGAGCTGGCAGAACAACGGACTGGGCCCGCGCGACCCCATCGCCTCCAACTTTTTGGAAGACGAGGAGGGCACGACGGAGCCCACGGCCTACCTGGACGGAAAGCTGCTGGAGAGGCTCGACGAACAAAAGCGCATGCTTGTTTTTAGCATCAGGGAGCTGGACAAGCACCTCACATTCTCGGAAACGTCCATCACGCCCAGGAAGCACGAGGTTCTCGGAAACGCCGTCTGCGGCGCTGGAGGCAAGGTGCTGGAGATCTTCAAGCCCTGGATCGCCATGATCGAATCGATTGACCTTTCCTCGCTCGAGAACAGCTTCAAGACACCACCCTTGAACGATTTCCACATCAGCAAGCAGAGCTTGTACGACAACATCTCTGACCTGGTGCTGGGCTGCCAAGCGGTCTCTGGACCCCTTGCCGACGAGTGGTCCGAGGTTAGGGGACAGGCGCTTGCCGAGCGGCTGGAATATGTCAAGACGTGCGCAAAGGCCCTCGAAACCAATGCCTCGCACATTGGCTTTGTGCTGCAACTCCTCTCAGAGCAGGTGCAGATCAACATGCAACAGCCCGACACGCGGCAACGCATGGATATGCCCCAGCCAGTGAGGAGAGAAACCATGCCTTATGAGCGGGCACACATGCGGACCGAGTCCAGAGGGGGGCTACTCCCCAGACCTGGGCTGCCCATGTCGCAATCCTTCACCGAGGGCGAGATGGTGGCGCCGACGAGTTACTCTCGGAAGGGCGACCCGTCCAAGATGAAGCGCTTCTTTGGAGAAGACCCATCGCCGCTCGTCGCAGCCCAAGCGGCGCCGATCGATGACACACCCGACTTTCTCCGTCTGGACTACGAGAAGGATCTGTCCTGGGATCTCAAGACGCCTCAGCCTACCGTCAAGGGTGGTTCCCTCTTGGCGCTGGTCGAGCAGCTGACGAGGCACGACAAGCTCGACGCCAACTTCAACAACACTTTCCTCCTCACCTATCGGTCCTTCACCACGGCCCGGGAGCTCTTTGAGCTGCTGGTCAAGCGATTCAGCATCCAGCCACCGGACGGGCTGACGCTGGCCGAGGCCGATCAGTGGAGGGACGGAAAGCAAAAGTTGATCCGGTTCCGTGTGGTTAATATCCTCAAGAGTTGGTTCGACAACTTCTGGATGGAAGACATGACCGACGACACCAAGCAGCTGATGCGCGACGTGTACAACTTTGCCAAGGACACGGTCAAGTCGACAGAGACGCCCGGCTCGGCCCCCTTGATGGCGGTTCTGGACCAGCGGCTCAGCGGCAAGGAGGCGAGCCGTCGCCAGATGGTGCAGACCATCTTTTCGCAGAACACACCAGCGCCCATCATGCCTAAGAACATGAAGAAGCTCAAGTTCCTCGACATTGACGTCATTGAGTTTGCCCGCCAGCTCACCATCATTGAGTCGAGGCTGTACGGGAAAATCAAGGCCACCGAGTGCCTCAACAAGACGTGGCAAAAGAAGGTGGGCGAGGGGGAGCCCGAGCCGGCGCCGAATGTCAAGGCCCTCATTCTCCACTCGAATCAAATGACCAACTGGGTTGCTGAGATGATTCTCAAGCAAACCGACGTGAGGAAGCGAGTCGTTGTCATTAAGCACTTTGTGGCAGTAGCAGACGTAAGTTTTGTAGGCGTGGTTGAAAGGCGGACTGTAACTGACATGGCGACAGAAATGCCGAGGACTCAACAACTTCTCCACACTGACTTCGATCATCTCAGCGCTGGGAACGGCGCCCATTGCCCGGCTGAAGCGGACGTGGGATCAAGTCCCACAGCGCATCCAAGCCACGCTCGAGACGATGCGGAAGTTGATGGCCAGCACCAAGAACTTTGGCGAGTACAGAGACGCGCTCCACGTCGCGAACCCACCCTGTATTCCCTTCTTTGGTAAGCCCCTTTCTGAAGTTTGTGGTAATATGCAGTACTGACACGAACCTAGGCGTCTACCTCACGGATCTCACCTTTATCGAGGATGGAATCCCCTCCATCATCAAAAAGACCAACCTCATCAACTTTGCCAAGCGGGCCAAGACGGCTGAGGTGATTCGCGACATTCAGCAGTACCAGAACGTGGCCTACTCGCTGCAGCCGGTGCCCGAGCTCCAGGACTACATCCTGAGCAACATGTCGGCGGCCGGCGACGTGCACGAGATGTACGACAAGAGTCTGCAAATAGAGCCACGCGAGAGGGAGGACGAGAAGATTGTGAGGTATGTGACGCCACGCTCCTGATCCGAGACGCAGACTTGCTCACTGCTTGTTACAGAGTCCTGGCGGAATCTGGCTTCCTCTGAGTCGCCCTGCACCCTGACCATCACAACAACGTCGACGACGAGCCACTGAAGAGCATCTGATGACGAATTTTGACGAATATCCGAGACCCATGACCAACTTTTTTCTGGCGATTGCGGCGTACCAGTTGCCACGATACAAATCTTTAATGCCACCACGGCAATCTTTAGACTACCCTTTCGGCGGGTGGGAAAACGGAGTGGAGGAGGAGAGGAAGGAAGAAAGCCACAACGCCCTACATCATACCCCGACAAAGTCGACGGGACCCCAGACAACCCCCACCTGGAAATGTCCGTTGCAGGGGCGCCGAGGAGAAGGGGACGAGGCTTCCAAGTCTCAACGGCGAAAACACATCACAGAAGAGCAGAGCGAGCGAGCGAGCGAGCGGGAGTCACGCGGTACCTGCTCTTATCTACTACCTACCTATATATTTCCACATACACACAACACACACACACACACACACACACTCGGACCCTTTTTTCTTCTGCGTATATTAGAACTGCCAGCGGACAACGGGCGGGAGGGAGGGAGGGCTGGCGATGTCGCACAAACGATGATGATGATGAAAAGGGCTACACAAATGGGTCGAGTGCCACGGAGGAGGGGAGGCAGGACGGGACTGGGAAATATGGAAGGGGAGGGGAGGGTAGTAGTAAATGGACGGGATTTGATGACATGAGACGAGACGAGATGATGTTCGGATCTGGCTTGAGGAAGAAATATCCGGGGTATTGAGCCTCCTACCTGTATGTGTGCATGTGTTTGTGATCTTGGCAGGGCTGGTAGTACTGCTCTCTCTATCTCCTCCTGTCCGCGTCGGAGTGGGCGGTGTCACGAAAATGTCAGCGGTGTTCGATATCCCACCAGTTGGGTGGGACCTGTTGAGGAAGCGAGAAGCAGCAGCAGCAGCGATGGCGATGGCCAAGCAGAGGCTATAGTGGCGCGTCGCGGATGCCTTTTGGTGTTTTGGGGGGCGGCTTCTGGGAATGGACTGAAATTGATGGCTTTAGTCTTGTTATCTTTACTTTTGGTGCCTGCTTGCGTGTTGGCTTGATGGTCGTGATGATGCCCGTCGTGATGGGCAGGTGAGCAACCCCCTTCCCCCCCTCCTCTCTCAGACCTCAGTCAGCAGAAGGGGGGAAAAAAGATTGATGCCAAACACCGTTGCTTCCCGATCCAATTCAGACAAGAAGAAGACGGACGCCATCATCGTCCGGATGGCAAGAGAAGGGAAGAAAGACCAAAAAAAAAAGCTGCCCAGTAACAGGATTGAACTGTTGACCTTCGCATACCATGTATTGCCTGTGAAAGGCGATATTAGTACGACGCTCTAACCAGCTGAGCTAACCGGGCGGGGTTCTTCGGTTGTTGTTGAAGAGGAGTGCGGAAAGAGTGTCTATGATCAAAGCAAGCAGGGGGGTCGTGGCATGACATCTACATCACCACAAACACCAAAAAGGGGATGGGGAAGGGGCGTCCTCCTTCCGGGTCTTCTCTTGGATTGCCTCATAATGGCTTGGGCTGGAGAAGAACGAGGTTGGCTATCAACGTCCGTTGTTCCCTGGAGATCTTGAGAGCCTCTCTCCTCCTGGCACAATTGTCAGGCGGAGAGTAAGGCATCGTATCGTCAGCATACTTTTATCGTAGGTAGTGTACATATGCGTCCTGGTATATGGGTATGATGCTCAGTTATCCGTCTGCAGGACAATCTATCTCTCGCCCTCGCGTCGTTTATCCATCCTCTAGACAGCAGAGATCTGTGTTCTCCCTCCTCAGACGAAATCCAGCAAGCAAACAAAAGAAAGAAAAAAACAAAAGGGTATCCTTGTACTACCTCCCTCCGTTACAAACTATATCCATCAACTTCAAACCGCCAGCCCATTCTTCATCCCACCCACCCCGTTCACCACCTCCTTCTTGTCAACCCCATTCACCCCCCCATTCACCTCCTTCTTCACCCCATTCACCCCATTCACCCCATTCACCCCATTCACCCCCACATCCACCCCATTCAACACCTCCTCCCTCCCCCCCCCATTCCTCAACCCCCCATCACACCCCCCCAACCCATCCACCTCCCTGACCGCCGTCAACATCTTGGCCGCCGGGCTCTTCCCCATCTTCTCCCTGTCCATGAGCGCCAAGAAATCCGCCCGATTCTTCTCCACCGCCTTCAAGCTCGGCGAGAACGGATTCCTCTCCTTCTCCTGCTTCTCCTCGCCCTCGTCGTCCTCGGGATCCCTCGAGCGAAACCCATTGCACCCCCCACTCAAACTCCCAGCACTCTGCACGACGACCCCATCCACATCCGTCTGCGCCTTCCTCAGCACCATCGGCTTATTCTCATTTCCCCCCACCGGCTTCATCGTCGCCGCCTTGACCAGCCCCGGCTTCGCCTTCGCCAGATCGCCCGTATCCCTCCTCTTGATACTCTTCTGCTCCTCCTTGTACGCCGCGGCGCTCGACCTCCCGCGATCCTCGCTCTCCCGCCCCCTGTCCACGCCAATCGCGCTCTCGACGCTCTCCCCCCTCTTCAGCGCCGCGAGGGCCCTTTCGGCGGTGTCGACGCTCTCAAACGCCGCGCCCAACAACCGCTTGCTCCGCTTCCGCGCGCCGACTCTTGCGCGCAACCCCCCGCGGCTTCGCTCCTTTTGCTCCAGCGCCAGCCACAGCGCGCGCATGATGTCCCACCCGTTCTCGACGCGCCTGGCCAGCGCGTGTCGCTCCCCCGGCGCCAACTCCGCAATTTCACGCTGTCCTTGGACCACGCGCGCGAGGCGGATGTGTCGCAGCGGCTGATTACCCCTGTCCACTTGCTTAACCACGCCCTTGAGGGTATACCCGACCGGTCCAAAAATCGCCGCGATATCCTTGAGCACGAACCCCGTCACTCCCATCCCGACGCCCTTGACGAACCCGCGCACGCCGTCGTCGCGCGCCCCGCGCACGGGGAGCCGCACGAGACCCGTCCAGCCGTCGTAGATGCCGTAGACAAACTCGTGGCCGGCGGCGCGCAGGCCCGACTTGATGCCCGTGACGCGCGTCGGGCGGCGGACCGTGTCGTCGCCGTAGAGGCGGGGGGCGTTGTGGAAGCCCTGGGCGAGCGCGAGGGAGAGGTCCATGGGCACGCGGGCGAGGGCGCCGGCGGTCTTGGCGGCGCCGCGGCCGACTTCGTGGACGAATTCCTCGGCGGGGTTTTCCTGGGAGGCGATGGTGGTGAGGGTGAGTTGGGTGTCGCGGCGGCTGAGGTTGCGCGAGGGGTTGGTGCTGGTGCCGAAGGGGTGGTCGTCGTCGTCGTCGGTGTCGTCTTCGGTGAGGTCGTTGTTGGTGTAAGGGGCGGGGTCGGGCAAGTCGGGGGAGGCGTGGTCCTTGCCTTCGATGGGAGGGGATCCGTTGATCTCCAGGGTGGGAGGGGAGGATAAAGCGCCGTTTTGCTCCGGCTTGTGACTCTTGCGCTTGCCCTTGGCTGCCGCCTTGTCCGCGGCTTCCTTTTCCCGCCGTTTCACATTCTCCTCGTGCTTCTTCTTCTTCTCATCATGCTTCTCCCGTTTCTCCTTCTCCTGGTGCTTGTGTTTGGCGAAGCGGTATGGAACGCCGCCGATCCCGCTAAACACATTGCCGGCAGCCGAAACAATAGACCCGGCCAGCCCCGTCACCGGCTCGCCCGGTCCCTCAAAGTCGTTCCACTCATTATGCCGCAGCAGCCGAAACTTCTTATACGACACGGCGCCGCTGCTGACGATAAAGGTGGCGGCCGCGGCACTCAGCCGCAGATTGGTGTTCTTGAGCTGCCACACAGCCACCCGGTCCTCGAGGATCGAGCAGCGCATCGAGTTCTTGCCCGACAGCGCCAGGTGCTTGTGGAAGGCGCGGCACGCATTCTCGGCGCCGTCGCCCTCGGCCTCGATGCGCTTGGCGATGCGCTTGGCAGCCTCCGACGCTTTTTCGGTCAGGCAGAACTTGATGCCCTCGGCGAGCTTCTCGGCCGTCAGGTCCTTGTACGGCACGGGCTCCGGGCCGGCGCCGGCGCTGCCAACCATGGCCCCCCAAAAGTGCTGGTCGCCAAAGAAGGGCACAATCATGGTTGGCTTGCCCAGCTTGAGCGCGATGGCCGTGGTGCCGGCGCCGCCGTGGATGACGCACGCGCGCACGCGGGGGAACAGCCAGTCGTGGGGGATGTTGTCCAGCATGAAGACGTTTTCGGGGATGTCGAGGCTGTCCTTGCCGAGGCCGCCCCAGCCCTTGGACACGAGAGCGCGGACGCCGGCGAGCTTGACGGCCTCAAAGATCATCTCGGTGAAGCGGTTGGCGTCGTCGACGACGATGGACCCGAAGCCGATGTAGATGGGCGGCTCGCCGGCGTCGAGGAACTTGGTGAGGGCCGGGGGCGGTTTGAAGGAGGAGGCGAGGTCGAGGAACACGAAGCCGGCGACGTCAATCTCGGAGCCCCAGTCCTCAGGCTTCGGCACTAGTCCCGGACTCCAAAGGTACGTAAAGGGGACGTGGAGGCGATAGGTGGCGCCTGGCGCCCATAGAGTCGACACTGGGTCGAGACCCAGAGTCTTAGTACGGAATTCGTTCATCAGATCGCCCAGGCCTTGCCATACCATGAGCTCGACGAGGGGGTACGAGATGAAGTTTGTCTGTTTTGCGCGTGTCAGCATCAACCACCCCACCAACAAAAAGGAGGACTCACGTAGCCTGGATCGACATTCGACTTTTTGATGCTCGCCAGCGGATGCGGAAAGGCCTGGGTGGGGGTATAGGGGAAAGTAAACATGAGATGCAGCGGGATGCCCAAAGCCTCGGCGCAGTGGATGTGGGCGAAGCTGGGTGGGTTGGCGATGATGGCGTCAGCCACAAAGGGGTTGGCCTGCTCCATCATCTTGGCGTTGCGCATGTTCTTCTCGTTGTCGGTGGCGTTGATGCAGGCGCGCCAGAAGCCCTCAAACATCTCGGCCATGGAGGCGCGGCGGCGGCCAATGTCGCCCGACTTGACCGTGTCGAGGGTGGGGATCATGCCCGGGTTCTTGACCATGAAGGACATGAGCTCGGCGGGGTCGCCGCCAACGGAGAAGAACTCGAGACCCGAATCCTTTTCGACAAAGTCGCGAAAGGCCGGGTGGGTGGCGATGCGCACGCGGTGGCCGTACTGCTCCTTGAGGACCTTGCCGACCTTGAGGAAGGGCTGGGCGTCGCCACGCGAGCCAATGACCATGATGACGATGTTGAGCTTGGGCTGCCTGAGGGACTCGGGGATGGGGCCGGTGAGGGAGGGGTCGATCTTGGAGGCGTCCTCGCCGCGCTGCTCCTCGGTGCCGGCGATGTTGTCTTTTTTCAGGGGCACGACCTTGCGGGCGGCGGTGCCGAGGGCTTTGGCGAGGTATCCCGTGTTGCTCGTGTCCTTCACCGAAATGCTAAGGCGGCCGTCGCGCTTCGAGACCTTGCCGCGGGTGTGGTAGTTCTCGTTGCCGACACGAAAACGGCGGTATCTGTTGCGCTCGGAGCGATGGGTGGAGTTGTCGTCCTCGTCGGACGAGGTGGACGAGTCGGTGCTCGAGGCATAGTCGTCCGGGCCCTCGGAGGCGCGTTTGGGCTGGTTGACGTTTGTCTCTGCGCGCTTGAGCTTCTGGTGGGAGCCAAAGGTCTTGTCGTTGGAGTACAAGCCGGCGGCATCGCTGGCGGAGCGTCCCTTGGGGGCTCCCCGTTCGGGGTTGCGGTCGTGCGGGCTCAGAGTCCCGGTCCCTCTCAAGCTGGCAAAGGGGTCGCCGCTGGAGCTGGCTCGGGTTGGCGCTCGCGACGCGGGCTGTGGTTCTGGTGTTTTGGCAGACCTCGGCGATGTGGGCGAATGTGTCTCGGGGGGAACTTGGTAGGGGTAACCGACGTGGCCCTGGTCGTCCAAGGCGAGGGTGGCTTCGCGGCCATCGGAGAGAGTCGTTGTTTCGATGTGAAGCTCGTCGCGACCGTTCGAGGGCGTGATGGAGGGGATCTTGGGGTTGAGGGCGGACATGATGGCGGGTCCGGGGGGCGACGATGCCCGTCGAGTGTGGAGGTGGTCTTGTCAGTGTCGAGGTCGGGGGCTCCCAACGACAAATTCTTGAGACTCGAGAGAGAAAGGAGCGTCCCCTTCACAGGTCTGGGGAGCTGGAGCTGATTAAGTTCAAGGCGTCGAGTCGAAAAATAAACCAAAGCCGAAATCCGATGCGGTCAACCTCATCCGATGTTTGTTGACGCCGGGTCCGGAGTCGGGTGCAGGGTCGGTCGCCTGTGCTGTGTGGCCTGTGTGGCCTGTGTGGCCTGCAAGGAGTCGGGAGTCGCCCACAACAGTAAGCTGGTTCGGTTTTGGGGTGTTGGTGACGGTGAGAGTTGGACGAGTTAAAGCTGGGAGCTGAGTGAGCTCCCAACCTGACCATGCCGGTTGCGACAGAGGTACGTGATGTGATTAATGATATGCAGAGGGGTACTACTGTGGTGTCGAGGCTGGGCTGTCGTAATCAAATAATTCCTTGCTTTCCTGCTTTCCCTTTCCACAAAGAAAGAGAAAAAGGTGGTCTAGACTTTTTGTCCAAGGAGGAAAAAAAGATGCGTCGTACCTGGCACCAGCCCAACGCCCATCGATCGATCCCCATAGGCTTAAACGATTGCCCTGTTCTCTCCTTCCTCATCATCATCCAGTTTGGGCTCAGCACGGCAGAGCCAGGTACCGCTGACCTGCATGACATCATCCAGTGAGACCACAGCGCACGTCGCCAAGCCCTGAGCGTGTGGGCAGCACAGCGCATGGCTCCGCTGGCTCCGCACCTCCGGCCCGTCCAGAAATGGTGGGTCGGCCAAAGCCTGGAACATCAGCGCCAAGCACCCACATCAAGGCCTGGAAGGTCCCGTGTCTCGGCGTCGTCTGTGATGGATGGACCTCGGTTGACCCGACACCATCATCACCATCACCACCGGCAACGGCAAATTCCAAGGCCCTTGTGGATAGGAGACACCGGGCCGAGAGACGAGGAGACGGCAAGCTCCGTATCCTTTTTATACGTTCCCATGGACCTCGGCGTTCAGATATACTTGACCTCAGTCCGGACTCTGGATGGAGACATCATCACCAGCACCAAAGCGTATGCTACACGATTGGACCACCCGTCCCGTCTAACCCTCCTCGGCGGACCAAGTACCTGATATCTACCAAAAGGAGACAGAGCAGTGATGAGTCCAAACCACACCACACAGTACAGTCTGGTGTACACCACTCCCCGGAGTCTCCTGAATCCCGAACCCCATTCCCCAAGACAAATGGAAGTTACCTATGGAACCACATGTTGACCTGCCCTCCGACAACCTCCGCCTCGTGACCACGGAAACCAGTCACATAGCAATCATTTTCTTTTCTTTCTTCTTTCACCATAGCTCCCGGCGGGGTGTATTTACCATGGGTAGCTATACTCATAGACAAGAAAAAGTGCCCCTGATCCATGCTACGCCTGTCCTGTGCTTTCCCTCGTGATCAACAGATGCCCGCTCCCTTATTATCCCGCCCCATCCCATACCCTCCACCCGTACCCTTCACTTATACCCTTCACCCCCCCTACCAAAACTTCCCCACAGCCTCCTCCTCCTTCTCAAGCAAATCCTGCCCTTTCCTCACCCACTCCGCCCTGTCCGCCCCATCCTTACTAAACCCCTCCGCGCCCGCCAGCCTCGCCAACCGATCCCTCAACACCTCCACCTCCCCGGGCACCTCCCCGGGCACGTCCTCCCCTCCCAATCTCGCCAACCCCTCCATCAACGGACTCCACCACCTCTCCTTGACCGTCGCCTCCGCATTCGCCGGCAACACCTTCGCCCACCTCCCCACCGCCGTCCACAAAAACAGCCCAAAGTTCGCCGCCTGCACCAAGAACGGCGCGTTCTGCACCACCCACTCAGCCAGCTCCCCGTCCTCCATCTCCCGCAGCGAGTCGAGGTTGGGAAACACGGCGTACTGCACCTCCTCGAGCGGGTGCTGCGACGCGAAGAGTTCCGTGCCGGCCGCGTCGCTGGCGAGGATCTCGTCGCGCAGCCACGTGATGGCGCACGCCTTGAGCGACGAGAAGACGCAGTTCTCGAGCAGGTCGTAGAGGATGCGCAGCCGGTCCTCCTGGGACGGGTCGGCGTGGAGGACGGCGCCGGCGAGGGAGATGGCGGCGTTGCGGACGTGGAGGCGGGGGTGGAAGACGGCGACGAGCGTGACGAGGTGGAGGTAGCGCATATAGTCCGATGTTGTGTCGTCGTCGGCGGCGTTCGGTTTGGAGCTGGCTGTGAGGGTGGTAGTGGTGGGGCTCGAGAGGCGGTTGCTGTGCAGCAGCCAGAGGCCGATGGTGACGAGGGATTCTATCGTGCCCGAGGACTCGCGGATCTGGTCCTCGGCGTCTTCCTGGAGGAACTTTTGCAGAAGGAGGTGGTGGTCGGGGAAGATGTGCATCTGCGGGAGGGGCTGGTCGGCGTCAAAGACGGTCTCCGAGAACACCCAGTAGGCCACGAGGGAGACGCATCCGCCCGTCGAGAGCGCGACGTCGTCGGGACCCTTGGCGTCGTCCGTCTTGGACAGCGGGTTATTGGCGACTGGCCCGCTGAAAGATACCTCGAGGAACTTTTCGTCGGCCGAGTTGATTCCAAGATCCCTAATCAGTGCCTGCCGTCCCACACCAGTCAGTTAATGTCTGGAAGCAATCGAGACCCAAAAGAACGTACCACCAGCTGCCCAACAATCGCATCCCTCTCCAGCAACTCCTGCTCGTCCCTAAACGCCGCCATCACCGTCTTCCGCCCCGGCACTAGCTTCTCGGGCGCATAAAACTCCACCAGCCTTGCCGCCCACCCCATCTCGTGGGTATTCGCATACGTCTCGAGCACGCACGTCGCAAAGCTCAGCAGCAGCTTGTTCTGCATGGCCAGCTCGGCCGCGTCCTCCTCCGCGTCGTCCTTGTCTTCGGCCTCGGGGTCGGGCGCGTTGGTGCGGCCGCGGTCGTCGCCGTCCTGCTCGAGGTTGGCGATGTTGACGCTCGACTTGCGGCTCGGCAGCGCCGGCCGCCGCCGCCCCGACAGGCTGTGCACGAGATGGATGACGGCCGCCGTCACCTCCTGCGTGGGGCGGTACGTGTTGTAGACGGTGTGCAGCGTCTGCGCGAGAAAGCGGCTGGGGAAGCGCGTCTTGATGCGCTTGTGCAGGATGCCGAGCATGCCGAGGAGCGTGATGAACTGCTTCTCCTTGGGGGTCCGGGGGGGCGGAGCTTGTGTCTCCTCGTCTTCTTCTTCATCTTCGTCGTCGTCGGAGCCAATGTGCAGCAGCTCTAGGGCTTCGAGGACCTTGAGGATGACCTCGCGCGGGTTCCCGAGGCGGGCGATGGTCTCGAGGCAGGCTTCGGAGCCGGGGAGGTTGACGAGGTTGTAGACGAGGTCCCAGCCGACCTGCTGGGTGAGCTCGGCGTCGTGGAGGATCTCGTCGAGCGTGGGGAGGACGTCGACCGAGAGGTTGGCCTCGATGATCATGAGGTAGGTCAGCGGGTCAGTCGTCGGGGGGCGCGCATCGCGGATCGCGGCGATGGCTGTCGCCACGGGGTCGCCGGCGGGGGCGGGTTTCTCGTCGGTCATGCTGGTGTGGTGTTTGTTGTTTGGTGGTGATGTTGGCGTGGTGAGATGGACGGAAAGGGGGAGCTGTCGATGGGAAAAGAGTGGGAAAAAGGAAGCTGGTTTCGATCTCTGTTGCTGCCTCGTAATCCGGGGGGTTTGACATCAAGGTGCAGGAGGGTACCCCGCACTGGGAATCCACTCGCGGCCAGTCTTGCTCAGACCTCTTTCCTCTTGCCATTGCTTTTGGCCAAGGTTGTATTTTCAGAGCAGCTCCAGAGCCTCCTTTTCTCGGAGAATGACCGAAACCCAACTTGAAACTGTCACTTCCTCTGTTGAATCGACCCTCCAACATCTCTCAGGCTCCAGATATCACCACAAAAGGGAAATGGGGTAAACGACGTCATCGGTTTCTCCCTTGTCAATGCCATATTTTGCCCATGGCATTCTGCCACCACGAAATATATCCAGCATGGTTGAATCTATATACACACGTATACACACGTTGGATCCTCGCATGAAATATCCTGATCCCCTTGTCTGTAAATGTCAACAACCTCAAAATCAACCTCAACGCCGAGCCATGTCCAGATCCAAACCCATCGCAAAACGCCCCCAGTACCGAGTACAGGCACATATATGATATACAGACAGCGCCCCCTACTCGTCCTCCTCCTCCTCCCCCTTCTCCCCCGGCCCAAACCGCTTCTTACTCCTCAGCATCCAGCTCCAATGCCCCCAGGGATCCTCGGCTAACGCCTCCATATCCAACACATCCCGATCCTTGGGCCCAACAATCGGAATCCCCCACTCCACCGCCAACCGCGCATACTTGATAGCCGTCCACGGCTCCCCAACCCCATTATACTCGGCCGCCGCAAACGCAAACGCCTCATACATGGCGCTCTCCAACCTCTCCTGCTGATGCAAACTCACAAACAACTCCGCCATCGCCGGACTCGCCCTGCTCCCCGCCGCCCACGACGACAACTCCTCCCGCAGCTTATTAATCTGCCTGATCCTCCTATCCGACGCCTCCGTCAGCGCCTTCTCCTGCGTGCACGCCGAGCACGCGCACTCGAACCCCCAGTTGCGCTGCAGCTTGCGCAGGCGCGCCGCGCGCGTCATGACGGGGTTGATGTACGACAGCGTAATCTCCTCGCCGACCCCAATGTCCCGCGTCGCGTGGATGTACTGCGTCAGCGTCGCGTGGTCAAAGTAGTAGTCGGCGTTGGGCCGGCAGTCGTGGTTCATGCGCGCGATCTCGGGGAACACGACGAAGAAGCCGTGGTCCTGCTCGGCGTCGTCGGCGTCGGGCTCGATGTCAAAGGCGTTGGTCGCCGCGATCTTGTCGACGCGCGCGATGTGGGGGAGGTCCGAGGCGAAGTGGGTCGAGAGGCGCATGATGGCGTCGCGGTGCGTGGCGGGGAGGTTGTCGACGGCGAAGGCTTGGAGTTGCTGGTATTCTTCCTTGGGGAGGTCTTCGAAGGCGCGGTAGTCGATGACGAGGGAGACGGTGTTGGCCATGATCAGGTCGCCGCGCCGGATGGGCTTGGCGGCTACGAGGCCCATGCCCTTGCCGGGGAACTCGCGCATCTCGTAGACGGCGGGGGTGGTGCGGACCAGGTCCTGGTTGACGCCCGCGATGACCTCGGGGTCGGTGAAGGCCGGGCTGGTCGCGATGTAGTCGGCGCGCCGCGCCGGCATGACGAACGAGGTGCCGCGGCCGTCGGCGAAGTTGGTGTCGGTGAAGGCGCAGAACTCGAGGCCGGATTTGGCGCTCGTGAAGCACTGGTCGGAGTGCGTCCAGGCGTGCCTGTGCTGGTAGTCGCAGTCGGCGCCATGGGGGCACTGGCGCCGCTCCTCGGGGGTCGGCTGCGTGGTGTTGGCCTTTTGGCTCGCGGCCAGGTATTCGATGTCGGAGTGGCAGGTGGCATCGCCGTCCAGCGGGTGCGCCCCGGAGCCACAGACCGTCCCGAGGTCATGGTGGTGATGGTGGAGGGGGTGTTGGTGTTGGTGGTTGCTGCTGTGGGCCAGGACCAGCGAGGCTGTCGCCAGCGGCAGAAATGAAGAGAGGAGTCTCATGGTGAACCGCGGTCAAGAATATCTCGCCCAAGAATAAAAAGGTTGAAGCAAAAGGAGGACAGCGGGAAGGGCGCCGGGCAAGAGAGCGCGGCCTAGTACTTATTCAGGCCGGCAACAGATCTCCGAGCTCCAGGGGCAAAAAGGTGCGTAAGGCTTTCCGGGCAACACGCACATGCAGCCAAGGCCTGCAATCCTTTGGTTTTGGCAATGCGTGTGGGGAGCGTCACATCAAAGTTGAAGCGTTGACGACCGGGGATAGCAGCTGCTTTGATGCCTCGAAGTCGACAGGTCCAAGGAGAGCTTCCAGCTCCAAGGGGGAATGGGACACAGACAAGCCACGGGCGCGTCGTATCTGTAACTTTTGACCGCAAAAAAGAATGGGCGAGATGAAGCTGGAAAGAAACAAACAGTGTTGACCTAAATTAGGTCCGAGCTGGCGGTTGGAATGGAGCGCCCCTCCATCGAGGCGCCCAAAGACCAAAAGCTCCCCCCCTATCCCCACCAAAAAGCATGTCAGAGCTGTGTCGCAGGATGGACGCCAAGACGCGGAGCCCCTGTCAGGCACAGGCCCGAGACCCCTGTCGGAAATGTTTCATGCCAAGAAGCGTTTGCGCTGACGCCTCTGTTTCAACTCTTCAACTTCATCGCCAGAAGGTCGGGTATTCTTTCCGCTTCTCTTTTCCCTCTTGTCGCCCTTGGGCATGGAATCTGCTGGGACATCGTACTCTGCTTGTTTTTTCTTTCATTTCCAACAAATATCACACCCGATAGACAGCCAATGCTGCCCAGCAAGCAACCAACGATCCGTCTCTCGCGTCATCATGTCGACGTCCACCGCAGGTGATTTTACTCCCTTCAAGCGCCCCGTCGTCATTGGCCGTCGCCTCTCGCCCTGCGTCACGGGCAAGGCGGTTAAAATCCCCGTGCCGCGGACTGGTATGATCTTGAACCACATTCCAGATTTTGATGCTTTCGGCTCCTTGTCGACCGAGGGGGCACGGTAGGGTTCAGGGTTCTTGTGACGTACGAGAACAAAGTGTCGTTGGGAGGCGGTTGACGACGTCGAAATAAGCTCGGATTTATCCATGGTGGCGTTGAAGGGATGGGGAATGCTGCCGTGCTTGGCATGGGATGGATGTTGTCGACGTCGAGGGAGTCCAAACAACCCCTGCCAAGAAGTTCACCCATACTCTGGGAAAAAAATCGTTGGATGCAATGTATTCACCAGCTCTATGCTAATCTATAATTTCCTAGCCACGAACCCAACCACCATGCCCAAAGGCCCCAGGACATGATCATTTCTCATCAACCCCTTTTTCCAAACCCGTCGTTGCCTCCCGGTCCAGAAACCCCCCATCTATTTACATCCCCTTTCCCCCCAAGTCAAGTCTCTCTCCCCATTTACATGGGAATGAGATCCTCACCAGGCACAATAGTACCATTGAGCTTCGCCGCCTTGTGGGCGCGCGCAAGCATGCCGTAGCCAGGGTAGTACTTGTCAAGGAAGGGGTACAGCTCAGCGGCACCGGGAGTCTCGCGCCAGTCGCGCATCAGGTCGCAGATGATGGAGAAGAGCGAGACGACGTTGACGCCGGCCTTGAGCATCTGCCAGTTGCTAATGTCGCGGACCTCGGGTGTCGTGGTGCCGCTGGCCTCGAGGTTGGCCCAGACCGAGTAGCCCTCGGCGCGCAGCGAGCGGGCGAGGAAGGCAGTGCACACGTCGGTGACGATGCCGGCGATGATGATCTGCGTGCGGTTCGTGGCCTTGATGGCCGCGCGGAAGTCCGAGTTGTCCCACGCGTTGACCTCGCCCTGGCGCTGGATGAAGGGCGCCGTGGGGTACCACTCCATGATCTCCTGCGGGAGGAGGCCGTTGGGGCCCGAGTCGGCCGAGGAGGTCAGGATCACGGGGAGCTCCTTGAAGACGGTGCCGAGCTCGGCGTGGGCGAACATGTTTTGCTTGTAGAGGGTGGGGTCTGGAAGGGGGGTTAGTGGTTGTTTGGTGAGAGGGGGGTGGGAGGCATACCCCAGTCGCGAGCCATCTGGTAGAGACCCTCCTGCATGTCGAGGACGACGAGGACCTGGAATGGTCGGTTAGCTTTGATCGAGATGGCTTCAAGGCATGGCAGAAACTCACAGCATTGTTCTTGTCGAGTCTCTCATACTCGTACTTGTCGGCAAAGGCCGAGCCCACCAGCGAGGCGGCCGAGACGAGGCCGGTAGCGACAGCGTTGAACTTCATCTTGAAGGAGGTTGAAGGGGGGTACAGAGCAGGATGCTTTGTGGTGAAGCGGATGAAGTCGAAGTCGAAGCTGAAGCTGATGATGAAGGTGGTGGGTGAAGAAGAAAAGAAACCACATCTCAACCGGCCGTCCTCATCGTCTTTATACCCATCCTCATCTCCATCCCCAGAGCCTCATCCCCTCCCAGGCATCAACACCAAGCAACCATGCCTCTCCTCCACCGCTTCCACTCCGCACTCTCCTGCACAACCCGCCCCCCGATAGAGTAGGTACCTGCCACCATCTCCGGACCCGTATGTCGTCAAGGTCCGCATCGCGCCTCCCGACGCCGCCCGCCCCACCGTTCGTTGTCCACCAAGCAGCCGGCCCAATACAACCCCCGACCGTCCCTCGTGCTGAAGAATACCGGCTGGAGAGGTAGGTAGGTACCTTGTTGGCCCCATAGAACTCCGTCCGCACGCCAGGGCAGAGAGGGCCCCCGTCCCGCTGGATGGAGCACGGGGTTACTCAGCGAGTGTAGTATCGGCCGGTGGTACTGGGTGTCGATCTCTTTGCCTGGTGATCGGGAGGAGGAGTAAGAAACAAAGTTGGCGGGGCATGTGTACGTCCAGCGGGACGTCGTGGAACCCAGCCCATCCCGGAGGTGTGTCTTGGCTGGGTGGTGGGAATTGGGTTCCAGGGACCTTACCTAAGCCCATGCCTCGCTTCATGGTATGCCCATACCTTCTTCGATCTCTGACTTTCCCATAGCGGGATGCCGAGTGCGGGCCGGGGCAACGTGTTGATGCAGGTCACCGATGGCACGCCGCCGCCCCGTTGCGGTGGACGGGGGTGGGTGTGTCAGCGACGTTGATACCCTCGAGTTTGTTAGCTTAGGCAGCAAGAATATATCTCGGCCTACGGGCCCGCTACTCTCCCCGGGCCAAGCCCTCGGGTCGGGACGGAGCACGCAGCGTCGAGGCACAGCGCGGCATGGAAGGATTGCAGGAAAGGTGTGGTCCGGTAGGTATGCAGTTCAGTTTGTGACTTTGGCATGTACTTTGAGTTTTCGACATCAACAGAACTCGGTCTCAAAGAGCTTCCCAGGCCGACATCTCGAAATTCCCAACCATCTTGTGACCGTTAGCAACCCCTGCCAAATCACAACCACCGGCCTATTCCCCTCCCGCGAAGGCAAAAAAAGTGCGGTGAATATATCTTCCCTCGGCTCTCCATCCCGCAATCACGGAGTTTCAGGAGTTTGTGCGCTCAACAAGGTCAACGATGTTGGCCACTGCAACCCCGCGAATATTTTGTGCACATGCCCATGCTGGGGTAGTATTTCCACATGGGAACCGTGGAGAGCGCAGATGGGCTGTGGGTTCTCAAAAACAATTTGAGTTGTGCCTGGAGCGGATACACTCCACCAATCCACGATGGAAGAAATCAATCTCCTCCTCGTGGACTCGAGTCCCCCTCTCCCGGCGCCGGAGAGGGGGGATGATTCAGCAATGCAACGTCGTCGCTGCCCGCCGAGGCGCGCCAAAAATTTCCATTGCGGATGCCCGCCATTTGGGGGGATATGGAAGATGGGGTTTTGCGCTTTTCGATCTTGGTTGTGGCGGTGAGGGGAGTGCTCGACTTCCCGTGGAGGCTTGGAAAACTTGGAAAGAGCCGAAGTGCGTCCTGCGGGCAAGTTGGCACGAGGAAGGCATCATGGACACGAAGGAGTTGACATGTCCGGAGGAAGCACTCCGCTGAGTGTTGTGAGAAAGTTAAATGCAAGTCAACCCCCGAGGACGACTTCTATCGTGTATGTACAGAAAGCACCAAAACGCCATGAATGCTAATCTTAAGTATGCCTCGTTGCAACCCCTATTTTGAACCCTCAATACGCCATATGATGCTGTCGCTAAAAAACCGTGTGTCCAAGATCCGTGTTGCCAAAAGCTTCTATCTTCCAAGTTGTCATTCCGTCATCATTCATCAAAAAGAAAACGCCATTCCTTCCATGCGACCAGAATCCTCAACTTATCCAGACATCAAAGTGAAAAAGGTTCCTATGTCATGATCCAAAAACTCCCATCCCTTGCCTTTCCCATACCCAACCACCGCCGAAACTCCAGAAATGACCAAGAAACCAAGTCCCTAATACCATACTACAAGAAGATCATCCCAATTCCTCCTTCCTTTTTCTGCACCCTTCTTTTTGGGGTTTCTGTTTTCTCCTTTTTTATTTTCTCCCCCTTCATGTCCCCCATCTTGACCATGACAAGTACAAAAGAAACAAGTTTGCGCATCCACAGATGCTGTCATCACCAATATGTGGTGTCAAACGAATCCAGAGACAAAAAAAAGTCCCCGGATAAGTGTCCGTGGCCACGATCGGTCCACGTCTTCCTCATCCTCGCTCCCGGCCTTCATCGGCCGCCGTTCGGGGCGCCACATGCCGCTCGGCTCGGCGCTTGTGGCGGACCCCTCATCTGTTTTACCGTGTCCGGGGAGTTCATCTCTGCGGTTTCCTCGCAAATCCCGTGGGATGCAAAGCCGCAAAGAGAAGAGGAGAGAGTGTAAAAGAGTTCAGAAGAACGGCATCACAATGTGACTACTGTGAAGGGGTTAGCCATGTGCCGGGTAGAAGCTGGGCGGACTCGAGACTCACCAATTCATTCAGTTCTTCCACGAGCGGCGGTATGGGGCATGGATGATGTCGCCCTTGCTGGTGACGACAAGCTCGTGAGAGATCTTGCCCATGGCGGTGAGGTGGTCCTGGGCATCCTGGATGTACTGGAGCGTCTGAGGGTCGTCGGGCTGGCCGTATCCCTGAACCAAGTTCTGGAGAGCCTTTTGGTGGTCATACCACGCATCCCACTCGGCGTTCTGAAGCTCCGCCGCCTTGGCGGCTTCAGCAGCGGCCTTGGAGGACTTGCGGGAACTCGACTTCTCCTGGCTCGAGGACTTCTCCTGCACATCGCTCTTCCTCTTGCGGCCACGGGTCGAAGTCGTCGCGGCGACGGCGGCGGGCGGCGAGGCAGGCTGAACAGGGACACCATTGTCGTTGTGCACGCGGCGCATGTGATCCCGGAGGTTCCACTGGCGGGGGAAGCCGTGGCCCGGCTGGGCGCGCTCGCATCCCTCATAGGTGCACAGGTACGGCTTCTCGCCGTGGCCATGCATGGCATGGGCCTCACGCTCGTGGCGGAGCAGGCAGGCGGTGGAAGAGAAGCGGGCGTTCTGGCATCCCTCAACCTTGCAGCGGTAGGGCTTCAGGTGCGAGTCGACGAACTTGCTGTGGGGTGGTCAATGCTGTGGTCTTCAGAAAGGGGGCACCGGAAAACGTACTCGTAGTTGCACTTGAGCTTCTCGGGCTTGTGGTTGCAGGTCGTCTCGCCCTCCCACGGGCAGTGGAAGAGGCCATCGGCCTGGGGGTAGGCGTTCTTGTACAGAAAGTGGTCGCGAGCAGTCTCGCCCTCGCCGCTCATGCGGCGCGAGCCGAGGGCAGGGGGCAGAGTGAAGGCATCTTGGCTCATGAAGGAAATCATGTTTCCGTGCACATCCAACTTGCGGCTCATCCTGATATCATCCAAAAGGTAAGAAAGTGTCGCGGGGGAGTGCGAGCCGTCGGCCACAACATACCTGGGTGACTGGCCGGGAAGGGCGGGCGAGTTGGAGTTTTGGCTCTCGGCCGGCGAAGAGGCCGAGGGCACAGCGGACCACAGGTCGTCCGAGACGCCATCATGAACACCGGGTGAAGAAAGCCGCGAGTCGGCAGGGCTCAGCGAGCCCCACGACTGCGGGGAGCCGACCAGACCGGCGTTGAAGATCTGGGGGTTCACGTGGGCAACGGCCAAGTCATTGCCGTATTGCAGACCATCCGGGTATCCCATCAATCCGGTGTAGAAAGCAGAGCCCGCCATGTGGGGCGAGACGGCAAGAGGGTCGAGCTCCTGAGCACCGAGGTATTGCGAAACATCCATGAGGCGGCCGCTCTCCTGATAGGCATTACCTGACATGTCAAGCTTTGACATTTGCGAAGACGTCTGCGACAGAATCGATTGGACTCTGGGCCGCATCTTCTTGGATGACGAAGAAGCCTTGGAGCTCCTGTGCTTGTGGCTCCCGGCGGAGCTCCGCGAGGTCATGCGGCGCATGGGCTCAGCCTTGAGAATCTTGCCCTCGATGGGGCTCCAGGGGGCGCTCAGATCATCACCGTGATCGGGCTTTGGCGTGATATGTCCATAGGTGTAGAACTCCTCGGTCTCTCCGGTGTAGTAGTCCGCGGCATCCGTAAACTCTGGGAAGTTGTGTGGTCCCTCGGTCGTCGCATCCCACGACGAACCGGCCAGGTCCGCGGGTCCTGTGTGACAGAAAGAAGAAAACATCCCGGAAGCAGTGGAAGAAAGCATGGGTTGGCCAAAGCTGTAGTCGCTGGGGGTTTGGTTAGTGTGCTGCTCAAACAACGATCCGGCGAGAAGTAGGAAAATGAGGCAAAAGGAAAGCGACAGCAAGGAAATGTGTCGGCACAGGTCAGATGGCACAGCTTAGCAACCTGCAGGTTCAAGGTTAGTCGTGGCAGTCTACAGCGAATGTAGGAGGGCTCGACAAACCAAGACTGAGGGTAGCGCAGGTGTGTCCTGGCAGGGCGAGGCAGTCCGGAATCCATGGCAAGATGAAAGAAATTGACGGTCCAGCAGAAGAATCCGGTGAATCTCACTTTTGGGCCATGCCAGGTCCAGTGTCCAGTGAGGTGAAGAAAAATGTCGACGTCGAGCGAAAATCATCTGAGGTCTGTAGCACCGTCAAGATGTTCTGTGGTTTCTCTCTCTCGGCCTGAGCGTGAGATTCTGTTTGAGGCAATCCAGGAACAAAAAAGAAAAACCCAGCGGGTTGTTGTCGTCAGAGCAAAGACCATCCATGGTGGGCAAGCAAGCAATAGGCTCGCGGTGGTGTCGATGTCAAGGCAAGATGTCCAGGCTGATGAAGAAAATTTGTCGAGTAGATCCAGGTTGTCGTGAGCGGAGAGATGACCACTGGGCTGCGATCTCGGCGTCCTCCCGAGACTTGGTGGCTCTGAAGTGGAAAGCAGGCAAGAAACAGGAGAACGCGATCTGGAAGCAAGCTCAACAGATCCTCGGGTCGTGTCCATGTGTCGAAGTGTCCTCTGTTGAAAAAAGTCCTCTGAAGTCCTGAAACTGTCATGTGGTGTCTGTCCTGTGATGTCCTGAAGAAAAAGCCTGGAAAGCTGGAAAATGAAATGTCCTCTGAGCGCGAAGAAAGCAATGAACAGGTGGTCTCCATGGCAGAATGATCCTAGACGGCGAGTTGTCTTGTGTGTCGATGAGTCGGTGATACTTACGATCAGCTCCGAAGAGTCTGGGTGTGATAATAACGTTTGGTGGACGGGCTAGCCTTTGCAGGTATGACCCTCCGCCCGACCCGGAGTGAACCGGGCCGGGGTTGTCGCCGCCCGGACGGCCGTCCGGCTCTGCGGAATCCAGGGGAAAAGTGCAAGTCCATCCATGGAAAAAAACGAAGTCCTGGGCAAAAAAGAGTCCGGCGGAAGTCAAGTTGGCTGTTTGTCCTTGTGTCCTTTTGTGGCCGGCGGAAAGCACGGTAGTCCAGGGGGGTCAGGGGCCGACACCTCACTGAGGGTGGCTGTGACCAGGCGAGTTGGTTGGTTGTTGTCGACGAGCAAATGACAGCATAAGAAAGACAGGATTTGATTCGCAACAGGAGTGAAAAGCACAATGGACCTCCCAAGGAACAAATGAAAACAGCTCAAGTACCTCGAGGGGGTGTGGACCTCGTCCAGCTCAATGTGGTTGTTGAAGCCGGGCATGATGAAAGTCTCACTCCGCGTTCAAATAGCAAGTGTGGCAGTTCAGTCCAGCAGTGGGCAAGCAAAATCCGTATGGCAAGCTCAACACAGCGGGGGAGGGTATCCCGGGCGTGGAAGCGTCAGATCCTGGGGGTGTGCAAAAGAAGAGATCCTTTGGGCTGGAAAGGGATGATGTCGTGCAGAAGCCGTCCTACTGTTCCGGTTTGGCACAGCAGCGAGAACTTCTGGGGGCGAGAGGTGACGTGACGAGAGTGACGTGGTCCAAGATCCAAGGTGGGAGATGGGAGAAGAGAGCAAGCAGTCAGTCCTTTCTGTGCTGGGGGCAGGACAGGAGGAGCAGAGCAAGAGCAATGGTGGGGGAGAAGTGGTATAAGAGGTGGTGACGATGAGGCGTTGGGTGTGGTTGGTGATTGTTGGTTTGGTGGTGGTCCTGGCGGGTCGTTGGGCGTGAGGCGGCGGGGTCGTTGGGCTCTGAGAGATGATGTGATGAGAGTGATGGTGGAGGAGAAAAGCCAGAGGGGAGGGTTATCGTTGGGCAGAGAAGGAAGGGGTTTGGGTTTTATTCACGCGCCTTCCATCCGAGCCATCGTCGACCCCTCTGACCCCCCTGGCTCGAAAGTGCTGAAATGGACGTGGCCCCGCTCCAATTCCCCCTCTGCCGCCTGTCGTTGGCCCGTTTGTCGCATTTTCCTTGGAAACATCGTCGCTCTCACTCTCGCTCGTCTCGCTCTGCTGCATTCATTTTCCCCCGGCCGCCGCTCCTGCGACCCGTCACAAAACATTGGTGTGCTCACGCTGAGCTGGCACGGCAGTCCTGCACTCGTCACTGGCCGTGTTGTGCATGGCGGCAGCTCACACCGCCAGAGGGACCCCCTCTTCCTTGGCCTGGCGTGGTGCTGGGTTGGTTCAGTGTCGGCGAGCAGGCGACGGGCGGGTCGAGGGGAGGGCATTCCGGCCTATCAAGCCCGATGACGAGGGCTAACCGGCGACAGCAGCAGGGGATAAGCTGCACCTCGACTTGCCAACGCATCAATGCAGATACCCACTCGACCACCACTCGACCACTCAACCACTCTACACACCACTCCTCCGCGTTGCGCGAAATAGACACTCTGCGACGAGACGACGCTGGAGCCGTCCGGTCCGAGACCCCGCGGCCCGGAGCCGTGACGAGCGACTTCCCCTTGGACGACGGGGTCACTCCTGATGCTCTGTTGGAAATCAAGAGGGTGAAAAACTACTGGCAGACACCGCAGACAAACAGCAAACTCACCAGGTCGCGGGAAGGGGAAGGCGGGAGGAGGGGGGGGTTCGATGCTGTTCCTCCTCCTCCGGGGCTCAGGCGGCTCGGCCAAAAGAATCGCGGCCGCTGACAGCTGGACCGTCTGTCTCACCCATGGTGTCCAGCCAATGTCTGACGGCTCGACCGGCATGATGCATGAAGACGTGGTGCTTCAGCCAATATGAACGAGGTGGCCGGACACAGCAACCTGAATGGACAACCATCGACCACTGACCTCCAAAGTCTCTGCAACCATCGGTCTCGACCGGTCTCATCAAGGACATGGACAAGACAACAGTCCAACGGACTGCTCGGACGAAACGCCGAGTGAGGGGAAACCTGCCGCCGAGCCAAGCACCTCGAGAGCCAAGTTCCTTCCAAGCCGACTTGAGCCCAGAGGGCCTCATGTGCCAGAGCCTGATGGCCAGCAGTCCTTCACAGAGGTGGCGGCAAGAGCGGGTTTCGGTTGCTCCACGCGGGCCAGAACGTCGCCCGGCCCTGCTTGAGACTTGCACTTGGATGCAACCGCCTCAGTCTAGACGCACGCGGCAGCAACCTTTCCGCAATGTCTGTCCAGATATTAGCTTTGTCAAGGGAACTGAGAAGTGACTGCTGTTGTGGCAAGCCATGATTGCTTCAACGACGACCAAGTGGGAAGGGGCTGACAAACCAAGGGGCAACCGGGCATTGGAGGCAAGAGGGGCATCGAACTCGTTCGCTCGCGCGATTGCCGAAGGGTGGAATGAGGCGGATCATGTCGCCGTCTTGGTTGAAAAAGACGACCAGCGCATCCCAAGGACATGATTGTTCCTCTCGACTCGACAGACTCATCAAGCGGACTGCCCACGAGCAAGAGCCAGATGACGAACCATCGCCCGCCACCATTGACTCGTCCTCGACATCTCTGGTCAGACGAGAGTTCCGACACCCGCAGCTTGTTGGTTCTGTAGTGGACAACACATCGGCCCATCAAGCAGGCAGACGGGACGCGTGTGTCGAGTCCCACTGCGACCAAGACGACGGATCTCCGTCAAATACAGCCACGGTGGAGGTTTTCGAGCTGATGAGGACAACCCTGTCTCGAGATCCTGCTTGAGACGGAACTGGCCTGTCATGACAAGCGCTCGCTCAGTCATCGAAATTGCCGCCGACGATGCTCACAGGCCGCTCAGACACCCGAGGCGAGAGGCTCATCGACTGCCGTCAGCCTTTGGGGCAACTCCAGGTGATCTGGCACACTCTGGCGGAAGGCTTTTTCGATGCTTCCATCTCCTGATCAAGCCCTGCGCATCTGGAGCACGAACTGCATCTTCAAGATGAACAAGCAAGGGAGTTGGGTTGGGAGCTGTTGTAGCCGTTAGCTCCGTACTGACTCGACTTGGACTGGGAGCAACAAACACTTACCGAAACATCGACGGTGACGGCACAGAGACAACCATCATCCAGACGGCTGCCGACCCATGCCCAGTCCAGTCTTGAGTCTTTGCAATGTACTCTGCACTGGGCAGACAAGACACACGAGTGCCGCCAGACTTGATGAGTAGGCCAATCCGGCTCTGGGCCACCCACCTACTTGTTGCTTTCACTCGAGGGCCAACCTCTCTTGACAAACCAAGTCATCTGACGGAACGGTCATGGTGTCTTGTTCGCCATTGCCAGCTCCAGCATTCTTAGTGAAGGCAGGGGCAGTTTAACAGAACGAGGTAAGCGATGTGGTGAGGGCTGAGACGGTAGGCGAAGAGTAGAGGGTCGCGACCAAGACTGATTCTAAACGAGCCCTCCCTCTTTCGGCTCTCTGGCCTGCTGGTTCGACTTGAGGAGCCCGGGCTCATTCTGCCGGTCAGTTCAACAAGCCCGTGGTTCCTGGATTCCTTACCTGGCACGACGACATGGGAGGGGTGAGACAAGACTGAGCTTGGGTGGCTTCTACTTGCCGCGCTGCCTGGCCCTCCGAGTTTGTCCATGAAGCCTCGTTTATGTCAACACCAAGGGCATGGCGGATTCCGGCTCCAAGAAAGAAGGGTTCGGCTGTGCGACGTGAGGGTCTCCAACGGCCAGCGGCGACAGGGTTTGCTGACGACGGAGGACTGACGTATGCCGTGCGGGGGTGGGGAACGGCCTTCTTTTACACCGGCCGAGATCGATCCACGGCGTTCAACTTGGGGTGCCACCCTCGCAACACCAGCAGTGGACTCAAAATGCGACGGTCGAGATGAAGACGAGATGTTTGAGTCGGCCATCACCAGGCGGGCGCCTGTGTGCCGAACGCCAACTGACTGCGTGGTCGGCAAGAAAAGACTCCGACCGGTCTGATGTCGGGCCCGGCCCGTGAGGATGGGTCCGGTGCGGCCCGAAGACTCCACGGCTGACCATGGCAGGACAGGCTCCTGCTGCACTCACCTGGAGACGACGATGCTCGGAGGACAAGCCGTGACTGTGCATGTGCACTGTCCGACAGACCAACGCGTCGCAACGAACAATGACGGGTTGGCTGATCCTGCACCGACGTCCGTCCTTGGGGATGGGCTTGGATCCGATGTTTGTCTCCATCCGGGAGCGGGAACGGGGGTGAAGGGTGGTCCGCGGCAGTTCCCGGCAGGGATGTCCTTGGTTGGGAGTCCAATACGGAGCCCGGGTGGCTCGGGGGCGGAGGAGAGGGGGGAGGGGGGCCGCCGGAAGAAACTCGAAGGAAAAGCACGTGGAAAGGAAGCGTCCTCGGGGCGGCAAAAAAGGTAAGCAAGTTCTTGTTCCCATTGTGGTTGGGACACCACTCTCTTCAGTCGCATCGCATCGTGCGCCCGCGCCGACAGATGCGGCAGAAATATCAGGTTGGGTGCTGTGGATGCATGGCCCGGGAGGCACCCTGCTCTTTAAGGACGACGGCAGTTCAGAAGGTCCTGAAGGCAGGCCGAATGCGGAGCAGACCAGCAGAGATGTCGACGAGCACAAGAGGAGCAGAAGCGAGGGGGCCAGGACGATCGGGGACGACGTTGGGTATCGGCCGGCGACGGCACGATTGGGCTCGCGTGCGCCAGCGAAGCGAGTTTCTGCCCAACTCAGAGCTCGTCCGGACCACGACTTCGCATCGACATTCAGAAGCTCTCTCGCGCCAATCGCGTTCTCGCCCGGGGCGCCGTCGGGCGACAACACAGAGTACCTTGGCATGTCGTCGCGACTGTGGTCGCCGTTCCGCCGTGTCATGTCGGCCCAACGACGCCCTACATGTGTCGCATCCAGGATTCTGGCCAGCACGCCGAATCCCCTCTCTCGCCCCTTGCCTCTGCCCCCTTGCAGCCTCTCCTGTGCGAGGTGTTTGCGACGGATGCCGTGTCGCTCGGTCGCGAATCGTCGTCGGTCGCCTCTTGGACGTTGGCGATCCCGTCAACGCCCGACCCGACTCTGTCTCGCCGTCTGCTGCCCATCTGCCCATCTGCCCATCCCATCCCCCACCCGGCCCAGGTCACGAATCCGTCTTCGCATGCGGGTCTCTGGAAGCAAAACGGCTCGGGCGCTCTCCAGCTCGCAGGTTGGTCGCATCGCTGCTGCGGCGGACCGCTCAGCAGGCAACACATTGTGGTATCTACCTCGTCCAAGACGACGCCGTGCCGCCGTCTTATTAGTTGACAAACTGTCCAGCTGGGGCAGCATCAACTTTGCACTCAGCCCTAGCAGGAACAGCATATATGTCTGCATGGCGAGACTCCTGGATCTGGCCTCCCTCCCCCCTTTCCCATCTGTCCGGGCACACCCCCATCGTCCCAATCGAGCCAGTCGAGTTGCTTGTCCCAAAGCAAGAGACGGTTGAAGCTCGAGGTTCTTTACACTTTTAGACTCAAGGAGTCCACTCGCGAACCCGCCGCGTTGCCCCCAACCCGCTCATTAGTCTGGCCCACGGTTCCATCCCGCCGACCCTTTTGCCGTTGCCAGGCGTCTCAGAGATACATCCCAGTTGAGGCCGTCACCGCCCCCGTGGATCCCCCTTGGAATTTTTTTGAGGAGTTTTTTGGTGGCCATCATCCCAGGAGATCCCGGCCGCAAGGATTTTTCACTTTTACCCACACAGGACATCGGGGACATTGCGGGCTGTCCCCTTTTCTTTTCGGCTTTGTTTGTTTTGTGCTGTGTGCTATTTTTTCTTACCGCCCAAGGACTCCGGTTCGACCACTTCAAGCAGCCAGTCTTGAATCGCCATCCCGCACCCGCCAGGAGAGAGGAAATGGCCCATTCTGATTTTGCCTATCGGCCATCGGCCGTGGCATCCAACGATCCATGGCTCACGTCGCGCAGGTGGGAGCAGACTCTCGAACCCGTCCGCCGGACGAAGAGCTTATGTCAGCTGACCCATGGCAAAGCCCGATCTACAATGATGCATACCAGAACACCATGTTCGACAAGGGCGCCGGCCCCTATCGGCAGCAGAGGTAAGATGGCCAGCCAGGCGTGACCACCCCGTCCGAGCAGCGAGAATAACACCGGCGTCTATCAAGCGTGGCGTATCCCTCCGGGACCATGTCGTCCTACAACCTGCCTGCCGCCCTGTCCCTCGCCAACAACGGCCAGATGAACCGGTCCGGCGCCGAGTCCGTGTTTCCCCTTTCAACGCCCTACCCCCGCCCGGCACCCGGGCTGCCCTACAGCAACAGCAACACTCCCGCCCCGAGCCATGCGAGCGGCCATGCCAATGGCCACGGCCACGGCCCCAACCACAGCCACGCCAACGGTCACGGCCATGCGCATAACCAGCCGCAGAGCCAGGGACCATACAAGAGCATGACGCCCCAGGGGTGGGAGCATCAAGCACGGTTCTCGCCCACGGACTCGGTCGACGACATCATTGCGTCGCCGAGCCTCTCGGACTACTCGCTGGAGAATGGCGGCAGCGGGCGCACGCCGCCGGGGAAGGGACGGCTGAACGGCGGCAAGCCGCGGGCCCAGCGGCGTCCTTCCAACCGGGACGAGTTCGACGGGCCTCACCAGTTCCTCCAGCGCCCGCCCCCCGAGTACATCGCCATGCAGGAGCGCGAGCTCCCGCACCTCCCCACCAACCTGCTGGTGCAAGAGCAGGATAGTGTCCTGTCGCAGGTCAACGACCGGCTGTCGCAGTGCGCCTACGACTTTGTCGCCAAGTACCAGTTTCCCATCCCGCTGACGCAGGACATGCGCCCTGTCGAGCGGCCCCAAGACAGGGAGTGGTACGTACCTCTTGCTTCGCCTTATCATCCCGCATCCTAACCCTGCGCCGTAGGACCGAGTGGGTATACCTCCTCAAGCGACTGGCGACGAAGCGACGCATCCCCGCGCGCGTGCTGTACAACGGGCAGATCAAGCAGTTTGTCACGATCCTCGAGAACTCGCTCGAGATGCGCCACGCCGCCAAGCACCAGAGCCGTCCGCTCAAGGACGACCGCAACATCCTGCAGCTCGTGTCGGCCGGCCTCCAGGTCGCAAAGATTTTGAAGGATGCTCAGGCCATGGACTACCTCGACCGGCTGTACGTGTCGACGGAGCAGCAGATTCAGGAGCGGTCGGCGGCCTCGGCGGCGAGGTTTCGCTAGGCGGGACGGGAAAAAGGTGGAGCGGCAGTACACGACGCACGCGATGTGAATGAGGAGGAGAAGAACTACAGAAGGATTGAGGATGGGGATATGACAATCGCCACACTACGTCAGGGAACCGGAGGCGCCAGACCTACTACCCTCTGGTTCGGGATTTTTCCGTTTTCGCCCTCACACAGACGACCGAAACCGGAAACGACTATCGAATCTTTGGGGGCTGGTTGGTCCAACGAGCCATGATGACGGGAAAGGACTTGGAAAGCAGACGTTGTTGAGATGCCGCCGGATACCCCTTTCTACGCACGGCACGCCAACAACGGAGGGGTCGTTTTATTCTCATTTGACCGCCAAGGAGAGAGACCAGTACTGTACGAGTTTTATTATTCCTTTTTCTTTTGGTTTTCCATGGGCGACCTTGGGAGGGTGGGAACGTATGGATGGGTGGATGGACGGAAGGTGAAAGCAGGCACACACAAAAGACACCTGGGATGGACGGCGGCGGTTCGGGAGGGAGGCTTTTTGGCTTGACTCTTTACATTGCGACTTGGTTGGGCGGGCGGAACTGCTTTTGCTGCATTTGGTCGGTTGTTTTTGGCTTGTTTCTTCGTTTTAGAGTCTTGGCTGGGGGTGGTGTGGGCGGACGAATACATTTGATATTTTTTGCGGATTTTGGTCGTCTTGGATGGGTGGCAGACTTGTTTCTTGTTGCTTTTGGCTCGCTTCTCTCTCCTTCTTTTCAATGTGTGTCGCGTGCATATCTTCTTTTCCCCGTCCTGTTGGCGGTTCATCATTATCAACTCAGAAGTGTCCAGTTTTTAGACTGGCGGGTACGCTTGTCGCGAGACCATATATCCAACCCCCTTCTCATCTCTACTCCCTACTGGCCCACCCAGCCTACTCACTAGGTGCTGACCATCCCCCGATGACCAGTCGATGTCAAGGCTTTACTTTGAGTTCATTGCGAAATCGAAGAAGAAAAAAACCCAGCGGCAACTGCCGTTTCTCCCCATCCATATGTACGTGGCCCGTCCCGAGAAGTCAGAGCTGGGCAACCACAGCGCGTGGTGGCAACATCGTCGGGCCGGGTCCTCAAGGTGACACCGCGCCTCCTTGGAATGGCCATGATGCACGTAGCCCCATTGCTGGCAGGCATCTATTGCCCAGTCAGTTTTCGCTGTTGAAACTGTCGGTTTCCATTGTCATGGGGCGGAACTGCGCAGGTTTTGATGTTGGACGACAGGAGGAATGGAGATCGGGGGCGTGCTCCGAGGGGATTATGTGTCATTTTTCTCTGTTTCTTGCCTCGGGGAGTTTGTTGGTCATGCTAGAGAGTTGCGAAAATTGGACGTCATCGTCGAAGTATACCTACCCTTCCCCCCTGAGAATTCAGGGGCCCCTAAACACCAAACCCGTCACCGGGGAAATAGTGGCGTCGGTGTGTGAGACTGTCCATGTGTGCTCAGCCCTTTGAACCCCTACCAACAACAGCTATCGAATTCGACCACGTTTCCCATCCTGTGCTCAATGTCCACGCCTCCCAGCACCACAGCCAGCCAGCGAAAAAGACACCCGACACGCACACCGTCATCCAAATCCGTGTCACGGTAAACCCCCCAGTCGTCGGTATCCAAAAGCGGTTTAGCCCCATCGCCGTCTTGGCGAGACGACCGTTGACGGCCACCCCTCGTCGGTCGCCTCATCGAGTTTAGCCCCATGGCTGAGCAGCGGCAGCCGGCCTGGCCTGGCGCGTGTCGACATCGCATGTCTGTCGATTGATTCCCAGACCACGTCGGAGTCTTTTTTTCTCTTTTTTCCCTTTCTCGAGGTCAAGGAAGAGAGATTTGAAGGCAAGGTTGGACAACGACTACGACGACGACGACGACGACACCATCGGACCGTGAAGTGGTGACTGCGACACATCACCCCCACCTTGACGACCTGGGAAACGAAACGAAACAAACCGAGACGACGACGCCGACGACGACGCCCACGACGACGGAGAGACCGAACCTTTGTACCTCGCTACGCTGCCACAAGACCGACGACATACGTCGCCAGAACCCATTCCGCGTCGTGCCCCACTGCCCTACCGTCCTACCTACCTCCCTACCAGACAGAAACCGCAAACCCGGGTCGACGACGAACCACGGGAGAGCGCTGTCGGATACGAAAGGCCCGTCGCCTCCTTTTCACCTGGGGTTGCGCACCCGCACCCGCCCCGAGGACCGTCGAAACAGCGTGCGCGGCGCTCTCTGTACCTGTGTCGCCTCGTGTTTCGCGACGACGACGACGACGACGATCGAGAAGCGTCGCACGACACGAATCACCGGACCGTCCCCGGTCCCCGGGAGGACGAGACGAGACGAGCCGGAGAAAGGACAAGGGGAACGACGACGTAATCCATCCGCCCCCCCTTCACCCGTCCCATTCTTTCCGCCGACCGACCGACCGAACGACCGAAAAAACCCACGCTCACCATGGCCTCCGTAGCCTCGGCATCGCCCCTCTCGGGCTCGGGCTACGACTACCCCGGCGACTCGGCAGGCGACGCAGACGACAACAACAACCCATGGACGTTTGTCTCGATGCCCAACAGCGGGCCCAGCCCGTCGGGCGGCGGCCCCGGCGCCTTCTTCCCGAGCCCGTCGACCAGCGCCGCGCTCGGCAGCTCGTGGGGCTTCATCGGCAGCAACGCGCACTCGGAACCCGCCGCGTCGCCGCTCACGCTCGACACCGCCGACCTCGCCGCCAGCGGGGTGTTTGACGCCTCGTCATTTGACTTCTCCGCTGCCGCCAGCGACCAGCAACAGCAGCAATTCTTCATAGACCACCTCTTCCAAACGTCATCCGACAACAGCAACGACTTCTTCGCCCCCGCCTCGAGCAGCGGCGGCAACCCCTCGCTCCTCTCGGCGCAGTTCGCCGACCTCGGCAGCCTGCTCACCCCGCTCACCACCGAGGAGCAGCACGCGCTGTCGTCGGCGCTCGACTTTGCCATCCCCGAGGGCCTGCTTCTCCCGTCGGCCGACGCGCCGCCGTGGAACCCGACGGACCTCCGCGAGGCCGTGGCCGTCGCCAGCAGCAACTACAGCGGCAGCATCGCGGGGTCCTCGCCCATCTTTGTGCTCGAGGACCCGTCGGCGTACGCCATCTCGCCGTCGCCGCCGCCGCCGTCCCAGAAGTTCTTCCCGCTCTCGTCGCCGTCCGTCTCCGTCAGCCCGCGCGCGTCGCCGCCGCTGACGCACATCAAGCGCGAGGACACCAGCAGCATCTCCCGAACGACAACAGCGCCCATCACCATCCGCAAAGTCAAAGACGCCCGCGTCGGCAAGACGTCCTCCACCACAAAGAAAAAGCCCTCCCCCTCCTCCCCGCACAGCGCCAGCAGCAGCAGCGGCCTCAGCACCTTCCTCATCGTCACGCCCGACAGCGTGCACGCGCACGCCGACAAGTCCAACCCCTTCGACTGCCACGACGCGCTGCGCTCGACGCAGCGCGGGCGCAAGGGCCCGCTGGCCAGCGAGACCAAGCAGAGCGCGCTGCGCGTGCGGCGCCTGGGCGCGTGCTTCCACTGCCACGCGCGCAAGGTCAAGTGCGAGGCCGACCGCCCCTGCCGCAACTGCCAGAAGCTGCGGCTGCAGGTCCCGGCCGCCATGTGCTGGCAGTTTGACGACTTTGACGGGGTGCTGTTCCCAGAGTTTATACGCGGCCACTTTGCGCGCGACGAGATGGCGCGGTTCGTGGCGGATAACATTGCGGGTTTCAGCGGCGACGAGACGTGCGCCGTGGAGCTGTCGTCGGCGCCGAGGTTCGCCGCTAGGCTGGCGGTCAAGGCGCGGTTCTTCACGGCCAAGACGGACGAGGTGCTCCGGCACTGGCATCTGCAGCCGGGGCAGGGGATGGACGACGTGCGGGCGCGGAGCGCGGTGCCGATCGGGTTCGACCCCGACGGCCCGTCGCAGCGCGACGAGCTGCGCCGCAAGACGGAGCGCTACGTGCAGGCCATCGTGGGCGAGACGGCGTTCGCCGACGTCGTGGCCGACGCGCGGTACACGCGCATCCCGCGGACCGTGGTGCGGATCGTGCAGGAGTACGCGCAGCGGACGGACAATGCCATGGTCAAGCGCGCGCTGAGCATCTACGCCATGCACTACGTCATGACGCACCACCTGACGCTGACGCCCGAGACGGTGGTGAGCCTGGCGGGGACGGGACGGGCGGTGCCGCAGGGGGTGCCGCACATGACGTCGCGGGTGCTGAGCAGGCAGATCAAGGCGGTTATGGACGACGTGATGCGCCAGGAGATGACGAGGCTGTTTAAGAGCTTTGGGTCGACGCTGAAGCCAAAGGAGCGCAAGGGCTGGGCGCCGTGTCTGGCGGCGTTTTTGGTGCTGTGTCTGTTTATGGAGACGGTCGAGGCGGCCGCGGATACGTTTGTCGTCAGCGAGAACCAGATCTGTCTGCAGACGCGCGAGGCGCCGAGGTGGCAGCGGGCGTTTGCGCTCGAGAAGAACGCAGAGATTGAGAATATGCCGTTTAAGCAGGTGGCGTTTCAGTTTCATCAGCTGTATCAGACGCACTCGAGGGACGCTGGGTCGAGGAGCTTCAACCCGCTGCTGGATGATGCTTGTCTCGAGCCCGGCGAGCTGGACCGCGATGCTGCGGCTATGGTGATGCAGCTGAGGAGGCTGTTGGAGGAGCCCAACTGTGAGTGTTCTTGGGGTGTGCCCAGTTCGGTGCCAGTGCTAACCAGCGTCGTGATGATAGGGGGCGAGCTGGACTTTTTGACCATGGACCCCGTGTTCCCGAGCCAGGACAAGTTTCCCATCCGCAACTTGGCCGTCAACTACACGGGTCGCCTGGCGGCCAAGTTTCTCCTTTCTTTTATTGATGAGCGATATATTATCGAGCGCAACGACTGTTGATTTTTGGGAGGAGGGCGTTGGCGTTCGAGCGAGTTGGATGGCCGGGAGGTACGCATTTCTAGAGATACCAGGGCAAACAGGGCCTCGAGCTCGAGGGAAGAGTGGATGAACATGTATTTTGGATACGAAGACAGAATAGAGCAAGGCAAAGAACAGATCAAGTGCAAGGGCATGTTTGTCATTTTTAGTCCCGATGATCGCATTTTGGAAAGCAACATCGGGGTGGATTAGACTGGTTGTCTAGACCGTTTGGTTATTCTCCCACGAACGATATAAAATAAGTGACCTGTAGTGCATGGAGATGGCACAGAGGTAGGCAATATGTGGTTTTTCTTGTGTGCTGTGTGCATTGAAGGGGTTGGTTGGGCTGGGGGAGTGGTGCTCGTCTTCGAGTCCCGTCAATCAGGACGGCTGAGAAATGGATTCTGTGGTCGGTTCAAAATCAGAGATCTCGATGACAAGCTGAGGCGGTTCTGCCATCAGGAAGGATGGCCAGCACGAGGCTGTTTTTGGGGGGTTGCCACGATAGCTTGGAGGGCTGGTGGCGTTGAAGTTGGTGGTGGTGTTGGAGTGTGGAAATTTTTGCAGGAGAGAAATCTGCAAGTCGCGGTTTTGTAGCTGGTGGCGCGAGAGAAATGTGGTCCGTGCGCCGGTGGTTCGTGGTGGAGATCCACCGGCCCGAGGGGCTCCGTTGGCTGCTGGACGCGATTGACTTTCGATGCAAAACTCGACTCCCGAAATTTCTCTTTCTCTTTCTCTTCTCCTTACACTTATTTCGCACAACTAATCAACCGATCTCTTCGTATCTTCCGTTTTCATCGGTCAAAGCTTGTGCTAGAGTAACGGCCTCCTCTTCGTTGCAATTCTCCTTTTGGGGAGAATCTGGCATGTCTCCGTCACGTTGCTTCCGCGACTCGGTGCTGGTTGCCGAAGGGGTTCCCTACATTTTGCACCATATTACCATTTCATCTGCTGTGTGTTGTGCTGACTGCTGCCGTTGACGGACCCCTCGGTGTATGGAACCGCGTCTACGGAAGGTCGTTCGACGCGAGGCCGCCCGCTCGCAGATGGTCACACCAGATCTAGGCTGCAGGATGTGCCGTGATGGGTGCTGTCCATGTTCTGTCGTGGATGTTGGGTTCTGATGTCCGGAAGCCAAGCCATAGTCCATGTCTGGATGGGAACTTTTGGTATTATTCATCGTGAATCCCTCTTCTCCCCAGGGTCCTTATGACTGAGCTAGAGGCGGTGCTAGCTCTGGCAGCACCCGACCGTTGCCATGATTCCGCCCAGAGCCCTTGGCTTGGACAATAATGTCTTGCCCCAAGGCTTCTTGCCCTCTTCGACTCATCCGTCACACATGGCGCCGTCTCGTTCGTGACCCCTTGGCCAAGAACCCGGGTCTCATCCGCCGGCCGGGCTCCATAAAGCAGCCGAGAATAGCAGATGCCAGAGACGCCCAAAGAAGGCCCGGACGGAATATTGCCTTGCACGCGTCCTGAGTCTATCACCGATCGTGTCTGTCCGTTGCCGACTCCTCCCCTCCGGGCGACCTCTCGCCTGTCAACAACAGAACCCGCGTTGACGGCTACCGACACGTAGAGGGGCTCACGTACCTCAACACGGCTGTCCAAGGCAAACATATCGAGATCGCCTTCCGAGGCTCCCTCTGGACGGTTGGGCTTCTCCCGGTAAGAGGAGGAGAAGCTTATGCTCCTTCTGTCCCCCCCGAGCGTCAGGTGAGACAGGTTTGCTTGCTCGCTGACAGGCCCGCCGTGATGCAGGTCCCGCCCTCCTGGTGACTGCTGCGGTGAGGTCACCGAGGAACTTGTCTGCGAGCCACGAGAATAGCCGACCTCGGTTCTTCTCGCTCTTCATACGAGGTCTACCTCTCTCGGTGTATCTCCCGCCCTGGGAGGGGGGCGATGCTCCGTATCGTCCCAGTCTCGGGCCTTGAGGGCCCGCCCCTCGTAGGACGTCAATGGGTGCCGTGCCGGTACGAGCGTGCCGGGGCCAGCTGCCATCCCACAGAGAACGACTGCCCAGAAGAGAGAGGGGGGGGGGAGGGCCTATGCAACACATGAACGGGCGGGACCTGTGTAGCCCGAGCTATCTGGGCTCCGGTCTCGTGGCCTTGGCCAGGAGGTGGAAAGGGGGGCACGAGCGATCAACACCACACACGCATTCGCCGGCCTGGGCAACTGTCGAGGGCATGGCGTCCGCCAAACTTCCCGCATTCGGGCACCTGGGGCTGGGCTCACTCGGTGCTTCGGCGGCAGACACCCACGCGGAAGCCCGCAGCGGTGGGTTTCGATGGCGACACCACATCCTCGTCGTCGTCGTCAAGACTGACTGACTGCCGGGGCGGGCACGTTGCACCCGTCGGGTTTGGCTCTCCCTTTCTGGAACTCGATGCATGTGAGTCGAGGCTGGGGAGGGGGATGGGGGGCGTGGGAGAGCCCCGATGTGTCGCCTGATTTGTCTAGTCGCCTGGCCGTTGTCAGACGCCCGTCGTTTGTCGTCAGCACTGCCTTTGCCGGTTTGGCAAGAAGATGGCGATGATGAGAACCGAGGTCCTTGGCGTTGATGCGAATGTCATGGCTTGGGGACTCAGGGAGGTATAAAGGCGACTAGTTGGTCGTGTTTCTTGGGGCGAGAGCTTGTCTAAGCATAATCTGAGTATCAGCGACTTCAAGATACCAGCACCCGAGTCCAAACAACGAGATACTGCCAACATATATTCCTGCAACGCCCTCAAGTACCGTCAACAAGTCTCTACTCGCAACCCCCCAGCCAGCTCTTGTCGACATGTCCATCTTCCAGACTGCCTCCCGACCAACGGCTTCGATTTCCCTCCTACAAGACGCCATGGCGTCTATGACTCTCCAGGAACGCCAAAGACGATACCGAAACGCACGTCCAGACGGCGAGAAGAGAACCACATCCACATCCAGGGCCCGCCGCTGCCAGAAATCCGGCGATGACGAGGAAGACACATGCAACTCTGATCCGTGTAAGTCTTTGGTCCTATTCCTGGTCGAGTGAGACGGCTTCGGAGGATGGAGAGCATCGGTCCCTGAATCGTCCTCCCGTGGTATCGAAGCACCGCTCGAAGTAGAGCATCCCCAGAGGCGAAGTGTTGGCTTGAGGCAGTTGACAGGTCGAAACTGACAGCGAATCGGTTCCAGTGTATGGGAAATAAAGTTCCAGTTGCGGCGCCACTGGTTGGTTCGCTAGTATGCCGTTTCCGTACTGTACTCTCGAGAAGAGAGGGGGCCGCGGTTCCTGTTGTGGTGCTACACGGGAGAGGAGGGGTTCGAGGGGGGTAGCCGTGAAGGGTTGGGAAGTAATTTTAATGGGTTTCTAGAAGCGTCTGTTGTTGGGCTGTTTGCTTTGGCGCATTGAATGGCTTTCTGTAAGTCGGGGTATCTGGGTTATGTCGTTTCTGGAGTTTAGAGACGGGGTCAAAATAAATGGCTAATAGCAGAATCAGAATGGAGAAAGGAGTGAAGATGGCTCCCATTGTGGTGACATTCGAGTGCCTGGCTGACGTCGTGATACATGCGCCTTCCCGGTGGCTCTCCCGCGGAGGAACTGGATGTGAACCGTCGGCAAGAGTATCCAGGGACGAGGTGACGATCTGATGAGTGATGAGATCTTGGTTCTGTTCTTGAACCACCATCCGCATCCGTTCAGGTGGAGGCACGGCTCTGCCCAGGCTGCTGTGCCTCACGCCACCATTCAGTGTGACTCCTTGGCTCTGTTGATTTCCCTGGGCAGAGAAACTCTCACGCGAAGGATGAAGAGGTGGAAGTTGGACATTGTGGTTGTCGTTCAAGCCAAGCCACCGAGGTGAGGGCGTCGGCGAACAAGCGCTTGCCAGCTGGTCCGGCCCGACAGCCCTGGAACTCACCACAAACCCGCTCCCCACTTTTCTCCAAACACAGTGGACCCCTCCAAAGCCACAAAAAATCCAGACATTTTGAGAATTCCATTTCCGCCTCCCTCAACCATCAACGCTTGACGCAAAAAAACCACACCTATAGAAGAAATTCTACTGGAAGACGGTCAAAATGTCCAAGATTACCGTCGGTTAGCACTCCTCGCCCTCTCCCGCTCCCCAGGACGGCCCAGCTAATTGATTCCGACAGCCGGTGTGCGTCAGCACGTCGCTGATCTTCTCGAGTACAGCAACGAGACCAAGAAGCGCAACTTCCTCGAGACCGTCGAGTAAGAAGACCACGAACCCGCGACCTTACGACCCAAAATACTGACACGAAATCACCCCCCAGGCTCCAGATCGGCCTCAAGAACTATGACCCCCAGCGTGACAAGCGTTTCTCGGGCACCGTCAAGCTCCCCACGGTCCCCCGCCCCGGCATGTCCATCTGCATCCTCGGTGACCAGCACGACATTGATCGTGCCAAGCACGGCGGTGTCGACGCCATGAGCGCCGACGATCTCAAGAAGCTCAACAAGAACAAGAAGCTCATCAAGAAGCTCGCGCGCAAGTACGATGCCTTCATCGCCTCCGACACCCTCATCAAGCAGATTCCCCGTCTGCTCGGTCCCGGTCTGTCTAAGGGTATGTTTCTCTCTGCTCCCACGCCACCGGAAATCCTCAAACTAACTCGTCGCAGCCGGCAAGTTCCCCACGCCCGTCTCGCACGCCGACGACCTCTCGGCCAAGATCACCGAGGTCAAGTCGACCATCAAGTTCCAGCTCAAGAAGGTTCTGTGCATGGGTGTCGCCGTCGGCAACGTCGGCATGGAGCAGGAGCAGCTGGTTGCCAACATCATGTTGTCGATCAACTACCTAGTCTCGCTCCTGAAGAAGGGCTGGCAGAACGTTGGTAGCCTGACCATCAAGGCTACCATGTCGCCTCCCAAGCGCATCTACTAAGCGGTGTCGTTGTGGTGCTGATTGACTTCTTCAACTACCGACACTGTGGGGCATAGGACAGATGAACAAATAAATCTTGAGATGTGCTCCAAACTGATTTCTGATTGTGGCTTGTGACATGACTGCTGGCTGTGATATTTGAGCGAGAAACTGGCATCAATGATCTCGACAGATGGCATATCCGGGTTTCAACCAGTTCTATACTCGAATGTCTAAGAATGTGGAAACCCATCCTGGCGAGGATAACCACTGCTGCTGCTGCTGCTGCTGGACTCAGGACCCAGAACTGGGGAGACGCTCAGCGGCTGGGCTGTAGAGTGTAGACAGCATGTCAGGTCCATTGAAGACGTGCCAAATCTCGGAATCCGGCGACGAGAGTGCAGTCTTTGACGCCAAGGCGTGTCCCTCGAGCGAGAAGACGCAAAATGACCAGGCTCGAATTGTGAACAGGAATCGTCAATTGGAAAATTTCGAGACTCGAGGCACGGCGGACGATCATCGGGACGCTGACAGAGTGTCCAATGGGAATCAAACAGCTCGAGACGTGAAGATCACGGGCGAGCAATTCAGGCTCGGCGGCAGATGAAGCAAGGCCAAAGACCTGGCCGGGATGGTGAAGCAATCGCAAGGTCGGGCGAGGTTCAAAATCGCGAAAGACCAACGCGCAAGCCCCAGCGAAAACTCTACACCAAGCCCACACCACATCACGAAATGTCGAATTTACAAGGCGAAGAAATGTCGAGACCATCCCACACCGCGAACCTCTAGAGTCGTCGTCCGCAGCATATATGTTAAGGGAAGGATGGCCACTTTTTTGTAGGAGGCCGGGAACGGAGGAAGACCCATCGTGGCCAACGAAATTGACCAGAGTAACCCTCAGCAAGCCACATTTGTGGAGCCGCCCGAGAAACCGCGCCGTCCAAACCCTCCCAGCGCTTCACTTGGCGGTGTAGCGGAGGGGGGGAGAGGCAGACGCGATTCCTTGCTGAGGAGAAGAAAGGAGGGAGAGAGGGAGGAAGGGCGGGAGGGGAATTTATATGCGGCAGAGGAGGGCGCTGGGGCCACGGGAAGTGGAGTGCATTGGGTTTTTCTGGGTGGGGGTGGTGTGGGGGGATTGGAGGGGAGGGGTGATTGGTTGGGTAGTGATAGGAGAGATAGGCCGGGATGGGCTGGCGATTGAATGCTGCTTCCAACTCCAAGCACGGTTGGCATCGCGAATTTCTTCATCTTCGTCGTGGTCAACAGAACACGCCAACCACGCTCGCTTCCCAACCTCGCCGACCTCAGAATCCGCGTACCTCACCAACCCAGGGTTTTCCCCCTCCGCCAACATGACGATGCCCACATCCCCCGACCCCTCCCAACCACCACCACAAACCACCCCCTCCGACACCCCCCCCCAACAACGCCTCCCCAACTTCCTCCCCAACGACCCCGCCCGCACCAACTACAACCCCACCGCCCCCTGGTGGCTCAACTACTTCCGCATCCTCTCGGGCACCGTCACGCGCGAGGGGATCGAGCACTTCCGCGAAGACCGCTTCGCGATCAACGAATCCCGCGACTGCGCGCGCTGCGAGGAATACCGGGACTACCTCCTCTCCTGGTCGCCGACCGTGCGCTTCCTGCGCGAGAAAGTTGAAGCCCTCGGCGGCCGGCTCGACGCAACCAACATTGTGTGCCGACGGTGTCCGGGAAAGGTAGCGACGGACGGGTCGGTGGCGCGGCAGGCGGGGGGGTTCAGTCCGAGCCATGGGATCTTGCTGTGTGCGAATGCGGTGAGGAGTAGGGGCCATTTGGAGGATACGCTGGCGCATGAGATGGTGCATGCGTGGGATCATTTGAGGTGGAAGGTGGATTGGAGGGGGGGGAAGGATTTGAGGCATTCGGCTTGTACCGAGGTGAGCTTGCCCTGCCTGGGGGGGGAATTTTGGGGTGGGTTGTGCTGACTTGGACTACAGATTCGGGCGTCGATGCTCAGTGGCGAGTGCAGGTGGACGAGGGAGGCGTTTACACGGGGGAATTGGACGTTGACGCAGCAGTTTCAGGAGTGCGTGCGCAAGAGGGCGATACAATCCGTCCAGGCGCGGCCGGCGTGCAAGGACGATGTGCACGCGACGAGGGTGGTTGACCAGGTGTGGGATTCGTGCTATGCGGATAAGAGGCCGTTTGAGGATGTATATCGGTGAGGTCGGGGGCATATCGTCGAGGTCGTTGGGATGGCATTGCTGCTGCTGTAGGATGAATGTGTACATATTGGAGGCACTCGGGACATTAACAAGTCGCCTCTCTGGACATGCACAAAGCCTATGATCCATTCGCTGGCTAGGAATCACCCCGAGGCCCGCTCATACGACTCCCACAGAGGCAGCCTCGCAGTAATTCCAGGTCCGGTCCTATCCAAGTCGCTCAAGCCCCAAACGCCACCCATTATAGTAGTACAAAACGCCGGCAGCAATGCTTCATCGATTCATGGCATCATGCTCTCCCTCACTTGCTCCCCCTCTCGCGGTTGGTCGCCCGCTCCCCCTTGACGCAGTGCTTGATGATCCAGGGGTGCGTCTGCACGTCCTCGAGAGGCAGGCGCTTCTCGGGGTCAAGAACAAGTAGCTGGGAGGATTGTTAGCATTGGTTCAACGCCGACCATGCCAACGGAGAGAACAAACCTTCTTAATGAGATCCTTGGCCTCCTTGCTCACCCACTCGGGGATCTGCATGTCGGCGCGCGCTATCCTCTTTTGCGTCATGATGGGCGTGTCCTCAAATGGCGCCTCGCCCACGAGGAACTCGTACGTCAACACGCCCAGACTCCACAGGTCCACCTTTTCGTTGTACCAGTTTTCCTTGGAGCCCGACTTGATCATCTCTGGCGGCAGGTAGTCGAGAGTACCGCAAAGCGTAGCGCGGCGGTTGTTGGGGGCGTGGACGCTCCACCCAAAATCCGAAATCTTGATCTCGCCGTGGATGCCCATCAGAATGTTCTCGGGCTTGATGTCGCGGTGGATGACGTGCTTGCGGTGCAGGTAGCGCAGCGCCGACGCCATCTGGGCAATGTACTGGGCCGCCTTCCACTCGGGGAAGCGGTTCTCCTTGCGCAGGTGCTTGTACAGCTCGCCCTTGCCGGCGAACTCGAGGATCAGGAAGATGCGCTTGCTGTCGTGGAAGTGCCCGTACAGCTTGAGGATGTTGGGGTGCCGCAGGTTGCTCTGGATCTCAATCTCGCGCCGCACCTGCTTCTCTACGCCCGAGCCGTGCTGCAGCTCCGACTTGTAGAGGACCTTGAGCGCGCAGATGAAGTTGCTCGTCCGCTCGCGCGCCAGGTACACGCGCCCGAACTTGCCCTTGCCGAGGGGGCGTCCGATCTCAAACATGCCGAGGTGGAATTGGTTGGGTGTCAGGGGCTGGTCGACGTACGAGGCGGATTTTCGTTCCACCGCGCTGAGCTCGTCGGGGCTGCCGCGCGACGAGGCGATCGTCTTCTTGCCCGGCGAGGCGGGGGCGCTGGGTTCTTTCCATTGGGCGACCTGGGAGGGGAGTTTTACCGAGGAGGTGACGGTGGCCGTGTTTTGCGACTGGAGGGCGACCTTGAAGAGGTTTGGCCTCGAGGTGCTGTGTGCGAGCTGGGTTGTTGTGACGACGGACTGGGGGATGCTGTTAGACCAGATGTTGGGGGATACTGGGGGGCGATGGATCGCACCTTTTGTTTTTGGTAGAGTCTGCTCTCGCTGGGGTCCCTCTCGTCGTTGACCGACAGACTCTCAAAGGTTGCCTCGAGAGTTCGAGTCGCCATCTTTTCGCTTTGGCGACTGCGCGCAGGAAGAGGCTGGTGAGGGCGTAGGTGTGGGAGGGGAATGGTGGCGGATCCGCTCGGTCGAGCGCGCGAGGTCGACAGGAAGTGTCCGTTTAGGTCGCCGTACTTTGGTTGTCGCAATTGGAGTTTGATGTGGGAGCGGCTGTGATGGGGTTGTTCTTATTTAGGTGCCGTGCCCACTGAGCGTTGCCTAGCAACGACATAGTGGGTCTGCCACACCGCTCGTGGCTTTCCAGGGTTGGACCGATCCCTTACATAACCCTGAATCTTGAAACCTGCAGTCGACCGTCGACAACAGTGATCCCAACCGAGTAAAAGGCAAAAACAATTGTCTGTCGAGGATGAAAAGCCATTGAGTTCTTGGCTTCACATCCATGTATTCACTGCTTGTTCCAAAATGGGTCATGTATCGTCGCCCAACTGAACCGATACTATGCCGTTGAAAGACTGCTTGTTCCTCGGCGATGCCTCGAGTATCGAGAAACCAAGTCTATCGAGCCATCGTCTGCCATCCCTAACCTCCGATACCCTCCCTCTGTCCTTTCCATCTCGTGAACGTACCTCCGTGACCAGGGTTTGTCCCGCGGGCGGGAAGAGCCGCTCTCCGAACACAACTCGACAAACCTGGAAGCCCGCCAAATGCCGATCTCCAAATCCACTACCCCGCATCCATTGTCGCTCCCTTTCCTTCCCCGCCAAACCTTCAAACCTCCAACTCAACCGCGAATCCCACCACCTCCACCACCAACGACAACATCACCGTCCCACCCCCCGCTGACGACAACCTACATTTCAACCTCCCGACACCCCCCCCCCCCGCCCTCAACCTCAAGATGTCGCACATCTCCTCCCCCGACGCCCCCTACCCCACCCCCGCCTCTGCCACCACCACGCACCCCGCCCCCCCCTTCCTCATAACCACGCGCAAGCTCCCCATCCTCAAATCCGGCCCGATCGACGCCCTCTCCTCGCGCCTCGGCATCCCCATCCCCGAAATGATCTTCGGCGACAACCTCGTCTCAATAACCCACACCCCATCCCAGTGGTCCCTCTCCTTCTCGGCAGAACCCGCCCTCGCCCTCGTCGACGCCACCGGCGCCAACATGCTCCGCGTCGCGCACGCCACCTCGTGGTCCTCCTCGCGCGAAGCCTCCGGGACCGTCGCGGAGGTCGTCCGTCCTTACGACTGGAGTTACTCCACCTCGTACCGCGGGACCGAAACCCCCGGCGGGGGCGGGGAGAAGCTAGCCGAGCACGGCGGGGAGGAGATCCCGCTGGAGTTGTTGAGGCGGCGGGATCCGATCTTGTTTCATGATGAGGTGGTGCTGTACGAGAGCGAGTTGGACGATAACGGGGTGAGTGTGGTGAGTGTCAAGGTGCGGGTGATGGAGAGGAGGATGCTGGTGCTGTGTCGGCAGTATATGCGGTTGGATGGGGTGGTGGCGAGGGTGAGGGATACGAGGGTGTATGTGGACTTTGGGGAGGAGAGGGTGGTGAGGGAGTATACGGCTAGGGAGGGGGGGTGGGAGGGGTTGAGGAATGTGAGTTTTTCCCCTGTTGCTTTGGGGATGGGGGGGATGGGATGCTGACTGACTGATGTGGACAGGCTCTGATGATGTCGGGGGTCCCGCCCGATGGCATCCCGGTGGCGCTTAGGGATTCGAACCAGGTTGCTGCGTTGATACCCGTGGTGGAAACGCTCAAGGACAGCGTGTGTTTCAAGATGGAGGCGTAGTGTGTGGCACAGCGGCAGTCTTTTTTCGTCTGGGTAGCGCGTGGATCTGTCATGGAGTTTGGGTTTAGGGGGATCATTGATACACGGGAATGGAGTTTAGGAAGCAAAATTTCACGAGGCAGATACCAGCCTTTGCACGTTCAAGACCCGGAATCAATTGAAGAATTTCAGTCGAGGGTCGGGAATCCCAGTGCTCCCTCTCAACGCTATAGACCGTAGAAAGTGTCCCATACATCGAACCGATACCCGTAAACACCAGGCCCTATCATCACCACAAGCTATGACGCCTAAACTTCCCTGCCACCGGTGGGTAATTCGCCATCCCCTATCCATCAGCCACGCCCAACCGCAAACCCAAAAGAGCTACCAAAAAGACACCCTTTCATGATCTCAAATCCCAAACATGCCACCACGCCAAAGAAACCAACTTCCCCTACACGACCACCTCAACCTGGGAAGCCACCTCGCCCTGACTGGCCCCCTCGCCCTCCCCATCCGGGGGCATCACCCCATCGCTCGACGGCGCCACCTCCTCAAACGACAACTCCCACCGATCCACCTCCTGAAACTTCCTCGCCGCGCTCTTCAGCTCCTCTCCCATCCTCTCCACCATCATCTGGCTCGTCTCGGCCTCCTCCTCCTCGTCATCGCCAATCACGCTCCCAAGCGTGACCCCCTCTCCCTCCTCCTCGCTCCCCTCGCCCTCGGCGTTCTCCTTATCCGAACCCAGCCCGTACGTGCGCACCTGCTTCTTCTTCTTCTCGGCTGCCGCCGCCGCCACCACAGCCGCAGCAGCCGCCTTCTTAGCCTTGGCGGTACGATTCGTCGCCGCCGTCTGCGCGAGAGTGGCGGCGCCGCGTCGACGGCGTTTGGTAGTGGCGACGTACGAGAGCTCGTCGTCGTCGCTGTTGGCCTCGTCGTCGTCCTCTGCGCTGTCAATGTCGAACGGGTCGTTGGAGGGCCGGGTGGCCTTCTTGGTCTTTTGCCTGCGGCGGGGCAAAAGGGCGGTGAGGTCGGCGGTGGTGAGCTTGACGGGCTTGGGAGGGGCGGCAGCGGCGGCGGGCTTGCGCTTGGGCTTTGTCCTTGTGGAGGCGCGGGTTGGGCCGTAGTTGGGGGAGTGGGTGAGCGAGGGCGGGGAGGAGAGGTCGGAGTCGTTGTCGGCTTCCAGCTCGGGGGTTTTCGCTGGGGCTCGGGCGACGGTTTTCTTGGTGTGGTAGTTGCGGTGTGCGAGGTGGTCCCACGAAGGCAGGGCGATGGGGCTGCTGCCGGCGGAGGAGCTGCTGGCCGGGGGGGCGTTGAAGGGGTCGTCTCTGTCTGGTGTGGAGAGGAGGTTCTGGGCATTTCGGAGGAGGGAGGGAGATCCGGGAGGCGTGCTTTGAAGCTCGATCGACTGCTGAATCACTTCCTCCTCGTCCTCGCCGTCGACCGCGAGAGCAATGCGCTTTTCCCGGCCGCCCTGGTCCTCGAGAGACTTGCGTTTCCGGGATGGCAGGCTGGGAGAACGCTCGACTTCGATCTCGTCCTGTCGTCCAGATTGCCGCTTCTTGTCCAACGGAGTCGACTCGCCCTCGGGACCAGAATCATCGCCCATCACACTGCCGTAGTCGGACGCACGCGACGGTGGCCGCTGAGCACGCTCCTTCTGTGCCGTTCCGAGGATACTCGGCTCCCTCTGACGCCGCTTGAACCGTCCGAGATTGAGATGCGACGTGGCACTCGGAGTGTTGCCTCCCCTGCTGCTCGGGCGAATCGGTGCGTCATCCTTGCCCACAATGCTCGACTGCCGCGGCCGTCGGCGAAACATGCCAATGTTGAACGACGACGTATCCGTTGCCCGCGAAGTGTGAGCCATCTGCGTGTCGTCGCGGCTGTCATCCAAGCTGTCGTCCAGATTCCCAAAGACATCGTCGTCCAGATCCAGCCCCGACGCATCCGTCAGACGCGGCGGACGCGAGCCCACGGCCATCGAGGCAGACTTTCTGCGGCTGTGCTCGATGTGGGGGCTCGGCTCGTTGTCGTTGGCGGCCGAGGTGGAAGTGAGGTTGTCGAGCTTGCCGAGGGCGGCATTTTCTCTGCTCCTGGCGGCCTCGAGTATCCTCGCTTGCTCCGAGTCGGCGGGCTGCACATGGGAACGTCCGTCTTGCTCGTCGAGGACCGACAGATTGGCCTCGACGCGTTTCTTGGTCCGCTCCTTTTCCCGATCGCTGACGTCGTAGATGTCGCTGCTGGCGGCGCGAGATATTTGGCGGGCCGGCTTCACTGGCTCGGTGGCGAGGGGAGGTGTGGCGGACGACTGGGGTGCGGGCCGCGAGGCGACTCGCGATCGCTTGGGTCGAGGCATTTCACGTGTCGGTTCTCGAAATGGAGGGTGGATGTATTTCTGGTGGCGAGACTGGGTATCGACGTAGTTGGTGGTTCTGGCTGCCGATCGCGGTGAATGGGCGGGTGTGGGTATTTCGGGACGATGGGGACGAAACGTTTGGTGGTGGTGGTTTTTGTGGTGGAGGGGAGAGGAGACGCGTCAACGCCGCAACAGTTGAAGAGGCTAGAAATCTCGGCACACGCGTCTCAAAGCTGCGGGGGACGAGGCGGGGTGGTCAGTGCTTTAGAGCTAATGGTAGGGGTCCAGCACTGTGTAGAGTTGGTATCCGTACCTGGTACAAATTCGATGGAAAGCCGTCTGTTGCTCCCTCCCCAAGAGTAGGGAACCACCCCGAAAGGAAGCTCTTTTTCTCGAGGTTTGGTATATGTCCAGAAGGATTGAAACGTATAATCCTCAAAGAAACAAGAAAATTCCCCCCTTCGAGAAAAGCCAAAAGCTGCTCCTCGAGGTACACATGCCCACATGCACCAACCCTCTGCACAGTGCCCAGTGCGGAAAGTGACACTTTCGCACAGTATACCCCTGTACACCACCGACGTCACCACCAACTGAGCTTCAACTCCGGACTCCAAACAACTCGACTCCCTTCACAAACCACCGTCCTCCCATAACTCACTCGACCAAAGCCAAACCCCTTGGTCCAGAAAACACCTCCCCCAATCAACAATGATCACCCCCCTCCTCGCCCGGCAAACCGCCCGCGTGGCGTGCCGAACGGCTTTCCGACGGAGCGCTCTCCCCTTCGGCATCAGCTCCGGACTCATCCTCGCCTACCACCAACACGCGCAGCCAATGCGGCTCGACGCTGTTCCTGTGTCTTCGAGGCATTATGCCAGTGCCGGAGCTCCCGATGTTGTCCCCGTGGTGAAGAACGAGGAGAGTCTCACGCTGGACCAGTTCATCCGGCAGTTGACGGCGGGGAGCATGACGGGTAGGTGTTGTGGACGAGACATCCAGATCAGCACTTGCTGACTGGAATAGGCTTCATCACGGGCTTGATTGTCAGCATCTTTTCCAAGCTGCTGGTTCCGCTTATAGGACTGGGCATTGTGGTTACGCAGGTATGCATCATGGACACGTCGACTTGGATTATGTACCCAGCTGACATACCAGGTCGCCGCCCACTATGGCATCAACATTGTCGAGCACCTCAGGAAGAAAAAGATTGAGAACTCGCGGATTCTTGCGGCGCTGCGGGGCTATCCCACCTTTACCGTCGTCTTTGGCACCACCTTCTTCATGTCGTCCTTCTGCTCCTTCTAATGGAACCATGACCACCCCCAACACCAACGAGATACCAAACGGATACCAAACAAATACCTCCCATCTATCGCCTTGAAGTATCGCTGCCTACCCGAATGCATTCAATGAGATTCCGACCACCGCCTAAAACGGCTGCGTCTCCCGCCTCAGCCACGACAGCGTCAGCTCATCCCCCTCAAAGTAGCTCTCCGTCTTGGCGCGGATCTCGTCGCCCGAATCGTTTAGCCACTTCTTCTCCTCGGGCGTCAAGAGGCTCTCGTCGATGAGCTTGCGGCAGTAGGGCACCATGGTGACGTGCTCGAAGCCGAGGAACGGCCGGTCGCCGAACTTGTGCTCCGTCTCCACCTCGCGCACAATCACCAGGTTCTCGATGCGGATGCCAAAGGCACCATCTTCATAGTAGCCGGGCTCGTTGGAAATCACATTGCCCGCGGCAAGGGGCACGTCAATGTAATGCCTGCGAGAACCAATGCCGATGGGGCCCTCGTGAACATTCAGGTACGAGCCCACGCCGTGGCCGGTTCCGTGGCGGTAGTCCAATCCCGCTTTCTGTTTTTCCTGTCAGTCCATGGTGAAATCAAGAGTTGCTTTCCTGACTTACCCAGAGAAACTGGCGTGCCAGACAGTCGAGGCCGTAGCCCGTGGTGCCCTTGGGGAAGACGGCCATGTCCAGCGCCATGTTGCCCTTGAGGACGAGCGTGTAGGCCTTCTTCTCCGCCTCAGTGGGGGTCCCGAAATGGAGCGTCCTCGTGGTATCCGTGGTTCCATCGAGATACTGGCCGCCCGAGTCGCAGAGATAGACGGCGTTGGGGTCAATGACGGCGCAGCTTCCAACCTCTGGCTTGTAGTGAATCACGGCGGCGCTATCCAGTGTTAGCAGGCTCTCTTTCTAACAGCATCCAAGGCCATGACTTACTTGGGTCCCGTCGACGAGATGGTGTCGAAGGAGAGGCCGACGAAATCCTTGTGCTTGCTGCGGAATGCCTCCAGCTTATCGGCCGCTGCGATCTCGTCAATAACGGCCTTCTTGTTGATCAGCTGATCCTCGAGCCAAGCAAAGAACTCGATCAGGGCAGCGCCGTCCCGGATGTGGCAGCTGCGCATGCCGTTCAGCTCCGTGTCGTTCTTGACGGCCTTGGCATCGCCAATAGGAGTTCGGACCTCGTCGACAAACGTCTCTCCGCCCAGCGCGAGCTTCAAGGCCCACGATGCCTTGGTCGAGATGAGATACTTGATGGACGCGGACGACTCCCCGTTGACCTGGCCCCATGCCTTGCCGGCCAGCACCTTGGTGTCGGCAAAGAGCTCGTCGTAGGCCTTGACGTCGACCTTGTTCTCCTTGAGGTAGCTCATGCACTCGTCGTTGAGCTTGGACTTGTCGACGTAGAGCGTGGCAGAGTCCGGGGTGATGACGGCGTACGAGAAGAAGACGGGGTTGTAGTCGATGTCGCTGCCGCGGAGGTTGAAGAGCCAGGCAATGTCATCCAGTAGGGAAACGACAAAGGCCGACGCCTTTCTCTTCTCGAGGTCTTTGCGGAGATCCGCAAGCTTGGTCGCCGTGGGAGTTCCCGAGTACTTGGCCGGGAGCAAGACGATGGGGTTGCTCGGGCGGGATGGGCGATCCGACCCCCAGACGAGGTCGACCAGGTTCTCCGAGACGGCCTCGAGGCCCTTGCCGCCGCGCTTCTTGATGCTCTCGTCGAGCTTCTTGGCGATGCCGGGGGCGATGAGCGTAGGGTCGACGCCGACCGTCTTGCCGCCCTCGGCCTCTCCGGCGGCCCAGTCCTGCCAGGTGGGAACATCCTGAAGTCCCGTCTTGAGCAGGTGCCAGTTGCCGTCGAGCTGCTGGGCGGCCTGGTTGAAGTAGCGGCCATCCGTGGCGAGGGCGGCCTTGTCAAGCGTGATGACGGCGGTGCCGGCCGAGCCGCTGAAGCCGGAGATAAACTCGCGGCGACCATCGCAGGCGGCAATGTATTCGGACGAGTGGCTGTCCTCAGAGGGCGCAACTGTCAACGGGCGATACCTGCATTAGCGACCTGCAGATGGAGTGTGTGAAGGGCTCGGGGGGGGGTGTACCGTAAATGTCTACATTGCGCTCCTTCATGAGGGACCGCAGAGCGGCGAGTCGGCTGCTGGTGTCGACCGTCATCGCTTCTTCCTTTGGGCGAGCCGATGTTGAGTAGGGAAATGTTTTTCTCCTTCGGGCGAGGTAAGGGAGTGGGATGGATGAGGGTGGAGGGGTAGCTCGAGTGCAAGGCCGAGGTCGAGAAGAGCACGAAACCAGGGTTCGAAATGGGGAAACAAAGGCGACCGAGGAAGAAGACCGAGACCATATATACCGCATGGGGAAAATGGGAGATGGGAATCTGAACAAGGCAACTGCACTCAACAAACACACAGCTTCTAATCTTGCAGCAGCAGCAGCTTCCAGTTCGCAAATGATATGTGATGGGCGTCCCGTTTGAAGAAGGGGGCCCGGTCATGGACGGCAAAGGGCGGCCCCCGAAGCCCCCCCCCCAACCAACCCCGCCACAGGTGCTACCAGGTGCCCCTGTCGAGGTGGGGCACTGCACCTTGCAGGGGACCGAAAGAGGCAAGTCTCTGAAGAAAACATTATCCTTCCTTAAACAAGGCACGCCTTTGACAATGTCGACACACTCACTGGTGGCATTGTTTGAGTGAGAGAAGTGTGAGGAGACGATGTTCAAGACCGAGAATGTCCAAAGGTGGGATGATGACTGTCCTGTGCTGCCATGATGTGATCAAGGCTTTTCACACAGGCCTGATGGAAGAGAAACACCCAACATCGGTAAAAGCTGTGTTTGCTGCAGAGCATCCAAGCCATAAATCTGATAAAAGAAAAAACAAAAGAACTGAAGAACTGACAACCGACAGATGGAGAGGGCTCAGCCTATGCAGAGGGCCAACGGCTGCCGGTAGTGCACCGGGTGTGCCTGCATCGGGTTGCTTTCGTGAAAGGGCTGTTTGAATTCATGACTTCACCCAGCACGTGGACCTGGCTGGCCCAGATGCAGATGGTAGGTGTGCAAGACATTCAAAAATCCAAAAAGTCAAACGACTCCAGATCAAATGAAATGCAAAAGAAATACCCTCAAGACAGGAGGACCTGCAGATGACATATTTCCTGCCTCTGGCATGTCAAATATAGTGGCCGTGACGGCCGAGTCAGCGTACGCAGGCGCCCTCAGGCTGCCTGGAAATGCAAACCAGCCCACTCCAGCTTTGGGTTTTTGACTTGTGCAACACGCCGACCCCATCCATCCCAGCTCATCCAGCAACTCATCCAATACACCGTTTCCACCACGGAATCAACACAGCCAGCAGCGGGAGAATTTGCAGCTCTTCCCCATGGATCCATTACCAGAGCCAAAAAGCCTGGAAGAGGTGCAAGAGGTATGCGCCAGGACCCCCTTCCCCCTCCCTCTGTGCACCTCTAACTTCTTCACCCCATGGCCCAGTGGATTCGCGCCCTCTACCAGCCTAACCCCCCCCAGACCATCGCCCTCCTCGAAAAGGCCCTCCAGAAACTCCAGACCTCGGACGAGGGGTGGCAGCTGGCCACGAGCCTGATGCCCAGCCCGGACAGCAACATTAAGTTTTTTGCTGCCTTGACCCTCATCGTCAAGCTCAACCGAGACAGGTTCGTTCATATCCCAACTGGATATACTTGCAACTCACACTGGGCAGCGTGAAACTGTCCGAGGAAGACGCCAAGGGACTGCTCGAGGTCACCATAGGATGGCTCCTCCAGTCCCTCAACGACGGCACCCCCAACTTCGTCCTCAAGAAGATCTGCACCGTCCTCGTCACCCACTTCATCTACTTCTCCCAGTACTGGCCCAAGTGCGTCCGCCAGCTCCTCTACTGCTTGGATCTCGGCCGCAGCGCCCCCTTCGAGGCGCTCGACGAGTCTCTGGACACAGACCTTCTCGTGGGCAGCCTGGACCCAAAAAAAACTTGGGTCGCCATCCAGTTTGCGAGTGCCCTCGTCGAGGAGGTCGCCAAGACAGACCTAAACTCTTCAAAGTAGTGCGTCTTCCCTCCCCAGTGAGGCCCAGGACGGGCCTCTCTATCGCTGACTCCCTAACCCCCTCCAGTCTGCAGATTCACGACCGCTTGACAAGCAATGCCACCGACGTCACCCATCTCCTCGCCCGCGGCCTCAACCAAGCCCAAGAATACGGCGAGGCATCCCTACGATGCTACCAAGCATGGATTCTGTATGCCCAGCGCGCCTCGGCCACCAACGAGCATCTCATCACACCTCTCCGAAGCCTCGTCGAGCCGGCCATACAGTGCTTCGCCAACGGAGCCCTCTTCCAGGAAACCGCCGGACTGTTCAGCGATATTCTTGAGAACTACTCTGGCTTCTTCACCGAATCCAACTACCGCACGCTATTCGAGCTCTTTCAGACCCCATGGGCCGCGCAACACTACGAGCGACTTCTGGAGGACACGATGGATCAAGACGGCATGGCGTTTGGCCTCTTGATGCTTGCCTACGCAGATGCCAGAGTCCAGGACCTCATGGTCAGCAACGACCCGGGATCGATAGCCTTTTTGGACCGAATGGCCGGTCTTCTCAATGCTAAGGGCTATCTCGTGGCTGAGGACGCCATCTTCGTCCCCGCTCTCGAGTTCTGGTGCACCTTTATCGAAACCATGACAGATACCACCTACACCGACGCCGAAGAACCCAAACCATGGAGGCGATCCGCTGACCAGCATGTTATGAACGTCGTTGGTAGTTGTCTGAAGAAGATTCAATGGCCACCCGCCGATGTCTTTTGCCTGTGGGACTCGTCCGACCGACAGGCCTTTTCCGACGCCCGGAAAGACGTGGCCGACTTGCTCCAGTCCGTCTTCACGTTGGAAGGCGTGTCCCTCGTCTCCAACATCGTCAACATGATATCACAGTCCTTCCAGAACGAGTCCTGGTCCGAGTTGGAATCCTATCTCTTTTGCCTCAGCGCTCTCTCGGACTGCGCCTCGGACGAGCACCGATTTGACCAAGAGCTGAGCAAAGTGTTCTCGGCCCCCTTTTTCGATCTCCTCAGCGGATCTCGCGGCCAAATGCCGCTCCGGCTTCGCAAAACCGGGCTGACCCTGATTGAGCGGTACTGCGAATATTTCGAGAGACACTCCGAGTTTCTCCCCAATGCCCTCAACCTGCTTTTCTCGGCGGTAGGGGAGACGGGCATCGGACCGCTCTCGGCAAGATCGATAGCAACGCTCTGTTCCTCGTGCCGCTCTCTACTGACCGGACAGGCGGGCGCATTTATTGGCCAGTATCAAGCCATCCGAAACAACAGCACCGTACTGGACTCCATCTCCGAGGAGAGAATCGTCCTCGCCATCGCATCCATCATACAGGCCATCCCCCAGGAAGACGAAAGGCTTGTCATGTTCACCGAACTCTTGCGGTTCGTCAAGGAGGATATCGCACGCGCTGTGCAGCTTAAAGCGCAGCCCGAGATCCTCAACCTCTCCGACCCCAATTTTGCCAGGGGGTTGGTAAGTGTGGGCGATGTACAGATTTCGCTGCCTCCCGAGGAAATTGCTCTACAGATTGCTCTCCGCGCGCTATCAAACCTCTCCAACATGGCCAAGGGCATGCAAGACACCAAGGACCACATCATCGACCTGGACGCCGACCCTCGCCCGGTCTCTAGACAAGGCCGGCTCGTGACCACCCAAGCAGAGATTGCCCAGCTGGTGACCGAGGCCCAGCGAGCCTTCCCCAACAGCGGCGAGGCCGTGGAAACGATCTGCAGCATCTTCCGCGCCGGCATCTCCGAGTCCGAGCCCGGGCCTTTTGTGTTTCCCCCGGAGGTGGTTGCCGAATTTATCACGTCCCAGTCCATCCAAACCCCCCGGGTCGGAACCCTCCTCAGCACCACTTGCTCGTTCGTTGGCTCGCTCTACCGCGGTCCCCGCGCGATGGTCCCGCAACTCCTCGCCCAACTCCTTCCCTGGGCCATATCTCTCCTCCAAGCTCTCCCAGGTAGTTCCCCGCCCAAAAGAAAACCCCCTATTAAGAATCAGACCACTGACACCCCCCCTAACAGAACCCGAAAGCGACACCGAAATCACCCAAAACGGCATCGTCCTCGTCGACAAGATCCTCCCGCAATACCCCTCGGTCCTCTTCTCCCTCCCCGCCCCCCAACTCGAATTCTTCTTCCTCTTCACCCTCCGCGTCCTCAACGGGCGCGAACCCCTCCCCAAAGGCGCCGCCGCCGAATTCTGGGTAAGCCCCCCCCTCCCCCCCATCCCACACCCCCAAACTAACCCTCCACCCCCCAAAACAGAGCAACTTCCTCTCCCTCAAACCCCCCCCCTCAGACCCCACCCTGTCCCAAACCATCGCCTTAGCAATGACCACGCTCGGCCCGCTCTTCTGCCGCGCCCTCGTGCGCAACATCGGCGGGCACGCGTCGCGCTCGGAGCTCGACAAGCTCGCGGACCCGCTGAAGCGGCTGGTGACGCAGCAGCCGGGGGCGCAGGGGTGGTTGCAGGCTGCGCTGATGGATGACGGGGGCGGGCCGGATGCGTTTCCGGGCGGGGAGAGGGTGTCGAGGGGGGAGAGGGGGGTGTTTTTGAAGAGGGTTATGGCGTAAGTTCTTTCTTTCTTTTTGGTTTGTTTGTTGGGTTTGGGGTGGTGCTGACGATGCTGGATAAACAGGCTGCGAGGCTCAAGGCAGACCAACGCCGTGGTCAAGGAGTTTTGGCTGGCGTGCAGGGGGTCGAATTTCATGTATGTCTCGTAGGGGAGAGGCAGGCGGCTTGGGTAGACTGTGGTCGTCTGGAAAGGAGGTGGTCTGGTCTGGTCTGGTCTGGTGTGGTGGTAGTGTACGTGCCCACCACACACATGCGACAGGATACGGTTCCGCTAGTAGTGGGAGGGAGCTGTGATGGCAACAACCAGTTCAGACCCCCGGCTCTGGCTCAGAGTCATCTTCAACCACTTGCCATTGCCGGTTTGGTTGTCTGTCGACTAGATTTGTATCCGACTGGGTAGGTCGCCGAGGCGGGGGGGGGGGGCACAGCGATAGGGGGAATAAATAGTGAGATAGACTCTATGCAAGATCAACGACGTCAACCTACAACGAGGACGTCCCTCTATTCTCATCTGACAAATGGTGCGTGTTATTCCATCTCGTAGCTGATGACCTCTCTCAATCCCACTGATTGCCTTGTTGTTTCCTTGGCAACATCACCCCTTTTCTCTTGAGAAACATGGCAAAGTTACAAATCCGATTGACTTCATTCATCCATTCGCATTCATCATTCACCGTCTACCTCACCTCAACCTATGTACCAATGGTAGATGGTTATATGCGTCTCCATCTCTGCTGTCTTGCTCTCCCACCAGCCCCAACTGCACGGCAACTCCCCCCCCCCCCCATTGCCAATTCCAAACCCTTCAAGACAGACGTCTGTCTAGAGCTGTCAACCACCCGCCGAAATATGCACCCGCTCTCCATCGTCTTTTTGAAATGGCACGCATTCGCTCGACATGATCACCACATTCCCCCCTCCCCCTCCCCCTCCCCCTCCCCCCTCTCCCCAGGAGCGGCAGCAAAGACATTAGTATATCCCCTGCGTTCTATACTGAAACGTGTCATAACTGTTCATTTCCTTGTGTCAGCACCCATCCAGCCACTCCTAGCCCTCAAGGGGGGAAAACTCACAGTCGTGTATAATAACTCCCCAGCGCCTTCCCCACCAGATCCGTCTCGACAAACTGCTCGGCCTCATCCGCGCTCAAATGCAGCTGAAACCGCTGCCGCAGCGCCGCCGTCACCTGCGCGACCCCCGCACCGTAGCACGGCATCTTGGACTCGCGGCCCATCATGCTGACGAGGTCGACGATGTTGTCGGCCGAGCGGCGCATAGCTTTTCCCCATCATCATCAGCAAACACGACCATACCCAGTGGGGGCCACCAAGAAAACTCACCCTGAAACGCCTGCTTGCACAACCGCTTAAAATCCTCATAGTCCGCCGACCCCACGCCCCCCAGCACGTCCATGTACTCCTGCGTGAGCTTAAACGGCGCCGCCTCGAACCCCACCGCGCCCGGCGAGTTGGACAGCATGAAGCCAAAGTCAATGTGGATGATGTGCCCCTCGTTGTCGATGAGTACGTTGCCGTTGTGCCTGTCCTTGAGCTGCAGCACGTACGAAATCATGCTGTACGCCGCGAGGCTGCGCTTGAACGCGTCGACCCCCGCGCGGTGGGCGTCGCTCTCGGGCGGGCCAAACACCTTGACAAAGTGGTCGCGCAGCGTGGCGATGCGGCGGCGGGGGTTCTGGCCCGACTCGATCGACGCGAGCGTGAGGCTGCGCTTGATCGAGTGCAGCGACACGCCGCTGGCGATGGTCTCGATGAGCCCCGACGACTCGCCCGTCACGAGGATGCGCATCTGCTTGACCCACACGGGCACCGCCGCGTCGACCCAGATCTTGTGGCACACGCTGATGAGCTGACAGGCGAACGCCTCCTGCCGCAGGTCGGCGCCCGTCTTGACGATGACGCTGACGAGGTCCCAGTTCTTCATCCAGCCGTAGGGCGACGACTTGCGGATGCGCTCCTTCTTGACCTCCCAGGCTTCGCCGAAGACGGCTGCGCTGGGGTCGTCGCGGTCGCCCTTGCGCTGGAGGCCGCCCGTCTTGATGTCGTTCTCCATGCGGTCGATGCCGGCGCTGGCGTTGATCCCGGGGTCGATGGCCGGCGGCTCCTCCTCGGCCGTCCCGTTTGCTCCGTTGGCCGTGGGAGCGGTGCCCGTCTTAGCGATGATCGTGTCGAACGTGGGCCCCTGGCCATCCTCGAGCTCGAAGCTCTGCTCCTCCAGGCTCTGCATGCTTGCAATGATCCTCGCCCTGATGGCCGCCACCTCTTGCCTGGGGCGCTTCCCGCTCGTTGCATCCAGCTGCGCCAGCATCTGCGACGCCGTCCGCATGTGCGTCGCCAGGGCCGAAAAGTCGGGCTGTTCGACCGAAGGGGTGCGGGGATTCGTCAAGGTCACCTTTCGGAGGGGCGGGCTGGACGACCGCGAAGTCGAAGTGCCCGAGCTGCGGGGGGTTGTCAGGTCCGAAACTGCCGAATTGACCGTGTTGGCGCTCGATACCCGCGCCGGGTGCATAGGGAGTGTCGTCGTTGACGTTTTGGACGTGGAAGCCTCATCGCCGAGGTTCGTCAACAACGGCGAGCTCCCAAGGTCCCCAGACATCGGCTCAAAGACGCTGTCTGGGATCGCATCGGTACTCCGGGTATGCGACTGCAATCTGGGCGCTTCCGACAGATCGAATATCCTCTTTCTCGTCCCCTGTTCCGCCAGCAGGGTGGCCAAGAGCCTCTGGTTATCCTGGGATTCCGGGTCAAACGTAAAGTCATCGCGGAGGATCTCGACCATTAGTAAATAGGGCACCTTCTCGGCGCTGTTCAGAACCGTCGCCTCGGCGGGGTTCAGCCGGACGATTCTGTGGTGCCGGCTCCGCGACGGCGATCCCTGCACCAAGTTGGGTGGGCAGATGATGGGAATGTCGACCTCGGCCGGCAGGTCCTGGGCGATGAGCGCCAGCTCGGCGCGGAGCGCACTCAGACGCGCCGCCTTGGGAACCACAACCAGGCGGTTCGAGATGCCCTCGAGGGCTGTCAGAAAGGCTGTCTCGCAACGAAAGTAGTTTTGGCGCAAGAGCTGCATCTTTTGAGTGTTTGTCATCTCGGCCTGGGTGAGGAGCGTCTTGACCTGGTGCGAGTGTCTCCTGGAGAGCGAGTCGGCCGGTCGTATCCCGGCGGAGACGGGGGTTGTTGGTCTCGTTACCGCAATGGTTGACGACCTTTGCTCGGGGAGCGGCAGAGAGGCCGAGCTCAGACGCCCCTCGAGCGCAATGTGATCCAGCGCCGAGCCCCTTTTCGCCTCGGGATTTGGTGTCCTTTGTGGTGTCCGCGAGCTGGATCCGGGAGAAGACGATCTCGGGATTGGCGTGCGGGGCGTCTTGGGCGACTTCATTGGCGACTTGGGCCCAGCCTTGCTCGACGACTTGGTCGAGAGACTACCTCCAGGAGCGCTTGTCACACGGCCATCCTTGATCCTCCTCGCCCTTGTTGTCCCCGAGTTGACCGTGTGCGCCCTTGCCGGCGGAATGTTCTTGACGGGCGTCGGAGCCGTCGGCGCGGCCTCGGTAATGGTTTCGACGACGGGGCGCGGTTTCCGGGCCTGAGCCACGGCGAGCGGCCCGGCCCAGTGGGGGAGGATGGGGCAGGCAATGCTGGCGAGCATGAAGCTGCCCAGCACGGTGACGGGAAGGACATTCTCGGTGATCTTTTCGTTCCGCGCGCTGTCGGAGAGGCCAAAGACGATGTGCTGCACCTTGTTATAGACGCGGCGACAGGTCTTGAAGGAGTCAGATTGCGGGGTGGCGGCGAGGTCGTGGAGGTAGGTTTGAAAGAGCCAGAATGTCTGTGTCCGGGGGGGTCAGTTCTGTCCCGCCCTTGTAGTAGTAGTAGGGGGGGGCGAACCAGCAGGGCGGCCGTTGGAGACTCCTCGCAGAGGTCGAGGAGGAACTCCTCCAGGGCCATGGACTCATTGTCGACGCTTATGATGAGGTGGCAGAGCTGGGGGAGGAAGAACTCAATGTCCTCGTAGGGGAACTGGCGCAGCTTGCTGCACAGCACGTAGTGGATGCCGATGTGGTCCGCATAGCGTCTGGCCGAGCAGCGTCAGCGCCATCGAATAGAGAGGGCATGTGGGGGAGGAGGGAAGAGGGACGGCACATACGACAGGTAGGACACGGAGAGAAAGGGGTTCTGGTTGAAGACGTCGCTCTCGAGGAACCGCTTCAGCAAGTCCCACGACATTGGTTACGGCGCAAGGCGGTTGCGGCAGGGTTCGGACTGGGGAAGAGACAGACGGTGGGGAGGCAGCATGCTCATTCCCATGCTCTCATTGAGGGTATGTGGTGGTGGTGGTGGTGGTGGTGGTGGTGGTGGGCTGTTGCAGCATCGCTGTCGCTGTCGCGGCGGTGGGATGAATGTTCAGTGGCAGCTTCACCGATGCCCGGGCGCAATTGGCCGTTGGTCACTCCCAGAGGACAGCTGGAGCAGGCCACAGCGCAACACCCGCTGTGGACACTGGACGCTCGCTCCCCAGGGTTGCCCCACCTTCAAATTCTTGCCGTGACTCCGGCCCGGCCGCCTTGGCTCTCGGACCTCCCGTCACAAGCTCACATGGAATTCCATCGCCAACCCTTTTCTCTGGCCATCATCAACACACAAATAACGCGCCCATCACCCGCTATATATTGATCTGCTACCAAGTTTCAAGAAACACGTCCATACCCGCCGTGTCCTCCCGTCCCGGGCTGGCCCAGGGAGGTCCCAATGCCATGGCGCCTTTGCCCAGCTCATCAGTGAATGCCGTCCATCAATGCATTTACCACCGTATCCCAGCTATATCCCATACAGCGTATACCTCTTTAAACCTTTCTTTATCCGCGCAGAACCCAGCGCCAGCCGCATGACGCTTCAAAGTTCAGATTGGACATGCCCCTGGACAGTGAGTGGACAGCGGACACGCCCTAACCCTGGGGTAGCTAGTCAGGGCAAAACAGGAGAAACCATGTCATGTCTCGGCCCCTGAATTCCACAGACACGACACCACACCACCAACAATGACATCAGTCACGACTTGATCTAGACATGTCAATTATGCATTTCGCTTGCTGCAGAGTATACAAGTTGTATCCCAACCCAAACACCAAAAAATGACAAGGACCCCAGCATCACCACACCGACGGCCGTTTCGCCACCCCCGTACTCCGCCGCTTCTTTCTCTTTGGCTTCACCCTCTGTCGCACGAGTCAGCACCAAAACACGCCCCCTTCCCCAGAACAACAACAGCAACAGCTCACTCACCTTGTACTTCACCCGCTCGCTCCCGTCGGGCATCTGCACAATCTCGTGTTGGATATGGAACCCCAGCAGCGGCAGCACCTTCGCCCACACCAGCCAGTAGACCACGCCGATGGCCAGCATGCTCGTGCCCAGCGTCGGCACCACCCAGTACGGGATCGCGTTGAGCTGGTTGTTCTTGATGAAGGGCGCGCCCAGCACAAACAGCAGCGACGCGATCCAGAAGATCGTCAGCAGCGGCGAGCTGCGGAACGTCGTGCGCTGCTCGGCCCACCGTTCTGACGGGGTAAAGTTGAGGTAGAGCAGCCCTACGGCCAGGAACACTATGTCGCTGTCAGCGCCGTGCCCACGAAAAAACATACATGCAGAGACTAGACTCACGCTTGATCCAGTTGCCGGTATAAATAAACACATTCGTGACAAACGTGTACACGGTCGAGATCTGCGAGACGGCCGACGCCGCCGACCCCGACTGCGAGCCGATCTGCGACCCGAGGATGAGGGCCGTCGTGACGAGCCAGTGCAACAAGATGGCGCCCGACGGGGCATTGAACGGCCAGTCGCTGGCCCAGAAGCGCGAAAAGGGCAGCACGCCCTCCTTGGCCAGCTCCTGCTTGACGCGCGGCATGGCGAACGACTGGGCAAAGACGTTGCCCAGCGCCGACATGCCGACGAAGACGGGCAGCGCCTTGGTGACGAACGTCGTCTTGCCCATGACCTGGTTTGTGTGGTGTCAGCGCTGACAGAGCCAGGGATGGGTTTGGGGGACTCACATTTTGGAAAAACACGGCCGCCACCACGACTCCCGACTCGGACATTTCCTTTTTGCTCATGGCCGCAAACTGAGCACGGAATCAGCCATGCCCCCACGTACCTCCACCTCCATCCCCGAGGACCAACTCACATAGGCAATATTCGCCAACACATACAACACCGTAACAATCGAAATGGCAATCGGCGCCGCCCTCTTCAGCGTCGTCGGCGCATTCCTCACCTCAGTCAACACATAATTCGCATTCTCCCACCCACTATACGCATACAGCACCTGCAGCAGTGCCAGCGCATACCCGGCCGCCGCCCCCGCCGGCGAGTTCCCCTTGTCGTCCCGCAGCGTGCCCTCGCCGTGGAAGCTCTTAAAGTTGCCCGGCGACGGCTTCTCCATGCGGCCGGCGAGCGCGGCGAAGCCGGTAAAGACGACGAGGCTGAGCAGCACGAGCTTGAAGGCGCCGAGCCCGTTGCTCAGCCAGATGCCGAGGCGCGGGGTGAAGGCGTGGATGAGGCAGACGCCGGTGAGGGCGGTGATGGCGACGCCGCGGATGACCCAGGCGTCCGGGGTGCGGTTGTCCGGGTCGTTGGCGAGGATCATGTAGCTCGAGAAGCTGATGGAGCCGGCGGTGGAGATGGCGAAGAGGACGAATTGCACGGCGAAGATGCAGGTGGCGAGGTAGCGGGGGCGGCGGTAGACTCGTTCCAGCTGGGGGGTTAGTGGGGAACGGGGGGGGACGGGGGTGAGGACATACGTAGACTTTCTCACCACCTGATCGGGGGAGGGCGGTGCCATATTCGAGGTAGACAAATAACCTGGATGGACGTCAACATAAACAAGGGGCGTGGTTGGCGGCGAGAAGTGCATGCATACCCGCTGGTACCTGTCAGTTTGATGTGCGACGACGCTAGATGGGACAAAGGACTCACCAAAATGTCATGATCCCCCCCAGCACCCAGTAGAGGAGTGTTGCGCCGACGCTATCTGTGAGACGGATGATCTCGGCGGGGGTTGAAAAGATGCCGGCGCCGATGACGCGGTTGATGATGAGGAAGGTGGTTGACCATGTTCCCAGCTTCCGGTCTGGCCATTTCGGGAGGTGGTTAGAGGGAGTCGATGCGAGAGGCACGATGAGAGACGGAGTGTAGTTGAGAAAAAGAGACGAAGTGGTCGAGAAAAAAGAGACAGTGTCGTTGAGATAGAGTAGTCTCTCCACACATTCCGCACAAACTGAGACAAAGACCACAAAGAAACGATCTGCCGGGCGGCGGAAAACTCACCCTCGGGATAGACAAAGTCATGGTAGTCGTCCAGGGACGAGTCCTCGGCCGTGTTATTGGTCTGGTAGGTGTAGGCGGTCTGGTAGGTGTGGTGGTCGTCGCCGACGGGGAGCGCCTCGACGTCCTTGCTCGCCACGGGCTGCTCAAAGATCTCGGGCTCCTGCATTTTCGCGGGTGAGCGAGCGGCGGCAGCGAACCGCGCATCCACCGAGAAGACGAGAGGGGCGGCTATCGCGAGGTGCTGCTGCCCGTCGTCGCCGCTGGTGTCGCCGGCATTGATCCGATCGGGGGAATAGGGCGGAGGACGTTGGGTGGAAAGGATGGCGACGGCGACGGCGACGTTGAAGAGGTGAGGCTCTGAGCCTCACGCCAGAGAGCAGGCCAGCGACCGACGGGAGATGAGAGGCGGCGTCGGGCGCGTTTTCCAGGTCGCGGCGCTGCAGAGGGCTGGAACGGGGCTAGGCCGGGGCCTGTCTGGGTCTGGCGTGTGCAGTGCTGGGCGTTTTCGCCGTCGTGTGTCCAATTGCCAACTTGGTCGCTGCTCAGCTTCGATCTGCCTCGGTCGCCAATTCCAACGTCGATGAGACTGAGACCGCAGCCTTGTGTCGTTGTCGTCGTCGTGGGTGCCGAGAAATGGAAGGCTTCCATCAGCTGGCCGGATTGTTCAATTTCGGACTCGAGAGCATAGACGAACACACACACAGCACACATTAAGCCTCGCGTGGCTCTCGCGACAAGACAGGCCGAGAAAAGCGCCTCAAGAGGGCAGCTCACGTCGCAGCCGCAACGCTCAGGGGGGGCAAACCAGCAGAATGGCATTGAATTGAAAGGAGGCGGAGGCGGGGGGGGGAGGGGTGGCTTCGATCCTCCATCAAGAAAAGGTTGTACAGGGGGGGGGTAGGGGGTGCGGGCATCGCCTGCTGAACTCTTGGGACCAGTCACCACCACAGATGAACCAGGGGAACGAACGAACAGACATGAACTCCGTCAGTGGTCTTCCCCAACACCCGCAGTCCAAGCTCCTCCTCTTCCCGACTCCCAGCGACAACGGACTGATTTCCACGAGGCCGGGTGGTGGGTGGTAGGTGGTGTGGGTGGCGGTGGCAGACGGGATAAGACGGCACCACCCATCTGATTTAATTCTGCCAGAGCGAGCCCGCCCGACAGAGACGAACCAACAAAACCCGACAAGCCAGCCAGCAGCCCGTCCGGCATCCGACTCCGGCCTCCCTCTCTACCTCTCGACCTCTCCCAGCAGTCCGTCGCCCATCTTCATCTCCAACGAACTCTGGGATTGGAAGGGAACCCTACCCACCAGCCCGGGTCAGGTTCTCCTCCAACCCCGCATTCTCGTGGTGTCCACGAGCAGGGAAACGGTCAGGGCAGAGAACCCCACTGGACAATCGAATCCCAACTCCATCGTTCATCTCGTCGATCCATCGTCCAGATCGAACCCCATGTCATTCCCAGAACGCCACTGACAACGAACCCCATCTCCCCGTGAACATGAGCCTCCAGGAACTCAACCCAGCCCCAAAGCCCCAAACACCAAACACTTCCCAAGTCCAAGTCACAACACCAGGACCACCACCACCCGTCCCGCCCCAGTCAAGTCCCCGAGTTTTTCCACCACCCACGTGGATGGAACATGGAACACGGAACCCCAAAGAAACGGACCCAAGCATCCCAGAGAGAGGTGGGCCGGTAAACCGGCTGCCTCCTCCACGCTTTTTCACCACCCCAACCTCCATTTTGGCTGAAGTTTGCTGTTGTGTGTGTGTGTGTGTGTGTGTGTGCCCGAACCCGGCGAGCCGGCTGGAGGCCAAGCTACCTACTATGCACAAAGACCCAAGCGAGTCTTCTCTCTCTCTGTGTGTGTGTGTGGCTTGTCCCAATACCCGAATACCGGAGTGGATGTAATTAAAAAACCGTGGGACTCACTGGCAGGCGGTTCTGTCCGCGGAGTTGTAGATGGGGTTGGTGATAGGATGTAGTCGCGCCTGGCTGTGTCGGCTTCATTCACATGCTTTTCTGTAGAATGGTCTACCTCTTCATTCGCATTCCTCAGAGTGCCGAACACCCACTTAGACCTCACAACCCAGTGTCAAGGGGAAATATGAACAAAAAAAAGAATATCCGTATTCCCCTACTCCCACCTTCCGGTAGGGGTAGCTACCTAGTACCTAAGTTGATATATTGCCATTTGCCATTCCCATAATGAAACAAAAAAAGGACAATCCCTTGTCGCTCGCTCGCTCCATGATAGAAAAAGTCCAAAGAGAAAGGAACTCCAACTCCGCCCCCCTTTCCCCCTCGCCCCCTCGTCCCCCCCCGAACTCACCAAATCTCCCTCGCAATCGGCCCCGTAAACACATTATTCCCCATCTCCTCCTTTATCTGATTCAACCTGATCCGCTGCGCCCTCCTCTCCTTCATGACCTCGTCCCACTTGCGGATAAACATGTCTTGACCTTGACCCCCAACCAGTCAGCACAACCACTCAACAACAACAACGAAAAAAAGGGCGGGGGAGGAAACTCACTCGACACATTCTCAAACTCAATCTCCAACGTCTTGAAAAGATCATACGTCGCATCCACATCCGGATCCGTCGCCTGCCCGTGAATCTCCAGCCCCGCCATCTCAAAGGTCCCCTTGCGCTCGATATGCGCCTTGATGCCCGCCCAGCGCGACCCGCGCCGCGAGAAGCTCCCCGCCTTGCGCGGCTTCAGCTGCACCAGCGACTCCGATTTCGGGTCCACCTTGACTTCAATGTCGTCCGTCGCTTTCCCCGTCTGTCAGCGCAAACCCAAGAGTGGAGGAGGAGGAGGGGGACACCTACCAAACAGCGTGATATACTCCCCCAACCGCCCCAGGTAGATAATCAGCCTCGACGAGCTGGCCACCAGCCGCTCGCGCAGCGGGCCCGACAGCGCGGTGCCGGCCGTGACGAACGAGGCCACGTCCGATGTTGTCGACCGTCGGAGCTCGGCCTCGTGCCAGATCTGCAGGCGCACCGTGTAGTACGTGTCGCTGGAGCGGCTGTCGCGGTTGAGGCGGACGAATTTGGCGCTGGTGATGTCGAGTACGACTTTTTCCGACGTGAGCTTGGCTTGGAACTCGCAGAGGTCTGGGATGGTTAGTACATATGGGCCCCAGTGTCAATGGGGGGGGGGGCGGACCTTTGAAGAGGGGGAACTGGTAGATGCCGCTTGGTCGTCCGTTGCCTGGGGTGGGTTGCATGTAGACGTTGCCTTTTTCGCTCTCGTTGTCGCGGATGTAGACGACGTTGGGGAAGCGAGGGTCGTAGCAGTAGACGGGGACGAGCTGGGCGTTGATTCCCTTGACTTTGAGCAAAAGTGTTAGTCGGGGGTTGCTGGAAAAGGGGGAGTCAACATACTCCAATATGTCTCCGACTCGTGGCCGACTCGGCAGAAGAACCGGAGGTCGTTGGATAGTGTGTTGCGAAAGACCTTTAGTTGGCCGTCCACGAATATTGGGGCGTTGAGTGTTTGCGCGCTCTTTACTGGCCTTGAGTGGTGTTAGCACAAATCCCCTACATATCTCATCATCCCCCAGTATTTGTCTCAAGTCACCCCCTCCCCAATCCCAAGACAACCCCCAACCCCAAACCCCCAACCGCAACCCCCCAAAAAAGACAAAAACTCACCCATCAAACAGCACCTGCTCCCCCGGCATTACGTTATCCCTCGTCGTACTCGCCCCGTCGCTCGAGTGGGACGGCGCATGCGTTATCGTCGGCGGGTGGACCACCACAGGCGTTAGCGTGTCGTACGCCTCCCCACTGCTGTAGCTCCGGCCAATGTTCACGTAATTCGCGTGCGGCCCCCCGGCCCACGGCGGTGGCACCTGGAGGCCCGACGCCGCGGACCCCGCCGCCGACGGCGACCGGTAGTACCCGGCTCCCGACCCGTCCCCGTACCCGTACCCGTTCCCCGAGACGACAAACTCCTTTTCCGGATCGTGTATCGGCGGCCCGTCGAGCGGCGAAAACTCCGAGTCGCGCCGCGGCGACGGTATCGGGCTCGACATCTCCATCAGCGAGGGGAACCCGGCCCCCGAGGCCGTTGCGCCGGACTGCTGCTGCTGCCGTTGGACCTGGAAGTTGGCCTGCGCCGTGTAGTGGACGTAGTCAAAGTTGGTGATGTGCCCGCTCAGGCCGGCCATGTGGGGGGGGATGGTGTCGGGGTCGGGGCTTGGTTGGAGGCCGTATATCACGGGGTTGTCATGACTCGGCGAGTGGATGTGGTAGTGGTGGTGCTGGTTCGCCGGTACCGCACTCGCTGGTGGGTCCGGACTGCCTCCGCCGGTCGGGGATTCCGCGTACGACGGGTCGGTCAGGGCTTCGGCGGCCTGCACGCCGCCGTCCGAGTTGTAGAAGAGGGGGGTGGCGCTGAAGCGGTTGACGTTGAGGCGTGACATCATGGTCGTGACCTCGTGGGTGCCCGCCGCCTGGGCGGACATTATGGGCGAGACCGGGCTCGCAGGCGGCGGCTGCTGTGGGCTCTGGGCTGCGCGACTCGTTCGGGGAGAGGTGGGAGGGTTCGGTATCGCGTGGGATCCGGGCCGGCGCCGGAGGGAATTTCGGAGGAGGGTGCCGAACGTCTGGGCCGCGCTGGGTCGGGCGTGGGTGGACGAGGGCGTGGGAGGCGGCGACGAGCTGGGCGAGGTGGTGGCGGCTCGTGCCAGCGTCGGGCGGGGGTTGTGGGTGCCGTTCGCATCGGCGACGGGATCGATGTCGCTGGGGAGGCTCTCGACTAGGAAGCGGCGGCCGTCGGCGGTCCGAAAGTAGCTGCGGTGGGCGAGCTGGGCCGTGGCTTCGACGGTCCGGGGATCGAAGCCATTCTTGGTGTCGAAGAGGGCCGAGAAGGGCACGGTGGCGTCGTCGACGGCGGGCAGGATCGGGGCCGCCGTGGGACGGCCTTGGGCTGGCATGCTGCGCGAGCCCATTCAAACACGTTTTCAGCCGGCCATGGCGGTTGTGGGCGGGACGTATAAGTGCGGTGTCGACCCGATCTAGCCCTGGGCGATGCGGCGCTGTCGGTGACGGTGCGGATGGCGACGGCAGTGTTGGCAGGATCGACAATCGACGGTGACGGTGACGGTGCTGAGCCGCATGTGCGTTTGTTGGGTTTCTGGGTTCGGGCCGGAGGAAGTTGAGCTAGGACAGGGAGAGACTCGCGGGCATCGTTCAAGATAAGAAGGGTGTGGGAATTGGAAGGGGGAAACGCGGGGTGGGCAAACGACGGCCAAGCCCAGCCCAAGCCGTGGCGGCCCCGGACGCTGGGTGGTGGGCACTGGCTGGGGGACCTGGCTTCCCTGGAACGGGGGGCCGGGGGTGCAGGCAATGGGTCCAGTGGGCGGCGGGCGGCGCCCGTCAAGCCCCAAAACCCTCACTCGACATCCATGGAAGCAAGCCTCGCAGCATCACTGACGGATTGATGGGCTGGGAGTTGCCCGACTGCAGCAGAGGGGAGGTAGCTGCATAGCAAGAAGCATGGAACATTGGGAATCGTGTGTCCCGGCCCGGATCCGCTCAGCTCTGCCACCTCACCGTCTCTCCTCTCAATCTTGATCGTCTTCGTCGTCACCGTCGCCACGAGGCGGTTTTCGTCGGCCCTCTCGGTCGCCCAGAACGGCCACGTCTGTCTGCCACAGCCCGGTCGATTGTTACCTCGATAATTTCGAGATGCTGAGTGCCTGCGTCGGCGGTAAGGCTGAGCTCTGCTGTCACCATCCAGGACGCCTGCTGGCTGCTCGCGTGCCGCCCGACGCTGTGCTCGACCCAGCTCCCAGGCTCTACCCGACGGGCGAATCAACGACATGCCCCGCTGCAAGCAGGTCTTATCCACCGCCGCTCCAGACTGCGCCATCGGGTTCGCGGGCTGGTCGAGGCCATCTTGACCAACCAGGCCTTGCCTTTCCAGGCAGTTGTTTTGTGGCTAGCGTCGTCAAGTCCAACCTGCTAGTACAGCGAGATGTTGGAGATATCAGCAAACGCCATCTCACGGTTGATAGAGGCCTCGAGGTTAGAAGTCGAGGCCTGTAGTTGTGCAAGCCGAGTCTCGTCAGTGGCCTCGCTTGCTTGGTGAGAGGTCTCGTGCTACCAAACAGACCAGCAGTAGGTTGTAGCTTCACTGGCCTGGGTTGCGCGTTATCCCCGTTACTTATTTGCTCGTGGAGGTGTTGAAGATGGGCGTCCTGCCGCTGATTAAGGTACTCCGAGGGCTTGCGTCCCAGCCTAGATCTGACCTCCTTAATGGTTGTTGACTTTCAAAGGCGTGCTCTCACCACTCAACCACCGTTTTCGTCGCTCACGCCCAGTCCAAGTTTACTGCTCCATGTCAACATTGTCGATCTCGAGACCTAGCAACCACCTCCAGCACATCAATTGCTGCCACATCAAACGCCGGTTTATATGCCCTTCCTTGTCCTGTCCGCGTCCCCAATCCGATATCCGTCAACACCTACAAGCAAGAATCTCCCTCCCTCATGGATCCATCAAGAATCTCCCCCATCCTTCAGGCACGACCTCCCAGCTCCTACCAAGGCGCCTCCGTTCCGTGATCCATCATGGCTCTTCATACCATCATCCTTCGTGTACGTCCCTTCAGCTCCCAGCTCCAACTTTGACACGCAAGGTCCCTGCTTCAAGCCGCCTTCTTCTTCCTCCCCCCCCTCTTCTTCTTCTCCACCACTTCCTCCTCACTATCACTCTCCGTCTTGGCCCCCCTCTTCGACCCGGCCGCCCCTCCACCGCCCGCCTTGTCCTCCTCAACACGGCCCACAATCTCCCGCAGAAAATCCCACTGATCATCCGACTCCACCACCTGCTTGAGCATCGCGGCCGACACGCGCTTCGAGCTCTTCTCCCGCGCCACGTCGGCGCTCATGTTAACCAGCTGAATCATAAACATCTCGAGCGCCTTGCCCACCGCGATGGGCGTCTGCTGCGCGACCTTGCCCACCTCCTCGTCCGCCTGCATGATGCGCTTGATGCGCGCCGTCGGGAACTTTGTCTTGACGGGCGACGGCTCGATCATGGGCGGCGGCGCGGCCTGCGCGGCGCCTCGCTTGGGCGGCATTGCGGTGTACCCGGGTTGTGCGAAGGCTCCTGGGGGCGACGACGAGAATACGTTCCCTTGGCCGGGTCCGGGGGAAAAGGCGGGTGCCGGCGTGGCGTAGCTCGGGGGCGCGCTCTGGGCGTAGAGGGTCGCGGTCGGGGTCGAGGTCGAGGGGAACGTGGGGGGTTGGTAGGCGGAATAGGATTGCGTGAGGGATGGATGGCGCTGGTGGTGTTGCTGCTGCGGGCTGTTGTAGAGTCCCGCGTCGGACACGGTGCGTCCCTGCTGTGGTGATGGGGGGATGTACGGCGAGTAAGGGGTGGCGGTCGCAATCGGTGGTGGCGGCGGCGGTGATGCAAGGTGTGATTGGGGTGGTGCGTACTGCTGCCGTTGCAGAGGTTGTTGTTGTTGGTTGACGTGTGCAGCGGTGACGGACGCGTCAGCAAAATATGTGCTGCTCGTCGGAGGAGTGTGCAGATGCAGGTGTTGTTGCTGGTGCTGCTGCTGCGGAGAAAATTGCGATGGGAATTGCTGGGATGGTCTTTGCGGTTGGGCTCCAGTCGACGCGCTGTGTGGTGCAGATGTGGGTGCTTCGGTGGTGCTGTCGCTGGTGGGGCCCGAGGTGAAGAAGGAACTCAGGTCCGGGGATCGCGGCACATATGTACCGTCACCGGACATGGCCGCCGCAAGTAAACAAACACCAACAAAAAAAGGCAGTTTTTGTCCCGTGCAAGCACCGACAACAAGCGCAGCCTGCTGCAAGCGATGGGTCGCTTGGTGGCGTTCTTTTTCCAGTCTTTTCGAGTCGCCCCGCGGTGGGGCAACAGCGCACACACCAAGTTGGTGGTGTCGACTTGTTGGTGGGAGGTTTTTGTTCTTTTGTCCCAGTGACGTGGATAGGTAGGCGAACAGAATTGGCGGCTGTACCCAAGACCGAGGCGGGCAGGCAAACAGCGCCGGGGGAGACCCCTCCACTAAGTAGTAGCAAGTCAACATTTTGTATCTCCGTACATGCCAGCGACCAAAGGTTGCATGTGGCTGGGAGACGAGCGGGGCCACGGGGGCGGCCTCATGGTTGCATGCCTGGAAAGCCTGGAAAGCCAACCTGCTCCGGACCACGATGAAACAGCTGCTTTGGACATGGTATGCCAGCTGCTGCTTTGGCATCAACCTGGAGCTAGATGCAGATGATGGACAAGTTCCAGTTGACCGAGAAGCCGATGACCACCTTCCAGCACAGCTTATTTGGCTTGGGGCTTGGAGATGTTCATCGGCGTCCATCAACAGGACAATGCTTCCTTGACTCAAGATCCTCCTCCAGCAGCTGCCCAACCAGGGACGATAAGCTCGAGACGGCCATGGGAGCTTCAGCTGCCCACGACCAATCCTTTGGACGAACTCCCGTCATGAAAGTCTGCCCTGCCTACACCCAGGCTGAAGCTGCAGCAACAGCTGGAGCACAAAATCCAGTGTCACCATCGCAGCCACGCGATCGGCAAACGATCGGCAAACGATCGGTGCCTGGCCCTGCTCCTCGTAGCTCCTGAGGGTTTCGGTCCGCCGTCTTTGGTGTGCGAGCATGCGAGCATCCAAAAGCTCCAATGGAAACTTGGAAAGTCCTCGTCCCTCGAGGGCAGCTCTTGTGACGACGAAGTGGGGTTCGAGGGACAATGGTGGGGGTGGGGCAGACACAGCCAGCCACCAAGGGTCAACCTTGGATGACTTGGGTGTCTGTGACTCGACGTGGTGCTGAGGCTGAGAAACGAAACAATGGGACTTACATATTGGTGGTGGACGTGGGGCCAGCTGGCCTTCGGGGTGGACGGAGTCTGGGTGGACGGTATGCAGGTGGGATCTGGCCAGAACGTCCCGACCACTGGAAGCCCAACGCCGGAGCGGAGACGGCCATTATATGCACTTGTCGGCAGCTCAGGCTTGTCCCTTGTTGTCCTTCTTGGCCCCCAAAGGCTTGAAAGGGACACGCCGGTGATTGGCCGGACCGAGTTTCCACCCGGCACAGCCCCAACGCGCCCATCTTTTTCTCCTTCGCGTCAACTTGCACCTGTTCATCATCCAATCCCCATCAACACAATTCAAGGGCTCGACAGGGACATGGTCGATCTTCAAACCGTCAATGTCTCAATGTCCAAAAGGTGAATAAATCCCTCTCCTCCTCCTCCAACACCTCTCCGCTGCCTGATGACAATTCATCGAGACGTCCAGAGACGCAGAACAACGACGGTCAAGAAGCCGAGCCTCCCCTGGCTCTGGTTTCATGACCGCTCGTCAGTCTATGATGGGCTCAAAATACTTGATCTAATCTGACAATCCCCTCATTCACTCAACTTGACCCTCTTCATGCCAGACGCCTTCTAATCTCAGAGCTCATAGTCCTCAACCCCCCCAGTCGTTCGTCGTCGCTGGTGGATAAAAACACCGATGCTACTGGCCAAGCATGAATGCCACCGGCCTCCTTGTCACTCTCGACAGCGGTGCCCGCTTGATCTAGCCGTGTTATCAGCTCATCAATGTCCGGCGCGAGAATTTCATCCTCTCCGTAGGTGATGAAGAAGCCTTTGGACGGACTTGCTCTCCTCCACCACTCTCCGTCTTGACAGCAGCCCGGTGAGACCAGCGGGTCCGTGGGAGAAATCCTGTCTCCCGCAAGCAGCCGACCATACTGGTTCAACTGGCCGACGCTGAGATAGTCCCGCCCGGGGCTGTCCTTCTTGTCGGAGAGAAGCGTTACCCACGGCGATATCAGCATCGCCATCGCCGGCTTCTCAATCCCACCCTCCTCCCCATCGCCCTCAACCTTCTTACCAAGATGCAGTAGAAGACTCAGCACCAGCATCCCCCCAGCCGAGTCACCACTGACACAGACAACATCCGGATCCTGTGCCACCTTCAGCACGTGCCTGTAGCCCTCCATCACCTCATATATCTGCGCCGGATATGACGCATCAGGAACAAGCGTGTACTCCAACGCAAAAATCGACGGATTGCTGTACCCCGAGCAAACGAGCACCGACAGCCACGTCATCAGAAACTCGAGGTAAAAGAACGCCGACCCCATGGAAAACCCCCCGCCTGCTCTGCCCATCAGTCCCAGCACATGCCACATCACGGGGGGAGGGAAACTTGCCATGGATATAGTAAAGCACGAAATCTGGCTTCGCTGCTGGATCCCGCGCCATCCATATCCCTTTGAACCCATCCTACCCGTCATCAGCATCCGTCCCTCCCAAGAACAGCTAGATCTCACCTCTTGGTACTCATGCCAATGAACCGGCGCACCCAAATATCCACGCCGCAGCAGCCTGAACCAGAAAAACGGAAGCGCCACCCCCTTGGAGAGAAACACCCGCCCGATCCGCGCCGGCACGTTGGCGAACGCGTACCGCACACAGCGGATGACTGAGTCCTCGAAGAATGTAGCGCGCTGGACGAATAACCCGCCTTGTGTCTGCCAGTGTCTCTCCTTGATGATGGCGAATGGTAATGTTACTTTAGAGCTGTCAGCGTGAAATGTATGTGTATGAGAGAGGGGGGCTACCAAGAAACGGCACAGCCAGCACCGCACAACTCGCCGTGGCGACGGGGCCGACGTGCCAGAGGAGTTGCGGGGCGAGGAGGAGGATGAAGACGAGGCAGTCGAGGTAGGAGACTGCGCCGAGGTGGAGGAGCATCTCGCGATTTCCGCCATGTCCCGCCACGTCTAGTTCTCTTGGTGTCGTCTGGGACGTTGATGACGGCTGGTTGGTGATTTGGTCGGCGGTTGGGGGGTGTTTCCCCCTTCTTTTGCGGGGTATGGGGGGTGGCATGGTTCGAAGGGAGTTGAATGAGCGATGTGGGTGAGAGAGACAGAAGTGTTTTGGAGGTTGAGATGTTGGATGTTGAGAAGTGATGGTTGACCTGGGCACCGTCATGGTACTTGGCGCTGACGAAGATAGGCATGTACAACGCGCAATGCGTGGATATCTGCGCGGGTGGAAGTACTGCGGTAACAGATGGACTGGGTAGGGCATCCGGCGGCTTGGTTGCAATACACCTTGCATATGCACGTATGATTTCTATTTTGTGTACCGGGCGTGATTTCTACATCGATCGATGGAGAGTTCATATACTGAGCTGATACGCTGGCATCTCATGTCACAAGCAAGAACACCGCATGTCCGTCCTAGCCTCCAGAAAAAGCATATAAATTCCAACCAGATCCCACTCAACGCTTTTCTCTACCCCCTTCCCTCTCTCTCTCTACTTATTTCTCGCCACCTCCAAAATCCTCCCCTCCATCTCCTCAAACGCCTCCAGCACATTCCCATACCGCTCAAACACCCCCTCCTTGTACCCCTCGTCCACCCGCTGAATCGCCCCCTCCTCCTTCCACCGCTTCCCAATCAGCTCGTCAAACGTCTCCCCCTCCCCCCTCTCCATCGCCCACACCGCCTTGTACGCCCCGCCCAGCGCGCACGCGTTGCCGCCCACGTCCAGCTTGTACACGCCCTCGCTCCCGCCCAGCACGTCGCCCATGACGCGCGCGATGGCCGGGTTCAGCGACCCGCCGCCGACGAGGTAGATGCGCCGCGGCTGCGCCGGGAGGCCGGCGTGGTCGGCGTTGCTGACGAGCGGGCGGCTGCGCAGGCGCATCGACAGGGCCTGGGACTCGATGATCAGGCGGGCGTCGGTCTCGGGCGACGACTCGGAGGCGGCGGCGGGCTGCAGGTTGGAGCCGTCGGCGGCGGAGCAGGTGTAGCGCCAGGTGCCGGCCGAGATGTTGGGGACGATCTCGGGGAGGTAGAAGAAGAGGCCGAGGTGGGCAGGGTCCGAAGGGGAGGCGGCGGCGAGAGGGGGCGTGGCGAGGGCGTGCTGGTTGAAGGTGGCCCAGGGGCGGGCGCCGGGGGCGGGGTGGGGGAGGGCGTCGCGGACTTTTTCGCGGGCCAGGCCGCCGTTCTTGTAGCAGAGCATGAACATGTATTGGCCGGGCGTGGTGGGGTGGTGAAAGAAGTGGTAGCTGGGGTCGGGCTTGTAGACGGGCGTGATCATGAGGAAGGTGGTGCTGGTGCCGAGGGAGACGATGGCGTCGAGCGGGCGGAGGGGGAGGGCGAGGATGGTGGCCGGGTTGTCGCCGGTGAAGGGCGCGACGCCGCAGTCGGGGTGGAAGCCGTAGCGGGAGGTGAAGTAGCTGCTGATGCGGCCCATGCTGCCGCCGCCGTCCTCGCGGACCGAGCCGAGCTTGCTGCGAAGGTCGGCGACGCCGTCCTTGCCGGCCGTGAGCTCGAGGAGCGGCTCCGACCAGCGGTGGCCGGGGATGTCCCAGAGGTTCATGCCGCAGGCGTCGCTAATGTCCATGGGGGCCACGGCGCCGATGAGGAGGGAGGCGAGGAAGGACGAGACGAGGGAGATTCGGGACGTCGCGGCGTACATGTCGGGGAGCTTTCGGCGGAGACGCATGATCTGGGGGCCGGTGAAGCGCTGCGAAAGGATGGCTGTCAGCTATTTCGTCTCTCACTGCATGTCCGGGATGGTACTGACGTGGTGGGCAGAGCTTCCCGTCACTTGGGCCAGCCTCTCGGCTGTCTCGAGCTGGGCGTCGTACTGATCACACTCGGCCTGAGTGCTGTGGTCTTGCCAGTTGGGCGCATAGGGGTGGGAGAAGGCCCCTGTGAGCTGGTCGACAAGGGGCTTGTCCGCCTTGAGTCCCCCGAGCAGCGACTCGGCCTCACGGCCCCAGAATACGCTGCCATGCTGCTGGCAGGAGCCGCTGATGCCACGGATTCGGTCGAGGGGGGTGTTCTTCTCCTTGAGCCGTTGCAGCACCAGGTCTAGGGACTCGAGCCACAGGGCGACAGGGGCAAAGACCTCGCCCTCGCCGGGGTTCTGGAGGACGCCCTTCTTGATGCCATACTTGGCGCCAAAGTCGCCGTCAAAGTCGACCTTGGCGTCCGAGACGATGGTGAGGTCGGACTGGATGACGACGGCTGTTTCGGGGAGGGGGATGGTCAGTGTTGGGCCTGTTTTGCGGTTGGTAGCCTCGAGTACGTACCCTTCAGCTGTTGGGTCGAGAGGTCGAAACCAAGGTAGAGGGGTCCGTTGTCGGCCATTGTGTGTTCTGGAAAGGGGTATATGGGAAAAGTATAGGGGAACCTCTCGGTCACGAGAAGACAGGAGAAGAAAAGGAATAATTTGGCTCAGAAAAAGTCTAGCATACAGAAACAACAGCCATCGCACTCCCTTCAGACGTGGGGGGGCATCATCCCAAGTAAGTACCGTCACAGATGGCGGGGCAAGGCGTGGGAGCAGCCTTGTCCCAGGGGCATTCGCTATTTAGCCTGAAGGTTCTTTTCGAGTCCAGCCAATGCCGACGACGCCCTGGGGCGAGAGGAGTCTCCAATTAGGCGCGTCGTGACAAGATGGAGAGCCCCATGACCGTCCAGGGAGGATGCCTACACCAGGACAGGGAATTGTCCAAGGCGGGGTGTGCCGTGTCTTGGTTGTTGCGGGCGAAAAAGAGCTCCGGCATCGCAGCTGGACTTTATGTCATCAAAGAAGAGGGGGAGGGGTAGACAATGGAGACCGAGGAAACAAAAGATGGTTGACCCTAACCCTGCAGACTCCATTCTGCAGGTCCGTCTTCAGGGCACCGCCCAGCCGCGGTCCGGCGTTGCAGTGCCGCTGGACCCCTGCCCTTGCAGGGGCGGGCACGGCGGGAACAGCGGTGCAGTTGTCGATGTGTGCCATCTGGCAACAACCACACTCCTTCAACGAAACGGATCGCCATCCTTCTCGGGCGTCTGGGACCCGACCAGCCGCAAAAGTCCAAACATACCTACCCCTACGGCGCACGCTGCCGCCAAAGAGACGCGACGATCCGCCATGGACTGCCGCTCCCCTTCACGCGCCCCCGTTACATGAGCCCTCCCAACCATGAAACATCCAGAAACATTTCTGGGCCGGGGCCGGGGCCGGGGCCGCGGATTGGCCATCGCACTGCTCCTCGGGCTGAGCTCGTCCGCCGTCCATGGCTCGCGGTCCGCCCGGGAGGCTGCCATCCTGAGCGTCGCCTCGATCCCGACCGACGTGTGCGAGTTCCGGACCATCAACTACATCACCCACACCCTACCGCAGCAATGCTTCCGAACGGCATGGACCGGCCCCCCAACCACCGCCACGGCGGACCCGACCCCGACCGCGTCCGGAGCACAGGAAAAAGCCCCCGAGGCAACAGAGACACACAAGACGGGCGACGCGGAAAAGGGGGCCTCTGGTCAGGCGCAGGAAGTCGACAAGGAGCCAGAGGACAAGCCCGACTTCGCCTCCGGGTCGTTCATGTCGTTCGAGGAGTGGAAGGAGATGATGCTTCGGAAATCGGGGCAAGATCCGGCCAAGATTAAGGACCGCAAGCCGCACGAACACAAGGTGGGCCGAGACTCGACCGGCGTCGACGCCGAGGGCGACAGCATCGGGGAGGAGGGGGAAATAATCGACTTTGACGCCCTGTCGCGAAAGGTCTCGGAGCTCGCTTCGTCCCAGTCCGCCGAGGCCTCGGTCAGAACCGGCGAAGGGACCGAGCTGAAGGAGGAGCATGTCCTGCAGGACGACGGCATGGCACAATACTACCGGAGTAAGGACGCCGGCAAGACATGCAAGGAGCGCTTCTCCTTTTCCTCGTTCGACGCCGGCGCCACCATCCTCAAGACCAGCCCTGGGGCTAAGAACTCCAAGGCCATCTTGGTGGAGAATAAGGACACCTACATGCTCCTCGAGTGCAACACCAAGAACAAGTTTGTCATTGTCGAGCTGAGCGACGACGTCCTCGTCGACACCGTCGTCCTGGCCAACTTTGAGTTCTTCTCCAGCATGATCCGCAAGTTCCGCGTCAGCGTCAGCGATCGCTACCCCGTCAAGCTGGACAAGTGGGTGGAACTCGGCACCTTTGAGGCCCGGAACTCGCGCGACATCCAGCCCTTTCTCATCCAACACCCCCAGATCTATACAAAGTACATCCGCGTCGAGTTCCTGACCCACTACGGCAACGAGTACTACTGCCCCGTCTCCCTGCTGCGCGTCCACGGGACGCGCATGCTGGATACCTGGAAAGAACAGGACCACCACGACGACGAACCCGAGGCCATTGATCCGCCCCCAGAGCCCGTCGCAGAATCCAACCAGACCGAGGCGACTCTGGAACCACCGGCCTCCATCACCACCGAGGTCGAGACGGCCTCCCACACTCCCTATGTCGCCGAGGTCGGCCTCTCCCCATGGCAACCTGCGCTGTGCTTCAACTTCACCGAAGACATATGCTTCGTCCGCTCGCCGACCACCGGCGAACCCACGCCCGTCGAGAGCGACGGCAAAGACAAGCCACCCACCGGCAAGGACGGCAACGCCACGGTCGAGGCCTCTCAGGCCACCGCCGCCGGCGAAGCCCGGCAGTCCCCCTCATCCCAATCCACCTCGGGGTTCCAACAATCCCCCCCTCCCCCCTCCCAACCCGCAGCCTCCTCCGCCTCCGCCGCGTCCGCCCAACACGACGCACGCAACAGTAGTGCCTCAACCGCCTCCGGCTCCAAGCCGTCCTCCGCCCCCGGCTCCAAGCCGTCCTCCGCCCCCGGCTCCAAGCCGTCCTCCGCGCGCACCGCCGACCCCTCCCCCCCTCCCTCATCCACCACAACCCCCCGCCCCCCCACCAAAACCGGCACCCCCTCCTCCTCTGCCCCCCCGGCCTCCCCCACAGTCCAAGAATCCTTTTTCAAAACCGTCACCAAGCGCCTCACCCTCCTCGAATCCAACACCTCCCTCTCCCTGCAATACATCGAAGAGCAATCGCGCTTCCTGCGCGAGACGCTTCTCAAGATGGAATCCCAGCAAGCGTCGCGGGTCTCGGCCTTTCTTGACCGGCTCAACAACACGGTCCTCGCCGAGCTGCGCACCGTGCGCGTGCAGTACGACCAGCTGTGGCAGTCGACGGTGCTGGCGCTCGAGGCGCAGCGCGACCAGTCCGCGCGCGAGACGGTGGCGCTGTCGGCGCGGCTGGCGGTGCTGGCGGACGAGGTCGTGTTTCAGAAGAGGATGGCCATTCTACAAAGCGTACTCCTCCTTAGCTGCTTAGTGCTCGTCATCTTTAGTCGGGGCAGCGGAAACGGCGGTGCCGGCGGCGGGGGGAACAACTCCTTCAGCTTCCGGCACCACCCGACCTCTGCGTCTACATCCTCGCACTACCGCAACGACTCAACTTCCGGGCAGACGCCCCTCCACAATACCCTCGCTGCCAGTCCGCAGATCCAGCACCAGCACCAGCACTACATGGAAAAGACGCTGCCGCTGACGCCGACGTCGCACTTCAGCCGGGAGGGCACGCCGCTGATCCACGTTGACGCGCCGCCCTCCTTTTACGGGGACTCGTCGCCGTCGCCGCCGCCGTCGCTGCAGGCCCGCCACGTCAGGAGGCGGCTGCTGGGGGAGGGCAAGATGGACGAGGGGATTGAGGAGGAGGACGAGCAGGATGTGGCGTCGCCTCCTCCCCCTCACCCGGGGCGGGATCCGGAAGAAGAGGAGCAAGACTCGCCCCGGCCGAGCGTCGAAGAGGGGACGGCCGAACAGGACTCGGCCAAGACCTTGTTGAGCGGGCGGTCTTTGCTGCAGCAGCGCGGCGTCAGGAAGCCCCTGCCTGCCCTGCCGGAGGATCCCAGTTGATGACATTGCCTAGCGTAGCGATACCCTGAAATGACAATTTGTCACTTGGATGAGCCGTGATACCTCTCTCCAGACGCACACATCACATCCAATCCACACGACGGCACCAAATCTGAGAAGAGGGTTTCTGGCTACCTAAGCTACCATACTCTCCGCTTGGTTCCCTCCCTCGCTGCTGAACTATGGCTCGGCTCAACGACAGACTTGGCGGCGACTGGGACAGCCAGCTTTCCTAGACCATCGTACCATTCGTGGCTCCCTCCTTGGACACAGCCAACATGCCTCCTCTCACCAACCGCGTCCACTGCTTCATGCCGCCGAGTCAAAAATTCCCAGATACCAAGTTCCTCCCGCCACTACCTTCTGATTCCCTCGCCAATTTTTGCCTTCCAAATCAACTAAAACGTATGGATGGACATGTCAAAAAAGCTCAATGTTGAATTGCGGCCTGGCGGGGATTCGGCCAAGATCTTCGTCATCTCGTCGAGCTCTGTCAGATGCCAGACAAATCAAGGCATAGCGCGCTGTTGGCTAAGCACACTGTTCGCTATGACCTGACTTGCAGAGATAATCGGAATCCTGCCCGTTGTGTCGGTCCGGAGCGCCTTTAGTTGCCGGGGAAGGGCGAGCCGGGGCCCGAGAAGGACTGCTGCTGCAGCATCTGCTGCTGCTGGAGCTGATCGAAATCGTACTCCTCGAGAGCAGCAAGTCTGGTGCCGCGGTCGTACTGGGAGCGACGACGGCGCTGCTCGTCGCGGAAATGCTGGCCTGCGTTGGGGGTGAACAGACCTGCAGCACAAACGTCAGTCACACCCTCAAGATGACAGCGAAGTCGAATGTTCTTACCCACGTGCTCGGCATTCTGGCAGCTGCGGTTCATCTTGGAGGCATTGTCGGGCTCAGGGAACGGCTCCTCCTGGCCAGCCAGCTCCTTCTCGGGACCGTTGGTCGTGTAGTAGAGCTAAAGGGATTAGTTGAATCAAACCAGGGGGTTCTATGGAGTTCTTTACCTTGGGGCGATAGTGGGAAGCTTCCAGCATGACCGAGCTGTTGCGGAACTTCTGGACAAGGCAGTCCTTTCCCTGGATGGCTACGAGGTGTTAGTGCACCGACAACAAAAGAGAAAACTGGGGGGTACATACTCGCATACGAAACCTCGGCCACCTTGTCGCTCTTGAAGCAGTTCCAACGCTGGTTGGCACGGGCATTGACGAACTGAGCTGTTTGTCAGAACACAAACACACATGGAAGTCAAGGGTGATGGGATGCATACGGGGATGATGTCCAGAGGCTGAGCATGTGTTAGTTTCTCCGGAAACAGAATCGAAGAGGGGAGTGGGCACTCACATCGACAAAGTTGATGAATGCGTAGCCGACGCTGGAGACCAGAGTGTCAATATTCAAACCAAAAGAAACATGCATGCCTCTGGTACTTGGTACTTACTTGCAGTCATTGGCAAAGTCGATGCGCAGATACATGAAGTCGTATTTACCCCAGCTCGACTCGTCGACAATCTTCTTCAGCATCGGTTGGTCAACCTTGTTGGGGATGTTGCGAAGCATAATCTGACCGGTCAGCATATCGCGACCAAAGGGCAAAGGGAACACTTACCGTGGTGCGGACATCAATGCCGCTTCGAATACGCTCCACGTCGACCTGGTTGTGGTGACCAGCGGCGTTGTTGTAAGGCGACCTGGTGACTCGAGCGGCATTCTGGCGCCGTCCAGTGTAGGGCGTCATGCCTCTGGGGCTCGAGTAGCTGTTGGTGTACGTCATGGGAGTCGTGGGAGGTGTAAACACCGGGCTCAGGCTCATCGAAGTGTGAGCCGACATGGGCGTCATGGGCGAGAACGACGCAACAGAGGTGCCGCGGCGAGTAGGGGTCTGGTCAAGAAGGTATCCGCTCGAAGCCATCATCTGGTTCGAATAAACCATCTGGTAGGCAGGCGGCTGCTGCACCATCTGAGGGACCATGGGCGATCGACCAACCTGCTGAAGCATGTTGAAGTGTCCGGGCGACTGGGGAACGTTGAAGTGTCCAGGCGACTGGGGAACAGTGAAGTGCGCAGGCGACTGGGGAATGTTGAAGTGTGCAGGCGACTGAGGAGCGTTGTTGACGTTCATCTCCTGGAACATGTTCGACAGATCGTTGACAGCAGTTCCCGGGAGAACAGGACGGCCGGGAGTCGTCGACCCCGTGGAGATCTTGGGAAGGGCAACCCACAGGTGCACGCACTGAATGGCATCCAGTTAATAAATGTCAACGCTTGCTTGGAGGGGGGTGTCACTTACGCCATAGGTGCAGCCGTTGAACTTGTTGATCGCCGCAATGGCATCGTCAATGTCGGAGAACTCGACCAGAGCCCTGAAAATGGCCGGGTCCGCAAGCCGGCGGGTGGCGAAGATCTCGCCCTCGCCCTGAAAGAGGCCGAGAACGACATTGTCCATGTGCTGCGGGCTCAAGTTCATGGGAGCGTCAGAGGTGTAGGTGGCAGTGACCTCCAGAAGGCCGTCGGCGACACCTTCAGCGTTGGCTCCCGGCGTGGCGACCTATCAAGCAAGGATGGTTAGGTTGAAGTGGCATGGCAATAGAGGGAGTTCTTTACCTGGAAGTAGTCGGCATGGGCAATGTAAGTCGCCTTCCACTGGGGACGGAAGCGGACGCAGTCGTGGGCGATACGAGCATACTGAACGTTGGCGAACCGAACGTACATCTGACGTCCATCGGAGACGATGGTGTATCTTCCGTAATTCTTGGTCTCGCGAGGGACGAGAGCCTTTGTTGGGGTCAGTTGGGGCATTCCGAGCCCGGAAGCATGAGAAGGATTGAACTTGACGTCACATACCTCGAGATATTCCTCGACGTCGCCGGTCTTCAGAGGAGCTCCCACGGAGGAGATGGCAAGGTGGTGGTAGATGCCCACCTCGCTGCTGAATCGAGCGTTGTACTGGACGCCCATGGGCTGGACTCCAGCGGCAGGGTGGTAAACCACCTGACCAGTTAGAGAGCCCTGAGCCATCATCGGAATGGCGACGGGCATGAAGGCCGAAGCAGTAGGGGAGAGCTTCGGCTGGGGCTTCTCCGATGAGACAAATGGGTCCTTCTCTTCGCCAGACGGGGTGGCAGAGTAAGCGGCGCCGGGGAAGCTGTGGAACTGACCATGGCCCTCTGGGGTGGCGGTCTGCTTGCCAGCGGCCACCTCGGGGAGTCTGGTGGCTCCGGCAGGACCATCGCCCGGAGAGAACGCGGTCAGACGCGTGTCGGGTGTGCCCTCATGCTTGTACGAGTCTCCGCCGCCGCTCGAGGAGCGGGGAGACTGCGCGTTGAAGGTGGTCTCGTTCGCTTGAGACATGGCCAAAAAATCAAGGATTAGACGGCTGGAGATGGATGGATGTGAAGAGGAGGGATGATGGTGCTTGACAGGATTGTCGAATGGTCCTGACCAGAGAGTCGAGGAGGAGGATATTCTGGGAGATGTTGGGAGACGGGTGAAGAAAGGGAAGCGAAGAGGGAGAATAAATGGGTTTGGAGGGGCAGTGAAGAAGGGCCTTGGGCACCCGCTCGCCGAGAGCGGATCAACGACAGCTCGAGCTTTCCTCAATGGGCCAGAAATTTACCAATGGCAGGAGCATTCGGCGGGAAAAGGGCTTTGGGGACCAAGAAAACCCGAAAGGTGGTGGTGTTGAGGAAGGAACGAGGCGGATACCTGCCCTCGCCGGGGTTTTGGCCCCGACCCCGACCCGCGATGATGTCGTTGCTGGGGTGCCTGTTGTCGAGCAGCTGGTACGGGGCTCAAAAACACGAACAGGAGATACCTAGAATCGAAAAGGGTGGCCAGCAAGGGCAGTCTTGCAGCTGGAAGTTGAAGGAAATATCCACGGATGCGGTCTGTGTAAGTCTCCATCTTCAATAGACGTGATGCTCCGTTCCTCGCATCTGGACGAGTGACCGTGGGGCATATTCCGGCAGCAATTACTTTGAAAGGGAATGAAGAGTGGGACGTCTCTTTGCTGACATCCCTTCAGTTTCAAGGCGTATCCTCCATCCAAGGTCCTGTCTCTTGCAAGCTCCGCCAAATATGTCTTGCGCAGTACCCAATTGAGGGTTGGTCTGCCAGCAGCCGGCCATGATCTGCCAAAAAGGGGTGGACCAAAAGAAGACGCGTCCATTGCGATCTGGGGACGCGATCTGGAGACGCATTTTATCAGGCAGTTGATTCACATGACCCAACGTTTCTGCCTGGAGATGGAACGTCCCTGCCTGAGATACACAAAGAACTGGACTGCCCGTTTGTACCTAGATGTGAGCCACTGGGATCTGACCTTACTGATATCATGTGTGCACGTTTGGACGAGGCATTGTGTTGGTTGGAACTCGGGCTCGGATATTTGTCTTGAGCAAGTGTTTGGGACATTTGGATGAACAAGGGGACCCAGGGACTCAAAACTGCCACGCAAGAAGCGACTGGATGTTAACTGAAAGGTGATGGCAGGAAGCGCCGGTTTCAACAGTGATCAAGAGTGAAAGACCCAACAGCAATGAGGCTCAGACATACCCAGTCAAAGCCGGCTTCACATCTTGTTGGTAGTATGCGATGATACTAACCCTCCTAGTAATCAGCGAGGAGAGACAACACAGTCAAGAGTCCCAGAGATGGACGAGATGAAGATATCGAGATAGATGGCACCAGCACTGGGGGTGTGATGCAAGACAGCAGAAATCTGTAGTCGGATGTGTCGAGGTTGTTTGGAGACGGAGATGGCCCACACAGTTCTTGGCTGGTTGGACATCGCTGGATAGTCCAATATACTCAGGCACCTCCATTCTTCTTGCCAAAATGTTGTCATCGAGTTGATGGGTTGACGTTGAAGTCGTCGCCACCCTTGTGTAAAGGGCACGGACCACCGGTTCTCACGTCCCCTGCGTCGCGTGCCAATGCCAATGCCTGCCGGGCGCGAACAACGGCCACGCCAGCGTCGACCTCCCCTCTCCACGCAGGCCAGACAACAAACTTGCTCAGCTTGGGGAGTTGCAAAAATCGACAGCGATTGAAGCCCTGCGCTTCCTAGAGCAGCGCAATGCCTCGGAAGGCCCCAACGTGGGACGACTACGACACCGCTGTCGACCAGGTTCAATCTCCCCCCTTCCCCCCTCCGTCTCCCTTGCCCGCCTGCACCCTGGTGTTCGGCACTGATCCATCTTGCAGATTATCCTCGCCCCGACCGACTCCGATTTCCTCGACCAGCTCATCCCCGTGCTCAAGGATGCCGCTGTCAGCAACCGAACAGCGTCGCTCGCCCAAAGCCTCGCCCAGTATGCCCAGGAACGAGAGGGCGACATCGAGCGCATTGGCCTGACCAAGCACGAAGAGTTCCTGGGCTCGGTCAACCAGCTGCAAAAGGTCCGCGAGGGGACAGTGGTCCTGACATCCGAGATTCTGGACCTGAACCAGGACATCCAAACGAGCACAGAGAAGCTCGCCGAACAGAAGCAGGCCCTCGTCAACACGCGTGGAGTGCAGCAGAACATTAAGGATGTCTCCAATGCGCTCAAGGAGTCGCTCGACATCTTGCGCGCTCTCAACAACGCCCACGAGCTGATCCGCAAGAAGAAATACTATGCCGCTCTCAAGTCCCTGGACGACCTGCAGAACGAGCACCTGGTGCCCATCATCCAGAACAAGTACGCAACGCAGTACAAGCTGGCCGATCTGATCCAAAAGTCCATCCCCGACTCACAAAAGACAATATCCAAGGCGGTTATGAATGACCTCAACACCTGGCTGTACCGCATCCGAGAGACTTCTCAGTTCCTTGGCGAAGTGGCCTTTTTCCATACCAAGGAGCGGCAAACCAGACAGCGGGAACGTATCGAGAACAGCACCTTCTTGGGCAATTTCAAGCTCAACTCGTCGATCGAGATGGTCTTTGACGAAAACAATGACTTTGACGTTATCGACAACGACGAAGTCCAGGTCGACTTTACCCCGTTACACGAGGCCCTGCACATCCACGAGGCGCTGGGGCAACTGGACCGCTTCCGCGCCGACTATGCCGCTACCCGACGGCAGCAAAAGGAGCTATTGCTGCCAGGCTCTGTCGACCTCCTCATCGACGACCAAGATGCCTCCCTCAGGTCCCTTCTCGAAGGCATTGCGGGGTTTGCCGTCATTGAGAGAGCCACCATGCAACGGGCCCCTCAACTTCGGTCAAGCATTGATGTACGTATTCCGCCGGCTCCCTTTCGCAGATTGCCGACGTTGACCGTGACAGGTGGACGAGCTTTGGGACTCCATGTGCCAGGCAGCTATATCTCTCACCACCAACGCTTTGCCCGCTGTGACAAATGCCGAGGCGTTGCTCAAGATCAAGCCAATCGTGGGTCTGTTTATCCAGACGATGGAGGTAGGCAACCTGCCCTGACTTATTGTGACAAAAGCCTGACAGAGTTACAGAGCTGGGGCTATTCCATATCCATGATGAACAGTCTACAACTTACCTTGTTCCACAAATACGCCGAGTTGTTGAAACGCCGCTTCAGCGAAGACTTCCAAGAGGTAATTGCACCTTGCTTTTGCTCCCATGGCATCTGCTGACACCCATCAAGATAGTATCTACGGACGACTACATGCCCATGACAATCAACACCCCCGAGGACTACGAAAAGGTTCTCAGCGTAAGCTGGATCATCCAGGAGCAGAGCCCAGAGGAACTCACGTACGTTGCTCTCTTCCTCTGTTCACGTCCTTGTCATCTAACTCTGTCCCAGGTATCCATGCGTGCTGCCCTTCTCGCAGATGTATCCACTGTGTTGCATCGACATTAGGAATCTCGTCAACCAGTTTTACTTTTTTTCAGCCGCCGATGATCATTTCCAGAACTCGAGTGTCATTGACGAGATGCTCAGAACGGTAGGTGCTCCCCCCGCTGTACACGATAGATCACGCTAACCCATCTTTCATACAGTCCCTAGACGAACTCTTGACCGAAAAGGTCTGCCAGTCGCTCGTCGAGCGGCTGAGCTCCCAGTACCTCGGGCAGATTGTCCAGATCCTCATCAACCTCGAGCACTTTGAGAATGCCTGCCACAAGGTCGAGCAACTGCTCATCGACACCCGTTCGTCCACCTCGGCGGGTGGACCCGTGACGCTCTCGGCGACGGAGCAATTCCGAAACCACAAGAAGACGGCCGAGAAGCGCATCTTTGAGCTGGTCAACTCCAAGATTGACGACCTCGTTGACACGTCTGATTACGACTGGTAAGCCCGACACGGCCGCCCTTGGCAGAAATTGGCTAACGCACACTGCAACAGGACATCAACCGTGAAACCCCTCGAGACCAGCAGCTACATGGTGACGCTCACGCAATACCTCTCCAACATCATGAACTCGACGCTCCTCGGCCTTCCCCGCGAAATCAAGGAGCTCATCTACTTTGACGCCATCCCCCACGCCGCCAACAAGATCCTTGTAAGCCTCCCCCGCTCCCCGTGATCCTCCTCACCCCTAACCCTGCCCTAGGCCCTCCCCCTCTCCCCCGACGTCAAAAAGATCAACCCCAACGGAGTCGAAGCCATGTCGCTCGACGTCGCGCACCTGTCAGCCTTCGTCGCGAGCCTCGACAACGCCTTCATGCTCGAGCAGAACCTCGACGAGCTGCAGCAGACGGTGGCGCTGATGCGGCTCGAGAACCACGACGAGTACTTTGACGTGTCGACGCGCAACAAAAAGTTTGGCCGCGTCGACGCCAACAACGCGCTCGTGCTCATCGAGAAGCTGACGCAGACGGTCGAGCCCAGCCGAGCCGCCGCGCCGCTCGCTAACTTCGGGTCGCGCTTTGGGTTGAGGTGAGGCGGTTTTTTTGTGCTCCTACTTTTTGTTGTTGTACGACGACCAACACCTCGGTGCTCGTTTTTCCCCGTCCCACACCTGGATTCGGTCTGTTCAACTCTGATGAGACAGATCTTCTCCGGCAAACGTCAAATCTTCTTTCCAGGGCATCAGTCATCAATGGGCATGAAATTAGCCATATTGGCAGAGAGAGAGAGAGAGATCTCAGAAACGCTCAACGATTCCCGCTATTCCTCGCCGTCACATCCAACGCACGTCTGCGGCGCAAAGACTACAAAAAAAAGACACGCGATACCCTAGGAAACAATATTCGTCCCATCCTACCGGTCTCCCGTCGTCCCAAGTGTTGCGCCGATTTCTCCCCTCCGATAATATAAGCGGAGGCACACAAAGTCTGGGATATCCTCGTCCTCCTCCAATCGTCCCGGCGTGACACGCCGCCGTCACTCTCCGCCGCTTGGCTCATGATACCACGCCCAGTTGAGCATCCTGTTCGGGGTCCACGACGGCTTCGTGGAGCCTAGCCAGCAAATGAACGGCCTGGGCTTTCCCCTCCTCGGACTGATGCATTAACCGCTCCCAGCTCCCGTCTTCTGGAGCCGCAGGGGGCTCCTAGCCGCTCTACTGGTCGGGTTAGCTTGACAGGCGGGGAATGTGGCGGGGAGACATGATGTAGGGGGGGTGGTAGGAAGGCTGAGGGAGGATGGGATAACTTACCTGCTGCGACGGCATGGGCGCGTAATACATCTCGTCGGCACTGTACATGTTCGCCGGGGGTTGGCCGTACGCCAGGCCACCGGGTTGGACCTGGCCGGGATACATGGTTTGCGGCTGGCGGTAGTCCTCGCCCGGGGCGATGGCATGGCCGAGGTTGCCATACTCGGGGCCCATGGGGTGCTGGCCGTGGTTGGGGGGCGCGACGCCGGCCATCTGGGGCGCGGGGGCGGACTGGGCGGGGGCCTGGGCGGTGCCCCGCTTGGCGTGGGTCGAGGACTCCTCGCGAGGCACGATATCGATGAGGAAATCAAACATGTCCGACTTTGACAGGGCCGAGGCGATGTCGGAGCGCTGGAGGGTGCGGCGCTTGTTCTCCTCGGCGTGGATCCAGGCGCGCATGGTGAGCTCCGTGATGAAGATATCGCAGCCCTTGGCGAAGAGGATGGGGGCCTCGGCCGAGATCATCTTGACCTCGGGGTCGGCCTTCATGACCTTCTTGATGCGCGCCAGCGGTAATTGGTGCAGCTTGTAGTCGTGTGTGTCGCTCTCGAGGTGGTTGATGGTCTGCTGCCAGTAGGCCGTCAGGATCTCCTTGTACTGCCCCGTCAGGCCCTGGTGCACGTTGGCCCAGGTGCCTGTGTACATGTTGGACGGCGCGAAGCCTTGGGCCGAGAGCTGGAGGGAGGAGGGAGGTTAGCTGCGCACACACTTTCGCGGGGTACGGCGCCGGGGGGGGGGGACAAACTGCTGCGCTGGCCCCGTAGTGGCCGCCGTGGGACGGGTCGTATGCGGGCTGCTGCCGGCCCTGCTGGCCGTGCGGCGCCGCGGACGGGTTCTGAGGGTCCATGATTTCGGGACTCGGGTGCTCGAGGTGTCGCGCGCCGGGGTCTCGAAAGCGGCGTTTGGTGGGGTGGACGGCTCAGTTGTAAGTTGTCGGTCGTTCGTTGCGCGGGTTGGAGAGAGGGGGTTTATTCTGTTTGGTCGCAATCACTTAGCACAATGCACGGGAGTTTATCGGCAGCACGTGGGCGTCCTGCCGGGCGGGTTCCGGGGTGCTCGTCTCGTCGGCGGCTGATTTGTTTACTTTGCGACGGGGCTCCTGTCGCAACCAACCTCGTCCGAATGCGCGGCCGTGGTGATTGATTGGGCGGAATTGACAGGTGATTGGCGGGCGCGCTGTGACGTGAAGGGGCGGCAAGCGAATGGAATGGGTGGAGTTTTCAGAGACGAGACGGCAGTCGTCTGTCTGATTTCCCAGTGTCCCAGTGGACGACTCGCGCGGAGACCCTTTTCGAGCCACTCAGCTCTGGGTTGAAGGAGGGGAATGAAATGATTGGTGAGATGGGCGGGCTTGGGGTCGGTCTGATGGGAGCGGATGGGCAATTGCACGCAGCATGCTATGGAGATGGAGAGCGGTAGACGTACCTTTTTATACGGGCCCTGTTTACCGTGCAAGGTACAGTTGACAGTTCAGTTGGAAGAGGCAGAGTTGCTGAGATGAGATGATGATTTGTGCAAAGCGGTCAGTCAAGCACCCGAAAAACGGGTTGCAGGTTGGGCATCAAGTCCACGGAGGCTCGGAGGCCAGCTGTGGCTGTGGTAGACAGCTGTCGGACCACGAAATCGCTGGGCCGCAGCTCGGAATGCGGTTAGCTTGGCACTCGAGCACGGCAAAACGGTGGCTGATGCCCAACCCTCTCGCCAGCGCAGGCCTCTCCAGCCTCACAATGACGGAATGGTGGGTCAGCTTTGAGGCCTCAGGCCGGCGTGGCCATCGGGCGCGCACCGACCACTTTTCCGGGCCACCACACCGCCTGCAGTGTTCGCTGTTCCAACTCCGACGCCCCACTGCATGTTTCTGCCGGTGGAGTTCTCAAGCTGCTCAATTTTCTCCCCCCAAAGCTCTCGGATATATTTCCTCCTCACCTCTTGCTCTTTTTCCCACACCCCCCAACCGCGTCCACACACCGTGGCTCCAACAGGGAACAATGGCCATTCAAGTCCTCGGGCTGCCAGACGATGAGATCGATCGCCTTCTTTCCGAAGCCGAGTCTCGACTCTCCGCAAAGAACAGCTCTGAGGCCGGAGTTGTTGCACCGATAGTCCCTTCGGCCAAGGCCTTGAAGGCTACGGCATCGCCTCTCCCGGTCGCTGCTGGGGATCCAACAGCAGCAGTCTCCGAGGACAAGGCTGAGAAGCTGTCTGTTCGGGTACCCCAGCCACCCAGGAAGAAAAAGGTAGGCACTTCTTCCCCATTCCTCACACCCCCCCCCCGGTTCTGTGATGAAGAATTATCCCATTTTTAATGACGCTGGCAAATGTCCCGTTATGGGACCACTGTTGGCACCAAAAATGATTACCTATATCATAGTTACTCTGAGAACACATGCACCCATCTCATGTTGACCTGATCATACATGGATTTGCGGCTGACAATTCCCAGGCCCCCAAAGACAATGCAGGCTCCGACTGGTACAACCTCCCCAAAACCGACCTCACACCAGAGCTCAGGAGGGATCTCCAGGTGTTGAAGATGCGAGACGTCGTTGCCGCGGGCAAGCAGTTCTTCAGGAAGGACAACAAGAAGGACTCGGTCCCCGAGTACTGCCAAGTCGGCACCATCATCGCCGGAGCCACCGACGGCTCCAACAACCGCCTGACCCGCAAGGAGAGGAAGAGGACCATCGTCGAGGAGGTGCTCTCCACGGCCAACACGTCCAAGTTCAAGAGCAAGTACCAGGGCATCCAGGAGAAGAAACAGAGTGGAGGCAAGGTGCATTACAGGAAGATGCTGGCAAACAGGAAGCGCAAGTGAGCAAAGATGTCCAACTTCGACACTTTGTTGCGCCTGGACATTTGGGGCATGTTTCCACATCACCCACACCCCGTCGAGGTCACCAACTTTCACAAAGGCGACCATGACACAGCCAATGACCAAACGCCGCGCCAAGAGCGAGTTGAGGCTTTGCCCTCGCCGGGCGCCGTTGCCTCTGGGAATCAATCCCGAGGCATATCCACCTGATGGGAAGACAGCACCATCACCGGATGCTGGTGTTGGAGCTGGGAGAAAGACGTGCGCAGATATATAGTCATGTCGCCCTTGTGGGCATTGAGATACCCGGATCAATTCCAACCAATAATACAATCAACGTAAAAACACCTCGATGTCTTTCCGTGCCTCTGCAATGCCGGGACATGATAATGCTGTCCTTCTCAATGTCCATTTGTCATGCTCAAGTTGTTCTGCTGGGTGCTGGCGGCTTATCGATAAGAGGGTTTGCGCCAAAAATTCGGCTGAGACCGGCGGCGCGATGGTGGTGCAACCTCCACTTTGAGCTTCAAGTTTGTCCCAGGCCAAACCGCACGCCAGCAAAGATGAACAGGCCGCCGTTAATACGACCCCTGCGGTCACTGCTGCAGGGCAGACTGGTAAGGTTCTTGAGACGCTGTCGTTTGCTTCGGAGCTGACTCGGACTGAACAGAGTATCGCGGCGGCACGTCCATCCCAGCGCCATGTCTTGCGACAACCAGCACTCCAATTGCGAGCCAACTCGTCGATGTGAGAAAGGGGCCGGTTTTCAGTGTGGCAGGGAGGTTCTGACAGTGTGGTAGAGGAAAGGAGCCCCCGGTTGAGAAGGAAGCGAGCCAGCAGACGAGGTTCGAACCACCACCCACCCAATCCAGAACATATCTGACGGTTGGACACACAGCACCAGCAGCACTGCACCCGAAGAACCCACCGCCAATGTCGAGAAAACCGCCGCCAAACCCGAGGAGCCCCCCGCGAACCCCGCCCGGACCTCAGCCGAAGCAACCATCCAAGCCATGATGGAGGAAATCAAGAAGCTCCAGGCCGCGCTCCTGGCCAAGAATGCCGCTACCAACACCGCTCCCAGCGCGGCCGAAGCTACCGTCCAAGCTACGGCGGAGGAGCCCAAGAAGCCCGAGGTCGAGGAGATATCTGCGACCACCGCCCCCAGCGTGTCCGAGGCGGCCAGCAAAGCCATGGCGGAGGAAACTATGAAGGTCGAGACCGAGGCCGAGGGCCGATCCGAGGAGATCTCTGCGACCACCACCTCCAGCTTAGCCGAAGCAGCCATCGAAGCCATCGCGGAGGCAACCAGAAAGCTCGATGCCGAGGAGATCTCTGCGACCACCGCCTCCAGCATTGTCGAAGGAGACATGCAAACGATGGCGGAGGAAACTATGGTGGTCGAGACCGAGGACCGATCCGAGGAGATCTCTGCGACCACCGCCTCCAGCGCTGTCGAAGGAGCCACCCAAGCCATGGCGTGGGGAACCAAGAAGGTCGAGGTCGATGGTTGGGCCAAGATCTCTGCGACCACCGCCCCCAGCGTGCCCGAAGCAGCTACCAACGCTATGGCGGAGGAAATCAACAAACTCGAGGCGGAGGAGCTCTCTGTGACCACAACCCCCACCCTGACCGAATCGGCCATCCAAGCCATAGAGGAGGAAGCGATGGAGCTCGAGGCCGAGGACCGGGCGGCGGCGGCGGTTCGGGAGGGCGGGGTGTCGCGCATGCCGCGCAGCTTGGAGGCGCTGTACCTGCGGCCGCTCAAGCGCGCGCCCAAGTACGGGCTACCGGTGTGCGACCTGCAGCTGCGGTCGTACTCGGTGCGGCCGCTCGAGTTCTTTGCCGACTTTGCGGTCCGCGCGGCCTACTACCTGGGGCTGGCGGCGGCGGGGCCGGTGCCGCTGCCGCGGCAGACGGAGCGGTGGACGGTTCCCAAGTCGCATTTCGTGCACAAGAAGTCGCAGGAGAACTTTTCGCGGACCACGCTGCGGCGGCTGATCCAGATCAAGGACGGCCATCCCGAGACGGTGCAGATCTGGCTGGCGTTTCTGCAGAAGCATGCGTACTATGGCATTGGTATGAAGGCGAACGTGTGGGAGTTTAGCAAGGCTGGTAAGTTGACCTGTTGCTTCTGGTGTTGTGTGTTTGGGGAGATGGCTAACTGGTTGGGCGACAGACGTGGGCAAGAATATGGATGAGCAGGTTGCCGAGGTGGAAAAGGCACTGGCGGACAAGTGGCCGCTGATGGGAGTCAAGGGCATGACGAACCCCAAGATGCTCGAGGAGTTTATTGCCAAGGAACGGCTCGATGCCTCTGGGGGCAGGTAGTCTGTAGAGTGTATAAATACCATACTGTGTATATGTGGCTGTGGATCAGGGGTGATTCTGGGTTATATGCAACGAGCCATGGATGTGATGTACTATACAAGCAATTGAACAGCAAGACCTTCTCAAGCCATATTTGATTCCAAGCCCTGAACTTCTGAACCCATTTCAGGGGGTGGTGTTTGTGATGGTCAAAGTCAAGTAGTGGGGCACGGGCCAGTCTCCAGCATGTCTTCAATTTGTGGAATTTTGACATCTCATCAGTTCCATCACCAACATCTGAAGAGCAGGCAAGTCACCCCAATTTGAATCCCGTCCATAGATCTAACCGGAAAGCAGATCCCGCTCGTTTTTTGCAACAGTCCGGGCCAACCGCACTTTCTGGCAAGATGCGTTGCGCGAATAGGGGCTGTCAGGCCGCCAAGCGACTTGTCGTTCGGTCGACACCACAAAGGAGACTGTTTTCATCGACACCAGCACCGGCGTCAACACCAGACAGCACCGCCAGCCAGCAAGAACGGCCCAAGGTCATCTTCTCCGGCATCCAGCCCACCGGCATCCCCCACATCGGCAACTACCTCGGCGCCCTCAAGCAATGGAAGCGCATGCAAGACACAGCCTCCCCCGACACCAAGCTCATATTCAGCATCGTCGACCTCCACGCCCTCACCGCCTTACGCCCGCACGGCCTCCTCACCCTGTGGAAGCGCGAGATGCTCGCCGCCATCCTCGCCGTCGGCATCGACCCATCCCGCTCCACCATCTTCTACCAGTCCACCGTCCCGCAGCACGCCGAGCTCCAGTGGATCCTCAGCTGCACCGCCTCCATGGGCTACCTCCAGCGCATGACGTCCTGGAAGGCCAAACTCGCCCAGCAACAACCCTCCCCCTCCACCCCCAGCACCTCGGACCCAACCCCCAAACTCGGCCTCCTCTCCTACCCCGTCCTCCAAGCCGCCGACATCCTCCTCCACCGCGCCACGCACGTCCCCGTCGGCGAGGACCAGCGGCAGCACCTCGAGTTCGCGCGCGAGTGCGTCGCCAACTTTCACGCCGCCTACCTCCCCACCCGCACCTCCCCGAAGATCCTCGTGCCTCCAGAGACGATCCTCTCCCCCTCCCCCCGCGTCCGCTCCCTCACCGACCCCTCGGCGAAAATGTCAAAGTCCGACCGTGACCCGCGCTCGCGCCTGCTGCTGACCGACGACCGTGCGACCGTGCGGAAGAAGGTCATGGGCGCCGTGACGGACGGGCGGAACGAGGTGACGTGGGAGCCGGAGGGGAGGCCGGGGGTGGCGAATTTGTTGAGATTGTGGGGGTATTTTGATCCCGAGGGGAGAGGGGGGGAGGAGTTGGCGGGGGAGTTGAGGGGGGAGGGGTTGGGGGTGTTGAAGGAGAGGGTGGCGGGGGCGGTGAGCGGGGAGATGGAGGGGGTTAGGGAGAGGTTTGAGGAGATTATGGGGAGAGGAGGAGGGTTTTTGGAGGGCGTGGCGGAGGAGGGGAGGGGGAAGGCGTGGGAGAGTGCAGAGGGGACGATGAGGGTGGTGAGGGGGGTTGTGGAGTTGGGGTGAAGGGGTGGGGGGTTGGCTGGAATAGGTATGGACAATTGATGGGATGAAAGACGGATGTTCTTCCATCGAGGGCGATAGCGAGGCAGTAGCTTTTCGTTCTTGTTCGATATAGAAGTGGCGTTTACCACATATCTTTCATTGATGGTGCGTGATCCGCGAAAATAGGGGGTGGCAGACGCTTTGTTTACTTTCCCCTCTTTCCGGTAACTGAACTTGGCCGAGACCAAACACCGCGCCCCTTGTGTCAAGATATTTTATTAAACGAAGCAGTATTTGTAACGGGTTGTCCAGCTTTTCCCGTCAAATGACTTTGATGGGTTTCGAGGTGGTTCGGCCGGCAGGTACGTGAAATTATTCGATCACGCGAGGAGAGACGGACCCTTTCTCGATATGATTGTGAGACCTTTTTCCTATTCTGATGTCTTTTTTGGAAAACGGAAAAATGACGAGGTCTGCAAAGAGTGAATGCCTTCCAATTATGACGCCATTGGCCCTTTGAGGACGGTGTTTTGAGTACCCGGTACTCAATCGGGCGGTCGGTCGTTCTTGCCATTTGTATGGGATGGCAATATCTACTCCACCAATATTTCTTCTGTCACCAACCCAAGGGCGGTGAAGTACTTTCACCTTTCTACCGTTCATGGTTACAATCTTGTTACTCGTCATTCTTGTGAATCTAGACTGTCTCTTCGCTGTCGATCTTCCTCTTACGTTCTTTCCTCTGGGAAGTAACGGAAGATTCTCAAGATAGGTACCTCATATTCAACCCTTTCCAACGGGAAACAACAGACTGAATTTTCCAGGGAAAGGCGATCACAAGTCCTCACTTTGGTCTGAAAACAAGGCGACAAGACCTGAATCCACCAGCAATCCCTTTCGAAATGGACTCCAACGAAAGACGCCGCAAGGCCGCCAACGGCGTCACGCTCGGAACTCCCATTCTCAGCAGCCCAGCCCGCGGCGGCAATACTGCCCATGCCCCCGAGAAGGGATACTCCAAGCTCGGAGCCAAGTCCAAGACTAACACCAGAACAAAGCACACCAAGACCAAGCACACCAGCGACACCGTCGGCAACCGCCAATGGTCCGACTACGAGATGCAGACCGTCCTCGCTCTGATCTGCAAAGGCTTCCATCTCAAGAAAGGCGGCGCCCTCTCTTTCGCCACGGCCTTGAACGAAGCCCTCAATGGCAAGAGACGCGAGCAAATGGATGACGATGTTGAGGTGGAGGACGTCGCACTCTTGCTGGAGTGGCTGGAGAAGGAGAAGAAGGGTGCTTTGTGAGACTCATCTCTGTTTGTTCCAAGTGCCTGGCTAACATCAACATTCAGAACCTTCGTCGAGCGCCAAAGCACGCACGTCATCACGCGCGTCGCCAGACGCGTCTTCCACAAGAACCTCCCTTTTGACGGATCCAAGGAGGAGCAGGAGGAACGAATGTCCCCATCAAGCCCGGCGGCGGACAACCCCAGCGACCCTCGCACCTCCGGCGTCCACTACTCCAGCCGCCCCCCCGAGCCCTCCGCTTTCCATCGCTCAGACTTGTACGGCCCCCGCCCGAACGACAACCAAGGTGGCGGCTACGGCTGGTCATCCCCTCGCCCGTCCCGCCAGCCTCACTCCATGCCGATCGGTTCCGACGATGACGGATACATTTCGAGCAATACCACCACCACGACCAACTGGGGACACTCCCGCCCGGCAAGCCGCGGCGCAGGTCCCTCTCGTGACGCCGACAGGCAGGATGGGCACGGGGATCAGTCGGGGGGGGGAGTATCGCGGTCGCTCCGGTGGTGGGAAGCACAACCGGGATGATGACTGGAATTGATGGGGTGGTGGGGCTTGAAGGAACTGGTGAGATGGGTGGGGGAAGGTGGAGGTGTGGCCGAGGATACCCCGCCCGCCCTTCTGGATGAGCGGCGGTGCGCGGGAGAGGAGGGACGATGAGGCGAAGGGGAAGGGGGGACTTGGACAGGGGACACGTCGTTTGTCACGCGTGCTACTGCAGGTTGGGGATTGGTACGGTTGTTTACGATGTGGGACGAAGGGCCTTGGATGGTGGGAGGTACAGCGACCGATAGGGAGGGTGGGTTGGAGATGTTGCAAGGGATTGAAGCCAGCATTCGGAGCGAGAAGCCAGAGTTCGGTGAGGGATGTATTCCCGTTCATCTTGGCGCTTGTTTTGAGACAGGTGAGGCTGATATGACCAGCGTTGCCTTTCAAAACCCATGGCGATCCGGGCGTGGCTTGATAGTAGTCCGAGTCAGAATCGCACTTTCACGGGGACCTTTGTGCAGTTGTTCGCGTCGCCTTGTTTGGTTTCTGCACTTCTGCCCGTCATCCTGTCAGCAGCCCCACGAGTTCACACAAGAGCCCTACTAGGTTGGGCGTCAACGAGAAAGGGTCTGCAGAACTGACCCGGCTTTCTGCTCTCCTTGCTACCTACTTTTTTCCTTTTCCTTGTCCGGGTCGGTCGGTACATGTATGTGAACTGCGAACCATGAACAGCAGCACATTGCGTCGGTGATGCTTATGTTGCCCTACCCCTAGGTACCTTGCCTTACCTTGCCTTCTTGCCTTATCAACTTGCCCTGCCCTGCCTTGCCTTACATTGTCTATGTCGCTGGGGTGAGTGAGACAGTCCATGTATGCACCCGAGGTACTGACCTGAGTTGTATACCTGCACCTGCACCTGTGCCTGGACATGGAGATAAATAGGGTATGTTGGGCGTGAATTGATCCATGTGGTTGCCTCGCATGTCTTGGACAGGTACCTAGCTGCTTCATGATTCTGGAAGACTTGGCGGAAGCGTTTCACCGACAAAAGCGGCGAGACGATGTGGTCAGCAGATTGATGACCGGGCACTTCGTGCCTCCCTTCCAAGCGTTGGGTGAAAAGGGGGAGTGACGGCACATTGTTCTGGGGTGTGGTATGAGGTAGACTCTCAGTACAGCCTGTGATGTGCGTTTGAATATGTTGGTTGAGCTGCGTTGAGTGTTGTGGCAGTCAGGTTAAACCTTCTCACATAACCTCACAGCCTTTTCAACATTCTCAACCATTGCCCCTGTGCCCACTGCCCGCCTTGCCCGCCGTGTTCTCCCCCCGCCGTGTTCCCCCCCCCGCCGTGTTCCCCCCCCGCCGTGTTCGTACTCAAGTTGCCTGCTCGTGCGGTGGGAAACGGTGACATTTGGTGAGGCCTTTTCTGGGCGCGTGGGAGGTGAGGCGGTGAGGCAGTAGATCATGTCGCACTTGTGCGTGGGATGAGTGGGATGTGATGTGTCGATCTCCGCCTTGGTTTAACGTTGGGCAGCCAGGCAGAGGTGGTAAGGCAATTCATGTTGGATTTGGGGGTTCTGATTTATGTGCCAGGTTGGTGGTGGAAGGGGGAGAGTTGTATTCTGGGGTTTGAGGGTTTGAGGGCTTTTTGTATGTAAATGCCGGTGACACAATGTATAGCGGGAGTTGCAAACTGAAGTTGACTTTCATGGTAGCGATTTCGGTCTATACAATGAAATATTACCGTTGTTTGGCAGACATGCACACACACACAAAGTAGAAACATGGATAGTAGATTCGGCAAAAGAAAGTAAACAATCCCCCTTTTCCCGCCCCGTCTCTTTGCCCGCCGAGTCCATGAAAATCCAACCCGACTCTTCTCAAGACAGCACCGTTCTGGACCGTCTCCCACAAGAAGAGAATACAGGTTTGACCCAACCAAGCAGTCTCACAATCTAACCCCCCAGCTCTAATTCCCCCCCACAGCAACCACCTGCCCCGACGGCGCCTTCCACCCCCCACCACTCCCCTTCCCCTGCCCCCCACCCTTCTTCCTCAAGCTGCCCTCCTGCCCCTCCCCTCCCGGTCTCACATCAATAACCTCCGGCGCCCTCCGCCCCACCCCTCCCATCCCCCCCACCATCTGCCTAACACTCACCACAAAATGCGGAACCCCCCCGACCCCCCCACCCCCATTCCCCCCCTCCACCAACCCCCTAAGATCCGCCCCCCGCCACCCACTCAAATCATACTCCACCCCGCCCGGCAACGCCACCTTTTGCAGCGCGGCCGTCAGCCCGCCGAGGTCGCCGAGGTCGCGACGGACGTAGCTCCGCGCGACCTCCTCGATCGCGCGCGCCATCAGCGGGGCTTGGGTGAGGAGACGGCGGTCGAGGGGGTTGTTGGGGTGGTCGGGGCGGTGGATGAGGATGTGGAGGGAGATGTCGCGGGGCGGGGGGGGGAAGCCGGGGAGGGAGGCGGGGCCCTGGGGGGCGGGGTGGTGGAAGGCGGGGGGGAAGGGGAAAGTGCCCGGCTGGGGCATTCGGAAGGGGGGCGCGTTGGAGGGGCGGAACATGGGGCCGGGGGCGGGGCCGGGGAACATGGGGGCGCATGGGGTGGTGGGGGGGGAAGGACCAGGGGGTGGGGTGCGGCTGCTGCTCGTCTTCGTCGTCGGTGATGCTTGAGCTGGAGGTGGAGCGGGAGCGGGAGCGGTTGGTCGAGGTCGGGGAGCGGGAGCGGGAGCGGCGGCGGCGGGTGTTGGCCTTGACGGGCGGGGTGGGCTGCTTCCCCGAGGATCGAGTCTTGGTCAGCGGGAGCTTCCACTGGCGGTCCTTGCGCGGGGCGGCGCGGACCGAGACGGTCTCATTGTCGGAGAGGGACTCGTCGGCCGAGGCGGTGCCGAAGACGTCGTCTTCGTCGTCCTCCTCCTCCGAGGGGGGAAAGTCGAAGCCGGTCGTCTTGATGTGGTTCTGCACGGCCTCGGCGGAGCGAACAAACAGCATCTGCAGGGCGTCCTGCACCGTGGCCCCGGACTCGGAGAGGAGAGCCTCGCGGCGGCCGTGGCGGGCGACGGCGGCGACGGCCTGGAAGGTGCCGAGGGGCTCCTTGGCAATGACCAGCTCGACTCGGGTGCGCGGGTCACTGACGAAGCAGCAGTTGTCTGTGGGGGTCGTGTCAACAAGTCATGTACGGTGAGGCGGGTGCGTCGACATGATGCAGACGTGGGGAATGTGATGGAGGAGCGGTGTAGATACATACCGATTATCTGCTCGCGCAAGTACTGGTTGACGGGCGAGGCTACGGGCGCCATGGCGGGCAACGGGCAGGTCGGGTGCAGAAGACTAGGGTTCGGTGAAGCCTCGAGGTAGGCCAGGTGTACTCTCATCTGCACAGGGAGGACTGGGGTGCTTCTTGTGCGTGGTGATGATGGCGCCGACCACCGGGGAAGGGCGGCGTTCTTATGTTTTTTGCTCCCGCCCTGCCCGTCGCCTTCCACAACCACAGAGCCATCCCGTCTCGAGCAACCGAACTTCGGAGCATGCTGGCCCAAAAGTGAGGCGGCTTGCCCATGCGAGTTCACGTCCACACGGTGAGACGAGGCGTCAAAAACGGGGGGCCAAGTGACGAGAGTGGTGAGGCAGTTTCCCTTTGCGACAGGACTACCGTCGTTTTCCTCTCTGCGTCCTGTACGGCCAGAGCACACGGCACGCATCTGGGCGAATGGAGTTGGGTCCTCAGGTCCGCAATACCAGGTGACGAGGGGGGAGCGCCAATGTCGGGGGCGACGAGCGTACTACGGTCACGGCACGGTAGCACGCGGCGGCAAGCCATACTGGTTTGTTGAGGGCCACTGCCTCGATATGACCGACGGGCATTGGAAATGTCGTCTCCCTTGGGGTGGAAGGTAGTACGCCGTCGGGCGTTGGGTGATCTCTGTGGCCAGAGAAAAGTCGACGTCGCAACTGGGTTGACGATGAGTCGTACAAGGTCGCACGCTCGTCCGTCGTTCCACCCCTGTCCGATGGCATGTTGGTATCCCGGCTTTGGGTATAAGGCAACCAGTGTCCTGCCAGGGGAAAACTACACGATGCTGCAGTTGGGCGAGCGGACGGGGGGGCGTGCTTTGGATGGGGGATGGACGACGGACGACGGAGGATGGGAAATGAGAAATGGACGAGAGGCGATTGGTGTTTTCAAGTTCAGGGCGGCCAACCACAACACCACCACCGAAAGGGTCGGAAAATTTTAAACATAACGTTACGCCTCTTGCCCTATTCAAGGTACCTACATATCGTTCGTGCGTTTGTGCCTTCAACGGCGGGGCGCCACCATGTAGAGAAAAAAAACTTGCAAGTGTAAGACAACGACAAACGACAAACTGAAGACTTCGTCCCACCCACACCAGGACGAGGCACGACCTTGGTGAAAAAAGCGCAGTGTTCGGCACCACCATGCGAGTACCATCCATTGGCCACTATCGGTATCATGTCCTCTCTGTGAGACGAGAACTAGTGGTCGAGTCCGCGGACGAAACTGATGATCATCACGCAATTACACAGAATCAGGGTTCCCTCTCACAGCCCTAAATGGTCAACTGGGCCACAGGCACCGGATGCCTAGACCCAATTACTTTCTCCGCCCTCATTGCCAGCCGCGCAAACTACGCCGGCGGGCAACATGGGCGACGAGGCCCAATGGAACCCAGGGCAGCCATGCGCCCAGCTCCCGATGCTGTGCTCTCATACTTGGCAGATAGATAGATGGACATTGTATTCGCTACCCGCTAGTCCTTCAACGTGACTAACTACCTACACCCGGAGTCACACACCTATCCAATGCTTAGTCTCTCCAGCCGGGCCTTGACAGCGTCCACCAGAGCCGTCTCCCTCTCCAAGAGGCTAACCACCTGCGCAACCTTGGCTTTGCGCAGATCCATCGGAATCTTGATGCCCCGCGCCGGGGACCCGGTGCCGTCGTGACCCGCGCCGTCCCCGCCCTTCTTCTCCAGCTGGCTGGCTTCCGAGAGCAGCTCCTCGCGAAGCGCCTGGAGCTCCTCAAGCCGTTGCCACACGGGCTTCGCCTTGGACGGCGAACCTGATTTCCCGCCACTGGACCCGAGGACGCTGTTCCCGAGCGCCCGCACCTCCTCTCCCCACGCCTTCTCCTTGTCGCTCAGCTCCCGGCTCGTAGCCCGGCCCAGCCTCTTCCTTATGCTCTCCACCCTCTCCGCCAGGTCCCGCTGCCTCTCCTTGGCCATGCGCAGCCGGTCCATCACCAGCATGTCGTCCGAAACGGGCTCGTCGTCGCCCGAGTCGTTACCGCTGATCGTGTCAATCCGCCCCTTGACGTCGTTGGCCTTGGTGATCTGGTCCTGTAGCTCCGACCGGAGCGCCTCGCACTTCCTAAAGAGCTCCGCGACGGCATTGTTGAGCTCAAAGACCTCGGCGCTGACGAGCCGGTGCCCGTCGGTAAACACCTCGAGCGTCGCCACCGAGAGCTTGACTTGTTGCTGTAGCAACGTGCTCCTCCTGCCCGTCTTGATGTGCTCGTGCCAGTCCGGCACCGCACTGCGTCGATCGAGGACCTCCGAGGGATGGAAGAGCGGCCGCGGTTCGCAGAGCACGGGCGGCTCGTTGGGTTCCCCTTGCTCCAGCAGTAAGGGCGTCTCTTGACGAATAGGCGACATTTCGCGCTCCGGCATGTCAAAGAAGAGCGCAACTGGGTCGTGAAGCGTCGCAGAGAGCACCAGGTGGCCGAGGTCCGGGTCCATCAGGGAAACGGCGGCCGCCAGGGCGTTTTGTCCGGCCGGTTGAGTGTAGACTCGCTCCACCTCGGAGCCCTGCCCTTTGAGTAGCAGATCGATACGGAACTCAGTGCCGGCCTCCGTTTCGCTCTGGAGCTCGCCTTCGAGCCGAGAGATCCAGGGAGCGAGAGAGACGGAGGTGAGGCCGGCAGGGTGTGTAATGTAGAAAGAATACCGGGAAGTGACGTCGTCGCTGAACATGGGCCAGCTGTCCGACGTGAGTTCGGCCGGCTTGAGCGTGTCAAAGGTCTGAAAGGTGAGCAGGGAGCCCGGGGCCGACGTTGAGGGCGAGGTAGAGAGTCTCTTGGTTCTGCTCCGGGGAGGCAGCCATTTTGCCTGCACGCCCTCGATGTCGAGGCAGATCTTGACCTGGCCGCTGGCAGAAAGCAAGCAGATGATGGACAGGGAGAGGCCGTCCTTATCGTCCTCGGCCACGTCAAAATCCTCATCTTCGTCCATAAGTCCAGCTGTGCTGATCTTGTCGCCAATCACGTATATGTCCCGGAGCTCAATTTCGTCGTCCTGTTCGTCGTCGGGACTGGCCTCGAGCTGGAAGGGGCCTTGGAGCTTGGGCACGATACCGGGCCGGGAGGGACGCTGGTATACCTCGGCGGGGTGGTCAGCGTAGGGCACGTCGACCAGCTTTGGTTCCTGACTGTCCAGATCCGATATCCACTCGAGCTGCTGCTGCGCGAGGATCTTGGCCTCGGGCGAAACCTCGGCGTCGCCCTCCATGGCCGCCACACAGTCAACGATCGAGACCGAGAGCGAGGCGAGCAACGTCGGGGGCGGGGACCAGCGAGACGGCAGCAAAGGGCAGAGGGCGTAGACGTCGCCGCCGACCATGGCGATCCACAGCGTCATGGCTGACCAGCCGCCCGAGCCTCGTCCAGGGAAGCAAGCGGAGGCGACTTCCATGTCGAACAAATCAGGCGAGAACCCCTTGTTCGTCGCCGATGTCGATGCGCTAAAGTCCTGTTCCAAGTACGCCCCGTCGGCCAGCCGCTTGAGGTCGATAGCCAGGGTGGGCGAGTCGAAGGACCAGCGATCTGCGACTGACAGTTCCCAGAGCCGGACCACGGCGTCTTCTGTAATGGTCACCAGGCACGAGCCATTGACGCCGAGGGGATGCCAGATGGCGGCGGCGATGGGGGCCCTGGTGGTGACATGGGTGGTAGGTCCCAGAGTCCAGAACTTGGGCTTGAAGGGGGTCTCATCGTCGGCCTGCAGATGAGAGGAGTCGGGCAGGATGCAGATGTGGACGGTATGCGAGGTCAGGACGGCGAGAAAGTCATGCTCGGGGGACATGACCAGCTGGCGAATGTCCTCGGAAACCGGCGTCTTGATTATCTATGCGCCGCAAACAGGTCAGCTATGGGGTCACTCCCTCTCCCGACTTGATAAGAGCTTCCTACCCTATAACCATCGCCGGAGCCCGTCGCAGAATGACCGTGACCAGAAGCGGCCTCCTCGTCGTAGACCTCAAACGAGCCCTCGGGGCCCTGCTTGAGATGACGGCTGCCGCGCGACTGTTTGGACTCCCACGACTCCTTGAGATGCGCCAGGTTGCCCCATCGAATCTGTTTTCCGACGGCGACGAAGACCTCGGATCCGCGGAGGGCGATGGTGCGCTTGGGGCCGGGCTTGCCTCGCTTCGAGTATGCCAGGGCGGCGGGGAGCCTGGATTCGTCGAGGGGAAGCTCGAACAGCTTGTGGCCGGGGGCTGGGCGGTGCAGGAAGCCGGGCGCGAAGCTCTTGATCTTGGTCATGATGGAGAGATGGATGTGGTGGTGGCCAAGAAAGAAGCAATCGACTTTTTCAGAAAGGCATGTTCTGGTTTAAATACTGTGGACGTGGCCCTTCGGAGAGGCGAGGGGTATTACCGAGGAAGAGGGGGTGGTGGTGGTGGTGGTGGTGGTGGTGACGGTGCGCTGCGTTGAAGTTGCTTGGAGCTAGAGCAAGTCGAAGAGTTTCTTTGGCTGCGACCTGCAAGGAGCGCTGAGGCCTTGTTGGCTGGGCACTGGAAAGTGGGTCCGGCATTTTGGCGCGTCGAGGTGCGCGTCTCTTTGGCTTGTCATGGGGCACAGCTCAGGCCTGTGACTTTTTGAGCTTCTGAAAGTTGGGGCAGGCAATTGAACCCATCTTGGCGACTCCAATCCACGACCATCAGCCAGGACACAGGACCACCATTTGTCTCTTGAACATCTCGATCAACGGCACCGGTAGACATATTTCAGGCATTGACACATTCCACAATGGCGGCGCGAACCACCGTCGACCGGCTCGACAAGCCGAGCGCATACTTCAACAGCCGAGTATACCACCCCCTCAACCCCCTCGGTCACCAGATACCCTAATGCAGCACTAACGCACCCCTCGTACAGAAGAGGAAGGGCGGTCATCACCAGCGAGACCGACGCGATGAGGACGACGACATGGGCCAACAGCCCGAGCAGCCAGAAGAGGACCCGCTCAAGGACGCCACCACCCTCTACGTCGGCAACCTGTACGTCCCCCGCCTCTCTCTCCGCCACGGAACAGCTTCTAACCTTTCCCTACCTGCACAGGTCCTTTTACACGACCGAGGAGCAAGTCTACGAGCTCTTCACAAAGTGCGGCGAGATCAAGCGGCTGATCATGGGCCTCGACCGCTTCAACAAGACGCCCTGCGGCTTCTGCTTCGTCGAGTACTACACCCACCAGGACGCCCTCGACTGCATGAAGTACATTGGCGGCACCAAGCTGGACGAGCGCATCATCCGGACGGACCTGGACCCGGGCTTCGAGGAGGGACGCCAGTACGGTCGTGGCAAGTCGGGCGGCCAGGTGCGGGACGAGTACCGGGAGGACTTTGACGAGGGCCGCGGGGGTCTGGGGCGGGCGATCCAGTCTGAGCAGCGCCTTAAGGAGGTGGAGAGGAGGGATCTAGAGTCGGACCTTGGACGGTTGAGATAGTGTGGGGACGACGGAGGCAGATAATACCCAGGGAAATGATTTTACTTTTTTCTTCCGTTGTCGTCTTCCTCGGCGTGCCTCGTATAGCATGCCATCATGTTGTAGAATCCCAACACCCACCGTAGTCACTCGCAAGAGAGCAATGGCAGTTGACACGCCCAAGTATTCCCATTCCCAGCCCAAACCACCATCTCCGATATAAATACACGAGATATACAACGCCCCCCCTCCCCCCCCCCTCTAGTAACCCGGGGGATTCAACCGTTGCGACACGCGCGTCCACTTGGGGAGTCCTACACTGCCGTCAGAACCCACCCACTTAGTAGTGACCCAAGCAGTAAGAACTCACTGTGAATGCCCTTGCGATACCGCTTCGCCTTGCGGTCAAACATGGTGTACTTGTCCTTGGGCAGCATCTCGGCCTCGGTCGGCATCTCGGCCTTCCACCGCTCCAGCTGCTTGAGCGTCTCGCCCGTCTTGGCCAGCGCCGCGTCGACCGTGGCCACGACGCTGTCGACGGCCCGCAGCCGCTTGCGCTGGCGGTATTTCTGGAACTTGGAGAGGCGCCATGGGATCTTCCTGGTTCGGAGGTCAGCTGGCACCAACAGAGCCGGGGAATTGGGTACGTACCAGAGAAGACCACCGCTTAACGGGTTCGTGAATCGGAAGGCGCCAAACATTGTGTACGTGTTGCTGTCTGGCGGCGTGGGGACAGTCGCGAGCGAGCTGGCTGGACAATTCAACCGACCGACTAACTGACGACGGGACGTCCCTTCAAAAAAGTCGCCCGGCAAACTCCGCCGAGCCAGCCAATCGCCCTCCTCTTCCCCAAAAACCCACCCACTGAAAGGCCCCGCCGAGGAGCCCCTGCAGGCGGTTACCGCCAAGCCAAGCGCTGCCGCGACCGTCTTCAACACCAACACCAACGCCCGGCATCCATCATCATGCCCACAACCCGGGGCGCCTCAACCCACCCCAGCGCCCACCACACCGCCGCCGCCGGGACAGGCCACCACCACCGACAATCATGAGCTACTACTTCGCCATCATCGGCACCCAAGACAACCCGCTGTTCGAGCACGAGTTCGGCACCAGCAAGCAGGGCGGCGACGGGCAGCCGCGCTTCACCGAGGCGGCGCGGCACCTGAACCAGTTTATCCTGCACAGCAGCCTGGATATTGTCGAGGAGGTGCAGTGGACGGGGAGTCAGCTGTGCGTGTTCCCCTCTCCCCCCTTATCCCCATCCACCCCCCAATACCCTCCCCTCTGCATCCCCCCCCAAGCCCCCCCGGAAGCTACAAATGAGCTAACCCCCACCCTCGCAGCTACTTCAAAGCAATCGACAAATTCTTCACATCCTACATCTCCCTCTTCCTGACCCCCTCCAACACCAAGTTCCTGCTCCTCCACCAACCGTCTATCCCGACCTCCTCCACCACCACCTCCACGTCCACCACCAACCCCTCCGCTTCCGCCCCGCGCGTCAGCTCGACCTCGATCGGCGCGAACCCGACCAGCCCCGCGACCGAGGAGGCGGTGCGGAATTTCTTTGTCGAGGTCTACGAGAACTGGACCAAGGCGGTCATGAGCCCGTTTTACCGGGTGGGGATGGAGGTGCGGAGTCCGGTGTTCCGGGCGAGGGTGGCGGCGGCGGGGAGGAAGTATTTGTGAGGGCTGAGGGGGGAAGAGTTGGTGTATGGGGGGAGTACATGGCTGGATGGGCTGCGGGCTGGGTTATGGCTGGATTGCAAACATGGTAGAGGAAGGACTGGGCCGGGTTGTTATGGTGTGGGGACTGAAGATGTGGTTGTAATGGGGTGGACGAGATGGGTTGAGGATACTGGGCAACAAGAGGCCTACCCAGAGGACGAGATGGCGAGGAATCGAGGATGTCAAGAGACAGAACACCACAATACCAGTCACAACAAAACAAACACTCAAGATATTTGGTCAAATGCTCAATTCATCGAATCTGACTTTGCTGACTTCATCGGGTGCTGCGCTACCCTTCCTCGCTCCTCCCCCAAAGACGCCCGGGTCATATGTTGTCCCACGACCACATCATCATCACGGGGTGGTGTATCATGAACAATCCATCCCCCGATCCCAGTACCAGCCCATCCCCAAACGCCATGTACGTAAAAAAAAAAAAGCCGACCAAACAAAAACGCAAAAAATGCCGGTGATTCATGCCTGCCCTAATGTGTGGTTGATGGTTGCGCGTGTGACCTCTCCTTCCCACATCCCAGAGACCCAAAACCTCCTCACATGGAGAGATGGGGCTCCAAGAGCGAAGGAAGAAAAAAGACATGGCTGAATCTCGCTGCTCCCTGTTCCGCTGCATTGATTTCTCAATCCGAAAGAGAAAAAAACCGACCAGCGATGAACAACAATGATTCCAAAGCAAGCCGGCCGGCCACAACAGCGCTCCCCACCGCCTCGCAGTCAGGTCGAAAGACGAGAAGGCAGCACGCTTAACCACCGAAGCCGTAGAGGGTACGGCCCTGGCGCTTGAGGGCGTAGACCACGTCGAGCGACGTGACCGTCTTGCGCTTGGCGTGCTCCGTGTACGTGACGGCGTCGCGGATGACTGACTCGAGGAACGACTTGAGGACGCCGCGCGTCTCCTCGTAGATCACTGGGCACTCCTGTTAGTTTCTGCGGTTTGGGGGGATGAGGTGGGGGAAGGATGGACATACTAGCAGAGATACGCTTGACACCGCCACGGCGCGCCAGACGGCGGATGGCGGGCTTGGTGATGCCCTGGATGTTGTCGCGAAGAATCTTGCGGTGACGCTTGGCGCCGCCCTTGCCGAGGCCCTTGCCGCCCTTGCCGCCTGTGGGGGGTTAGCTTGCTGTTGACTGAGAGAGGGGGGAGAGGTAGTCGACGACTGCGACGACACGATGCAACCGCAGGTGGATGGCAGCCCTCGATGGAGGTGGAAGACGTGACGGGACTCGAACGCGTCAATCCGCGATACGACCCCGCCACATGCATCTATCCCCACATGGTCGGTAGTGCATCCACCTGCGAATGCTTCGCGTCGCTGACCGCCACGGCCGTGACGCGCGCGACGACGACCGCGACAATCGACGAAAAGAAGAACAGAAAAGTACTTACGTCCAGTCATGTTGATGAGTAGTGGTAGTGGTAGATGGGAAAGTGTATTTGCAGGATGGGAAACCCCGTCGTCGTGATGCTGGGCGATGGAAATTTGTTGCTGGGTGGGAATGCAGTCACTGGTGGAAAAGGAGAAGAAGAGGCGAGCAGAGGGGGAGGAATCGGGGACGCCATTGTATTTAAGACGGGCCACCGTTGCAGGGGGGTATCAGTTGCGGCGCTGATTCTGGGCGAAACGCACTAGTCCGGTTTTGGCGGGGTTGGGGGGCATTTTATTTATTCAGGCCAGGAAAGACCGGTTCGAGGGGGGATTTGGGGGCATTGAAAATGCAGGCAAACCCGCGGCCAAAGGGGGTGCGGCTTGAAAGCTTTGTTTTCAAAAAAAGAGCCAGCATGCGGGTCCCTGGCACGCGCGTGTTGGGGGACTTGCCCCTGCGGGTGGCCTGTGCACCGTTCCTGGTGCATTTCCAGTGGCTGATCCAGGCACGGGCCACTGATTTGAACCGCGACTTTCACTTGGCCCTTCCTCCGTGTCGTCATTGTCAAGACGAGAATGGAGAAAAGGGAAAACTGCAACGACCCGAGCAAGGGAACAAGCTGGGGGCCGCTGGTTTTATACCTGGAGGGGACTTCACCTATAATGATGACTGATACAAATCACTGTCCAAGATGCCCCAACTGGATCATCCCCTTGACCCAAGAGGTCTGACTCTCCATGACATCCAACTTTGACGGCGACATCACACATTCAACGCCATCACAGAAGACCTGATAATGCGCGATATGTTCATTCAACCCAAGCACTCTAGCTCGTCGCGCCCCTATCTACCGTACCTCTCTGGCTTCCACCCACCCGGGCTAACCATGTCAGCCAACACGATGCTGATGTACTCATACACACACAGAGACTTGACCAAAACCCTCCAAGTCCAGACCAAACAGTTGCTCAACACCCGCAGGTGAAATCATCAAGCAATACCAGACCAGCCATGGCTTCCCTTCCTCCCCAGCCTCGAAACAACAAAACGCCTGTGCCATGCTCTGCAAGAATGCAATGTGCCCTCGATGTTTTTCGTTGTCCACCCAACCCGCCTTTCCTGAACCTCCCAATTCATGGCTACCCCCGTGGATGACGTGCCAAAGACAACTCTAACCTAGCCAGACTGAAAAGAGCGAGTCCCAGACACGACCTGCCAAAGCAAATGATCATCAAGGTATGAACACTACCTCGTCGTCACCAATTATGCCCTCAGTGCATCATCGAGTCATCCAGTCCGTCGTCGTCCTCGAGTCCCTCAATCTCAAGCTTGATCTCGGGGCTCGCCTGGAAAGGTGTCAGCCGCTGAAGTGTCTTCATAGGTACCAAAAAAACATACCTTGGGATCCAAGCTCAACGCAATGGTAAAGTACCGCACCGCCGCCTTCTTGTCCCGCATCGCCTTGGCCATCTTGCCGAGTAGATAGTGCACCTGAGCTTTATCCGGAGCCAAGTCTTTCAGTATCAACAGCTCTTGCTGCGCCTCGCGCAGCTTCCCCGTCGCCAGCAGCGCCCGCGCCTTGCGGAGCCGGAAATCGGGCGCCTTGGGCTGCAGCTGCGCCGCCGTGTTGAAGTACGCGAGAGCCTGGCCCGTGTGCTTCTGCCGCTGGAGCACCGTCCCGATGCAGCAGTTGAGCACCGCGTTCTTGGGATGGATCTTGAGCGCGCTGTCGTAGTGCACCAGCGCCTTGTCGTAGTTGCCCAGCTTCTCGTACACCTTGCCGATGCCGTAGTAGGCGTTGTAGTGCCGCCGGTCGGCCGAGATGGCGTGCCGGTACGAAGTGAGTGCCCGGTCGTACTCCTCGTTCTCAAAGTGCTCGTGCCCTTGGAGCGTGTAGGCGTAGGCGAACTTGGGATGAAGCTGAATCGCCCGTTTGAAGCACCGCAGCGCCTGCTCATGGTCGCAGGCGAGGGACCAGGCGTTGCCCAGTGCGCACCAGGCCTGTGGTGAGTCCCACGCCGCATCCACCAGCTCGTGGGCGAGGAACGAGAGATCCGTCTCCTTGCGCAGCAGCCACAGCACCGTCGAGTACACTTCCATGTCCTCGTGCCGCGTCGGCGCCTGTATCCGCAGACGGCGAAAGTACTTTTCCGCTTCCACGTGGTTGGCCTGCTCGTAGTGCGCCCGCGCCATCTGCGCCAGGACCCACGGCGTGTCCTGCTGGGTTCGGGGGATCGACATGAAGACGTTGAGCGCCTCTTGGCACTTGAACTGCGATGACAGCAAATATCCCGACGCCATCTTCTTCAGTAGCTCCATGATGAGCTTGAGCGACTCGTCCACCCTCGAAGATTCTGGTTGCTCTACCACTCTGGGAAGCGGCGGCTGGGCCACCGGCGGCTCCTTAAGGCGCGGTGCTTCCACGTGGTCGAGGTCCATGTTGCCCTCGTCCATGGGCTTCCGGTTGCCGCTTACCACTCGGCCGACGTTGGACCCGCTCGAGCCCGGACGCATAATCCGGGAGATCTGAGGACGGGCTTTCTTGAGTTCGCGGTTCGATGGGGCGCCAGAAGCAGACGTTGTGGCAGCCGTCCTGGATGCTGCCGACCGTGGGAAGACGTTGAGTCGTGCGCTCCGCCTGGGTTCCTCCCCGTTGACTGCCCTACCCTGAACCGGGTGCCCAGACGCTGTCCGTTTCCTCTCCGTCACCGACGATGAGAGTGTCGAGCTCTTTGTGACGGCGTCGGAGAGATCGCTCGTCTGCTCTTGGCCCTTTTCCCTCCTCCTGGTTCCCAGGCGGTAGCTCATCCTAGGTGGGCCGTCCGTGGTGGCCGGGTCGGGTGGTGGAGCGGCTCTCGTCCTACGAGCTGGTGCTTGTGGTGGCTCCGATAGGTAGTTGGCACGCGTGGGTTGCGGTTCAGGGGCAACGGCCGGTGCTGTGGGTGGTGTCGCCATGCTGTCGGTTCCTTGCTTGCTCGCTTGGGTTGTCGGGTATCTAGATTGCGCAGCTGCTATCTTTGCCATCAGATCATTCTCCACCTCGGCGAATAAAGCATTGTTACTGCTGCTTCCGTTATCTTGAAATGCTGAAGGGCGGTGGAAGTCAAATGGGTCGTTATCCTGGTTGATAGCCTGGGCCACGGATTTCTTCTGCAGCGGCTCGAGGGGCTGAGCGGTGAATGATGGGCCAAAAGGTGCGTCTGGAAGACTCCGCTCGTGATCAAAGTTTCGCGCAAATGATTCGGTGGCTCGGAAGACGTTGGGAACCCTGATATCCACGCCCATGTCACAGAGAATGGTAAAGGCGTCCCACATGAAGGGGTTGCTCCTCAGGGCGTCCTCGAAGCAGGTGATAGCCTTCTTCTTGTCGTCGTATGCTCGATAGAGTCGTCCCAGCAAGCAGTGAATGGCAGCGGCATCGGGATAGGGCATCCGGGAGGAAGAAGTGTGCTTCCCCGTGTTGTTCCTGGCCGTCCACAGCCCCCTAGCCTTTTCTAGTGCCGTGATGCCTTCCTTGTACCTCTCCAAGTCGTAGCATGTTTGCGCAAAGACAAAGGCGCAGCCGAGGTGCTGGCCCCGGTAGCCATACTGTCGGCTCGACTCATGGGCGGATCGAAGATCGCCGATTCGGAAGTGGCATAGTGCGACGAGGTAGGTGGACTCTGCGGCAGGGTCAAAGGCCAGCAGGCGCTCGGAGAAGAAGAGGGCGTTGTCGTAGGAGAGGTTGTCGAGGTGGTAGTAGATGGTCTGCCGTAAGAGTGCCGAGGTCGTCGCTGTGTTCGGAGCCATGCTGGGGCAGGCGCGGGGCGCCAGGCTGCACAACCAAAGAAATGTCCTTCAAGGGTGTTGTTGGTGCTGTTGATCCATGGGATCTCGAGGAATGCGGGTGCTCCGGGGGAGTCAGATCGGAAAGCAAGCTGGGGGGGGGGGGCGAGTTGTTGCTTTGAAAATCGAGGCGGATCGCGGGGCGGGACTGGGCCGTCCGTCGCAAAGGGATGGTCGATGCAACTGCTGGATTAACTATTATCGGCCGGGGCCCGGGGGATTGAGGAGGTGTATTGATCGTATCGAAATGGCGCGAGGGTAGAATGCTGAGAATTTGCTTGTTTTGACGAGTCGCGACGTTTGCGGATTGCGGGTTCGCGGGTTGCGGACGGCGGATGGCGGCTTGCAGAATGGAAGGCGGCCGTTCACGTCTTTCTTAGGGGAAGGAAGAAAAAAAACAAGGGACAATGGTCGACTCCTCGGAAAAGCAACCTTGTCAAATGCCCCTGCGCGCTGACGGCATGGCTTCCTCGGTGGGAGAGAGGGCAAAGGAGCGGCAGGAGAGGTCGACAGGTCAGGTCCTGTTCAAAGAGTTGGGAGTTGGACAGGTGGGCGTCAATGGTCAACGGCGACTGTCCTCCTGAGTCCTGCCTGTCTCGCGATGTTGTGGTGGGTGCAGCTCGGAAGAGTTGATTGGCTACGCGTCCCAGGCGCCAGGTGTGGGTTGGCCTGCCGGGCAACCCAGCTGCAGGAGAGCCGAGACCACCCACGTCCAGCCACAGCTGGGACCCTCTCGGAAGCATCAGCCTCTCTTCAACTCGACATCCATCTTTGACGCTGGAGCTGGCTGTGGACGTTGGACTGGGGATTTGAACTGGTGAAATTTGGAACAGATGGTATGACAGGTGCCTCCTTTGATTCCCATTTTTTAAAACAAAAAGAAACAGGGAGGCGTGGTTCCTGGGGCCAAGGAGATGTCCATCGACTGATGCCAACAACCCGAGCAATGTGGGTCCCGCTTCTTGACAGCAGCACAATCTCAACCTCCAACTTCAACTCTGCAGCTTGCATCCATCATCCAATCTCAGAACCACACACCAACCTCCAACCTGCCAACAAAAAATAACGTCATTCTGGCAACTCGGAAGCCTCCCCAAATCAATCACTCACCATGGCCCAAAAAGCTCGCAAGGACCGCGCCAAATCCAACGCGGCAACGCTCAACAACCTCCACATCGGCTCGCTCGTTGTGACAGTCGTCTTCCTCGCCCTCCACTTTGTCTTCCGGTCGCGCTCCCTCTTCTGGTGGTTCCTCTGCTCCCTCCCGAGCTTCCTCTGCCAGGCCTTCCTCGAGTACTCTGGACGTCCCAGCTATGACGCTGCCACCGGCGCCCTCAAGAAATCGGGCGAGGACCTCGCCGCCCAGGGCCTCACCGAGTACATGTTCGATGTCGTCTGGATCACCTGGGGAGCCACCGTCCTCGTGGCCCTGTTCGGAAACAAGGCATGGTTTCTCTGGGCCGTCGTGCCCGCCTTTGGCGTCTACAAGGCCTTTGGCATGATGGGAGCTGCCAAGCAGATGGCGGCCGGGCTCAGCGGTGCTGGAGGTGGAGCAGACGGCGCGGGCGCTCCCGCTGGGAACCGGAAGCAACGGCGCGCGGCGGCGTAAGCAAGTCATCAATACGCTATCTACCGGCCACGGCCGAAGCTCTACCATCGCTACTCTATTTACCGGCCACGGAACGAACGCCCTTTGCCAAGCCGTCCGGCCACCTCACCCACCGCGGTGCCACTCCTCCTCTTTCGTCCACTCCTCAATGACGGACGGCTCGACATCCCTCACCAGAACGTGGATGTGCTCCAGCGCCGGCACGCTCTGCAAGGCCTCCCAGTTCTTGAACCAGAGAACTCGGTCCTCGCCCCCCGGCCCGAGCCTGTCCACAAAATGCCGCTTCACAAAGGCTGCCACGATCTGTCTACTCGCGGGCGTCATGTCGCCCTTATTCAGGTCGCTATCGATGCGAGTACGGGTCCACACGACCATGTGGGTGATGCCGGGCTCCAAGCCATACGGCCAGTCGTTGGTCAACACGCGGTAGTCGGCTGGGTTCTCAAAGGGAATGTCCGACGCTGGGCGGAAGGGCGGCGATCCCCAGACCTTGGGCAGGCGGTGGGCCAACAGGTAGTTGGTCATGTTGCCATACTCGGCCTTGGTCTCGGCCGACCATTTTATGTACCGCTTCAGGTCGGACGGCTTACGCCTCAGTACTTCGAGGGCGTTGCTGTCTAGGCCGATGGTTAGAAAATATAAAGGGGTCCAGCCGCCAGATCTGACCGTACCAATGATCTCGCGAAGCTCATCCCAGGTGTGGGGTGTGTACTCATCGTCCGTCTGTGACAGCACCCACTTGTCCACCTTGGTCAGCGGAAAGGGTGCCTCTTTTTCAGGGGCCTTTTCCGGGGCCGAATTGTCGCCCATTTTTGTTCGGATTTGGTTTGCCGGACGACCCAGAGGTTGGAGGGGTCTGTAGGGCGGTGATGTGGGGATTGGAGTAGGTGTAAAGTTTGGCCGGTGGTTGCTCGCTGCCGTCCAAAGCGACGTGACGCCGGTAGGATATCTTGAGGTCAAAAGAATGCGACGGGTTGTCTGGCAAAGAGACATAAGACATACAATCCAATGTGGTCAGTTCAAGGTGCTGAATGTTCAATGTTGAAAATGAAGGCAAAATGTAGAGCCGAGGACCAAGGACAACCCGGTCGCCCTCGTCAACCTAAGTTTCAACGATTCATTGTTCTAGAAGAGGCGTGGAAAGAGCGGCGCATCGGAGGGAGAGCGAGACCCCTGTGGAGGAGGTTGCGGAACCCAGGGGAGCCCATCTTGAGACGGGAAGAAGGGGAAAAAGCTTGGGCCCAGATTTGGTGCGCCCGAGACCCGACCCGGCAAGAAATCGGCCACTGCCGGCAAAAAAACCAGCCCACCCGACAACAACCTTCTGTTGGGACTTGGGACTTGGACTTGTTGACCTCCACACCGCCCGCAAGAACCTCCAAGGCGACTCAATTGACGTCCCCGTTGCCCACGAGTGGTCGTCGTCGCAGAGGCAAACATCGCCGGAGCCTGTCGACTCACTTCCCTCGATCAACACCCTCTCCAAGTTTTGTTGAGGAACAACCCCCCAAAAAAGCCGTCAACATGGCCGACTCGTTGCTTGCGCGCAAGTACTTTGACGGGATATACATTCCCTCCGGCCTCCTGGTCGTCGGCACCCTCATCGTCAAGAAGGAATGGGCGCCCTATGCCGTCCTTGTCGCCATCCTCCTGGGGAGCATCAAGTTCTACAACAGCCGTATGGCGCAATCCCGCCCTCTTCCCACCATCATCTCAACTAACCACCACCCCGTCCAGTCCCCAAAAAGGTCCTCAGGCCCGACGCCTTCCAAGAGTTTGAGCTCAAGGAAAAGACCGTCGTCTCCCACAATGTCGCCATGTACGTCCCCCCTCTCCTCGCCATCTCCCCTCCCCCTACTAACCTCCCCCCCCCTCCAGCTACCGCTTCGCCCTCCCCAAAGCCACTTCGATCCTCGGCCTCCCCATCGGCCAACACATCTCCATCGGCGCCGTCCTCCCCCAACCCGACGGCACCTCGAAAGAAATCGTGCGCTCCTACACGCCCATCTCAGGCGACCACCAACCAGGCTACTTCGACCTGCTCATCAAGTCCTACCCGACGGGCAACATCTCGCGGCACATGGCGTCGCTCGCCGTGGGCCAATCCATCCGCGTCAAGGGCCCCAAGGGCGCCTTCGTGTACACGCCCAACATGGTGCGGCACTTTGGCATGATCGCCGGCGGCACGGGCATCACGCCGATGCTGCAAGTCGTGCGCGCCATTGTGCGCGGGCGCGCGGCCGGCGACGCGACGCAGGTGGATCTGATCTTTGCGAATGTCACGCCGCAGGATATTTTGCTCAAGGAGGATTTGGATGCGCTGGTGGCGGAGGATAAGGGAATTCGCGTGCACTATGTGCTGGATAGGCCGCCGGCGGGGTGGACGGGTGGTGTGGGGTATGTGACGGCTGAGATGATTACCGTATGTTCTTCTCTCCGCCCCTGTCGTGTTGTGTGTATGTGCTGACTCCTAGGAAGAAATGGCTCCCCAAACCCGCCGACGACGTCAAGCTCCTGCTGTGCGGTCCCCCGCCCATGGTCAGCGGCCTCAAGAAGACGGCCGAGAGCCTCGGGTTCAAGAAGGCGAGGCCCGTCAGCAAGCTCGAGGACCAGGTGTTTGCTTTTTAAGAGGCTGGTTTGATCTGATCTACGACAATCAACACCACGACGACGGTCGCCAGAAAAGAATGGCGCGAGCCAAGGCAAAGGTTGGAGGGGCGATACAAACGCATACTTGTTGGGAAACCACCTGCCTGTCCCGGGCTACTTGAGCTGGACCGACAAGTATAAAGACTTTCCCGCCGGTTACCCTCTGGGGAGTTCGACAGCCCATCAGAGGCGACCGCTCCAACCCACCGCACCACCCTCTGATAAACAAAATAATGGCAGACAAAGAAGGGGAAGGGGAAGGTTCAGCTCGCCGACTTAGCTTGCTAGCCCGTCGGGCTCGATCTTGCTGAATACACCTATAACACCATGTACTCGGAACCATCCATCCGCAATGTGAAGCAACATTTTGACCGCCCAATTATGTGTATTGTATTGTAGTGATGGGATTCTTTTATTACATGCTAGAGTATGAGTAGAGGTCCTTGTCCGCCCGCCTGCCCAGCCCTAGTAGTACAGCCCTTTCCTGCTATGTCCAGTAAACAAAAACTTGACCGTATCGTCATCGGACATCTTGTCCGTATGTATGCATCCCAAGTCATTAGACCCATCCCATTTATCCCGTCCCACCGTCTCTAGTACTCCAATCCCCAACAACCATCCAAACACTCTCCCAATCAAGTCCCCCCACCACCACCCCCTCCCATCATCCCAAGCCACCGCCTCCCCATCTCCTCATCAAACCCCTCCCCGCCACTACCATCGCCAGTCGTCTGCTGAATCATCCCCGCAAAGAGCTGCTCCGGGTCCAACATCCCTCCATCCTCCCCGTCTGCAGCATCCCATGAGCCCGAGAACAAGTCCATGCTCATCATCCCCAGCCCGCCTCCCAGCCCGCCCCCCGTTGCGGTGCCGTCGAACTGGATGGACGTGGTGGGGAGGAGGGATTCGTCAAAGATGAAGTCCTCCGCTGCGGTGTTGGAGAAGTCGGGATTGGGGTGCATGGCGGGGGTTGTGGATGTTGTTGTGCCGGTGTTGTTTGTGAGAGGGGAGGGGGTGGAGAGGGAGGGGGTGCTCCCGCGGTGGGGGAGGTTGTGGTGTGTTGTTGTTGCTGGTCGGGGGATGGTCGGCCAGATATTGGGTTGTGCGGAGGAGGGTTTGTGGTACGATGTTGATCGGTGGGGCGGTGGTTGGCGGGTCTCGGGTTCGGTTCGTCGTCTCTTGCTTCCTGTGGCAGGGGCCGGAGGGTCGACTTCGTCGGTGATGATCCGGCCGCAGACGGTGCCGCTTGGAGGCCCGCCCTGCCATGGGCGTATGCTGCCGCTGTCGCCCGCAGGCTTGTCGAGGGGCAGGCGGCCGGGGAGCGGGGGCAACGGCTTGGAGCGGACCGAGATGGAGGTGCGGGCGAGCAGGGGGATGTTGTAGCCGCACGTCTCGGGGGTCTTGAGGGGCGGGAGGTTGATGTACCAGCCGATGTTGTTGTGCTCCATGTCCATGACGAGGTGGTTGAAAAAGGCCCGCGTGGTGGCGTCGTCGCGGCCGATGTTGCCCATGTAATGGAGGAGGAACTCGAGGTTGGCCACATCGCAGTTGGCAGGGGTTTCCTTGGCTTGGGCCATGAGGACGGCGGCGGCGCAGTAGAGGGATAGGACGATGATGGGGCCTTTCTAGGGCGGGGGTGAGTTGATGAGAAGAGCGGAACGGAGTGGGGGGGCTTACCAGTCTGAAGGGCGCTTTGGGCTTCTCCGTAGTCTTCAGGATGCCGATGATTTCGTGTGCGGCTGTCATGCATCGGGCTCGGCTGAAGTCTTTGGAGTGGGCAGGAAGGTTGTGTTTGTCGATCTTGTCGCAAGCGGCACTGTGGAGGCTGATGACAGCAGCGTGTAGATTCAAATTATGGCGGACCGCGAACAACTCTCGGCTGTGAGTGGCAAGTCGGAACCGTTCGGGCAGGAACATGAACGTATTAGAGAGAATGTTGTCAAGTTCTCGGTGTCGTTTCCAGAACGGGCCGTTTTCTGGATCCTCTGCTCGGTCGTCGGGCCGTGGGCGGTACGCATGCTTCAACAGCTTCCCAAATATGTAGCAAGTTATCACGGCGCCGGCAAAGCCAGAGTACCGGTTGAACTTGAAGGCATCTTGCAGCGTTGTCGAGTCCTCCTTTTCGCCGCTAGTGAATGCCTCCTCAGACGCTGGAAGATGGGTGGTGATCTGCTACTGATTAGCGATAGTCCGGCAAGGCGTATCATGCCTTGATGTTGCGATCTGCTTACCTGAGTCGTGTCGATCAGAGTCGGCCAGCCAGTGCTGATGGACCCGTGGGAGTCCATGCAATAGGCGGCCCAGAAGACTCTTCTCCGCTGCTCCAACTCGGCCCAGGTCTTGGGAGGACTCAGTGTCGGCGCAATCGGAGATTCGTCTTCGTTGGGATTGTCCAGCAGATGGAGTCCCATGATGGTGACGAGTTTGACAGTCCGAGCCGAGCTCATCGCAGCCTTGGTAAAGTCGGCGCAGCATGCCTCGCTGGTCGCCACCAAGGCCCAGGCCTGTGCATGGTGCAGGGTGAGGAAGTGCTCCCCGCGTCCCTTGAGCTCATCGGCCTCCAGATACTGGCGAGCCCGTCTGTACAGGGCGTCGTGGTACATGCCGTACTTTTCATGTTGAAAGGCAGCCAAGGCCCATAGCGCGTACTGGAGACTCATGGGGGGGCGCATATGAGCCGGCGAATAAAAGGCACTCAGGTAGCTGTGCTTGTGGACAATGGGGATAATGTGCTGGTGGTTGTCGAAGAATGCCTGGTGGCTGCCGAACGTCAGCATGGCAACACGGCGAGAGCATGGACCTGGGTCTTACAGTTCTTCAATCATTTCCCACGGCGGCAAGCTCTCAAACCGGCCGAGGCCAACCAGTTCATTTCCCGGCAACTCAACATCGGGAGCGAAGAGGGGTTGCTGTGGCCGGCCCGGGTTGAAGAGGAAGGGCGGAAAGGGCCGTTTGGGCGAGCCTCCGCCGAAGACGGGAGATTCGGACTCGGAGGCCGAGTTGTTGTCGGCGGCGGCATCGCTGGACTTTCTGGTGGCCGACTCGGTGACGTTTTTCAGGAAGCCCTCGACTTGGGCTACATGGAGGTTAGTGTTGGCTAGAAAAGGGGAACATGGGATGGTGTTGGCGTACCAAGTCGTTCTTCGAGTTCCTTGACATTTCTCCGCTTAAAGGCCGGTTTTCTCCGGGCCTCGGGATAAAGGCATTCGGAGTTGATTCTGGAACAACGGGAGCAAGCGGGCTTAAGCCTGTCACCTGAATCGTGTGTGAGTCGGAGTCGGCCGAATAAACCGGAAGGCCGGGCCCGGGGACGGCGGGCTTGGCGCTGACGGGATTGGGGGGCAAGATGGCGGAACTCGACCAACTTACATTTTAACTTTCGGCTCCGGCACGTGGTGCATGCCAACGGCTCACACGCGGCGGCATCTCCACCGCCCGCGGTCTCGGCTGGGACGTCGTCGGGGGAGGACGACATGGGTTTCGGGGGATGCGAAGGTGTCGCGGACACACAAGAACTGTACGGCGGAGACTGCCGTGGTGAGACCGAGGCCGAGCTCCGAAGGACGATGGAGAGGATGGATGGATACAGAATACCGAGAGAAGGGGAGGCGATATCGTATTATCTCCCGGCTGCAACTTTCCCCTTTCCCTTCCCCAACGACACGGCATTGGTGCCGTGTGGCCATCGGCGGTCGGAGCCAAGGCCGCCCTGGTGCCGCGTCTTCACGGACTGTGGCTTTGGTGGGCCTTGTTGGGGGGTGATCTCGGTCTTCTTAGGCGGACGGTCTTTAGGCCGACTGCCGAGCTCCTTTTGGTCAAGAGGCTACCCTCGCCGGCGTGAGAAACATGCAGATATCGCGGCCATCGGTGGCACTTTCTGCCTGAAAAAAAAGGAGAATTGGTCAGCTGGCCGCGAGGCATCGTGTGGCACGGCAGTCGAGGCAAACGGGCAAGTTCCGGTGTGGTGGTGTGGTGGGTTGTTTAGGTCCTGCCAAGTCTTTCGTTATCAGATCGCAGGACGCGAATTCAAAGAGGCCTGAGTCACGACAACCGGATGCGGACGATGGCAGGATGGGGGAAAACCTCGACGCAATCCCTCGCATTGAAATCCTATCAGAGTTCCGAGCGCCGTGTGACTCAGCCGGGGATGGGTGCGCTCCTTCTCGTTGGGCTGGGCGAAACACGGATTTACGCGGTCGAGAGGCGTCTCCTCCGACCGCAGTGCAGGAAGTTGCAACCCCACGCTGACCAGTACGTCATCCCCTATATCGACAATCTGTTGAGTTGAGACGAATCCAACCAGACTCAAGGCAGCAATGTTGCTCTTTGGTGTGCGGGGAGAGCGTCAAGCCTTCTGGCCTTCCATCTCAGTCAAGACGGCCCCAGCTCCAGATGTTGAGACCGACTTTGGTCCCTTCGACGACGGGCAGTCCAGCATGCCATGTCTCCTGAACCCCCCGTCCACTGCCGTCCGACCGGAAATTCTCCCAGTAGACGGCGTTGCCAGGCAGTGGCTTGAAGATGACGCCCTGTTGACTTTCTTCCGGGCACTCGACGAACGCACACCACCTTGAATCCGCCTTGGAGGACAGCAGGGGAAACTCGGTTCCTCCACCACGAAGTGACCCATCGCCATCATCCACCCAGACCATAAAGGAGCTCACTCTCCCCCATCCGCCACGAGCCGTGCTCCAGTCAAAGTGGTGGCTGTAGTGGCCGCTGGGTCCGTAGCGCTGCACACGAAGCCTCTCCAGCCAGACCTCGTCGCGCCAGCCCTGGATGGACCGGGCCCGGTCCTCGATGCATCGCGCCGTGCTGGTGCGAGGGACGACGGCGACCTCCGAGTCCCGGACAGTGGCATCACGGTGGATCGAGTGGCCGCCGTCGTGGGTGATGGTAGAGGGTTCGTATATGGGCGCGCTGGGAACTGTCAGACACATGTCAACCGACGTGAAGCATGGTACTCACCTAATCTCCAACAGATGTTGCCGTTCGTCTGCACTCAAAAAATCCTCAATATACAAAACCAGTGGCTCCCTCGAGAAAACATGGACCCGGTAGCCATCGGGCTTGCAGAGGGTGGTTTCGTTGGGACTCTCCAAGGCGAGCAGGTCCGAATTCAGTGGCGGCCGGGGCGTCCGGACGATGCGCGGCGGGCTCGTTGAGAGCAAGCGCATGAGGGGGTTGTAAAAGACAAATATACAGGCCAACAGGCCGACGGTGTAGGAAAACATGGTCTTGTCTTTTTCGAACCAACTGTTACATCGGGTCGACTGAAGCTGCTGAAAAAGGTGGGGGGTGAGCCTGTTTGAAGGCCAAGCACAGGTGAGGCCAGGGCGGGAGCGCAGTTTCCAAAAGTCCGGGGGCGGGAGATGCTCCTCGGCCTCATTTTTCCAACTGGCCAAGACAGGCCATCGTTTTTCCTGTTGCAAGATACCGGTAAAGTATATCGCAGGCAAAACAACGACGGCAGAATGTCGTTGCGTTCAAAGTGACATGAAAATGTGTCAACTTTTTGTCAACGAGCTTGTCTCGGCTTGTACATGCTTCCTAGACCTCAATACCTTGTTCAATTGGCATCAACAAGGCCCGCTGGCCTAATGGTAAGGCGTCAGATTTCGGTTCACCGAATCATCCCTCTGAAGATTGTGCGTTCGAGCCGCACGTGGGTCGTGATTTTTTGTCGATATCCCCTTTGTTGTGTTCTCGACAAGTCTCTCTCCTGACCGAGAGAGGTCTTTTTTTCCGTCACCATCGCTTGGGATCATGATGGCATCTCGGCAGAATCCAACGTCAGCCGTGCCATGGCGGGTTGAGGCGGTTGGGGCGGAACTCTGTTTGCAACTTTGCATGGCTGAATTTGGGCCTGTACCACCTGAAATACAGGCACTGGGCGCAGAAACAGGGCAGGCGAGGGAGCCAAGCAGTGTCCCCCACAGCGGCGCCGAGATTCCTTCAGCGACCTCCGTCTTGGAGCTTGGATGCAACCTCCTTCATCTTCCTGTTTAGGAAATTGCCCCCCTCGCGAGAGATGCATCACCACCACATCCACCACATCCACTTGCTCCAATGCTGATCAACCTCGAGGTCAGCAGGCCGAGTCTGATTCTTTTATTATCCCTCTTCCTGCAGCGTCCCATCCGGGCAAAAGGCCTTCCCCGGATTCTCAACGCCAGATTCCCGTCTCGACGACGACGGCATTGTCCAAGACAGACTTCAATCACGCCTCGGGGTTGCATTCTCTGCAGGAACATGGGGAAACCGGGCTCCCAACGGCATTGTCCGGTCAAATGACCGCTGTGACTTTCCCTTCTCGGCCCCCCGGGACGCCGCGCTCCTGGTCCGGAGCCGCCCTCCCGCGCCGCTTCGGGATTAGCGGACGGCTCCCCGGGAGGCTCTGCCCCGGAGCGTGGGCCGCCTCCAACGGCCCTGGATCCCTCTGCTACCCTGACCACCATTCTTGCCGCTGTTCCTGCGTCTCGTGAGCATGGCAGCGTGGGGTCGGTCCTGGGGGAGCAGCAAACAAGGTTGAGTGCCGGACCTATAGTGTCAAATCATGGTAACGCCTGGTTTCTATCTCGCTAACGTCCATGCTGATATTTCCATGGCCACGGGTTTCCACGGTTTGGGCTGGAGCCTCTCCTCTCCTCCTTATGCGGCTCACCAGATATGAAGTAAAATCTGAGATCTTCAGAGGTTCCCTGGTCCCAGTCGACGAGTGCTTGTTCTCATACCTGGTTCCTGCTCAGACCCTCCACCCTCTTGCGGACCCCTTCCCCCCCCTCCTCGCCATGACAGCCCGCCTGTCCCGACGCGTCGCGGTACCATCCTCCGCTTGCAACCACAAGCCCCAAACCCCAGAGATTCGGAAGCTTGGCTTCGCCTGGCGCCCGCCTGGTTGGACAACTCGCCTCCTCCCCGGATGGCGCCCTGCGGTACCATCAAGCGTAATGACGGTCAGGCCTGCCGTGGCTCCCGACACGGGGCACCACTGTCGAACTCGTCTTCTCGCGCCTCTCCCTCCGTAGGACTACGCATTCTTGGATGCGGGGCGCGGCTCGGGACTCGTGCTTGGGTTGCTATATCTACCCATCGCCAGGCCCTCTTCTCCTGCCCAGCAACCGACTGGCTGTCAACCGGGATTCGCCATTCTTTTCGTACCCCGGAATAACCGCACAGGTTCGGTCGTCACTCTTTTTCGACACCATGAGGTACTCTTCCAAGTGTCTCGGCGCCTTGGTGGCTGCCGCCTCGTGTAAGTCAAGCTCCATGTGCCCACAGCCATCCACCGCTGACACGACTCTTCAGTTTTGTCGCCTACACTCGCTCAAGGTCCCCTGGCAGAGACCTTTACCGATGCCGAGACAGGCATCGTCTTCAACAAATGGGGTGTTCCCGCGGACAGCGGCAGGACCCAAGGCGGCTTCACCTTTGGTATGGCCCTGCCCTCGGATGGCCTGTCTGTGGACGCCAAAGAGTTCATCGGCTACCTTGTTCGTTGCCACGCCCCTTTTTCAAAGCCCTTTTCAAACCCGTCCCCAAATGCTGACGAGACTCTAGGAATGCGCCTCCAAGGATGCCACCAGCACCGGCTGGTGCGGTGTCTCGATGGGCGGTCCCATGACCAACTCCCTCCTCCTCACGGCATGGCCCCACGAAGACGAAGTTTTCACCTCTCTCCGCTACGCCAGCGGCTACGCCATGCCCGATGTCTACTCTGGCAATGCCAAGCTAACCCAGATCACTTCGAGGGTCAACTCAACACACTACACCCTCATCTTCCGGTGCCAGAACTGTCTTCAGTGGGATCACGAGGGCCGGACCGGCGGCGCTACCACCAGCGCTGGAAACCTCGTTCTCGGCTGGGTTCAGGCCTTTGAGGCTCCTGGCAACCCGACCTGCCCTGACCAAATCGCCATTGGCCAGCACGACAACGGCATGGGCATCTTTGGCGCCGTCTTCAACGCCGATGCTGCCAACCCCTCGTACACGGCCTGGGCCGCCAAGGCTACCAAGACCCCCACCACCACCTGCTCCGGGCCTGTCGAGACCGGTGTCGTCTCGGTCCCGGTGCCCACTGGGACAACCTTTGACTACGTCATCATCGGTGGCGGCGCCGGAGGCATTCCCCTCGCCGACAAGTTGAGCGAGTCGGGAAAGAGCGTGCTGCTCATCGAGAAGGGCCCGGCTTCTTCCGGCCGCTGGGGCGGCACTCTCAAGCCGACGTGGCTCGAGGGCACCAACCTCACCCGCTTCGACGTTCCCGGTCTGTGCAACCAGATCTGGGTCGACTCGGTCGGCATCGCCTGCACGGACACTGACCAGATGGCTGGCTGCGTGCTCGGCGGCGGCACTGCCGTCAACGCCGGCCTGTGGTTCAAGCCCTACGCCGTCGACTTCGACACCATGTTTCCGGCCGAGTGGAAGGCCAACGACATGAAGTCCGCCATCGACCGCGTCTTCTCCCGCATCCCCGGATCCGACAAGCCTTCGATGGACGGCAAGCGCTACTACCAGGAGGGCTTCAACGCTCTCGCTGGTGGGCTGAAGAAGGCGGGCTGGAACGAGGTTACGGCCAACGACGTTCCCAACCAGAAGAACCGCACCTTTGCCCACAGCCCGTTCATGTTCTCGGGCGGCGAGCGTGGCGGCCCCCTTGCCACTTATCTCGTCTCGGCCAGCCGTCGCAGCAACTTCAAGCTGTGGCTCAACACGTCGGTCAAGCGCGTCATTCGCCAGGGCGGCCACGTCACGGGTGTTGAGGTTGAGGCTTTCCGCGATGGCGGGTACAAGGGCGTTATCGACCTGACCAGCATCACTGGCCGCGTTATCCTCTCGGCCGGCACCTTTGGTAGCGCCAAGATCCTGATGCGCAGCGGCATCGGTCCCAAGGACCAGCTCGACATTGTCAAGGCGTCGACCGATGGCCCGACCATGATTGGCAACGAGGACTGGATCAACCTCCCGGTTGGCTTCAACCTCGATGACCATCTCAACGTAGGTTCAGCCGTGTTAGAATCTTTGGCGTGGTACTGACTTTCTCACAGACTGACACCGTCATCACCCACCCCGACGTCAAGTTCTACGACTTCTACGAGGCGTGGCGCAGCCCCGTCGCCGCCGACGCCTCCAAGTACCTCTCCTCGCGCAGCGGCATCCTCGCCCAAGCCGCCCCCAACATCGGACCCATGTAAGCAACCCCCCCCCCTTTCCCACCCCCAACCGACCCAACCTAACCCCCCCCGCCAGGTTCTGGGAAGAAATCAAAGGCAAAGACGGCAAAGTCCGCCAACTCCAATGGCAAGCCCGCGTCGAAGGCGCGCTCAACGTCCCCAACGGCCTCGCCATGACCATCTCGCAATACCTCGGGCGCGCCACCTCGCGCGGGCGCATGACCATCACCCCCTCCCTGACCACCATCGTCTCGGACGTGCCCTACCTCAAAGATGCCAACGACAAGGACGCCATCATCACGGGCCTGTCCAACGTCCGCTCCGCCCTCGCCGCCATCCCCGGCCTCGTCTGGCAGCAGCCGAGCGCCAACACGTCGACGGCGGATTACATCAACAACATGGTCGTGTCGTACTCGAACCGCCGCGCGAACCACTGGTGCGGGACCAACAAGATGGGTAAGGATGATGGGCGGCGGAATGGGTCGGCTGTGGTGGATACGAATACCAAGGTCTGGGGCACGGATAATCTGTTTGTGGTGGACGCGTCGATTTTCCCGGGCGTGGTGACGACGAATCCGTCGGCGTATATTGTTGCGGTGGCGGAGCGCGCGGCCGAGAAGATTCTGGGGTTGAAGGCGAATGTGGCGGTGCCAAGGTGGGGGCAGTGTGGGGGGCGGCAGTGGGAGGGGGGGATGGTGTGCGCGAAGCCGTATACGTGCCAGGTGGTGAATGAGTGGTATTCGCAGTGCTTGTAGGAGCTGCGCGGCTGCTCTGGGAAGGGGGGGGTTGGGGGTGATGCCCCAGGCGGGGGGGATGATGGGGGGTGGCGGGGGGAAGGTTTTTATTGTATATATTTGGCGTGAGGCCCCCCGTACATATCTCATCTGGACACCCATCCACTGGGCGAATTCAGACGTACATATCATATTCCATTTGTCTACCTCTCGAGTTTTCATCGGTTTACCTCTCAAATCCGTTCGTCTACCTCTCTCGATTCCATTTGTTTACCTCCGTCCAGCCCCTGAGCCGATGCCAAGCCCAAGCCCTGAGGACATCCACAGCCACCCGAACCCACCACCTCCTGACTCGCACCCACAAAATCTTCCCATCTCATCCTGGCATCCACAGACCAGGCACACAACTGGGGAAACTACGATATCTATGGTAATCACATGCAGGGCGTGGTGGCAGAGTGGTCTAATGCGCAAGACTAGAAATCTTGTTCCTTCGGGAGCGTCTGTTCAAATCAGGCCCACGTCGATATATCCCCAACAGCATCGATTGAATGCTGTAGCCTTTTTGGGGGGGTGTAGGATGTTTCCTTTTTTTGTCCCTTCTCCTTGGGGGGAGCTGAAGAGGGTGGTGACGACAGGGAAGAAGATGGCACGTTCAAGTCGGTACATCGAGGTGGCAACATCACCCCAAGTTAGTGTTGAGTTCTTTTCGTTTTGCATTTCCCTCTTTTCATGGTCAATGGCTTGGGTGGCCCGACGGTCAGGGTGGTGATGACGGGATGATAAGGACACGGTGAAGTCGATACATCGAGCTGGGGCAATACCACCGGTCAATCACACTTTGGGAGTAGGGGAAGGAGGGGGGGTATCATTGCTTGTATTAGCTAGGTAGGGTTGGTCTAGCCCGTTTGCCATAAACTGCAAAATGACTCCAATGGGGTTGTGTGTTGTAAGTGTTTCCTTTTTGCCATGTCAACCTTGCTCCGTCTCTTCATTTTGTGGTTTGTCCAGTCGCTGTTGTCCCGTTTTCCTGTCCAGTCGTCGTCATCCTGTCCTCCATCGGACTTTTCACCTGCCACTACGTCCTCGCCATCTTATCCAAACTTACCCGCCCCCCTAATACCTCTCATCCCTAAGCGGGTCAAACCCGTAGTTGCATCCATACTCAAAAACCACCTCGTCCATCCAATGCACCGGCCCCTGCCTCCACCTCGACGTCCGATGCACCATCCCAAATCTCATCACCTTCTCGAACCTGAACTGCTCCACCAACAGCTTCTCCACCCATTGCAAATCATCCTCGTAGCCCTCCTCTTCCTTCTTCTTCTTCTCATCATTCGGCTCGGCAGTCTTGCTCTTGACAAAGAATGAGGCATACACCTTGTGGAACCGACGGAGGTCCAGGCTGTGGTCTCGGTATGGCCTGTACATCGGGTTAAGCGCGGGATCGATGAAGTCGTACACATCATTTGAGGAGTAAATCGGCGAAATGGTGGTCATGATCTTGTCGAGAAGAGAGGTACCCACCCTCTTGCGCTTGTATTCGGGATGCACAAAGACGTTGATCTGGGCTGTGGCTCGGCTGCTGCCGTTGGGATCTCCCAGGACGCCGGGCTTCCAGACAGAGGGGTACGAGAAGCCGAGGATCTTACCAACGAGCTTCCGGTTGGGACTGACGGCGGAGGCGGGGTCGCGGGTGCAGCGTGTGAGGACGTCGTTTTCCTGCTGGACCCGTTCTGGCTGCCTGACTGATCCGTAGACAGCGACGAGGAATGGCATGCCGAGCTCCTGGCTCTGGTGAAAGATTTCGACCCAGGCCGCCGTGGGCAGGCACTCCGAGTCGCGGGCTTGGATGCCATCGGTGACCTCCCAGTTGTAGATGACTGCGACCTGCTCCATGTCGGACTCCTGGGCAGGGCGGAGGTAACAGGGTACGCGTGGGGACAAGGTGTTGGGAGGAGGGGGCCCATTGTTCATCTTCTTTTTTATCCGCCGCCCAAACGGGTCTCTCTTGGGCTCCTCTGGTTCATCCCATTCCAATTTTTGGGTTTCGGGAAGGTCGGCGCAGTGGTGAATGGAGGATCCGGTTATGCGCTGTTTTCGTTCCTCCAGCTCAACCTTTTGGCCTGAAAGAAGTGCGCTTGTCCAAGTCCGGCGGCGCCAGTCCAGTCCAGATTTGGTGTCCACCATGCAAGGCATGGTTTCTGGGTAGTGAACCGGTGGAAGAAGACGACCGTCTTCGGTGTTGACGTCACTCAACCAGTGGGCTGGGACGTCTTCCTCGAGAAAGGTTGACGGCGGTATAGGAATGACCTTGGTTCTCCATTGGAGAATGATTGTCTGAACAAATGAGCCATCATCGAGATCCGGGTATTCGCTTTGGTCCCAAGTCACTGGGTTGGGACCGTCCCAGTTGAAGTCCTCGTTTGTGACGTCTGTGGCCTTTTGGTTGCCATTCGCAGGAGCCGCGGTGTCCCAAGTACCTGACGGAACATGGGCATTGTGATGGTCATCGTACTGGGAGCCTGGGGGAGACGTGAGGTTGTTGAAACTGCGAACCGAGCCTGGCCATTTTTTGTCTGGGCGTGGCTGTCGGAATATGGTCAGGTCTGGGGCATACAGCTTTGTGCGGCTGTCGTCCTGCGAATCCATGGGCCCAAATGAGGCATGGGATGGGGCGTATTTGGGGGCTTGCTGGTTTGGCCGTGTTGAGGCGGGACTTTCGCCGCTGGGTTGGATGTTGACGGCCTTCTCCGTCGCACTGACGAGGGCTTGTTGCCTGGGCTGGCTGGGCTGGCTAGTGACATGCTTGGGCTGGCTGGGCCGATCAAAGGCCGTCGGTTTTGCAGCGGCCGGCGTGGCCGGGGTGACTGGCGTGGCCGGGGTGACCGGCGTGACCGGCGTGCGGCGCTTGCGAGGCATGAGGGCTGCGGCAAGAAAGTCCTGAACTGCCTCTGGCTTGTCAATGGCTGCAATAGGTGGTGCTGGCATTTTGGGTGAGAGCTGCGAGAAGAAGGCAGCTCGCTCTGGACTGTAAATACAGGGACAAGATATCCTCACTTGGAAGGTGTCGAGCTCACAGAGATTTCGCTGTTTTGGCTGCGAGGTGGTAGGTGAAGACGCTTTGCTCGGATGCTGCTTGGGTTGGTAGAAGAGAGAAAATGAGCGATTGAAGAATCGGCAAGACGACGGCAAGAGTCGAAATGCCGATGGCGACTGGAAGGTTGCGGGAGGGTGGTGGCAGGAGGGAGCCGAGGGGGAGAGCCGTGTCCTCGGCTGGGTTGAGAAGGTGATGCCCGTGGGATGGAAGGCACAAATGCAACGGTGCTAGGAGTTTCTTGTGTGGACTTTTGAGGGCAAGAGTGCCCTACAGCCAGCGGGCTGGCGTCCCTCGTGCCTTATCCGTGACTTTATCACGGCCGCCTACACGTGCTTTCGCAGGTCAGAGGGGACAGATTTCATCTGATGGACTCGGATATACTCACTGCGGGGAGTGCCGTGCAAGATAAGACGTTATCCAAACATCTCGAGAGCCTCGGCACCTGGAAGGACTGGAATTTTGTATAAAATCCCCGCTGTTACTACATGTGCGAGACCATTTGAATGGTTATGTACGCTGTCGGTCCATTGCATCTTGGGGTGGTTTGGACAACCCCATAATGTTTGTTGACGACGAGACAATCGGGGCCGTGATGGTCGTGAAGAGGGTGGTCACGTGCAAAGAGGAAGCCATCCAGGGGATGATTGGTGTTTGTTTCTCCCCCGGCCCACCTTTTCAGGAACGACAGTCACACAGCATCTCTTCCAACAACAACCTCCTGACTGGCCGACAGGGGTATGTAAGAGTCGTACACAAATCCAAACAGGCAGAAACCAGCGTTCACCTTGCCTCCTCACAAACACCGCGGATTCAGAAAAGATGCTGTCCATCTTGCGAAAAGCCCGGCTCAAGGACAAGGAACTCCGGATCCTGATGCTGTGTGTGACTCGCTTCTCGTTTCAGACCCAAGACTTGAACTGAACTGACCCCAAGACCCAAGTGGCCTGGACAATGCAGGGAAGACAACCATTGTGAAAAAGATCATGGGCGAGGATGTCAACACCGTCAGCCCTACCCTTGGCTTCATCATCAAGACCATTGACTACGAAGGGTGAGCTCTGCTCTGGGAACTGAATCGGACATGGCTGCTGACAGTTGAATAGCTACAAGCTCAACATCTGTAAGTCACTGTCCTTCCCACGACCCGCCCCCTCACAAGGCTGACCATACAGGGGACGTCGGTGGGCAAAAGACGCTGCGCTCGTACTGGAGAAACTATTTTGAAAAGACCGACGCCCTGATCTGGGTGGTGGACGCAACGGACCGCCTGCGCATCGACGACTGCAGGGAGGAGCTGCACGGGCTGCTCCAGGAAGAGGTATGCAGACTCTCCCGACCCGGTGGACAACCCGCCCGCCGTGGTGGTACCAGGCTAACACCCGTGACACAACAGCGGCTTTCAGGGGCCAGCCTTCTCGTCTTTGTAAACAAGACGGACGTGGTCGGGTGTATGACGAGCGACGAGATCCTGGGGGCGTTGCGACTGGACGAGATCAAGTCGCATCGGTGGAATGTGCTGCGGTGCAGCGCCATGACGGGGGAGAATCTCAAGGAAGGGCTGGCGTGGGTGGTGGAGGATGCAAAGGCCCGTCTGTTCTTGTACTGATTTTGTACTGATGATACGCACCTGTTCCGATGTTGTGGGTTTGGGGAGGGAGGTTGTCATGGCAATGGATGGAGACTTTTTTTTTCATGCTTTTCGAATTCGGATGGGGACATGGCTCGATGTCGTCTGTGAAACCAGCTAAAAAAAAGATATACCCGGGACAGTGAATCTTTCCGGGTGTAAAAGGGATGGACGTATTGAAACATGAAGGAAGGGTAATGACGGAAAACGGAAAAAGAGAGGCCATGTTTCCCGTTCCAAGTCGACGATCGATGGTTGCATCGTCCAGATGTGTGGCCTGTGCCCTGACCTCGGGTGGTCAGAGTCAGAACACCCCCACAGACCCCCCTGGCCAAGTTTCGAGGCCCCTCGTCCCGCTGAAGGGCCATCCACTCCCGTCACCCACGGGGCTGCAGTGTAGCATCAAAAAATACCCCTCTGTCGTTTCCATCCATCCACCATCAGCATCATCCAGCATCCATCATCCCATCCCTCCCGAGCCTCCCCATCCCATCCATACGCGGGACCCGTAATCCGTTAGACGCCCCAGGTTGCATGTTGATTTGGATAACCACCCCCGGGATCATCCTGCACGTCGCATTGCCCTCCCCCCTATGCCATGCTTGGCCCGGAACCTGCAAAAAAATAAACAATGTCGGACGAGGTCTCTGATTTTTTGCGGTCGGTCGAGCTGCTCAAGGAACGTCGCGAGGAGGAGGACGAAGCCCGGAGCAGAGACCTCGAGGAACAAATCTTGCAAGACAAGCGGGAGCGTCAAGCCCGACGCGCAGGTAATGTTTCTTCTCATCCCTCTCTCTCCTCTTCCGTCTCTCCAATCCTTTTCCCCCCTCGACGACCACCAGCTCCACCACGGCCACGGACACGGAAGCGAACCCGTCCTCGCCCCGCCAAACGCCCTTCTGCTTGGAGCCGTCCTCTGTTGACTTGGTTGTGCTACCGTCCCTCTCCTATATCATAACCACCTACCCACCGCTGCTCCCTTTCCGAGACTGACCGCTGCCCCCTCGCAGAACGCGCCAGATCCATCTCTCCTCAAAAATCCTCCCCCGCCAACACCCCCTCGCCAACCTCGCACCGAGTCAGCCTTAATCCTGCCGCCGACGGCATCGGCCTCTTTTCCCCCGACCTCGAATCCTCCGGGAGTCCCCGATCGCGTCCTGTCCGTTCCTCGGGAGCCATGGACGGCGCCACCGACTTCTCCGACTCGCCGACCAAGGAGAACGACTCCGTCTTCGACTCGGACACCAAGCGAACAAGTGTGACCTCGTCCTCCACCGCCGGCGGTGCCCCTCGCTCGCCGCTTTCGTGGCAGAGGCGACCGCCGTCCCGAGGCTCGGACCGCCCCAAGAGTCGCCCTCTTTCCACAATGGCAGTCGAGAATGCCGCGCGGTCCTCCACCAGTCTCTCGGATGCGCCGCCGGCAGAAGACGAGACCATGAGCCGTAGCCAGATCGCCCAATCGCTCGCCGGGAAGGACCCGACGTGGTTTCGGCAAACGGCCGATCGAGGCCAAGGCTCCGCCGCATACAGACGGAACATCGTCGAAGAACAGAACGCACTTGACCTTTCTGCCCTCCGCGGCCAACTTCCGGGCATGACACGGGACGGCGCGGCGGAACCCCCCAGGGAACTGCCTCAACCGCCCCGGGAGCTGCCTCAGCCTCCCGCGACCTCTCCACCGCCTACCTCTACGCACAGATACAGCACATCCCTCTCTCTCGGGAATGCCCCGCGACTCGATCCGCCTACCCGCCCTGCGGCAGGGGAGAACGAGCCACCGTCCCTCACCCGGCCGCCGACCACGCCCGGCCGGACCTCGCCTACTAGGACACCCTCCCCGACCAAGGGCATGGGCGGCTTTGTCCAAAGCGCCATGATGAAGCGCTCGGATAGCGTAAAGCGGTGGAGTGTCACCTCGCCAGGCGGTTTGCAGCGCGCCGACAGCGTGATTTCAACCCGACCTAGCGCCGATGCCCTTCAGCGAAGCGCCACTGTCAAGTCTCCCTCCCGACCGAGCAGCACCATCGGGGATGGATCCACAACGCCGACGTCCAAGCCAGCCTCGAGACCATCATCAAGGCCGACATCGAGTTACGGGAAGGAGGACAAGCCGGATTATTTTGCCAAGACTGCCGCCACCGACAAACACGACGGCGATAAGACACCTCCCACAAGTCCGTCCAAGACGATGGATCCGCGAAGATGGAGCCCTACCAAAGCCAGCTGGCTCGAGACCGCCCTCAACAAGCCCGACTCCCCAAAGCCCAAGCCGACACCGCCCGTCTCTACGCAACCGGCGTGGATGGTGGAGCTCAACAAGGTCAAGACTCACAAGACCGGCCCTGCCACCCAGAGCCCCTCGGTCGCCGCTGTGCCTAAGAAGCCAGAGGTGAAGCCTAGTGGGCTTCTGAGATCGACGCCGATGGGTTCCACCGTCAAGCCAGTTGGACTCGGGCTCTTCCCCGGAGTCCCCGCCACATCGCCCGTGGATAAACCCTCGCTCGGCGGATTCCGGGGCAATCTTACAAAGTCTTCGTCTAGGAGAGGAAGCGAAGATCCCGGGAGCGAGAGCCATGGCGCGTCTGATGATGGGTCAGCTCCCAGGATGAGAAAAGATACACCTTCCGTTAAAGACCTCCGGGCCAACCTCAAGCCTCGCGCCCCGCCCCCGGGAACAAGTTCATCCCAGCCGGATGAGCTGAAGAACGTGTTTGGCAAGCTACGGAAGGCAACGACGCAAAACTACGTGGCGCCTGACGAGCTCAAAGGAAACATCTTGCGGGGCAAAGCGTCCCTGACCTTTACTGGAGGTCCCAAGAAGACTGAGCGAGTCGACGAATTCAAAGAGGCCATCCTTAAGAAGAAGGATGATTTCAAAAAGGCCCAGCTGGACGGCCGGTCTGTCTCGAGAACCGGCAGTGTCTCGAGCGAGACGCCCATTCCCGAGGGCGTGGCCAAGAGGTTGGAGATTCAGCGAACGGGCTCTAGGCACGACCTCAGGACCGCCGAAACTCCCCTCGCGACCCCCAGCGCTGCCTCGGAGTCTGCTCGATCGAGCTACTTCTCCAACAGTTCGAGGCGTGACCCAGACGTTGCCCCTCCTACCCTCTCGAGGGCTACGACCGAACAGGACCGGGAACCTGCTGCAAGGCAGGAACCCAAGGTCGCCTTGCAAGAGGAGGTCAGCGCCCCTGGGCGTCTCCAGGGCAAAGTGGCTGGTGGGTTGGCAGACCGATTTAATCCTGCCTTGGCTGGCATGCTGGCGAGAGGTCCTCCGGCGCCGTCAGGGTCCTCCAAGAGCCCGGAGCTGTCCATCAGCCCTCGATCTCGGCCTGCGGAACTGGAAACCCCTGGACCCGGTCCCCAACTGACGCACATGACTAAGGGTCGAGCTCGTGGACCGAAGAGAAAGGCGCCCACCACCGTCGGAGCATCAGCAAAGGAGCCTGTAGAGGCAGCCCAGGCCGCCACGCCAGTTCAGGCGAAACCACAAAGCCCACGGGTGCCAGTGAAGCCCACCGGCCCTCTGAGGCTCGAGAACCCCACGAGTCCCCTCCGGTTGGAGAAGCCGGCCACCCCACCCAAGCCGTCGAAATCCTTCCCGGCATCCCGGCCAGATGTCATCCCCCTGGTGGACTCGAGAAAGTCGCAGGTGCACGAACGATCAAAGTCCATTGGCAACGTCATCTCCCTGGTTGACTCGTCCAGGAAGAAGACGGAGGAAGTTCCCATGACCCCTGGTCGGCCCATCGCCATCGTTGATACTCCCATCAAGACTCGACCGCGTTCTCCGACCAAGGTCCACGAGCAGGTTGCCGCACTGGCCGCCATGAGCCAGCAATCGAAGGCGGCCGACGGCGGCGACGAATCCCCCCTGCCGCCTTCGTCTCCTAGGAAGCTTGACATGAAGAGAATCTCAAAGTTCATGGACGAGCAAAGGCCGTCGTCCCCTGCCCCAGAGCCGACCAAGTCGCGTCCATCATCGCCAATCAAGGACCGACCCGCGTCCCCACCCAAGGAACCATCAGGCTTCTTTGGAAGGCAGTCGACGACTAGCAAGCCTGAACCCAAGCCCCTGGCTCCTCTCAAGTCCGGTGGAGGTGGTTTCTTTGGTGGTATCAGCCTCGGTCTGGGACAGAGGGAGAAAGCCCCGGAGCCGGAGCAAGCGCCCCAGCCGCCGCTCAAGAGCGCAAGGCCGCTACCCCAGCCGCCCAGCCCCATAAGAGCCAACTCCTCGCGAACCCCCATCACGTCTCCGGCCCGTTCTCCCACAAAGTACGGCCAGGAGGTCTCGACCATGCTGGCCGAGTTCTTTGGCGATGACCGACCCAAGCGGGCCTATACCGCCGACACGGCCGACATCCTCTCCCGCCGGCCTGCCGGCGGCAGCAAGGTGCAGACGCAGGTATTCCAGCTGTTCCAGTTCTCGAGCGACGGCAAGAAGGTCCCTGTACCGGCCCACTACGAGCGCGTGCTCTTTGAGCGCGAGATGTACCTGTGCCCACACACCTTTATCAACGGTGCCGGAAAGAAGGTCAGCGAAGTCTACTTTTGGGCGGGCGACGAGGTGCCGCAGTCGGTCGTGGACGATGCGCTGCTGTTTGCGCAGCGCGAGGCGCGAAACTTTGGCGGCAAGCTCGTCAAGCTGGTGCAGGGCAAGGAGACGTCCGAGTTCCTGCAGGCCTTGGGTGGTATCGTCATTGTCCGGCGCGGGTCGAGCAACAAGTACGACTCGCTGGCGTCCAACATGCTCTGCGGCCGCCGCTACATGGGCCAGATTGTGTTTGACGAGGTGGACTTTGCGCCGTCGAACCTGTGCTCGGGGTTCCCGTACCTCATCACGCAGCAGGGCCAGTGCCACCTCTGGAAGGGCAAGGGCAGCGACGTGGACGAGCTCGGGTGCGCGCGGCTGGTGGGCATGGACCTCGCGCTGATGGGCGAGCTGGTCGAGGTGGACGAGGGCCGCGAGCCGTCGTCGTTCTGGGACATGTTTTCCGGCGGGACGCGCGCGTCGTCGGCGGACCACTGGCGGCTCAAGCCCAACTACGACCGGTACTGCGGGCGGCTGTTTTGCTCGAGCAGCGCCCCGGACACGCGACAGCAGGTGGGTTTCTTCTCCCCCCGGTTGATGAGCCAGACATGGTCGGCGGCTAAAAGTCCCCCTCCTCCCGAGTCACAGATCGTCGAGCTCGCGCCCTTCAAGCAGACGGACCTGCTCCCGACAAACATCTACGTGCTCGACGCCTTCTTTGAGCTCTACATCATCGTCGGCGCCCGCTCGCAGCACCAGTACGCCGCGTTCCACAACGCCCTCGACTTTGCGCAGGAGTACGCCATTCTTGCTGCCGGCATGGAGGACCGCCCGTTTGTGCCGATCTCCACCGTCGTGCTCGAGGGCATCCCGCGCGATCTCAAGGCTGTGTTTCGCAAGTGGGACGACGCGGCGAGCCCGACGGTCATGGGCGGCGGCGGCGGGTCGCCGCCCGTCGAGAGGGTCGCGGCGCCGCCGCCGCTTAAGAGGGGGAGGAGTCTGAGGATTGTGCCGCTGGGGCAGGCGCTGCAGGCGCTTTCGGATTGAGGGGGTTGCTTGGCGAGGCATAATACCGGGGGTGCATTCTTGTTTCTTGCATCATGGTTGGGGTCATGGGGGTTTGGCGCCGATTTGCGTTTTGGAGTTTTTTTCTGGGTGCATGCCGAGGGGAGAGGATGGATGGATGTCTGGTTAGAGATGTGGGTAGACCTTGTATACTGGCAATGGGGGCGGGCGGGCGTTGGGGGTGTCCGTCTCGTTTTTGTATCGGATACCCACGCACTCAGCGATGTTTGGAGCAGCGATGAAGAGGGAGGGGAGTGAGTTTGCATGGCATGGCATGGCACTCGGATTTGTACGACCGTATTATTGTAATCGTGCGTGTTGAATAGAATGGACGTTGTTCTCGGCTCTAAACTTTTGGTCCATGCCTTTTATTGGACTCCTGTAAAGTCTGCCGTAATGTCTCTCTCCCCGTCCTCGCCGAACCGCAACAAATAGCCAACGCCAAACTCCAATCCCATGCCCGTCCCAGAATACCCCCCTCCATAGAACGCCATCCCACCCTCCCTCCCGAATACCCCCCCTCCCGAATACGCCCCCCCCCCCCCCTAAAGCATCCCCCCTTCCTAACCGCCCCGGTATATCTTACCTCCCCCCCGTCCCCCCCAAAACCCTCTCCACATCCCCCCTCACCTCAGGCATCGCCCCCTCCATCTCCCTCGCCAAAACATCCCGAAACTGCCTGAACCCACCCATCTTGCCGCGCATCAGCTGGTTCATCCGCCGCACCAGCTCGACAAACTCGCGCGTGTAGATGTCCGGGTTGCGCCCGTTCTCGACGTAGTGGATTAGCGTTTCCGGGACCCCCGGCGAGGGGTGCGGGGAGGTGCTGGTGATTTCGTGGATGGAGTGGAGGGAGGAGGTTAGGGTTGTGAGGGTGGACGAGAGGGTGGTGGGGTTGGGGGTAGGGGTGGTGGTTTGTAGGAGGGCGGTGTATAGGTCGTGGAGGGTGTTTTGGATTCGTTCTGGGGACACGGGGTTAGTGGGGGTTGGGAGATGGGGGGGTGGGGGGGTGGGGCGTACCGTGGATGATTTGCTGGTCGGGGTTTATGGGGGCCATGGTGGCGCGCCGGGGGGTTGGTTTGGTGGTTTGGGTGAGGTGGTGGGTAAAGAGGTTGCGATTGTGGTGGTTGTGGTGTTGAGGTTTGGTTGAACAGACCGTGACGAGCGCAAGGCTAAGGGCTGATTGCTCTTTGATAAGGGAGTGGGGCACTGGCAGCTGGTGATTGGCCGGTGCCAACGCCACTATTCCTCGGCAACATCGATCTCAGCCTCGCACCGACATTTCCCCTTTTCCCCAAGTCAACAAATGCATGTATGCAAGGACAGGATGCACCGAAATAATACCGTCTAATCTATGCTCCCTATACAAGATGATGCAAGCACAAGCAGTCTCAAAACCCAAACAACCGTCTCAACTCCGTCTGCATGCTGCGCGGCTTCTTGACCTGCCGCACCTCAACGTCCTGCATCAGACCATGGACGACAGCAGTCTGATCTCTTGCAGCACTCCGCTCCCCAGCAGGAGTCCGCTCCCCAGCAGCAACATTGCTCCGCATGCGCCTTGCTTCTGACACAGATGTCCGCTCAACGACGGATCCACCCCGACGACCGACTTCCGCTGCAGATGCCTGCTCGACAGCGGAGCTATCCCGACGACCGAGGAACTCGGCGTCAACCCTAGGGTTGTCTTCCCGCTTTGAAGTGGCGTCATGGTTGTGAAGTCCGAGTGCCGAGGTTTTGGTTTTGTGGTTGCTCCGTCGTGTGGGAATGGAGGGGCGTCTGGATGGCTTCTTCGTCAGTTGATTTCGCTGCCTGGACGTTGATGAAGTCAGTGGCGTGGCGGACTTTGAGACTCTGGGGCCAAGGAAACTACTGCTTTGCGCTGAGTGTTGGTTTGTTTTGCTGGGTTTCCGGGGAAGGTTCAGGTGATCTTTGCTGGTGTTGTGCTTGATGGGATTCGTGCTCTGGGGTTCTGTCCGTCTCCCGACCGTTGCTCTCCTTTCTCCAGACTTGACATCCAAGGCCGCGTTTGGGCGCCTCTTCTCGATGGGGAGTTCAGGAGACTTTGGAGGAGCGTGATATGTACCGAGAGACGACAAAGATCCGTTTTCGTCCGCAGTCACAAGTTTCGCGGGGCGAGAGCGTGGCAGTCGGAGAGGCTCGACCATGGCCGAGGGGTGCTCCAGCGAGGTATCCGAGTCCGCGGTCGACCCGGCTCCATCCACACCCGGTATTCGACTCTCTCGGGGCTCGGACGAGGTCGATTTCTCTGGCCAAGTAGCCGATAGACCAACGTCTCCCTGCCGCCGGTCAACACCACCACCATCCCTCCTCCGAAACGGATGCATCCAAACCGGAATCGGCTTCATTCGACGCGGCTTGAACCCCGGCTTACCCATGGGATCCGACATGGAAACATAAAACATCCCCTTTTCACCGGTATACCTCCCCTCCCCATCCATCCACTCCGCCCCCTCCCACTCCTCCTCCTCCTCCACCCCATCCGTCCCCGCCACCCCCCGCCACCCCCCTCCCCCTTCCCCCCTCCCCCTCCCAAACTCCTCCCCATCAACCTCCAAAACACACCTCCCACAAAGCGGCACCTCCTCCACCTCCCTCCCCTTCCCCCGTCCCAAATCCTCCCTGTAACCCCCAACACCATCCCCAGCACCAAGACCGAGACCAACATCACCCACCCCACCAGCACCCTCCCCCGCCCCCTGGTCATAAAAAACATCCCCAACCCCCACCCCCCTCACCAAAATCCGACACCCACAAACCAAACACCCATAACAAGCCCTGTGCCAAAAGCACCAGCCCAAACTGACGCACTCGTCGCCGCGCACCACGAGTTCCCCGCACACCCAGCACACGGCGAGGTCCAGAAGGGCGGCGTAGCAGGCCGCGCAGGCGAGGCGGGCGGAGCGCGGGCTGCCAATGATGTGCGAGGGGGGCGGGGAGGGGTGCCAGCAGAGGGTGCATGTGAATGTTAAGGGGGGGGGGAGGGGAGGCATTTTGTTGTTGGGGGTGTATGGTATTGATTCGGGGTTGCTGGGAGCTGGGAGGAACGTAGTGAGGTTGGGGGTGGTTAGGGGTTGGGTTGTTGCCAGTTTGGAGTGTGGTCGCTGGATGATGGAGAGAATGGAGGAGGTGAATATCCGGCCCGGAAAGAATAAGGATGAATGATATTCTGGAGCGAATGAATGTTGTGGGCGGCTGTTGGTTGATATTCACGTCAGCCGTTGGGCCGACAATTCAAATCAAGAGAGTGGGAGAATCCGTCCAGCTGCTCTTACCCTGCCTCTCCGTCACATCCACAAAGACAAAAACGGAAGGGACAGTCATGATAAATATAACATTTTCCCACACTACCACAAACGCCACCAAGAGTCCCGTAAAACTGCAGAAACCCCCATCATAAATTAACGCCGGTCCTTGTCCAAGAACCGTTCGCCCTAACCATGCCATCCCCAAGCCGTTGTTGCCCGTCCGATACTCCGACAAGCCAAAACCAACAAATGCAGACGTCATAATCGTACAAACAGACCCATATTGCCGCTCCAGCTGTCCACCCAAAAGAATATGCAGTCGTGAACCCTAGATGGAGAACCCAGGCCGAAATGTCCACCCAACAGCGAGACAGACAGGCTCGCTCGTGCTGAAAACTGATGTACACAGGACAAAATGGCTGAACTCCCAAAGCGAAACTGTGTACTCGCCAGGGTATTGGAAGCCAACGATAAATCCTCGCTCCGGCCATATCCATGTGCGGACAAGAAATTGAGGATCTGGCGCATCACCGCCATGCCCATCACACCAGGTTCACATCATGACCCTGGTCCCGCAAGTCCTTCTCAACGCCCGGCTCTCGTAGCCCGCATGCCGCTGACACTCCTACTTGCGCATCTTGGGACGCGAGAGCATGTTCAGCCGACTCATCGAGATACCGGCACGCTTCTTGACCGGGCTCGGTGTCGCAACACTGACTGGCTTCTTGGCGCTGCTGAGCTGGCGCTTGGCGCTGGCCAGCAGCCTCGGTGCAAGGAGGGCATCGCCTTCAGGCACCGTGTTCTGCTTGCGCTTCTTGGCCGCGCGCTCCGCCGCCTCCTCCTCGGCGTCCTGCTCGTCCGTGCTTGGGCGGTTGCGCTTCTTGTGGGACATGCCGTGGGGGTTCGCCAAAAAGACCATACGAGGCGCCATATTTTCCTTGTTAGGGCTGGTAACCAGGATGGATGAGGGGAAGCTGCCGGGCATGCTCTCGGTCGGCATGATGGACGGGCGGACTTGGCGGACGCTCGCCTGGGGGGGCGGAGAGCAGAGCGAGGGAGAAGCAAAGTTGATGGTGTGGTCGCTTCGGAAGGTGAAAGAGCTGGGGCCCATCGGGTCGGCCGATTTGATGGTGTCGCCCGAGGTTGACTCGGACTCGGCGCGGCTCAATGAAAGGTCGGGGTAGGCGACGGCCTTTGCCTTTTCCTCCTTGGCAATGATGCTCTCGAGGCTGGGGTAAAAGACGTCGGCGCGGTCCGGTCTGGTCTTGGACCGGGGAATGCCAGTCTTGATGGGAGAAGGCGAGTTTTGGGCCACGGCTGCGCGCTGAATCTCGGGCGTAAAGGCCACACGCTTTGTCAGCTTGCGGGGGGTGGTCATCGGCACCGGAGCGGGCAGGGCCTCTTTCTCGACCCGAGGGGGAGCCGGAGTCCTGGAGGCGGGCATGGGAATCGTGCTGTTGGCCTTGGCGATGCTGGCCTTGGTCCTCTGGAACATGGACTTGACCTTGTCAAAACGGCCGGTGGTGGAAGCCTTGGCCTCGACAACAGCCTCCTCCTCCTTCTCCACGACGAGACTGATCGTGGGGGTATTGGCGGTGGCAGCAGATCGAGGGATGCCACTCAAGGCCGACTTGGAAACCGACTTGGTCAAGCCAAGGTGCGACGGTGTGCTCGGCCCCACCCGGGCGAGGGAAGATTTGGTAGGTGTCATGAGGGAGGCAAAGCTGGCCTTGGGCTTGGGAGTGCCAAGTCCATTGCCAACAGACTTGGGTCGAGGGATCGAGGTGCCATCGCGGGACACGGGGCGGTGGCTGGAGGCATCGTCGTCAATGTGCTGCCGGGCTCGCTTCATCGCCGAGGGGGCCACAGGTGGCCTGCTCTTGAGGGCTGAGCGCAGAGCGGGCGCGGGCACCGCCAGTTGTCGCGTCGATGGGGCCGAATCGGGCTCGTCCAGATTGGCCTTGGACTGGCTTCGCTTGACTCCTGCCTTGAGAGGAGTAGCCGTGACAGGAGTGTCGCGGTCAGTTTCATTGAGGTTGGCCTTGGATTGGGTTCGCTTGATTCCTCCCTTGAGGGGAGTGCCCTTGACAGGAGTGGCTCGGCCTGCCTGTGCTCTGTAGGCGGAGGGGTGGTTGGCGATCGAGTCCATCTTCTTGAACTCGGCCATGTGGGCGGCACTGAAGCGGCCGGCTTTGCCCTTGGCTTTGGCAAACTTGCGAGACGCGACATTATCTTCGTCTTCGGATGGTTCCTCGTTGCGCTGGGCGATAAGACGCTCCTTAATCCTGGCGGCATCTTCGCGGAGCTCCTCCATCATGCGACGAGCCTCGGGGCCAAGCTGGATATCGGCGCCAGCACGTCGCGGGAAGCTAAAGGTGAAATCGGAGCTGGGGACCCCGATCTTGGAAGGGGTGGATTGGATGGCGGCCGGGATACGGTCATCGCGAATCGCTGTGGGCTTAATGTCGGTGAAGCCCAAACGCAGGCCTGACGAGGGCGGCGCCATGGTCTGATGGGCGCGCGAGGGGTGCATCTCGGACATGGCAAGTTTGATGGGACCGGCGCCCCTGGGGGTCTTGGGGACGGCTGGAGACGAGACTATGGTGTTTAGGCTCGGAGGGTCGTTTTGGGGACTATCATCGCGCTCGGCGACAGAAGAGAGACTGGGTTCGTCGGGTCTGGGCTGGGGCGGCTGGGGAGAGAGAAACAGAGGCGGTCAGTGGATGGGCAAGGGAAGGGACCATGCGAAGACGACGGGAGGCATTGAAGTGTCGTTCTGTCCCCAGGGGCCATTGTGCAACTTCTGCTCACCTTGGAGGTGCTCGCCAAACGCGCAGAGCGGCGAGCCATGATGTGATGTTGAGTGGTCAGCAATTGGCTGAGCGAGGGGTCTCGATTTTCGGTCGCGTGGTGCAAAGTCTGCAGTAGCAAGTTGATGCACAGGTCCGGCTTCGCCGTCGGCGGTCTCGTGCTGGAATGAAAAGAGGAGAAGATGATGTCAGGGCGAAATGTTGGGCAGTGAGAAAATGGAGGAAGGGGACCAAAAAGCGGTGGGGGTGCCCTGATTCGCTCGCGCGCGACTACCGAAGTAAACAAACCGGGGTGCCAGCTTGGGCGGTGTGGTGTTTTGGAGACTTTTCAGTGGTCAGAGCCCGGCTGTTGTGGGTCGCTGTGGGGTGGATGTGCACGGCCAGAAGTCTCGTGACCGGCCATCTTGCTCCATCTCTCTCCCAAATCAACAACTCCCAACTGTCCACCATCACCCGTCAAGACGCCATTCACCTAGGAATCAGAGCCTGAAATCTTCACCGGTGTGCTGTCGCCATGTCGACCGCTCGACTATTACCCAGATACCGCCGAAACTCGACATGGCGATAAGCCTCCTCTTCACCTGCCACACCACACATTGTCTCGCGACTCGAGAGTCGAGAGTCGAGTCCACGTTCTGCCTCGGCTCCCGTTTTTGATCATCTTCCTAGGCCATTGCGATGCCAAAGTTTCCCATTGTCGAACCCTCTTCGGAAACCTGCGACAGAGTCACCACAACTCTCCTCGAACGCTTTCAAGGCCTTCGATCTCCACCAAAGGCAACCTCTCGCAGGGTCATCGACAGGAGTACCCTTGGATCAAGGGTCTCCCAGTTTGAACGCGCCGTGTCTCGGACATGGCCATTCTCTGTACCCACGTCGGCGACGCTCGACAGATATAGGCCGTCGCGTACTCCTCCTGACAACCGAGGTCTTTTCCATGGTGACCCTCCCTGGAGATCCTGCGTGCTACTGTGCACCTGGACTTCGGACCAAGTCGATGCCAACAGGCGGCCTCGAGACATCGTCGAGTCGATCTGGTGGAGGATGAGGTTGGAGGGGAACGTTGGCGGGTAATGGATTTCGCCTGAATCCATCCAGAACGGACACAGGCATAGCCTGACATCATCAACCCAACAACAGCAGTGCCGTGCGTCTTATGCTGGCCGTCGGTCTCGTTGTAAAGACAAGAGCGGCATGAACGACTGCGGAAGATGGTACCTGGGACCAATATCCCGACGCATCTCCACGGGACCTGCATCTCACCATGCTGTCCAAAAAACCCCGCGGACCATGGGCTCGAAATACCGCATTCTCAAACATTCGGCGGTCAAGGAACTGGTAGGGCTGTTTGATTGTTGCGCGGCACGGCATGGCCGCAGAGCCTCTCTCCCTCGTCTCCTGACGATGAAAGGAGAGGTTCGCCCCCCACGAAACCTCCAATTTCACCATGTCGAAAATGCCTCGCTAGGAGATTTGCATCTGCACGCCTTCGATGGTGTTGTCAACGTCAATTTGCAGGATTGACTTTGTCGTGTCTGACGACGGCAATGTCTCTTCTGCGTTAGCGCTGACGCTAGAAGTGTTCCAGAAGATGTCAACTGTTCCTCCAGCGCTATCACCCGATCCGGAGCCAAAGTCCCTGCCAATGGCGGTGCGGCTTCTTGACCTCGTCGGCTGCTGGGGACAAACGCACGAGATGATGAGTGCCGTATGTCGTACAGATGTTAACGAGGCTCACGGGTGTCTTGCAGACCAGTTCGGGAGCAGGCAACATCCCGAAGTCATGTTTGAAAGGGAGTGGATGAAGCCTCGCATCGGACATCGTGAACAAATCCCCCGCCAGGCCAATCGGACGCGATTGATGCCGCTGTCTCGAGGCAGCCCTCCGCGAGGGAATGCTGCATGAGCTTCCTTGGAGAGCATCCTACAATGGGAGAAGAATGGTTCTCCCAGCATGATGGCCTACTGGGAGTCTACACAACGGCGTCATGGAATGCCATTGTCCATGACCTCATGGCTCAGCCGGGCATTTCGATGCCAGTCTCAACGACACCAACCATTGCCATCGTCGGAGGCAAGGTGAGAGAGCACGCCCCTCCCTCGGAGATGTGAAAAGCTCGATCCCAAGCCTTGCATGAGGGTGGCAGATCCCCGCCTTGTCAAGGCCTGGAAGTGCCTCTAGCCGCATTGGGTCTCGTTAGACGAAGACGTGCAGCCCGGAGCCGGCCGGTGACCTCGATCTCGCCGTCTCGGTGAACGCTGCGAGGCCATTGGTGGGGGATTGGACGTCTGTATTTTGTCTGCATGGCATTGAGATGACCGAGTGCCCTCTCACCGAGGAACACTGGACTAGATTCCTCAAAAGGAGATTGAAGTTGGAAAAGGAAAGCCGGATCTCGCCCCGCTTGGTCGTGCGTTTCCCGAGCAGGGGGAATGATCACTGGCAGGGTGGCCGGGGTTTTGAAGATTGACGAGGCGCCCCGTGCTCTCGGCCACACGACCTGAGGTCGCGATGGCCCGCGCCATCTCACGACACTCGATGGCAGCTGGCGTCCGGCAACTCCTCCAATAATGGCCTGAGGAACTGACTTCTTCCTGGTATTTTGGCCTTGGCAGCTGGATTGAATCGGCTTGGCAACGTGTCGACTTGAGTCCAGACGCAGGACTCAGAAGGCTTGTTCAGGATCTCTTGTGAGTCTTGATCAACCTGCCCAGAGAACATCATACTGCCGGCCTGTGTTTGGAGTCCCGGCGGGGTAGGTTGACGAACACCGCCCCCTCAACGGCGGGTATAGTGACCATATAGATCCCCGTTTAACCCGTTGAGAGCCAAAAAGCCAGGCGAGAACGAGTGACAAGTTATGCACGTTATGCTCAGGAAGAGGTACCTCGAAACAAAGTCCTACAAAGGTCCACTGTAGGACCTTTTTTAGGGGGACGTTCCAGGCGGTTCGTACCACCCAGTTCAGGCCCCCTGACCGGCCAGGTGACTGTGAAAAAACCTCGAAGCTTGGCGTGCCTTGGCAGGGCGAGAGTGACATGTCTCCACACAACACGACGACGACGTCTGTGGCGGGAAACCAATCACGGGCTGCGCCGGAAAACTCGATCGACCTCCACACATCCATCACCGGCGGTAGCCCCTCACGTCTGTGGTTTGATGAGGGCCAAAGAGGGCTTCATCGTCATCAATCTGCTCGGGAGGCCCGATCTCGGCGGCGTCCGGTTGAAGTTGACGTTGGAACCTCGTCAAGAAGCCCCGCCCGCAAGAATGGTGAGATGACGGGAGATGGGGAGGCCTTCTGGGCCTTGTTGATTTGCTTGTCTGCCCCTTGGCGCCCCCCGAGATACTTCCGGCATAACGCTGGCGGCTTCGACGGAGATGGCCGTTCTCCGTACGAAACGCTGGAGGAAACGCTGTTTTTTCCTCCTGCCAGAACGCCAGCCCTCGCAGTTCCTGCACTGACTTGTCGTCCTGGATACAAATCCCCAAATATATGAGGCGATGCTGCTTCATGGAGAGACACTCTCGATCCTCGACTTATACACACTCGCCCAGCAGAGCTTGGGAACAAGGCAAAGGTCCAAGGCCAGCAAACGGAACGTTCAACCATTCGACTCATAATCAACGCCGAGCCCCCCGGGAGCAGTGCAACTCACCATGCTTGTTGGGTCCGAATTTGTTCACTGCTTCGCCAATGGTCCGCATCAACCCCCTCATCAACTTGACCCAGGACGTCCGTGTTGTATCCGGTTCACGAACTCGGACCCGGGCCATGTCCGGCAAGTGTAGGAGGGCCAAGACCGCGGAAGGCTTGCTGAGGAAAAGCAAAAGGAAGATGCAAGACTTGCAAAGAAGCTCCAAAGTCAAGAGGCCAATCCGCATGCCAAGCCAGCTTGGGGGTTGGGAGCCTGGAGCATTTGGTCAGGTCAGGTTTTGGTGCACAGCACTATTGATGCCCTGGTCCAAGCGTCCTGAGGGGGGCTCGAGGGGGGTCGGCTTCTGATATGAGAGTACCAGCTGCCTGCGTGGCTCTCTCGATCCAGCAAAGAGGCGGGTGTGACTGGGCGACTTTCATTCTGGACAAGTACCCGCCTCCTCGACCGGCTTGTTTTTATTCGTGCTTAAATCCAGGCAGTCGCCGTTCGAGGGAAAGAGCTGCCCGAGGATTTAGTCGCTAGTGACTCTTGCAGGTTTTCGTCCGTCCGTCGAAAATTTGACGGCATCTTTTTCCTGCTCTTGATTGCAAATGACAACATCGTCGCCTGCCGAACTTCGAGTCGCCATTTGCCTCTGCAAAAAGACAAGCGAACCCCCAGTGCGCCAAGAAGCCACACACACTCTCCTCGGTCCATCGCCAACCCCGCTCGAAGTCGCAGCAAACAGCCCACAGACACACGGCAGCCTCCAGGCGACTGACTGGTGCTCAACTGGTGCCTCCCCAAAATCGGAACCCAAACGGGCGGCTTTGTCGACAAGAAGACCGAACAGGCGGCGAGCTGGCCAACAGGATCGCCTGCTGCTCCCCCGGATTTGGGACTGACGGCGGGAGTCGAATTGACGGCTCTTGTGCTTCCCTCCCCTGGCAACCAAAAGGTCAAAAGGCGTGTCCACAGCGTCTTGTCCTACAACCGGCAACCATCGAGCCACGCATCATCCAGCCGGTCCAGAGGCGACGTCCAATTCCGAGCTGCAGGTGGCACCCAAACCAGCATTGCCGTGTCGTGTGTCGCCAGTCGCCAGTCTCGAGAGAGCCGAGTCCACTTGGGTTCGTTCCAGTGCCGACGGCCGACGGCGGAGGACTCGTACCTACTCACGCGGAGCGGTCGGCGAGGGGTGACTGAGCCAGCGAGCCGAGCGGCAGGTCGACGAAGAAGCGCATCGTGTGTTGTCCAGCCGGAAGAGCGGTAGGGACCATTCCCACCGCCAACGCGTGCGTCCCCCCAGGGGTTCAAGTATCCCGCGGCACCAGCAAATTCGCCCACGGGGTGGCGGATTCAACAATTGGCGAATCGACCAAGCGGAGGGGGGGGCCAACACTGGGCAGTCGGCTGCAAGAGGGCTGCGGGCTGCGGGAGGGAGGTTCCAAGAGTCGCTCCCCAGCGTGCGCCCGCGAAGCCGGTCCAACGAAAAGCACCCAGGTGACCTGGGTTGACCCAGAACCAGGGCTTGGTCTGGGTGGACACCCGGGGCTATTTGTCTGCTGCCAGACCCAAGCCGCCCCCGGCCCTGCCACGGCGGTCTGCGGACCCCTCCCACCTCGGCCGACATTAACATTACATAAAACCCGACCACCTTTCTCTTTTCTTTACACATACCCAACCTGTCATCGCCCTTCCGCTTATCTCGAGTGTCGTCGACATCTTTGCCCCTGACACACAGAATCCGGGGAACCGCAGCGACCCGACAAAGATCCAGCCCTTTCGTCTTATCTCTGGGCCAAAACACCAAACCCCGTCGTCCCCCGTCCCAGACTGTCGGATTCGGATCGATCCCACCCCCCAGACCCCCCCGGCGGCCTGTTTCTCCAGATGACGCACTGATTGGCGCCATCGTTGGGCCCTGAAGGCTTGAATCTGCCCCGGATCGGTGCCATCTTCGGGCTTTTTTTTCTTGGGTCCTGGGCCGTCTCCCGTCCGGCTGGTCTCGCATCACCCGTCGGCGCCGGCACCTCTCGTGTCTCTTGTGCCCATCCCATCAATCCCGCTGAACGTTGTGCTCCACACGGGTTCAGACAGTGCAGCGCAGCGCACTTCTCCCGCCCTGCCGCTGCCACGGCTGCAAGATACCCTCCCGTAGGCACTGAAAACGCACCCACCTACAACGCCTCTTGTCGGTGCAGCAATCTGGCTGCCCCCGTGCCTGGTATCACCAATCTCTGATTGCGACGATACCCCTCGACTGGCGAGTGGTCCTCGGCACCTTCACCCAGACTTGCCACTGGTGCCTCCATGAACATGTCAGTGAACATGTCGGTCGATAAGCAAGACCCCAGCAAGGATGATCGGGACAGTGAGGACTCCATGGAGTCGAGTCCCGAGGGGGAAGAAGCCCCCCCTGTGACGACAACACAGCAGAATCAACAACCCAAGCGAAAAGGGGGTCGCAAACCTGTATGTTTATCTCGTCCCACCACCCGCTGCATGTGTCTTATCTCATGCAACCAACACCATTGGCTTTGTCCCACGCTAACTTGGGCCTCAGATATACGCAACGTCCGAGGAGAGGAAGCAGAGGAACCGTCAGGCCCAGGCCGCCTTTCGGGAGCGGCGAACCGAGTATATCAAGCAGCTCGAGGAGGCCATCCGCACGCATGAGCAGCACCTCGCCAATCTTCAGGCCGCTCACCGCCAAGCAGCCGACGAGTGCTTGATGCTGCGCTACAAGAACTCGTTGCTTGAGCGTATCTTACTCGAGAAAGGTATGACACCACTCAACGTACTTGGCGGGTCCGCATCACTGACTGTTGTCTAGGCATTGACGTGCAAGCCGAGCTTCGTGCGAAGACTAACAGTCCTAGTCTTGGGCCGACTCATATGCCCCAGAACATGGTTCAGCCTCCGCCCATTCAGCGAGCCATCCTCAACCGGCACCATGCTCGCCGCTCCAATTCGAGCATCGCACCAAAACTGGAGCCGGGAGTCTCGCCCCTCCCTCCACCAATGCATGGCCAACTATCAGTGGCCTCCCCCAAGAGTCGACCGACCCCATCGTCGCACTCTGCTTCCCCGAGCGCCACCACCTCCTACGGCTCTCAGCATGGGGCATCCCCAGCGAGCTCCGACCACCTCTCGGCCTCGATGCGACCGTTGTCGGCGGCGACTTCGATGAAGCCTCCGATGCACGGTCTGCCCGGCCTTCAAGGACAGCGCCATCTGGCCATGGCTGGCCTTCAGCAACCAGGAACCGCAGGACATCAGCGACAGAACATGCCCGTCTCGACGGCTCCTCCGTTCTATGTCGCCCCTTCGTTCCAGAATCACATTGAGCAACTCGGCAAGCTGCCCCGTTTTCTTTCTCCCTTGGTGAACTTTGTCCGTCCTATGCTTATTCCTTGAAACAGAACAGGAGTACGATGCCGCCGCCGACATGATGGACGACTCCGCCGATCCTCCCGACACGCCGGGACCGGGACCCTACCCTGGGCAGCCATACTCTGGCGAGCCCTCGGCCATGTCCCTTCCATCACCCGTCACGACGGGCCCCCCGAGCCAGCAGGCCACGCCGCAGTCCCCGATGGAAGGCATCTCTCACGCGCAGCACCCCGCCTATCCTTCGATGACGCAGCTTCTCGACCCCGGATATGACTTTGACCCCTTTGGGCTGAGCGCGAGCATGGCGTTCCCGACGCAGTTCTCGTTCGACACAAGCAACATGCGGTAGTCGACCGCCCCGACCATCACCTCGACAACCCTCTCCACTTCGAGGCCCGCAGCTGACGGGCCATGTTTCTGTTTTACTTCTCTTTAACTCGGAAACCAAAAAACGGCAGGAACCACTTGAGATACCCCGGCAGCATTTTGCATTGGACGGACGGTACGGCGGTACGGCGGCTTAGGGGGACATGGTCATTAATATTGTCTTACGCATACGGACCGGAGTATGGCGGATGCCCGACATGTCGAATTTTCTCCCTTTTGCGACGACGCACAGCAGGCCTTGCTTGACGAGAGATTTCTCTTTTTTCTTTTTGCAACTTTCATCAGCAAAAAAAAAACCACACGCGGGAGGATATACCCCACGAGGGAAGGGTGGCGGCTTTGTTTGTGCTTTTTGCGCTATGCTGTATTTTGGGCCACGGTTCAACAAAAAGTTTTGCTCTTTGAGGCGGTGTCGGATTGTACATGTTTTTTCGGAGGTCTCTTTTTCTGGGAGCATACTCGGCTTCTCGACGACGACGACGACGACGACGACGACGACCACGATGACGACGAATGACGACGAAGGGGGGCCCGCAGACATCGTCAACGCGTGTCCAGATATGGACGACTCGATGCTTGCAAGGAACCTCAACCGCGTTGTCGCAAGTGGAACTCGGAGGCTCTCTCGCGGGAGCGAATCTTTGATGGGCATTTTCTGGTGGCTAAAATATTTAATCTTTTCATTGGCCCATTCTCTCTCTTCTCTGGCTTTGGGGCGTTGTTTCTTGCTGCGTGTGGTCTTGTTCAAGGCGACTTTAGGTGCTGGAGGGATGGGAGTGTCTGATTTTCTGACAACTCTGACCTCGGGGATGTTTACATTGTTATGGGAATGGCTGGTGGGTGAGGTAGGTCGTTGTTTTCCTTGGTGTGAATATGGGCAATGAGTTTGCCATCGACTCACCAGCAAGAATAGTAAATTATTTACTACCTACGCGTTGGGCGCCTCTTTGGGTGTGTGTGATCTCGAGGTGTGTTTCATGCATTTGTTGTGGCTTCGAGTGCAATGGTGGGTGAGAGGGGAATAGGGGTTCTCCTGACTCGATGGGTTTGTTGATTCTCATCGTTTAACACCAAACAGGAGGCATGTATACAGCTGACTGAGCCCACTCAAAAGAGCCTTCCCGTCTGACTGATGACTTGGGCTCAAGGGATGTGCCGGATCCGGCTGTTGGGCATTATGAACTTGTTGCTTTATCAACAGTACAAAGACGGCAGACCTCGACAGCCGGCATCAAGAGCTGCCATTGTTGTGTTCCTCGAGATCATGATCTTTGAGTGTGTGATTCAGCCTGTCATGCTGTGCGTTATTATCAGTCCATTACCTAGCAATGCTGCTGGCCCCGGCGATAGTGCCCGTTGCGTCATGTTGAGCGAGCTTGTGCCTTGATGAGTTCCATGGAGGGGTCGTTGGCTGGGCCTCCACTGGAGGGGTACCGGGGGAGTGAAATGCACTGAGCCCTAAAGAATAAGCAAGCGCACCGAATTTTCCCACCCGGGAGAACCTCGGAAGAGAGAATTGGGTGGGGCGACGAGCATGATCCGAGCGCCTCCCGCCCTCAAGGAATTGGTGCTACAGGCGGCCAAAAGTTTTCGCCGTTGACACGACCACCAGAGACCCCCGTCGTGATCGATCGCTGCAGAGAAAGAAGCGCATCCTCCAACCCGGACGACGCGCATTCTCGGTTCTTTCCCCCTCTCCAACCTTTTGGCTCCTCCCCCAACGACGCCTTGAAGGGCGATAAAGAACGGCGACAAGATGTCTGTCGCCTCCAAGGTATGTCGATGTCCCTCCTCCGGCCCTGGTCCTGACGCACACCACGTCGACTCCCCTCTCTCGCATAATTGACCGGACATTGCCTCTGCTTCGTCTGGCCGCTCTGCTTCCGGGGCAATGGCTGGAACGAGCTACCTACTTTGCCACTTTGTGTGCGTGGATGTGGAATGGAGAGCTGACTCGATTTTCCCCTCCAGAACCTCTACGATCTCCTCGGTTGGTGCCCCAGCATACCCCAGGAAATCCGAAACGGATGCCCTGGCAACCGCACGAAATACGAGAATGTTTTGCGCTGACACGCGGCGATTCTAGGTAATGATATCGAGGATGAAAATAGCGGTCCCCCGGCCCCGGTGAAGACCGTGGAGAAGACATCGACCCACACGACCAAGCGCAATGCCGACGGCGTCGCCCAGACCAAGGTCCCCGTGAACACCGCTCCCCGTAGGACTGGCCCGGGTGGCAACGAGGGCGGTACGTCCCCGCTCTTCCCCCGCATGACCCGGTTTGACATGATTGCTGACTCTGACGCAGCCTTCCGCGACCGCCAGGCCGGTAGCGACCGCAACCGCGGCAAGCCCACCGACGAGGCTCCCCGTGGCGGCGCCCGTGGCGGCTTCGGTGCCCGTGGCCGTGGCGGTACGTGATCCGCTGCCGATCTGGCTATCGGCTATCGAATTGCCCCACCATGTTCTGTTGCTAATTTTCGCAGGCCGTGGCGGACGCTTCCCGCGCAACCAGGACGAGCGTCACAGCAGATCCGGCACCGTTGAGTGAGTCTACCCCGCGATTTGTCGTCCATTTGGAATGCTAATACCGTCTGTAGCACTGAGAAGGCTGTTGCCGCTGGCTGGGGCGCCACCGAGGGCGACGCCGAGCTCAAGGACGAGCTCGCTGGCGAGGCCATTGCTCAGGCCGAGAAGAAGGAGACCGAGCAGGCCGCCGAGGAGGTCCCCGAGGAGGAAGAGGATAAGCACATCACTTATGACCAGTACCTCGCCCAGGTCGCCGAGAAGAAGCTCGCTCTCGAGTCCGAGGGCGCCCTTGCTCTCCGCAAGGCCAACGAGGGTATCAAGGACAACAAGAAGTGGGCCAACGCCAAGCCCCTGCCCAAGGAGGAGGGTGAGGACTACTTTGCCGCCTCGGGTGGCAAGGCCAAGCGCGAGCGCGAGCGCAAGGTCAAGCAGGTTGTCGAGCTTGAGAACCGCTACATCGAGCCGGAGCGCACCGGCGGTGGCCGTGGCGGCGGCCGTGGCGGCCCTCGTGGCGGCAGCCGTGGTGATGGTGCCCGTGGCCGCGGCCGCGGCGCTCCCCGTGGCGGCGAGTTCCGCGGTGGCCCTCGTGGCGGCGGTGCCCCTCGCGGCGGCGGTGCCCCTCGCGGCGGCGACAGCCATGGTAAGCCCATCAACGCCAACGACGAGTCGGCATTCCCCAGCCTCGGCGGCAAATAGGCCGGGCCTCGACTCTGAACAATGCCGGAAGCTCTCGGCACCTCGGCCACGGCCTCGCACTTTTCTTCGGATCTGGACAAGGCGCTTGGGGGGGAAGTGGACCATGGGGGACAAAAGGAATGCTGGGAAGGATGCTGGGATGCGGTCGGTTCTTGCGGTTGCATTTCCCTTGTAGGGCGTCTTTGCGCCGGCTCTCTCGGGCCTGCCTTCTCGGAAAGCAAGAGTAAAGGGTTCATCCAATGTTATTTTCCATCAACGTTTCACTCGGGGACTGCTCTTGTCGGTTGCGGTTCTTGCCTGTCTATGTGTGATCTGGTTGGGCAGGGCACGGTGGACATTTTCTTGATTTCTTCCATGGTGAAATAAGCTCTTCATTTACGTGGCCATGTTCAGGTTTTTCCATGGCGTTGACAGCAAGGTACGTTGGGGAATATGGGCTCTGTCCAGCTCCAGCTCTCAACATGTCGACTGCCAGCCCTGTCCACGATCTTCTTATCACATCCCCTTTGTCCCCAACCGGCACACCCACCCCCATCGACAGAACAGACAATCCCCTTCCCCCTCGACAAGCAACTCCCAAAACAATGGAATTGTCCAAACCCTCCTTTGTCGTTCCACCACCACGCACCCTCGCAACCCAAAGTATATATGCAACCCCAACCGCCTCTTCCATACCCTTTCTCTCCCTCTCTCCATCGACCGACCGACACACCCCGCCTGCGCCAGTGGCTGACCGACCGACCGACCGACCGACCGACCGCCTCCAAGTTCCTCCAACGTGCTTGCCCCCTGCCTCCATTCCCCGTGCTTGGATGTGTGTGTGTGTGTGTGAGTGAGTGAGTCCCAGTGAGCGCCGCCCAAATCTCGAGTCCCAGTCCGTCCCAGTCCCAGTCTCAGTGCCAGTGAGTGAGTGAGTCCCAGTGATTCCCCAACTGCACGATCGAGGTGACAACCTACTGCTGCTGGCTGCATCGCTGCATCAAGTGACGTCAACTGCGTGCCTGTGGTGCATACATACATTCACACCATGGCCACCATGGCCACCACCACCACAACAACCACCACAACCGCCCCCGCCGTCGAGCACATCGAGCACATCCTCCTCCTCCCAGAAGCCATACCAACCCCACAGATCTCGCCGCTCATCCTCCCCTGCTCGGTCCAGTGCCCGGGGGACGTCCACCCGGACGCCGACGCCGACGCACACATTTCCGAGCTGGTTCTCTCGTGTGCGGCGTGGAGGCTAGGAACTGCTGCTGCTGCTGCTGCTTGCGGGACTTCAACAACTTGGTCGGGGTATGAGGCGGATGAGTCGAGGGCTGTGAGTTTGGGGTCTGGGTCGATCTCGGGAGACGATGGGGAGGGGGAGGAGGAGTGGGAGGACGAACAGGAGGGGGGGGAAGAGGGGGGGAAGGTTGCTGACGTGTCGTTTTCGGTTCTAGGGGATGCGGTATACGCCAGTCCGGACGAGTATCAAGACGACGACCACCGTCCCTCTCAACCCCCCACGGCACTCGCACCCCCCATCCCCCTCCCCTCCACCATCCCCCCCACCAAACTAACCACCCCCACCACCCCCGCGCACCCCCCCCTCAGAAACAACCGCGCTCCTCCTCGCCGCCACCGCCATCCCCGCATACACCGCCTCTCCCCGCCATGCCTCCCCCGCCCGCCCCCGCAGCCGAGGCAGGAAGTACAAGACCAACCAGGCCAGACGGATGTTCCACCGGGTGGTGGTGGTGCGATCCCCCAACAACTCATTCACCGAGTTCGGACGTCCCCCGTCGCGGATGCGGTATGGTCCTGTGGCTAGTGGTGGTGGTGGTGGCGGTGGTGGTGTGTATGAGTCGTTTCCGAGTCCCGAGTTTGAGGGGGATGGGAAATGGAGGGGGGGGATTTGTCGGTGGTTTTGTTAGGTAGAGGGGGGGGGCAGGTGGCTGTTGGGGTTGTTTTCTTTTGGGGTCTTTGGGAGTACATAGGTGTCAGACTGGTTGTGATATTGAGGGTGGGTGGGGGGCGGTTTTCGTCTGATTTACTAACTGGCGTTAGGTGGATGATGGAGCAAGGGGTTTCTTGTTCTGGCGTTTGTCAGGCGGTTTTTTGGATCCGGTATGGGACGGAACTCTGATAAGCTCTCCCCGTCTTGATTTTACTGACATTGGTTAGGAACATGCCTTGGATGATGATGATGTTTCGCTTGATTTCTATCCGAAATAAAAGCAAAAAGAATAAAAAAGACATGTGTTATGTTACCCGTATGCCCCTAACCCTGACCCAGCCCCGTGACGTGTGCCCCCTTCCCAACCTTAACAATGCATCTTACAAATCCTGTAGCCTCCCCGTATTCTTCCTCCTCATTTTTACAACATCAATCCCCACCGCCGTAACCAGCAACACCCCATTGAACACCGCCATCATGTAGAAAGGTGCCCCGTTCGACCACGTATCAAACAGATACCCCCCCAGCTTCGTCAGCAGCAGGATCGCCGCGCCGCCGCACCACGAGTACACGCCCGCCACCGACCCCTTCAAACGCACCCGCGACACCGTGTCCTCGGGCAGGATGGTAGACGTCTCGAGCAGCGGCGCCGTCTCGTTGGGCCCGTCGGCGGGTTCGATGGTCGTCTCCTGGTCCCCTTCGGGCGTCGTCAGGACGTTGACAATGTCCGCCTTGAGCACGCCGCGGCCCAGAGACCCCAGGCTGCAGACAATGGCGCCGATCTGGCTTATGCCAATAAGTGCGGCGAAGAGGAAGACGACGGGGCTGCCGCCGCGGCCGTCCTTGTCGTTGAACTCGGGGCTCTGCAGTTGCGGGAAGGCAATGTAGCCGACGATGCCAAACGTGGTGGCGAGGATGATGGGGTAGTTGATCTGGCCGGTGCGGCTCGAGACGTAGCCGAATAAGGGGGCACAGATGAGTCCCACCAGCTGGGCGACGCCCGTCAGGATGGCGGCCAGGACATACGCCTTGCGGCACTCTTCCTTGAGCTTGTCCGAGGGGTCGTTGGGCGAGCCCTTGCAGAAGCCGTTGTCCATGTAAAAGGTGTTGACGAACAGCGGCATGAACAGGGAAATGGCAACGGTCGAGGCCCGCGCCACGAAGCCGCCGAGGTACCCAAGCGCGATCTCGGAGTCGGTAAAACCCAGACGGACAGAGTCTTTGAGGAGGTGCCAGTACGGAAGCACCTTCTGTGGAGAGGGGTTAGCTGGAGGTGGTACTGGTATCTTGTTGCAAAACTCACATTCTTGGGTGTCGTCGGGTACTCCGAGGCGGAGCCGTCAGGGGCTGTCCCACGAAGTCCAAACAGCATTCGCAGCCCCTTGCCCTCCTCCCCCTTGAGGCCGCGCAGGCCGAAAAAGACAAAGACGGCAACAAGAAGGGATATCGTCCCCACCACGTAGAAACTGTACTGCACCGCCTGTGCCAGCGTCACGCCCTCGATCGACGAGAACCGCGACGGGAGCGGCAGAAACACGGTCAATGCCACCAATGCGCCGCAGCCGGTAAACACGCCAACGTATCCCGCGAGGGCCGCCGGCTTCCTCCCCTGCTCGAGCCCGTTGTCGTCGCTCGACGCCGCCGAGGGGCTAACACTGCTGTTGCGGAACGACTCGGGGGTGATGGTCAGCTGGGAGTCGACCGAGAGGGCCAGGCTCGTCCGGGGCGTCGCAAACGGCTTCGGGATGGTCTCGGCGGCGGGCTCGCTGTCGTCGGTCAGCGACGGCAGGACGGCCGTCACCATGGTCGCGCTACACACCACAAGCACCAGCACCACGTTAGCCGATGCTGTGTCTCCCGCGCGGGCGTCGTGTCGTCACGTCACGTCACGTCACGCGTCTGCGGGGGGGCGGGCGGGCGGCGACTTACGCTGCCGTGGCCCCGAGGGCAAAGAGGATGCGCGCCAGCAGGAGCTGCGGGTACACATTGTGCGCTTGGACAAACACGAAGAGGGACACGCCGATGATGGTGTAGCCGGCGACGGCGACGTAGCGGACGCCGCTCCGGTCCGACACGAGGCCCCAGACCGGACAGGCGACGAGGGCGACGATCTCGTCGACGAAGCCGAGGGTGCCGACAATGTCGCCGACGCCGTCCTTGACGCCAATCAGGTTGGTGATGACGAACGAGACGCTGCTGTTGAGGAAGACGAGGAACGAGATGCTGAAGAGCGAGATGCCCAGCAGATACGTCAGCGCCTGGAGGGGAGTCGTCGAGCGCGAGAGGGGCATCAGACGCAGCAGTCGCTGCGCGGGACCCGGTTGAGCCATGGCGGTGGTGCTATTCTGGTGGATGCAATATGTTTACATAGTTGGTGAGAGTGGTTCAGAGGCGTGGTCGAAGACGCGACGGCATTCCGTCCCAATTCCGTTTGCTGTTGCTTGTTTGGATGCCGCCGGGTGAAAGCTCGGTTCCTTGCTTGTTTGCCCGTCCATAGTGGGGGGTGATGATGCCGTAGCGGCATCGACCCTGCAGCTAGCGACCACCCGGCCGCCCAAGGCCCAGGGGCGGGTGCACATTGCGCAGCCACACGAGCAGCCACAGCAGCAGCACAGCCGTCGGCCCCTGTCGGTCGGGGTAGCAGCGGCATTGGCGATGCGCGCCCCGCTGTGTGCGACCGCCCACCGAGTTCGGAGTCATTTTGGGTCGCTTCGATAAAATCCCCTTCACCGCCGTGCTCCGTCGCAAGAGCCCGCGCTTCTCCCAACCTGCACCAATTGCTCGGGAAACAGGAGGGCCTGCCTTTGGAGAGCGGCCATTCCCGAATTGGCGCCCCCGAGACTTCCTCCTGCCCCTTCCCAGCAACAATCCGCCAACCGTCGAACCCTTATTCTCCCCCGACGACGACTCCAAGTTCGAACCAGCCCTACAAGAAAAAAAATACAATGTCGGCTTCGCTGCCTGGCCCAAGGGCCCTACCCGAGTCGCGATATGACCTCAGCACATACTGGGGCCGCGTGCGGCATACCGCTGGTCTCACAGATCCGAGGTGAGCGGCTCTCCTGGAGGGGGATCGGCCAAGGGGCCCAGGGTGATGCGATACCATCTGGCGCGCCGGGTCGCTGGCATCGCGTTGGCCGACAGGCACAGGAGAGACATGGTGTCACAATCGGCAATCGGGCGACACGTGGGCGGCTGGATAGGGCCGGTAGATCAGGAACGGAGACCAGAGAAAGAATACAGCTGCTGACCAGGATCTCTCGGGGGTTGCTAGCACGCTGCTCGTGGGCAAGACGGGTCTCGAGCAGGCCAAGAGGGCGCTGATAGCCTACAAGAAGGGCGAGACGCACGAGATGACACCGCAGCTGTGGAAGGCCAAGAAGATTGTCGACTCGACGCTGCATCCCGGTAAGGCTGCTCGCCCGCCGGCGGTAGTGTAACGGAACGAACCCCTTGCCGTGCACAAGCTGAACCCTCTCCCTAGACACGGGCGAGCCGGTCTTTCTGCCCTTTCGGATGTCCTGCTTCGTGCTGTCCAACTTGGTCGTAACAGCCGGCATGTTGACCCCGGGCCTTGGCGTACGTCTTCCCCCTATTCCATGTCACTCCCACCCCTGCGCCATCCGAACTCTAACCCCCCCCACCCCCATCCAGACCCGCGGCACCATCGCCTGGCAAGTCGCCAACCAATCCCTCAACGTCGCCATCAACTCCTCCAACGCCAACAAATCCACCCCCCTCTCCTGGTCCAAAATCGCCCAATCCTACGCCCTCGCCGTCGGCGCGTCCTGCTCCGTCGCCGTAGGCCTCAACGCCCTCGTCCCGCGCCTGACCCGCGTGTCCCCCTCGACAAAACTCATCCTCGGCCGCCTCGTCCCCTTCGCCGCCGTCGCCTCGGCCGGCTTCCTCAACGTCCTCCTCATGCGCGGCGAGGAGATGCGCACGGGCATCGACGTGTTCCCGGTCGCCGCGGACGCCGAGAAGCAGGGCGACGTCGAGAGTTTGGGAAGGAGTCGCAAGGCGGCGACGCTGGCGGTCGGCGAGACGGCGGTGAGCAGGGTGCTGAATAGCAGTCCGATTATGATCTTGCCGCCGCTGGTGCTGGTGAGGCTGCAGAGGGGGTGGCTGGGGCGGAATCCGAGGTGGACGACGCCGGTGAATTTGGGGCTGATTTTGGTGACGAGTTATGCGGTGCTGCCGTTGGCGTTGGCGGCGTTTCCGCAGAGGCAGAGGGTGAGGGCGGAGAGTTTGGAGGGCGAGTTTCATGGGAGGGGGGGGGAGGGGGGGTTGGTGGTTTTTAATAGGGGGATTTGAAGGGGGGGGTATACTTGGATGGAGTTTGGAAGTTCAGTTTTCATGGGAGGGGGGGAGGTCTGGGACTGGATTTGTGTAGTTGACGGGGAGGATATCCGTGTCTGTACATAGGGTTGATAGTCAATGGGTTCAACTTGAGATTTTGCCTCTTTCTTTTTTGTGGTGTTGATGTTGTTGTCTTGGCTCAGGGGTAAGTCCTTGGGTATGAACAATGTCACCGGCAAAAAAGGACAGGTGGAGCATCGCATCAGGCGACGAACATATTCTTCCCCGGTACATAGCACGTCTCCGAAATAGTGTCGTATTGGAACTCGAGTTTCGCCTTCTGGCCTCTTTTCCTCCGGGTGCCTGTTTCGAGAAACGCGGCCCGCAACGGGGGTTTGATCAGAACGGGCTGGACTGGGCTTGGGTCGGAATACTGTATCTTGGCAGGCTTGAAATGAGTAGGGCGAGGCAGAAACTTACCATGATGCAAGGGGAAGACGAAGTTCGGAAGGAAAAACAGTTCTCGTGTCATGGTTTGGATGGGGATTCATGGTGTTGACAGCTACCTCGTTGATCACTGCCACGAAAGTCGGAATGGGTGAAGGATGTCTGGTCGAGAACTGGCCTGGGGCCCGGGGGGTTGCCCTTCATATACATGTCTGCGTAGGCTTCACATGTTGGTGTCAGTCGGCGTAGACATGCACCTGGCGCGTCAAGCTGCGGGCATATATATAATTTTGTTTTGGCGTTCTGCATACGAGGACGACTTCCATGCACTTCGCCCTGGCATCGGCCGTAACTTCGGACGCCGATGTTTTGATGTGCCTGGACCCGCAGGCCGACGACCGAGGAGGGTGTGTCGAGAGAAGATGGGAAACAAGGCTGTTGACGCGCCCCTCCAAATTTTGTTTTTCATTCCGGGGTTTATGCAATCGCTGCCCGGCTCTGTAGCAACGGGACGGGCCAATGGCGGGCATGAAGGGGCAGAGGCTAGGGCTGACCTCTTGAACTGTCCCTCTCGGGGTGTTGAGATATCATGGGCTTCAAGGTTCTCATCTGAAGGCTCTTGCAGACAGCAGCGAGGAACCTACCCGTAGTCTCATCGTGCAGAGAGCATCAAACCATTCCGTCTTCCGAGTAGATGGCTCGATTGGGACGAATTTCGCCACTTGTTCCCCGCGCTTGTTAGTTCTCGACAGTTTGACGTGACGAAAAATGCCACCACTGACAACGGGCATAGTTGGGATTTCTTCCGTCCTCAGTGGAAAGTGTAATTGCTCAAATATTCGCCAAATCACTCTTGATAGCATCACATGTCCAGCGTCGGTCCGTTTCGCAAATAAGAGTTGCTGCAGCAGAGGAAACGCGGATCGGAGGTTGGAGACAAAGGAAACTGTGAAACTTACGCTGGACTTTGAAGTGAGTCTTGGGGGTTAGGGTTAGGATGTAAGTGAAACAACATGGAAGCTCTTCTTCATCGGTATTGAAGGGGGTATAAAATGCCAAACAAGGACAAAGGCTCCAAGGGGACCCCGAAGTTTCCATGTACCCATTCTCTCTAGACACATATTCTCTGTTTGAAGAGTGTACATTCCACCTTGATGGCTGATGCCTTCTCGTGGCGGGGTTCCCTGCAACCCACCTCTTTCCCTCTTTCCCAACGGTGCAATCTTGAACAGGCTTCAGTGATGGCATGTAGGGTCCATGTGGGATAAAACAAATATCTCGGGGCTTCGGGAACGCAAGTACCGACATGCTTTGCTCATAGTTTCACCCATGCCGGACTCGCTCGAGTCTCGACATGGTTTGTGTTTGACTGGTGTGGGGGATCACGTGGCTCTTGCTTTCCTCAGTGTTTCGTTCCTGGGTCGTGTTTGTTTCACTGTTACCGCAAACGAGGCCTGACTTTGGTGAGATCTTGCCGGAGTATCGGAACGGGCAGAGGGGGTGCAGCGAGGCCCCACGCTACGAAATGGACTTATATACCCATCCTCTCCGGGCCTCAGGCTTGGACGTCATGATTAGCGAAACATCACGTGGGCATCATGGGTCGACAAGCCACGCAGCTTTAGGAGGTGGAAAGGATGAGGTCTGCATCTCAACTCCCCAGAGAATGGATGCAGCCCCTGTTGATCTGGCTTTGCCTCGCAGTACAAGAGTCTGGGAATCCTGTCTGGTGCAGAGATCTTGTTCAACCGCGTTTGTCCACCAAAACCATACCTGCAAACCGCCTTTCAACGCAACAAAAGAGGTGAGTTTCGATCCTGCCCCCACTTCACAAATGGGGGTTGATACGTCGAATTGAGGGGAATGGCGCTTGTTCGGGAAGACACACCTGCATGGCCATCCGGGCCATTCGCGGATGATGGAGAAGGAGGATGCAAGACCCGTCGCCACCGAAAGATGGTGACTGCAGCGTCGCTGGCAGGAAAGTGGAAGCCTTTTCAATCCGGATGGCCCTTATTGGCAGTCGCGTCGGGGGCAGCGCTTGGAAGGGTGGGTGTCACACACGACCTCGGTGGGTGGTGGTGTGGTGGTGTCGACGCTTCAAGCGCCGAGCTCTGAGCACTGAGCAGAAATGGTGCGGGCTGCCAGACGAAAAAGCTACACAAGAGGTTCGTTCTTGGCTCGGCCGTGTTGGTTCCCTTGCCCTTTTCGTATCGACCACGGCAGAGGCAAGAGCGTGAAAACCTTGGGATGCCCTGCAGCTTATCATCGTGTGAAAATTGCAGTCGACAAGTGGCGAGGTGGTGAACAGGTGGCAGATTCAATCTGAGCGCTTGATGACTTCATGCCATCTGGAAAAAGCGTCGAATTCTGTCGTCCGAGGGTAGGTGTAGCTCACAGTGGGCCCGCCGTGGCCACGGTGTCTGCCAGGTGCCTGCAGCCATAAGCCGTGTCCCCGAAAACACGTTGGTTTCAACATCGGACGCATGTGTGCATCGTGCATCTTCAACTACATCTCAACTTTAAAAAAGGAAAATGAGGATGCAGGTATAAGAAAAGCCTGACAGACCATGTTGCCACACACATGGTTCTGCAAGTACCTAGTCGTCCAACCCGCACATTAAAACCGCAGCTGTTGGGCCTGGTATCTGAGACATGGAGGCCGCGAGAGGCGTGGGATATTCATTCTCAAGATAACTCGACAGAGAATGGAGGCCAGCGAGACGATGCAGGATATCAGCATCCACATAGCGCACAAGGTCGCAGAAGTGCATGTTTCTCCAAGTGTAAATGGATAGATATAAAGCACGAGTGCCCTCGACAAACAAGACCAGAAACAACAGAAAGCAGGCGCCCTTCCATCTTGTCCTTCTCTCCCACAGAGGCTTCCATTGCCAACCTCTCAACCTGCCCGCCACCAACATCCCATCGAGTCTGTCGCCATGATCTCATCCTCACATATCTGGTGGACTGTTTTGGCGTTAAAAGTCAGCCTCATAAGCCTGGACGAAAGTCTGGAGGAAAGCCGCGAGGAGACGGCGCCGACGGGGTACTTGTTGTTATTTCCTTGTGTTTGGAGAACGGGGACAGCGCTGACTGCCTGTGCCCCAGGGGACCAGCCGTTGCCGACCGCCGCCGGCCGCCCAGCTCGATCGCCTCCGCCCAACCGCCTCCACCCGCCAACCGACGCTCCCCTTGACGAGCCAGAGGTCATGGTGCCCTGGTGCCCCGGCACTGACAGCAGGCGGGTGCGGTGCCAACAATGGTGCGAAACACTTTCACTTTCCCCCAAGCCCAAGCCCTCAGCTCTCTCCTGCCACACTCTGCCTCCCCTCCGCCCGCCCTCCTCCCTCAGTGCCTTTGCCTCGAGCTTTCCCCCCCCATCCCCATCCCCGTCACGTCGACACCGCCAGCAGCACCTCGACGACGAGGGAAAAACCATGTCGACGCCGACCGCGGTCGCTGCGACAAGCCTTCCGAGTCACCACTACAACAGCAGCATTCACTACTCGAATTACTCCTCCCCCCGTATGCTGGCCTGCCACCCGACAAATCCCTCGCTGTATTCTTCGTCTGCGTCTTCGAACTCGTCTCGCCCGCCCTACCCAGCCCACCCGCCAGCCATTCCCCCAGCGAACGCACCCGCACCCGCACCCGCACCCGCACCACCAGCAACCGCACCCCGACTGCCTCCTCCCCTCCCATCGCCCACCGCCTACTCGTCATCGTCGAGTCACTCGGGCTTCAACGGGACCTCGGCGACAAGCACCCGGCACTCGCTCCAACACGAATCCACGACACTCGCGCCGCTCATCTCCAACAACAACAACAACCACATTCCCAACACTGCCCAGGCCCAGCCCGAACACGCCATGCCCACCGCCCCGACCCACTCGGGCGGCAAGCGGAAGCGCGAGAGCGGCCCCAACTGGGACGAGTTTTACAAGAATGGCCTGCCGGACGAAATCATCGTCATTGACGACACGCCCGAGCCAAGCCCGTCGTCGCAGGCATTGGCGGCCGGCCACACGCACGAGGTCGACACGTCGGCGAGCGAAAATGGACACGCGGCTAAGAGACAGAAGCGCCACACCGACCGCGAGCCCGCGCCCTTCGACCCCGTCTACCACAGCATCGGGACCTCCAACTCGCACCAACTCGCCTCGCCCAGCAAATCCACCGTGTCGAGCGACCGCACCAACTCGGCCCTCCACACGACGGCCGCAACATCGCTCGGCTCCCTGTCGTCGTCCAATGGCACGAACGATTACGAGACGCAACTCGGGCCAAAGAGGAGGCGAACCACCCGCCAGCAAGCCGCCAACGATGCGAAACGCCTCGAGGAACTCCGCCGCGATACCTTCCAGGTCTACCAACCGCCTCCCTTTCCTCCCAAAAAGGCGGCCGAGGTTCCCGTCAAGGTCATTACCGATGTGAGCGCCCCGCTTTCCCCCTTCCCCTCTCTGCCCTTCGCTTTGCTAAACCCTGTTAGCCTCCATCGCACAATAAGGCTTCGCGATGCGACGACGACGACGGACACTACATTGTGATTCCCGATACCCCCTTGACAGAGCGATGTGAGTGCTCCTCGGGTCCCCCGGCGCCGGTTGACAGACATTGACTCGCCTTAGATGAAATGGTCAAGCTGCTGGGCCAAGGCACGTTTGGCAAGGTTGTCCAGGCCAAGGACAGACATCGCAACAAGCTTGTCGCCATCAAGATCATTCGGTCGGTCCAAAAGTACCGCGATGCTAGCAAGATAGAACTGCGGGTGCTCGCCACGCTCAAGGTCAACGACGAGCAGAACCGCAACAGATGCATCCACCTGCGCGACTGCTTCGACTACCGCGGCCACATATGCATAGTTATGGACCTGCTTGGCCAAAGCGTCTTCGACTTCCTCAAGAGCAACAACTTTGTGCCCTTCCCCAACAGCCAGATTCAGAACTTTGCCCGTCAGCTGCTCACCAGCGTTGCTTGTACGTGGCGCCATCCTGCAAGTCGGGGAATCGGGGATGCATGCTGACCTCGCACAGTCCTCCACGACCTCAACCTGATCCACACCGACCTCAAGCCCGAGAACATCCTTCTCTGCCACAACGAGTATCAGACATTTACGTACAACCGCAAGGTGCCTTCGTCGTCGCAGACGATCAACCGCCAAGCGACGCAAAGGAAGGTCCTGCTTGACACGGAGATCCGGCTCATCGATTTTGGTTCGGCCACCTTTCAGGACGAGTACCACTCTAGCGTCGTGTCTACGCGTCACTACCGGGCGCCCGAGATCATCCTCGGCCTCGGCTGGTCCTATCCCTGCGACATCTGGAGCATCGGCTGCATCCTAGTGGAGTTTTACACGGGTGACGCTCTGTTCCAGACCCACGACAACCTGGAGCATTTGGCCATGATGGAAGCTGTCGTCAGTGCCAGGATTGACTCGACACTGGTCACTCAGGTCAACAGGTCTACCAGGAATGGGACCAACCCTGCATCAAAGTATGTAACATGTCTGCCGGCTGACCCCTGCATTATGCTGACTGCGAGGCGATAGGTATTTCAAGCGCGCAAAGCTCGACTACCCCGCCACGGACACGACGCGGGCCTCTCGCCGGTTTGTCAAGGCCATGAAGAAGCTAGAGGTTGGTAGTGCATGTCCCTCTTGCTGGGTCGCCTGGCTAACATGTGATAGGACATCATCCCGTCGACGTCGCCGTTCCTCGCGCACTTTCTGGACCTGTTGAAAAAGATATTCGTCTATGACCCCGCGAAGCGGATATCGGCCAAGGAGGCCCTGCAGCATCCCTGGTTCCGAGAAGCCGGTCATCCCGACGATGGCACCGAAGCCTCTCGCATCCGAATGGAGCGCGAACGCGACAACAGAAGGCGACAACTCGAACTTGACCGGCGAGGTTCGTAACATTTCTGACAGCCGGGGGGCTCTCGGGAGGCCATGGACAACAACATCAAAGTCCCAAAGCAGTCCACCATATCCATATGGTCTTTGGAGGGCATGGGCAGTATTTGGTACCACTCTATAGGTAGTTCCTTATTGGTATTATACTGTCCGAAAACGGGGAGGGGGCGGTTGTGGGATATGTGGGGGGTTGGTGAAGGGTGGGGCGTTATCGGGGACCTGGGATCGGGGAGTTATGGTGTTGGTTCTACAGCGCGTCGCCGGGTCATGACCTTTGGGGGTTACCATGGAGAATGACGATGATCGATGATTTCATAGAGGAAAAGGACCTTTTTTTTGGTGGCACGGGGATAGGCGTCCAGGACACTGGCAGCCAACACGGGGTTATTGGCTCTACACATACACCAAGTGAATTCAGCGACGGTTAGTTCGCCGCAGCGCAGCATGGCTACTTGTCGACCCCGGGCCTTGTGCTTGGTTTGTGATTCTAGACTTGTATTGACATTGGTGATTGACTGTCTTGACTTGTCTGTGTTGACATTGGCCGTGTGTGCCTTGGTCGGCACTGACAAGGAAGAATCCAGGACCAAGGAGCCGGTTCTACCAACGACAGCCCCTTTGTTCTCAACAACATCCGCGTTGTTCTGTGGGGTGAGAGTCTGGGGAAGCTGTCCGTCCCAGAAGCTGTCCGTCCCAGAACATTGCCATTGTCACCACTTGAAGCAGCCAAAAATCGGTCCTCAGGGACCACGCTGGAAGAATATATCTTGCCCCCGACTTGAGCATTTTTCAATAATTGTAGCACTTCCATCACTCTCACCAACCACTCTACGGAGGTCGGACCACCACCCACCCAGCCAAGCACACCGACTCCCACGTCTCTGTGTCCACGCCCCTGCATGGACACTCGAGACCAAACAACAACATCCCACAACAACCACACAACACTCCCCACGATGGCCTCTCCGGAGACCACCACCCACCTCGCCGACCTGAGCGACCAAGCCGTTGACCAGCTCGCCGCGCTCTTGCTCCGCCCACAGGGCCTCACCACCGGTGGTGAACCCTCCACCATCCCTCGTCCCCTCCTGTCTGGCCCAACCCAGGACTCCTCCTCCAACTCGTCGGGACTCTGCCCCCTCCACGCCCCCCTCAACGCCCCCCTCCTGCACAACACCCTCCATCTCCTTCAAGACGAATGCACAACAGGTCTCCAGGCGCTGGTCGCCTTCCTCTCCCGCTTCGACGCCGCCGACGTAGCCGAGTCGAAGAGGTACGCCGCCATCATCCTCCGCAACCGCGTCGTCCCCGTGCTGGACACCACCGCCAGTTTCTTGTGCGCCGGCATCAACGTCGACTGTCCCTGTTGTGTCCTCGCTGCTGTTGGCGGGCAGAGGAACATCCTCTGTGCGCTGGAGGCTAGTGTCAGGATTAGGGAGGGCGCCGCGGGGGAGACGGGGTTGATGAGGTTGGTTGCGGCGTGGATTGCTCGTCAGGTGGGAGTGGATTCGGAGTTGGGTCCGGTCGGGGAGGGGTTGAGGGGGGGGTTGAGGGCTGCGGTGGAGGTGCTCCTGGGAGATAGGGAGGTTCGTCGCCGTCGCGGCAGGACGGATATGACGCCTTCTTCTTCTTCCTATTTGTCTCCGCCCACTGTTGGTGTCTCTTCTTCTGGTCTGTTGATGCCACCGGTGGATCGTCAGGGTGCGTCGAGGCTCGCGCCGTCGCCGCCGGCGGGCCTGTCTCCATCGCTGATACCAAGGCCGACTATTCCCTTGGCCATGTCCACCCCCTTAGGCATGTCCGGGCCGAGGCCAGCTACCGCGTCGCCACCATCGTCGAGTTCCCCGTCGCCAGGGTCGAGGCCTGGTACTACCCCGTCAGCGTCGTCAGGGGCGAGTACCGCGTCGCCTTCATCAAGGCCTCTTCCTCCTCCTGCTGCTGCTGCCTCGGGTTGGGTCCACGGCCGTGTTGGACTCGTCCCCGCCCCCCCTCCTCGTACGTCCTCCGCTTCTACGGCCGCGGCCATGGCTCCGGTGGGCTTCACTCCTCACCGGTCCCGTCCCCCAGCGGCGGCGACGTCGTCGCGTCAGCGCCACCCTCCTCCTGCGGCGGCTTCGGGACGTGTTCATCCTGCTCGTGCGCAACCCGCTGCTGCGCCGGCGGCGGTGACGGTGGCGGCGACGGGGCCGGCGCAGGTGCAAGTGTCGGTGTCATACCTGGTGCCGGTGCCGGTGTACGTGCCGGTGCCAGTGCCGATGACTGCTCCAGCTGCCTCGGCACCAGCTAACTCAGCTGTCCCAGTACCACCTGCCACGGCATCAGTTGCTCCAGCTGCGTCAGCTCCCCCAGTCGCCCCAGTCGCCCCATCTGCACAAGTTGCCGCAGCTGTCCCAGCACCACCTGCTCCACTTGCTCCAGCCCCAGCAGCCCCAGCAGCCCCAACCGCCCCCCGCCCCCTCAGCACAGCTGTCCATCCCGGCCCTGGTCCTCGGCCTGGTCCTCCAGGTGGTCGTCATGGTCTTGCACCTGCCGGTAGTCGTCCTGCTGGGCTTGTCAATCCTGCTCCTCAGCCAGCTACCCCATCTCCCCCACCCCCATCCCGAACACCCCCATCATCCGACCTCCCCCTCCGCACCAACCCGCCTGCGTCTGCACCTGCGGTCGATGGTGGTCCCAGTCGTATCGCCCGCGGCCCCGGTCCCCCACCTAGCCCCAGCTGTGGCGACGGTCCTGGACGTGGGAGGGCTCTTGCGCCGAATCGTCCGGGGGGTTGTCGTGGGCCTGGTACCAGGCATAGGCCTGCACCTCCAGCTGTCGGTACTCCTCCTGGTTTTTCCAGACCAGGCCCTCCCCCCGCCGCACCCCGCCAAAGCAGAGCATCACCTCCGCCTCCGCCTGTTCTTCGTCGTCCTGCTCCCATCAGCACGCTCGCGGCAAATGCGTATGCACCTGTACGTCCTGCTGCCGGTCCTCCTCCTCGTCCTCGGGCTAACACAACCCCAGTCCCAGCCCAGGCTGCCCCATTCGCCCCAGCAGTGGCTGCTGCCGCCGCACTACCTGCCCCGGCCCCAGTTCGAGCCCCAGCCCCTGCAGCTCCAGCCCCCACATCCCTCGGCAGAGGCAGAGCCAGGGGCACTACCCCATCCGCGCCTGCCCCTGTGCCTTCCGGTCCCAGTCCTGCCCGTCCTACTCGGAGTTATCGTCCCACTTCTACTAGCCCAGCCCCTCCCAGTACCGTTCAAGGCCCTGCTGCTACTCACAACAGTGTTAGGCGCGGTGCTGTATCTGCCGGGCGTGGTTCGGGTCCCGGTGCGGGTCGCGGTCGACATGGTGATCGTGGGGGTGGGGGTGGGGGTGGGGGTGGTGGTGGTCCGGCCGCCGCAACTGTAGGAGGCCCGCCGCCCACGCCAGAAGTCACCCTCAGCATGGGGCAACAGAGCCGTCTCAATTATATGCACAGCGAGCAGGTGACGTTTGATGCCATTGTTCGGCCGGAGCTGGAGGAGAAGGAGGGGTTGGTGGATATGTTGAGGGATTTTGTGGCGAGGTTGAGGGAGAGGTGAGGGGGTTCTCCTGTACGTGGGTGTGGGGGGTTGAGGCGAGGTTGGGTCGGGTGATGTGAGGCGGGCGAGGCGAGGCAAGGTGGGCCAGGTGAGGTGAGGCGGGCGAGGTGGGCGAGGTGAGGGGGCGACTCGCGAGGGAGGCCTTGAGGTGAGGCGGAATAGGGGGTCCAGGGGGTTCTTGAGACGAGGTGGCCGAGGGGGCGAGGTGGTTCTTGAGGCGAGGTGGCCGAGGGGAGTAGGGTGAGGGGGTGAGGTGGCGAAGACATGGGAAGCGGTATGTCTTTGGCTACGCGTCTGCTCTGCCTGCCCATTTGCCCACTCTGGCCGGAAGGTGCGTTGAGGTAGGCACGTGAGACATATCACTGGATTTCTTTGCTGCCCGTCTGTCTGTCTTGAACGTTCTCCCGTCGAGTGTGCACGAGACGAGGCGGAATAGGGCAAGGTGGCAAGCTATCTTTGATGGAGCTACGTCTCGGGCATGCGGTATGCTGGTGACGTCGATGTTGATGGGTATCGTGCGAGTGGCAGTGGTTCGAGTGGTGCTGCTGTTGGGGCAGTCTTCTGCCCCAGCCTGGGGACAGAGGTCATGTGATTGGTAGAGGCTTGCGTGGTGGTGCTGTGGGAAGAGGAAAGGGGACAAGACTGTACCTAAGGGGAGACAAGGAGTGGGGAGCCTCCCGCCTTGCCATGGAGACGCACCGGGTGTTGGGGCTTGGAGGGTAAATTTGTTGGATCTTTCTGGAACTTCGTACACTGTCGAGAGGTTGGAGGCGATGACGCAGGCCCGGCATAGGTATGCTCAAGGGGTCGTTGGCCTCTCCCACCTTGCCATGAAGACGCACCAGAGGTCGGAGGGTCGGGACTTTCCATTGGGGGAGGGTATGTTTGTTGAATCTTTCTGGAACTTTGTCGCTGGAGAGCGGGGGGGGGAGGGGGGGTTGACGCAGGCCTAGGTCAGTTTGGACCCCCACCCCGGGGCGCCGAGAGGAGCCAGAAGGTCCAGCTCATCTCTGGTGCTCACGCCGTTATCGAGCTGTGGGGAGTAGGGCAGTAGGGCTGTCTGACCTGCAGGTCAACATGTATTTAAACCTCGAAAGGGTCGGGGAGAGCTGTTCTTGAACTTGGAAGAAATATTCATCATCACCAAAGACCACATCCATCAACGACCAACTGCTTGACTATCGTGACTTTTTCCCTTCCTTTCAACATCTTGTTCTACCTCACACTGACGTAGAGGTTCGTCCATGGCTTGGGAAGTATCGTTCATAATCCACGGGTCGTGGTTCTTTTCTTAGCTCAAGCATGACAGAGGAGCCATCCGAGCCGGTCCAGTTCCAATCGTTGTTACGCTTGGCTCTTGGGGAAGGGATGGTTGTTTGAGTCTTGTATGGTTTTGCGTGGGATCCATAGAGTGTTTCTGGAAGCTCGCTCGCTGGCGAGCGGGAGGGAATTGAGGCATCGAAGAGGTTGTTCGTTCAGCTTCGTTGCTTTGTGTTCCTGATCCAGGTCCCGACGAGATCGTCGTCCATAGGTAGGAGACGACAGGGCAGTCAAGATTGGCCCAGATCAGATGGAGGGAAGGAGTCGTACGCTCGCTCGAAGAACCTTGTTCAGGCTCTCGGGGTAGCTGCGTGCTCGACGACATGATATCAATATCATCCTGTATTTCCAGTTACCGGTGTTGGCGTTGACAGTGGACAACACTATCTCGAATGGTTTCGCCTTGGTCACGATGGTTGATATTCACCGCCAGAAACTTGCAAAAATAGTGTTGGAAGGGGTGGTGCGAAGAGGACTTTTGGGCGTGAGCAGGTAGGTATTTTTATGGGCGGTAGAGTTGTGGAAAGGCAGAACCAGAAACTTTGCCCTAGCTGCATACCGCGGCTATCCTTTTATCAGTTTGATGCCCGTGATAGGGAACGTGACTTGCATGTGTGCTCAAGTGGCCACGTTTGTTTGCGTTATCGATTCTGCGTGGGTTGAGTTGGAGGTTGAGGCCGGGGTTTGAGACGCGGTACGTCTTTCCTCCTTTCGCTCAGGCTGGCTGTCTGGATCAAGTGCCTGTGTGTTGAATTCTGAGTTGTCAGGTTTTGTCACAGTATTACAGAATGTCAAATGAAAAGGAGGAGAAGAAACAGATGACATTTGGTGGTCTTGGAACGGGAGAGAGAGACAAACAGAAGTAATTCACTTGAAGAGAAAAGAGGAGAGCAAAGCAAAATTGGTTGTTCCGATCAACTATACCTATATACTACACATCGACCCCGGCCTCAAAACAAGAGAGCCGGCCTTACACATTAATGACCCATCAGAACGACACGCTATGTCTTGATTCCCGCATGCAACGCCGCCTTGGTCGGAGTCTTTGCCTTCGGCGACGGGCTCCTCGCCTTGGAGACCGGGCTCTTGACAGCAGCCGTGACACTCTTCTTTGTGGTTGGCGATGGGCTCCTCGCCTTGGACACCGGGCTCTTGACAGAGGCCGTCGCACTCTTCTTTGCTGTTGGCGACGGGCTCCTGGACTTGGACACCGGGCTCTTGACAGAGGCCGTGGCACTCTTCTTTGCTGTTGGCGACGGGCTCTTGACAACACCGGCGATACTCGGCGATATGCTCCTCGGCTTCTTCGACGGCGGGCTATTCCCCGCAACAGGACTCCTCAAAGGGCTGATATCCCGAGTCCTCTTGACGCCAGCCGCGGCGGCGGTGGTGCTCTTTGCCGGAGCCGGAACCGCAGCGGGAGCCGGAACCGCAGCCTTCGGCTTCGGCTTCGGCTCCGGCTTGGGACTCGTCGGAGTCTTCTCCGGGGGAAACCAACCCCCCCTCCCTCCACTGGTGAAGGCCGCCGCCCAGGCGTCCGCGTCCAGCCTCTTCTTTTTCTGCTCGGGAGTCAGCCCTCTCAACCTCTCTTCCTCTGCCGCTTTCCGCTGGCGCTCCGCTTCCCGTAGCCTGATCTCCTCACTCCTCTCCGCGCGGCGCCGCCTAGCCAGCTCCTCCAAAGACTCGGCCTTTATCTGGAGGTCTACCTCCCTTTTAAAGACTCCCTCGGCATACTTGACATCAAACTTTTCCAGGGTCTCCCTGGGGTTTCCTCCCCTGGGTTTCCCGTCGAATTTGAATTTCTCGCCCCATTTGGATTTATCTCCCCCCTTGGCGTTGGATTTCCCCTCCTCGGGGTTCTCGGCGCCCTTGGCCTTCTCCGGCCCCGCGGCCCCCTCACCACGATCATCCCTCGTCCCTCGCCGCGGGTCCCTGTCCCTGTCACCGGGATCGACCGTCTCCAGCAGCTTCTGCAGCGCCGGCAAAAACAGCGCCGCCTTCTTGAAGTCGTGCAGCTGGACCCGCATCAGGTCAAACGCGTACAGCACCGTCTGCTCCGTGTTGTCAATGATGGGCAGCTTGGGGTACCGCTGGGAAAAGTGCGTGAGCAAGATGCGCTTGGCCTGCATCTTGCGGCCGACCTCGAGCGCCTCAGCCATGGTCGAGTGGTTCTTGGCTTTGGCCTCGGCCTGCAGCTCCGAGTCAAACGTGCACTCGTGGATGAGCAGGTCGGCGCCGCGGCCGAGGGCGGCAAACGTGTCCGACGGCCGGCAGTCGCCCGAGTAGGCGACGCGCAGGCCCGTGGCGGGCCACGTGAAGACGCACGCCATGGCGTCCGGGCAGTGCTCGACGCGGCAGATGTCGATGTTGGGGAGCGCGACGGGGACGCCGTTGCCGGCTTCGGTGCGCGTGACGTGCGTCGTGGGGACGCGGCCGTCGTAGGAAAAGTTGACCTGGACGAAGGTGATGTGGCTGGCGGTGCCGAGGTCCTCGACCGAGGCGTACTCCTTGAGCCACGTGAGGAAGGATTCCGAGGCGACGATGGCGAGGGGGGGCAGGTGGGGTTTCTCCTTGACGAGCTGGGCACGGCGGGCGAGGACGCTGGCGGTGCCGAGGTGGTGGTCGGCGTGGCCGTGGCTGATGTAGAGGACGCGGAGGTTCTCGAGGATGACGTCCGTCATGTTGTAGCCAAAGGCGCGCCGCAGCTGGCCGAGCGTGTTCTCGCCGCAGTCAAAGATGTAGTTGCCGAAAAAGGGGACCTGGACGAGGTTGGCGGAGACGTTGCGGAGCTTGGACGGCAGCGAGGAGCCGGTGCCGAGGGGCGTGACGACGACGCCGTGGGCGGGCGAGTCCCGGTGCGCCTCGGCGTCCTGGGCGAGAAACGCGGGGTCGGCGAGCTTTCGGCGGGCGGCCTCGGCCAGCTCCTGGACAGCGTCATTCTGGGTCACGTCGTCGACGACGGGCTTGGTGTTCATAAAGGGCTCGGCGGTGTTGAGCCACTGGGCGTCGGCGGCCAGGCGGAGGGTTTCCTTGGGTTGGCCGACTTGGGCGACGGTGGCCAGGTCGGCGGCGAGCGGCAGGGCTTCGTTGGAGTAGACGGGGAGGGGGAAGCGGTCCGGGTCGATCTGGTGCATCTGGATGACCTGCTGCGCGTGCCTATGAAAGGCGATGCGGTTGGGCGAAGACGCCTGGCCCAGGATGCGGTGGTTGATGGCGGGGTGGTCGCGCATCCACTTGACGAGGCGCTCGTCGTTGGCCACCTCGTCGCTCAGAATCCAGAAGGCGGCGGTGATGCCCTGCATGATGGTCTTGTCGGCCCACTCGGGGCGGTCGAGGAAGCCCTGCACCTGGTGGGCGGAGCGGATGTCGGCGATGATCCAGCCGTTGCCCGGGGTGGTGGCGCCGACGACCATGTCGGGCGAGATGATTTTGCCGTCGCGGCCCACGACGTCCTGGCCGGCCGTGAGCAGCTTGTAGTCATAGACGGCAACGCCGTACTCCCTGGCCTTGTGGATGTTGAACCGGCCGCGGCGGGGGTGCGTCTTGACGATGTAGCAGAGCGACTCGTCCGACGGCTGCGTGGCCGGCAGCATGGCGGGGAACGACTGGTTGGTCGACCAGGGCTCCCGCACCAGCACCGACATGCTGGGGTCGCAGCCTTCCTGGCCCGGCAAGGGCCCCTTGTACTCTTGGATCCGGTTGTTGCGATCGCGGTGGAAGATGCGGTCGTTGGGCCTGACCTCGCGGAGGGGCTTCTTCTTGAGCAGGTCGAGCTTCCAGCTGTGGTTGAACATGGACGCCACGACGTGCTCCCTGAGCAGCTGCTTGTCGGCCTCGGCCTCGGCTTCGTCGCGCTCGGCGCGGGCCGGCCCGATAGACGTGGGCGGCAGGGGGAGGTACCAGACCTGGAGGCACTCGTCCTGCCAGTCCGGGGCGGAGCCGTCGCGGAGGGGGCCGGCGAGCGGGGCGCGGATCTCGTGGGTGAGGATCGGGGTGCCGCGGCGGTAGATGAAGCGGCGGGTCGAGGCGATGGCGTGGGCGAGGTTGCGGCCGCCGTGGATGTCGACACGGGTGTCGGGCACGGCGAGGGCCACCTTGCCGCGGGCCTCGCGGTCCTCGTTGAGGGTGACGGCGGCGGCCTTGACCGAGGCGCGGGTGTCGGCGAGGGTCAGGATCATGCCCATGAGGCCGCCCGTCGTGTGCCAGTTGACGGAGCCCGACAGGAAGATGTTGGCCATCTTGCCCATGCCGAGGTTGCGCTCCGTGAGGATGCGCTGGGCGCCCTCGGCGACCTGGCCAAAGAGGTAGCGGCCCTGGGGGAAGTGGACGACGAGGCACGAGCCCTGCGTGTCGGCCGTGGGCGTGCTGGCGATCTCGACGCTGGCCACCATCTTGTCGTTCAGGACGGTCGGTTCGAAAGGGCGCGAGGACCAGGACGGGCGTGGCTTGGGCAGGATGAAGTGGCAGACGCGCGACGATGACGGCGACCAGGCGGCGTCCCAGCGGTGGGTGGTGCAGCCGGGGAAGAAGCCGTCGGGGACGTCGAGGTCGCGGAGGGGATCCTTGGTGGAGGTCTTGGTCTTGGTCGTCTTGGTGACGGCGGCGGCGACGGCCTTTTTTGTTGTTTGCACTGTTTTTTGAATGGCGCCAGCTCCCGCTCGGCCGATTTGCTTCACCAGCTGGCTCAACACGGGTACCTCAGGCATCCGGGAGTCGGCTCCGGGGCCTTGTCGTCATTCTGTTGCTTGCAGCTTTCTGCTCGGTGACTGACCTGGCTGTGAATTACTGGATGAGTCGCAACACCGTGGTCGGCCAGGAGTCAGAAGCAGACGCGGTTATCGTCTTTTTTTTTTTGCTCTTCTCGCGGCAGGCAATGTCTCTGCAGTGTGTGCACGGGCCATCGAGGGGTTGAGGGGCACTGAAAAGGAAATCGTGTGGGGGCATTTGGTCAACAAAGACGACGATGGCCATTGCAATGTTGCTCAGATTTTTATAGGAAAGAAATATGGCTATCGAAGCTGAGGTGTCAGGAGAATTATCCCTTTTTGGCACACAATACACGTCAGGCGGCGGTGGGAAGCCAAGCGCCGTGGTTGAGCTGGCTCAAAGTCCATGTCCATATTGGCATTATTTTGTCCAGCCTTTCTCCATCCCTCGCCCCCACCATCACCCCCCCCCCCCCAAAACCACAACACTACGAATACACACCCCCACCAATACCAATTCTAGTACCCCATGATCATGGTAGGTATTCTTCCCCCTATACAGCCACCTATAACCCCCTTCCCCCTCCCCCAACGCCTCCCTCACAATCCCCTCCGCCTCCCTAATCACATCCCCCCCCCTCCTCCACGTATACAACTGCACCCCCACGCGATCCAGCACCTCGTGCGCCCTCTCCAGCCTCTGCACCCACAGGTCAATCTTTTTATTGTACGGCTCCTGCGCCGCATCCATGGCGATCGACGCCGGCCGTATCCGCTCCGGCAGCGCCTCAAACTCGGCCGCCGCCAGCACCGCCGCCGCCGAGTCTGTCTTCCCTCCCGACAGGTTCGATGTCCCGCTCCGCCGAGGCGGTGGTGGCGGCGGCGGCGTGGCCTTTCCGGTCGATGACGACGGAGACGACGGATCCTTGCTGCTGTTGCTCTCCGACGCGCGCTTGTTGTAGTTGTTTTGCTGCGCGAGGGGGCGGAGACTATTAATGTTCTCGCCCGACGCGTAGAGGTTGGCGCGGAGTTCCCTCCCCACTTCGGCCGGGGCGCTGCGCAGGGCCGCGGGCTTCGCCGGTCGAGGCGGTGGGGGGGCTTTCCCGGACAGCAGGTCGGCGCTCGAAGCATGCGCCTTGCCGCCGGCGGGGATAGTAGGCCTGGCGGTGGTGTCGGCGTCGTCGGAAAAGTCAATGAGCGTCCCTGTCGGCGGGCCTTTGGCAAGGTCGGACGGCTCGCTCTGCACGCGGGGCGGCAGGCTCGGCCGCCGGGTCGGGTCATCGTCGTCCTGACTGCCCGTCCTCGGCGGCGGCGTATTCTCGCGCCGACCGCGCTGGCTGACGTTCCGGCTCATGGACGGGTCAAAATACCCCAGCTTCTCGGGCGTCGTGACGTCGCGGATAAAGACGGCCAGTATGCGGCCCGGGTTGGCGAGCGCCAGCTCCGTGTACACCTCGAGGTCGGCCTCGCCGCTGTCGCCGACGAGGAGGAACTGGCGCTCGGGAAAGTCGCGCAGGATCCGCTCGAGCGTGCCCTTCTTGCGCTCGGCCACCGGCTCAAAGATGCCCTGGAGCATGCCGCTGTAGTGCTTGAGGTGGATCGAGCCCGGCGGCAAGCCGGCCGTGAGGAAGTACGTCGCCAGCACCGGGAACAGCTGCCACGGGCTGTTGGAGCAGTAGTGCACTTGCACGCCCATCTGGAACAGCGAAGAGTACCACTCCTTGACGCCCTCGACCGTCAGGTCGCCCAGGTCGCGGATGAACGTGTTGCGGAAGATCTCGCGCGCCCCCAGCGCAATGTTGGACCGCTTGATCGTGTCGTCGATATCGCTGATCAAGCTGACCCCCTGCGACTCGATAATCTCAATGGGCTCGACGGCCGACATCTTGTCGTTGGCCAGCACCCGCACGTGCGTGGGCACAAAGTCGAGCGCCACCCGCGTGACAAAGTGCCCCGAGTCGTTGGTCATGACCGTCCGCGACTGCGACTGCTCGTCGTTGTAGAAGAACAGCGTAATCGGCATCTCGACCAGCGGCGTCGTCATAAACGGCCCTATCCGCGCCATGAGGTTGGCGTTCGCCACCGCCAGCTCCGCCTCCGACATCTCCGACGGAGCCGCAAACGCCCCCCCACCGCCGCCCTTGGGCCCCAGCACCGGACTCCCCGGCGGCGACATGGGCGTGGCCGTCCCGCTCCGACTCCTCCCCACCTTCCTCGGAACCCCCGCCTCCTCCTCGGAGTCCACATCGTCCCTCGGTGCCTCGCTATACCCCCCCCGACTCGCCACCTCCTTCTCGTCCCTCCCCTTCCTCTCAATCTCCCTCGCCTCCCTCGCAATCTTCCGCTCCTCCCTCCTCTCCTCGGCCTCATCAAACGAATTCCCCAGCACATCCTTCCCCTGCGCGGCACCCGCCGCCGTCGTCGTCGGCGTCGGAATCCCACTCAACCTCCTCGCCAACCCAATCAACATGCGATTCCGCCTCGTCATCGGCCCCTTACTCGGCATATAAATCCACCCCCTCACATCCACATCTACCACCGCCCGCTCATCCTCGGCCCTCACCCACTCCTGCCGCCAATACTCCTCCTCATCCTGCGCGGCCGCGGCGGCACCCCCCTTTTGCTCCGCCGCCGCCCCTCGGCTCAACTCCCCCGTCCGCTTCACGTGCCTCTTGGCATACGACGGAAACAGCACCATCTGCTCCTCCCCCGCGTGGATGATGCTCACCTGCGGAAACGCGCCCGGGATCGACACGCCCTCGGACGTCTCGACGTTGCGGATCCGCGTGTTGTTGTACTGCTCCTTGATCTCGGTCGCAGCAGCGGCGCCGGCGCGGTAGACGGTCCCGGCGAGGGCCGCGAGGCGCTTGCGGCGCGCGCCGCCTTCGCGGATCCCGCCCGGGGTGTAGGGTGGCCCGGAGCCGGAGCCGCCGGAGCCGTTGCTGCTGTAGCTGTATCGTGATGACGCCATGGCATTCGTAGTATTCTGGCCGCCGCTGTCCTCGGACGCCCCCTGGCCCAACCGGCCGCCGGTGTGCCGGCGCACGAACTCGGCCAGCCTTATCTGGTCGTCTCTGTTGGTGGCAGCGTCGCGGGGTTTCGGTTGTCGGTCGACGAGGAAGCGGTAGAGGCGGAGTCGGAAGCGCGGGAGGATGGGCGCGCGGAGTCGATGGCGAGGTGACGGAAAGAGGGAGCGCAGGAGCCGGCGGAGGCGATTGGGAGGCGCCAGTGTACGGTCTGGGTGGGTTTATTGGCGATTGGGGCGAGATCAGGGGTTTGGGTGGTGCTCTCAGCAGGGCGGGTCAGGGCCCGGCGTCACAAGAGCTTGACGGTGGTTGCCTCGGCGAGGGGATTCCGCGTGGGTGCAAGTTGTCGCGGGGCTGTTTGATTTTTGGGTGGTGCGAGGGGTGGGTGCTGCAGAGGGGAACGTGCTGCTGATCTGGTTCGAGCCGGTCCTTTTTCCTTAACATGTTCTCTTTTGCGTCAGCCCCCGATTCCGCATGAGCGTGTGCAGGTCTGACAGCAAGGCTGATGATGATGCGCTTGCTGAGAAGGGGGGTGAGGATTTGCTTTCGCTGCCAAGCTGCTGCTCAGTGGTGCTCTGCTGCTGCCCAACACCATTACGTCACCTGGGCAGGAGGCGCTCTGCACATGCTCAGGTCAGAGGGCCAACCACTGAAACCAGGGTAACCTCTTCACCGAGGACAACCTCGAAAAAGATGCCTGCCAATAGCCGCCAAAAGAGCGAGCACGAGCGTTGAGTTCAGGGCCAAGTGGTATTACAAAATAAACAGCGGCTGCTGCAGTGCCTTTGGATATCATCGCCCGCCCTACGACTATACACTGATAAAGACACACGAGCCTCTACTTCTTCCCCCCCTTCCTCGGCTTCTTGTCCTTTGGCTTCTTGTCCTTCTTGAAATTAAGCACGGCGCCCTTGCCGTCCCGCTCCGCCCGCCCCTTCTTCCACGCCTTGTCCTCCTTGCGCTCCATCTTGGAGTCGAGCTTCTTCTTGTCCTTGTTGCTCAGATGGCCGTCGCCCTTCTTCTTCAGCTGCTCCCTCACGCCGTTGAGCTCGGCCCGGCCCGCCTCCTTGGCCCGCCGCTTGTCCTGCTCCGACTCGAACCACGTGCGCTTCGGCCGCGCCCCAATCTCCTCCTCGTACCGGATCATGTTCTCGCCCTTCTTGAGCTGCATCTCCACCTGCGCCAGCTGCTTCTCCTCCTTCTCGTCCTTCATGACGCCCTCAATCTCCCCCTCGAGCTCGTCAATCTCGTTCTGCCACTTGTCGGCGTCGGTAGCGTCAATCACACGGCTGATGATCTTGGCGCCTTGCGCCTTGCCCATCTTGACCGCTGCCTTGACCACCTTGCGGTCTGGCTCGGCAGCCAGCGTGATGGCAACACCCGAACGGCCCGCACGCGCGGTACGACCGACACGATGCACGTAGATCTCCAGGGACTGGGGGGCTTCGTAGTTGATGACCGTGTCGACTCCCTTGATATCCAAACCACGGGAGGCAAGATCCGTCGCCAAGAGGTACGACACCTTGCCGTCTCGGAACGCTTCTACACTATCAATACGCTGCATTCTGTTAGCTGTCTGTGTCACCGAGTAGAACAGATGTGGCGGCTTACCTGAGCCTGGTTCATGCTTCCGTGGAGCTCGGCGGCCGACAGCCCAACAAGACCAAAGATGATGCGGATCCGGTGGGCAATCTTCTTTTGCCTGAAAAAGATGATGACACGCTCGTGGTAAAGCGTCTTGCAGATGTACAGCAGATATCCCAGACGCTTCTCCTCCCGCCCGGGGCGTAGGCGCACAAACTCCTGTGTCAGGGTCGTGACCGTCTTCTTCTTGGAATCGACCATGACCCGGACCGGCTTGTTGAGGCCCACGCGAATGAGCTTGTCGACCGTCGACGTCATGGTCGCCGAGAAGAGCATCGTCTGGCGGGACTTGGGGATCGTCGTCAGAATCTCGTTGATCTCGTCGGCGAACCCGTCCTCGAGCATTCTGTCGGCCTCGTCCAGCACTAGAATCTCGACCGTGTCGACGGCGAAGCTGGCCGAGTTGCGCATGTGATCGATGAAGCGGCCGGGCGTCGCAATGACGACGTCGGGTCGGAGACGCAGCTCGGCCTCCTGCATCTTGAGGCTGAGACCACCGACGGCGAGACAGAACTTGATGTCGGTGTGGCTGGCGAGCTTGACAGCCACCGAGTGACACTGGATGGCCAATTCACGGGTGGGTGTGAGGATGATGACTCTTGTCGTTGGGACCTTCTTTGGTCGGTAGAGGAGACGCTCCAGGATGGGAACGACGAAGGCCGCCGTCTTTCCGGAACCAGTCTGGGCGCCACCGACGACGTCCTTGCCCTCGAGCGAGATTGGTATTGTCTTGGCCTGGATGGGTGTTGGCTTGGTGAAGCCGACCGACGCAAGACCTCGGAGGATGGGGCGGGAGAGGGACATGCCCTGGAACGAGGACGGCCCGGCTTTCTTCCCTCCGACCTCCTCGACTTCCGGGGCAAAAAAGTCTTTTCTCCGTGCCTGTTCCTCGGCATCCGACTCGTCGTCGTCGTCATCCGACAGAGGGGCTCGGTCGTCCGGATGGCCCACGGGCGTGGCGACAGAGTCATTGTCCGACGCAGCGGCCTCGTCGTCCTCGTCGTTGTTGTCGCCGTCTTCTTCCTTTTCGTCTTCGTCCTCCTCGTCTCCATCCTCCTTCTCATCCTCTGTCTCGTCGACGTCTGACCCAACGCCCATGCCAAAGGCATCGTCGGCCAGGACCTCGTCGTCCTCGTCGTCAAAGTTGACGTCAAGGTCCATATCCTCGTCGTCTTCCTCGTCGGACGCCGCCGCCTCCTCCTCGGCCACCTTGGGAGCAGCGCCGCCGTGCTTGGCCTTCTTCTCCCGCCGCCTGCGGATAATGTCGTCGATATCCACCGCCTTCTTGTCGCCGCCCTTGATGTTCTGCTTGGAGCCCTCGAACCCCCAGCCGGCGTCAAATTCGCCCGTCTCGACCGTGTTCAGGCCGTCGGCGACAAACTCGAACTCCGAGTCCATGGCGCCGTCGTCCTCGTCGTTCTGGCCCCAGATGCCGTTCGGCCCCTCCTCTGGCTCCTCGACATCCTGGCTCGCCTTGCCCTTCTTGCCCTTCTTGGTGGTCTTGGCCTTCTTCTTGGGGGGCGGCGCGGCGGCGGCGACGATCGTCTCTTCGTCGGGGATGTCGGCCTCGTCCGAGATGGTGAAGACGAAGTCGTCATCGACCGTCTTCTTTCTCTTGTTGGAAGGCGCCATGATGGTGAGAATTGGGCTGTTGGGCTGTCGGCGCGTTGGTTTGGCCGTGGATGGGAAGGGATCGCGATGGTGGGGCCCCGGGCAGACAATTTTTTTGGGGGACAGGGAGCTTGGGGACTTTTTCTGCCGGGCGGTGGGGGAGCTACAGGGGTTGGAGTGAGCTTGGCAGCGCCAGCCGGACCTCTAGATATCCTCAGGTTGCAATGCCTCTTGAGATCAGAGCTTGCCGGTATCAATTGCCTGATGCTCTCAGTTTCTGCTTCTATCCTTCCACCTCGGACCAAATTTGAAGATGTCCTTCCCTCAAACGGGCGCTGCCCTCACTGCTCACATGGAAGCCCCACATGGAAACCAGACGGCCAATCACATCCATCGGCTGCCTGGAGTGGAGCCCCTGGAATTCGCACTCGGGCACAGACCAGCCAGGATTCCTATAAAGTCAGCTCTCCCCTCCGCCCTCTTCCTCCTCTTTTCTTCTTTTTTTCTTCATACTTACCTTGATTGAGTGCAGGGAGATCATGAACACCTTGCACTATAGCGGAAAGCCTGCATTGCACATCGTGGTGCTAGCCGCTATGAATTGTCCTTCGGGGCCGTTCCGGTCGGAATTTTTGATTTCAAACATTGGTCTGACGATTTGATGCCATCTTTTCACTGTGTGCCTGGCTTTAGTCGGGTCATGGAGAAGAGTCTCTGGTGCTTGTGTCATCAGAATCTCGGTGTTCTTCCGCCGTCGTCTGTTGGGTCTGTGGAAAGACGCGATCCTTCGGTCAGTCGTTCGTTTGTCCCCATCCCAGGCAGAATTTCCCGAGCCTGTTGGACCGAAATGGGCCGAAGGAGACCTGAGGGTCCTTTCTTTCTTTTGGGTTCTCGCCATGGTCGCAATGGATTCCATGAAGCCAGTCAGATCATCTCTGGTTGCAAATGCGCCTGCCATTGTCGCGTCTCGTGGCCCACGAAGCAAACGACAGTCGTCAGACTTGGATCAGGATGGCCTCAGCGCCTCATCCCCTCGCTGGACGATGCCTGGCACCCATGGTCTTTTTCCTAGGCTTCCGTCTTCTCGTCGAACGACATATTTCTGACGGGCCACAAACAGCCAAGCCAAACAAACGCTACCCAGGATGGCCGATATATCTGGGGGAGCCAAACACCCCAACAACCCCCGTCCACACCTCCGTCCGACCCTCGACGTGAACTTGGCTCCTCAACTGCCCAGCCATCGTTTGTCACCTGCTCTTCCTCTCGCACCTCGGATACTATCATACCGCGATGAGTAGCGGCTTGCCCATACCGGCCTTCCCACGAATCATTTCCCCGCCCGTCTGTCGGGCCGGCTATATTCGACGTCTTGATATTGGAGTTGACAGATTCGGAGAGAACCCATCCCTCTTTGACGGCTTGACGGCGGGACGATATTGGATCGCGGTGACGCAGCCCGATTCGCCTACTTACCCCCCGAACTGTCTCCCATACCCAGTTGTTCCCACAAGAGACCCGGACCCCATCATGCTTTTAAGGCCCATGTCTCCCGTCGTCCTTCCTCGGCCACCAGGACTCACCTCCCCAAGCACCCACCTGGCTCGAGCCCCCTTCAACCATGAAGCCCCTTGCCCTCCTCGCAGCTCTGCTGCTCCCCCTCCCCGCCCTCTCCAAACACGTCATGATCCCCCTGACCTCCTTCGACTCGCAATCCGCCTTCGACGCCGACTGGAACTACCACTATCCCTGGGGCACCGACCACAACGGCGCCGCCCGCATGGCGCGCTCCCAAGTCCGCTTCTCCTCCGGCACCCTGACGCTCACCGCGCGCCCCGCCTCGGGCGAGAAACCCGCCTCCCACGGCGGCAAGCAGATCCCCATCAAGTACCTGTCCGGCGCGATCCACGCCAAGGAGACCTTCACCGTGTCGCGCGGCGGCGGGTACGACTTCGCCGCCGAGTTCCGCGCGCCCGTGGCCAGGGGGACGTGGCCGGCTTTCTGGCTGACGGCCGTCAAGGGGTGGCCGCCCGAGGTGGATATGGCGGAGTGGAAGGGGAGTGGGAAGGTGTCGTTCAATACGTTTAATACGTCGTCGCAGGTGAGGGCGAGGGATGTGGCGTATCCGCAGCCGGGGGAGTGGCATGCGGTGAGGTGTGAGGTGCGGGATCATAATGGGAAGGATGTGGCGGTCAAGTTCTTTTTGGATGGCAAGTTGGTGGAGACGCAGTTTGGGAGGGGGTATGTTGGGCAGGGGATGTATTTGATTGTGAATTTGCAGATGGAGGGGAGTTCAGGGGCGCCGGGGCCTGGGGGAGGTGAGTCTTCTTTTGTTTGTAGGGTGGTTTGGGATGATGCTAACGAGGTGGCAGATACGCTGTTCCAGGTGAGGAAGTTGGATGTTTGGAGTTATAATTCGTGACCTTGGGCGGACTACGACGGCTGGTGTCAGGAGAGGCAGTCTTAGTGCTGGAGGGATATCGCATGGCGGTGAGGTCTCTGGTAGTCAGTGTGTCGACATGGCCATATCAGCCCTCTATGCACCACCAGCTCCATATCCAGATATCCCACTTCTGTCTTCGTCCGACGGAGCAAAGACAACCCGCCCCTTCACCCCAAAACGGCAACATCCTTCTCCCCATTCTCCCATCATCGGGAGGCCACCCCCAAATCTCCACCACCTCCCTCCCACCCCCAATCACCCCTCCCCATCCCTCCCCTCCCGCACCGTCCCGAGACACTGGTCACCATCTCCCCTTTCCTAGGGCTGAGGCACAGCGTGCCCATGGGACACAACAGGCTGTCGTCATCAGCCACGGCGGCCCTGCAATACACCCCGGTACCTACGGTAGGCAGAGACGTTGATCGGTTTCCTGGAGTCATTGCTGGACAGTGGACACACGTGCACAGGAGAAGATGCTGCGCCGCTGACCAGCTGTGCCCATTGCCCGCCGCCCACCGCCGCCGCCATCAGATGTTTGAAAGAGCCGAGCGGCCAATGGGGAGGCGCCGCCCGTGCCGGCCGGCGGGGAGTCAGGGCGGTGGGCGGCGAGGGGTTGCGTCTGAGGGGAAAAGGGTTTGGATTGTGTGGTGTATACACTTTGGGATTTCTTGTCGCTGCTGGGAAACATCGAGATTGCATGTGGCATCGATCGGGTCGACGGGAAGGAAGTGCGTTTCAAGCAAGCCGTTGACGGTCCAGACCATGGTGGGGAACAGGCATGAATGTCCAGAGGAAGCAATTTGAGTGTTTTCCTGCAGACCCGAGTTGTCGTCCAGCAGTTCCGCTTGCACCAGAGGTCGGGGACCGATACCCCTGCCAGCCGAGGGGCTGAGGGGGTTGCCGCCGCGCCGCGCCCGCCTCTCGGGTCCCGTCCGTCCCACCACTTGGCGGTTAATTGTCATGTCGTGAACTGGTGCGGGAGGTGGGCGAAGTCGAGAGCCTGGTCTGAGTGTTTTTCGAGCTCAATTTTGAAATAGGGGAAGATGGGGAGATGATGGCGTCCCCCTCCCTCTGAGATGTCGTCGGTGCTTGGATCGGCATGAGATTGTCCTCGATCAACGCATCCAACCGCGTGGCAGGGCTGAATGCCCGAGACATTGCTGATCGGGCTTTTGCCGATGCACCGGGCGGCAGACCGGGGACTTTGGGGACCTGCTTCTGTGCTGCCCACTGTCGACCCGTTTGTTCAGTCAAGACCCGAACCGCCCTGATGAGAACTGCTTGAACTCATTGTTGTCGCCCCGCATAAAGATGCTGTTTCGACCTTGAATGGTCGAGAGCCGACTGGCAGTGAGTTGGTACAGAAGAGTGGCACAGCCATGGGGCCATGCCGCCGGGCTCGTGGCCAAGTGCCGCCCGTTGGGGGCCGTTTCCATCCCTCCGCCCTCCGCCCACCTCCCACTCCCCCTCCTGAGACGGTTCGAGGCCTCGAGGGGTGTCGTTTCTGGAACCTGCTCGGTGGTCTGCCAGGTTTCCTCTGGCCACTGCATGCGGAGTTCAATCTCGTCCCGGGCTCGTCAGGTTGTCTTTGCCGTCGACGCACTCTCGCACTTTGCTCAGTCTGCCTCTCCCGCGATTGACACCCCCAAGCCTCGACGGCGTTGCTCTCGGCTCTCGACTCTGCCGATGTCTGCGTAGCCCCAGAACCCCTTCGCTGCGTGCGACGGCGATGGCGACGGAAACCCCTTCGGCAACGAGACGGACACGAGGAACTGTCGGACGACAACGACGACGACAACCATCACCACCACGGTCTCCCCACCGCGATTTGCTTCCCACCCGTCTCCTGACCGCCCTGGTGCTGGCGACAATTCCGACCGCTGCCATCTCGACCTCGACTGCTCCCCCCAGGGCCTGCGGATCCGTCCATTTCGCTCACCCGGCGCCCGACCTCGCCCTGTTCCGACACGACACCATCAACGTCACGTACGAGTCGAGTTTCGCCCACCCATCCCTCGTCTGTTTGTGCGGTCAAGGAGGACGGGTATCTGAGAGTTAGTGGCTTTTTTCCTACTGTGCATTTCTCGCCAAGCGCACCACACGCTGCAGGCAAAAACGCCCCCCCCGCCCCGAGTTCATTTCCTTGCCTTTCCTGGGGCGGCCGAGTGTCGCCGACGACTCGCGCAGTGCAGCGCGCACTGCACGCTCGGCACCGGACTCTCGACCTCCATCTGCCAACGCCGCCGCCGCTATTATCCCACCGCTCTCCTGCAATGTGCATGCCGCAGGTCGCGGTGCCCCGACCGACGACGACCGATAACTGACATGACCGTGGCGCGCAGAATTCAGACTTGATAATGCAGCGCCCTTCGCCGCGAGCGAGGCCGTCCTTTTAGACTTTGACTCTGTCGATCCTTGCTGGTTCCATCTCGCCCCAGGCCCTGCCGACGAGTGCGGGGACGCAGACGCAGACGCAGTCGACGCAGTCGACGACACGCGCGACTGGAACAGTTCCAGGAGCAGCCCACGATTCGCCCTCTGGCCGAGACAGTACCATCGCCACCACCACCACCGCCCGACGACCACCAGCACCAACACCCCCGTCGCCCCCCAAAAGCCGATAGCGAAACGAGCGACCGACCCATCATCACCCGATCCTACCGTTGCAGCCCCGACGACCACGACCACGACCACGCCGGACAGTCCCGCCACCTCCCCAACCCAACGGGGCGGGCGTCCCGGCCTCAGCCCCGGCGCTACAGCCGGCATAGGCGCTGTTGTCGCCGTCGCCGTCGTCGCCGCAGGCATCATGGCCGCCTTTCTATACTTTCGACGGCGCAAGAAGAACCAGACCGCCGACCTCGCCGATGCCATCATCGATCACGACCGACGGCACGGACGGCGACCCCCCGAGAAGGACACGGGCTGGGACACGTCCTCGTCGGTTACCACAACCCGATACGACGAACCGTCCTACCCCGCGCCCCAGCCCATCCCCGACGGCTTCCCCGGCTCCATGGGCTACGACGACGTCCGCTCCCTCCACTCCCTCCACCCGACCGACACCCACTCCCCGACCACCGGGCCGACCCCAAACCACAGCCACGCCGCCGCCGGCTACTGGACCGAGCGCGACGAACTCTCGGCCGCGCGCCTCAAATCCCAAATCCCCGTCACCTCGTACGGCCCGAACCCCGTCACACCGACCCTCACACCGCGCCCCTCGTCCCGCGTCGACCTCAACATCCGCGCCGGCTCCGTCTCCACCGACAGCCGCGAGGGCATCCCCCCCATGCCCCTCATCCCCCTCATGCCCGACTACTCGTACTCGTCCCTCCCACCACCGCCCCATACCAACACCCGACGCGACCCGTCCCCCTCGCAGAAACCACCCCTCGTCGTCTCATACGGCCCCAACCGCGTCACACCCAACCCCGGCCTCCCGACCCCGACGGTCCCCCCAGACGAAACCGTCTACAAGCGCAGCAAAGGCCCGCACTTTGAACTACACACCATCCCGGCCTCGCGCACCCGCGGGCGTCGCGGCCCCTGGGACGACGACGACGACGAAGACGACGGGCCGGCTATGACATCATCAGCCATGGGCCCGCTGCCGCCGTACGCGTCAACAGACCATTTCAACCTCATGGAGATGGGCGCGATCCGGAAGCTCGCGGAGCCCAAGGCCGAGGCGGAGCTCCCGCCTACCAAGGATGGGTATTACCATGGGTATGGGTACGGGTTGGGGGGGAGTGAGTTGGTGGAGTATGAGCTGCAGGGGGGGAGTAGCGGGGGAGGGGTGCCGCAGGCTGCGCATCGACGGGATGCGGGGGGGAATAGGATGGAGGGTGGGGGCGGAGCGATGGGGGCCACGCTGGGGGCGCCGAGGGGAGGAGGTGGAGGGGGTTTTAGAGAGATTGATGATTGCAAGTTTTTGTTGAGTCCGGAGTTGGTGTTGTTGAAGGGGGAGAAGATGAAGAGGGGGAGGGTGGGAAATTGGGAAGGGTCAGGAAGGGGGAAGAGTGTGGATGGGAGGGGGAAGACAATGGACGGGAGGGCGACGAGTGTAGATGGGAGGGGGATGAGTATGGATGGGCGGTTACAGTGATGATGGGAGGGAACTCTGGTAGTTCGTCCAGAGGAACTGGACAAAGGACAGGGACATGTATTACCAAACCGTCGCGAGACGGAGACGGACGACAATGGTGAGATGGGTGGGCAGGGGGACAAAAGAGGGCGGGGAAAGGCATATATCCATTGGCAAGGCGTTTTGGGAGGATTGATACCGCCGGGTTTCTTTTTCTTCATCATCATGGGCACAGGCACAGGCACAGGCATAGGCACAGGCACAGGCACAGGCACAGGCACCCAGGTTTATTCTAGTGATCAATGATCAATGACAGCCTGGCTGTCTACCTACCTTGGTCGTCACCTTTGATTTCTGATCGAGAAGAAGGAAAAAAAAGAATTGCCGGCTTACGATACCCGAGCGGGGCTAGATCCGGTGTCCGTCGTGGAGATGGATCCGGACCGGGCATGGTCCCGGGTGTTGGGCCTGCATCAATGTCTTGGTGGGATGAGTCGGAGCTGCAAGGGACGGAGTGTGGGAGGAAAGGCGGTTACATCATCGATTGACGGGATGAAATGCACGGGAACACTGCTCACTTGCATCTCGACAAAATCCATCCCTCCTTCCACATGTCGACCCCCGTGGCAAGCCGAAGTCTACCTCTCCATCGAACCCGCGCGTTGCCGTCGTGGAGCCGCCAATGCCGGGTGCTGACCGAGGCCGTCCGATTCCGCCCTCCGTTACCCGACGGCAAGCGCGCACCCCTCCTCCACCGACCCCTCCCTCGCCTTGGAAGCACAGGAAGTCAACAATCCCCTCCTCGTCTTTTGTCCCCGGCGAGATATAACCCCCCGCGCCTCCCAGCTACGCCTCCGACTCGCCGTCTGTTTTCCTCCCGGCCACTTCCCCCGAACAACAACCGCCCCCCGTCACCCACCAACACCAACACCAACACCACCACGAAAATGGCCGCCCAAAACTCGGCCAACTTCGAGGCCAAAATCAAGCGCAACCCCCACCCCGACTTCAAAAAAGTCGAAGCCTCGCGCCCGCCCTTCCCGGCCTCGTCCACCTTCCACCATGTCCAAACCCCGGATCCCAACTGGAAGTTCGGCTCTGGCGCGAACCACCTCCACCCCAGCAAGTCCAACGACTCCAAGCCGGTCCCCTCGCACCGCTCCATAGACCCCCACGATGCCTCCCGCCCCTCGCATCTCAACTACACCTTCTTAATGGTACGTACCAACAAAGCCAGCTCTCTAACAAGGTCCCTCCGCTAACACATCCTCTAGTACGTCCCAGATCTTCCTACCCCAGACCCATATCCTACCAACCGGAACCTCCCACCCCCCCCCCATTTAACCCCCCAAACTCCCAACCACTAACACCCCCCCCCAGCTCAACCATCGTCCCCCGCCCCATCTGCCTCCTCTCCACCGCCTCCCCCACGGGCCTCCCCAACCTCGCCCCCTTCTCCTACTTCCAACTAATCTCGCACGACCCCCCGCTCTTCATCCTCTCCTTCGCCTGCTCCCTCGCCTCCCCCAAAGACTCCCTCGCCAACCTCTCCTCCACCCGCGACTGCACCCTAAACATCATCTCCCCCTCCCTCCTCGAAGCCGCCAACGCCTGCTCCGTCGCCGCCCCCCCTGGCATCTCGGAATGGGACGTCTCCGGGCTGACCCCCGTCTTCGATGATGACAGGAGAGTAGCGCGCGTGGGGGAGGCGGTGGTGAGTGTCGAGGGGAAGGTGGTGAGCATCACGGAGTTTCCGAGCCGGGCGAGGGAAGGGGAGGTGGGCGCGACGATGGTGGTGGTGGAGGGGACGAGGTTTTGGGTGAGGGAGGACGCGGTGGATGAGGAGGGGGGGAGGGTTGACCCTGCGGTGCTGGGGGCGGTGGGGAGGATGGGGGGGATTAGCTGGTACGTGAAATGCATGATCCAATTGACCCCCTTTTCTTTCGCCAGAGATCCTGGCGAGAGCTCCGGGAGCTCTTCCGGCTCCCGCGGCAAAACAAAGCCAGCTGGTCGACACCTGAGGGAACCATTTGCTAACGTATCTCTCTAGTACGTATAAGATCCCTAACGGCCCAAGGCGGCCAGGCCCCTATCTCCTACCGACGACCGGGAGCTCCCGGAGCTCCCGCTCCCTCGGTTTATTCCCTAAACTCTGCTAAATGCTGACATGAATTTCCATTAGATGGGGTGGTGGGAGAGGGGGTGGAGTTGCCGCGGCCGAGCTGGGGGGGGGATGTTGGGGGGGAGGAGGGGGTGGAGAGGATTAAGAGGGAGAGGGAGGAGAGGGGGGAGAGGGCGAAGGAGAAGGAGTAGAGCAGTCTATGGATTGGTGTGGACTCTACACGCCTGGTTTTGACAGCATATCTTGGACTTGGAAGCAGGCTCGTGGCTGCGTGTCTGAGACCTGGCTTGGAGGGTACATCTTGGACTTGGTCTTGAGGACTGGGTTGCAGCATACCTTATCTTGGACTTGGAAGCAGTCCTGGCGGTGAGTGTAGAGAGGCCTGGTTTAGAAGATACATCTTAGACACACGCCCAGCCTGTTATGGCTTCCGAGACACTTGACATCTTAGAACACTGCAAGACATGAACATCAAATGCCGGACCGCTTCCTAGCAGGAGAGTTGGGACCATCATTAAAATCATAGTCACACACCACAAAGACCCGAATAATCCAAGCCGATGTATCATGTACTCAATCAGACTACTCGCTCTCCCTACCGGAAACCTCGACTCCATACACCAAAACCAAAATGCAAATGCTCCCCTTCGCCCTTCGCCCTTCCCAGTCCCATACCCCCGACCAAAAATAAATTCGCTACAACCCCTCCCCCCCCATCCCCATCCGCTCTCAATCACCCCCCCCTCCCCAACCTCCCCGCCAAATTCATCGACATCTTCGCATCCCTCGTCCACTCATCATCCTCCTCCCCCGCCCCCTGCCCCCCTACCCCACCCCCACCACTACCCCCACCGTCAAACGACTCCCTTCCATCCACCCCAGGCAGATACCTAACCTGCGGCCCCATCCCGGACCCCGACGACGTCACCCTCTGGTACGTCGTCATCATATCCGGCTTCCTCCCGACCGGTGGTGGCCGCTCATCCTCCTCTTCCGGGTCGTCGTTGAAATGCTCAAAGTCCGGCAGGTCGTAGCCGTGCGGGAACGCCGCTATGCTGACCCTGTTAGCGTAGTCCTGCTTTGACGTCGATTCCTCGTCGGCGGGCATCTCGACGGGTGCCGGTGCCGGCGCGGGGCGGGATGCCGGTGCCGGAGGCGGCGCCATCGACATGCGATTGTCATTGTGGTAGCTATAATCCTCCTCGGTAATCCTCGGCGCGGGCTCCACATTCCGCAGGCTACTCGGGTGATACAGCGGCCCACCCCCCGCGCTGCGGAGACTACCCAGACTATCGCGGTGGTGGTGCGGGTCGGCGGCCGGGGACGGGTTCTCGCCCGACGTGCCCGGCGGCCCGAGCACGGTGCTGTCCATGTCCTTGATGGCGAACTGCGCGATCGTGCGCATCTTGCGCGACACCCAGCCGGCGAGAATCTTGCCGCGCTGCTTCTCGCCGAGACGGCTCCGGGGGAAGTCGCCCTTGTTGACGAAGGCGACGATGTCGGCGACGATTTGGTGCTCGCTGAGGATGGCGTTGACGATGACGGGGACGAGGGAGGCGAGGTGCGCTTTGCGCGCGACTTCGACGAGGACGACGACGAAGCCACCGGCTTGGAAGACGGCGCTGGAAGGGGGGGTGTTAGAAGATGGTGGGGAGGAGGAGGGGGGGGGTGCTTACCAGCCGCCGGGGACAATGTTGCGGTGGCTGCGCTCGACCGAGTGCTCAATGTCCATGGGAAAGTGGTTCAGCCCGTTGATCTCAAACGTCTCGCCGACGCTCCCCAGCACAAACAGAACCTGCATGTCGACTTGGGCGCCGCCGGGCCCGATAGGCCGGCTGACGCTGTGCAGGAACCCGAGGTCGCCCGTCCGGACGTAGCTGATGCTGGGATCCTCCAGCGTCCGTCCGTCAAACCTAATGACGTCAAAGGCATCCCGGGAGCCGTAAAACGCCTTGACGCAGGCTTCCGAGTCCACCCAGATCTCGCCAAACTCGCCGTCGCTGCACAGACTGCAGCTCTCGGGGTTGACAATAGCGATCTGCGTCGAGACCGGCACCATACCGGAATCCTGGACCAATAGGGCCTTGGGGTCCCGCTCCGGATCCGTCGGGTAGATGAGGCCGCTCCGCAGGGCTTTGGTGTCCAGCCAGAGCTCAATAGGCTCTATGCACATGTACGATCTCGAGGCGATCATGGGGTTCAGCACGTGCGAGTAGACGGTGTTGATGGCTGTCCTGTCGAGGCCGGTAGCCGCAAAGTGCAGCCGCACCTTTTGGAACACGTCGACGCGCGGGCGCGACTCGGCCGAGATCATCATATTTTTGAGCTCGTGGAGGGTAAAGCCCTTGCCGGGCATCATGCCCATGGCATGGTCCAGCATCTGCGGGGTGGCGTAGGTGTCCTTGATCTTGTATCTCGACAGGGTCAGGAAGAGAGACGAGGGATTTTGGGCAAAGTCGACAGGAGACAAAAGGTAGGTGGGCGTCCCCACGTAGATGCCCATGAGACACGTGTGGATAAAGCCCAGCCCGGTCGTGCTCCGGACGCAGCCCAGGACCGGCCGCGAGCTGGTCATCTGGCATGTCTCCTTTTGAACCTTGCACATGCCGAGGATGGTGTCATGTCCGAGCTGAACGGCGAGGCGTCGCTGGTCGGGCGTCCAGTATGTCCAGATAATGACTGGGTAGCCAGGCTGGATCCAGGCCGGGTCCATGGTGATGCCGAGATCCCTAAGACCCGACGTCTGCTTCGACGGCTTGCTCGTGTTGTGCATTGGCGGCACCGTCACCTTTGTTATTTGTGCCGACTGCTTGAGGTGCTGACTGACAGGCTTCAACTTGAGCAAATTGTCCACCTCGTTGTTCACCAAGACAGCCTTGACGGAATAGTCGGCAATGAGATGGAGGAGGGCGGGCACATCCTCGGACAATCGAGTCTGATCCATGGGCGCAATGGGAATGACAATGACACCGAGGTTGATGCAGGCGTGCACCGCATAGACAAAGTCCTCCGAGTGCGTGTACATGAGGACGACGTGATCGCGGGCTCGAAGCTTGACCTTGTTCCTCAGGTACTGGGCCACGGCGGCGACCTTGGTGTCGAACTTTTTCCAGGTTATGCCCTTGCCCTCCTTGCCGCGGCCGTCGATGGTGCAGAAAGCGAGCTCGTCGCCCTGCCTGGCCACGCGCCACTGAATCAGGTCCGAGATGCTCGTAAACTGATTGAGAGGCGTCGAGGTCCGGTCGTCAATCACCACCTCTCTCCTGTCAATGCCCGAGTATTGCTTGTCGGCGCCCGCGAGGATCTGGCCCCTCGCAGCCGACGCCTGAGGGGACCAGATGCCGCCGAGCGGGTCCACGCCGATGGGGAGGTTCAGAACCGCGTGTTCGACGGCAAATTTGACGTGGACACAGGGCAGACTCCCCAGGTCAAACTCCTTTCGGCAGAGCATGTTTCCTATTTCCCTGCGTCCATTTTTGTTGACTCGCGGCAGCTGGCTAGGAGCAGTAATCAGGACGCAGTAGACGCGAAGGTGGTGCTCCTGTATGAGCACATCCATGCACCTCTCGGCCAGCGAGTCCAGCAAGGCCGTGTCCAGCTGCCGCGGTGGACCACCGTTGGCGGCGGGGGCCGTCGAGGCGGCCGGGGACTCCAAGACGACGACTGGCAGGTGCTCCTCGTTCACATAGACATCAAAGGCAGTACAGTCGAATATCTTGGGGACGCTCTTGAGGATGCTGACGACAATGTGCTGGACGAAGAAGTAGCGGTACTCGGGCACTTCGGCGCCGTGCTCCACCCACTCGACCTTTTGGCGTATCCGATCTTCGTAGAGGCCGAGGACAAAGACTTTGCCTTCAATGATAGTGCCCAGCAATCCCGTGCGAAGAAACTCGGGTTCCACGGGGATCGGATTAGGCTCCCCTTGCACGAATCGAAAGGGGCGAGCGTGGAAGATCTGCTCCGTGTGTTTTGGTAGGGCCCAGAAGCCGCCCGACAGCGACGGAGAATCGACCCAGATCTCGCCAACCGAGTGCGGCGACGCGAGCAAACCAGTCTCTGGGTCGACCACGGCAAGCGTGGCGTCGGGGATGGGATAACCAAATGCGCCGACCCGCACCGTGCCTTCGTTGGACGACTTCTTCTGGACGCCGTCCCCGATGGCCTCGACGCGGACCACGTTGGACTTGAGGAGCTCCCTGTCGAGGAGAACCTCGATGGGCTTGTTGGTATCGCGCTCGACCGTCTGCTTGACGGTCCCCATGAGAAGACTACTCCCAAATCCTTCCGACGGGTGCGCGCTGCTCTCGGGCTCCCTTTTCTCCTTGCCGTCTTCCGAGTCGGTGTCTGTCCCCTTCTCCAGCGTCAACGGGCAGCCCATCCGCTCCTCGCCGCCGAGCCAATCCCGGACGCTGATGAGCATGCCGCCGTGCTCGGGGAGACAGAGCATGGGGGCGACGACCTCTCTCGAACGGGTGTTCCGTAGAGGTCGGAACCAGCGGTCGGCCAGCAGCTCGTTGAACTCGGGATCCACCGTCAAGGTGTCAATCAGACACAGCCTGACGGTGCTAAAGTTTGGTTCGATGCCCTTCTTAAAGTTTCGCGTGGCCATGGGTTCCTGCTGGTAGTTGTAGACGGCTCGCCGGAGGCCCGGGTAGTCGGCGACCAGAAGGGTCGGGCTGTACTTTGTGATGAGGTGGGCGTAGAGACCGGGAAGCTCGACAGCCTTGTTCTCCAGCCAGATGGTCGTGTGTCCTCCGTACACGGCCAGCAAGACGCCGAGGATCATGCCGATGCCCTGTCGAGGGTCGAGATACGAGAGGAGGACGTCGCTCTTTCTCTTGCCCCCAATCAGCAGTCCGTTCTTGTCGCGCAGCCCACTGCCGCCAAACGTGTCACCGGGGCCGTCTTTGGGAATCGTAGACACAATGGCGCTGATGCAGGCCATCTGGTGCATGATGGTTCGGTGGCTCAGCACGACGCCCCGGAGATCGCCGGTCGGGGCTCGCGAGAACTCGATGTAGGCGAGATCGGGTACCGTCAGGGGTGGCGTGTCCTCCTTGCGCTTGGGGTTGAAGCTGCCAAACTCGTTGGTCTTCCACCACTCGACGCCCTTGGGCCAGCTGAGCTTTTGCGTGGTGATGTCGCGCTGAAAGGCCTTGAGGTTGTAGTCGGTCGTCAGGGCCAGATGGGCCTGGGTGGAGGTGAGAATCATGTTGAGCTTTGCGTAGTCCTGGAACTCGTTGATAGGAACAGCAACGACGCCGGCGATGAAGCAGCCCATCAAGGCAATGGCAAACTCGATGATTTCGGCCTCGCGGTAGACGAGAGCCACGCGGTCGCCCCGGTACAGGGAGCTCTTGTCTCGGATGACCTGGGCCACCTTTTCGGCGCGGGAAGCGAGCTTGTCCCAGGTTATGGAGGCAATCTCCTTGCCCTTGCTGTCCAGCACCCAGTATGCCGGCTGCTTGCCAGCTGTGCGGCCCCTGTGCCGGAGCACCGAGGCGATGTTGTCAAAGGTGGACATGGGCGTATGAGGGTCCTGTGGGTCGACAATGTCAAACGGAACTTCGCGCGGCTCGAGGGGCAGCAGGCACTGGGAAAATGCAGGCGGCGGGAGATCGCTCGCCGTGAGCATCGGAGGGGCCACGGCCACGGTCGGCGAGAAGGCATCGCCCGAGGGGTATCTCTGGGGGCCGCCATATTCGCCGGCATCCTGTTGCTCGTAGCCCTGGTCGCCGGCGAAGTCGTTAAAGTAGGCCTGCGAGTCCAACAAGGTGGCGGTCCTGCTGTCTCCGTATGGGTTCTGCTGGGCAAACTCGGCGTAGGCACCTTGGTGTTCGGGGTTGAAGGCATAATCTCGCGACACCATGGTCCCTGAGCGCGTCGAGGCATCGTTAGGGCCCGGGCTGAGGAACAAAGAGTCGTGCTGGTGCATGGTGGGTCGATGGTCGGCCAGAGGCCCTCCCGGGGCCAGCAGCGCGGTGCCCGGGTGTGTCTCGGCGTGGCCATATGGGGTCTGCGGTGTCGAATCGCTCTGGGGGGTGTCGGGGCCGGGGGATTGTTGGGAGTAGGGGCCGGCGCTCAGGGCGGCGAGGCTCGCGGCACGGTGACCATCGTTGGAGGGGTGGGAGGAGCGGTCGGGGGAGTGTAGCTGGAGGCCACCTCTTGGGGGTTCTGGGGCGCTGTGCTGGGAGAGGAGCAGGGTGCGTCGCTTTTGGTATCTGGAGGCAGAGAGGTGTCAGTGAGAGGTGCAGTTGGGGTCGGGTTGGGGCGTGTACGCACCCCTTTTGAGTAATATCTCCCTCCTGGACAGTCAAGGTAGGTCAGCAGATGGGCGACACGGCAGAGGAGAGGGGGAGGGGGAGGGGACGGACCTCCAGCTCTCGGTCCAGCTCGTCCAGCTGTCGCTGTAGTTCTGGATTGGCGGCCGACATTGTGAGAAGAGGATGTCACCAGCTGGGAAAGGAGAGTCGTCGAACCCCTCGGGCTTGGGGGTTGCTGTCGAAGGCCGAGGCCGGGGCCGGGCAGTGTTAGCCGTCGGTCGGGACTCGGGGTGTGGTCGACAGTCGGGTCGGCGGCCTTTGCGCGGGTATCACTGTCGAAATATGCACGAGCGAAAAAAAAAAGTCTACAACACCAAGGCGCGGAATGAAGGGTTCAAGAGGTCCCTTCGACGGGAGGGATGGATTCCTTGTGACGTAGGGGTTCTGTGTTCCATGATTGGATCTCCCCAAAGCCCGGACGGGATGGCGGGGCTTGTTTTACAGAAGAGGCACAGGCCATGGTCGGACCAGGGCAGCGAGGGGGCCATTTCTCTTTTCTCCAGGTCCATCACCCGACCTCCTCTCCTTGTGCCTGCATCCCGTCAAGCTTTTTTGCCTTTTTTCCTTGCAGCAATCCATCGGCATCGCCATGCCAGATTCCGCAGTCGACGACGCCAGCCATTTTTTGCTCCTTCATGGACCAAAAGGCCCCGTCGGAGTCGACTGGATTTGATCCATCTCTGGAAGAAGCTCGGAATCACCTCACCGTGGCCCGGCTAAAGTGCCATCTTTTGTTAGAGCGCGACCTGACCACCACCCTCAGCCCGTCCTGACCGCCCCCGACAAACGTGCCCCGCCCCAACATCGGCATCATGCCCCTTGGACAGAGAGGATGGCTCCAATGCCTGCATTTCGACAACGTCTCTCAGCAGTATCCTTCATCGAGCACCGAAGCCCGGCCAACATGGAATTCCTGTTCCTCAGAGGGATGACCGGACGGCGATGATCCGGATTCCGGACGCCCGGGACCGATGAGAGACCCTCCCATTTCTTCCCATTGTGGAAATGTGGGTCCCCTTTCAGGAACAAAAACTCGAATCTTTTTTGAGTGCGCTTTGATCTCAACACCACCACCAACGCCATCATGGCCAACCCCGCCTCGACTGACCTCGCAGCCTTCCTTTTCCTTTTCCATGTGCCCTTTTCTTGACAACACTGGCTGCCCCAAAATGGTATGTTTTGTCTCCCTCTCTCCCCCGCCCCTATTCCGCACCATGATGAGAATCGACGCATATTCACAGACCTGTTCTGAACTACATCCTGTTGACAAAATGCTACATCTCCTGACCCCATCTTGCCAACTCTTCGTGTCTCAACATCAACGTCGCGATACATGGAGCTAACATTCTCTCAGATACTATGAACTTGCTGACTTTTCTGGCCATCTCCCAAACCCAAAACGGTATGTCTTCTGCTGCTCCCTCCCACCTCCACTCGCATGATGAGAAGCAACGCATTTCACAGACCTGTTCTGAATCTACCCTGTTGATAAAGTGCTATCTTCAACTGACCCCATTCACCTCCACCATCCTACCACCAAAGACTCTTCAAGGACCCGTTGCTAACGAGTCCCCAGATCAATGACACCCCAGCCCTCATGCTTTGCCCCACGTGGTTCAAGATGCTCGAGGTTGCTTTGAGGCCATGGCTTTGTGCCATTTCCCGAAATAGTCTTGCCCAGTCTTGTTCCTGCTTTCCCGAGAACAATAGGCTTTTCGCCCTTGAGCATCCCTCGCCCCCATCTCGAGCCCCTTTGTCGTGCCGGAACAGCTATATAGTCACTGGACAACACCACAGGTACTGTTCGTGGGACAGTTTCCTTCTGGTCTAATAATATACTATAAAAACGTCAACATTTGCAGCTTCACCGTTTCAATCTTCTCATTACTCTCCTCATCACTCGGCCACCCGAGTGACACGTTCCCCTGTTCACCCACCCACCCTTTCTTCTAACTTCTTGACTAGCTGGCTAGTCTCCGAGGTTGAAACCATGCCTGGCTCGCCGATCAAGGACGATCAGGACCTCTGGGGGGATTTCACCATGGACTCTCCTGCCGCCAACGACCTCTTCGCCGACTTTGAGGCCAATTTCGATCACTTGGTGGCACAGAGCACGGCAGTCGCCCAGGAGCAGCCAGCTTCCGTCTCTCCCAGGAAGCTGCGTCGCAGCAGCCAAAGGATGCCGGCGGCCGACATGTCCCTTGTCCTCCCCGACATCCCGCTCCAGTGGCCCGCGCAAACTTCCCAAGCGCCGGCACCCCCGGCACCCCGGGCACCCGCGGCACTCGCCATGCCGAGATACCCGTCACCCCCCGCACCCTCCCGGGCGCCCACCATGCCGAGATACCCCTCGCCCGCGCCCCAGGGCAACCCGGGCCGCGGACAGGGACACGGACCTACGGGACTCACCATGCCGAGCTACGTGCCGCCCTACGCGCCGCCCGAGGCCCAATCCTTGGGAGACTTGTACGCCGCCCAAGCCGCTTCGTACCTCAACCTCCCGGGCAACTCGAACCTCGCCGGAAACGCGTACCAGAACCTCCCGGTCAACTCGTACATGAACCTCTCCGGCAACGCATACCTCCCGGACCTCGGCATGCCGCGCCCACCATCGGGAGCCTCCAGGCTGCCTCCGTCGCTCGGAGGCCCCATGCCGTATCTGCCGCCTCCGCCGTCGGCGAAACCCTCGCAGTCGCCGAGGCGCCGGAGGACGTCGAGCCTCAAGACCACCATCGCGCACACCCGCAAGTCCAAGTTCCGCGCCGACAACGACCCCAGCCGGCTCTACACCAGGTTCCCGACGCAGCCCAACTGGGGCCCCACCAAGGGTCGGGCCAAGGCGCCCATCTTTCAGTACTACAAGGGTGGGCCCGAGCTGTACCCCAACCGCCGCTACAGCAAGGAAGAGCTCTGGACCTTTTTCTCTGGCGCCGGTCGGCCCGCGTCGCGCAAGGGCATGACGCTCTGGGTCCAGTCGACGCCCTCGCAGGTCAACTACCGGTACCAGGCGTCGTCGGCGTCGTCCAAGTGCCGGTACCGCGACTGCCCGATCCCGCAGGGCACCATCCTCAAGGGCTTCTTCCGCGTCGCGCTGGACGAGTTCGCCGACCTCACGACCGAGGGCACGGCCGACCCCTTCCTCAACGCCGGCTTCCTGCACCTGTACTGCTTCGAGGAGCTGTTCGACCTCGGCCTGCTCCTGCACACGGCGCACGCCTTTTACGGCTTCAAGGTGGCGGCCGACGCGCGCAACCACCGGTTCGAGGACCGCAACCCCATGTCCATCACGCACCACCACAAGGACCTGGGCGCCATCTTCACCCAGTGGAAGCAGAGCCACCAGCAGCGCGCCTGCGGCATCTGGAACACGGCGCGTGACCCGGACAACGGCGGCCGCCAGGCCCCGCCCGCCGCGCACCCCAAGTCGACGCTCTGGTACGCCCTCACGCGCGCGCAGCTCAGCCTCGAGCCCCGGAACCGCCGGATGCGCGACAAGCGCGGCGGCGCCAACCTCGAGCGCCACCGTGGCGACCTCCGCATCTTTCTCGCCATCAAGAAGCAGATGAAGGCCGACGCGAACGCCGGCGGCGGTGACTCTGACGACGACGACGACGGCCAAGACGACGGTGACCACCGCCGCCCCGCCGCCCCCGCCGGGTCCTCCGCCACCGCCCCCATCCGCCTCAGCTGGTCCACCAGCTCCCAGTCCTCGACCCGCTCCCCCAGCCCCCCACCCGCTCCCAAGCGCAAGCGCAAGCGTCCCGCCCCCGACCCCATCGTCACGAACCTCGCCTCGCCCGACTTCCAACCCGACGCGTCGTGGTACGTCCCGGCGCCGCCGCCGCAGCAGGTCTCGCCGCAAGACGAGATCCACCGGCTGTACGCGCACCCGAGCGCGGCGCGCACGACGCGCAAGCGGTCGCGCGAGGCGGCGCAGGCGATTGTCAATGCGGTGGCGACGACGCCGCGGACGTTTACGCGGCGGCAGACGGCCGAGATTGAGGGGCTGCTGGCGAGGCAGCCGGCGCATGTGCAGGAGCGGGTGATGGCGGCGGTGACGCCGGTGGTGCCGGGGTTTCTTGGGTGGGAGGAGGAGGATGGGTTGGAGGAGAGGGTGGGGAGGCTGGCGAAGAGACAGAGGAGGGAGGTTGGTGTGTTTGTGGCGAGGAAGGAGGCAGGGGGGGATTGGAGGAGGGTTCAGTCGGAGTTGTGAGGAGGGGGTTGAGTGGGGGGGGGTGTTTTTTCTTTCCTTCTTGGTGGGGGTTTCCTTTCCTTGGGTCTCCTTTCCTTGAGTTGGTGGGACGACAGATTGGAACAAGACTGAGAAAGATTGGAACAAGATTGGAGATTGGAGTTGGGCAAATACATAGATAACTTGGATATCCGGACTGTACTGTAGCATGTGATGGTGTTTTGGCATTTTGAGGCGCTGGGGGGCATGGAGCATTGGAAGCAACAATTAGCATTTTGAACATGGACATTGAACATTGCATACATTTAATTCAGCGAGACTGAACAAACCTTTTCCTGTGAAAATGTGAATAAAAACAACAAACACCATGGCCGAACCCGTTCCCTTGTCGTCACCACATAAACGTCACACCGAACCGAACCCCTCCCATGCCAAGAGCTGGAACATGGCGCCCACTCCGCCCTCCCCGACCGGACCCCCCTCCCCTGTCGCGCGGCCTCAACGTCTTGCGGGGACCGGGGACAACAGCAACCTAACCGCGCCATCGAATCGGAGAGCCCATGGCAGGGGTAGGTATTGTCAACATGGTATGTGCAGTGAGACATGGGAACAAGCCCGAAAAGCATGCCGCCCTTCGAGAAGGTCGGGTGTGACCTCGCCGAGAGAATGGGCATGTTGTCATCGGGATGGGCGACCCGCACGCCGCCGCTAGGTAACGGGTGGGGGTGGAGGACATGTTGGAAGGGAGGGAGGGCTACGGGGTGGCCGAGAGGGAGGAGAGAGGTCAAGACCAGAGAGGTTGTGGGAAGACATAGGCATCGCTGGGCGTGCGCTAGTACCGATAGTGGTGATCTAGATCTTGACGGGGACGGCGGGATGTGCCAGATGGGTTGTGGAGGCTGGTTGCCTTGTGCTGGGTCGAGGACGGGAGCCTGGTGGTGGTGGCGGTCGTGTATTGTTGACTGGGGGAGGGAGTATATTTTTGAGAGGACCCCGATGTTTGGACAATGGATGGAGGGAGTTGACAAGACACTTGTACATTTTGTTGTTGTTGTCAGAACTGAAGAGATCCCACCACCAAACAATTGCAGCACGGGACCCCCCCCCGCTCTTGGCTCACTGCTCAGCCCTCTGCGCCCCCTGAACAAAAAAAAAGGCCGGGACTTGGTTTGACAATTGACACAAGCAGGAGCAGGAACGGGACCGACATCGTCTCCGTCCCTGGCTTGCATTCAATCATTCATTCCATCGACTTGCCCCCATTCCATCCCATCCCTGCCGCTGCCTCTTTGTCCATAGCCCATTCATTCATCCCACCAGAGTGGAATCGTCTGTACATATCAATCCGGGCCTCGGCACACACTTGCACACCAGAGTCCTCCTCTTCCAGCCGCCATCGCACCCACTTCGCCTGGAAGAAGCACGCGACAGCTCAATCACCATCTCGTCGTCCATCACCACCACCACCATCACCACCACCACCACCATCCCGGGCCAAGACGCACATGCGCGTGGGTTGTTGACCTGTCGCACAGCGCCATTGATCGAAAAGGGTTGCCTGCCTGCCTGCCTGCCTGCCTGCCTGCCTGCCTGCCTGCCGCATTGTCCTGGAGACAGACTCTCTCCACATCCCTTCCATCGGCCCACTGCCTTTTTCCAGTGGGTGAGGAGGCTATCCGGGAACCCCCTTCCACCAGGAGAACAAAAAGAAGATGGGAGGAGAAGCAGGAACCAACAAGGCCAAGGCCGCGGCGAATGGAGACGTCACTTCGCTTCCAGCCTTGCCAGCGAAACCGGCGATTCACATTATTGTTTTGGTACGTCCATGGTCTCCCGCAGTCTTGCCCCTCTCCCCTGGAATCCTTCTGAGGTCTAGAACCTCGGCCCCCAACCTTTTCCGCTCTCCCCCGCTCCCCGCCCCCACCCGCAGCGGGACTGCACATCCCCCTCCCCCCCCCGCCGGGTCGGGCCATCCATCCCGACTCGCCGACTTCTTTGTTGTTGTTTTTTTGGTGGTTCTTCAGGGGCCAGACAAACAATTCCCCTCCCGTCTTTGTCTTCTTTGACCGGACCGTGACAAGTCAAGTCGGGCCCGGTGTCTCGACGCTTGTGGGCCGCGGACTCGGGCCTGATCTCTCTTTCAGGAGTCGTACAAGACACGAGACAAAGTCAGCTTTGTCCCTTTTTTTTCGGCTCTCGTTTTTCTCCTGCATGTCGGAGAGACACGGGGTTTCGGGGTCGCCAGTGGGCGGTGACGGCAGATGCCGTCTCACCCTCTCCGATGGACCACCAACATAACATGTTGATGAACCACTACTAACACACACAATCAGGGCGCTAGTGGCGGTCCAAAGGAAAACAATGTGACGGCCCTCCTCGTCCGCTCCGTCGCCTCGGACTGGAAGCGCGGCTCCGTCATCGGCGTCGACGCCGGCGTCCACCTCGGCGCCATCGAAGCCATCCTCCGCGACACCCAGCCCCCGGACCTCGGCAAGACGGCCGCCCTCCCCCTCCCCCACACCCTCACCACCGGGCCCTTTGCCGGCTTCGCCCTCCCCCACCCCACCCCGGCCCAAAACGCCCTGCACTTCCACCAGTCCGTCGTCGAGGGCTTCATCATCACCCACCCCCACCTCGACCACATCAACGGCATGGTCATCAACACGGCCGCGCCCCCGGGCGGCCGCGCCAAGCGCGTCGCCGGCCTCCCCTACACCATCTCCACCCTCAAAAACGACATCTTCAACAACCGCATCTGGCCCAACCTCACCGACGAGAACAACGGCGCCGGCCTCGTCACCTTCTCTCGCCTCGTCGACGGCGGCTCCCCCGTCCTCGGCGAGGGCGCCAACCGCGGCTACCTCGAAATCTGCGACGGCCTGCTCGTCAAGACCTTCTCCGTCAGCCACGGCGCCTGCATCGAGCAGCACACGCACCGCGGCAGCATCGACGACGGCGTCACCGCCTCCCCCACGTTCCCCACCTCCCTCGTCGTCGACCGCCGCCGCAGCTCCGCGCCCGCCCTCACCCCAGACACCTCCCCCTCCCTCTGCGTCTCGGAATCCTCGGCCTCCTTCCTCCGCGACGCCGCCACCGCCCGCGAGGTCCTCGTCTTCGGCGACGTCGAGCCCGACAGCCTGTCCCTCTCCCCGCGCAACCGGCGCGTGTGGCGCGAGGCCGCACCAAAAATCGCCGACGGGAATCTGGCGGCCATTTGCATCGAGTGCAGCTACGACGACGCGCAGCCGGATGATTGTCTGTATGGGCATCTGACGCCGCGGTTCTTGGTCGAGGAGCTCTCTGCGTTGGCCGGCGAGGTGCGCGCGCTGGCGGTGAGTCCGGCGAGGGGGAAGAGGAAGAGGGCGGGGAGTGAGGTTGTCGCCGTTGGCGTGGGGAAGAGGTTGGTACACCCCGCCGGGGAGGATAACATATCCCCGCGGACGGCCGTCCGTGGAGGGAGTGGGGATGCGAATTCCCCGCATTTGTCGAGTCCCACGGCGAGCTTGTCGCTGGGGGGTGGTGGGGGGCAGCAGACGCCGCCGTTGACGGTGTGGGATGCGCCGCCGCCGTTGCCGGTGCCGGTGGTGGATACGAGGGGTGGGGGAGGGGGAGGGGGAGGGGAGCTGAGAGGGGTCAAGGTCATTGTGATACATGTCAAGGACAAGATGAATGGCGGGGAGCCGGCGGGGGAGAGGATATTGAGGCAGTTGAGGGCGCATGAGGAGCGGGTGGGGTTGGGGTGTGAGTTTTTGGTGGCGAGGGAGGGGGGGAGTTATTACCTTTGAGGGTCTTCTGTCTGATTATGTTGAGATTGGGATTTGAGATGGGTTGGGTTGGAGTTGTGGTTGTGTTGGAGTTGTGTTTGGTGCGGTGCGGATACCCCTTTTCGTCTTGTCTTCTTTTTTTTTCTCTCTTCAAGTAGACGAGGTTGGGTTGGTTCTGTTTGGCTTTCTGCTTTCTGCTTGATCTCCTTTTTCTTTTTTCTTTGGCATGTATACGCCTGGCTTGGGATGGGTCTGTAGTAGTACATGTGTATATACCTCGGAATGATATACTAGACGGCGGTGATTTATACAATGTCCGTCCGAGTTCGAGAAGCTTCAAGCAACAGCTGTATATAGGTATACAGACCCAGTTGGGATGTGCTGGTTTACTTGACTTGGAGGTAGCATGTGCACTCATCTCATGTCTTGTAGCGCTCTCGAAATGTCAAGCATCGAACAGTCCACCCAAGTCGCTGCAGAGTCTGCCATAGGGGAAGGTGACAATACGCTGGGAACATGTCACTCGCTCTCGGTCTATCAGGGGACCAAGACACGCCCCTCCTCCTGCTCCGAAGGTCACACCATGAAATAACTGCGTCAATGGCGTTCATTATGCGGGGGGCGCTGACGCCTGAAACTGAGAGAGAGAGAGAATATTCCGAAGGCGTCCATGAGATGTGTGTGACGCTGGCATGGTCGGGAGGCGCGAGACATCTCAAGCCACCACGCCCGTCCGAGAGAGGTCCAGTCCAGGTTGCGGGTGGGACGTGGGATGGCTGTCATCTACAATTGAGAGAGGGCTGACGAAGAAGGAGTCGAGCGTCAGGTCTAAAAACGACCATGCCAAAACGTTCCTCAAAAGCCATTTGCGAATTGCCTCAACTTGCGAATTGACGTCCCTGACAAGACGGGAGGTCCGTTTTGGCAGGGTCGCTTTTAGACTTGACGAATAGTACAGAAGAGGCGGAGGGTCGTGAGGTTGATGGGAGAAACAAGGTTCAAAGTACAACTAGTGTTGGCAAGCAAGGGAGGCAGATATCAGACACAGGTACCTTGGGCACAGGCAGATCTCAACGATTTTGATTCAAGGCATGATTAAAAGATTGTATTTCCCCTGCAGAGAGTAGTGTAGTGTATTCCCACCCATGATATATCCCCCTCGCTGCGCTGTGGTGCATGCATTGCTGTCTCCATGAAAATCTTCTTGGGCCCCGAACGCCATCCCCCCCCCCTCCCCCTCCCCCACCCTCTTTTCGTTCGTTCCATGCCATGATGCCATGCAAATGCTAACAAGTTCTGCGCGAGTGTGGTGGTGTGTGTGCGTGCGTGCTGTCGAAGCAAAAATGCAGCCAAAAAAGAGCAGTATCCAACATTCCATCCCTCCGCCGTCTTTTTTCCAACAAGGGGGTATTTCTTCCAACATTCCAAAGCGTTGCGTCATTCCACATCGTGAAGCCCCCCCACCCCACCCTTCTTCCACATTCCTCCCTCTCCCTGGGCAAACATGCCACAAATTGTCGCTCCTCCCATCCGTCAAGCACCCTTGCGACAAACATAAAAGGCCGGCTCGCCCGCCTCGGACGCGTGGAGGGGCAATGTCTTGTCCTGCCCAACATCCCTCGACCGACCGCAGCAATGATTACGCCACGGCCACCGCAGCCAGCGGCGTCATGATCGAGGAACGCGGGTTTTCCAAAAACACACCCGCCCCCAATCCCGCGAGTCGAACAGCCTCCTCAGCAACCGCCAGCGCAAGCTGCGCCTGCGCCATCCACGTCGCCATGTCGTTCAGGGCCCAAAGGGCGGTCGGAGACACGAGTCAACTCTGAGAGAACCCGAGCGTGTCGAGGATGGAGCGCGCCTCAAGGCTCGAAAGGCCGGCAAACCCGAGGCTCCTAACCTGGCTGCTCCCGCGGATGAGCTTGAGGCGGTCGGCCAGCTTCCAGCTCTCCTCCTCGTCGAGCACGTACAGGTAGCGCTGCCCCTCCTGGTCGCGGAGCGTCACGCGCACAATGTGCAGGCCCTTGAACGAAGGGTCGCTGTTGTTGCTGCCCGCGGCGGAACCCTTGCCGGCCGAGGCCAGGCCACGCTGGCACACGCCCTGGCATCCGCGGCCGAGCTCCTCAAAGTACGCGACAGCTTCTTCGCCGACGAAAGTCTTGGTCGCACCCCGCTCGGCGGTGCGTCGCGCACCCGTAGGCATGGTCTTGAAGAAGGGGTGGTTCGTGGGGATGGAGCCGGGCGTGTTGGAAGCGGACGCGTTGACGGCATACGTGGGGCACCAGACCTCGATCAGCTTGACGGTCCAGGCCTTAACATCCCACTCGCGCTGACCAACGCCGCGTCTGTCGTCGTCGATTTGGAAGCCCGCCGTGTCGATCTTGAGAACGAGGCCGTCCGTCACGTTGTTGCGACCGGGGATGATGGTCGACACGGGCGTCTTGGAGAACTGGTTCATGAATTTGTACACGGCCTTGACGACAATCTTGGCAGGGTCGTGGGTGGTGTAGGGTCCGCGCGACGGGGGTGGAGTGGTCCGCGCAGTAGACGTCGAAGGAGCCCACGAGGATTCGGAAAAGTCCGACACCGACTTTTTGCGGGGTGTGGCCTTGGGCTTGTCGTATGGTCGGTACGAGTGCGTCTCCTCGCTCCGGACGCCGGTTGTCGTGGAGCCGGGTGAAGGGGCCGGTCTTGGGTTGGCAGGCGATGCTGGGTTGGGTCGGCCGCCGGGAGACGAGGCTGCGGAGGAAGGGGCTTGAGTGGAAGCAGGCGGCTTTCCGTTGGGCCACATGTTGGTCCTCTCACCCACGGATGGGTAGGCATAGCTGCCCGTCTTCTGCCTGGCCTTCTCCTTTTCCCTCTCCTCCTCCTCCTTGCGCAGGCGCTCACGCTCCAGACGCTCTTTTCGCTCCTTTTCCAGTCGCTCAAGTCGCTCCTTACGATCCTGGGCTTCCTTCTCTTTGGCCTCCTTGGCTTTGCGGTCAGCCTCCACCCGAAGTCGCTCTTCCTCCCGCATGCGGACGAGTTCGCGCTCCCGCTCCTCGCGTTCGCGAGCCTCGCGCTCCCTGGCCTCGCGCTCGCGAATGGCACGGACGCGGGCTTCTCGCTCCTTGGCCTCGCGTTCTCGGGCTTCCCGCTCACGGGCCTCCTGCTCGGCCTTTTCCTTGAGCTCCTTCTCGAGCTTCTCGCGAACCTCGCGCTCGATGCGGGACCTCTCGCGAGCCTCCTGCTCCTTCTTTTCGCGCTCTTTGGCTTCCCTTGCCCGGGCCTCCATCTCCCGCGCGCCCCGTTCCTTGGCCTCTCGCTCACGGAGCTCGCGCAAGCGGCGAGCGGTTTCCTCCTTTCGCTTGAGCTCGGCTTCCTTGATCTTGCGCTCCTCTTCGCGGCGACGAGTCTCTTCTCTGGCCTTTTCCCATGCGCTCTTGGCATCGGCGCTCGGGGTGGGAGTCGGGCGGGGCGGAGGCGACTTTGGTGTCTCCTGAGGCGGAGGGGGGGCCGGTTTCGGCGGGGGCGCCTTCTCTCGTGGTTGAGGTGCGGGGGTCGGCGTCTCGGGTCGGGGACGAGATTGCTCGCGAGGCTTTTCAGGAGGCGGCTCCTGGTGGGCGCGAGGCTTTTCTTGAGGCTTCTCACGAGGCCGCTCCTTTTGTCGGGGAGGCTCCTTTTGTCGCGGAGGCTCCTTTTGTCGGGGCGGCTCCTCACGCCGGGGCTCCTCACGCTGTCGGGGCTCTTCGTGATGTCGGGGTTCCTCGCGGTATCGTGGCGGTTCCTCGGTTCGCGGAGTCTCGGGTTGTGGCTGATCTTGCCACGAGGATTGGGGTCTCTCCCTCTTGGGGGTCTCCGGTTGAGGGGGAGGCGGAGGGGGCGGGGGGTTGTTATGGGGCGGCGGGGCGTGGTTCGGGGGCGGTGCTCCGTTTGGGGGTGCCGTGTTGTAGTATGGGCCGGACTGACCGAAACCGCCTCCTGGTCGTTGAGAGCCTGGCCCTCGCGCCGATGCCTTTTCTGTCTGGGTCCGTCCTAGCGCCCAGGCTCCCACACCGACGGCCACCAAGAGGAGAACCCATCCCGCAGGTCCGAAGCCGCTAAAGTTCTGCCACCAATTTCGTATCGCCGGGGCCAGACTCTGGCCTAGAACGACGGTCGTGAGAGTGATGGCGACGCCGGCCATGAAGCTGTTCCAACTTGGCTGGAGCGAGGGCAGGTAGATGAAGCCACCGCCGGCCGAATGCTCCGGAATGACAAAGATGTCGAATTTGGTTCCGGGAGGGAAGCCATTGGGGCCGCCGGCCGTGGTCCGGGGATTGTCCCCGTGCGGCGGGGGAGGCGGTGGTGCGCCCATGCCGCAACGTGACCGACAGTACCGAGGGGTGAGTCGGCCTCGTCGCGACAGTCGCGAGAGGGTTCGTGTTTAGGGGTATGGGAGTCGGTCGATGGGATCTATGGGTATTTTGAAGGCATGGAGGCGTTCAAGTCACTTGGGGACTGGAGCAAGCTTGGTCAGAACTGGAACCACCATTGACGACGCCGACGCCAACACCGAGCTCATGCCGCGAAGGGAAGAATGCTCACCAGCAAGAGACAAAGGAGGCTCGAGGATTCGAGGGTTCGAGGTCGAGCGGGAGTCGGCAGACGGTGGCTGGGAGGAGGCTGATCTTGTGCCACTGTCCGTGTCTCGCTTTCGTCGCTGTTGATTTTCGCGATTTGGATTTGGTGGGTTGAAGATTCGGTATCCTTGAATTCTGCGACTTGTGCAATTTGGCACTGAGGAATTTTGGACCGTGAGGAAAGGTGGCAGCAACCCGACAGAAGGGGTGCGTGGCTGTTTTGGGAGAGAGGCAGAAGCGAGAAAAGAATTGGGGCACGCACGGCAACGTCTGTTTACTTTGACAGGGCTCTGGACTGGGGATGGGAGTGGGGAAGCGCACGGACACCCACCGTCACCCGGTACCAAAACGCGTCGCCTTCACTTGGGGACAGCTGCCAGACCACTGCCAAACCACTGGCCAGCACCTCGATCTCCAACTGCAAAAGCCCCAATGACCCCAATGGTTCCCGTCAGTCGTCGCATCTCCTCATGGGCCCGGGGCCGTTCGAACCAAAAGCCAGTCCAGGAGCGGCGATCAGCCTCATTGACATGACAACGGCCCATCCCCTTTTTCTCAAGGGGGGGTCCAAGGACCCGCTTCTCCGGTTCAAGGTTCCCCGCCGTCACAAGTGCCATGCCAGGTGCCAGAAAAAAGGAAGCAATTCATCAGTCATCTCAGTCACGAACCACACCATCTGGGCAACATGGCAACATGGGCAAGGGGCACTTCTTCAACGCCCCAGGACCCTGAAATCCGGCGCGGAGGGAGCCCCCGGGCGACGGCGACGGGTCGCATTGTTCAATGCTCTGGCGGCTTCGGCGGGAAGTCGTCCCAGCTTTTGGCCCACCACTCCTCTCCTCCCCGTCTTTTCCTCATCACCCGGCCTGATCATCACCACCATTTTGCTGGAGATGCACTCACCTGCACCACTTGCAGGCCACGCCCATCCTCAAACGCGTTGCCCCTCGAGATGCCCTCGTGCACCGCAAGCTGCATACAAACACCCCTCTTTCGCTGCTGATGACCGTCGAGGGGGGCACTCGCACCAAAAATCGGCGCATTCAAGTGTCCAATGCCACGAGATTGCACAATCTCCTCGTTGTGACAGGCTGCCTCCACAGCGAATCGCGGAGCCACATTCCCAGCCCCGGGGTCAGCCAACGAATTGTTCTCCCACACCCGCCTCTTTTTTCTTTTTCTCCTCGTCTCCTCCCATCCTCCCAACAATCCGACGGGCCGGCCTCAAATTGAGGACAGCTCCAACGTAACACGACGGTCGCATCGCCACTCCTACGGGAGAGGACTCGCCGTTGTCCTCGCTCTGCCGGCTTCGGGATGTCACACTGAACTTGTTCTGGAAATTGAACCGCCTTCGACTGGACATACACCAAGAAAAAAAATAAGAAGAGCGCTTCGCGAGATTCGCCCCCGTTGCCTAGCAACCACCACCTCCGCCCCCGAAACGGCCTGGCGTCGGCGGGTGACGTAGCGTCTCTCCAATCGACCTGCCAGCTCACAGCCGACCACGGCGGGAGTCGGACGCCTTCATGCAGCGCCCACGCGCTCGCTTCCGCGCAGCAGCCGTCGGCGGGGTCGTCCAATGCCACTTGCAGCGAGCGACCTGTCAGCGGCATCACCAGTCAACAGCCTGCCACCGTCCACTGTCCACCTACTGGTCGACTTTGGCTGATCGCATCCGCTTCCCCTCATCGCTCGTCAAATAACAGACCGTCGTTGACGGAAACGACAGCCTCCCTCACACCGCGCCTCCATGGCAACACGGTCGCGCCCAGCAGCCCGCGGCCATCCGTCGTCGTTGCAGGTCGTGACACGTCACGGCGGCCAGTGAATCGCCGTTGAGTTTTTTTTTTGTGATGCCGCCCGCCGCCCAGAAAGAGGGGGCGGGACGGGGCGAAGGGAAGGGTTGTGCCGCGCGTGCCCGCACTCTTCGTACATGTTTACCGGGTTGCAAGTGTAACTATCGCGAGGGCGGAAGAGGGGGGTGGTGGGTGGTGCGGGTAGAGGGGGGGGTCTGCAACGGGCGGCCGGCAGTTCCTCGTTCCTCTTTGCATATGTGTATCTGACGGGCCGAGAGAGACGGCGCAGCGATGGGGCGGATGGTGGCCGGGCGGGTGTTATGCCTTGAGCCACTTGATGACTTGTTGCTTTGAGGGTTTGATGCTTTGAGGACTTGATGTTTTAAGGTCTGCCTCTCGAGTTTGCCTCTCGACAAGTGTTGGTGCCGCCGTGGAAGCAGTGACACGGGTCAACCAAGACGGATGCCCTCTTAATGACATCTCGACTACTAAATCCTTTGCGGTCGTACTTTTGTTGCCTTGTCGGATATGCCCAAGTCTTGAACTGGGCCATTATTCCAACTCCAACTTCCAAAAGGCATTTTGTCCCAGAGTATGATCCAACTTCCCGTCGCTTGTGTCGGGATAGAATCGTCGTGTCCGGCTCCCACTTGACCCAGGAGACCGACCCGTCGACTCACCAGCAACGAGCTTGATGTCTTCGGGTCGTCGAGACACTCTCTTCCTCAGTCGGGATTTTGTTCCACTCTCATCATGGGCTGGAAGCAAGAAGTACACGAGCAGCCGGCGACTGAGATACCCCCGGGCCGCCACGGACAGCAAGACTTTGTCTCCAAGTCGCACTGAGAAAAGGGGAGAAACCCCCTCCTGTTTGCTGTACGTACGGACTGGAAGGCCATCTCATCTACAAGCACGATATGTTCTCAGGCCCCCATGTGACTGAACAGGCATACTCTCTCCGACATTGGTAGCCTCGCCGTTGTCAACCCCCCTCGACGTCCGCAGTTGCAGTCTGTTTGTAATCAATCTCGATATATTCTCGTCTCGCTATGCTAGGTATATTAGACTCCCCGAAAACGCACACCCATGCTCCTGTATAATAAATGGCATGCCGTATCGTACTCCCACACTCGTCTTCGTACACAATCCACCCTCAGCTCGCCGGCCCATGAATAAAAAACAGCCCCAACTCCACCACAAACTCCAGCACGGCCGCCGCCCGCCCGAGCACCCACCTTACCACCACCACCCCTTTCACCCCGGCCAACACGCTCCTCACCATGAGCTCCAAAACCGCATCCACCACCCCCCTCCTCTCCTGCTCGTCGCCGCCTGTCCCCCTCCCCCCAACCTCTCCTCCCTCATCATCGCTCCCCTCAGACGACGACCTCCCCCCCCGTCACCTCAGCCCATCCGCCCTCTTCTTCGCCACCTGCACCTTCCTCCCCAACCCATCCACATCCCCCTCCATCCGCCCCAACATATCCACCTGCCTCTCCACCTCATCATAAATCGCCAACCCCATCTCCCGCTGCCGCCTAATCACCCTCGCCAGCGCCTCGACATCCTCATCCTGCTCCCGCATCTGCTCCCTCTGCAGCTCCAACACCCCCTCGTTATCCCGCTCCCTCGTCCTCTCCGTCTCCGGCAGCGGCGCCCCCAGCACCCGCCCCCGCGCCGGCCCCGTCCCCACCAGCGCCGACCGCTCCGCCGCCACCGCCTGCGGCGCGTGCATCCCGCCCCCCGCGGAGCTCACGCGGTCTAGCCCGTCCCGCTCCGCCCGCGCCGCCGCCACTAGGTCTCGTCGCCTGCGAAGCTCTCCTTCCCCGAGCCGGTGCCCGTCCCCGAGCGCGCGTAATCCGTCGGACAGCGCCGCGATCAAACCCCCCGCCTTGACGAGCGCGCGCTTCGCGGTACTAGACGCGTCAAGCGCGCGCGCGCTCGAGTCGGCCGCGTCGCGGCGCCCGAGGGCGACACGCGCCTCGTGCAGGTGCGCCTTCATCTCGCGGAACAGATCAAGCCATATCCCAGGGTCGGACGCGGCTGCAAGCGACGGGTTCTGCGGGATGGCGGGGACGCGGGCATCCACGGACACGCCGGACGGGGTGGCGCCGGCGGGGAGGTTGAGGAAGGCGCGCCAGGCGGGGGTGTCGCGCCAGCGACGGTCGGGGGGCTCGGCGACGGCGCGGAGGTAGGACTCGAGGGCGCGGCGGCGGGATTCGGTGAGGGCCGGGGAGGAGATGGTGGAGGCGAACCAGGTTTTCGGGGGGAGCGGGGCGGGGGGCGGGGCGCCGACGAGGGAGGTGAGGGTGGCGTGGAGGGCGAGGAAGTCGCTGTAGCGCTTTTGGACGACGAAGGAGCGCAGGGGGAGGCGGAGGGTGATGTTGTAGAGAGTGTAGGGCTTGGAGCCGTCGGTGGGGGAGGAGAGGGAGGTGGTGGGGATGGAGATTTCTATTGGGGGGGCCATTGTTGAGGTTGTTGGGTTGGTTGCCCGTTGGTGTAGAGAGAGAAGAGGTTCGGGGAGCGCGTCGTGGTGGTTGATGGCGAGGTGAGGTGGGCGGTATGTACGATTACGTAGCCGGGTGTTACAGGCACCCTGAGGGCTGGGCGGTCTCGTGACGACGCCCCAGGCTTCGTTCGGGTGGGGAAAGACTTGCGACGATGGTCGGGCTGGAAACGCCGACAAAGAACCGTCGGGCGGACGAGACAGGGAGATTTCGAAAGTGGCTTGCGCGGGCGGTTTGTTTATAGTGGAGGAGAGTGTCGTCAAGATGCAGTGGATCGTGAACATGTGGAGAGGAACTGGAAGGAAAGATGGAAAAGAGACGAGTCAGGCTGGAGCTTTGGTTCAGGTCAGCTTCAGGCCTGATGACGGATGGCACACGGATGCGATTGGCACCAAGCTGGCGTGACAGCTGGTCGCCACTGTACTCAATGGCGCTAAACCCCAATCGAGAGCGCCCCCAGCCGCTGACGAGGCGCTCCGCCATCGACATCCCCTGAGATGGTTGACTTGGACCCAGAGTTTGTGTGTAGTTCTGATGCCTAAACCTCGTCATCTAGCAAATAGCGGACAGAGTAGGCATTTTCTGGAATTGATGGAGACGTTCTGAAATAAGCATGCCTAAAATAGGCAGTCAAGTTCTCCCCCAACCGGTGAGTGACCCAAGACAGCGATGAATGGCAACCAACCACTCAGACAATTTGAGAATGACAATACAATTACGGCAAGGCCTGGCTCGAGATCATTCTCGTCTATCATCGTCCCTGTAGAATACGGGCTGATCGTATCCGAGGCCTATGCTAAATAGACCGTCCCTTTTCGATAGAGCTGCACTCGCGCAAGCCCCGGTATAGACGACAACTTCCCCACGGAGCTGCCCACTCCCCTCCCAGCCTCTCTCAGGCCATTACCACATCGCCCCCAGCCATGACCCCGTTCGTCCTTCTCCGGCCAGTATATGTGCGATCGACCGTCATTTCTCATACCCTCCAAGACAGCGCGGTGCAGACGTCCTTTTCATTCCGTGACAGTTCCCGACGGCGGCCTCAGAATGTCTCCTGGTCATCGACCTGCTCGCCCTCGGGAATCTCAAACCCCTCCTCGGTCGAGTAGAGGATCGTCTGGATCTGCTTGATCAGGCCATCCTCCTGCTTCTCGAGCTCGGGGTCCTCGTCCACCGCCTGCTGCACGAGCAGCTCAATGTCGCGGAGCTTGCTAAAGTAAAAGTCGCGCTCCCGCTCGAGTCCGACAACCGTCTCCTTGAGAGTGGCATTCTCCTGGGTCAGAGCGGCGTTAGCAGCTCCGCCACCCACTGCCTTGGCGCCGACGCGGGGACCCGTCGTGGGGGTGACGCCGCCGGGACGTCTTGCGCCGGCAGCGGCGGCCGCCGGCGCGCGGGCTGCCGCGCCACCACCACCGCCGGCGGGCAGAGCGCCGCCCTTCCGCCTGCCGACGGCGTCGTAGTCTCCGCCGGGGTAGTACTGGTCCCAGAACTTCTTTGTCCACTGCAGAAAGTCGAGGTTGTCTTGCATCTTGCACTTGACGAGCGACTCAACAGGAATCATCTTGTCGATGCGATGCTTGGTAAACGTGTCTGGACGGGGTGGTGTCAGTAGGAGTTCGGCCGACGGGGGGGGGGGGGGGAGGGAGGTGGAGGCGGCAACTCACTCTGAAGGACCTTGAAGTTCTGAATGTAGGCGTACTCGCTATTCACGTTGAACTTGACGCGGGACATGGGGACGTCGAGGAAGATGCTGTCGTAGACCTGGCAGAGGGCAGCGCTGGAAGAGGGGGGGAAGCCGTCAGTGTTGGCAGCTCGAGTTGCGACGTGGTATGGAGGACTCACCCTGTCCCGCACTGCTCGACCTTTGTGACGTTGAGTTGGAGGAGGCTGTTGAGCCATTGCACGAGTTCTTGTCTGCAAGGGGGGTGCGAGTTAGCTCTCTGTCTGTGGTGGTCGGTGTCTGCGATGCTCGGGGAGTGGGCGCGAGGACGAGGAGAGAGAGAGACTGACCGTGATTCTCCCATCTTGACGGCTGACGGGGGGTTGTTGTTGCGGTAAACAATGTCGAGGCCCTCGTCGAAACGATGGGGATGGTGTCCGGGTGGGAGCGGTCGCGTGGGTGTGGACGTATTTGGCTGACTGCGCGCAGGCGGGCAGAGTGTCGCGATAATATGGAGGGCAGAAAATGGGTTGTTGATGTTCGTCAGTCTTTCCTGGCGAGCCTGGGGCAAAACGAAGGCAATCAAAACCTCAACCCAAAAATCAAACCGTCGGCCAATCAACCCGTGGTGGGGGTTCTGGGTGCGGGGGATGGAGAGCACGCCGTGGACGCTGAGATGCGATCCTGGCCCGTGCTTGCTCTGCTTGGCAGCACGTGACTGCGCTCCCCCTGTTCGTGTTGGCTCATTGCTCTCGAAGCAGCTCTTGACAAACACACGACCGTCCCTCTGCACTTGCCTGCTGGACCCGAGAAGGAATTTTCGATTACAAACGGGAGCCGAGTGCTCGAGAAAAGACGACAAACGACATGAAAATTCCATCAGCTGAGCTTGATCACCACCCAACTGCCATCTTTCCCCTCCTCTCCACTATGGGAGGAGACGTTGGTCATGCCAGTCCTGGCCGCTTGAACTTCTTCCCCTCATCGTTGAGATGGCCTCAAGGAGTCGTCGATCCATGCTGTTTTGTCTCCCTGGCCGTATCGTGGCCCTTTCTTACCACCCACCAGCGAAATGTTCCCTCTAGATGACAAATCGGGTTTGTACCGAGCTGCCGACGACAATCGCATTGCGCCGCCTCCGACAAGGTCTTCCATTCCAAGCTTTGGACGTCACACCTTCTTGGCATCCTGCCTGGGCACGCAATCCCGGAGAGATGAAGCCCACGATGACAAGACCACTGAAGCACCAGCTTCCATCGAAAGCCGACACCCGTCTCGAGATGGAAGATGGGACATGAATTTCCATCGCCAGCCCGACCTTTCGTGATGCCAGCGGAGGGGCACGACGGATGCTGGTCAACGCTCCACCCGACATCTCCACCCGATTGCCATGGCCAGTCTCCAGTCCACCCAAGGCTGGGCAATCCACAACCGGGACACAACCTGCTGCTGACGGAATCCCGCGAAAACTCCAGCAACTCCGCAACGGCAAGCCGGAGCGGGTACGGGGCAAGATCCAGCTTCTTTATCGCAAGCCTCCTTGGTCTTGTCGAGTCCGATTGCGGCTTCATCCGGTCTGCCCGTTGGCCATCTTTGTCATGTGCTCTGACGTAGTTCCCCCCCTTCCCCCCCAAAGAAATGTGTTTCCAAGGGCTCTCCGCCCTCCCCATTTACGGCGTACTTGGAAATCGTGATCTGGAAAAATAGAGTTGATCAGCACAGCTCTTCCATCTTCCCAAGACCCTGCAGCATCGCTTCAGCCCATATCTGTCAACGACTCCACCAACTTGTCGCCGCCCTCCTTCACCATCCACTGTCTTTCATCCCTCTCCCGCACTCCCACACATCCCCAATCGACCCGCCATTCCACACACGACACAATGGGCTCCCTTCCTCACTCCTACGATCTCACCAAGATATGGTCGACCCTCCTCACCAACCGGGGCTACTTTGGAGGCGCCCTGGTTCTGAACCACACCCTCCGCAGGACGGGGTCCCGGTACCAGCTCAAAATCATGGTCACCCGGGAGGTCGAGGCCGACACCGAGTTCATGGAGGCCTTTGAGGCTGCTGGCATCCCTACCATCGTCGTCGACAAGATCGAGCCCGCCCCGAGGGATGGCAAGGTCAACAAGGGCACCTGGGAGAAGCTTGCCCCGTGGGGCATGACCGAGTACGAGGTGAGTCCGAGCCGGGTCCGAGCCGACGATGTGAAGGCTGCGGGCGTTCCCCCTAACACGCGGTTAGCGAATCGTCTTACTCGACAGCGACCAAGTCATCTTGCACAACATTGACGAGATGATGACCATGGACATTGGCCAAGGCGGCATCGCCGCCGCCCATGCCTGCACCTGCAACCCGAAGAAGCTGCCGCACTACAGCAAGGACTGGTGAGACCGAACACCCCCTCCCCACTGCCCATTGCTGACCCCCACCAGGGTCCCCGAGAACTGCGCCTTCACAGCCGCCAACAAGCGCACCGGCGAGCCGGCGGCCATTACCGAGGACTGTCCCGCCAACCACCACCTCCTCAACAGCGGCACCGTGATCCTGGAGCCGTCCAAGGCGCAGTACGACGCCCTGATCCACGCCATGAACACGCACCCGGACGTGCCCAACATGCTCTTCTTTGACCAGGACCTGCTGGCCATCGTGTACCGCGGCAAGTGGAAGCCGCTACCGTACACGTACAACGCGCTCAAGCCCATGCGCGAGTGCCACGCCGATCTGTGGCGGGACGAGGACGTCAAGGTGCTGCACTACATCCTGGCGAAGCCGTGGAAGAGCAGGACGTATGGGGACGATGTGGTCGAGTCGACGCATCGGTTGTGGTGGGAGTTTTATGCCGAGGTGGAGAGGGAGTGGACGGAGACGTGTGATGAAGAGAAGAAGAGGCTGTGGAGGAGTGTGGTGGTGCCTGTGGTGGCGCAGAAGTGAAGGGGCGGAAGGGGGGTGTCGTGGTTCGTAGAGGGACACAGAGCAGAGGATTGAAGCGGCGTTGATGTCGACATGGTCGGATGTATGGAAATGTAATGGCTAACTTGAGATGAATGGCCTGGGAGATGCCATATGTCGTTGAATTAAACTAGGCACCCAGGGGGCACGGAAGATGTTGGGTCCGTATAGGCCTTTGACGGGCAATTTGGTGGGTGGTTGGTCGTACAAACCGCGGGCATCATCATGAATCATCCCGAGCTGTCGCCGCCAACCACAACCAGTTGGGCATATGAGATCAGAGTGTCCCGTCTCCTTTTTGGAGCAACTTGTTGTGTGGTGGCAGGAGCAAGGGAAGCTCGACCACATCTTTTTCTGCCACAGGGCGGTCGCCCGAACAGAAACCTGCCAGAAACAACAGACTTCCGCCTCCCTTTGGGCCAGAGCAACACCACCAGCATCGCAATGTTCCCAATTTTCATTCGCGTCTCCCCCGAGATGGTCCAAAACGCAAAGCGCGCTCGCCGTCGTGTTCCGGGCTCGTCGCCGAGATGTGAAGGGATTTACAGGGGGTCATTTGGATGCAACCCCCTGAAGTCTCACCCCGCCTAATCAATCGCCCAACGGTTGCCTGCACTGCCTGACCGCCCAGGCGGTTGGTTCCAGGCTCCCGGCTCAATTGACCCTCTTTTCACATCTTGGAGGCGCCGTTGGACCCAACGACGGTCATGATGGAGCCCACTCGCTGGCGGGTTAAAGTCGCGGCCCGGCACCTCTGCTTGCGCCATCGTGAACCTCTCCAACGACGACGCTTCTTCTCGGCCACGCCCAATCTGAACATCGCCGTCACCGCTCGAAGCATGGCGACAGACCAAAACGGCCGGTCGGTCCCGGCTCGCGACCTGAAGCTCATGGTCCCAGACGTGGCCCTGCCCATATCGACGCTGGGCATGTTCATCAGCTTTCTCTCGAGCCACCGCCTCTCCAATGGCCGACTTTCGACCCTGCCCGCCCTGCCGCCCGACGACATGGACAGGTTCATGAAGCCATACAACGACTGGGCACCGCCCCCTTTCAACGACCACAGGATCTCCCGCGACTCGGCTGTCTTCCGGCTTTCCATGTGCTTTGGCGACATGGACCGCCTTCACAATATCGACACCCTGCTGTCCATCGTCTCAAACGGGCCCTTCCAGGCTCTCCATCCGGAAATGATTACTCCCGACCTCCACCAAACCAAGCAGCACCAGTGGCTCGGCCTGCCGCCTCTCTCCAACCGCCGCTGGGCCCAGAAGAAGCTTGACGCCCCCGAGAACCTCGAGCGTGCCCTCGACCACATCATGGCGGGCTCCCTGATCTACTTCAACCTGCCCAGCACCACCCGCAACATGCGCCGCGGCTACGCCAAAGCCCTCGAGGTCCTCACCAAGTTCGACACCGCCCTCGCCGCCCACCATGCCTCCATCTCGGCGCCCCCTCCCACCGTCCGTCTGGCCGACCTTTGGTCTGACTTCTTCCTCACCCACCTCGTCTCCATCGGCAACCGCGCCCACGCTTGGGCCTCCTCCCGCCTCTCCGCCATCGCCGACAACATCATCGCCCGCCTCGAAGCCGCCCCAACCACCCCCTCCGCCGCCCGCGTCAGCCCCGAACAGGACGCCATTATCACACAACATGAGCACCTCGCCGAGGTCATCGCTTACATAGACGCCACCACCCTCATCCCCCTCACCGGTTTCACCACCTCTCTCCCCCACTGGCCCGCCCCGCCCATCGTCCACTGGCCCGCCTACACCGGCAGCACCCCCCTCACCCCCGGCAGCTTCCCCGCCGATCTCGAGACCCGCGCCGCCGTCTACCACAAGCGTCTCGCCTTTCTCGTCCGCCAGTATCTCACCGCCTCCAACGCCGTCAATCCCCCTATCCGAGGGCCGGGTGCATGGGCCCCCGCAGCCGTCGTCTTGCCGCCGCGCCTCACGTGCGAGGCGTATGCTCAAGGACAGAGAGAACTGCGCGGCGAAGTCGCCGCTGCGGAGACCGAGGAGCCGATGTGGATTGCGGCGCTGAAGGAACTGCTGCAGCGACACTCGTCGTGGGGATTTGTAGGGTACCGTCTCTACCACGACGGAATCTCGGACGCAGAATGGACGTCGTTTGTGGAGCGCTTTGAGCAGGACGTGATGCTTTCTCTGTCCGCTGCAGGGGTGGATGAGGAGGTCAGGGCGCGCGCCAAGGTGCGGTGGATTGACGGGTGGGAGTGCGGGATCGCGGAGGGGGATGTTGACGCCGCGAGGCAGCATTATGAGACGGTAGCCACAGAGGAAGGTCAGAACGAGGGGATGGCGCTGACTCCCAGCGCATTTTTGGCCCCGGAAAAGGACGACGTCGAGGCATATCTCCGCAGTGCCGTAGAAGATGGATGGACACAGGAGTGGCTGGACGCGGCGGACACGGCGCCCTTCGTGACGCTGGTCGACGCGAAGAAGCCGTTTGTGCGAGCGGGGCAGGCGGAAGGGGAGGAGACGGGGCCGCGGTTTGAGGGAAAGGTGAGGGTCGTGGGGTCGGTGCTGCTGGATACCGTGTGGCCGAGCCTGCCGGATGTGAATGTGGAGGAGTTGTGGAAGATGGCGTCGTTGCATCCGATGTGGGTGTATGTCGGGGGGGTGACGCCGAGGGAGGTGGAGAATTTTGGAAAGTTTAGGGAGGTGGTGATGGGGATGGTGATGGAGGTGGCGGGGGAGTGGGAGAGGAGTGGGAAGCTCAGGAAGGACGAGGGGGAGGAGTGAGTGTGAAGGGGGATGGGCCTGCTCCGGTCTGGATGATTGCAATCGCTTTTCGTTGAGGGTTTCAATTTCTTCAAACATCGAGTCTTTGTCCCATACTATCTTGGCAATTTATAGGGTGCACTACTATGCTTTTGATAGTGGTGTACCGCTTACCACCCCTCCGGTGTTATTCAAGGTACCTAGGTAGGTACACCTATTGATGCTTGGGCAGACCCTCCCAAAGGTAAAATGATTTCCAGCCTTGCGCCTTGTAGACTACTAGCACTCAACCCTATAATTTTTACCCTCTCTTCTTCCTTCCAACTTCAAGCTTGCTCGCCGACTCTGGAGTATGCCTCGGCAAACACCTCGAATTCAAGTCCGAGCAACTCGAATCCCTCAGAGACCATCCACCCCAAGCCCGTACAACCTCTCGGCCTAAATCCGACTTCCCTCGCTCCTGGCCACATCCTCCAGCACCCGCTCCAGATCCTCCTCGGCATCAAACAAACAGCCCGCTCAACCCCGCCGCCTCCGGCATCGCAACACACGTATCCGCCACCAACCTCGCCACCACCCTTGCCTCCGTCCCCCGAATCCCCTCCACCATTTTCCTACCGCCCTCCCGCCCCGAATCCCCCTCGCCCTCCATAGCCCTCCAACCCCGTCGCCGCCACATCCCCCGGCTGCTGCACCACAAACGTCCGCGCCCCGCGCGCGCCCCGCAATCTCGTGCCAGCTCCAAGCACTCGTGAAACCGCAGCACCGCGTGCCGTCTTGGCCGCGCCGTAGGCCGGTCATGCACGGCATCCCAACATAGGTAGGTGCGCACGACACGCCGGCGTTGCTGACGGGGATGTCGATGGGCGCGCCCGCGAGGAGGGCGCGGGCGCGGGCGCGGGCGACGGCGGCGGGGAGGGTGGAGGGGAGGAGGAGGTCGGCGGGGAGGAGGAGATCGGCAGGGAGGGGAAGGCGCGGCCGAGGGAGAGGAGCGTGGCGTTAAGGGAGGCGGCGACGAGGTCGAGGGCGATGGAGAGGGGCCGATGTCGCGGCTCGTGCCGGTGACGAGGGCGGATTGGCCGGTGAGGTGGTGGGTGAAGCGGGAGGGGTGGATGAAGGGGTAGGTGTCTGTGTATGGCATGGTAGGCTCACGGTTGAGTTGGGAGGCGAGTCGTATGCTGGCCAAGACAGGAATATGACGAGTGGGGAGTGCCCGTGGAGGACTTGGTTGTCTGGGGGGTTTCTTCGCGGCATTTACAGTCCCAATTGGCGGGACGACTGGCACATCTTGTTGTGAAATCACCCTTTAATTCAACGCGAAACCCCTGTGCTATGGTTCTACAAACCGCTTAATACCTAAGGCCGTGAAGCACTGGATGCTGATGTACTAGCAAAAATCAGGCAAGCTGGAGGCCTTTTAGCTTTCCCATCGAGGCTCGACCCGCCTCAGTGTTGACCAGGTGGTCAAACAACACAAACTCATTCAACCCCGGTTGCAGCTCGTCCCGCAGCACCATCAGTTCTGGGGCGTGTGCCGTGAGAAGGGCATCCCTCTCACCCCTCCCCTGCTCCAGGAAGGACGACCCCCGATTCCCATCGCTAGAGCCGAGCAAAATCAAGGCAAACAAATATCTCGCGCGAATTGCACACTCTTCTGGCCGCTGACTCGACGCATCGTCGTCGGTCAGTCACTCGAGAACCGACTCCCTGTGCCTCACTGCTAGCGGTAGCTCTCAAAGACTAAAAACGACCTTGGAAACTGTCCTCGGCGAGAAGGTCCAGAACAATGAGCGGTGTATGGAGAAGTAATTTCCATCTGGCGGCGATGTAAAATCTTCGGGTTCGTGGTATTCGACCAGGTTTCTGCTCTGCAGATTCTTTCTTACCTCGGGACTATGATTTCTCCAAGGTTAGAGGTGTGAACATTAAACGTAAAGGAGCAGCTAGGTACCTGACATAGGATAAGGGAGTATTATCTCTAATTGTAGCAGACGTGAGAAACATAATTTCGGCTTCGCCTGGACCGCTTGTGATCATCCGCTCTGGAATGAAATCAGGATCCATCATAGCCATGATACCAATAACCTTCACCGTATTGTCGTGGAAGGCATCGAGAGCCAGCCGGAAGACTGCCCTGATTGGCCTGTCATAGTGAAATATGTCGGATCCGCTTGGCTCGTGGGTGAAGATGTCGCCAGATTATAGCCCGCGCCGCTGCAACGTAGCGTGGGCTGCCTCGAGAGACAGGGAGGCACCGGATATAAAACTGGCAAGGGCAACAAGTACTAGAGGCAACCCCCCCAGGTATAGGGATATAGCCTCCGCGTTGGCAAACATGTTTAGCTCTTTCTCTTCGGAACGGGAGGGTAGATGCGACAGGAGCAGACGCCCGCCAGTGCTTGCGTCAAGGGACCCGAGATGTACTATCGCATTCCAACGTATAGGCAAGCCGTCCTCTAGGCCTGTCAGCTGCGAGATCAAAATGACAGCGCCGTGGTTGCAAGAGGGCCAGGTGCGTCTTTCCCACACCGCCGATGCCGTGGATCAGATACGAGTGCAGCTGCTCCTGGTTGTCCGCGACAAGCCGATTGCACATGTCCGTTGCCACCGCTTCCCTGCCGCAGAACCTAGGGTTCCTGCTTACGCGGTTCATTCGAAACGAGGACGGGGCTGTTCTTGCCGTGGGGACGGTGAGGGCCGCGAGCGACTGCTCCATGGCCTCCCAATGGCGATATTCCGCCATTCCGTGGGCAAGCTTCGTCTCTGCATCGAAATCCACCGACATTAGGTAGGGAGGTAGCATAGCTTACCCAAGGGGTTCCGTTGACAGAACTTGACGTAGTTGATGCATAAGGTAACATAGTTGTCGTAGATGTCTTTCAATAAAAGTTGCAGGCGCGGTGACGAAGGGTAGTGCAACATATACTCTTCTAAACGCGGCATTGCAACGGTCATGGAGGTCAGGGACTTAGCTATCATGCCGACAAGCCCAATGAATCGCACAGAGCATCCAAACGCGAAAAAGAAAGCACCTACGATCGGTTAGTGTCGTTCTTTGGAAAGATATAAACTGTCTTCTAAAGAAACGACGTCGCTTTCTTCAGCGCATATTCGTGACAGAGCCTTTCGAGTACCTGTTATGCCGTTTCCGTATCGTGGATGTTAATGTATTTGTCGGCCTTGGCCTGCACTAGGTCGTCTTTTCTCTTAGCCAGCGTCTCGGCCTAGATAACCTTCTGGGGATTAGCTGACTCGTAGTGTAGCATACTAATCTTAGTGGCGATGTGACGGCTGGCCGAACAATGGATACACAACCCCACTGCACCAGCTTCCAAAAGGATTGCCAGAATTCCAAGTCGATGACTGTCACGGGCTTCGCCGTGACATCCTCTCCTTAAGCATACCTGCGGTGGTGGTGTTTCGACATCACATCGTCCTTCCTTTTGGTTGTGTTACGTAGTGGTCAGGCATGCCCACTGCCGTAACAATGACTGAAGTTCTGGGTTGCGTATATAAAATGTTCACTGGTCTGAGGCGATTAGGCCGTGACATTGAGCGGAGAAATAAGGAGGCTGGGCTTTTCTTGCTAGAGTGGACGAGATTTCATCTGATACTAGTCCACGTCCCTGCCTAAGTACCTAATCACGCAACGGGAAACACCGGAAAATGGGAAGAAATTTACTCTAGAAGAACATAAAGTCCATTCCATACTAGGTACCTAGTAAAACAAACGCTACGGGCCAAAAAACAACACCCTGACTTCAATGCTCTCCCGCGGGGCAGCACCGGCTTGGTTATCCGGGATGGAAAACGCGGCATGGGGGCAGTATTGGACTGATTCGACGAGGGGTCTCCACGGGCTTTAGGCTAGACACGAGACAGGTTCATGTTGTCAGCCACTAGGTCTCGGGCTGTCAATCAACCGGGGCGGGACGACGGAGCGCGTACTTGATGACCCTCACTCTTCCCTTAAGAAGATCAGATGCTCTATCGCCCATGTGGTGCAGGACCCTGTTGATGGCCCCCTGCGGAATCTGGTCTGATATGTAGCAGCCTGAGTGCCAGCATTGGAAAAGGTCTCCAGCTTGAACTCATCTTACCGACGTGGACCAGCTTGAGGGGCGTCAGTCGCAGCGTCGCGTCAGTCAGATCAACCGTCATCCCGATATCCAATTCCGTCTGGACGGGGCTGTTAGATCTCAGCTGTCCACTTATTTTATCGTCAGCAACCATCAAATACCAGCCTCGGACATACTGAACCCGCGCCAGGCAATGGCTCACCCGCCAGTCAAAGAACAGGGTTTCAATCCCGTCGCCAAACTCGTTCACGAGCACCCGCTGCATAGCAGGCAGGTACCGGCCCTGTACCAGGCCCTCGGCATCATCACCGACGAGCGGCAGCTGGACTCCCAGCGGCCAGCTGCTCTTGCGCACAGCGAACCCATGCCGGTCGAGGCTGAACTCGGCCTCACGACCACGCATGTCTGCCACGACTTCGTCGGGTCCCGCCTCCACGTTAAAGTTGGTCTCGGGAAAGTCGACATGCCCTGCTGGCTTGTCCATCAGCAGCACGTAGGGCTTGACATGGGCAAATTTGGGTTCCCACTTGAAGTAGTTGAAGCGGGTCAGGCGGTTGACGGCCGCCATGCTGGGCAGACTAAATACCTAGGTGGGATTGACCCAAGTCCGAGACGACGGAGGGCTCGGATGGAATGAGGGAGAATGGGTGGCCACTGGAATCATTGACTACCTAGGTTGGGAATCATGACGAGTTTATCTCATACTAGTAGGAGAGGGGGGTTCGGTGGTATGATTGCTGCCACTTGAGATGCAATGGATTTTTACCTCACTAACTACCTATTGTGAAACGAGCGGGTCGGAACAAGTCCGTGACATGCACGAGTTTCGCCCGAATATTGATTGCATGTTTGTCCAGTCCACTGTCGTGACGGAGCGTACAGAGAACACGACTTACCGTTGCGCCATGTGCGAAGGACCCATCAATTCGTAATTCCATCGCCAAAGTCCACCGTATAAAGCTAGCTTCTAATCGCCTATTAAACACCCAGGTTCGCTCTCCTTAGCACAGCCTTTTCACCAAGTTCTCTTAGTCGTCGTTCCCACCTACTCTGACTATCACACCTTAACACATTCGTCGGCAACAAAACCCGGAACCCCATTTGCGAGTTATGAGCAAGCCCAATGAACCAAGTTCAGTAGGAAAGCTCGCAGGTCCCTAGGATGGCGACACTTCCAATAACTCCAGCATCGGAATGTCCCCCCACGGCGCCGACCGGTCGTCTGTACCTCGGAGCCGGGTCGAAGATGGGCGGGAGCAACCATGGAAAGCGCTGCTTGCCGACTCGGCTTTCGACTCGGACTAGGTATATGTGCGATGGCTAACAAGCGCGTCTACTGTGGCATTGGATGCAGTCCTCACTTGGCTGCTGGAAGGGACGAACATCACTGGACCTGGAAGAAGGACCCACCCCATCAGCGGGATGTAAACAAAGAAAAAAAAGGGGGAATGACTTTGTTCTCTACCAGCAGAGCTATTCCATTGTTTGGGAAATGAGTCGGGCTCAACTTCTATGTTTTGAAGTTCTCTTGCTCTTGCCGCCGGTTGTGGTAGAAAATTCACGGGGAAACTGCCCATGCATGATGAAGTCGCGAAAGACGGTCGACAAGGCTCGGAGGCTGTGTCGTGCAGATGCCAAGCCGTAGGATCGCAAGAGAAAACAAGCTCCTGCTCCGCCCACTTGGCTTCATCGTGATAGGGAGGCGGCAACAGGGGTCACTCTCTGCCGCCATAAAAATAGGCGGCAAGATTCCCGTCTGGCCCTTCCCCCCCACCGCGGTCCGCGACGTGAACCGGACGGGCGGTCCTTGGGCATTGCATCTCTCAACTCCCTCCATTCACCCTCTCGTTTCAACCGTCCGCCCATCGCAATTGAACCCGGCGTCGCACACGACTTGCGCGATGAGGAGTCGACCGACGACGCCGTCGCCCAGGCTGGCGCTCGGGGCGCTGGCCTGTCTCGCAGCCCTCGTCCAACTCGCGGGCGCCGACGCAACCTACAAGTTCGTGACGGAACCCACCCCAACAAACTTCCAGGGCTTCTTCCCCGACGGCCCCAAGACGGAGCGCATCAATTGCGCCTCGACCGAGAGCTTCAGCACCTGGTCCAAATGGGCTGCCTGCTGCAAGACCAACGAGGCCTGCGGCTTCATCAGCCGGTGCAGCGCCGGCGTCGTCACCGAGCCCAACGGCAAGACGGGGAAATGGTGCGTCCCCTCTCCCCCCCCCCCCCCTCTTTCCCCCATCACCAGCTGACATGACCCCCCACCAGCCCAACAAGCCTCGCAAACTGCTACACCATGACCATCTTCGCCTCGTACCCCTACGCCAGCCAGTCCTGGCTTCAAATGGGCTGCGCCCGCGACTTCAGCGCGTCCAAAGTCTATCGAGAAATCGTCCCCACCGCGCCCCCGACCTCCTCGTCGTCCACCTCCTCGTCGTCCACCTCGTCGTCCACCTCCACCTCCCGCCCCGCCACCACCGGCGCCACCGCCACCACCCCCCCAGGTCCCACCAGCAGCACCCCCGCGCCGCCGCCCGCCGCCGCCACCACCTCCCAAGCCTGGATCGCTGGCGCCGTCATCGGCGTCGTCGTGGCCGTCGGCGCCTTGGCGTTCCTCGCCTTTTGGTTCGGCCGTCGGCGCGGGCGCAAGACAAGCGGCGTCGTCGCCGTCGGTCCCTCGGCGAGCACGCTGGCCGTCATGGCGCCAGGAAAGTCATACGCGCCGTCGTCGTTGGAGCCGGATCGCGGGTCGTACGTCGAGGTGCCCGGGGCGGCGGGTGGGGGGTATCCGATGCAGCCGCAGCAGCAGGGGTATTACGGGGGGCATACATCGCCGCCGCCGGGGCAATATCCCGGGGGATATGCGGCGGGAGGGAGTCCGGGGTACTATCAACAGGGGGGAGTGTATGATCAGGGCGGGCAGGGTGGGGCGAGGGGTATTATCAGCCGCCGCCGGGGGTGGAGGAGTTGCCGGCGAGGACGCCGGTGGGCAAGTTTGAGCCTTGGAAGAGGAGTGAGTTGGATGGGTGATGATGGGGGGGGGGGGGGCTGTATATTGGCTTTGGGATGATAGCCGGCGTTTGGAGATACCATGGGTTGGAGTTGTTTTGGATAGCATTTGATGTTGAATGGATGGATTTTGGAGGCGTGTCGTCCAGTTTCTGTGTGGAATTGAGGGAACACAAACTCGGGACATTGCAGGCGGCTGGACTTGCCGAGGTGCAACGCTGCCTGGTGTCATCTGAAAGTTCCGTGAAAAAATGAAACGATGAGGAGTGGAAAGTGATGAGTGGATGAAGTCCTAGGAGCTTGTAGACAGGTGACATTGGAGCAGCAAAGGTCAAAATGGCAAAAACAAACGCATTTGCCCACTATCAGAATCGAACTGATGACCTTGTCATTACTAGTGACACGCTCTACCACTGAGCCAAGCGGGCCTATTGATTGTTATTGGCAGGCCAATTCAATCTCTAGAAGAGCTGTGCTACTAGTTTGCATCACTTGTGAGGAGCACCTTCCGATTGTGTTTGGTCGACTTTTGTCTCCTTCCTCCTTCCTCCTTCCACTTTTCTCTTTTTTTATCTAACACAACAAATTTCTGGGAAGGGCACAGCAATCCATCCCACCAAATCAGACGCCCTCCTTTGGGAATCCTTCCGTCTCCTTCAATTTCTCCACCTCTCTCTTCGCCTTCCGCCTCTCCTGGTCCTCAGTCACTCTCCGCCAAAACAAATTGGCATCCCGAGCCTGTCGCACTCTTTCGAGCTCTTCTTTCATCTCATGCACTTTTAGAACCCGCCTCTTGTCCAACCTTCGATAGTCACGTATTCCCTGGAATATCCCCGGCTCATACATCGCCATTCTCGTGGCAATCCACTTTGCCGGCACGCTCCAGCAGTACAAGACCAGTGCCAGCGAGCCCTTGTCGAAGGCAAGGAGAAGAGCAACGACAATGACGATGGCAGACAACCCGACTGCTTGCAGGTCAGCGCAACACCACACCAAGACCGCCTCTACAACACTTACAGATCCAACGGAGCTCGTGCCCGAATGTCTCGAATCCTAGGCTGTAGTCGACAGCGTTCATGCCGAACAGGGAACCCATGAAGGACAGCGGGAGCTGGTCAAGTCAGTGTCAACATACGAGTGACATACACGGGTCAGGAGGCTCACGAATATGATGCTCAGAACGGAAAACAGCATGATCGACTTTCCCTGATTGGCGAGTTCGATGCTGTTTGCAGCCGACTCCCACGCAGAGATGATGCATGCGTATGTATGCTTGGTGTCCAAGAGTTCCTTGATCTACGACCAGCCTTGTCAGCATGCCCAGAAGTTACGCAAACCGAGACCTGCATACCTTGGACAAACACAGCTCCGCCGCAGAATGCATGGAATCGAGCCGCTGGTACTGCTCCTCAAAAAAGACCTCAAAGTCGTCCGCACAGCCGAGAGTCCAGAGCGCCGCGCTTCTTTCCTTTTCCGACAGCATCTCGTCACGGGCGACATTCCCCATGGCCCTCCTGACATCCACAAGACTCCGCAGCCTCGACATGTCACCGCCTTCGAGGTCAACGGCAGGTATGACCATCTTGGCCATCTGAAGGTGGAACTGCCCCAGCACCTTTTGCTGGACTGACTTGATGTGGCGGATAATCTTCAGATCATGCAGCACACACTCAGCTTGTCGAAGCAACCCTGCCTCAGGGTTGATGTTGAGGAGGTCTTTGTGCGCCTCGGCAATCTCGGTGTTGTCTGGTGAGTCGTACGTCTCCCACACCCGCCGAGCGAGTCGGGATAGCTCTTGGCGAGCCGCCATCTCCCGTGACACCTAGATACTCACTGTAAGTGGCAAGTCCACTTTGGCACGGAATGACACTTACCAGAAAGTTGACAGAGCTTGCCAGGATGTAGTTGACCAGCGGCTGGCGGTCCGAAAAGTCGACGTTCTCGTAAAACACACGGCAGCAGATGTCAAAAATGATCAGGACGAGATCATAAGCCGACGCTACATCACGTTTTCCCTCAACTCCGAGACGCTCGCATATTCTTCGATGCACACCGGAAGGATCATCACCGAACCAGCGCCCCCACCGCTGAGGGAAAGCTGTGATGACCGTGTCTGAAACCTATGAGCGTCTGCCCGACATACCGTTGGATGGCTTACTCTTATCCAGGACAAACAACCAAAGCAAATCCACCATCAAGAGCCGCGGTAGCGCAGACGTCAACGGTACCCTATCGGAATCAGGAGGCAGCGGCGCGGTGGCCTTGTACACAACTTGCTTCTTGTCGAGCTCCTCGGTATTCGGAATGAAGTCGGCGTACTTGCAAAACGCCTGATGAAGACTTCGTCGAGGATGCAGGGGAGGGTTGCTGAACAGGTTCTCGCGGATCAGCTCGTCGTCCTCGTACGACATCATCAGAACCGCTAGCTTGGCGGCGCAGAACAAGATCCGACCGACAGCGCCGCCGCGAGTCCGCGCTCGCTTCGTGATGTGACGGAATCGGTTGGTCGAGAACCGCAGCGCCTTCCGCGCCACCTTGTACAACCCGTGGCTCTGCTGGTGGTGGCCACGGAGCTCGGCATAGAAGCTGTCTTCTACGCTGTCGTGGACTCCGACGTAGGGTCTCCTCGCCGAGGCAAGGCGATTCGCGTCTTCGATGGACTTGCATTCCTTCAGCCAGTTGGCCATGGTCTCCCAGTGCAAATATGGTGCCTGTTGCAGGTCAGTCAATTCCGATGTCCGAGGTATGGATGAGTCAGGAATACTCACAAAAAGGACCATAGTGTCATTGCGACTCTTGTCTTCAGCTCGGATCACCTCGCAACAGGGATCCAGGTGGCGGCTATGGGAAGCTGTGTATGGTTCTGGTTGTTCTCGACTGTGGCCTCTCCAGATGACTCGACGAAGGACCTCGTGGGTCTGAGGATTTCCCTTTGGCTTCCCAAACAGATCATCTCGCGACGGCCTCTCTTCGTTGAAATGCCGCGCAATGGCTTCCTGGGTATCGATCGGTCAGTCGGTACAAGCCCCTGCCGTCCACTCTTGACACTTGCCTCAACCCACGCCATGTTGTTGGCGGGGAGATGGAACCACCGGATCATCCCGTCCTTGCACGGCTCCATCAGCAAACTATTCCCGGCTTGAGGTGAAAGCAGTTCGGCGACTGGAACCGTCTGGTTTGGGAAACTGCCGGCAGCTTTCGGATGAGAGTACGGGAGACCATTCTGGAAGTACACCACCCCGGCGTTGACACCCTTGTACACACTCTTCGTCTCTCTTCCGGCACCCGGCTTTTCACCACAGCCTCGACTAGTCAGTGTCGGGGCAGACAGAAACTCGGTTTGATGCGACACCCCTAGACGCTGCGCCATTGCTCTCACAGCCTTTTGCAGGCTCCCTGTAGAGGAAGCCCGCCCCCCACTCAGCACGGACGGAGTCGGCCTCGGCTGCCGGGCCTGCCGATGGTGCCGGAAATAACCCATGTGGTCACCCAGTCGGGTCACCCAGAAGTCGCCCTCGGCTTGTGTCTCGATGCGATGACGAACATACTCGGTGCGGGAAAGCATGTGCTCGATTCTCTGCCGGAGTGGCTCTGGCGCATTTTGGAGGAACTCGGCGCGGTCTTGGAACTTGATGCAGGCGCTGAAGTGCATCAGACGGTCGTGGACGGCGTCACAGCAGGACTGTGGATGAACGGGGTGAACCGGAGGGGGGTGTTCAGACATGTCAAGAATCAGAGGTCAGAAGGCGGGTTGAGGGGTCAAGGCTACAGGTACGTCTTTGAATTTCGCTCGCATACGCTGATGATGGACACGTCTTGGTGTTTTGCCTCTTCGGCCCGGGAGTCTGGACCATGGTGGAGACACACGCTTTAATATGCAACAGATCTCCAACGGAACATGGCAGAATCCGGGGGTGCATCGGGGCATCGTGTTGCCGCCATGAGTCTCCATCACCCACACTACCTTTATTGGATGAGGGAATGGTCCGATGGTGTGATCCGCTGCCGGCCGCCGCTCAGCCAGAGGTCCGAAAATGACTCCGCGCGCCCGGGCCGAAGTTTGGAAAATGCAGAGCATCAGAGGCTTTGACAACCTGCCGAGACAGATACTCGGGAGGGAAAGCTCTTGAAAAATACAGGACGGATCCCAAAAAGCACCTCGAGGAAAGCCACATTTTTCTATCCCTTTCCCCATATTCATGTTGACATTATGGCCATATTCGCCATGACAACGGACCAAGATACCCCGAGATGCGGCGTATTTTTCGGAGCAATGAGCACCCCACCCCCCACCTTCTCACCTGCAACTATCACCAGATAGGATGCCAAGGCCGGACGGGATAACCAGACCCAACATACGTTTGTCCTAAATATTGTCAAGCTCCCCTCAGCTCGAGCGCGTCACGTCTTGACGAGCAAGACGCCACAGAGTCGATTTGCACCCAACGTCACATTGTCCACCCTCAAAATGGCACTGGTAGGACAAAAATCACGGCCGTGGTGGAAGGAGGCCGTCATTTACCAGGTGAGCTACACGGCATGGTGGGACGAGGTTTAGTTCGCTGGGCTGATGCTGGCGCAGATCTACCCGGCATCGTTTCTCGACACGAATGGAGATGGTTGGGGAGACATTAACGGGATTACGTCCAAGCTGGACTATCTCAAGGGACTGGGAGGTTTGTCTACACCGTGCCTCGTCGATGGACAATGCTGACTTGCCGACTTTTTTCAGTTGACGTATTATGGCTTTCACCGAGTAGGACCTTTCGCCGACACCATGGGACCGCAGAGGATGCTAACTTGACAAGTCTACGAAAGCCCAATGGCAGACATGGGATATGACATTGTGAGCACATCGGACGGACTCGGATGAGCAAGCGGACCGCTAACTTTTGCAAGTCCAACTACCAGAAAATACACGCTCCGTACGGCGACATGGACGACGTCGACCGCCTCATCCGTGAGCTCAAAATCCGCGACATGAAGCTTATCATGGACCTCGTCGTCAACCACACCTCCAACCAACACGCCTGGTTCCTCGAATCCCGCTCCTCCACCACCAACCCGAAACGCGACTGGTACATCTGGAAAAAGCCCGTCTACGATGCCGCCGGGAACCCCCACCCCCCCAACAACTGGGGCCAGATCCTCGGCGAGGCCAACTCGGCCTGGATCTACGACGAAACCACGCAAGAATACTACCTCGCCATCTTCACCCCCGAGCAGCCTGACCTCAACTGGGAGAACCCCGCCGTCCGCGCCGCCGTGCACGATATCCTGCGCTTCTGGCTCGACCGCGGCGTCGCCGGCTTCCGGATGGACGTCATCAACCTCATCTCCAAGCACCCCGCCTTCCCCGACGCCGACCTCATCATGCCCGGCGAGCGCTACCAGCCCGGCACGCCCTTCTTCGCCAACGGCCCGCGCCTGCACGAGTTCCTCGCCGAGATCAAGACGCAGGTCCTCGACACGTACCACCCGCACGACCCCGTCATGACGGTCGGCGAGATGCCGTTCGTGCCCGACGAGCGCGACATCGTCGCCATCACGCACCAGGACACGGGTTTCCTCAACATGGTCTTCAACTTTGACCTGTGCGAGATTGACGCGTGCCGCGGCGGGATCCCGGGCGACTTTCGCATGTCGGTCGGCGAGTGGGAGGTGGCGGACTTGAGGGCTGCCGTGGTGCGGTGGCAGCGGTTGATGGCGGATGGTGGAGGGTGGAACTCGGTGTACTGCGAGAACCACGATCAGCCGCGGTCCGTGTCGCACTTTTGCGACGACAGCGACGAGTGGCGGGTGCTGGGGTCGAAGTTAATGGCCATGATGGAGACGACGCTGTGCGGCACGCTATTTGTGTATCAGGGCGAGGAGCTGGGGATGAGGAATGTGCCGAGGGAGTGGGGGGTGGAGGAGTATAAGGATGTGGAGTCGGGGAATTTCTGGAAGAAGTAAGTCTCTTGCCCTCAAGGGGGAGATGCGCTCAGATGCTAACCGTGATGAAAGGGTCAACCAAATGTACCCCGGCGACGAGGCCAAGCTGCAAAACGCAAGGAAAGCCCTCCGCGCCAAGGCACGAGACAACACTCGAACACCGGTGCAGTGGACGTCGGATCCCAATGCAGGGTTCTCCAAGCCAGAGGTCAAGCCGTGGATGCGCGTCAATGACGATTACCCGACTGTTAACGCGGCCGCCCAGCTGGAGGACAGCCGGTCGGTGTACCGCTTCTGGCAACGGATGCTCCGGTTTAGGAAGGAGAGGCCAGGGGTCTTTGTCCATGGCGACTTTCAGGTGGTTGACGGTGAGAACAAGCAGGTGTTTGCGTATTCCAGGGTTGGGGCGGATGATGGGGGGAGGTGGATCGTGGCGTTGAACTTTACGGGTAAGGATGCGGTGGTGAGGCCAGGGGAGAAGGTCAAGTGGGAGGTGGGGAACTACTTTGGGGAGGGAGAAGAGGTTGTTGCTGATGGTGTGGAAGGGGAGGTCAAGATGCGGCCGTGGGAGGGCATGATTGGGAGAGTGGTGGTGTATGGGCCGGGGCTGGCGGTTGAGTCTTGAGTGAGTCGGAACTTGGGACTGGACATATACAGGGCAACACTCAAGACGAAATGACTAATGATATCCTATTCTCCCCAACATAACTACTACCTCTCCTACCTGTATCAACAGAGATGCGAGTTTCTTTGGCAAGACTGGGACTAATCTCGACCAAGGACGAAGAAAGGACATCACCACAGCGGCAACCTCTCCGCCCCTGACGAAAGAAAACAAACCACCTGCGAAGTCTACAACCCCACCAACTACCCACGGTCCTGGCAACCTGATTCTGGGCGCCCAGACTCCTTATCAGATCCAAGCTCAAGGTGGCTTGCTTCGCATTTTCCACCCATTGCATTGCCCTCTTGGCGTAGCCTGGTCGGGGAGGAGGGGACGCCGGGGGGGCACGCTTCTGTGAGCTTTGGTATGTGTGGTCTTTCTTTTTTTTGGGTTCCATGGTTTTTGTTGGGAAGAAAAAAAAAGGGGGGTTGGAATGCTGCCTTGGATGCTGAGTAGAGGTGCCGTCGGTGACGAAGACGGGGGGGACGTCCCCCGTGAAGAAGGAGCTTGTTGAGAGTCCTAATGGGTCCGAGTCTGGTGCGGCTGGGACTGGGGTGGTGTCTGCTCCGGCTGGGGCGAGCCAGACGGCAAGCAGTGAAGACAAGGGCGGCAAGGAGGGTTTGTCGAGGGCGGACATCATTGGGATTGTGCTTGGCTCCGTGTCGGCGGTGGCGACGGTGCTGGGAGTGGGATGGGAGCGGAGGCGACGGGCTCGCCGGCCGTCCTCGGGTTCCAAAGAGTCGGCGCCGGAGGGAAGGGGTTCGTTTAGGTGAATTATTCATTAAGTAGAGACAGGTAAGCTGTCAGGAGATTTGCGCTGTTGTTCTCTCGAGCTCTCTCTAGGACTTGCGACCGTGACGACCGCCGATTCTTTTGACCGGTCATCATCGCCATGTGCCATGGAAGCGTTGCTACATAACTCCCACAATCAAATTCCTCATCCCACAGCGCCTGAGCGCCGAAACGACCGAGCAATAAAAACAAGAAAAAAAAAGGGGGTATCAGCACCGGACCGCACCATCCCGCTTTCATCACAACAACGCAACGGCAGCGCCCATCGCGGCCGCGACCCACCCTGCGGAGACGCGCGGGCTGCCGCCCGTCACGACGGCGCCGCGGGTCGGCTCGCTGGTGGCGGTGGGGACTGGATTCCCGCCGTGCGCGCCCGAGGCGGGGGTGCTGCCGGTCGGCGCGGCCGTTGGCTCCGAGTGGGGATGGTCTCCGCCGGCGCCGGCGCCGTTGCACTTGACGCCGGGCGCGGGCGCGCACGAGACGACGGTGACGATGCTGCTGGACTGGTAGACGGTCGAGGCGGTAGGCTTGGAGGAGGGGGCGGTGGTGGTGGACGGGGAAGGCTTGGCCGAGGAGGAGGAGGAGGAGGAGGAGGAGACGGGCGGCTTGGGCTTGGCGCCCTTGCCTGGCAGCGCGCGAGTGCACTCCTTGAGCTTGTTGATCTTCTTGACGCCCATTAGGCTCATGCGGATGTACTCCCTGGCGTAGGCCTGTTTGGTGCGTTAGCTTGGGGGCGGACGCCTTCCAAAAGAAAGCAGCTTACCTCGTCCCAGGCACCCTTCTGGGCGGAAAACTGCTGAAAGACGGGCTTGGTCTTGGGGGACCGGGCGAGGGACACGTCGCTGGGGAAACGGAAGACGCCGGCCGAGGCGTTGGTGCGCAGGTGCTCGTCAAAGTACTCGGTGTCCCACTTGCCGGGGGTCCGGTCCTGGGGCGGGGCGGGGGCGGCGGGCGCCGCCGTGTGGTTGCGCGAGGCGGTGTGGGCGCCGATCAGGGCCACGAGGCCGCCGGGGCTGACGGTCTTGTCGGCGAACAGGTCGAGGATCTGGTCGGCCGTGAAGAAGGCGGGCGGGAGCAGGCCGACGGGCGCCGGCGTGGCGTCGTCGGGGCGACCGACGAAGGTGCGGATGCGCGGCCCCCCGGGGCACGCCAGCACGCCGACCTTGGCGCCGACCTGCAGCAGGTCGGCCATGGAGATGCCGCGCGGCTCGTACTTGGCGAATATGGTCTTCATCTTGGCGCCGGCCGGGTTCATGGCGGCATTCTCGGGCCGCGACAGCTCGTTGGACAGCAGCAGGCTGCCGTCGGCGCCGCCCCACGACGACTGCTTGTTCCAGGCGGCCGCGTCGTGGAAGCCCATGCGGATCGACGCCCGCGCAAAGTCGGTGCACGTTCCCGTGGCCGAGTCGTGCATCAGGCCGTACAGCTCCTCGGCGACGTAGTGCCACACGCAGCACTCGTCCTTCTTGCACTCGGCAGAGTCGTACGCCGGCGCCTTGTAGTCGGCCGTGCTCTGGCCGTCGCCGCCCCCGAGGAGGATGGCCTTGATGTCCTTGCCCGCCGTGGTGAGCTCGCTGTCTTTGAGCGTGGCGAGGTCGCCCAGCAGCTCGGTCGACCCCGAGAACTGCCGCTTCGATACGGCGACCTTGAGCTCCGTCATGGACGGAAAGGCGGCGGCGGTGCCGACGAGGCCGCCGGCGATGATGGAGAACTTCATGTTTGATTTTGTCTCGGCGTGCGAGCGGCGGTAGCGACTGTGTGGGCTAGGTAGCAAATATTACATAAATTAGAGAATTAAAGAGCGACGGATGATGCGAACAAACGAATGTCTGATGGCGGAGGGCGAGGTGTACTGCCGATGCGCGATGCGAGAAGGGGGAGCAAGAGACTTCCGGCCCGGGTCCGGCCAAGCTCATATAAACCCGTGTTTCTCTCGGACACCCCCGTTCCCCCTCGTGATCTTGGAATAAACATCAGAGGCAGAGAGGGTTGGGCGCCTCCTCAGCCCTTGTACCTCGCGTGACCTTTGCGATCCGTTCGCACTCACGCAGTCGACGACTTCGCTTCGCGGGCGGTATGATTGGACCATGGCCCCGGGTAGGGGGAGAAAGGTACCGGGTTCCAGACCAGTGACTGGTGGGGGTTAGCCCCGATGCGGCGGCGCGGTATTACTGCTACTACCGGTGAAAGTGACAAGCACTCCCGTTGGGCGGCCCGCTCCGGGGTCAATAACACGAAGCGAGCAGATCCCCTGATCTTAACCCCAAACAGCGATACAGTACCGAGAATACGACACCAGACGCAGCACTTTCGCTGCACTGGCGCTCGTCATTTCCACAAAAACATACGAAAATCAGCCCGTTGCTGGCCGGAGTCGTTCGTCCAACAAGATCCGCGCGAGTTTGCGCAAGTACAGGGAATTAACCGCATTCGGGTTCACTGTGGCTGGAGGCGCCCTGTCTGGCAACAGCAGGTTCCCTGCCGAGCAATGAGTTGAAGCTTGCTGTCAAAGCTTGTTTGACAAAACTTAGTATCCCAGCCGAGGACGGCCCGGGCTATGTCAGGTGTTTTCTCGGTCCGAAGGAGATGAGGAAGAAGACAAAAGAGAAATTCCCCTCTCAGACCTCTAGATAGGGGTGTTGCAGCGTAAACTTGGCACAGCCCGATGGCCTGGCGCACTCACCCGGCCCAACCCGGACAGGCTGAGGAAAGGTCGCATCGGGGAATGTGCCACGCGCAACCACTCAGGCCTATGGAACAGCACGTGTTACGGTCACCAACGCGACTTTGGAACACCCATCGGTCTAAAATGCGCCCTAAGGCCTCGTACATAGGAGTCGCTCGGGAGTGGGGAGGCCGTTTGAGCAGATTAGAGAGAAAAAGCCACCACGGCGTACGGCGCGGCCCAGACGGCGGTGCTCGGTGTCACGATTTGCTTGGCGCTGGACGATGTGGCGACGGGGAGCTGTTTGCTGATGGGGAGGAGGATCCGGACTCCGGAGCGGGTGTTGGAGGATGTGGCCAGGGGCGAGGGATGTCCGATGCGGGCGGGAGGTTATACGGGCAGGCTTGGGGTGGATAGGTGGGCTATGAGAGACTTAATGAGTTGCTCGGACTTAAACCATAGGTTACTAAGGTGTTTGCCGAGGCGTACTCCCCGAAATCAGAGCCTTGGGCCTTACAATTGCGGCTGCCGGCGACTATGTTGCCGTTGCCTATGATAAGGCTGCGGATTTGCTGGTCGGAGCCGTCGAAGAGGGTCAAGGTGAGGTTGTCGTGCTGTTCCGTCCAGGCCCTGATGCGGTGGTCGTAGATGGAGTGGAACGAGACCTCCTTGGCGGTGGCTTTGGCGACGAACTGTCTGCCGATTTGGTACGAGGCCGTGACCATTGCTTGGGACGTGTCTTTAAAGGCGTCGTGCTTGACCGAGCTGGCGAAGGCGTCGAGGTTCTTCATGCCGCCCTTCCAGAACATGGTGCCCCGTGTCGTGGATGGAATGGTGAGGAAGATGAGTGCTAGCTGCAGGTCCAGAGTCTTGTCGGGCTTGTGTCCGGCCGGAGCAAAGGTGTCGACGAATTTGAGCTTTTTGCTCTGGATCTGGATGGCGGCTCTCTCGAGGCAGTCGCGGGAGTTGCGAATCAGCTGATTTCCCGTTAGCAGTGGGTTGTCTCGAAGCTGGAAACAAGACTTGACTTGCCGAGCGGACTCTGGCCAGAGAGTTCCAGACGAGATGAGCTCCCGCCCCTGTCCACTCCTCGCGGTCAAACGAGGAGTGATGGACAATATACTTTTCGCTGGTTTGGCAAGTGTTGACCGTCGCCAGGTTTCGACATTGCTGCTGCCATGTCAGCGTCCGCTCCCACCATGCTAAGAGTCCAACTCACCGCCCCTTCCGTCGCATGAACCAGCTGCGACACCGACTGGCTGAAGCTGCCATTCCTTGACGGCCCATCACACATCTTTCACCTCACCTTGGCATCATTCCACGCCGACCCACAATCCAACGAGTCCCAGCTGTCTTGCGCCGTGAACCTCGTCGGCTGCGTTTCCTCGGGCTCAGTGCACTCATAACCCACCCACTTCCCCGTCATCGCCTCGACAACACACACACTGACCGTCCCCTTCTTCTCGATATTCGAGTTAAGCGTATCCCTCACGACGCTCGCCACCGGCGGGCCCCCATCACTGCTCGGCACTCCGGGGGGGTCGTAGAAACGATCCAGATCCACCCTTTCGCCGTGCCGCCCCTGTTCAACCCTCGGCAAAGGTTCGTCCGGCTCGAAGACGATGTAGTCGAGGCTCTTGGCCATGCCGGCGATGGGGAACACCTTGAGGTACCAGTACGACGCCGGCGCGGCGATCGACAGCGTCTTGCCCTGATCAAGTTTGCCACGGAGAATCTTGACAAAGGCGCCGGGGAGCTGCGCTTCGTTGGGATTATCGGGCGATGGGATGCCGAGGATGCCGGGGGCCTGTACACGCGAGTTGTATGTAAGTTTGTTTACTTGAATTCAGGGCCGGTGCAGAGTGGGGTTTCGTCACAGTGTGAGTTTTTTTGAAGTTGTTCTTTTTCGCTGGTGGTTGGGGGTGTGAAAATGGGGTTGTTTACTAACCCCTGAGCTTTTTTCGGCGGTAGGCAACAAGTGGCATCTCGTCGCGTCGGGTGATATTTGCCAGAAGACTGAGGACAAGTACAAAGTTTCGCTTGCCAACTTGTGAATTTCTCGAATTTCTCGGTGTGGGGGAGCGTTCAGGGGTTGGAGTTGCCAGCTGACATGCTGGGACAGCTACAAGTGGAATCCGGCGGTGGGTAGCAACTGCGCCTATCTTTGGCTGAGGTACAATGTCTGCGTTGGGTTGTCTTAGACTTTGCACAAGTGATTGTGCAACGTAAAAGAGTGTTGTGGGTTGGTCCGATGATGGTTGAGGAGGAGGGTTCCATTTGTCACTGTCACGGCTACGGCAGTCGTGAACGGTTCATATACGCAACCAAGAGTCCAGAGTCTTCGACTTGGAATCTTGACAATCCTTTTGGAAGGTTTTCACATTTGGGTTGCGTGTCATTTGCGAGATCCGTCACAATTCCAAGTCACACGGCCCCAGGTTCGAGCCCTGGTGTTGCAAACGAGCCCAACCTCTTCTGCCGGGATTCGCTGCCCTATGACAGGGACGGAACAGCGTCTGCCAGAACGGATGACCAGTATGTTGGTAGTTTGGGGGTTCCATGAACTGACCCTCGTCGCCAGAGCTCCTTGGGACAATTGCTCGCTCGGCCCCCCGGGGGGTTCGAGGTCCGGGACGAACCTCTGGAGGGACGGGGGGGTTGTCACGGCTACGGCAGTCGTGAACGGTTCATATACGCAACCAAGAGTCCAGAGTCTTCGACTTGGAATCTTGACAATCCTTTTGGAAGGTTTTCACATTTGGGTTGCGTGTCATTTGCGAGATCCGTCACAGTCACTTGCAGTTTGGGGATATTTTCGCTTCTGTGGGGAAGGACTTTTGTTTCGATGGATTTCTGTGTGGAGGGATATTACTGGTAATGTTTGGGGCAGTTCATTTCAGATGGAAGGGGTGAGAATCGAAACCTGTAACGTATCTTATCAGCGAGTGGGCAATTTCCCACGCGACGCGCCACCTTTCTAATCAACACCAGTTTTCTTCACCATCCAAGATGCCCTCTACTTCAGATGAAAGCAGGGTAATCTTGGCCCTCCAGGCTCTCCAAAACGACAGAAATCTAAGCGTTCTAGCTGCATCCAAGATCTACAACATTAGCCGGACGACTTTGACCCGACGACGCGCTGGCCGGCCTGCACGACGCCATACCACGCCCAATTCGAAGAAGCTTACCCACTCTGAAGAGGAGGCTATTGTTCAATATATCATTGAGCTAGATGCACGATCCTTTCCACCAAGACTGTCTGGTGTGGAAGATATGGCCAACCACCTGCTACGCGTACGCGACGCGCCCCCTGTCGGTCAACTCTGGGCACATCGATTTGTCAAACGCAAGGAAGAGCTCCGGACGCGTTGGACACGTCGGTACGACTACCAGAGGGCCAACTGCGAGGATCCAAAGGTTATTGGAGAGTGGTTTGCCCTCGTCCGGAACGTCAAGGCCAAGTACGGGATCGTGGATGACGACATCTACAACTTCGATGAGACTGGGTTCATGATGGGCATTATCTTCGCGGGCATGGTGGTTACGACCTCGGATGGCCGTAGCAAGGCAAAGCTGGCCCAGCCTGGCAACCGCGAATGGGCAACGGTAATCCAGGAGTTAATGCCCTCGGCTGGGCTATCCCTCCGTTCATCATCATGGCCGCGCAGTACCACCTCGCCAACTGGTACACCGAGTGCGACCTCCCGGCCGACTGGCGCATCGCAACCACCGACAATGGCTGGACGACCAATACAGTAGGCCTGGATTAGATCAAGCACTTCGACTGCCATACAGCACCTCGTACGAAAGGCAAATATCGGTTGTTGATCCTCGACGGCCACGAGAGCCACCACTCGACCGAATTCGAGCTCCATTGCCAGCAGAACAACATCATCACGCTCTGTATGCCCCCGCATTCTTCGCACCTCCTCCAGCCACTCGATTTTGGTTGCTTTGGGCCGTTGAAGCAGGCGTACGGTCGTCAGGTTGAGGACTTGATGCGGATGCATATCAACCACGTGAGCAAGCTCGAGTTTCTCTGTGGCTTTTGCAAGGCCTTCTTTGCCTCTATTACCGAGAGGAATATTCAAGGCGGCTTCGCAGGTGCTGGCCTTGTTCCTCACGATCCAGAGAGGGTGCTTTCCAAGCTGGATGTCAAGCTTCGTACGCCAACCCCTCCGACCTCACGGCCTGGCACTGCCCATTCTTGGGTATTCCAGACACCGCACAACCCCCGAGAAGCCGACTCGCAGTCAACGCTTATCAAGACTCGCATTGCCAACCATCAAAACAGCTCCCCGACTTCGATGTTGGCTGCTGTAGACCAGCTTACCAAGGGTACGATGGCTGTGATGCACAAGGTGGCCCTCCTTCAGGCAGAGAACGCTTCGCTCCGCAAGGCCAATGAGGCACTAAGCAAGCGCCGGAGAGGTAAAAAAAAACACGTGTGCGGCTTGGGGGATCACTTGCTGTACAGGATGCGCACGATCTACTAGATCAGAAAGCCGTGGGTGGGGAGGGGGTGCAAGAAACGCAGCCGGGTGGTAGTGGTGTAGGAGGGGTTCGTACGAAGGTTCGGTGCTGTGGTGTGTGCGGCAAGCCTGGCCATAATGCCCGCACTTGCCAGGGGACTGTAGAAGCATCTGATTCAGCTGCTTCTGATGTAATTGTAGTTGGTTCCTAGTGTTGTTGTTTTGCAATTGAGGATAGTTGTAGTAAGGGGTGGAAAAATTGCCCACTCGCTGATAAGATACGTTAGTGGGAAAACAAAAATGAGAACCAGTTTTTGTAAGTCGCGTTTGCCAGTCACTATGTGGACATCTAGTCCCGACCTATCCATACGCGAACCGAGCTATGCAGACGATCCAAATCTAACCCCAATGCACCCACGCCCCCCCATCCTAACCCAATACCATCATGTCTCACAAGCCACACAAATCAACAGGACAAACCCAAACCCCCGTCGCCCGAATCTTGCACGTATTCGGCAGTGGCTGTCCCACCAACCGATCGCTGCAGCCGTCGCCTGCCGGGCTGTCACAGTTGACCACCTTGCCGGCCTCCTGGCGAAAGCACTTTCCGTAAAACTTTGAGCCGTTGGACTCCCACACCTCGAGCTCCTGGTTGTTGTTGATCGGGAAGAAGGTGAGGGAGGTTGAGCCGCACTGCCCCTTGACGGTGGTGCCGGAGCCGATTTCGGAGGCGAAGCGGGGGCCTTCAAAGTAGTTCTGGGAGGGGGAGGGGGGTTGTTAGACATTGTTTGATGGGTTGGGGAAGGGGGAGGGGACTTACCTTGTCGCGGATGACGTCGCAGTTGAACTGGTTGGCGGGGACGAGCCACAGGCCGTCGTCGTCAAAGGGCTCGCGGATCTCGGCGCAGTCGACGCGCCGGCTGGGACATTCGGCCTCGGCCTTGAAGACCCACTGGATGTGGCGATCCATGAGGTGGAAGCCCTTTTGGGCCAGGACCGACTGGCACAGGGTGATGGTGATGACGGCGAGGGAGATGGTGCGCATTGTGGCGGTGGATGAGGTTGTAGGTTTGGGAGAAGTGTCTTGGTTGGTGGTGTTGATGGAGTGATGGGGTATTTTCTTCTGGGGACGCCAAACAGGTTGTCTTTATATGCGATGTGAAGGTCGATACCCTCAAGTCTGAATGTGGACTTGATCTTATAAGCTTCCATCAATCGTTCCTGGCCCAATCGTCGTCTTGGCGAATCAAGCCTTGCGGAACTTTGGGAGACATGGGGCCGCTGCGCTGCCGTTGAGACCCGACGATTTCTGTCCAATTGCTGCCGCGGCTGAGGGGGCTGAGTGCGCATATGTCACTGCAACGGGTTGCTTACAAGGTTTTTGTCACCGCTCAAAAGCGGCCTCAGTCAGCAATGCGACCTTGGTAATCAACGGGCTTTGATGTTGCTGTGCAAGCAATTTAGCATTTTGGATGGGCATGGCAACTTCATAGGCGCCCAAACTTCAGAGGCGGCCGCCGACTCTGTAACCTTCCTGTTCAGCGTGTCCTTTTTGGAATTTCGCTTCCCGTGGGTGCCAAGAGGACTCCATCTGACTGCGTTCAGCATATTGTTAGATTCCTTCGCAGTCGTGGCCCAATCTGGGCGGAGCTGATGGCGGCTAATGTTGGTAGTCGAGTTGTAAACAAAACCCCTGAATGCCAAGTGAGCAGTGGGCCCTGGCCTGGAGAAACGACACAGCTTCCCGTGGAAAGGCGACAGACGCAAGGGAACAAGACTTCACATTCCTTAAATCCAATACCTCCTCTCGCAGAATGAAGTAGGAGGAGTGGAACCGCTGCAGCCCTAAGAGTGGGGCCGAATGCGGGCCTGGTCCGGAGGTCGACACCGGAAGAGTGGATCTCGTGTCGGACAGGCTCTGAGTAAGCCATGCCAGTCATTTCCTCTCCCATCAGCCCCAACCAGATACCCAGGGCATTGTGAACTCATTGCGAGGTCTGCTTCAAACCACCCGCAACCTGGCCGGCAACGGTACCCGGTACAGCCTGCACCGGCACAAAATACATCTGCCCCGGCGGATGGCCCGGCGGCGGTGGCGCCATCTGGTAGTACACCTGCGCCGTCGGCTCGGTTGGCTGTGGCAATGAAGTCGGACTGGCAATCACCACGATTGTCGCCGGTTGCGCCGGTGGCGTTGTTGGCTTCTTGCGGACATGCGTCTCGTAGCAGGCAATGATGAAGGTGCTAATGTGCAAGCTTCTGTATTCTCGGCGTCAGCAGCAGCATTTTGCGGTCATGTTGAGGAGAGACGTACGTCAATAGGCACATAAACACGACCACGACAAGGGCCATGTTCTTGACATCTTGCACTGGCCCCTCGAGGTGAGGGGGCGACACCATTGAACTTGTAGTCGTGGCTGATAGGGTACCTCAGGGTGTCGTTCAGGTCGGTGACCATGCCAATTTACCCCAAGCCGGCGTTGGATCCAACGAGAGCCAGCCATATGATCATATCCATGACAACGACTGCTGGCGGGGAAATGCCCCGGTGGCCTTGACGCCTGTGCAAGGTGATGGCCTCGGAGAGGTCCCAGAGGACTCAGGAGAGCGAGAACTACCTGAAACCGTCGCGGACGATTAGCCACGCTACCCTTCATTCCAAGAAAGTGGTCAGGGACCAGACTTACAGACGGTGATGCGATGATAAACGGCAGCACATTCCCCACCTCGTTTCCAAAAGTGAGCGCTCCCGTCAATGCAAGAATCAGAATCCCGAGAAGGATCTGAACCCATCGCAGACTTGCTTTTGCGACCCAGACTCCGTGAGACGGGCAGTATTTCCGGCTTTCCTTCCGTGCTGGATCCATTTTTACCGGGACAAGGCGGAGAAGTGGAGAAATTGGGGACTTGGCGACGGGATGGTGCGCCGGGTTTAAATTGTCCGTCTGACTTGACTCGGGCCAAGAACACTCCGCGATGACAGCGCCACTCCGGAAGACCCCAATGCGGGGGGCCGTTGCATCTTGGCGCCATCCGGCTTGTTCGTCTTGACCTCAAGGACTGCTAGGTATTTGAAGATCAAGAGAATGAGACCCAGTAGTGACTTGGCGAGAAGGCAGCCATGTCGCAGGTGTCAGCTGCAGCCATGGGTGGGCAAGCTCCTCCCTCGCAGTAATCCGCTTCGACGGGTCAAGCACCAAAATTCTCTTTAGGAGGTTGAGAAAAAGGTCCTGCGAATCGCTTTGCCCCGGTGGAATAAGTTCCTAAAGCATACAACTTGTCAGAATTTGTCCCAGTCAAGGAAGAGTTCAAACAGGCAGTGCCAGAGTGTCACTGTGCCACGATGTCACGAGCACATTGGATGGATTCCACCCACCTCAAGAGATTTTATCTTGTCGATCACCTCCTGGGCATGTGGCGAGGTGGCTTCTTCAAGACTTGCGTTCCCTTGCGTCGACCTGAGCTGGTCAATACGGACGGTACCGCCGCAGAGCTTCTCCATCATTGCGAGCTTGTCGAACATAGTGGCAGAAGCATCCCCAAAGAGTCCAGCTTGGCCAGTGAACATTTCGACAAGGGCGCAACCGAGCCCCCAAATGTCCGCAGGGAATCCTCGTTCCCGCGAGATGATGGTTTCTGGAGCACTGGCGCCGTTGCCGAGTATTTCGGACAGTGAGCCATTGAAGCGAGGGGTTGTGCCTGGTGCTGTGAATTCTGCGGCGCCAAACTCGAATATGCGCATGTATACGTAAGGCAGTAGCTGAAATGTATACGCGAACCTGAATGAGCCTTTTCCCAATGATTCGTAATCACTGATTAAATACGACTGCGTGTTGGTGTCATCGGCTAAGCGGATATGTTCCAGTTTGAGCTGACCGTGGACAATGTTGAGGTCGTGGAGGTCTGATGAAATTCGGTCGGTCGGGCGTTAGCTTATCACTAGTACTTGACCAAGTCCTCCCACTTCGCAAAGGACCAAGCACTTACATGTGACAGCTTTGAATAGCTGGAGGGCGATACTGTGAATCTCGTCAATCGTGGGAGGTGGTAAACCCTTTTCGAATAAAATATCGGCAAGGCTGTGTTCGTAGGATCGTGTCACGATACACGGATTCACAAACTTGAAAAAGTCCAGCAGCTGCGCGCACCCATGGGCACCATCTGGCTGCTTATCACTGATGGCGCGGAGGACGCTGACTTCGGTGGGCTCCGGGTCCATCGGCACGGACCCATCAAGGAGGGTTATCCAAACGGACCTCTTTTCCCCGAACAGCTCCGAACCTCGGAGCACCACAGGCGGATCAATATCATCTGCTTGAAGGGGCGTGTGATTGTAATCTGCAAGTTGTAAGAAGATTGCCAATAAGTACAACAGGACAATGTTGACTGGTTACTTACACCGATTCAATGGGCGGCTTCCTTGGAAGATGAATGCTCATCAGGGTCCGGCCAGTCCATGTGTGTTGGATTTTCTGCCTCTCTCTGAGCCATCAAGGACTGGTAAGGGAGAAATGAGTAATCATTCACCCCTAACCAACTTGAATTATCCCCACTCCCGCCTTTTCCGAGCCCCGGCATGGGAGGGGGATATGCCTGGTCCTGTGATGTGCCGGTATTGTCGACTTCCAGGCGGGGATTGCTTGTCGGGTGCATCTTCATGACCTGAGACGAGGCGGCCTTCAAGCTGCCAATGTCTTCTCTGGTAGGGGCAAGAGCTGAGAGGCTCTCAGATGTTGGGACGTGAAAGACCTTGATCTTTTTGCGTCTCGTGACGACCGTCACTCGAACAAGGCCATTGACCTCTGCTTCATCGGACTCGTAGTCATCGTCCTCATCTTGACGTCGCTTCCTGGTCAAAGTGTCACGTCCACACCCGGCACTGTTCTTTCGGCGGTGGAGCATATCTGGCGGGATGGGAACATTGAAAGATGGTTGCCCGAATCGCGGGACATCTCGGGAGTGACTCGGTTTGGGGGGGAGTGTGATGTCATCAATCTCGACCACACGGGTGAAGAACATGTTGCATTGTCGACTGTTTCTGTATGTCAGCTTCGGGGTCTTTTTAAGCCCCAGGGACAAGCATGGCAGAAAAGCTCACCACTGAACCTGGGTACTGGTGTCGCTGTATGAGTCTGTCTTGCACCAGGGGCAAGTTGCCGTGTGGACGTGACTGGCAGTGCCCGCAGCGTTGGGTTCGGAGTCCTTGCAGAGCAAGCTCATGTCGATTCTTTGGTATCGAGAGAAGGACCTCTTCCAATCGCCGCCCTGAACAATCTCCCGGCGGGTGGCATGCTCCAGTAGGCGGTATTGTTTTTGTCGAACACGGCGTGCTCCTGGCATTCATTTGAACCTCTCTGAAAGCACAAAGGCAAGTGCTTCCCATGATGTGATGGTTCGGAGGTGAATGGGAAGGGTACTATCCAGAGCATCTTCAAGCGTGAAGTACTCCTCGTCAGGGGGGCGGCCAAAGGAGAGCAAGAGAAGACGGAAGCTTGACAACTCGAGTGATAGCGAAAGAACCGTCGAGGCAATTTGCATCACCGATGTTTTGACCTCGACGGTCGTTTGGGTGAGCAAGGCAATCTTGCCGAGTATTTGGTGACCGATTTTTCGAAAGCACGTCAGCAGTGTGCGGCTGGTCGACTCGAGCTCTTTTCTCGTTGATTGGGCCTCGGTGGCAACAGCGGCCAGCTTTTCTGATATCTCGCCGTGGTTCTTGTTCATTGTATAACTGACATTGCGAGGTCAGTATTGATGGATTCAATCTGAAGTTCTTCCTGTCGGGCGGAAGTCTGCACTCACTATGTGAGGGTATCCAACAAGAGACTCAAAGTCATTGCATATGCCTGGATATCCCCCTTGACGGAGTTGATGTCCTTCTCGTCCATCTTGAATTGGATTATCCTGGCGGCATCTTTGAGGCGGTTGCCAGACCCCCCGGGTCCGAGACTGGGACGGAACTTTTTGACTTTGTCGTGGAAAGATTGAAGGGCGTCGTTGATCTGCCGCATACTCTCCTGCGCCGTGGCGCACAGTCTTTGGGCGAAGGTTGCGCGCCGTGGATCGCGAAAAACTTGGTCGACTTCGCCGAGGGCGCTGTCGAGGATGACCAGGCTCTGGACGAGATCCTGGTACACTTTTGACGATCCACGACAGTCATCGAGCGCCCCGATCATGTCCTTGATCAGGACACTCAGGGCGATGAAATCGCCGACGGCCCCAAAGGTGAAGGCCAATTCCATGGCAATTTGCCGAGCGGGTTGACTTGCAGAGGGATGGGGAGAGAGCCGTGGCGAAGGGGCCGAGATGCGTCAAGAAGAGGGGACAGGAGGCATCAATTGTGGCGGTGTCGACGAGACCAGGCGGGGGCTGTGCCAAAAGAGACGGCCCAATTGTGTTTATTATCGAGGCGGGCCCTAAGGGCTCGGCTCGCTAGGCACAGTCTTCCATCTTTTCCTTCGCATTCTGGCCTGGCACCTTTTCACCATCCGTCACTGATGAACCTGCACAACGGCCCCAGGCCACTGGAAGCCAAGCAGTCCCACCAATGTTCGGCACCGCACCACGCTGGCACAAGCATTTCACCACCTCCGACTGCCCGCTCGTCAAAGCATTCGAAACATGTGCCCTCTCCTCCCCATCCTCGTCTTTGGCCCCAGCCAGTGACCCGTTCGCGACCCCGCTGGCCACAGCGCAAAACTTCACCAACTCCTTTCTCGGCCTCGACAGGAACACGTCCAGCACCCGCCGCCGCGGCTCGCAGCAGCCGCAGCAGCCATTCACCCAGGCGTGCGATGAATTCTTTGCCGGCGAGCTCTCGCAATTGGACAACACGTTCCCCGCGCGCGAAGCCGCCCTAGTCGCATGCGTGCATCTCCTCCGCCGCGAGCAGGCCCACGGCCAGCTGCTGCTGACGAAGCGCGCCGTCTATGCCGATGATTTGGTGCGGGACCGGCTCGCCGTGTATCTGCGCTGCCTCGTGCTCGCTCACGGGGCGACGGGCGGAGATGTCGTCTCAGATGCCGAGGCTACGGCCGCGAGGGACTTGTTGAGCGTGCACATGCACGCGCCGTCGTCGGGTTCGGACGCGGAGGAGAGGATTCCGCCAGTGTGGAGCTTGCTGTCCGTCGTGAGCAACGATGTGGTGCGGGCGTACTTCCCGCTTTGGTTGGTGCGCATGGTGCTGGCGAGGAGTCGCTACTGGCAGCGACTTGGCACGAGACTGCAGACGCTGAGGAAACAGTGCAGATGGCAGGAGGCATATTGCCTTGTGCAAGGGCTCTGTCAGGTGGAGGAGCTCAGCCCGCCGGCGAGGATCCTCCTGGAGGAGTCGTTCTCGGAGAGGGCCTTGTGGGCTTCCTGGAGACCCGACGTCGGTCGGATTGGGCTGTGGCACGACAAGCGCGAGATGATGGAGCCGTATATCGGTCATCTGAGAGAAATACTCACCTTGGAAGGGCCGGATACGACAGGGCATATGCTGCCTACACTTCGTCACGCCTGCAACGGCTCCATCCTCGACTCCCGTCTTCCCTCTCCGCACGACAGGGGCTGCATCCTTGACCACCTGCTGCTGGCCTTGGACCGCACTCTTACTCTTGACGCCAGTGCAATAGACCTCTTCGTTGCCTTGTGCGTTGACGCGAAACCACCAACCTGGCTCTCGCTCGAGCAGCTCGCAGCAGCCCTATCTCTCAACTCCCCCGATGCTACGACGAAGCTCCTCGCCCTCGTCCGCCAGCTCCTCCTCCCTACCGCTCCACCAACGCTCATAGACAGCAAACTCCCCGGCCAAGCAAACGATGTAATACCTCGCAAGGTTGAGTCTCGAGCCTACAACCAACTCGTCGCCTGCGCCGACGCCCTCCCGCTCCTGAGCTCCAACCCAGCCGTCCAGTCTCTCTTCGGTTTCCCTCTCGACCTCGAACACCGTCTCTTTGATATCCTCGCCAACGCCCAAGTCATCCTCAACGTCCGCCTCCACGACGTCGCCAAAGACCCCTGTCCCTTCGCCCTCGGCATCCAGCGCCTCGGCCACGCCATGGCCGAGTCCGCCTGGATGCGTCCGTGCTGGCGGGCAGAGTACCACGCCATGCTGCTCCGCATGCCGCCCCGAGCGCACGTGCAGACGCTCTGCGCGGAGCTCGCGCGGGTCCGCAGGACGACCGGGCCACAGCAGCACCAGGGCGCCGCGTCCATGTCCGACGCCGACGCCGCCCGCGCCCGAGCCATCGTCGAAACCCTACGACAGACGGTCGGCGGCGCGAAGCCACCACCACTCGCATCCCCGGGGCCGACGACAACGCCAACAAACACCCCGCCGGCAATCACCACGACCATCCGCCCCGAGGACATCGACCCCATCCTCTCCACCCCCCTCTCCGACCCGGACCTTACCGCCCTGCGAGACGCGTTCCTCCGCGTCGCCGCGCTCGACCTCGCCCTCGCAGCATCATGCGTCCGCCGCGCGCGCCACGAGAGCGACCTCCTCGTGCGGGAGCTGACGGAGGTCCTTGTCGCGGCCGCCGCCCCCGACGACCAGGCGTGCTGCAACGTCGCGGCGCTGCTGGGCGTGCGCGCGGCGCAGGGGTACGCGGTGGCCGAGTGCTGGCGGCGCCTGCTGCTGCACATGATGCGGGCGCGGCCGCGCGGGCTGCTGGAGCGGCGGACGGATGACGTGCGTGTGTCGCCTGCGGCGTGGCGCGGGTGGGTGGAGAATTTGAGGAGGGTGCTTGGGGAGAGGTGTCTTGATCGTTGTGGAGGGGGGGTGGGTATTACGGAGGAGGGGATACGGGATTGTGCGAGGCGGAAGCTGGGGGTGGAGGGGATGGATTGGGAGTCGACAGCGGGGAGCGGAGACGGGGGGGTTGGGGGGTGGTGAGAAGATGGGGGTATCTTTTTTTTTCCTCCGCGGCTTGGAGGTAGAAAGGGAGAGGATGAAGGGTGCCGCTACTAGCTTTGGTTGTAAACGAGTCACCGTGGAACGATATATCATGGCATAAATGAAGCTGTTGTGTAATGAACGTATTAAAGATGATTTTAGGGCGGCACTGTCTCTATCTCTCTGCCCAGTCCATCACCGGCGATAACTCCCCCCCGAAGCCGACCCCAGCGTCAAGTCAATCCCCGTCGCCCTCGACACGCGCCCCAGCATAAAAAACGGCGCCCTACTCCTCAACGAATCCGCATTGACCCCCCTCCCCGGATCCAACCGTCCATACGCCCCCTCCAGCTCCCTAAGACACTGCTCCGCCAACCTCTTCCTATCCCCGTCCAACAACCCCTTGGTAGCAGCCATCAACCTCTGATCCTGCAAAACAGCCACATCCAAATTCTCCCGGACGAACTGCAGCGCCTCGCGCAGGGGCGGCGACTCCCGCCCCGGCTCGCACAGGTGGTCGAGCTGCTCGACCACGCGGAAGCGCACAAACGCCGACACGAGCTCAGGCTGCTGCCGCCCCCCGCCGATTCCGCTTCCGGCCTTTTCGACGACGTCGGAAGTCACGCGCCACGCGTAACAGACGACGCAGAGCAGGTAGAGCGTGGTGAGCAGGCCGAAGGCGGCGTCGTTGGTTAGGAGGAGGGACGTGCGCGTGAAAGCGGGGGTGTTGGCTTTGAGGGCGGTGCCGAAGTCGGCGGTGGAGCGGGCGAGGAGGAACAGGGTGGCGAGCCAGAGGATGATGTGGTTCTGGAAGGGGGGGGGGATGTTAGTTTGTTGCTGGCGTGATGGAGCCCGGGGGAGTGAGGAGAGCGACGTACTCCCACCAACTTCGCACTATCCCATAGCATCCTCACCAGCACCGCCGAGCTCGCCGCCACCGTAAGCAATCCAAACGCAAAAAAGAACCCCTTCATCGCAATCTCAAGCTGCGTCATCTTCGTCGCCACGTCGGCAATGACGTTGAGCGCCGGGAACCGCATCCACACGATGGCCAGCGCGAACTTGAGCACCCAGTAGTACAGGCTCAGCAGCCCGGTCACGAACAGCAGCATCTTGGCCGCGAACCACCACACCCCTTGCTGCCGCGGCGGGAAGCGGCACTGCAGGTCCTTCCAGACGACGGCGTACGTCGCCATGACGAGGATCAGCGATGACAGGATCTTGAACATCTCGACGACGGGCAGGAAGAGGATGTAGGCCAGGACGACGGGGCGGCGGTCGTAGTGGAGCCATCGGTCGAGAACGGTTGCTAGGTACCAGCTGATGACGAGAGAGGGTGAGAATCGGCACGTAGGGACACAAGGAAGGGGGACGGAACTCACAGGTCGAGCAGGCCGGTTGCGATCCATATCGGATAAAACTCGTCCCACGAAGCCGTTCGCTTTCGATTCCACCAGTAGTGTCTTCGCAGCAAGACGTAAAAGGCAAAGGTGAACGCCAAGCAAGTAAAGAGCCAGACGGTGACAAAGACGGCATCGGCGTGGCCGCTCGCCGGCAAGGGCTGCGCGGGAAGCCTCCAGAGCGACGTGGTGTTGGCCATGTTTCGGCAGCACACTTGCAAGTTGCTCGGCGGGGAGTTGCGGCGTTCGCCCTCGGAGGAAAGATGAGAGAAAGAAAAAAAGACGGCCGGATAGGATGATGTTGGAATGTTGCAGAGGCCAAGATGGACGCTGTCTTCCAGGTGGGCCGGGCCCGGCGAGAGGTGCAGCAAGGCTGGGAGCAAACTCCGCAACCCCCGAGATGTCACTCCAAGTATCTAGCTACTGTACCCAAGGTCCAGGACGTGATGCGGCATCAGTTCCCGCTCCATGGTGTGCCGGGGCACCCCTATTGCCGATGCGAGTTGGCCTCGACCGCATCGATAATGCAAGCCACTCTGGCGTTCTTGGACGCCGATAGAATCCAATAGGTACGCGTACCCAGCATCACCATAATGGCGCGTACCAGGTTGTTGCAGGCGCATCCGTGGCGAGCATGAGCTGAGCCCAGAGCCTTGCGGTGGGCAGCGCCGGCGGAGGTCCGGCCGGCCTTCACAGCCGTAGCAGTGGTCTAGATGCCTCGCTGCATGAACGCGCGGTGGCCGGTTGCCACGAGATTGCTTCGATATGGTCCATTGGTTAATCTGATACCTCCGCGCTTCAGCTTCGTTGCATTTTTTCCATCAGGCTGCGACAGACATGAACGTATTCGCTCGGCCCCTGCAACCCGCGCCGCTATCACAGCAGTCGGTCTGCAGATATTGATTGAGTGTACTTATTCTGATAAACCAAAGAGATTGGATTCGAGTTCCGCGGTCTCTACCCTTTCGGTCAATAGCTCACCGCTCCATAGACGCCGCCCTCTTGACCGCGACTACTACCCACACCCCCTCCCATCTCCGTCGCGAGGAAGCTCCCCATCTCCACCACTTGCTCAGAAGTGGCGTCTGCGTGTCCGTCTCCCACTCTCCGTAGACAAGGCTGCAGCATGATGTCCACCACGGATGCTCTGCCGCCACCGTCCTTCTCTTCTGGGCCCTCTCGCCGAAACCTGCTCCGCAACCCCCTGACATCGGTGCCATGATCGCAGTGCTCCACCAGCACATGCGCTCTTTGAGAGCCTGCCACGAGTGCCAGTTTCCCGGCCAAGGTCACAATGGCCGAGATCTCGTTTTTGCTGATCTCAGCCCCCATCTTGTCCGTCAATGTCGAAGCACCAGAATGTGCAGGTCCAGCGGACAGCGCAAGGAGGGCACTGCGAAGCTCCTGGGCGACGGCAGAAACACACCTCTTGAACATGTCAGCCTCGGGGCACACCAGGGCTGGGTTTTCTTCCGATGACAAGACTTGGTGGCGAATCGACTTAAAGTTCCAGGCCCGGGCATGGTTGGCTTCGGAGCCAGTGGGGAGGGCAGTGGAGAGACCTGGTTCATGTCAGCATCCCGAGTCCAAGTAGTCAAACAGAAATAAGTAATGTGTCATACCGTGAGGGTCCGCATCCCCGAAGAAGCGACGACAATACAGCATCAACATCTCATGCCCTCTGGGGTCAGAGGAGAAAACACCAAACCCCAGGGGCAGAGAGAAGAAGCCGCGCAAAAGAATGGACCAGCAGACATGACGCACAAACTTGGGCCAGTTTCTCGTCGAAGACCGTTGCCGCGCCCAGTAGCCACTTGGATCGAGCCGTTCAGGCACCGCAAGCCCGTCGCTCCTTGCAACACGGTTGCACAAGCCCACCAACGATGTTGAAACGTCCCCCATGGCTTCCTTGAGAGCGGGATCTGTGATGGCGATGTAGTCGTTGGTGCTGTACGTGGCCATGCGGTTGCGAAGCTGGTTGTTTTGCGTCATCCACTCCTGTTCGCACTTTTCCATTGCTTTCCGAGCGTCCTCTCCCTCGGCGACCCTTCTTTGCTCGGCATCCTGCAAGGCTTTCCGAGCGTCCTCTCCCTCGGCGACCCTTCTTTGCTCGGCATCCTGCAAGGCTTTCCGAGCGTCCTCCCTCTCTCGTCCGACCTCGGCGACCCTTCTTTCGTCGGCATCCTGTAGCTGCTGGTTCCAGTGTACCACCTCGGTACGGTGGGCCAGTTCAGCTGCGTCCAGCGACTGCTCGTAGGCTGCCTTGTCGTTTTGCTTTTCTCTGATGAGTTTGGCGATTCGGTCCTCCAATCGGTCGAGAGTCTCCTCGAGAGTGGCGATCCTGCCGTCTCGCGTGGAGAGCGCTCGATGGAATTCCTCCCTGGACCGTCGCGAATCGTCTTTCAGCCCGAGAATCCGCTCCTGTGCGTCGGAATTCGCAGCTTCCAAATCTGCATTGGCTGCTTCCAGGCCAGCCTTTTCCTGTTCCAGGCCAGCCTTTTCCTGTCTCAGGCGGGCTTTGTCCTCCTTCTGGCGTGCGATGTCGGCTTCCAAGCTCTCGCTCCATTGTCGGAAGCGGTCCAAGGCTTCTGTTGCATCCTCAGCGTAGCGCGGTCGACCGTGGGATTTGGCACCTGGCGCCTCCCTTGTCCCCCGTGGGTCGTGTTTTGGGGCGCGGCTTGGTTGGGGTTCCTGGAGATCCGAGCCGACTTGTCTGCGGGAAATCCGCTGCTGTTGGCGTTCGGGGGTTGACTGCGGCTGTTGGCGTTCAGGAGTGGAATGCCACCGAGGTCGGCTCATCTGTTGCTCTGGAGGCGTGCCTGACAGTTCTGCCTCGACACGACGTTTCGTGGATTCTTGTCTCTTCCTAGAATCTTCCGGGATGCTCGAAGGTCGATCGATGGGTAGAGCGATAGGCGTGGCCAGGTAGGCTGAGACGCGCTGGCTCGATCGATCAGGTCTCCTGGCTTCCGCGGCTCCCGTTTGGGGACGCGAAGGGGGGTCGTTATCCAACTCTGCCGTGCGCTCTACCGGCCCCCCGTAATGTTGAGTTTGCTCGGTCCATCCATCCGTTCCTCCGCGGTTGTTCCTCACGCGCTGGTCCCTCTGTCCCGACGGCTGCGGCGCCCGAGGGGCATTGGACTCCGCGAGCTCAGCGGGTGATGCGTGCCACGATGTGCCGTGCGCCTCTTGAGCAGTGTTACCAGCAGCCCCGGGAAAGCTTCCCCTGGGATTGGAGCCGCCGGAAACCTCCGAGATCTGCATGGCATCCTGCCTCGTTCCGAACTGGAGCTCGCTCCGGCCAAAGTTGTATGGCGATGGTGATGCTTCATCCGAAGAACTCACAGAATGGCCTGCGGCGTTGCCTGCCCAGTGCCGGCGGGGGTCCGAAGGATGAAGTTGGGCTGGTGGAGAGGAGGGTGAAGTTCGAGAGCCGTCATGGCGGGGACGGGGGCCTGGTGGTGACGTGTCGTTGCCCGGGCCTGGCCCCTCGTGACTGATGCTGACCATGCCGTTGGGACCCTTCCAGTACTGCGAACTGGCTCGAGATGAGTTCGATGGCTCGCGTGTTGCGTTGGTCGGCTCATCCACGGCTGGGACCGCCGGCAGTTGAGGAGGCGGCTTGTTGACAAATTCGTCGATCTGGCGTAGACTCTCCCTACTTGGTTGAGGCTGCTTGTCTCTGCTGCGGAAAAGATTAAGTTTGAGCAGCTTATTGGGCTGCCGCGAGCTCTCTTTTTCCTGAGACGAAGCAGGAGGGACAGCGGGAAATGACGCCGCTCCGTTCATGAACCTGCCAGCGGTATACGCCGCCTTTCTCTCGGTCCTGGAGCTGGGGCCGGATTGGGGCATGGTGAGAGAGGTTGACGTGAATCGAAAAGGAGGGAGGCCCTCCTCCAAAAGAAAAAAGTTGGATGGACGAGATCAAGGGCCAGGCTTTGGAAGGGGCAAGGACTGGTGGGCTTTTCAGCCCAGTGTCGACGGCCCGGCGGCTCGTTACCAATTGCACACCATGGGGTGCCCACCCGACACCCCCCGCCAAGTTGCAGAGGGTCACCCCCTGATGCTCAAGGCATGGCTACCACTTTAGGAAGCGGCCATCCACATGGCATCAAGATCATACAAAAGCCCCTTTGTGATCAACCTCTGTCGCGTGTGGTTTTCCCACCGAATACCAAAACCAACACCAGCAGCATAGGACCAGCACACGGCAAAACGACGGCATCAACCTTCCTCACAATCTTAAACCACCATGAATCCTCATCATGAGCCGGATCCCCCACTGCATCAGCAATACGGTGGGGAGAAGCTCGTCATTTGCGTCGACTACGGGACGACGTTCTCAGGCATGTGTTCTTCAGTGTCACCACGTGCATTCGTTGCTAACGCATCGTCAGGCGCGGCGTGGGCCATGGTCACCAATGACACACCCCCGAGCAAAGACCAAGGGTATGTCGTCGACAGGTGGGAACGGACTACCGACAAGAAAGTCCCCTCCGAGATCACGTTCGACGAGAAAGCGACCAAGACCTGGGGCGCAGACCTCTCGGACCAGCCCGGCGTCATCCGCGAGACCAAACTCACCCTGCCAAAGCCAAATCTCGCGGATGCCATGGACCACCTGGCCTTCATGCTGTCGTCGGCCTCCCAGCTGAACCGGGAAGAACACGTCCCCCTTCACCTGCTCAAGTCGTCCGAGGAGGTCGTGGCCGACTATCTGACCGAAGTGGCGTACGTTGTCCAGGCGGATGTCGGACATCGCCGTGGTCTTGTCGAGATCGAAGCGGTTCCGATTGAGCTGATCATCACCCATCCAGGGGCAAGTTTTCTGCCAGGTGGCATGCCGGTTGGATCAGAAACGGAAGAACTAACGCTTCTCATCTAGCAATGGCACGAACGAGCCCTGAACATTACCTTCAGGGCCGCCGCCGGGGGGTTCCGTCGCGCGTTTCAGCACCGTACGCCGAGCCAGTGGACGTACCGCTTGGTGACGGAGCCCGAGGCATGCGCCAGGTACACCATTGCCCATGCTCCGGACGCGATGCAGGCTCTCAGGACGGTGGGTCAGGCAGCCGCTTCTCTCTCCACGCTCGCTGATGTCTTTACAGAAAGAGTGCTTCATTGTGGTGGATGCTGGAGGTGGAACAATTGTGAGCCACTACGAGCCCTGCAAGGCTATCCAACAACGTGTTTCTGATCGTCACCAGGATGTCGTTTCTTACCAGGTTACCGGAGTCACGCCAAAGATATCGATAGCGAAGGTGTCAGAAGAAGCCAGTGAGATGAGCCCCGGAGGCCCTCGAGACCACCTAATTAACCCATACATCTAGGTGACCAGTGCGGATCAACCTTCATCGACAGGTACTTTATGGACACTTTGCTGCCAGAGCGTCTTGGGCCTGAGGAATATCGCAAGCTGAGCGATGATGTGCACGTTCCTGCCCATCACACCGTTCTCACCCCAGGATTGCAAGACGTGCGTGCCAAATTCTTGAACGCAAAACACCGCTTCAAGGGGCACTTTGGCCACGACGAGCCCGCACCGACTGCCTACATAGAGCTGCCGGAAGGTGTTTGCGACGAGGATATTCCCGATCGCAACATTAGAGACGGATCCATCATTCTGAGCTGGTGAGTCCGAACATGACGCCCTCGGGTAGTATTGCTTGTTCCACTCTGCTAATTACGAAACGTTGCCGCAGCGCCGACATGGAGAAATGTTTTGAAAAGTCAGTGGAAGGCGCTCTGAACCTCATCAGACGCCAGATCGGACAGATCCGCGACGAGAAGCGCCTTCAAGCCAGGACCATCTTTCTCTCGGGCGGTCTCTCGCGGAGCGACTACTTCTACGAGCGTGTAAGAAACTTTGCCCGGGGCTTCCAGCCGCGCATCAACGTCTTGCGCGGCCCGACCGGGCTCGAGCAGAGAGACGGTGCCGAAGTCTTCTCCAGCTGGACGGCCGTGGCTCGTGGCGGGCTGCTGATCGGCCTCGGCCTCGACTGTGAGGTTCCACCCCCCAGCTTGCCATCTCCCTTCCACCTCGGGTTCGTTCTGTCGGAGCGCTTTGCGCTTCATGAGCATCCGAGCGAGGCGCGGTATACGGATACCTTTGACAAACTCGAACGTGCGAGAAACCACGTCAAGTGGGTGGTGTCGAAAGGCGACCTCGTCCCGCCCGGCCGATCCATCCACCGAGAGCTCAAGCTCGTGCAGAAGATGAGCCAGCCAGCGCAGAAGCCGGGCCCCATTAGCGCTGTTCTGTGCTGGCAGGACGCGCCTGTGTCGGGGCAGCTGGACAAACTTGGTACGTCTCCCCGTTCGCCCCAGCCCCACCAGCAAGTGAGAGAAGGGCTGACGGCCTCTTTAGAGGCACACCGGGTCGTGAAACTAGAATACGACTTCCACACCATCCCGACAGATTGCTATTCTCAGCTGTGGCGCAAAGTGGAAAGGAACGACCAACTTAGAACGCCTGAGCATTATGTGCTCACAATGCAGCTGGAAGTGTCCCTCGACCAGGGAGGGGTGCTTATCACGTTGCGGTGCGGGAAGACACCGGGGAAAACGGCCACGGAAGGCTACATTCTGGCCGAGCAGTCCATCCCACTCGTGGATGAAGCGCTTGCGCAGCTGGCTGCTGGGGCTGAAGGTCCGATAATAATGGGGTCATTTCAGCGAGGTCCCGGCTTGTAACATTGGGATAAGGCTCTGGCTCTGAGGGGGTGCCTCCAGCAGCCGCCCCTGCAGACCGCATCAGGCCAGAGCAGAAGGCGGCTGAAAGCCTGCTGGCTGCGGTCCCCTCCGAATGAGACAGAAAAAATCACTCGCAGTAGCCGGCGGACTTTGCGGTGCTACATCCGAAATGAAAGATTGTTCTTCCCGAGTCCCGACTTCCATATCACAGATCCAGAGCCTTGTGCCAAGCAGCAGTTTGCGCACCAAGAAGAGTCTACCCCCCAATACCCTCCGCTCTGGAGAGTCCCCGATGCTGCTGCTTGCTTTCACCGTTTCCCCATTCCATCCACACATGATTACCAGGCACCAGAGCCTCCCCCCATCCCATTCCTCTATCCACAGGTCCCTTGCGCTCGGATTCCCCATCCTTTACCTTCGTATCAATGGAGTCCTGGGAGGGATACAACTACTACACCGCCAACAGCTCCAAATGGATCCTCCTCATGAACCTCAGCACCTCGGAGTGGGGCGTCAGCCCGCTGCCCCCATTCCTCGTCGCCCTCAACGGATCCCTCGCGGACCAGCCGCCCGACGTCGAGTACAACTCCAGCACCCTCGTGATCGAGCACGCCGGCCAGGCCGAGACGGGCGACCGCGCCACCGAAAAGATCATCTTCGGCATCACCTCGGCCATCGCCATCTCCTTCTGGCTTGTCTGGCTGTGGATGAACCGCAAGACGCTGCTTGATCCGCTCGGGTCGGCGGCCGTCCGCCCGCACAGCAGCGCCGGACTGCTGCAGCCTAGTAACACGAATCTCGGGCCCGCGGGACTCGAAAGCGGCAGCCTCGGCGGCAGCACGGTCATGATCGAGCTCGGCGACCTCGGGAGGACTGGCGGCGTCGGCCGCTGGGCGGACATGCTGCCTGCCGGAGCGGGCCTGTCGGCGGGGCGGTTCGACTTTTTGATGCGCGGCTACTACTACCAGCCGTTCGTGACCGAGGTGGAGCTGGTGCGGCGGAGCGGGGAGGGGGGTGGTGTCGACGTGGACGACGTCGAGCGGCTGACGGAGCTGGTGCGCAAGATGCTGTTTACGGATCAGAAGCTGTGGAACAACGCGACGAACAACGGGTTTACGGAAGAGGATCGGAGGGGGTATATGCACAGGGCGGACGACGCGCTGGCGGAGGTTGGGATGGAGGTGAGGGCTTGGGGAGACGGCGGCGTGCGGGGAGGGTGGGGGAGGGTGGAGAGGGAGAAGGCGGGTGAGATTAAGAAGTTGGTGGAGGAGATTCGAAGGAAGAGGCAGCCCAGGTGAGGGTAGCCCAGTCAAGTTGTGGGGGGGGGGGAGTTGTGTACCTACCTAATATGTGAAGAGAGGCCCTTTGCATTACTACAACACGAAACATTTCTGTGCTTGCTACATCTCAATCTCTGGGTACATGGGACGTCAAAGTCACGATCTGGAAAATGGTTTTGGTAAAGAAAAGAAAGATTCTCATGCAAGATGGTGCAATCGGGCACTGGCTCGGGTCAAAAGGCATCGAGTGATCAAACGCCCGTTTGTTGTGCCAGAGTGAGAACGTCACTCCCAGAAGGCGCGATGGGTTCAGATGGAGTAAAACAAACCCCACCACCAGCCTGTGAACCAAGAAACCTGCTCAGGTATAACTTCAACGTGAATTCCCTATCAAACCTCCCTCACACAACCCATTCCCACAACTGCAAGACTTCAAGCCCCATCTACTTCTTCCGCTGCCACCCTTCAATACCGCAACCATGAAGACTTCGTTCTCCAACGTTGCCCGCGCCATGGTGCTCGCCGCCTGCGTCTTGGGCGTGGCCGCCCGCATTCCCAAGCCCATGGTCGTCGACGACTTGCGCAAGGCTGTCACTCTCAAGCAGACGGCCATCGACGACCTGATGAATGCCGGCACCCCGAAGAAGACGGCCATTGATGAGGACAGCACCCCCAAAAAGACCGCCAATGACGAGGACTTTGAGATCAAGGCTGCCAAGACCAAAGCCCACACTCCCAAGAAGACCGCCATCGACGAGGAGCGCCGTCGCAGCTACAGCAGCTTGCACGGTAAGACCGCCCCAACCCGCCTGGTCCATGTGCCGATTGCTGACTCTTGCTGCCCTAGCCTAGGCTACCTCATCATGAGGGCCGAGACGTTTGATGACGAGGGCATCGTCTGCGGCGGCATCAAGGAGTGCGACTTCTTTTGCAAGTCCCTCGGCTTTTCCTGTGGCAAGTGTCAGGAGAACCCCAGCGCTTGCCGGTGTGAAGAGACATGCTATTAGACTCTCGACGGACACTGACGAGGGAAGGTCGGGGTGGTTGGGGACGTCGGACGAGCAGAAATATGGGCGGCTGATTTTGAAGATGGCAGCATACGGATATCTGGTGGGGACGGGGAAAGAGTCCCGGATCGTTAGCTAGCTGTCAATCCCAAATTCAGAGCCATTCACCTCGTCTTTTTCTTTGTCCTGTGTCCTCTTGGCCGGTTGATCATGCCAATGGACAGGGATGGCCAACAGCGAAGTCAACCGAGACATCGCCCAGATGAGAAGGTTTCGACAACAACAAATGATATACCCGTCTTGGAACGACGAACCCCAGCCGGATGATCACCTCCCAAATCTCCCCAGCACTAGTTACCGCATTCAACCACACGTGGACGTGCCAAGTCGGGGTGACGACAAAATAAACTACACCGCCAAGGGCCCAAGGCACCAAGACTGGACGCTAGGAACGGGTCGAGAACCCCCTCCCCAAAACAAAGCGTCGATGATCTCAATTCCAACGTCGACTCGACATCACGGCGTGCGTGGGGGCGACAGCACATCAATCGACCACGTCCTGCGCCCCGACGGGCATTCGTTTCCGGCCCCAACCATGACGTCTTCCGGCAAAGATGCGCCACCGATGGTGCCATATCGTGGGGTTCTTGGGGAATGCTAGGCGGCACTGTTCCGGCTCATCGAAGGGTCTGGCCCGGAGGAGAACGAGGAGCGGGGAAATGGCCGCCCATCCCATCCCGTCCGTCCCGCGCAGAGTGTCGTTGGGAGTCCCGATTGGGCGAGATTTCCGGTCCACGTTTCTGGTCCCCTCTCGGTGATGGATGGGAACCAGCCTCCCTCTTCCGATCACAGTCGGGTTCCCCAAGGGATTGACATATCGGGGTGCCGTCTCGTGGAGCAATCAATGCTGCAGCTGACGCAATTTCGGTGCTGAGCAAGCAGACTGCGATGGGTGGAATGCTATTTATTCGGCGGCTTCTGCCCTGATGATCGAGGGTGTTGTTGATTCGGGTTCCTGCTTCACTGACAGCTTCACCACCATGCGCTTCTCCGTCCTCTACACCGCCCTCTCGGCGACGGTCGCCAATGCCGCCTACTCAGGCGACATTGTGCAGTACTGGTAACCCCCCCCCCCCTTCCCTCCCCCCTCCCACTCCCCACCACTGACCCCCCTTCCCCCCCGCCAGGGTCGAACAATCCTCCCTCCTCGTGAACGGCACCATCATCGGCGGACTCGCCTCCCCCCCCTCCTCCTGGGCCACGGCTTCCGTCCAAGCCGCCGTCCTCACCGCCGCCGTCCACGCCAAATCCGAGCCCCTCGCCTTCCAACAGCTCGCCGTCTCGCACGCCGCGCACAACGCCCTCATCTGGCTCTTCCACGGCACGCGCAACTACAACGCCGTCGACGCCTCGCTCCGCTCCATCCTCCCGCAAATTGGCCTCGACCCCACCTCCCCGGCCGGAAAGAAAGCCGTCGCCCTCGGCCGCGCCGCCGCCGGCAAGGTCGCCAAGGCCCGCGCCGACGACGGCATCAACGACTTTGTGGACTACGTCTACGGCAACAAGACGCCAGGCGTGTACCAGACGACGCCGGGGGGGAACGCGTTCCCTGACACGCCGCAGGCGCCGTTTGTGCGGCCGTGGGCGGGGATCGGCGACATCACCGCGTTCCGCGGCCCCCCGCCGCTGCCGATCTCCGACCCAAAGTACGAGGCCGACGTGCTAGAGCTCAAGGAGATTGGCGCGCAAAACTCGACCAAGCGCACGGCGTATCAGACGGACACGGCGTATTTCTGGCGGGAGTCGTCTGTCACGTACGTTCCCCTTACCCCCAGACCACCCCCAAGCTAACACAGCAGACAAAAAAGGCAATGGAACCGCCTCGCCCACTCCATCATCGGCTCCAAACTAGCGGCCGACGTCCCGGCGAGCGCCAAGTTCTACGCCCAACTCAACTACGCGCTCGCCAACGCCGCGCTCGCCGGCTGGGCGACCAAGTACGCGTACTCGACGTGGCGGCCCGTGACGGCCATCCAGCGGCTGGACGTGTGGCTGCCGAGCGGGCGCAACGTGTCGGACCCGGCGTGGGGCCCGCTGCTGCGGCCGACGCCGAGCCACCCGGACTATGTTTCCGGGCATTCGACCTTCGGGGGGGCGGCGGCGGCGGTGCTCCGGGCGTGGGTGGGCGGGGACGCGGTGGATGCTGTGGTCAGTAGCAATGTGACGATTGATGGGCGGGGGGTGATTACGAGACGGTTTACGAGCTTGAGGGCGGCGGCGGAGGAGAATTCGAAGAGTCGGGTTTATGGGGGGGTGAGTTTGATCTCTTGACCTTCCTTGGCGGGGAGTGATGCTGACGATGGAGACAGATTCACTTTAACCTGGCGGGATTCCCGGGCATTACCGTGGGGGAGAATGCTGCGCTGGCGACGCTCAAGAACTTTGACAGGTTCTGGGACCAGTACTGAGGAAGTGTGGGAGGGTGCAGGAGGGGGGTTGGGGAGGATGGGTGTGGTTGGTTACACAAGTGAGGGTGTTACACAAACCGGTAATGCGTAATTTTTGGAGATGATTATGGGGGGTAGCAGACGACACCCTCAGATGTGGGCGGTCAAGCAGGTCCGGGGCGGGACTGCATTCATGATTCATCCAAGAGGGGTTGGTTTGAGTTTGCTATTTGCCATGTCAGCTCATCAGACAGAGAAACAACGAGTGTTTGGACAAGCGGATTGCCGTTTTCGCTTTAGGATGACACCTGCAAAGACCATCACAATCACTTGCTTTCTCTGTGACTATAAAGCGCAGATGGCCATCGTCCACTCCACTTCCCGATGCCGGCGTGCATGGGAGGCCAGGCGGACCAATGGCGATGTCGCGGATGGCTTCCGACCAGGGCGGGGTGATGCCGGACTCTGGTACGGCCCAGGCCGCGTGCAGATATATTGCATGCCGGACCTTGGCGACCCTGGACGTCAGCGGCGCAACCCCGCTCAGCACCATGACAGGCTGACAAGGCATCACTACAAGATGGACGACTTGCCCGGGGGCGTTATGGCGGTGATGTTTGAGGCACCACCCTCCCTCCTTCCTCTCAGTCGTCGTCATGTTGCTCCCCCATCTCCTGGCTGCGGTCAGCCTCCTCATCCCGGCCGTCACCGCCGGTGATAAGCCCACCCCCCTCGTCCCCCGCACCTGGAACGGCAAGAAATATTCTTGCAAGTGCTACTACGGCGATGCCTGCTGGCCTTCTGTCTCCGAGTGGAAAGCCCTCAACACCACCGTCTCGGGCCGGCTCGTCCCCTTCATCCCCCCCGAAGCCGCATGCCACAACTTCTTCAACGGCACCCTCTTCACCATCCCAACCTACGACGCCGCCAAATGCGCCGATGTGACGACGAACTACCCCACCGAGCAATGGATCAACGACCAAGACGCCGCCCTCATGTGGAGGTCCTGGACCAACTCGTCCTGTGTCCCGACCACCGACCCGTCGACCCCTTGCACACCGGGGTACTACGGCATCTACATCCTCCGCGCGACCACCAAGTCCCACGTAAAAGCCGGCATCGACTTCGCCCGACGCCACAGTCTGCGTCTCATCATCCGCAACACCGGCCATGACTTCCTAGGCCGTAGCACAGGGTGGGGCGCCCTGGTCATCAACATCCACGCCTTCCAAGCCGTCGAATTCACCCCCTCATACCGCGGCTCAAAGAAGGACTCGTACACCGGCTCGGCTGTGACCATCGCCGCGGGCGTCCAAGGCCGCGCGCTCCTCCGCCTCGCCGCCGCGCAGACACCCCCTGTCACCCTAATCACCGGCGAATGCCCAACCGTCAGCGTCGCCGGCGGATTCGTCCAAGGCGCCGGCCACGGCCCGCTTACCACCGTCTTCGGCTTCGCGGCTGACAATGCCCTCTCCTTCGACGTCGTCACCGCGGCAGGGAAATTCCTCACCGCCAACGCGCACGAGAACTCTGACCTGTTCTACGCCCTCCGCGGCGGCGGCCCGGGGACTTACGCTGTCGTCGTGTCCGCCACGTTCAAGACGTTCCCTGATGTCCCGTCCGCCGGAGCAACGCTGTACATCAACTCGACGCTGACAAACTCGTCGACTGTCTTCTGGGAGGGCGTCCGCATCTTCCACGGCTTTGCCAACGACTTGATCGACGCGGGGTTGTACACGCTGTACTCCCTCGGGCCGCAGATGCTGCGCGTCAAGCCGTTTGTGGCGTACAACCAGACGGCGGCGCAGCTGGACGCGGTGCTGGCACCGATGCGGGCGAAGTTGGAGACGGCGGGGGTGCCGTTTGTTATGGCGCCCGCGAGGGGGTATGCGACGTTTCTGGGGTTGTATCTTGACTTGTTTGACGATGAGCGGGCGGGGCCGCCGCAGTGGACGGGGGGGTGGATGTTTGGACGGAGGGATATCGCGGAGAGGAACGGGGCGATTGTGGAGGCGATGAAGGTCGCGTTGAGTCCGAGGGCGGATCTGGTGGACAAGGGGTACATGGTGGGACACATGTTCGGGCCGGGGCACGGGGTGTCCAAGGCGAAGGGGGCTGAGGCGGCGGTGAATCCGAGGTTTCGGGAGGCGTCGGATTTGTTGCTGTATAACCTGCCGCTGCCGGTGGACTCGTCGGTTGCGCAGGAGGACGACATTCAGGATCTCTTGTCGAATACGGTCGATCGAGCGATGATGAGGGCGGCGCCGGATGGGCTGGCGTATATCAACGAGGCGAATCCGTTCATGGACGACTGGCAGACGCACTTTTGGGGGCCCAAGGTGTATCCGAGGCTGAAGAAACTGAAGAGGGAGTGGGATCCCGAGGGCGTGTTCTACTCCATTTCGACGCCGGGGACCGAGGAGTGGCATGTCATTGAGTATGGCGAGAGGCTGTGCAAGAAGCTGTGAATGGAGGAGGGCGTGGATCGTCGCCGGTCGGGCATGGCCAGGTAATGATAATTTGGATCCTAACCCTTTGATGTTGAGAACAAACGGGCGTCGAGAGCAGTTGGGGTAAAGAGAGAGAATAGGTTCCTCCTTGGTTGCTCTAACCCAGGCCCTACTGAGGCAACAATAGAAAAATTTCTATCTGAACCTGGGTACCTGGGCACCTGAGTACCTGCCCAGTCTTTGAATTTCTGTCTCTGTGGGCCACACTTCCAGAACCCATCTCCAACAACCTTTCTTCCTTTCTCGCCCACACCGCAGAAGGGCCCTGTCCATTTTCCATTCCATCGCGGTACCAAGACGTTGCCCCCGTCAAATCATTCAGCGAGAACGCCCCTCATCGGCGGCACAAGTCCTGCAGCTCCAGATCTACCCTCCCCCTGTTCTTCCATTCTCCTGCGAAACCAACACCACCACAACTTCCGCCATCACAACCACCACACCATGGCCCCATCGCCACCTCCTGCTTCCGATGAAGAGGGAGGGCCCAAGAGCTCCGCGTCACCACCGCCGTCACAGCATCCCACCCCCCAAGCCCTGACCCAGTCGAACCCGCTGATCATGCGACTACCATGGGGGTGGTTTCTTGGGACAGCTCAACTACTATCTGCTTTGGGAGGGAGAGAACATGTACCTAGCTAGCAAAGCACAGACATCAAACCTGGGACCCAACCAACAACCACCACTGAAGCGACGCATCCCCATCCCGAGCATGTACCAATACGTGACCCCCTCACTTCCGATACCACATCCTCGTAATCTTCGTCTTCCTCATCTTCCTCCTCAACACATCAATCCCATGCAACAACGCCTCCGCCGTCGGCGGACACCCCGGCACATAGACATCCACCGGCAATATCCGATCCACCCCCCTCACCACCGCATAGCTATAGTGATAATACCCCCCGCCGTTCGCGCAGCTGCCCATGCTAATCACCCACCGCGGCTCCGGCATCTGGTCGTACACCTGCCGCACCGCTGGCGCCATCTTGTTGGTGACGGTCCCCGCGACGATGAGCACGTCGGACTGCCGCGGGGACGCGCGGAAGATGGCGCCTAGTCGGTCTTGGTCGTAGCGTGGCATCGAGATGTGCATCATTTCGATGCCGCAGCAGGCGAGGGCGAAGGTCATGGGCCAGAGGGAGCCTTGGCGCGCCCAGTTGACGAGGTTGTCGACAGATGTGCTGGGGGGTGTCGGTCAGTTGCCTTTGGGGAGGGGGATATGGGGGGGGCGTACAGGGCGAATTCGGCAGCGTTGGAGGTTTTGGGCTCGATGGACATTGGTTTTCTTGTTGTTGAGAGGGGGAGGGGCGCGCGGCGCCGTGGGAGTCTTGTGGTGGGTGTTGCTTCGGTGCTGTACTTGTGCTTCCGGGCGGTCGATGTCGAGGTCAAGAGTACAGGTGCTTTTCTTGTCAAGCATCTTGTTCCGCAGGAACGAACGGCGTTGATGGGTGCCATTCTGGCCTCGGGGTTTGTGGTCCCGATATGGGCTGCAGGTTCTCAAAAAAGAAAAGATAGAATTTTGAAGGACGAACAAATCACACAAAATAGGAGGTTGACGTTGACCACCCGATTACCAGTCAGAACCAAAGAAGAAGGCGGCATCGCTGACATCTCGGTGGGCAGTCTTGTTTTGTTCACCCCTTACACGGAGATATCCCACCGGTGGGATTTGTCCGGGCCGTAGGATTGATCGAACCCACCCGACTGGTCCGCATGACTGGTCCGCATGGCATTCCCGATCCACCAACCTCCACCATGCTGTTCTCCCGGATCCTTCCGCGACATTCAACTTCACCCCTTAAAAGGGAAACCTTTCCGTCTCCTCGGGGAAATCCCACCATCCCACCACACCTCGCTCAAGATGTCCTCGGGGGAATCCCGCAAATTCACGTGCTCTGCATGCGGCAAACACTACCAGCAGAGCAGCCATCTTCGACGACATGAACGCACACGTATACTGCCAACCTTTCTCCTTTCAACCCGGGCCGTCTGACGATTGTTTCCAGATGCCGAAAAAAGCACAGAGAGGATCCCATGCAAGTTCTGCGAGCAGTCATTTGCAAGACGGTACGCGACCCCTCGCCCTCAAAAAATGAGAGACCTCAGATGAAGAGCAAAAAGACATGCGCTATCCGAGATTCGAACTCGAGTTCTTGCTTGATCCACGGAATTGTGGTGGGAAAGCAAAGTCCTGACCACTAGACTAATAGCGCCGTGGTTGTTCATGTTGGGAGTTGCGGAATCTCCACCTATGCTTCGTTTCGGCGAGGAAGCTGACACAAGCCAGGGACGTCTGGCGCCGACACCTCACCCGCTGCTCTCGCAACGTCGATAACGATGAAGCACCACTTTCCAAGCGCGGCCAGAAGCCGAGGGCTTGCGATCACTGCTTCCAGAGAAAGACGGCCTGCGACAACAAACAACCGTGCAGTCGATGCTCGTCGTCCGACTTGCTCTGCAGCTATGACCGCCTCGATTCCTTTGGGGCTGTCTCTGAACCGGCTTCCGCCATCATCCAGGGCGTGGACAGTCAGTCCAGAAACGCCGAACCCAAAATGGCCCTACCATTCCTGCTCAACATGACAGACCCCAACGCCAACTCCATGGTGGATTCCCTCCAAGTCCTCGACAACCACAACCTCGACATGACCGATCCCACACCCGAACCAGCCGCCCAACCTCCAGCCGCCCAACCTCCAGCCGACCACGACATCTACCCCCCCAGCATCTTCCCCGACAACCTCAACCTCTCCCTCTTCCTCGACGACCGCTTCTCTCCCTGGCTCCTTTCCCATCCCTCGGACGACCTCTGCCCGGACCAATGGACCGACACCACCCCTTCCACCCCCCCAACCCCCCCTGACGAACCAATCCTCGCAGAAATCATCACCGCCCTGCATACCCTGCACACCACCCTCGTCACCGACGACCCCAGCTACAACGAGACGTTCCCCCTCCCCCTTGCGCACCAAGTCTTCACCCCCGCCAACCGCGCCCTCTTCGTGGGCTGTTACTTTCGCTCTACGCACCGCGAGTTCCCGCTCACGCACCGTCCTTCATTCGATCTCGCGACCGTCTCCCCTGGACTGCTACTGGCGTTTTTCCTCTGTGGATCTATGCACTCTACATCTGGACCCGTGCTGGAGACGCGTGCGTTCCTGAGGGTCGCGGAGGAATATGTGTTTAGGAGGTTAGGGGAGGTGATGGCTCTTGGGAAAGAGGTGGAGGGGAGGGAGGTGGAGGAGGCGCTGCAGGCGGCGTTGCTGGTGCATTGTACGCAGTTTGCGTTGCAGGGCGTTGAGACGAGGGAGAGGAATAGGGTGGTGAGGCTGCCTGCTTTGGTGGGGGCGGTGAGGAGGTTGGGGTTGTTGGGGGTGAGGCATGGGGAGGGGGAAGGGGGGTGGCGGGGGTTTGTGGAGAGGGAGGTGAAGTTGAGGTTTGTTTTGTCTCTCCTTCTTTCTGGGGGCAATGCCCTGCTGGAGTTGATCATGTGGCTAATGAGGAATAGGATTGGGGCGTGGACGCTCTTGGCGGATTGGCAGCAGTGTGGCATGTTTCGAGTCCCGCCATTGATGGCCATCTCGGAGCTCACCGGGGATTTCCCATGTGTTCCGACCCTGTGGGAGGCAGAATGCGAGATAGAGTTCAACACAATCGTCGCGGCCAAAGGACCGTCGGTGCGGAAGCGGTCGTGCTCGATACGCCAGGCGATGGAGGCGCTCATGGCCGACGCGACCTGGTCGGGCATCGAACAGTTCCCGCTTCGCGACCCGACAGTGCATGACTTGCACTTTTTGATCTATGCCATCCATGCTGTCGTGGGGTCTGCTAGTCTCATGGGTTTGCTGCCTGTGAGCGGGGCGGCTCTTTTGCGAGCGACGGAGCGGTGGGAGCAGCTTTGGAGGCAGGCGACAAGTCTGCTCGCTGATTCAGGAGAGGATGTGCGACACATGGCGGGGACTATGTCACATTATCTCAGTCCCGAGATGTGCTGGCTGGCGAAGAAGTTGGTGGAGGGTGGTATGAACGGTTGCCTTGAGGGGCTGGAGTACTATCAGGGGGCGCATTACTCGCTGGATCCGTTGCATGCGTTAATCAAGAGGTTGAAGGATCTGTAAATGAATGTCGAGAAAAAGATGTCAGCTGGAGGTACCAACAGGGCTTGTCCAGAGAGAAATGGGTTCGCCTCCGCAAGACGTCGTCGGGAAACTGGGTGGATTCTTCCGCACAGCATTGGAAAAACTGGTTTACTCTTTCGCACTGTTCCTCATGCACAATTTGATGAGGGGTCGGAATACGAGACAGCGGAATTTTGAAAACATCTCCACTCTGATCACGATCATCCTGAGTACTGAGAGCGAAGACGGGATTACCCGCAATCGAACAGTTTTGAGCCCATGATGGAGTAGTCCACCATGGTCCATGGTGCCACCGATAAGAACCCGTCTCCAAGTCCAGCTGCATGATGCCACCTCCTCGCCGACGGTCCACGGATGCCTGCCGCATCAGCCGCCCACTGTTGCACTCGGGATCTCTTGCTCATTTATCGGCAGACCTGTTCATTGGCCCTTCTCGCGCCTTCTCGTTACCTACCAAGCCATCATGCCCGCTCTCCCCCGCTCCAGCTGAGGGCGGGAGCCTTCGGTGCTCCTCCAAAGCATCACCGCCCTTCTGACTTCTGCTGGGCAAGATCGGACGCTCTGCAGTTGGTCCAGATGGATCCCATCAGCGCCGCGGGGTTTGCCTCGGCCGTGCTCACCTTCGTCGAATTCTAGTGGAAGCTCGTCAAGGGTTCCTACGACATCTACCACTCCGACACCAACACCCCCGCCGACGCAGCTTCAATCGGCGCCGTCCTGAAAGACCACGACGATCTCACCGGGACACTGCGTGTTGACTGCCACGGCGCCAGTCACCACCGCGACTCCTTGAAGGATCTTGCCGCTCAATGCCTCGCTGTCTCTGGAGAGCTGTCCACACTTCTGAAGGACCTGGAACCCACTCAGCGGATTCACCTCCACGACTTGACCAAGGCTGATCTCCGATGGTTTGTGTCAGGATGCCACGCACCCCTCAAGATGCAGTACGCCTGAGAATGACGAGGCGGCCGACTTCGTATCTGTGAGCCTGATGGACCTGCTGCTGCTCGATCGGCCCCCGAACCAAGAGGCTGTTCTGGAACGAATATCGGCTCGGCGGGAATCCTGGTTCTGGGGAAGCGCGCAGCGCGCAGCAAAGGTGCTGTTCCCGGGGGCAGGAGCTTGCAATAGCTTGCCAAAGCTGAAGCCTGCACACAGAAGGATAAGTGTTGCCGAGTTGGAGGGGCACGTGAACAGCCGCCCTTACAGGCTTCGGGTTCGCAGGGTGTACACGCGCAGCCACGACATCACCGAGTTTGATTTATACATGCTGTATTGAATTCTTCGAGTTGAAGGAGGGGGCCAGAAAGCATGGCTTGTCCGAGTTGGGCGAGAATTCGATGCTGCAATCTCAAAACTGCGTTCTTTGGTGACGCGAGATCTCTCACGAAGCCAAAAAGAACAAACTCTCTCCCGAAAAGGCGAATCCCAGGTGAGACATGGACGCTCAGTTTTGATGCGAAAGTTATGTTAGGTTCTGGGTCCATCCGCAAGACATCTTATCAAGCAACAGCGAGGTCCGATTCTCTCCGGCCAGGAACGAATAAATTACTCCAGTTCCGCCTTGAGAATTTACTTCTTGAATACATGTATCCAGTTCCAACTTGGGGCCTTACTTCATGACTTCCACTGTCTCGATTTCCTACGCCAACGGCTATGTCGACCACGACTGGAGAAAACTTGTTTCCAACTTTGTGTCCAGCAGAGAACCGGGCTCCCATTGAAATCAACCCCTGACAAACACACAAAATCTTGCCATCGACCACAGGAGCAGAAGGAAAGCTACCACAACGGTTAGGAACACACCTGTCGTCCTGCAATCCAATGCTAGCCCCGCAAGTCCAGCAGAGCACGAGCATTGATGTCCACGAACCGGCGGGTGGCAGCGGCCTCGGCCTCGGCTGAGATCAGTGCGGGTCCGGCAATCGCCGGCTCATCATTGTGCACCAGCATCTCCAACTTTCTTCGGTTCAACTTCCCCATGCGATTGATGGACACGAAAGAGAGCGAAAGAATATCCTGATGACTTCAAAAGGCATGACCCTGGATTTCCAATGGGATAACAACCCCAGGTATATCCAATTCATCAACCCAACAACGTCCAGCCAGGGAAACCCACGCACAAGGTGCCCCCTCGGCTTAACCAACCCCGCAAACGACTCCAACCCCCGGGCCTCTGACCTCGACCCTCCCCTCCCTTACCTCCCCATTAGCCCATCTCACCATCTCACCAATCCCCTAGCCCCTCGCCGTCACCAGTGGGCCGCCGCTCACCGAATGGGCTCGCCGACTTAGGTAACGCCGTGTCGCTGAAACCACCAAACCAAGACACAAGACGCACCGGCTCGGTCACTTGACGCGCATCCCCGTATGGAGACATACGCTCATACGGTACACCGTACCGACGGTTCCCCTCGTTGAGCCGAGGCCGGTCCGTGTCACCACTTTCACCTCTCCCCCGGACCGAGGACCGGGGACCAAATAAATACCAGATTTCCCGTTGCTCCTCGAATTTGGACTTGTTGCGAGTTCACACACTGCGGAATTGGCCCCACAGTTTCCCTTGTCTTGACTCCTCTTTGTCAGATGCACGTGGCTGGAACTCAATCTTCGACAAGCACCAGGTACTGAATCATCGTCATCATCAAAGAACACCTCTTCCTGCTCAACACCCAAGCCCCCCACCGTCGTGGTTGGAAAACGACGTCCGGCCTCACCTCACCACCCCCGGGAATATCAGGGACCACCTCGCCAAGTGGACACCCCTTTTCTGTGGACCGACCACCCCGGATTTCCACACCCCGGGCCGAATCACCCCCCCCCCCCCCGCCCTCGCCCATCCCCATCCATCCCCACCCCCCCCCCCCATCTGCCGCGACGACCGCCCACCATGCCGCCGCCCCTCCTTCGCTTGACCCCACCTCGGGGTAGTGCCTCCAACGTCATCCGCCTCCCTCACGCCCTGCAGCAACACCGATGCATCGCCTCGGCCGCCTCCGCGGCGGGGAACATTTACCCGAGGGGCGAGACGTCGCTCATAAAACCCCGTCCTGCCGCCGCCTCGCCTAGGGGACTTGGGAATAGCTTCACTCTGCGTCTGCAGCATCAGGCACGGCAATTGAGCAGCACCACTACTCGGACCTTGTCGACGACGACAGCCACGCCGCCCAACATGTACACGACGTCATTTGCCTTTTTCGAGGCGCTGTGGGACGCCGGCGTCACGCATTGTTTTGTGAATCTGGGGTCGGACCACCCGAGCATCATTGAGGCGATGGTGAAGGGGGCTAGGGAGAAGAAGGACCGGTTTCCGAGGATTATTACTTGTCCCAACGAGGTATGTCCCTCTCCTTCCGTCACAGATGACATAATACTCACCCCCCCAGATGGTCGCCATGTCCATGGCCGACGGCTACGCCCGCCTCACGGGCAAACCCCAATGCGTCATCGTGCACGTCGACGTCGGCACCCAAGGCCTCGGCGCCGCCGTCCACAACGCCAGCGCGGGGCGCGCCCCCATCCTCGTCTTCGCCGGCCTCTCGCCCTTCACGCAGGAGGGCGAGATGCGCGGCTCGCGCACAGAGTACATCCACTGGATCCAGGACGTGCCCGACCAGAAGCAGATCGTCGGCCAGTACTGCCGGTACTCGGCCGAGCTCAAGACGGGCCACAATGTCAAGCAGATGGTGAATCGCGCGCTGCAGTTTGCGACGTCGGCGCCGCAGGGACCGGTGTATCTGTGCGGCGCGAGAGAGGTTATGGAGATGGATATTACGCCGTATGAGATTCGGCAGGAGATGTGGAAGCCGGTGGAGTTGGGGGGGTTGCCGAGGGGCGCGGGGAGGGATATCGCGGCAGCGTTGGCGGGGGCCAAGGAGCCGTTGGTGATTACGGCGTATGCGGGGCGGGACCACCGCGTGGTGCCGGCGCTAGTGGAGCTGGCGGATACGGTCAAGGGGCTGAGAGTGTTGGATACCGGGGGGAGCGACATGTGTTTCCCGGCGGACCACCCGGGGTGGTTGGGGTTGAGGTTCGGAAACGAGGAGGCCATCCGGAACGCCGACGTGATTGTCGTGCTGGACTGCGACGTGCCGTGGATCCCGACGCAGTGCAAGCCGCGGGCGGACGCCAAAATCTTCCACATCGACGTGGATCCGCTGAAGCAGGTGATGCCGCTGTTTTACATTGACGCGATTGCCAGGTTCCGCGCCGATGCGCTCACGTCCGTCGAGCAGGTGACGGGGCAGCTCAAGTCGGACGAGACGCTCAAGGCGCAGCTGGCCAGCGAGGAGAGCGAGAAGAGAGGCCAGGCTGTCAAGGCGGCTTTTGAGGAGCGGATCAAGACCATCGCGGAGAAGTCGAAGCCGCTGGCGGACGGCGGTTTCGGGACGGGGCACCTCAGCGCGAAGCTCCGGGAGCTCTGCCCCAAGGACACCATCTGGGCGGTTGAGGCCGTGACCAACACGGTCTTTGTCCATGACAACCTCCAGCCAACCATTCCCGGACAGTGGATCAACTGCGGCGGCGGCGGCCTGGGGTGGTCGGGCGGCGGTGCCCTCGGCATTAAGCTGGCGTCGGACCACGAGGCCAAGGCCAAGGGGGAGAAGGGCAAGTTCGTGGTACAGATCGTCGGAGATGGGACGTTTCTCTTTTCGGTTCCTGGCAGCGTGTACTGGATCGCAAAGCGATACAACATTCCCGTGCTGACGATTGTGCTGAACAACAAAGGTGAGTAGCCGGGGCCCCAAGCGTCCCATCCTCTCGAGTGGGAGATACTGACTATCGCAGGCTGGAATGCCCCTCGCAAGTCTCTCCTGCTGGTCCACCCCGACGGACTTGGGTCCAAGGCGACCAACGAGGAGATCAACATCTCGTTCGACCCGGCCCCGGATTACGCCGGCATCGCAAAGGCGGCGGCGGGCGGGGACCTCCACACGGCGAGAGTCGACAGGGCGGCGGATCTGGACGAGGTTTTGAGAAAGGCCATCGAGGCGGTCCAAGGGGGACAGTCGGCGGTGCTGGATTGCAAGGTTGAGCTGGGCTGCTAGGTAGGAGGCATACTGGCCCCCGCGGACTCGCAAGCACATATGTAACCTCGTTTTCCGGCAGGGTAGCACCACCTCGTGTGTCAATAGTGTCAATATGCGTGGGGGGCTCGGCCAACTAGACATGCTCAACGGCCCGCGGATGCATGTTGCCGCTGCGTATGTGCGGGGAAGCTGCCGGTGTCGAGGCCGGGCGCTGGTCCCGAGACATCACGCGCTCGTCCTCGGGTTGGTCGAGCATGATGGGCGATCGAGTCCGAGGCGCCAGCGCGGCGGTTCTTGTGCTGCCAGTGGCGGCAGAGGGGGTCCGTCTCCGGCAGGATGGACTGCTCCTCAGGTTGAAGGATGGTGATGTTTGGTCCACGGCACCAACCCGGCGGGGCTCACCTGCGCCAAGGGTCCCCGCGATGCAACGAGGAGCCAGCCATCGTGTGCCGTCGTCCTCGGCTCGGGGCATCTGGACCTGCGGGAAACCCCTGCCTGACTCTACGGCTGTTGGAGATGGAGCACAGCCGGCCGGGGAAACCCACGGTTTGCAGAGTACATAAACTTGGCCCGTTGGCCGTTTTCCGCTTGCTGTCCTGTGGTGTCGTGTGCGTGTCGTCCTGACTTGCAAGAATCTTCCAGACCGCCGGTCCGGCGCCAGGATCGTGTCATTGTTGGGCCTCGACACGACTTGCCTTGCCGTCGGCTCCAATTCCGCCGTCGAGACGAGACCCTGTGGTGTACAGCACTCCCATCGAGCCATCTTACCGCCCTATCGACTCTCGTCCCGCCGCTCTCCCGCGTCTGGGATTTGCCACAACCTCGACCGTCTCGCGCATGAGAATCTGTCGTGCGACACCACAGCCCGCTCGATCGAGGTGCCGACGCAGATCATCTCGCCGTCTGGGGCCAGAAAAAAGCGAAAGTTGGAGATATCAGGAGATCGATCTGTGGACAACCACCGGACGGACTGAAGTTGTTGGGGTTCCCAGGATTGGTGAAGAAGAAACTTGAGGACGCGACCAAAATTCAGGTGCAAAAGGAAGAAGAAAGGCGGACGGTCTCGAACGCTGCACTGCACAGACCCCATTGCAGCGGCGGGATCCACGACCGCTGTCACGAGGGAAAAACGGCGCCCCAAGGGTCCGCTGCCAGTTGACGACCCCGCATGCAGCGCTATATTTTCCTCGGGGCATCCTGGAAATCTTTTCGCTTCTCGAACTCGTCACCAACATCCACAGTACAGAGTACATCGGCACCAGCATCGACACGACAGAGCATCGGACCACTGATTCCAGACCGCGCCAGCCTGACTGGTACCCAAGACCAACAGCCCTCTTATCGCCCGACATCTGCCACTCATCTGACCTCCGAACTCGCCCCGCTCCTTGCACCCCCAAGCCTTGGTCAGGTCCCTTTGTGCACAACTACCGCCGAGACTTGGGGCTCGACACGCCGAGGCTTGTGACTGCGAACAATCGACTCAGGGACGCTCGATCATGAGAGTTGCGACCGTCTCGTCCGCCCCAATACACAAGACTGTTGAGCCGCCCTGGCCCAGTTGAATTCGAGCCGAGCCACGACCGCCGTCCCCCCAACCTTGGAGCCATCCTCCGATCACCCATCACCTTGTCCGAAGTCGGTTTCCTGCAAGTCTTGGAACCGAGAGCTGCTGCGACGCATCTCCGAAAACAGCACCTGACTGCTGCGGTGCTGATACCGCCGCTAAACTTGAGCCATCCTGCGCAATGGCCGACGGCACGACACAGATCGACGATGCGAGCGAAAGAAGCAGCGTTCCCTCTCCGCCACCCCCCCCCGACCCTTCGGCCGATCCCAGGCTCCGATACATACCAAGTCCCGAAAGCGATGTCACCTCCCCTCGTCTTGTCGCCGAGGCCGACGACATCTTCAAGGTGACGCCGCTCGCGGCGCTCAAGCTGCTCAGCATAGCCATCGAGTCCCTCGTCGAGACAACAGGCGACGTCCCCCCCACCCCTCCGCCGCGAAGTCCCACCATACCACATCTGCGAGGGTTCGAGGCAGAAAAGCAGAGCATTGTCAGGTCCAACTCGGAAAAGAACCTCGCCCGTCTCCTGCAGCAGAGCACATCAAGGTCCCCCCGCTCAGGGCTCTCCCGACAACCATCCCCTCAACCGCCGACTGAAAAATGCCCCGACGCCACGCTGCCACCGCAACACATTGACGGGGTCCACCTCCGAACACCCAACCCTACTCCTCCGCCCGCCTCCGACGCCCACAGACGACCGCCCCTCGAACCCTACATCATCGTCGGCGAGAACTCGCAACCGCTGAACCTGCAGCACAGCGCCATCACGCGCAAATTCTACTCGCGGCTCCCTCCGCCCATCCCCATCACCGACTACCTCCTCCGCATCCACCGATTCTGCCCCATGTCCACGGCTGTCTACCTCGCCACGTCTCTGTACATACATCGTCTCGCGGTTCTGGAAAGGGCCATTGTCGTGACGCGGCGCAATGTCCACCGACTGCTCCTCGGGGGTCTCCGCGTAGCCATGAAGGCGCTGGAGGATCTGAGTTATGCCCACGGCAAGTTTGCCAAGGTGGGCGGAGTCAGCGAAGCGGAGCTCGCCAGACTAGAGATTAGCTTCTGCTTCCTCACTGGCTTTGAGCTGATGGTGACAGAGGAGTTGCTGCGGGACCAGTGGGAGCTACTAAGGCGGGGCAGGGAAAGCTGGGAGCTGGCGAGCGACGGGGAGCCTCAGGGCGTTACTATGCTGCAGCTGCCGCGGGCACCGATAAGAGCAGGGCCTTGAGGGATGCAATGGAAGGATTATGGACCCAGACGTCATCGGAATGTCGGACGGTCACACAACACGAAGATCGACTATGCAGCTATCCCTTGTGTCACGAGAATGGGGCACACTGTAACCGTGGGGGTGGGAGAAACTGAGGGGCCGTGTTGCGGTGGGTTGCAGACATGGGCAGCAGAGTAATAATCCCCATCATCGGGTCATGAAGACCAGTTGGGGTGTGGCAGATTACAGCGTGTATCACGATTTACATAATACAAAGCAACATTGGACGACCCCAACCACTTCGCCCAAGCTCATACCATGTCGGGCGGTTCCTGAATCCTCCCCCTCGACTCGTCCGAGACGCCGGGGTAGTGGATGCTGCCCTTGAGGCCCTGGTTGGTGTTGGAGGTTTTTGCCTGCTGTTGGGGCTCGGAGCTTGGGGCGGTGGCCTTGTCCGACGTGTGTGGGGGAGTCTCGAGATCTGTTTGGGCATGTTAGCACAAGGACACACTGGCGGGCCGCGAGAAGGCTTGCTCGGATGGGATAATTGTTTGTTGCTCGACACGGGGTGGTCCTCGAGAAGATCGTATTTGTCTTTATTCGACATTGCGGGTGTCTTTGTGAGGGAACAAGGGGGCATTCTGGCGAGCAGGGGGTGAGGTCTGATGGATGATGGATATTGATTCCAGAGACTCGGCGTCGAGTTTGGAATTGCGTCAAGCAAACCGACACAATGATGACGCTGTCGCTCGGATCGAGGGTTGACAGGATGATGTCAATATGAGATGGGCCGTATCATGATGCAATCCCACTGGTCGGCCGAACAATTGATCCCCGCGTTCAGGGGTTGAGAGAGACATCGAAGCATCATGGATAGTGCACCGTCATGACTGTTCAGCTGGGATCGGAAAATAACCACTTGAAGAGCAGACACGATGTCTGTCCCTCGTGAGGATATAAGTCCATCCTCTTGAACATCAGCAACCCTACGCACCCAGTCCCTCACAACAGATGCTCTTCGAGTCACACTTCAAGCACCGAAATCCAGCAAAAATGTCAAAAACCGCCCACCCGTACGCCGACGACAAACTCGGAGCCGAGCTCCCAGACGACGCCCCCACTGGGCAGGTCAACGACCCGTCGTACAAGACGTCGAGAAGTGAGACGATCCCAGTTGTGGACGACGACGCGCCGGTGGAGGATCCGGTCGGCGGTCTGGGGAATTCCGACTCGGATAAGCAGCTTGGTGGGTGCCCTTGGATTTAAATGCTTTCGCGATTTGAGCTGATGTTTTGGCCTACATCAAGAGAGAGACGACAAGGAGGCGATTGACCCGGGAAACATCATCAAGGACAAGAGCAGGATTGGGAAGCCGGGGAGGACGCTGGGGAGGTATGCCGAGCCGACGGATGATGATTATGGGTTGATGGAATGAGTTCTTGCACTTGAAGTAAACTTTGATGACAACAATTCAAGGGATATTTGAAGATTCTCTCGATGGAACTGCTTCATGGTTCATGTTCTCACGTGTAATTCCCAAGTTCTTATCTGCCCGAACTTCCTTATCGACCCCTCGCTGCAAAGCCGTTGCAGCCCGAGCACCGCTCGGGCCGGCAGCTCGGCGAGTGCCCCGCACTGGTCAGAGCGCCCGCCCTCCCTCCCTTATCGTAGGGGGGTGCACAGTGCAGTGGATGACCTCGCCGAGCTTTGCACCTCCATCCCATCCCAGCACAACTTCGCATGCTGCGGTCATCGCCCCTCGCCCTCCTTTCTCGCGCCACTGCCATCCTCTCTGCAGCCCAGCGACGCGCCTACACCTCTTTGTGCCCTGCCACGATGGACTACGACACGATCCTCCAGGGGAAATACCCTGCCAAGCGCCATGCGCAGCGCGTCACGGAATACATTCGCTCCAAGGTGCCCAACGCTAGCGGCGTGCTGTACCTCGAGAGCCGCATGACGAAGCTGATCGAGGACAATGATGAGCCCGAGCCTTTTCGGTATTTCCCAGGCCCCCAATTTGTTCCTCAGAGTTGTGGAAAGCTGGCAGTGTGCTGACCACGTCCTGCGTCTGCAGCCAGCGGCGCTTCTTCTACTACCTCACAGGCTGCCCGTTGGCCGACTCCCACGTGGTGTACGACATGGACTCGTCCAAGCTGACGCTCTTCATCCCTCCCATCGATCCCGAGAGCGTGATATGGGCCGGTCTGCCGGTCTCGGCCGAGGAGGCCAAGTCGAAATGGGACGTCGACGAGGTCCGCTACACCAACGACGTCAACGCGACCCTCGCCCACATCGGCTCGGAAAAGACCAACTCGACCGTCTTTGCCATCCCCCACCAGGTCCTGGAAAAGGTCACGTTCCTCGAGTTCGACCACAAGAACTTTTCCATCCTCAAGGAGGCCATCGAGGTGTCGCGCGTGGTCAAGGATGAGTTCGAGCTGGCCATGATCGCCAAGGCCAACGCCATCAGCGCCAAGGCCCACCACGCCGTCATGGAGAATGTAAAGCACGCCCAGAACGAGCGCGAGCTGGAGGCTGTCTTCCTTGCCGAGTGCATCGGCAAGGGAGCTCCGAAGCAGGCATACCACGGCATCTTTGCCAGTGGGCGCTCTGCAGCGACGCTGCACTATGTCCACAACAACGCTCCGCTAGCGGGCAAGCTCAACCTCTTGCTGGACGCGGGGTGCGAGTGGGACTGCTACGCCTCGGATATCACGAGGACGTTCCCCATCAATGGCAAGTTTTCCAAGGAGAGTCGCGCCATTTACGACATTGTCTACAAGATGCAGCTGGACTGCATTGCCGCGTTGAAGGAGGGTGTTCTGTGGGACGACATCCATCTGCTGGCCCACAAGATTGCCATTGACGGCCTCTTGGAGCTGGGTATCTTCAAGGGCGACAAGGGGGAGATTCTGGCCAACAGGACAAGCGTGGCCTTTTTCCCACACGGCCTCGGCCACTACCTCGGCATGGACACGCACGACACTGGTGGCAACCCCAACTACGCCGACAAGGACACGTTGTTCCGCTTTCTCCGCGTTCGGGGGACGCTTCCTGCCGGGAGTGTGGTGACTGTGGAACCGGGCATCTACTTCTGCAGGTTCATCATCGACCCTTATCTGAAGGACCCCGCGCATGCAAAGTTCATTGATGCCGAGGTGCTGGAAAAGTATTGGGATGTCGGTGGCGTCAGGTATGTGCAGGGTCTGCAGCTGTGAAGCATGTCACTGACTTTATGTGCAGGATTGAGGACAACATTGCCATTACCAAGGAGGGGTCAGAGAACCTGACGACGACGGTCAAGGACCCAGACGAGATGGAGAGGATCATTTCTTCTTCGTGAGCAGTGGTAGGGAAGGGGCGAGAACCCAACCTACTGGTCTGGGAATGTGGTGCTTGATGGAGGAGATTTAGCTGCTAGGGAACAGGCATACTGACAGCTTGTCGAGATTGTGGTCGCAATTGGGTGCTGCAATGTTCGTCTGATAGTCAACTGATCCCAACATCTCGTTCCACCCATGTGCATTCCTGCAACTCTCGTCTGTCAAAACTCAGCTCATGCCTGGTGACGAGAACTGACAGCGCTTTCGAAAACTAGGCCATGTGACAAAGTTCCGAGCACAGGAACCAGCGCTGGCGTATAAATTTCCTCCCGTCCCTCCCGCTCCCCCGAGTCGCAGGTTCCAACTTCTCTCGACACTTGAACGGTCGCAACACGCCCGCCAAAATGAAGTGTCTCCCCATCCTGCTCGTCCTGTTCGTGCAGCCGTTCCTCGCGGCTGCCCTCCCCGTCGACTCGGATCCAGAGTCATCGCCGCACCGCGGTGATCTCGTCATCGTCCCCAGCACCCGCACCCCCTCCGCCCTCGTCGACGGCCGCACCGCCACCCCCGACGTCTACCTCGAGTCCCCTCGCCCCTACTTCTGGGACCTCTCCTCCGACCGGCCCACGATCAGGCCCACGATCAAGCACCCCGACCCCGACACTGAGATCGTCGACGACAGCCGCCCGGTCATCCACAAGGGGCCCCGCGACGAAGACCCCCAGCCCGAGCCCCACGACCTCGCCATCCGGCAACCCGCCTCCTCCGACGCCGGCTCCGACATGTCGGGCTACCCGCGCTTCAACGAGTCCGAATACAGCCTCCCCAAACCGGAATTCAAGCCCTCGTGCACGCGGCGCAACGTGGCGCTGTGGACGAAGCGCGAGTGGGAGATTCGGTGGGACGGCGACCACGATCCCAACGGGTTCGATGTGTGTGGGGAGAAGGTGCTGTGGGGGCTGATGGAGAAGATCTTTTGTCTGCCGCTGAAGGGCACGTGGGAGTGTAAGCGGATCTATGAGGGGCATGGCGGGGAGGGGCAGGTGGTGGTTGCTTTTGTTACCGGGGCGGGGTGTAGGCATCGGGCGGTGGAGGGGGCGGTGAGGAAGGGGACGGGGGGGAGGGTGGAGTTGAGGTGTGGGAAGTGGTAGGGGTTGTTGGGGGAGGGGTGTTGGGGTGGGGGGAGAGGTGGGCATTTGGGTATAGAGGTGTGGGGTGGGCGGTTGGTAGAGGTATTGGATGTTTGGTGGTTTGGGGGCATGTTTGGGGGTGGAGGGAGGGGGGTTCAGATGGGGGTTGAGGTGGGCGTTGAGGTGGGCGTTTGGGCTAGGGGTGTTGTATGCTTGGTGGTTTGGGACTTTTTTGGACGGCTGAAATTCATCTCTTGTTTTATGTCACTAACACCTTGAGCATGTCGGCCCTGGTCTCCCAGAAACTCTCTGCCTGAACGTTCAGGTCGTCTCTCCTCGTCACCTGCGAAAATTCGGGTTCCTTCAATCCCATTCCTCGCCAGCACTGCGCCCAACCCACCCAGGGCCGGCTTTCATCCCGACACATGGGAACAGGTGCCTTCCCTCCCACCCTTCATATACCCCTCTGCCATTCACCTGGTCAACAAACAAGCCAACTATCGTTGTGGTGGTGTAGTCGTCAGCACATGTACCCCCACTTCCAGAAGGCAGCGCAGGAGAATCTGTTCAATTCACACAAGTGGCGGCATTTATTTGCCACCTCAGACTTGTCGGTGCACATGGGACAGAGGACCTTTGTGTCGTCAAAGACCTGGGCTGGGACTCGGGGTTCAAGGCCGTGAACATGGAAACCATCGTTTGCGCGATCGACGGGCTTAGAGATCATTCTCTCTTTTTTGTTTTTGGCAGAGGTCTTTTTTTGTTGGAGTGGGGAACCCACAAAGGGGCAATGTTGACATGCTGATGGTGGGTCTTGGTGTTTTGCCGTCATTTGAGCAGCCTCCTTCCCCGCCCTTTCCGACAGACTTTGTCATACTGCTGCAAATGCCAAACTGCGAATCTCGTTGCAGAACTTGATTCTATTCAGACTTCAATTTCTCTGGCATTTTCTTCCCGAATAAAAAACTCCATCACAACCTCAACACCCGCCCCTCAGTCCTTCCAGCCACTACGCCCTCTGCGGCGGCGGCGGCATGCTCTTGTTCCCCCTCCTCTTCAACGTATACCTATACGAATAATGCCCCTTGACATCCGACGCCAAAATCCTGTTCGCCACGACATCATTCCCCTCGGGTCCGCTCTCGATAATCCCCGCCTGCACCGCCAACTCCGCATACTTCTTCGCCTTCCCATCCAACCCCAGATAATTATAATTCAGCGCGGCATTCTCATAGAACTCCGCCATCCTCGCCTGCAGCCTCTCCTCCTCCGCCATCTTCAACAACCCATCAATCTTCTCCTCCGTAACCTCCTTACTATCATGATTCTTCAACTCCGCCAACCCCTCCACAACCCTCCTCACCCGCTCATCACTAACCCTCAACGCCTCCTCCCCCTGCACACACGCCTTGCACCCGCACTTCTTCCCCAGCCCCCTCCTCTTCTGCACCCACGCCTGCCGCTTATACCTCGGCCAATTCAACCCATCAATATACGCCACCGTCATCTCCTCCCCCGCCGCCGCCCGCCGCGCCACCGTCACGTGCACCGCCAAACTCGCATCCACGTACCACGCCATGTTCGGCCGGCAGTCGTGCCCCACCGCCGCCATCTCCGGGTAGTGCGCGTAGTGCCGCCCAGAGTGCTCTGCGTTCATGTCATGCCCCATGTTCGCCTCGAACGGCGCGCCGAGCACGATGTCCTCCACCGACCGCGTCCGCCGGTCTTCCGCCCCGGGCGGCGCGAGACCCTGCACGCGCTGCCTGTCAAACAGCGCGCGCGTCGCGTCCGGGAGGAACGCCACGGCGGCCTCGAGGAGCTTCGCGCGGTCGGTGCGCTTCTTGACGGAGGTGAACAGGTCCTGGTGCACGAGGAGGACGGGGGAGAATGTCATGAGGGCTTTCCCGCGGCGGAGGGGGCGGGTGGCGGTGAGGCCGACGCCCTTGTCGAGGACCTCGGTCTCGGAGAGGAGGGAGGGGTCGAAGATTTTGTTTTGGGCCTTGTTGAGGGCGGCTTCGGCTTGCTGGACGCGTTGGTAGTCGTGGTGGCGCGTGACGAGGGAGAGGCCGCGGCCGGATTGGAGGCGGCGGTTGGTATAGACGCAGAATTCGAGGGCGCAGAGTTTGGATTCCCACCAGCCATCGACGGGGGGGCGAGGGAGGCCCGCCGGGGTGAGGGACGTGGTGGTGTTGCTGGTGATGATCGTGTCTTTTTGGATGGCTTCGTAGACGAGGCCGTCGGGGGAGCCGCCTTCGGGTTTTGCTTTGATGTCGGCGGCATTGGTGTCGGCGTGGGCGAGGGTGAGTTGGGCGGTCAAGGCTAGCAGGAGGGCCTGCAGGAGGGAACGACGACCCCAAGCCATGATGATGGTGGTTACAGGTGTTCAGTTGGTGAGTGGTGATTACCAGCAACTGGTGTCTGTGGGATAAGGTCTTTGAACGACGGCTGCGGGGGGGGCAGCGACTTAGTACCAACCTCGGAGACAAAAGTCGTCCGCGAAGCCGGCTCCGCACCTTATAAGCGATGTTGGGGTAGGAGGGCCACCGGAGAAGCCGCACTATACACTCCCGGCGATGGTGATGCCGGTCCAGGCGACGTGGCTACTCCCAATGCTTGTTCTCCTCGTTCTGGGTGTCAATAACGCCGGGTGTTAGCCCGAGGGTTTCCTTCCATGAACGTCTAGAAGCCGAAGATGCAGTGATTGGCGTGTCCAACTGCCTAAATGCTGCCGAGAGCCAGACATTGACCCTTTATCCGGAGCTCCAGCTCGATCAGGCGCATGTGGTATTGACAGGTCGGGGGTATAATGCGCGATCGATCAAGGACGGCTAAAGTGATGGGGAAATGGTGCCTCATTGAATGGCTCCGTCTTGTCCCTGTCGGTCCAAAGGGCTGAACCCAAACCCATCTGCGCGGCAGTCTCTTTCGTCGTAGCTATCCTTCAATGGAAGTCTTGACGCTGCCATGCAGTAAAGATGTTTGTCATCGAACCCTGCAAGTGGTTGAAAAATACATGCCTCCTCATGTTGTCCCTGAACTAAACAAGCTGGAATTTGTCGAACTGGGAAAGGATGAAAAGGCTTGATGGCAGTCTGTATTCTTCAGAGGAAGTTACAAAGTCAAAATGACCTAACTTAACGTATGTCACAGTTCATTTGCCCCGGTCTGTGACAAGAATTGAAATAATAACAAGGAAGCGACGCATAAAAGACCAAACTTGGAAGCTCCATCTCAAAAGCGTTTGTCAGTCAAGACTATAGTCTGGCTGAATGAACCAGGGTCAAGAGGTTTCTGAGTTGTGGGAACCGAAAGACAATGTCAAACTTGTATCACAGCACGTAGGTACCCGCGAACTGCTCCCTCGGAATGTTTTGCTCTGCTGGATAGGCCGGGCGGTTATCACGTGAGTTATTCTCCCACGGCACCACTAGGAACGGCATGTGTCGTTATCTCGATCACCCACTCGTTCAGCCACAGCCAGCACATATGCAGGATATCTAGCCGTCAGACAACCCTCGTGCTAGTGAAACTGTGCATGGCGCCCCGGTACCTAGGCATGTTGGTCCGCCTCGGGCGAGGGGACTTCGGTGGCCGAGCGCCCTGCCTGTGGCATCTCGTCGACGAGCTGGCCGAGCCGCTATGTCGTCTAGATCGAGGCACTTGCGCACGAAGCCGGCAGGGTCTTTTGGGGTCTTTTTGGGTGGAAGCTGCGCCGAAGCGGAGCGGAGCTCGGCGAAGTCGTCTACGAGTGGTGCGGTGCGGTGCGTGTTGAGACTTTCCAGTCTTCTTCATGTTCGGGATGGTAGGGGGAGTGGGGGTGTGTGATTCATTGGCAGATTCGCGAGAGTTCGCTCGGGACCGGGAACGCCGTGCCGCGGGGCGCAGCGGGTGCCGATGTTTGTGATGGCGTGGTGGAAGAGGCGGCGACCGGACCGAGCGGCGAGTGGAGCTGGTCGTCGCCGCGGAGCTTGAGCAGGGCGGCGGAGCCTTCGACGTGGGCGGTCCATCGGGCGGGCAAGGTTCGGCCTTTGAAGACGAGGGTTTTGGCGAAGAGGCCCACGAGGAGAACGGCGGTCATGGTGCTGTCTCGGATGGCGTCCTGGGGGTGGTTCAGGGCGGCGTTGATGCGCGAGATGGCTTTGGCGTAGCGCGTGCGGGCGCTCTCGAGCAGTGGCTTCGGCTGGTGTGACTCTTGGGACATGCTTGCGAGAGCAGCGGCTCGGAGGGCCAGTTGAAGGGTGGCATCGCTGGAGACGGACGCGTAATGCAATGGCAGCCACGAGAAGGAACCGGGCGGCGCATCGCCCACGAGGAGATGCTTGACGGGAATTTCATCGGGCCGGATGCAGAGGCTGCCAGCGGACAGCGTGTTTCGTTGGCTGTTTTATCGCGGCACTTTCTGAGCGGTGCGCTCCGTCTCGTCCCGGAAGGACAACGCGATCGCGTCTCGGTACCTGGAAATAGGGTATTAGGGGTTCGAGGTTCGATGCACACACCTAAACAAGCCATTTTATCGATGGAGGACGTGCTTCAGGATGTGTCAGCACCCGGTGGCGAAGTGACTTTTAGCGTCGAATTGCATTCGGTATGTGGTTGTGAATACACTCGCCGACAACATGACTGCACTCGCCGACATAACTGGGGGCGCCGAGAGCGGCGCGTCGGGACTCTTGCCATTTAGGAACTGTATCTCGACGATGAAGAAGGGAAGCAGATCCGTAGAGGCCGTATAAAACTCCACGCCAAGCCGTCCAAGATGGCATCCTTACAATGCATACGCATACGGCTCTAGATCTACGACATCTCTTCTCGCCATTCACCAGGACGCGAAAGCACGAAAAGAGAAAAAATGGGGTTCACCAAACAAGGCATCGTCTCGATCATCGAGCTAGTCGTCTACATCCCCTGTATTGTGGCGGCCTTCATCGTCTGTAGCCGGCACGGATTCCGCCGCAGCTCGGGGTGGATCTACACCCTCATCCTCTGCCTGGTCCGCATCATCGGCGCCGTTTGCCAGCTAGCGTCCTATACAGATAATAGCACCGGCCTGATCAAAACCGCTCTGATCCTCGACTCTATCGGCCTTTCCCCCCTCCTTCTCGCAACTCTCGGTCTACTCTCTCGCCTGTAAGTCCAGACCCCCAAGGTACCTACCTCCAATACCACCTGGGCACCCCAACTAAACCACAACCCCCCCAGCGTCGACACCACCAACGCCACCGCGCCCCACCCCCTCCTCACAACCAAGGTCTTCCGCCTCGTCCAACTCATCATCACTCTCGGCCTCATCCTCAGCATCGCAGGCGGCACCTCCGACCCCGCCCCCTCTTCCTCCACCCCCTCCAGCGACTCCGACTCCGACTCCAGCGACCCATCATCATCAGGCACCACCAAAGCCGCCCCAATCCTCTACCTCCTCTCCCTCGTCGCCATCATCCTAGGACTCCTCATTGCCTGGCGCCGCACCTCGTCCGTTCCCCGACCCGAGCGGAAGCTCGCGCCTGCGATAGCCATTGCACTGCCGTTCATTGCCGTCCGGCTTTTGTATTCGATTCTCGCCGCGTTTGTGCATGATGGCAATCACACGTTCAGTGTAGTTGATGGGTCGGTGGTGGTACGGGTGTTTATGGCGCTGTTGGAAGAGTTTTTGGTTGTGGGGCTTTATCTGGGGCTGGGGTTTATTTTGGGGCGGGGGGAAGGGGGGGAAAGGGAGAGGGGGGAGATTGAGGGGAGGGCTTGGAGAGAGAGAGGCGAGAGAGGGCCACCAGGGGGAGGGGTGGGGAGGAAGAGCAGGAGTAGGGGCGGGAGAAGGAGGCAAGGGGGAGTGATTGGGATGGTGTTGGCGGAGGTGGCGAGGGCGCATGAGGGAGAGAGACGGTGAGGGTGTGGTTGGAGTGAGGAAAGGTAGGTAGGTAGATGATTGCTAATAGGGGTGAACTAGATGGAGATGGGATTGGATTGAGGGATTAGAATGACTTAGCGTGGGTCTGGTTGAGGTGGCTGCACGCCAGGAGAATACATAAAGAAACTAGAAAAGAACAAGCGGAATACATTCAACAACACCTTACCCGCTCCTCACGATCCAACGCCAACATAACATTCATCGCCTCCCCTCACCCCCAGAAAAGCCACCCCCAACCACCTACGGCCACCTCCAAGGGACCTCCAACGCCCCATCCTCCATGCCCGTGACACACTGCACCTCCCCCTCCCCTCCCCCAAGCCTAAAAAACACTGTCCACGACTTTCTCACCCCGGGCCACGTATCCCCCCCAAAAAACCCCGTCGTCGTCCTCACCTGCCTCCTCCGCCCCTCGAAAACCCCCGCCAACTCCTCCATCACCGCCGTCGCCGTGATCCTCCCCGTGCCATACACCACCGCCACGATCTGCGTCTGTCCACCGCTCGCCAAGTTGTCCCATCCCGTCCCTGGCCCCAGGGTAGTGATGAACTTGGGGAATGCCGCGCAGAGGATCCCCTTGTTTTGATCGAGGTGCGCGGTGGGGGTGATTTGAACGTGGATTTGGGGCGCGAATTGGGTTGCGTTGAGGAGGTGGAGGGTCGTGTCGTTGTTGCTGTTGCTGTCGTAGCGGTAGAGGATGACGAGGGCTTTGATTGTCGCCGGGGCGGGGTCCGGGAGGAGGAGGGTGTGCAGGGTGTGCATGTTTAGTTTGAGGCGCTCGAAGTGCGAGGTTTTGTCGAGGGTGATCATGGCGCGGGTTTCGGGGGTGACGGTGATGCCGCCCCATGTTGCGCCGAGGATGTTCAGGCGCGAGGGGCCGGAAGGGGGCCGTGGGGTGGCGGATTCGCTGTAGGGCGGCGGGCTGGGGTTTGTGTCGTCGTTGGAATCCTTGGAGTCTTTGGTGTCGTGGGGGAGGTGGGCGGCGAGAGGCATTTTGCCGTTGGAGACTTGGGACGAGTCGTCGCCGGTTGGGATGTTGAATTGGAAGAGCTGCGGGGTTCGAGATTGTGTATTTGGTCCTTTGGACAGGGTTGTCGGCGAGTTTATAAGTCACCGTGGGAGGGCGCCGTGCTGTGCCCCTGGAGTTACGCGGCGTGGGTTGCATTGGGAGTGAAGCTGCGTCGTTATTTAGCCGGTCTGGGCAATGCGTAGGCCAGCCAACGCGGTCGCTGGGCCTTTTTAGGGAGGTCTAGACGTTAACAAGCGAGTTTGACAAAGGTGTTGAATCGGGTCAAGTGTCACAGGCTTTGCCTGCTCCTTGTCATGTCCATAGAGTTACGTGTAGATAGAGAGATATCTAACGAGGTTAGAGGGACTCCATGCCCGAGCAGCATCCTCCAAACCTCCAGGGAGTCCGGGACAACATATTCCCGCTGCAGTTTTCCCAGATGCCAGGCCACCCTTTCAAGGCATCCATCGACCATCGTCAGTTGTTCATGAAGCTCGGCAGCACGTTTGTAATCCTCCGGACTGATGACAGTATTCTCGTGGATTACCAGTTAACCAATTTTGGAACCATTTGTGTTGTGCCAGGAGGTGGAGATCTACGCACTCTGTCTTTTCCCAGCCCTCCTCTTCCAGCAACCCGGCTGAGCTTCCCGACGATCAAGCCGAATATCGATGTATCTCCCCGAAACTCCGCAAACGCATCAGTCTTTTCCAACGGGCCACACATCACCGTTACAAGCGCAAGGCTGTTGAGGTGCGACAGCGCCAGCATCCACAGGTGCCCTGCCGCAGCCGAATCTATTTCTCGTCAAGGTCGACGGCCTCATGGACAGGCCCGCTGGTCCCCACAACAGCTGTGCCGAGCAAAATGTACGGGTTGACAATATACGGGTGCGTCTTGTCCATCAGGCCCGCCTCCACGGCACTCAGTCGGAGTTCAGTGCCAGCTCAAGACTGTCGTGGCTGTCCTCCAACAAGCTTCCTGCCACTTGTGCGGCACCGATGACGGTCCAAAAGTCTGCTTGAAGCAGGCGTGTTTCGATTGACAGGGCTTCCGCAACGTCGAGTCCGGTGCGGGCCAACTTGATCGCTGATCCCAGCCTACCTCGGTCATACATGGTGCTGTTGTTGTGTTAGGTTCAATCTTTGCGGGACATGGAATAGAACCAACTTAACCGGAGCAGTAGAAGATCAGCTCTGCTAGGTACAGAGACTTGTAGCCGATCGAGCGGTCAAATTCAGCGTACCTGCTCACCAGAGCTTCGACGTGGGGCAGATAGTTCTGGGCCTCGTGCGACGCCGATGACACCAGCAAAGAGCTCTTGGACTTTCCATCGAAAAGAGTCCATATCAGATTGACGGCTGCGTGAAAAGAGGCAGGGAGGTCCGTCGTGGGTTCCAAACGATGGATCGTAGCTTGCTGCACCAATCGATGAACACGGATCGTGATATTATCCCGTCGGACCAAGCAGTGCTCGGAGAGACTGCGGAGGCAGTGGAGGTAACTCTCATAGTCAGAGGGGAGACTGTTGTGAAGCTTCGCGACGCGGTTGTCCAGGAATATCTCTTCCCGCACCTTGTCCGGGTCGAGGAAGGTCATTACTTGCAGCAGTGCCCGAGAGCTTTCGGGCAGGCTGGCAATGTTGTCTTCCCACAGCATGTTGAGGGGTCGTGATGCGGTGGCATTGTTGGAAAGGTTACATCTCATAAGCACCCCTGGGTTCTCGGTCAGGAGCTTGAGGGTTTCGGCCAGCGACCAACTTGAGCGCAGTGTCTGTCTCATCAAGGAAGCGGTAAGGACGACCGCCAGCGGCATCCCATCCAGCAGCTTGCAGATCTGGTCCGTGATGATGATCTGGTCTGGATTGGCGGATAGCTTGGCGTACTTGGATGGAAGCAGCTCGAACAAAAGGTTGCGTGTCTCGGAGAGGGGCAGCGCGCCGACGTCAATCTCAACGTCTCAACGCTGTTTTGAAGAAGGGTTAAAGTGACTTCGGGTCGACGGCTCGTCACAATGATGGTGCCCCTGGTCGCTCTTGGCCACAACTCCCAGAGCAAGTCTTCGTCCTCGACGTTATCATAGACGACTAGCCAGGAGTCTTGCCGTTTCCTATTGTTAGCGTGATGCCATGGCCGGGGAAGTGGGCAAGAGTATCTCACCCTGCTGCTCCAACCACCCGCGCCAAGCAGAGGCCACTTTTCCCAGTTCGTGCGACCGGTCACCCAAGTCTATTCCCAGCACCGTGCATGCCCGAGCGGCTGCTACAAGGGCCTCTTGTCGTGTGCCGGCCGAGAACCGAAAGATCCCGCCTTTGAAGATATCCATGTGGTTGTACACAAACTTGACAGCGATCGCTGACTTTCCCATGCCACCCAAGCCGTAGAGGAGAGCCAACCCACCAGGGCGAGGCTTGTCTTCTGGTCCTATCAGGTGCCTGCTGAGCTGACGTATGATTTCTTCTCGCCCACAGAACCTTTTGTTCAATGGAACATCGAAACAGAAGGTTCGGGTAGCTGATGCGTCGCAATCTGGCCCGCGAGGGACTGAAAGGTGTCACTCTTGGTGTCCCAGCTGCCGGTGCTGTATCAGCAGAATGCGTACCCAGGTGCCACGAGCATGAAATGGTCGCCACCCTCCCCAGTTGGTGTTGTCTGTTTGAGAGTTTCGTACCTTGCATCGTGGGACAAGGGGGTCGGAGTCAATTCCCTTTCCGACAATGGGGGCGCAGTTGTTCCCCGTCGCAACTCGGGAGATGCTGCGATTTCGGTTGAGACGACAGGTTGCTTCGAAGCGGACTTGGAGGTGTTTTCCGTCGCGGCGCTGGCAGTCGACGTCAAGGCACCGCCCCCTTTGGTGGCCATGGGCCTCTTGAAAAGCCTCTCGACTGACCGCCGCAAGCTGTTGCTGTCCGAAGTGCTCACGGAAGCGGTAGGCCGCTCGGGACTGGGGGTTCCGAGGTGGGGAGTGCCGGGTTCCGTCATGGCGAATGCAGAGTGAGATTCGAATGTGACACGCACAGGCAAATGTATGTTTGTTTAAGGTTTGTTTCTTTTTGCATTGGGCATGTTTCTCGGTTCCAAACTCCCGCTCAGCAGAGGAGGGGGTCTCTTGTCTGGGCTGGCAGTGGTTCTCTCCCCAGAGCGCTGTTCGCAGTTGCATCTCTAGACGCTTGGCAGTCCCGCCACGGCAGGCGTCGAGCGACCTCAGGAGGAACCGAGAAAAAGTCCCTTCGTAACAGCCTCTCAGCCTAATCCTCCTGGCACCAGGGAATACGAAAGAATGGAGGGGGGGGGGGAAGAGCCCCGTAGGCCACCTCCAATGGAAGCCGAACCCTTCTCCATGGTCCCTCGGACCGTGCATACATACATGACGAAATCAACTAGAAATGGTGGGCTTGGTTGCAAAACAACCCGCCCAAACCTCGATACAATTTTCTGTCCCGCTCGCCGTGAGCGGCTCACTGCCTTCCCTAGCACCGCGTCAGCACTCCCCATCAAACCAAAGACGTCAGAATCGGCGACCAGCAGACTTACAGGTGGAGTGCGCTCCCCCCGGTGTCCATCTCCACGCCCCCGTCGGGGCAGCGGCGGCATTGGAGGCACTCCTCCCCCGCCGCCGCAGTATCTCTTCCTCCAAGTCCCCAAACTCGTGCTCATTCGTCACATCCGAGCCGGGAACAACGAGGTCCGCGAACTCAAAGTCGACAGCGACGACCCCGTCCCTGCTGGGAGCGTAGAGAAAGTTGTGAAGCCGCGGATCCCCGTGGACGACGCCTTGTTCCGTCAGCTTGTTGTACGTGTGACGGACCTTGTCGACGAGCTCGTCGCTTAGCGCCCCGGCGGCAAGGTCCCGCAGTGAGGTCCCCTGGATGTCTTCCAGGAGGAGGGCGGGGGTGGGCCGCCGCCGGCGCGTCGGCGCGCACGTGTAGACGGCCGCCTCGCCGTACAGCGCGGTATGTAGGTTCCCTGGAGAGATCGGAGATGGTGGTATGTGTCGAGTTCGTTTTCGTAGCTCTCGGCCGGCTTCTCGCCGTTTCGCTCCTTGAGGATGACGGTTGGCGGCAAGAACCACTCTGGGAGCAAGCGTGCGAGCCAGGAAAGAACAGGCTGGGGCATTCAGTGGGCCAGCCAGCGAGCGATGGTGGGGTTCGGGGGGGTGCGGAGGCGGAAGACGGTGTGGTTTTCAAAGATTTGCTCTGCTGGTACTCGGAGATGCCGGGTGCCAAACTGTATGTGCTGCAAAACCAGCATCAACAAAACGGCAACTGGTACTCCTCTGGAAGTTGGAGCACGTACCTTTTCCATCGCGGCTCCGTCTGCCATCTTGAACCATGGCCCAGGGACAAGACGGGGGCTAGGGTAGAGTGGTGGGAAGCAAAGCAGACGGGGAACGGAAGAGAGGAAAAGTCGGCGAAATGGAATTGGCCCAGGGTTCACATATAAGAATGCAAGTGGCACAAGACAAGCGGCCCCACTTTTCCAAGCAGCAAACGGAAAAAGGGGGGGGAGCAAAAGCTGCACATGTCAGAACCCGAGACCGCGTGTATCCCAAACGGGCTGCTCAAACTCGTCCAATGCCAGAGTGCCGGCCGGAGAAAACCGGACAAACGCGCCGCTCTCCTCATGAAATCTCCGTGTGTAGCCGTCGGGATGCTCCAAGTATTCGACGTTGCCATCCTCATCCGTCCAGTAAGCTTCCCCCGACCACCATCTGAATCGGCGATGATAGCCATCCAAGGTCACAATCGGCGCGAGATCGCCTTGTATTCTCTGGATCTGGTGGGTCAACACCCGAAAGAGGCCGTAGCGGAACGCTGGGCAGTCGCTTTCGAAAAGAAGGCCAATGATTTCGCAGGTTGGGCTCTTGATATGCTCGACCGTCTGGGCTTGAAACACAAGGATTAGATTAGGAGGTGCAGGCCGTCGAATACTGCGACGGCGAAGCATTTGTACAAATGGGCGTACCTATTGCGCGATGACGCCGTCAGCAAGTAACCATTGGTAGTATCGTGGTATATGCTTACCCTCTCAGCTCCTTTCCAAGCCGGGCACGATTGGTATTTGCTGGTGCTGCGCGCCGTGTCGTCCACATCTCGGGGTCAATTATCCAAGGCCTTTTAAGCTCCCCCGTCGCAAGGCACCGGTCTCCCCATGCAAAAATAAAGTCAACCGTCTGCCTGACATGCGTTGTGCCAAGAGGTCCCGATTCAGATCACTGGATGATGACGGGCCCGTTGTCGTGGAACGGCAGCATGGGCCCGAAGATGAGGTTACCTACCCTGGCAACGTCGCCCTCCGTCTGAATGAGTTGGTAAGTCAGGTTGAGAGGGTGCATGGGCAAGCCAAGGAAATGATGGTCCAATTCGTCTCCGGCCCCAACAAGTCGGCCATGTGTGCCGGGGTAGGATTTTTAATGGCCTCAACTTTGACATCTTGATAGTCTTCGCCCACGACTTCTGGGACAGACTGGGACTTGCGGCTCCTGGTGCTTTTTCGAATGAGGTATGTAGTTGCGGCAGAGGAGTGGTGAACAAAATATCCCTCAACGTGGTCATGCTCTATAAAGCACAGGATGATTGATGCTGTCGGAATTGACGATCAATGAGTAAGAAGGCTTGGCATGCTTTGTCGAGAAGAAGTGACAGGGTTAAAACAGGCAGGGGAGCACCGTCAGACTTAAATGTCTTGATTTTCTTGTCAGAATCCGCCTGATCGGGCTCTTCAGCTGGTTTCTTAATCGCGCAGCTCCCCAACAAACGGTGGTGGTGGAAGGAGCACCGGTGAGTTCAACCGGTCAAGGCTGCCCAGTAGGCACGAACCTATTTGCCGCATTGATGCGCCAGTTCGTGGCCGACGACGGCCGGTGGGTGGCATAGGGAGGTGGGTGTGAAGGATGTCGAGACCCCGCGAATGGTGGGCTGGTGATTGAGAAGCGGTTACGCCTGGGAGGTCTTGTTGGGCATCGACGACGCCACACAGAGGGGGTGGAGAATTAGAAAAAACATGGTCAGTTGGATCGTGAATAATGGAGATAACGCGAAACACTGGGGTCTAAAAACATGGTAGAAAGTGCCCCAAAATGCATGGGAAGTCCTGCTCGGCAAAAGCGATGCAATTAAATAAACAACTTCTTTCCCTGGTGCTTGACGCTCTTGGCAAATGGATCCGAGTTGGCCTCGGTGGCGGAGAAATCCTCGTCCAACACTCGTTTGGGGAAGCCCTCGAAGGAAGTAGCAAAGGCAGCAACAGAGTGGGCAACCAGCTATCACACATGTTAGCACCAGCGTCCAACTGGAGGGCTCGTCCAGGCAACGTACCTTTGAGTTGAGTTCCCAAGCCGTCAGGTTCAGGTTGCCCATGTTATCACACAGCTGGTGATAGCAGACATCATAGGGGACACCGTCCTCGCCGCCAAACATGGCCACCTCCTTCTTGGTCTTGATCCCCTCGGCACCGGTCGCGATACCACCCGCCGGGATGCCGTTCCTGATGAAACCATCATAGTCGCTGCGCCCATCAAATGGAATGTACGTATAGTTAACGCCGTTCTTGCCGTACCAGTCAACATACAGGTCCCTCAGTGCCTGGGACCCGGCCGGGTTGACCTTGTCGCGCGCATCATACACCTGGTACGCGAAGTTGGGACTAGCGAGCATGTCGTAGTCCATGAAGAGACGAATCTTCTGGTTCTCCTCGGCCGACAGCGTGTTGGCGTAAAAGTCGGACCCGAGAAGCCCCTCCTCCTCGCCGGACCACCACGCAAAGCGCACGCAGTTGTTGACGCGGAAGCGCGACAGCTGCTTGGCCACCTCGAGCACCGTCACGCTGCCAGACCCGTCGTCGTTGACGCCAGGCCCTTCGGCCACCGAGTCGCTGTGCCCGCCCAGCATGACGCAGTTGTCCTGGTCGCCGTACTTGGTCTGCGCGATGATGTTGTTCGTCTTAATCGTGTTGACCTCGGCGTCAATGTACGCCGTCGCGGACACCTTTTCGGAGCCCTTGAGCTTGGCGAGGTATGGCGCCGCTTCGCCGCCCGAGAGGCCAAAGGTGGCGACGTGGTTGGGGGAGGGCACGCCAAGGGTGCCGCCGACGGGGGCATCCTCGTAGTTGTAAACAACGGCGGCGATGGCGCCCGCCTTGCCGGCGTTGGCGGACTTGGTGCCAAAGGGGCAAGTGCCGCGCTTGATGAAGGCGATGTTGCCGGCGACCGAGGAGGGGTAGTCGGACTCGTCGCAGCCTTCGTTGTCGACGAGCACAAGCTCGCCGTTGACTGGCTCCTTGTTCTTGGTTGGGGGTGTCAAGGACATGGGGTAGGCGGTCTCGGGGAGGTCGGATTCGAGAAGGAGCCTGTACTCGAAGACGGCGCCGGATACGGCAGGGAACGGCTGCTTGGAGACGGTGTAGTAGTCGCCGAGGCTCTTGAGGGTGTCGTGGATGTACTTGAGGGTGCCGAGATGGCCCTCGCTGCCGATAACGCGCGTGCGGTGGTTGTAGGCGTGCTTGCTGCGGCCGGCGATCTTGTAGAGATGTTTCGCGCGGTCAACGAGAGCCTCGGTCTTGATGGTGGCTTCGAGGGCCTCGGATGTGACCAAGGGCTTCTTCTTGTAGCTGATCTGGGCCCACGAAGGGGACTCGATGGCCGGGAGCTCGTCATTGCCGGCGCCGGGGCCAATCGGTTTTTGGCGGTCGAGTGATGCCGAGGCGACGGCCAGCGTCGCGAGGCCGTGGAGGGCGAGGTGAGTTAGTCCCATTGTGATGGTTCGGTGGTGATGGGAGAGAAGAGGAGAAAGAAGAGGAGGACGGAGACAAGACCGGAGAACCAGATGGCCGGCCAATGTGTCATGCCAAGACACCGGCCACCTGAATCCACCGATGGGCGCGACAGGCACCGGATCACGCGATAAGACACGATAAGACATCGTCAGGGGAGATCGCCAGCTGATAAGATAGCGGTGGCACAGGAACCAGTTCGCTGCAAGGGTCACCCGTGGGCGATTGCGCGCATGAACTCAGCCCCACCCGCATCGTCCCGTTTGCAACCAACAACACCACCACCACCACCACGACGGTCCTGGAGGGAGCCCACGATGCCGCCTGACCAAAACAGTCGGACAGCCAAGGCATTCCTGCGCCATTGTGAGGTCGGCGACGGGACTGCGCATTGTCGAGCGCACGTGATGCAGTACTCGGATGACGATGGTTCTCCCGTCATGATCGCAAGCTCATGTCACAACAGCCAAATCACTTCATTGTCAAGTAAGTTGATGAAGAAGAAACTGAATTCAGGTATCTCCACAGTATCAAAACACATCTGCCCTTTCCCATGGCCCCTTTCCCAATGCACTGTCTGTCCAAAACACGATAACCAAACAAAATCCCAGGGTATCTATCACAACCAAAACAAAAGGAAAGAAACCAGAAACCTAGCACTCGCCCTCATCCTCCACATCCTCCACCATAACCCTCAACCTCTTCTGACTCCCCGCCCTCCCCGTCCCCTTCACCCCCTCCCTCCCCCTCTGCGCCTCCCTCCTCCAAACCTCCCTCTCATGCCCAAAACACCTCACCAACCCCTCCTCGGCCTCCCCCGTCCCCGCCAACACCACACTCAACCTCCCCCTCCTACACCCCTCTTCCACACAAGAATGCCCCCTGCAGTACCCCCCGAGCGAGACATACACCATGCACCCCGCGGCCCTACACTCCTCAAACCCCGCACTGCTCGTCCTGCCCCCATCACTCGCCGGCACCTTCCCCTGCGCCCCCACCGCATGCACGGTGCAAAACGACCCGGGCCCGCACGCCGCCGAGTTCTTGCACGTCGGCACGCGACACTGATGATCCCGGCAGAACGACGACCCCTCCTGGCGGGAGTAGAGACACGCGGGACGGCGGCACGCGTGCGTCGCGCAGAACAGCGGGAGGAACTGCACCTTTCCGGGGGATGGCTCTGTCGGCGCTGCCGTGGGCTGGAAGCAAGTATCTAACGTGCACTTGTGCTCGGCGCAGAGGGTCCCCCCGCCGGGATGGCGCTCGCCGACGCAGTCCTTGACGCGACAGCCGTGGTCGAGACAGTAGCGGCGGTGGGCGTGAAGTTTTTCGCGGCCGCAGCCGGGACGGGCGCACTTGGTGGCGAGGTGGGCGGGGCAGAGGAATTCGAGGCGGCCGGATGCGGTGCGGTGGCAGGGCCGCGGGCAGGAGGGGAGGCTGCACTTGAGGTGGTCGCGGCAGCGGTTGTCGGAGAGGGCTTGGAGGGAGCAGGTTCCGGCGCCGCCTTGGCAGGTGTGGGAGGGGCAGTAGTTGCTGTAGGCGTCGTGGTCGGGTTTGGAGGTGCAGTAGGGGGCGGCGCATTCTTGGTGGTCGCGGCAGCGCTTGGAGAGGAGGTCGTCGATGCCGGATTTGCAGTTGGCTTGGGTGCAGCGGTGGAAGGGGCAGAACCAGGGGTGGGTGTCGTCTTCTTCGGTCAGGACGTCGGGGTAGGAGCCGGTGTGGCGGCATTGGTCGGCGGCGCAGGTCATGTCTGGGATGCGGTTAGCTGTGGTTTATGGCAGGTGGTGGGAGGATGGAAGAGTCTTACGTTCAAGGCAGTAGTTGTCCTCCTTTGCAACATGTGTACCGCAGAAGAAGCCATCCTTGATGGGCAACCTCCTGATGCAAGTATCTGAGCGACCATTGGTTAGCCCCAGATCGCTTCGCTCGCGGGGATGTGTGGGTGGACTCACGTCTCTGGCAGTATTTGGAGTAGATCTTCTTCTCGTTGGTCTTGACGTAGCAGTGCAGTTTCTTGCACCCGCTGACCTTGCACTCTCTTTTCTCGCGGGAAGATTTGCGGACCGAAGAGGTGTTGGAGGTCCACGAGTTCTGACGGCTCGCCATTGGAGCAGGTGGTGTAAGTGGTTGGCCGAGTGCCAAGATCGTGTCGAGGGCTTTGTGATTGGAGTTGTCAAGAGCTGTTTGGTGCTGGGAATTGCTGGCAACGTATGTCGAGGAAATACAAGATGCTGAATTCGAGTTGAAGGAGATATATACCCAATGATCGAGTCCAAGGCAAGACAAGAGCACCGTTGAGGTGTTTAAGTGTACTTACACCACCGGCCCCGTAGGGCTGCCAAGCCTCTGGGTCCCCCTCCGCCGGGAGGCCGCTTGTTGGCCAATACAGTGGCTTTGCCCACCATGGTGCCTTTGGAACGCGGGATGGTTGCACTGTCGACCGGCCCGTGACGAACCCGGGACCACGTGTAGGAGGCGGTGCCCACCCCCTTCAACACTCACCGAGCAGGACTTTAAAGCACGAGTTTCCCCTATGCACGAGTCCTAGCAAAAACGGCCCCCAAGCATTCCTCGCGGCGATGGCCGACGGCTCTCAACACCGCACGGATAAATTGCTTCCATCTCGCCAATGCATTTGGTTCTTCAGCTTGGGCGCCCTCTCGACAGGAACAATATGAGAAGCTGAGAAGGAAGGCGTCCATGTGAGGTGTTGAGCAACGCAACAAAGCAGACATTGCGCGGCTCCGGGAAAATTGAGCAGCAAAGTTATCTGTCTGTCCTACAGACCACAGCAGAAAGGGTTTGTCCACTTCTCTCATGGCTGCCTCGACGATGCGACGCACCGCATGGAAATTCGAGTCTGCCAGGGGTACTTTTGCGTAACGATGGCCCCGTGGGGAAGTGTGTAGACGAACAATTCATCCGGGGGCGCAAAAATGTCTTCTCTTGCAGCCGCAGCGAGCTGGGAGCACCGCTGCGAAGCACGTCTGCGGTGTTCCTTACCGATGCCGCAGCAAAGTATGCCGACGGCCAATTCCCGTCCTGCGCGGGTGTGAAACCCGTGCCTCATTCAGCCGCAGCGAGCTGAGATGACCTAAGGTGGTTTACGTTTGAGGTTGCTTATTGCGGAAGCCGTAGGACTTGCGCGTATACTCTCGGTGAGGGCTCCATGGCCGGAAATTTCGCAATGTCGAAGGGGTGACGGACCCCGAGATGCCGAGGTGGTCAGGCGGTGGTGTTGTGATGCAAATGGCAGCCTGGGGCCGGCCAGCCTGGTCGGGACGATGAGTTCGTCATGCTTCAGCCAATGCGATGACTTCAATTCTTTTTGCTGGGATGCCATCAACGAGCATTTCGTGCTTGTGTTGCCATGCGTGATACCTACATGATGGAACGTGAAACTGTATGCAGAACATGCAACTGTGTGCAGCGCCGTTGAGTTGCTCGTCGGGCGCAGCAGACCTGAAAAGGAATGCGGCAGCCAGACGAGGCTCCCAGGCCTCCATGTATTCGCGGTCTCAGACCGGGATGAGATTTCTTATGTGATCCCGCTCCAATGGAAGAAAAGTTTCTTCACTTTTCTTCCGCGACCAGCAACTGGGGAAGAAAAATGCTTTGTCCCAGTTCGTCCTTTCTCCGAGAAGCTCTTGCACCGATCATTGAAGTTGGAGAGGAGGAGGGGCAGGAGGGGAGGAATTGGAGAAAGCCTTGCCCCACTTCTCCAACCATCCAAGTTTTTGATTGGTCAAACTTGGCCGGGAGCTGCCTTTCCCAAAAGTCTTGACATCATCATCACATCAGACCGCGATCGCGAGTTCCACTTTCGACGTCGTTCCTGCCTGTCTTGAGCCTGTCTTTGCTAAGCAAGTGGCACCTTTGGACGAAAAAGTCCGGCCAACGGCATGATCGCCAAAATCAATGACTGCTTTTGGATGCTGCAGCAATTTTCCTCCCACTTGCCGACAAGACCCGCCATGTCTTTGTGCTCTGGGGCAGGTCTCGACTTGCCTCCATGGCTATGCAAGTTGACGACGTCATGACTTTTGATCTCCAACGACGAAGCTATGAGCCCCTTTCCCGCCCATATAGCCTCCCTTTTCCTTTCGGACTCTCCCAGCTTCGATGTATCCAATCTCCCATCCCATCAACACCCTCTCCGATATGTCATCAGGCAAGGGCATCATTCCCGCAGCAATGGAAAAGGCACAGCAAGCAATCATGGGCCACGGCTCCGACAAGATCAACGATCTCGCCCAAGACACCAAGGAGATGAGCTCGAGTGCTCGTCTCACCACCGACTATGGCGTCAAGCACACGAGTGCCGACGACTGGCTCAAGGTCGTCAGCCAAGACAAGCAGGGACCGATGCTTCTCGAGGACCCCCTGGGCCGTGAGAGGGTATGCCATATCTCCTCTCACCCATTCTTCCAGACAACTCCCGCTGACCATCTCGCCCCAGATTCACCGCTTCGACCACGAGCGCATCCCCGAGCGCGTTGTCCACGCCCGTGGCAGTGGCGCGTTCGGCACATTCACCCTCTTCGAGAGCGCCGAGGACGTCACATGCGCCCCTGTCCTCACCGACACGTCGCGCAAGACCCCCATCTTCATCCGCTTCTCGACCGTCCTCGGCAGCCGCGGCAGTGCCGACACGGTCCGTGATGTGCGCGGGTTCGCCGTCAAGTTCTACACGCAGGAGGGCAACTGGGACATTGTCGCCAACAACATCCCCGTCTTCTTCATCCAGGACGCCATCAAGTTTCCCGACGTCATCCACGCCGGCAAGCCCGAGCCCCACAACGAGGTTCCCCAGGCCCAGACGGCCCACAACAACTTCTGGGACTTTCAGTTCAACCACACCGAAGCGACGCACATGTTCATGTGGGCGATGAGCGATCGTGGCATCCCCCGCTCCTACCGCATGATGCAGGGCTTCGGCGTCAACACCTTTACCCTCCTCAACGCCAAGGGTGAGCGACACTTTGTCAAGTTCGTGTGGACCCCCGAGCTGGGCGTGCACTCGCTGGTCTGGGACGAGGCCCTCAAGCTCGCCGGTGAGGATCCCGACTTCCACCGCAAGGACCTCTGGGAAGCCATCGAGAACGGCGTCTACCCCAAGTGGAAGTTTGGCATCCAGGTCATCCCCGAGGCCGACGAGCACAAGTTTGACTTTGACATTCTCGACGCCACCAAGATCTGGCCCGAGGATCTCATCCCCGTGCGCTACATTGGCCAGCTCGAGCTGAACCGGAACCCCGACGAGTTCTTCACCCAGACCGAGCAGGTTGCGTTCTGCACAAGCCACATTGTCCCCGGCATTGGCTTTTCCAACGACCCCCTCCTCCAGGGCCGCAACTTCAGCTACTTTGATACTCAGCTCTCGCGACTTGGTGTCAACTGGCAGGAGCTCCCCATCAACCGCCCTGTCTGCCCTGTCATGAACTTCAACCGCGACGGCGCCATGCGACACACTATCACCAAGGGAACAGTCAACTACTGGCCCAACCGTTTTGAGGCTTGCCCACCAGCGACGGAAGCTGAGGGTGGATATGCCGAGTACGCCGAGAAGATTGTCGGCATCAAGGCTCGCGCACGCAGCGCCAAGTTCAAGGAGCACTTCAACCAGGCGCAGCTCTTCTGGAACAGTATGTCGCCTATTGAGAAGAACCACATCATCAACGCGCTGTCGTTCGAGCTCGACCACTGCGAGGACCCAGTTGTCTACACTCGCATGGTCAAGCGGTTGGCCGACATTGATCTGGGCCTTGCGCAGACAGTTGCGAACATGGTTGGCGGTGAAGCGCCGACCGAGGCGACTCGTCCAAACCACGGTCGCAAGGCACCAAACCTTTCGATGGCCGACTTTCCCCCAGCCAAGCCAAGCATTGCCTCGCGCCGTGTTGCGATCCTGGTGGCCGACGGCTATGACGCTGTTGCTTTTAACGCTGTCTACGCTGCCTTGACGGCCGCCCTGGCCGTTCCCCTCGTCATCGGCACCCGCCGAAACAAGATTATGGCTGCCGACGGCACTACCTACATCACACCACACCATCACCTCGAGGGATTCCGCTCCGTCATGGTTGATGCTCTGTTCATCCCCGGTGGCGAGAAGTCCATCAAGACGCTGTCCCAGAGCGGCCGCGCCATCCACTGGGTGCGCGAGGCCTTTGGCCATCTCAAGACCATTGGTGCCACTGGCGAGGCCGTGGCTTTCGTGGAGAAGGCTGTCGGCCTGGACGGCCAGATCAAGGTGTCGAGCGGCGATGACTTGCTGGAGAGCTTTGGTGTGGTGACCCTTCGGGCGACCAAGCCAGACAGCTTTGGTGAATTCAAAGAGATTGTCAAGGGAGCCGCTGGCTTCGTGCCCAAGTTCTTCGAGATGATTGCGGCGCATCGCTGCTTTGCGAGAGAGGAGGCTGGACTCCACAGCCAGGTTGCTTTCTAAGGGTGGGATGGTCAGGATCTGGCTTTGAAGCGATGACATTTGGAGTCTGGTGTTTTAGGGGAGGTAGCTTACTAGCCAAATGAAACTGTTCAAGCTAAATTTCCACGTACATTTGAACATGATGCTTCAGACCGTCTTGTCAGCTGCCGGGATGTTGGATGCTGGCTAGCGCCGGAGGTACGGAGGCAAGCTGGAGATGGCTCCACTTCTTGGGCTCCGCTATCCCGGCACTCGCCTCCGCAGCTCGGCGCATGCCCGAGCTTGGCACCGGCACAAGCAGGACAATCTCGAATCACGCCAAATCAAGCTCATCATTCTTAGACTGTTTCTCTGGAACTTTGGCTCTTTGGTGGTCTAGTGGATAAGCCTCCTGACACGACAGCTAAACCACATTCCCTCCTCGACTCAGGGGAGCCGGCGATCCAATGAAAAGACCAACCATCACGATCAAATGTGTTTGAGCCCATGACGGAAAGGAGCAGAGTCCTTCTTGAGGCGTCGTCCATGAGAAACAGCCCTACTCACAGGCGCTGGCCTGCTACTACCGGAATCCCATCGCTTTTGGTCCGGATAAAATCGCTGTGCCGTCCCAGCGGGACGGATAAAAGCCCGCCACGACCCTCCCCCCTCGGCTACAGCCTATCGGACCTTGTACGTTGCCACTCATGCTGGTGAAAATAACTCGCCAGGGAATGCAAGCGTCATGGCTCCCGGACCAGGTCAAGCTCTCGAGCGATCAAAGCACGGAGCCTCCACACCCCTAGCAGCTTGACACCTGCTGGATAGAGTCTCATGATGGGCATTTGGGTTACAACGCGCTGTCGATTAATATCTGTCCCGTCTTTGGTACCCGAGGGAGCATCGGGAGAGTTCAGACGAAACAGATTGACAGTTGTGGGGGACGAGGCTCGGTGGCGAGCTGTGGGGATCGTTGGGCTGGCATGGGACGCTGCTGACCTGGGTTCTCGGTTCCCGGATGGTTATTGGTGGAGTTTCGACATGCTCAGAGGTCGAATAGGAGATGTCTGGTACCTGATCCCGTGAGCTAAAATTGGAAGACACGCGCACCCGAGTGTCGATCTACGGCTACTATGGGCCCTGCTGGTGATCTGGTCCCGTGTCTTTGTTAACCCACGGACAACAGTGATCAACAGGAGTAACTTATTGGAAGCAACTTGAAGACTTCAGAGATCATACTCAACGAGACTGAGTGTCGTCGGAATAATCCCGCCCCAAACACCTCTCGCCGAATATGTCCCGAGCAACACACCTCTGACCGACGCCACATGACGCCCCTCCCGCGCTCTGTGCCGCACCCATGTCTTCCAGCAGGAAAGCGAGCGACCGTCTCCCCGACTCCACATCCTATCCCGGATTCTATGACTGCATGCCACCCGCTACCACGAGTGGCCTGCATGCCTCAGCCTCACACACGGCATAAACTCTCCCTCCTGCATCGTCCCTTTGCGCCCACGCGGTCCTCTCGGCTACTCATTTTGCTGACAGGTTTGTATTACGGCGGGATGGTAATGTAACGAGCCAAGCTCGTGGGTCCTCGGGGGGGACTGAACTAAGCGGCTATGACGAATGTGAAGGCAGGCAGCAAAGCCCAAACACTAGACTCTTCAAGCCCTTTCCGGCAATGGTAGACGAGAAATAGGGGCAAGCAAGACCGGCCCGATGTTCCTCCTTAGTTCGTTCACCAGCCGTGCTGTCCCGCCCCTTAGCTCTGCTGTTCCTTGGCACGGCGCCGATCGCGACCTCGATGGGAAACGATAATGTGACGACGGCGAGGGACGGGATGGCTTCGTGGTGTGCTGGGAGGGCTCTGTGCTCCGCCCTCTGAGGGAAATGTTGCCGACAGACGGGTGCCTGGTGCCGAGGTCGGGGAATGACTGCTTCCAAGACTTGACGCCCCATTCTCAACTCAGGGGAATCCGTTTGGCTGTCTTGCAGCCGCTATTTGTCTTCTCTGAAGTGTGTATAAAGTCCAAGAGCTTCCCGTTTGTCTCTCAACACGGCCAACCCCCATATCTCATCCCAGACACTCGTTCCTGCCATGATGGGTCGATTCAACTTTTCGGCAACGACCTGCTGCGTCGTTGTCTTGAGTCTCTTTGCTCAGAGCACCTGGGCCACTCCCCTCCTGGATACCTCGTATCCCGAGCTCCCCTTGCCACTTTTGGCCAGACAAGCTGGGCCCATCGTGCCCGGAGGCAAGCCATGCGGACAAAACAACGCCACCAACCGCGGGTGCTGGAAGAACCAGTGGAACGTCAGCACCGACTACGAGTTTTTCCACCCGCCGGCCTTTAGCAACAGAGTGGTATGTCGAAAGTCTCCCTCTGCCGTTGCAACTCTGACACGCGGCAGTACAACCTTCACATCACCAACGTCACCAACTGGATGGGCCCTGATGGGGTCGTCAAGCACGCCATGCTCATCAACAGTTGGTCTCCCGAGCCCATCCTGCCGTGCCAAAGCTAACAGTGCCTGTCCAGATCAATTCCCCGGCCCGACCATCGAGGCCGACTGGGGCGACTATGTCACCGTCAACGTCTACAACGACATGCAAGACAACGGGTACACCTTCCCCCTCCCCCCACCACAGCCTCCAACCCTAACCCCCCCGCAGAACATCCATCCACTGGCACGGGATCCGCCAATTCGGCGAATCCAACAACGACGGCGCCAACGGCGTCACCGAATGCCCCATCCCCCCCGGCCACATGAAGACCTACGCTTTTCACGTCACACAATACGGAACCTCCTGGTACCACTCCCACTACAGTAATCAGTACGGAAACGGCGTCGTCGGCTCCCTCGTCGTCCGCGGCCCCGCCTCGGCCAACTACGACATCGACCTCGGCCCCTACCACATGACCGACTACTACCACGAGACCGCGGACCGCCTGACCCTGCGCTCGGAGCTCGTCGCCAACGGCGCGCCCCCGGACTCGGACAACATCATGTTCCGCGGCAAAGCCGTCCACCCCACCGCCGGCACGGGGCAGCATGATCGGTTGACCCTCACCCCCGGGAAGAAACACCTCCTCCGGCTGATCAACGCGTCCGTCGACAACAGCTTCACCGTCTCCCTCGTCGGGCACAACTTCACCGTCGTCGCCACCGACCTCGTCCCCGTCACCCCGACGGTGCGCCAGCGGTTGTTTATGGGGGTGGGTCAGCGCTACGACGTCATCATCGACGCCACCGCCGCGACGGGGCATTACTGGCTCAACGCGACGCTCGAGGCTTCCAACCAGTGCGGCAAGACGCTGAACCCCTTCCCGGCCGCCATCGTCTCGTACACCGGCGCGACGCCCGCCAACGGCCTCCCCACGGACCGGGGTGTCGTGGTGCCTGCCACGTGCGTGGGCGAGGACGGGTTCGTGCCGATTGTCAAGCGGACGCTGTCGGCGTCGCAGTTTGTGCCGAAGCCGGCGCTGAACGTCACGTTGGCGTTTCCCACGCACGATCCGGCGAGGGGGGCAGTTTTCGAGTGGAGAGTGAGGGGGACGCCGATTAACGTCGAGTGGGACCATCCTGTGCTGGAGTATGTCCTGGAAGGAAATGATACCTTCCCGGGCAAGGTGAACCTGGTCGAGGTTCCGGAGGCGGAGCAGTGGGTGTTTTGGGTGGTGCAGAATGACTTTGGGCTGCCGCATCCGATTCACCTGCACGGGCATGATATGATGGTGCTTGGGATTGGCGGGGGGCAGTTTGATGTGGGAAGGGATGTGGGGAAGTTGAAGTTTGATAATCCGGTGAGGAGGGATGTTGTGCAGGTGCCGGGGACGAGTTGGTTGGTGATTGCGTACAAGACGGATAATCCCGGGTGTTGGCTGATGCATTGCCATATCGGGTGGCATGTGGCGGCTGGGTTGGGGATTCAGTTTTTGGAGAGGAAGACGGAGATTAGGCAGCTGATGAAGTTGGACCAGATGAAGCCGAATTGCGACGCTTGGAGGGCGTATGAGCCGACGAGTCCGTATCTGCCGAAGACGGACTCGGGGTTGAGGAGGAGGGGGGGGCCGAGTTTGAATCCGGGGAGTGTGCGGGGGACGATGCATATGGGGGATGGGAAGCCGGCGGTTAGGAGGTTGTGGTAGGGGGGAAGGAGGGTGGCTTCAAGGGGGGTGGTTGATTCTATTCTCTCTTATATCTTTGGCATAGCACACGCATTTTAAGTCGGAATATCAACACTCCGAGACAAACACGTCGGCTTCCCAAGGCCCATCGGATTGGAGTCTCGAGACAGGTATCGCCAGATTGTAGGCTCACAGCACGACTGCTCTCACATTGCAGACTGACCGGCGCCTGTCGATTTTCACTTACGCATTCGACATGAACGTTTGATGAGTTGTGACAAATTTCAAGATTAGGTGTGCAAGGCTGCGGCACGGGCTCACATACATTCCAGCCTTGGTTTGTTTGTTAGCGCGAGACATTCGAGATACGAGCCAAGGCCATTCAACGACTAACGGAGGCCCCGAAGTAGGAATTAACGGCCCTGAATTTCAACGACTAATGGAGGCCCTGAAAACGAGCTAAGAGGTCTTGAAGCCAGAGTTCGAGGCCTCTTCTGAAGAAAATAAGACCACGCTTGCTTCGGGAGAGGTCCCGTGCTAACAAACAAACCAGTATTGTATTGTATTGCATGGCCCCCCTGGCGACCCTGGTTCCGTCGTCTATCAAAACGAAGGTGTCGATGGCTCGGGCAAAACTCGGCGGCTGGTGAAGTCGCCACGTCTCTCGAACAACAGAGCTATTGGGTGGCACCCGTCCGGACCAGCGAAGCAAGGCTGGCTCCCTTGCTCTTGGTGCCGCGGGACCAGAGACTGGCACAGGGCCCAGGCTCAGTTCAGCCCGATTACTTGGAAGTCGGGAAGCCCAGGGCACCCGGCCCGGATGCCGGCAAGCGTCTTGTCGACGCCAGTGTTGAATCCTTTCTCAACGATGTTGAGAATCACCATGAACAGGCCCTCTACAAACCGGATAAACGGTTTCTAGTGTTTCTCCTTGGGAAACACGGCTAGGGCCTTGAAGGAGATTTCGTCATTGTGTTTTATGATCCAGTTTGCGTGCTTGCCCCTTCGGCCGGAGCGGGGGCCCTTGGAGCTTGGGTCCGGCATTGCGCGGTGTTGTTTCATGCGGCCTTTGAAGCCCGCCCTTGCGAATGTGGATCCCACGTACAGCCTGGCCTCGTCGCCGGTCTTTGGGACGTTGACGTAGACACCCCAGCTCTTGTTACCCCGCTTGATAGTGGGAAGGCGCTGGAGGTCGGCCACGGTTATGTCATCCTTTCCGAGAATGTGCTGGACTTGGACGGGGATGTGCCGGATGATGTGACGGACTAACCAGTCGATTGATTGGTGTTGTAGGATAGTGTAGAGGGTGGGCTGGACCGGCCGCTTCTCGAGGGGAAGATCACGGAGGCTACGTATGTCGTTGCGGAAGAGCCATTGGATGAGGGGGTCAAGGATAGACCTGAGACGTGCCTCGACCTCGGGCGACGAGTTGCCCTCTGGAGCAGGGAGGGCAGCGGGCGACTCGGCGTTCTCGTCTTCTTCCTCCTCTGCGTGGGCCAGGTTGTCGTCATAGTCGAGGTCCACGTCGTTGGACTCCTCAGCCTCCGACTCTCCATCAGGGCAAGCTGGCGAGACAGGCTAGCTCGGCTTTCGGATTAACGGAGCAGATCGGCTTTCGGATTAATGGAGCAGGACTGACAACGTACCATAGTTATCGTTCTCCGCATCCTCACACGTCTCGAGGAAGATCACGCCCTCGATAATGCCAGGAGGTTGTGGTAGGGGGAGGGGAAGGGACTTGGGAGGTGTTGGGTTGAGTTCAATGGTGGTTGATTCTATTCTCTTCGACACTTTGGCATAGCACATCCATTTGTTAGCAATTCAAGTTGTGTTCTTCTTTGACATGAGTCTGTCGTTGCCAGAGAGGAAAGCAAGAGAGCAAATCACGAAGGAACAAGTCATTGATCATTCATGTCTTCAATTCGTCATCTCGGTCATGCCACCAGTCGTGTCGGCATCTCAGGGGCGTTTCGGCTCCTGGTCACCAGTCCAACCAGTCAAGTCCTCAGTCGCATTAAATCCACGATTTACTCTGCCACATGTCAGTTCAGTTGTCCATGATACACTGGAGGGTGTGACGTACCAAAGTAGAACTGGCCGTCATTGTTGCCAATGCGCTCGGAAAGGTTGATGTCGCGGGCGACGAGGTCGCCGCTGGTGGTACGGAGCTCGGCGCGGAGGATGGGGACACCCTCCTCACCCTCGAGGGAGAAGGTGATGTTCTCGGCGCTACCGGCGAAGTCGGAGGCACCCCACTCAAAGTTGCCTGGACAGAACACCAGTCAGCATGGCTTTCTCGCCACAGAAGGGAAGAGGAGACAAACCGTCGATGTTGCCAATGACGCTGTTGAGGTCGAACTCAGTCTCGGCGGCCTCGCCCGAGGCGTTGTGGAGGACGGCACGGAGAATGTGGCCGTCGTCGACGCGAATGTGCTCAGCGGAGGCGTGGAAAGACATGGTGTGTGTGTGTGTGGATGAGATGTCTATGGGGATGGATCTGGAGATTGACGGGCAGAGAGGGGATGTCGACGGTTTATTTATGCTTGAGAGCAGATCGACGAGCTCCAGACTCGACGACAACGACACCCCACCAAGCGAGGGGTCAACAGGAACCGAGAGGACTCCAACAAGCTACCCCTCCTGTCTTTGTCCCGTTGGGATTGGAGACGGTCGCTTCCCGTGGTGCGTGCCGCGTTTCCGATCCCATCAGCTCTATCCCGAACGCCCACTCGCGTCATGGCGCCCAGGTTGCCTCTTCCCCTCTTTGCGCGGAGTCCCGTCGCGCTTGAAGTTCATGTGGAGGCCTCTGCTCCACAGTCGGGAGGAACCCGTTGAGACGGCAGGACGTCCATGGAAATGACACGATGCGTGGTCGATGTCGTACCTGCGTTGACAACCGGGATAACGGTTGGAGGAGGCAGGGACTCGAGGCACCTCGACGCGTTGCGTCTTCTGTCTGACGAGCATTCCTTCGAACACAACGATCGAGTCGCTCCAGGGCAGCCGCCAAGGTTCTCACCGAGCGAGCGACACGACATGATGCGGCGTGTCCACCCAGGCCGGGATGATGGAAAGGGTCCAGTGGATGGCACCTTCGTCACGACCCCACGTTTGTGGACAGCAGGTCCAGACTCGTCGATGCAGGCGACGCAGACAACCCGGCCTCGCCGGTCGGGTCGTTTGGAAGAACAACAAACACTGTCCAATGACGGCTGTCCACGCGGCTTGAAATGGCGCTGCTATGATGCTGCCACAAGGGGTTGGGGTTGCCAGTATTTACCCGCGCGGTTGCTAGGCGGGCATGGAGGGGCAAACTATTGGAAAAGGGGGCTGGCTGCGATCTCCCGTTCGAACTGTTTGCAGCTGGCGGCCTCTCGTCTGACACCACCAAAAAATAGATTGTGTCGCCGGTTTTGCATGTCGTGGCCAGACGCACGAACCGGGACTTCGGAAGAGAGGGCAGCAGCACAAGACACTTGGCGTCTTGCCAACCGATCAATCAAGTATTCGGTGTGCGTCTGTCGGTTTCGATGGTCGGCTCGCTTGGCCATCTTGTGGACCATGGTGTTTTGGGGCGTTGCTCGTGCATGCGGAGAAGCGGCCTCGTCCGTACCCCGCCCATGTCACGCCAATTGGCATGTCTCGGCCAGTCACAATTGTCTTGGTCTCTGGCATTCCCGAATATCCGCAGCATCCATTGATACAAGTGTGTCGCTTCAACTCCAGACTCCAGTCAATATCTTACAGATCCTCTTCTCGTGCGCATCACGCCTAATAACGACACCCACCCCCTCGTCGCCCGCCCATCATGCCCCCCCCTCCTCCCATTCTTCGCCCTCCTCCTCCAAACATGCGAGCCCCGGAGCTCCTCATCGGCGGGCCGTGATGACCTCCTCCCATCATGCCTCCTCCGCCCATTCCCCCGTGGCCCATTCCCCCGTGTCCCATGCCGTGCCCGTGCCCTCCGGTTTGGATGACGACGGGTCGAACGGGCTGCGCATGGCCGTATGCTTTCCGACGAGAACCACCGAATCCGAAGCACATTTTGTTGTTTTGGGTGTCTTTGAAGATATTTTCTGTCAATTGTGAGTACCTGTTCGCCCTCATGCATTCGACAAACGGCATTTCCGGCTTCCAAGGTCGCATACCAGTTGATGTTCGTGGATTTGTTTGATATTTTTGAGATGTGGTTGCTGACTGCGTTGTAGGATCGAGATGTTGCTGTTGATGCGAATGATCTTTTCGTTTCCCCCCAACTTCTTCAACGGTGATACTTTATACACATTGACTCGTCTGTAACCAGTCGCGACACCTCTGACGTCAGGACGACCAACGACGTAGATACCCATCAGCCAAGCGACCGAGTCGCGACAACTCCAGCACCAACCCGGGAAAAGCCACGCTCGGCTTCACGGCACCGCCAAACCTCAACCTCGCCGACCCGCAAAACTCACTGATTCGACTTCAGCCAGCTCGGCCGGCCCGAACGGCAGAGATAAGCCTCTTGGCCCAAGATCCTGTCGCAAACATGAATTCCTTCGCAAAACAAGGTGACGTTTATCTCGGTGACACATCTCACCTCTCACCTCTCCCCTCACCAAAACCACCATGCCCACCTCTCAATCATCAATCGCCAAAACCACCCTCCTCCCCTCTTCAATGTCCCGCTCCAACACCCCCAAAACCCCCCCATACACCTTACAAACATGCAACCCCCCCCACCCCCCGTCCATCGGCCCCAGGTCGTCCGCGTCCTCCTCCCCGTGCGGCTCCACCGCCAGGTCGCCCGCGCACATGACGCCCTGCCGCAGATAATCGATGCAGTGCAGAAAGTGCGCGTGATAGTCGGCCGGCAGCCGGTCTGTCATGGAGTGCGTGACGCCCGCGTAAATGCGCCCCATCATGAAGAGGCAGTGGAGTTGGTGCGTCATGGAGGTTGTTGAGAATGTTTCGGCTGTGATGGGGCGGGCGGCGTTGGCTGGGGGTGTTAGCTTGGGAAGAATTGGGGCTGGGTGAGGGGGGAGGGCGGGCGTACATGGGAGGAGGGAGTTCCATTTCGCGAGGGTGGATGGGGAGAAGAAGTCGAGCGTGTTGTTGGGGACGAAGGCGGGGGAGGCGTTCCATTTGATGATGCTTGTTGGGACTGGACGGTGGTCAGTTTGGGGTGTCTTGGAAGAGTAATGGAGAGACTGACGATAAGGGTCTCGGCTCTTGTGATCGCTCCCGACTTGCAGTTGGACTGAGGGGGCTTCCCCTTGTTTTCGTATGATCAAAGCCAGCAATAGTAGAACGCTGAACTGGAATGTCGTCTGGCGGAGGTATTCCAAGACCTCTAGTATCGAAACGCAGACACGTTTACCGGCGGGAGCTTTCCGTCCATTGCGATTGGGATGTTCCCTGCATCCACTTCCGTCGTCGATGTTGGACTCGTCGTGGTCGATCTCGGTGCTTGACCGTGGGTCTTCGGGGTCTTCCCCGAGGGACACCGTCTTGTATTCTTGGTACTTCATTCTTCTTTGCGGAGGTGCTTGATAGTGTGTCCATGAGAGCAGTCACCGGTGCGGATGTTGAAGTTTTGAGGACGTGTTGACAGCGGTTCAGGGGCTGGGGGGCGTTGTTGGTTGGGTCTGAAACACAGGGCCAGGGGCTGGGCGCTGAAACAGAACCCCCTGGCGCGCCTGTTGGGTTTTCTGGATTGGCTGAGGTGGTGTTCACGAGGTAGCGTTGTTTTGGCGAGTCGCTTCTCAACTGAAATTGATGTTGAAAGGCAGCAACTCGTGCCGGACATAGCCGAATGGGAAAGAACGTCATGTCCGGTAAGAAGGTACGGACCGCCATTGCTTGTTCAGAGGGATATTTATGTGTTTCCCCAATCACCATCGATCGAAACTAATGCCTTTCAGTGTTCGCTCGGCACTTACAAGATGACACCAGACGGCGTCTGGCAGACGCCGTCAACTTCAAGACCGGTACGTACGATGCGAAAGTTCGACTGCTTCGATGCTCTTATATTTTCACTCTCAAAGTATCGACGCCCCAACTTGAACCTTTCCCAGATCCGCCAGCGGTTCCCATGCAAACAACCCCAACCCTCACCACGGCTCATACACATAGCACAGCGGCGTCCCCCCAACGGTATCCATCGCCGCGCCAATCGTAATGTTCCTGTTCAGCGGCTCAAACCCCATGTTATCCCCCAACTTCGACACGGGCGACGGCGGGCTGTTGAACATGGTCCCCGTCCCGGAAATCTCCTTGCCGCGCTTCTCCCAGTCCAAATTCTGCCAGATAAAGTGCATCCGATCCATATTCCCATGATGCAGATAAAACCCCGGCTCGAGCGCCGAAAAGTGAAAATCACTCCCGGGGTCCCCGCTGATGGCATAGTGCCCGCCGGTATGAACCCCCATGCTAAAGTCCTTGCCCCCATCTCCCTTGACGCCCTCGCCCTGCGACCCCGACTGGAACACGTCCATGCTGCTCGCAAACAGGATCAGGTCCGTCGTGCGCCGCAGCGACGCCCACTTGGTGCAGATGTCGTCGTTGAGGTCGCGCTTGAGGCAGCGCGGGTTGTGGCGCAGCGGGTCGCTGCCGCCAAAGGTGGTCGGGCCAAGGTTGACGGTGACCTTGCTGAAGGGGCCGGACTTGACGCAGCCGCCGCCCGTGCCGGCCTTGGCGCCCGCCATGGCGGGGGATTTGCGCGCGACGTACTCGCCGTTGCCGCCGAGCGAGTACTCGCTGCCGTCCCAGAGCGGGGACTTGTCGATCTTGCCGCAGTCAAGGCCCCATTCCCAGTAGGGGAAGACGCCGGTGTAGCCGCAGATGTTCTTGAGGTCCTCTTCGAGGACCCAGTTGTAGTGGCGGTGCCAGGGGAAGAAGAGGGCGTTGTTGTGCACGAAGGGAGTCTGGGTGGTGTCAGTGTGCTGGGCCTATTGAGGCGACGCCAGGATGGGATGCTCACCTGGTAGTAGTGCAGGACGCCGTAGTCGTCCCAGGCGGACTTGGCGCCGGCGATACCCTTGTACCGCGTTGGCTTGTTCATCAGGCAGGTGATGGCCTCTTGGTATCCCTTGCGGTCGGGGAGGGTCATGTTGCGCCTGGGCACGGATGTCAGCTGAGGATCTGATTCGGGGTTTGACATGGCTTACCATTCCTTGCGGATCTTGACCTTGTCCTGGGTGCAACCCGACGTCGACTTGGCCACACGAGCCATGGCGTTGTCGTAGGCAATCTTGCCGAGCTGGCGGATGGCCTCGCCCGAGTCGATCTGCGCCTGGGTAAAGGTCGGGATCGAGGCAGCCAACGCCGTGCTGGCGAGGGCCACCGTCGCGAGAGACTTGAGGAAGTACATCTTGTCGGCCTGCCTGGTCGATTTTCCTGGTTGCAAGACACACGGAACCCCTGAACCCAAACAGGAGAGGAAGCCCTGGGTTATGAACCCGGCCGCCGCTGTCATCCGGCTCTACTTCCGGAGACCGATGAGCAGAAATTCTGATGCCATCCAGTGGGAACACCGAGCCCCAGACCCCAGCTCACAACACAAACAAGGTGCAATATCAAAAGACGTCTAAATACATTGGCCCTCTGGCGCAGAATCTCACCCTGTGACTTGGTCGATGCCAGGGTCTCCTCCCAGGAGGGTCCCGGTTGGTGTCGCGGAAACATTGTCCCCCGCGACGCGGCCAATAGGGTAAAATGGAATGGGTAGAAGGAGTCTAGAAGAACTGGGGAAACTCGCCCCATTGGTGCCCAGACACTTTGTCCCAATAAGCCGCATCTGGGGCCCTGCTATGTCCTGGGGCACATTCGTTATAGCAGACAGCCCGGCATTTGGTGGCCAACAGGCTGCTCGCTGACCCCAGTTGCCCATCTGGGTGGCGGACGACGATGTTACGGTCAGGCTCCGCACGCGGCTTCGTCGACGGCACTTGGATCTGGACAGGCGGAAGCGATGTCGCCAAGATGGGATAGATTTGTTTCTGACGGGAGGTGGCGTAGATCTGCAGGAAGGGTTAATTTTGTGGTCTTGAGCCCTTTGGGAATGACGAGGCCGTGGGACTCGAGACCACATTCTTGCTCGGTTGGTTGCATTGGGCCGAAATTGCAATCAGCGTGCTATTGTTGTTGGCGTGAGAGATGCGAGAGGGAGTGAAGGTGTGGTCGATTCCAGGTTGACGAGATGTCATCTCGACGCGGCGGCGCGGATCTAAACGAGGGGTGACTTGATGCGGCGAGACGCATTATCCCCGAGATGTGCCTTGTCTTCGGCTCTCGGAATGTGGGGACGGCAAATTCTATATTAACCCATGGCCATGGTCCAACCGCCTCCTGTCGAGGTTTTGGAAGCGATCTACAATGGGTGTGAAAAATGAACTCGGTCGGTTGAAGTCGTACTGAATTTGCCTTCAAGTTCCCAAGCAGTTCTATTAGATGCAACGGCAGAGTATAGATGTCTACCTAGCTAACGGTGGACACTACTACTCTAGTTCTTATTTTCGGCGGGTGAGAAAGCTACCAAGCCCAAACGAATCGGTTCACAGAGCCTATTCCACCCAATTTGACTACCAACCGACACGCGTATCCCTCTCGATGTCTTTTCTCTCCGTCCCGCTGCCTCCTCATCCCCCGACAGCAACAGAGCCGCCAGTGACGGAGCAGTCGACTGCCCTCTGAAAGAATTCCACTCCCAGATACCATCATTTCGAACATAGCCAGTTTTACGATCAAGAGTCAACTTGACCACGAACTCTTCAGACGGTTGTCCTGTTCCCCTGCTTACCCTGGTCCTGATATACAGGGCTTTCGTTACAGAAGTCGCCCGAAGGATGGGGAGAGGGAGAGTCTGACGTTCCATGAGTCCGCGCAAGGACAGCAATGCGACAGACCTATCCCGGGATTCTCGTAACGCTGGGGCAAAATGCTCAGTGATCTCGATGTCGTTCGGATAGTCGAGATCCAGGCGCACCTCATTTGGTAGCATCGTTCCAGATGGGCGAATGCGGAGGGGAAGCGATGCATTTTTCACAATGACCAAGGTTCTCATGATCAGATTCCCGGCGTGGAGCCTGTCGGCCTTGAAAAGTGCCAGTGGTTGATCATGGCGTTCCTTGGAAATGTCGGCTCCGTCCTCGATGTCTTTGAGGTGCTTGACGCCGATACGGTCAGGGCCCAGCAGGGATATGCCTAACAGCCAACCCTCGTCGTCCTGACGGGCAGAACCGCGTACATTCCACCCGGGTGGCGAAATAGGTTAAGGGATATGTGAAGGCCAGCATTGGTCATGAAGGAGGGCTTCTGCGTGGTGAGGAAGGGGAGTGATGGACCCGCAGGGAACATGTTGGCGCACTCCCTGAATTCCCTCGGCGAGGGTGCAAAAATGCGCTGAAACTCCAGGTTCTTGAGCGGCAACCCATAGCCCCAGAGGAAGATGGACTGATCGTCCGACGTTCGCAAGATCTCGTGCTGCAGCCGCTGGTATGCCCGTTCTCCCTCGCCGTAGAGAAGCGGCATGTTGACGCCAAAGAGACCCATGAGGCAATATACCTCGTCTTCCACCCTCGTCGTCTCCCGCCGCGCCGCCCACGACATTTTCGTGGCTACGCTGGGCACCTCCACCCGGTACCGTGCTGTGAAAAAAATCCGACGGATACCCGTGATTTGCTCGAGCAGCTCGCCAATTTCGTCCTTGATGGCGATGTACACCCAGTCCTTGTTGTGAAGGAAGACAAATGGTGGTACGAGCAACTCTTGCAACGTTCAACCTCGGCGAAACCACCTGCTGTGCGGGAGGTCCGACTGCAATTTTACTTCCTTTGTGGTGAGGCGGTGAAGAGGCGGAGAGGAGACGTCGGCGAGGTAGGCAACGCAGAGAGCAGCGCGCTCGTACCATTGGTACATGGAGTTGATGGCCTCGGACAGTTCAGCACTGCTCTCCTTGTTGATGCAGCACGTGTCGACCCAGACATAGCCGACGGGCGGGATGCTGCGTCTGATTTCCCGGGCGTAGCGGGACTCGAGGTCGACAACGCCTTCATGGTATCCACGAGCAAGCGACACAAAGCGTTGAATTTTCGAGTACCCGGTACGCTTCTTGAGGGATTTGCATTTTTCCTGGAGCCTGGCTCGCTGTTTCGGTGGAAATTCGTCGATGATGCCGTCCTTGAGCTCTTGGTCGTGGTTGATGATCCAGTTGTAGTCTTGAAATGATATCTCCTCCGCCTCCCAGGTGTGGGAAAGGATGGCGTATCGCGGGATGCTGTCTCCGAAAAACTCTTCCAGCGCTAGGGTTTCGAGGTTGATCAGGCGCATCGTGATCGCGGTCGGAACATAGTGCGACGGTGACGATGTCGGTGGCGATTGATTTGTGAGACCCCGCGGGACAGGGACAGGTTGGCACTGGGTTTGCCTTTAGGCTTCATCCACAACGTGCCTGAACCCTCGTCATTGAATTTTCGTCTTCGCTGGACTTATGTTGCTCACAATTCAATGCATCCCATCTGCAATGCTGAAATTCTTTTGCTCTGTGTGTTGCACGTACTATTTCTTCGGGTCGTGTGGCTCAGTGGTCAAGGCATCTGCTTTACAAATACTTGGATACGAGTCATTGAAGACGCAGAGGATCGCAGGTTCGATCCCTGCCACGATCAAGACGGAAGTGTCTGTTGCGACATCCGAGTCTGTTACAGACTCGGCAACTTGCAACTTTCTTTTTGTTGCCTTTGGGACGTGCCAGCTGCCAGCATAACGAAAGCCCCTTCCTTTTATCCTTGTGAACACTCGGTACTTGTGGTGATGTCGATGCCTCCCATTCTAATGAGATTCTTGAAATTCCAAAAGCCCAGGCCTTGGAACTGTCTTTTTCATCATGAAGATCATCAATGTCTCTAGTAGGTATATCTGTCGTAAATATCGTTCATCATAAGTGGCCGTATCAGAGGTGACGTTCCAAGTACACGCTTGCTCTCATCCATCTCCCATCCACCCCTGCACCCTTTTTTCCCATCACCCCGACACCGAGCTGCCCCTATCCCCTTCGCGCCGCTGGATCCCCACCCGGCGGTCCCCAGGGATTGAACTCGCCCTGCCCTTGCCCCTGATTGGCATATCCCCGCAACTCTTGTTGACTCTGCCCCTGACCAGGCTGCCAGCCACTCCCTGCCCCTTCCCCAGGACTACCCATTCCAACGCCCGCGGGTGTGGCCCCTACGCCCGAGTCACCCCCAGCCCTTCTACTCCCCCTTCCCCCCCTTGTCCTCCGTCCATTCATATACCCCCCAAACTGCACCCCCGCCGCCGCCCCCAGCGGCACCATCATTCGCGGCGGCGGCGGCGGCATTATCTCCGCGCTTCTTCTGTCCCCTCCCCCCGCCCCGGCAAAGCTCTGCCCATGTCCACGCCCGTGTCCCGGCCGCGGCCCCGGACCCGGACCCAGCCCCGGACCCGGACCCAGACTCGGAGCCATCCCAGCGTTGTGTCCAACGTGAAACTCCTCCTCGACGGGACTTATCATGCCCATTGTCGTCACCGGGCCGAGGCCGGGGACGCCGCCCGTGTGGAGGAGGTGGGCTGGGAGGCCGGGGCTCGGGTTGGGGTTGGGACTGTTGGGGTGCGGCGGCTTTTGGGCTGAGCCCGGCACGCCGGCCGAGCGGGATTCACGGCGGTGGCGGTTGGTGTAGGAGCGGGCGTTGGATTGGAGTTTGGGGAGGCGGGCGGCTAGGCACTGCGGGGTGGTGGTGTCAGTTGGTGATTTGCTGGGTATGAGAGGAAAGGGGGGAAGGGAGGAAAGACAAGAGAGTCGGGAAGGAGTGAAATGGAAGGAAAAGCCCCGGATGATGACGTCCCCAACAACTCTCTAACCCCATCCCAACCGTCCAACCCCCCAACTAAACCCCCCTTCAACCCAAAACCCACCCCCATCCTCCCAAGAAAATAAGAAGAAGAAAGAAAAAAGAAAAACTCACCTCCCTCTCCACAAACTCCCACCTCTCCTGCACCCTCCCCGCCAACCCCCCCCAAATCTCCCGCCTCATCGCCATGTACTCGCTCGCAATCTTTTCAAACCTCCTCGCATCCCCCGCCGTCCCCACCCCGCCGTCGTGCCCCCCCCGCCTCTCCATCAACCTCTCATGCCTCTTCCGACACGCATTCGCCGTCTTGGTCGGAAAGTGCGCGCCCTGCAGCTCGCCCCAGTGCTGGCCGCGGGCGCGCGCCGCCAGCAGCGTGCGGTCGTCGGCGGCCGTCCAGGTGCCGTAGTTGTAGGCGGAGGCGGGGGGGGGGGCGTCGTCGGGGTTGTCGAGGGGATCCGGGGGTGGTGCTGGTGCGAGGAGGGGGGCCTGCGGAGGGAGAGGGTGGGGAGGGCCGGGACCGACGTTATCAGCGGGGGAGGGACGTGGTATCGGGTGGTGAGGGGGTTGTTGTTGTTGTGGTGGAGTGGCCGCCGAGGTCGGGCCCACGGTGGCCGCGCCATATGCGGCCAGGGCGGGGGGGGCGGGGGGCTGGGCCGGCCATCGCGGCCGGGTGGTTCCCCTCGCTGTCTGGTCAGAGGAGGGCCGGGGAGCAGGGCCGGCGAGCGGTCCGCGGTGTGGTGGTCGGGGGGCTGGCGCTAGCAAGGGCCCGGGGACGGGAAAGAAATCGCCGCGGTGGGTTCGGGTTGGGGACGGCGGCGGGATCGTCGAGTGGGACGGCGGCTTCGGGAGGATGGGCGGGATGGCGGCGCCGTTTGGGTACATTTTTCTCTGTGGGGGGTTCTAGGGTTTTGGTCTTTGGTGGGAGAAGCGAGGATCTCGAGTGATCACGGACGAGTCGGAGGTCGTGGTACGGTGGATGTTGTCATCCCTTCCCGAGGGAAACCCGGGTGCCCGTTTCAACCCTCAGGCTCAACAGCTGCCGTGGCGTACTGCAAGGGACCGCGAGACAGAGGACGGCATGGAAAAGCACGACGGCGACAAATATTGGGGATGGTCATGAGGTAATTCTTTTTTTTTCTCCTCCCCGTATTATTATCTGAAGATCTGTTGTGTCAGGCCGCCCGCCAGAAGCGGGCCAGACGCTGGCCCAGGCTGACTGCTGGGCGAATCGAATGCAATTTCCCTCGGGCTGTCTGCATGGCCGCCTATCGTGGAGGTCGAGACATCTGCAGGCGAGGGGGTGCCACTATATGAGTGAAGTGCGCCGCGTGTGCAGGCAGACGGGGCGCTGGGCGTCCATCGAGGGGGGGCGTTGCAGAAGCGACTGCTCAGTGCTGCCTCATGTCGTGCCCGAGACAGCCCGATCCAGCTCTGCTGGGTTGGTACAGCCCGTGGGCTCTGGCCAGCGTGCGTCTTCGAGATGCAGCTGAGACAGATCCAACCCGCCCGTTGCTGGTCGAGTTACATCAGATGCTGTCCTAATCTTGGATGGGACGGTGCACTGCTTACCCCTTTTACACCAAATCCACAAACATCAAACCCCAGATCGTCCGCTCCTGGAGACGAGTTGCGAAACGGGAACAAAATAGAAAAAGGGACAAAATGTAACACTGCAGACGTCATGTCAGTTAGGTGACCAGATGGTGTTGCTGGGAGCTCAAGGACTCAGGCTCCCTCTGCTGCTCTGAAAATCCTCATGCATCCGTTGCAGTGCTCATGCAACCTCCTTCGACCTGCATCAATGGCGCCATGCCAAGAAAGGACTCAATCCCATTCAAATGGGCTGTCCAAATCCACCGTGCTCACCGAAAAAATACAAGCCATGTTGCCGAGGACGTGTCTTGTTTGGTCCAAAAGGCCCCTCGAGGTGCTCAACCCAAATAGCAGCGCCACACCAGATGCCCATAGGTATATGTTTCTGGACCACACTGCACCCAAAGGATTGCCATACTACTGACCAAAGGTATAGGCCTGGGAAGCCATGCCACATAGTTACACCAAGGGCTCATCTATTCTTTTCAAAAACCAGCCAGGCCTTTGTCGGCAAGCGAGTGCCATCTGACCAAATTGCAAGCCTCGAGTTCGGATTCAAAACATCAATCAACGGTTTTGGTCTGGGCAAGTTTCTCAAATCTATTGTGCTAACAAACAGCGCTCGCTCGGAATTCTACGCTGTCTCAGGGCGCCGACTGGCTTCATGTTGATATCATGTATGATTGGGATCCTTCATTCCACCGAAAAAGAAATACATGCTCACACTGGCTCCAGGGATGGGCATTTCGTGCCCAATATCAATGCGCTCTCACTTACGGCCACACGTCCCCGGGGCACCAAGGGTTATACCTTATCCTTCCCAAGTCCAAGTGCAACGATGCGCGTTCAGCGTACCAAGGGGGCTGACTATCACAGGGTACAGCGTCTTGCGGGACTCCGCATCGTCCCATTTTTCAAAACTATCAAGACATTGGGACGCCAGGAAAAAGCTGTGGGCCTGTCCAAAGGCCAACGACAAGGCTGCTCGCGTCTCGCTCTGTTTCGCGAACATGGTCAAATCGATGTAGTTCCAGAAGCGTATGTCCACCTTGTTGAAACGCACTCCCGCCTGGTGAGCAGCGATCGGTATCTCAACCAAGACGTTGTAGGGTGTCACGTCGCCCTGACGATAGTAAAACCCATCATCCCGCTCGATCGAGGTAGAGTAGGAGTAGTCGGCCGCTCCCTCCATCACCGCATTCTCGTCAAGGTTCCCCTCTGGGTCGACCATGATCTCCAATCTAGGCGTGTTCTCCAATCCAGGAAGGTGGTCGTCGCGGTACCCATCTGAGAACCTTAGTTCTTTGAGTGAAGGTATTCTGGCTATGGCTGCGGCAACTCTCCGGGTAAAGTCATTGTTCGATAGCAGAGTCCCCTGCTCTCGAAATATCTGTCGATATCGGAGCCACATCCACAAAAGGAGTTGCTGCTGCGTGAAATCGGGGTGGTCTGGTGGCAACTCGCTCAAGTCTGTTCTGGCTTGCAAGGCGAGTCGCTTCCAGGATTCCAAGATCCTCAGCTTGGCGACTTCTGCTACCTGCAGATGCGCCTGCAGGTCACTCGGAGGGAAAGGGATGGCGTGGCAGCGTTGCAATCGATCTCTCTGGGTTCGGATGAAGCTAGCAAACGACTCCTTATTCCCAGTCTGCTTGTACAATACCACATCAATCTCGACCACGCGCGTGTTCATGCAGAAGGCAGGGTCTGCGCAAATCTTCTCGAGACGTTCAATGGAGGAGGGGAGGCGGCGGACGGGAACATGGGTGAAGAGCAGTTCGGCAGCAACGCGCCTGAATTGACGGCAGGTTTGGTAGCAGTTTCGAACGTATTCCGGGTTTGGTCGCGATTGAGGCGGGGCGCAACACGGTCCGGTGGTCACAAAGGGCGGGGTGCCATCCAGGACGAAGCCAAAGACGACCAAAATAATTTCATCAGCCATAGAGGAAAACGTGGCGGGCCTGGGGTTTCGTTGGGTGGTCAGGTTGTCATCGGTGCCATATTGGGGAGGGAGGGTGCCTCGTGGGACAGTTCGCGATTCGACATGGTGGAGGGATGCCGTTTTGCGTGTGTGCGTCAAGGGAGGGAGGACAGATGGCTGCTTCCGATGTGTAAGGAGGCGGGCAGCTTGAGAGGAGGGCCGACTTACTGCCAAGTAGTTGATGGTGTCTATAAATGTTGGACAAGCCTGGTCAATATTGTGGAGGGATGTCGATGGACTGCGGACGGTGTTGTGGTTGTTTGGAGAAGAGGGACGGGGACTGAATCTTTCTGTCGTTGGCAGAAGAGCAGAGGAGGGGAAACAGTGGGCAGCATGGGGCAGCTTTTGTGTGAGGGGAGCCGCCCATCGCTGTTGACCAGCGTGGTGGGATGGAAAGGAGGAGAAATGCAGTCAGCAAAGAGATTGAAAAGAATTGGAAACTTCGTCTCCCTCTCGAGGACGTTCCTTCCCATCTCACCCCCAAATAAGGAGCCCCGATAGATATTGGATATCAGCATAAACCCACCAGTCACCCTCATTTGCAGCATCTGCAGGGAAAACCTACCCATTTATCCGACACACATTCGCAGGACGGCGCCAACAAATTTGTCACCCCGCCAAACACATCTTCACCAACACCTCCTACCACACCCGCCACCAGGATGACCACCTCACCCCTCCCCGCCGAACCCGGCATGCACTACCTCTCCCTCCTCGCCAACGACGCCTGCCCCCTCGCCTTCCAATCCTCCCTCCCCTCCCCCGCCCCCGCCCCAGCAACCTGCCTCCTCCTCCTCCACGGCTTCAGCGGCTCCTCCTCCTACTTCACCCGCAACCTCCCCGCCCTGATCACCCCCACCACCTGGGTCATCGCCCCCGACCTCCGCGGCCACGGCCTTTCCGGCCGCCCGCAACACGGCTACCACGTCGCGCGCCTCGCCCTCGACCTCGACAACCTCATCACGCACCTGCGCCGTACCTTCCCCGGCGCCGACAATACCAAGTTCATCGCCGTGGGCTGCTCCATCGGCGCTGCGGTGCTGTGGACGCACCTGGAGCTGTTCGGGAGCGGTCCCGACACGTCGCCGTTTGCGGGGATGGTGTTTGTTGACCAGGCGCCGCTGCAGGATCGGGCGGAGAGGTTTGGGTGGGGGGAGGGGATGGCGCATAGGGGGTGTTTTGATGAGCGGACGATGCTGGGGGCGCAAGAGGCGTGGTGTGAGAGGTTGGAGGAGGCGGCGAGGGGGTTGGTGGGGGAGTGTCTTGGGTATCGGGCTGGGGTGAGGGAGGGGGATAGGGTGGTTTCGGAAGGGGAGGAGAGGGAGGATGAGGAGTTTTTTGTGGGGATTAGTAGGTTGTGTGATGGACGGTGGTTGGCGAAGTTGATTGCGGATCATACGAGGTATGATCATCGGGAGGCGATTGAGTTGGTGAGGGTGCCGGTGTTGGTTATGGCTGCGGAGAGGAGTGGGTGCTTTTCGGTGGAGGGGATGATGGAGACGGCGAGGAGGGCGGAGAAGGGGGAGGGGATGGAGGGGAGGGTGTTTTCAGAAGTTTTTGATGCTGGGCACTGGTTGTTTTATGAGCAGCCGGAGGAGTTCAATCAGCGGCTGTTGAAGTTTGTGGATTTTGTCATGGCAGAAGGGGACGCGTCGTGATGGCTTCACTCACAGCGCGTCCCCCCTCCTGCTCAACATCGAACAATGTTGAGCACCAAGCCGGATAGTCCGTGACCTCGTCAGCGGCTCTACAAGCATGCGATTTCCATCATAGGTGCCACAGTCCATACTGCGAATGGGGTTTTAACTCACGGTTAATTGACAAAACTCTCGTTCCTCTCACAGCGAGGAGGGATCAGCTTGACGGATGACGTCACTTTCTGGGAGAGCTGAATTTGAGCTTGGACCTCTCGTCAGAAAAGTCTTCCTCCTTTTCAACTCCCTCTCTGTTTCATCTGAACGCCGTGTTCCGTGCCAAAATCCGACCTGGAGCTGCGGTGAGCGGGCGTCAAGACCGAATCGGATTTTGCCAGAATCTTCAGATCTTTTTTTTGATGAGCTCAGCAATCGATCGACAGAGCTGAGCGGCAGCTTTCTCCACGCGACGCGTCGAATTAAGATGGACCGATCTTACCACTCCTCCTCTTCCCCAACCTCGCCGCGTTATCATCGACAAAGCTGCTTCTGTGATCTGCTCTTTAGCCTTCAATGCATCTCCTCTCTCACCGAAGCCAGCCACTCGTTCCATGGCGACATACGAAGACGTGATGCTGCGACGGCAGCGTCCCCTCGAACCGCATAACCGTCGACATTGGGTCCCTCGACGCGTCTCCAATCAGCACCAGTCCGGGGCATTTGCTCCTGAGCCAGCCTGGAAGTGCAGGGGCCGTCCTGCCTCTGCAGTGTCCATGCATGGAAAATTCAGAATGCCATCCAGACTCGACACTGCCATCACCCCCCACGCAATTGAGCCTGCAGGGGAGGAGGGGAGACCGTTTCATCAATTTCCGTGCCGTTCTCGCGTCACCTCTCGTCCACACCCACACTTCGCCGGTCTCTTCAAGTCATGGCTTATCATATATGTCGTTCATTAACAATATCTACAGGAAGAATTCACACCGCCCTCGTTTCCTGGTCCAAGGAAACGGGTGAACACTGCAATCGCCATCCGCTTTCCCATGCCCCCCACCTCAGTCCAGATCCGAATCGTTGCTGATGGTGCTGGTCCCTCCACCATGCCCCTCGGCAATCACCTGCGTCCGCGTCACCTTGCCCGCCGGGTCCAGATAGACCCAGCTGACGACCTCGATGCCCGGGAACGGCTTGTACAGATACTGCAGCTCGTACTCCTTGACCTCGCCGTCGACCGAGATGGTCTTGTTGTGGTGGTTGAACTCCATGTCGCGCGCGTAGTAGCCCACGGTGACGCGGTGCGACTCGTTGCCGTCGCTGTCGAGGTGCTCGTCGTACAGCGTGCCGTTCTGCGCCAGCACGCGGTTGGTGTGCACCTTGCCCTGGTAGTCGTTGACGCTGTAGAGCACGTTGTGCTCGAGGTTGTAGCTGAGCTCGGAGCGCTTCTGGTTTCCGCCGGCACCGGCACTGCCGCCGGCGCCCGCGCTGCCGCCGGACTTTCCGCCGTCGACGGGCCCCGCGATGGCGTCGACGGTCGAGTTGACAATCTTGCGGACGTTTTGGCCGAGCGTCGCGATGACGGGGTTGAGGTCGATGCTGTCGAGCACGCTGCCGATCATGACGACGACGTTCTCCAGCCGCGCCTCGAGCTCGACCTTGGCCGACACGTTCTCGATGGTCAGTTTGACGCGGTCGATGCTCGCGTCCACGCCGGCGCTAAAGTGCAGCAGCTTCAGCACCTGCGCGTCGAGGTTGATCTTGGCCGTGATGTTGTCGACTTGGATGCCGATGTGGCCCACGCTTACGCTGGCGTTGAGGTAGACGTCGGGCTCGACGGGCATGACGCCGCCGAGGTCAGTGTTGGCTGTTTCATAGCCGGTCGAGTCGGGGTCGCCTCGTTGCTCGAGGCGGTATCCGATGTAGCCATCGCTCGAGTCGTCGCCGAGGGTGAAGGTTGAGAAGCTCAGGAGGAGGAGAGCAACAGCTTTGGAAAGAGAAGGCATGGTGTTGACGCCGTCACAGAAGCGAGTGAAGAGAAGGAGTGATGACTTGGACCCCGCGTCAGGAGGCGGCGGCGGGAGGGAGATGGGGTGTCCGGACAAGAGGGAAAAGGAGGTGGCCGTTCAAGTAACACGTCCTGCATCCGGCAATGCCTGGAGGTGATGGTGCAACCCATCAGCGATGGTGGCAAGGACCTCCAGCAAAGCGTCGGCAAAAGTGAGGTCGTGGTAGCGGCGGTTAATGCCCGTGGTATCGACCGGGGCACTTCCAAGGCACGACTTGGTCTCGCCAGCGCTTTGTCCCCAGTAGATTGCCCCTGGCAATTAACGCTTCGATACGCGATCCAAAAGCATGGCTCGGCCCCTGAGCGTGGGTTGCATTGAACCAGCTGGAAAGTGTCCGACTGGACGCCAACCAGGAACGCGGGAGTTGAACTTGGCGGACGGGGCTGCCACCGATGCAACCACCACGTGCATTGTCTTCTGCCGGAGGTTCGAAATCAAGGCGCAAGGCATGGATGGCAACCAGATATTTCGGAATGGGGATTCGCAATGTGATTTGCAACGGTCGGGAATTGCCCGCGCGCCGATGGGTTGCAGGCCGGCAGAAGTTGGATGGCTGATGCCGTTTCCTTCCAGCTCATCTCGATCATCTCCCACACCATCTCTTATAGATCCCGCCCGTACACCACGCGCCGCCACGAGATCCCCCCCTTTCTCCTCAGGGGGTTCGCGCCATCTTCTCGAACCTTTTCCTCCCCACTCACTCGTTCAACCACCACCACTCACAATGAGAGACCACGCCGTCTCCCGCCTTGTGCGGGCTCTGCTGCTCTTGCTGTTCGTCACCTTCGTGGCAGCCCAAGACCCAACCTCCAACCCAAGCACCCCGACCTCCTCCCCATCCCCAAGCCCGACAAACCCCCCCCCGCAATCCAGCAACCAATCCTCCTCCCAGTCCAAGTCCCAATCCAGCAGCAAGTCCTCCTCCAAGTCCGCGCCGTCCCCGACCACCAGCAAAGGCAAAGGCAAAGCCACCAGCACCCGCAACGGCAACGGCAACTCCCAAACCACCACGCCCCCCGACGTGCTCCTCCGCATCCCCGAGCTCTCGGTCGGCCGCATCGAGCTCGACGTCGACAACCTGCGCGCCGACATCAACCTGGCCGCCGAGATCGCCAACATCGTGACCCTCAACGTCGGCGTGCAAGTCGGCATCGAAAAAGTCAACATCACCATCGCCGACGTCAACGCCGAGCTCGAGCTCATCATCCGCCTCGGCAAGCTCGTCGAGGTGGTGAACCGCACGCTGGCATCCCTCGACCTGAACCCGCTGCTGATCAACCTGCTCAACGAGGTCGGCGACGTGGTGGACAGTGTGGTGGGGGCGGTGGACGGGTTGTTGGGGAGTATCCTGCAGGGAAACAGCAAGATTAACTTCTTGATTGACAACCTGGGGAATATTATCCAGGAGGTGGTGGGTGAGGCCGGGGGGTTGGTCAGCTCGATTGTGGGGAATTATCAGAGCAATATGACGTATACGGGCGTGGAGAAGAGTCTGGGGAATGGGTTGACGCAGAAGACGTACAAGTATGATGCTCTGGGGAGTTTGGTTAATGTTATTACGAATACGCTGGGGCAGGTGGTGCAGGCCGTGGTGATTGGGAAGGATAATAACCAGCAGCCGCCGGCGGGAGGGGGAGGGGGTGGGAATGGTGGGGGGTCTTCTTCGAGTGCGGCGCCGTCGGCGACGAGTTCGGAGGCGCCCAAGTCGACGGGGGGCTGAGGGGGGGCTTTTGGGTCCTGTGCAGGGAGATGGGCATGCTGTGGACTTCTTTGTATATAATTGAGGATTTTTGTACCTATCCACGAGGTAATTCCTGTTGCGAAACAATGAGCTCTTGTTGGACTTTTGCTTGTCTGTTTCAACCCGGGGTTTCCCGCAAAGGGCAGAGAGACATGACCGGCACTCCCACAACCCACCCGCGTTTGAAGCTTCCCCTCGGCTGGGAAAGAGCGGCGTGGGGCGTGGATGAAAACTTTTCGTGCCATGTTGGAAGCTGCGCAGTTGGGCGTTGGAGAAGGGGCGTTTTGGGTCGCAATTTTGGAGTCGAGAAGGAGGGCCGACTGCTGCCCTATCGGATATGGCAGGCCATCAATGTCCGCGCTCAAGTCCAGTCAACCCTCTGAAGCCCGAATGGAATGCCAGTCAGGGGAAAGACTCAAACTGGCAGGTGTGCTGGCTCGACATGGCGGCCGAACCCGTTTGGTGTGGTGATATCGACCAGCATCCGCTCCTTCCTGTCGAGACACGTTTTCAGGCCATGAACTCGATTCCAGCTTGAAAATTCGCCATAGCCAACTCAGAATCTGATTTCTGACTCCCGAGCCTGGCGACCAAAGCCTCGCCTTCGCCCAACGTCGTACAAACCTACCAGCCCAGAATCCAGACGCCCCAAGACTGGCTCGACTTGGTGCCATGGCAAAGTTGCTCTCGTCGCAAAAATGCATCTTTTCAACCCATATAGCTGGCAGCTTTCGCCGCGGCCCCCATGGACGATGATTCCCAAATGTCAACCGCAATCGCACAATGGCTGCACTCATCTGGGCAGCTCCCATGATTGTCTCGAGCTGGATGACACAGGGCACGCCCGCAAGCCCATCCGACATGACAGCAACACCAACCCCGACCGCCCCTGCGGCACCGGCGCGACTCCCCGACCTGCCCACTCTCACGAAACAGCTTGCTGAGGCATCTTCGGCAGCATGGCCTGCCACGCCCGCCCCATACAGCAAGGTCAAGGTGTTTCTGATGAGCTGGGAGAAGGATGACCTCGACACCGACACCGAGCTTGCATGCCTGGCCTCCATCTTCCAGGGCCTCTACCACTACGACACCGAGAGCTGGAAGATTCCCCTCCGACGTTCAGCCGCCGAACTGTCGCGCAAGATTGCCAGCGTAATCGAAGCCGACGGGAAGGATGGCAATCTCATCATCTTCTACTACACCGGTCATGCCCGCGCCAACGAGCACCTTGATGGTCGACCAGTGTGGTTCGCAAAGTGAGATGCGCCCAGCCCTCCATTTCAGATATCTCGTCAGCTAACACGCAACCCACAGTCGTACCCCCAGCACCCCCTTCGTCAAGTCCTCCGTCTTTCACTCCCACCTCGGGACTACCAACTCCGACATCCTTCTCCTCTACGACTGCCCGCATGCCATCCAGTCCAGCGCGACCTCGAGCAAGAACAGAGTGATCGAGACCCTGGCGGCCCATCCCCTCGACCCCAAGCAAACCCCTACGACGTCTGACGACAAGGCCAGGGTCTTCACTGCTTCTCTCATTCAGGAGCTCACCCATGCCGCACACACAACCCGACCCCTCTCCATCATCGACTTGCATGCCCGCCTCATCTCCCGACAGCAGTCCATTTCTCCCAAGGACACCCTCACAAGCACCGCGGAGTACTCGATTCTCCAGCTCGACGCCACCACAAAGCAGCCCATCCCGGCTCGCTACCGTCTCCCCCTACACAACTGGCTCTCCACCAAGCCCCGGACCATTGTCCTCGCCCCGCTGGCAGACTCAGAGACACCAACGGACGGCGAACGCCCTGCTGTTCTAGTCACCGCCCCAACAGCACGCCATGGGACCAAGTCTTCATTCGACGACCCCGAGGTCCTGATTGCATGCCGGCTCCAGGAGGAGACACTGGACACGGAGAAATGGGCAGATTGGCTCGCCAAGGCACCAAACGGTCCTCAGAAAATTTGCGTTACAGCTGTGCATCCAAGCGTCGACGATACTATCCTGCTTCTTTTGCGGATGCCCGTTCAGATCTGGGACATGCTGCCGATCTCTCAAAGCCTATCCTTGGTCGGATACACAGTGGGCGATGGACCTTCCACCACGACTGGTGGCATTACGGGCCAGAAGAAGTCCCATGGCGATGCAATTGCGCGAAGGACGTGGCCCAAGAGCTTCGGCGAGCCCATCAGCCAAGCCGACGAGGCAACCAAGCAAGACGCACCAGAATCTGAATCGGCAATCGATCGCTTCAACGCTGGGCTCAAATCGCTCCAAGAGGAAATCGAGATAGACGATGGCGATCCAGCTCGAAAGTACATTGCCGAGGAGATGGAACCTTTCTGTCTGCCTGATTCGACCCAATATGAAGATGCAGGGTCCGACTTGATTGCAGTCTTGACAGAACGGGGTCAGGGGTTGCAGGAGACCGTCAGGTACTTGGACCGAAAGCAACTTGTCAGCGCGCTCCAAGAGATGCCAGTAAGTCAACTCCCCTCGACTGAGTTGCCTCGCTAACGAGAGTGTCGAAGAAGACCAACGATGCGGAAAAGCGGGAACGGCAACGGTTGATCTACATCACCAACCTCGACTCATACAGCAGAATGGCAATCGCCGCGGCTGCACCCAAGGAGACGGCACCTTTTCTGAAAGACTTTCTCTACAAGCATGTCGCTTTCCAGTCCGGAATCGAGACAAAAATGACTGTGGGTGCAACTGAAGCCTTGTGCATGGGTCCCAAAGCTAACCGCCATCATCAGCCCACGCAACAGGCCTTTCAGCTCTCTTTCCACCTCCCCGTCCTCGCCTCAAGAAAGGACATCGCTGCATCACTGGACCCTCGCAGTTTGCGGGACTGCAGGGACATCTCGACCCTTGGCCATGGGGCTGCCTCGGAGACGTACCTCTACGAGGCTCAGTTCTCTTGCATGGTCTCTGGCACCTCCAATGGTTCCTGGGAATCTCACGCCCTCTTCGACACGTATCACGACAATGGTGGCAGCAAGCATGATGTCCACGTCTTGAAGTCCAACGAGGATCGTCTTGTTGAGTTTCTCTTCGGGCAGCATGACTCGGTCAGTCCCATCACCGATGCGAGGGACTGCTTCCTCTGGGTCCTGGAGTCCAGTGTCCAGGTCTCATGTGGCGAGTGGCGGAACTCTGGAGCCAGTCTGCTCAAGGCAATCAAGAACCATGTAAGTACTCCCCGGGACTGGCACCCGTACTCCACCCCTAGCTTCCGCTAATGGCTTCCAGGTCAAGGACATTGCCAACTCCAGCGCAACCACCAATCCACACACCTCCCGTCGCCTCATTCATCTTACCCAAGAGTTCCAGCACGCCCTCGCCAGAACTGTGAGAGCATGGGAGCGATTCAAGGACACAGACTTTGCCTACTTGAGCCCCCTCTCCGCCTCCCAGCAATCCCGGATCATCAACATCGACAATGACATGCGCGATCTCGAGGACGTTCGAGAGTCGCTCTCTCAGCAAGCAGTCATCTTGCAAACGCTTTCTTCATCGGTATGCCCCCTCTTCCCGAGCCCCGTTGGTCATATAGACAGATACCTGACATCTTACAGCTGTTTGCTCTCGAGAACAGGAACGCCGCCAAGATGAACAGCCTTCTGACGGCCACTAGCGCCATGTTTCTTCCCTTCGTCTTGATGGCACTCATTGCGGGGTCTCCCTCGCTCTCTGCCAACAAAATCACGCCTGGTTGGTATATTCTCGCCTCGCTTGCCATCGCGGCGCCAACGGCGATCCTCATGCTTGCGATGACGAACGGAGAGGCGGCCCTCAAGATCGTTGAGGATGCATCGAGGCGGATCAGGGACACCAAGATTCCCAATTTAAAGGCCATGAGAGATTCTCTCGTGGTCGATGAACTCCTGCACAAACTCACGCTTCCTTCTCAGGTCCAACTCACGCTTCCTTCTCAGGTCCATATGCAACGTCTTCGCAGACTTGCCACTCTTCCTACGATGCGTGCGATGCCTTCGCTACCCCACCCTCGGTCGTTTCCCGGCGTTTCGAGGTTACATGTGCTTCCAAGAGTCGACACTGATGGTGTAGCACGTGTTGCCGGCGAGGCAAAGAAGCTGGTTGAAGGACTCTGGCAGGGGTGGCGCCATGCCGGCCCCGGATCATTTTCTGACAAGGGTATCATGGATGAGGAGGAGGTTGTGGATGAGGATGCCATTGACGAGGATGTCATGGATGAGAGATTGGCGCCGATTTTGGAGGATATTGAGGAGGCTGGCGAGGTTGACGAGAGGGAGGTTCTGATCAGAATGATTGAGGAAGAAGAGGGCGAGATGAAGAAGGAAGAGGAGTGCGTCGTCGTGGCAGTCACTGGGATGTAGACGGAAGAACAAGCGGAGTGGGGGAAGTCGATCATTTGCAACCGGGTTCCCTTTGTTCGGTTGCTTTTTAGGTAGTCACAAGATTGGAAACGGAGGAGTTTTATCATACACTAGAATGACATTTGCCATGGAGGGAAACTAAAGTTGAGCCCACACCTTTCCCCATTCTTCAACAACACCCAACATTGAAGTAGATTGAACTTAACGAAAAACAAGGTTGACCCGACTTAAGATCAAGCTCGGCCCTAATCACCAGCTAAAGATGGGTTGCATCAAAAACCGTTGCAACGGCGACATGCCCCTCGGGGAAAGAGTGCAGGCCGCCAACCACTAGAATCCGCAGTCCGAGATGCATTCGATCTTTGGCGGCCTTTGATCCCGCCAATCACCAGTCTCCGCCCCAACCCTCACACATGTTGTGATTCCCATTCCACTGAATTGCTCTCAGAGTTAGATCAAGGATGCGGGGAAAGTCAATACTCGAAAGCTTGACGGGGTGTCGTCTTTGGAATAGCCGCGCTCCCGGGGATAAGCTCGGACGATGGTCGGGCCGTCCCTCCCCTACCGTTATGCGTGCTGTTCGAGGGACACAAGTCGCGAGATGTAACGTTGATGGGCCGTGATATAAAGGCGACGGGAAGTTGCCGGGGGGGGGGGGGGAGGCGAGATGTCGTGCGGCGGGAGAGGCGCGCCAATGGGTTGACATGCTGCGATGCCGAGGGAGAGGGGCTGGGTGATGATCATCTGGGGTTCGAGGTGGTCTGGTAGTATCGCGAGAGGGGAGAGGGTTGCAGTTGTGCCCCCTTACATGGGAACTCGGGGAGGGGTTTGATGTGGAAGGGGTGGTGTCAGGATGGGAGATGGTGGTGAAGTTTGGCTTTCTGAAGGGAGGGAAGGGGTATAAAGCCGGGGGGAGGACCCGGGTTGAATCAGGTCGGCGGTGGACTGGAACTAGTTCCAACGCACGATCAGCGGAAGCGGCTTTGCCCTGTCAGTCAACATGAAGTTCCTCACCGTCTTTGTTGCCCTCGTCGGTGTTGCTGCTGCTCTTCCTGAGCCGGTTGCAGAGCCTGAGACGCCGGCGCATGCTACACTTGTAAGTGTCTGGTCCGGGGTTGTAGTCTGCGAGTTGATCGAACTGACGTGTTTGCCGGTGACAGGACAAGAGAGGTTGCAGCGTCAGTGAGTATTCCCTCGCTGGGCTTGAAATGATAAATCTTTGACGAAACTGACAACGGGTACATGATAGACTGCGTCACGTATTGCTGCAAGAATGCCGGCTGCAATGGCTATCTCCACTGTGGTGGCTCATATGTACGTCTTTTCTCCCCAACGTCAATCCCACGTCTGCTGGATATTGTTGACAGAATATCTCTGACATGACAGTGCTACACCAATGCTGGTGGATATTCGTGGTGCGAGTGCAAGTGCCGGTATGGCTGAGAGATGGTGTTGCTTGGGGGAGGTTGATGGACTCGATGGTCTTGGAGCCAGAGCAAATGACTCAGTCGCTGTATGTCAGTAGCAAGAGCTTCGATCAGGAAGTTAACAACGGTATCTCGTCCCCGTCGCTTGTCTCTTCCTTTGAAGTTCATGTGTCGTTGTGCCTCCATTCCCAACATGAGGTGGTTGGAGGCCCGGATGATCTCCGCCAGCCAGAAGCCTCCAGAAAATTTCTCTTCAGAGCTTGTTTCAATCCTGTCTCTGAACATGGCAAGGATTGACACCGAGCCAAACCAGCACATGTTTGGTTCTTCGGTCAGCCGGCAGGCGGTCAAGTTGCATGACTGACAGGTCAATTCCAGTGGATCCAGCTCAGGGGATTGTTTTTTCTGGCATGTTCTGCATGTTCTGATTTTCACGCCCAGGACCCAGACGCCCTTGGCATTCCTCTTGGTGCAAGCACGGATGGGGCGGGAAGGAAAGGCGTCAAAAGGGGATCCAGGGGGAGGGGAGTCACGTGGTGGGGTTCGGCGGAGCCGTCGGATAGCGAGTCTGGGGAAGGGGGCTCGGGGAACGGGCTCCCGGGGAAGGGCGGTTCACTGTTCCAGTGGTTCCTGGGCGGTGGCCGGGGCTCGGTTCGTGTTGTGGTGGGCACGTGGTGGGTTTGGCTTGTCGCGCTGGCGTCATTGCCGGGCCCGCGGCTGTCACTGGCCAGGATGGGCAAAGCTGATGTCAAGGTTTTGTCAGGTTTTTCATGTTTCCGTTCCAGTGCATCCATCCTCCCTGCCATGTGCGACCATGGCAAGGCCAGAGAGGTCACGGATAAAGTGTAAATTTTCATCCATTAGCCAACAGAAAAGGCATGAGTGGTACAATCTATTTTCAACGACACGGCGGTGCATTTGTGTGGCACAAAAGGGGGAAACATTTCAGCCTGCCAAGGCGGAAACCTCTGTTCAGGGCGCATCCTCAGCGCATGGACGCGCCAGGCGGAACGGTTGGCAGCGGCCACTGGACTCCCCGAGTTCCAGCGCATGTCGCCTCTGAGACGGGTACTGGCGGCGGGGTGGGTCTCTCGCCTCTGAAATCGTCAGCGTCACCAACTGTGACGCGATGGAATGCAAATCTGGTGCGACGCGACGACATGCCCGAACCGCGAGTTCCGGCTTCCGCAAAATGGATTGCTGCTCATGATGCCATTGCCGAGTCAATTGGGTCTTTGATCATCTTTTTGCAACGGGTTGGACAGGGAAATCCTCGCTGATGGCTCCGATGAGTCCGGCGTCGAAGATACACAAAGCTGGCTTATCTTATCGCCACGTGAAGCTGGAACACCACTACCGCATCTTGGCTTACAAGCAGCACCTCGAAGTACCTCCCAAGGTCCCCAAAAAGAGTCACAAAGAATCCCCAACGCCCCGGCCCCGAAATCCCTTGGATGATCGAGAAAAGTCTCTTTGTACGTGACGTGCATCCAGATCCAGATATACTTTTAGTCACCTACTCACCGCCCATAGGCTAGCTGCGGCTGACCACTATCCACCCCCTGTCCGCGTGACCTCTGCCCTCTGACCTTGTATCGTTCTGGGCGGCAGGAGCATCCATCCAACATCCAAGCTCCAAGCTTCGTCTCAAAGACACAAAACTGAAAAGGATTCCGCCCTTTTTTTGGTTCCATTCTTCTTGTGTCATCAACTCGACTCTCAATCCATCATCTCTCACTCAACATCTCCCTTGACTCGGCCTTTTTCTTGTGCCATCACAGAGCATCAGTCACCCTCTTCGACTCACACGCAGACCACACCCACCCAACCGTCTCCACCATGGGTACCCTAGTGTCCCCTTCCTGGGCGTTCCCGGCAACGGCCCCATCCCCAACATCCCCAATTCCCCAAACACCATCACCATCACCATCACCCAGATACTTCCCATCTCCGTCGGCATCAGCACAGCGCCAATCCAACCCGCTCTTCCTCCGCGTGCCCATCGACCTCATCTACTCCATCCTCGACCACCTCGACGCCCCCACCGTCATCTCCCTGGCCCTCACCTGCAAGGACCTCTACGCCATCACCGCCTCCCACAATGCCTGGGAACTCATCCGCCGGCCACCACCCAAGGTCGAATCCCCCAACCGCGCCACCCGCGCCGCCCTCCTCGAGCTCCTCATGAAGGACATGCCCCGCCCCATGATGAACTGCACCGACTGCTCCATCCTCCACCACCCACGCATCTCCTGGCACGGCCCCGGCCCGCTCCAACACCCCTGGGACATCATCGGCTACCAATGCGCCGCGCGCCCCTCCACCTACCGCCTCCAACGCCTCGGCCTCGACGACACCACCCACCGCACCACCCCCGTCCCCACCCTCCCCACCACCACCACCGAGCAACACCTCCAATCCTCCACCTGGACCGTCCACTCCCTCCAATCCCTCCAAGTCCGCCTCCAAGTAAACTGGTACGCCAAACTCATCTCCGGCGCCCTCTACCTCAAGTCCGTGCACGGCGTGCGCGCCTACGGCCTCGCCCCGCCGGAGTGGTCCGCCGTCGTCGCCGGCCTGCGCGACAAGCACCTCCCGCTGTGCCCGCACGCCCCCTTGCCCGACCGGTGCTTCGTGCCGGCGCTCGAGATCCCGCACGTCCGCCGCGGCGGGTGCAGTCGGTGCCGCACCGAGTTTCAGACGGTGTCGATCGGGCAGGTGAGCAAGGCGGCGGCGCAGCCGTGCGGGCAGTTTTTTGTCGAGACGTATTATTGTCTGGGGGAGCCGGCGGCGTTCGCGGATCTGGAGACGAGGGAGGGGTGGGTGAGCGCGGGGGGGGAGTTGGGGCCGACGGAGGCGTGGGAGTCGGATGCGAGGAGGGGGTATTTTCATCCGTGTGTGAAGCCGGCGGAGCAGGAGGGGCCCGAGGTCAAGACTTTGAAGGATTCGGTGGATGCTGTTGCGGCGATTTGGAGGGAGGAGACGGCTTGATATTGTTTTGGGTTTGTTTGTTTTGGGAAAAGCAACGGGCGCTGGTTGCCTGCCGGCGTCGAATGGTGTCCAAAAAAGGGGCGCGTGTTTTTTTCTGGGAGCGTTTGGCTTTCAATTGGACATGGCCTTCAATTGGACAATCGGGCATCGGAAAGGGTAGGTATTGGGAACAGCAGGACCGCAAAAGTACTATAGTAATGTTAGCAAGAAACAGGTAGCTCGGTGAAGGAATCGCAGCATCGTTGAACGCGAAACAGTTTCTCTTCCCGCTTACATTATCCTCATTTGGATAACTATTGTACGTCGGAAATATCACTCAGCATGCTCGTTGTCGTCGCCCACGAGGCTTGCAATGACTCAGCCGTTCCGTCAAGTGTTGTTCCCAAGGGCGCGCCCGATTATTCAGCGAATGAGCGGCCTTACTTGAGTCCGCAATCTCGATCGCAACTCTCGTGAGATGTTGGAGTATTTAATGGTTCTCCTCCTGACCATCTTCAAGAAGTTGCATAATTGTGCAACACTACGATCATCATCAGCTTATCTTCCCAATCTTCAGCTTGAATCCCTTCACAACACTTGAAAATCAGCCCACATAACCCCCACCAACCCCCAAAATGAAGGCCCTCCTCCTCGACATTCCTGCCAAAACAGCCCACGTCACCGACGTCCCAACCCCCACCACGGCTCCCCCCTCTCACCTCCTCCTCCGCACCTCCCACATCGGCCTCAACCCCGTCGATGCCCTCTACACCTTCCACCCCCTCGCCCCACCCTCCTCCCCGCCACGCACCATCGGCTCCGACTTCTCCGCCACCGTCCTCTCCGGACCCCTCCCGGCTGGGACCCTCGTCGCAGGCTTCCTCCAAGGCGCCGCCTCCTCCAACCCCCTCCCCGGCGCCTTCGCCGAGTACATCACCGTCGAATCCGACCTCGTGTGGCGCGTCCCCGAGGGTATCTCCCCAGCGCAGGCGGCGGGGGTGAGCTTGTGCGGCCTGACGGCCGCGCAGATGGTGTTTTGGCGGTTGGGGATGCCTGCGCCTTTTGGGTATGTGCCGCGCGGGGAGACTCAAGTAAGGGCTCCCGGGGCGTGGGACGGGGGTAGGGAGGTAACGGTTTTTGTGTATGGCGCGTCGACGTCGGTGGGGATGTATGCGGCGCAGTTGGTGAAACGGGGGTTTGAGGCGGCGGGGGTGAGGGTTAGGTTGATCGGGGCGGCGAGTAAGGGGCGGTGGGGGATGTTGAAGGAGGGGACGTATGGGTATGAGGAGTTGGTAAATTATAGGGAGGAGGGATGGGTTGGGAAGGTCAGGGGTTGGACGGGCGGGAGGGGGGTGGATTTTGCGTTAGATTGTGTCTCCGAGGGGGCGACGGTGAGGATGGTGTGTGAGACGGTGAGGGAGGGGGCCAAGGTGGCGATTGTGAGGTCGAGGGAGGCGGGGGCGTGGAGTACCGAGGGGGTGCCGTTGGAGAAGGTGGTGTATGGGACGGTGTGGGAGGGGCTGGGGAAGGAGGTTGGGTATACCGGGTTTGTGGTGCCGGCGTCGGCGGAGGCGAGGGCGTTTGCCGTGGCGTTTTACAAGTGGTTGTCGGAGGGGAGGAATTTGGAGCCGAGTCCGGTGCGGATGATGCCGGGGGGTTTGGAGAGGGTGGTGGAGGATGGGCTTGCGTTGTTGGGGCCGGGGAAGATGGAGGATCGAGGGTCGAGGACGGAGGAGTGGATGAGGCCGGTGCAGGCGGAGAAGTTAGTGTATCAGATCCATGCTTGAGGTAGTGCTCTCTTGAAGTTCCTAGACAGGTAGCCAGTTCTTACGATCATCTCCAATCCCTGGGTGCATTTGGAAATAGCGAGGCGTTCATCTGAGACGACAGCCACCGTGGTCGGCTTTTGGGGTTGGCTTCGTCTTGAAGCACGACGTGGATGGTGGAAGGAAAGAAGAAGACCCCATCGAGCATTCTGTCAGGGTTTCCCCGTTTGACAAAGGCCCACAGCACCTTTCCGCATCCCACGCTGTAGCGGCACTTATCCTTGGGGTCAGACAAGACTGCAGAAAGCGCCCGATCACCCAAGCCGCGGAAAAATAGCTCTATCGCCTCGCTAGCGCGGGACTCGGTGGGAATCTTGACCATGTCGCACCAAACAAGCCAACCGTGTAGGGACTGGAGGCCGCCGAGAGTCTCGACGGTTGAGCCCGCACCAGTGAGCCCAAAGGTAACAGCCACGGTTTCGAAGCTCGGCGTTCAGTCTTTGGGAGCAGGGACCGGGATATCCAAGACCAAAGCGCCGAATTGTAGGGACAGCAAGCTGCCGTCCGCTGGTCGAAAGGAGACGCGTTTCGGAGTGAGTGTGTACCTGCCGCTCCTGTCCACTAGTCCAAGCTCTGGCGGGGAAATGGAGACGCCGACTTGGGCTGATTCTGGAACGTCAAGTCGCAGCTCCAGCGAGGACGCCGCGAAATGCTCCCAGAGGAGAGTATGCTGCTTGGGCGGCCATGCCAGCGTGCGCTTGGGCCCTTTCTTTTCGTCTCGGTAGTCGAGGTAAAATTCCTGCCACTTGAACCGCTCAAGATCGGGAATACACCAGACAACATTGGGATTCTCCCTCGTGACGGTGGGGGTGATTCCCTTGATGGACCCATCATCTGTCGCCCTGAGAGATATGCAAGCATGGCGGTCTTGTAGACGGTTGGCGCCCATGACAACGCACTAGGTGTAGGCGATCCTGACTGGCCAGTGTGACGAGCGATTTCGCTTGGCCAAAGCTTTGACCCGCAACCCTCAACTGGTGATGGCCAAAGGGTCGCCCTCGTGTCGGCCAGAAACAACATTCGCCCACGCAAAGCTATCATCGGTGACGTGGCCGGGTTTTGGGTCCCGGTGGAGATATCGGACCGTGCCAGGGTGGAAGACGGCCGGGCGTCGGGCCAAGATGGCGCCAGGACCGCGGCCAAACCACGATGTCCAGAGAAGAAGCGACAGGTCCTCCCGTTGCAAGAGGTATTCTTGCTGGAGCCGATGAAAAGCCTTGCCACCCCCTTCCCCGTAGAGCAGTGGCATGTTAACGCCCAGCAGGCCGATGAGAGAATAGGCCAGGTCTTCGTCCCGCGTCGTCGTCCTGTCCCAGGCCCAGCTGAAGCGTCTCCCGGCGGGGAATTCCTGGAAGTCCATGTTCCATGGCTCGAGGAGGGCAGACTCTGGGATGCTGGTGCGGGCGATGATGCGACTGCACAGATGCAGCTTGGTCCCAACCGTCTTCCAGTCGACGTCGTAGAACTCGAGGAGGCGCGGCGCAATCATTTCCTGGAGGGTCCATCCGCGCGTGAACCATCGACTCTTTTCGAGCTCGGTGTGAGACAACAGGCCGGGCTGCGTCGAGGCAGTTCTGACGTCGGATAGGTAGACGTAGCAAGAGTCCGATTCGGCGTACCAGCGATACATGGCGTTGATGGCCTCGCACAGCTCGGCGCTTGACGACTTGTCTATGCAGTACGTGTCACGGGGCCGACCAAGAACTAGGGAAATGGACTAGTTATTGCACGAAGGAGGGAAGAGCGAGAGCTCTGTCCCTTGCGCTAGATCTAGCTCTGTGGAGTGGAGTCGTGAGCCTGTCACGTGACAGGGTCGGATCGCTGCCGAAGCGGCGGCCGTCCGGTGTCAGCTTGGTGCCGTGACACACATGGCGCCACACCATTTAACATTTACATTTTCACAGCATTTTTAAACGTGTCTGACCCTTGGGTGGGCTAGCCTGATCAGAATCAGCACATTCAAGTTTCCCTTCACAGCATTTTTAAACGTGTCTGACCCTTGGGTGGACGAGCCTGATCAGAATCAGCAAATTCAAGTTTCCTTCACAGCATTTTTAAACGTGTCGGACCTGATCAGAATGTGCGCCAAGCCAACCACAACTTCCCCCCGCACTTCAAACAGCATGTTTAAACGTGTCTGATCCTTTGGGCTAGCCTGACTCACCATCGACGAATGAAACAGCTTCAAGCACATTTGTCTGACTTCTTCAGCTGTGAGTTGACGAGTTCCATAATGATGAGAGTGGAGGTTACCCGCCATGGAGGGTGAGGCAGCTCAAGGAGTCAGGATTGTTTAAAAATGCTTTGAAGCGGACGCTGGCACAGTCCAACACCTGACAACAACTGCACCATACGTATTTGATCAACCTCAACCCGTCGTAGTGTGGTGCCCGCCATCGCTCGGTTACCAGAATGGATCTGAACGAGTTGCTCCACCTTGTCGAAGCCTTTGGAGCCTGGGATCTCCTCAAGCGCCCGGATAAGAACTTGTTCGAAACCAGTCGCTATCAGGACCTGCAGCAGGATCTCGTCGACATCCAGTCACAGCGCGAGATAACGAGGGCCATGATGAACATGACTAGGATACAGCCATTCCTCACACGCATGGCCCATCTCGAGAAGGTCTTACACACGATTGAATTTCAAGATACCGCAAAGGTCATGGGCTACGTTTGGGGCCCAGTTCGCTTTCCCCTCAAGGTGCGTTTCCATGCCATCAGCATCTTGGCGAAAATCGCTCAATCATGTTCATGCAGACCACAAATCCCACCGAGAGAGCTTTCGACAGTGTGCTTGACGTATATGAGCAGCTAGGAAGCCAAATGCTTCCGCTTTGCCAGTACACACGGCTGTTCACGCTGCTGCCAGAGAGCACGGCATGTCTGGTGTTCATCTACCGTGACGTGCTTGCCTACCACCGGGTGGCATACCAGCTCTTTTCTCTTCAGCCCAGCCGTGAGACCAATCTCAGAATGCTCACGAGGATGAAGGAACTGACGCCGTTCTCCAGTGTGGCAGAAACTGTGCAATTCCACCTGGGCGGCACTGAGCCGGACATTCGAGCACCTAGCCAACTCACTGGAAAGACATCGCCGGTTCATTCAAACACATGGATCATCCCTTCGAAATCCTCATGTTGGTCTAGATTGCGGCGACGAAGCAGCACTCCCGGAACCTGCCATGGTGGATATCAGTACTCAGCATGAAGACTATGATAATGCTAAACAGGAATTCTACCGTTATTGCAATGACTTGAACGGATGCAGGACCTCCTTTGAGGAGAAGGAGGGAACCGAGAAGCACAACGAGAAGTTGAGCGTCTTGACATGGATATCCGCCTCTAAAAAAACGCATTCGCTCCACAAGCAGTTCCAGGATATGAGGATATGCCCTGACACTGGACGCTGGCTGTTCAAAAGGTACAGTGAAGTCACTGAATGGATGAGAGCAGACCAGCATCCAGAATCTGCCATTTGGCTCCACGCCAGCAAGGGTTTTGGTAACCGCATCAGCCATCTGACAAGTCAATTGGCCGAGCTAACAGTACACAGGCAAGACGGTGTTGGCGTCGCTTCTGGTGGACGAGCTGCAGGAGCTGTGCAAAGGGAGGAAGAAGTACTATACGATCGCCCAGGACAGCAAGACATACTACTTCTACTGCCAGGAGGATGATCCCAAACACCGCACCCACCTTGGCATCCTCAAGGGCATTCTCCATCAAATGGTCGACATGAACGACGACATCATCCCTTTTTGTGCTGACAAAGCTCGGTCAGCCGAAGGAACGAATCTGACGAACGCAGAGATCGCCCAGAATCTGATCGAGACCTTCCTCGAGTATAACCCCAGGCAATACATTGTTCTCGACGGGCTTGATGAGTGCGAAACAACGGAGGAGATACGCCAAACAGTCGCCTTCTTTATGCAACAAGCTACAAAGTGCGACAGCATCAAACAGGGGAAAATGAGGGTTCTGTTCATGAGCCAGCCGCTGCCCGACCTGGTTAAAGACGTGATGCCTCAAGACGATGCCTGCGTCGAGCTCAAGCGAATTGACAACGCATACGATATCAGGGCCTATGTGAAGGAGAGGATCCCAGAATTCTCCAGCAAGCGTGCAACTAGCAGCGGCTTCAACCTGTCGGAAGTCGATATGGGGCAAATGGAGAGCATCATCTGCCGTCGGAGCGAAGGTCAGGCACCGCCATCCAAGAATCGGTTGTAACGTTGCCGACTGATGCGAATCATAGACATGTTCCTTTAAGCCCATCTGGCCATCGAGTATCTCCTACAGCAGCCGACCAAAGCGATGCTACTGGAGAAGACCAAAGAGGAACTACTTCCGAAAGGGCTCTCGCAGGTGTACGTCTTGTACCCTGTCTCGGTTTCCCACAAGTGGATGGGAGACAAGTAGCTAACCGCTCCGCGCAGATATGAGAAGCTGCTGGGTACGGTCAAGACCCAGTTGTTCGCGATGGCAGCGGGGGAGGCACACTGGCAAATGGCTAAGCTCCTCATGGGCTGGCTGGTCTGCGCAAAGCGGCCGCTCAAGTGGCACGAGATGCAGGCCATTCTGTCCTATGACCCGGCGAACCAAAAGGTCGACTTCGACAACAAGATGCTTCGGCAAAATCTGACGACGTACCTCGGCTCGTTAGTGCATGTCGTCGATGGCGATCACATCCGGATTATTCATTCGACGGCGCGACGGTGAGATAGCAGCGTTCTTTTCATCGAGCTACGTACCTACTAGGTACCTGACATCGTGACCCCAAAACTAACGGCGGGTACTTAGATACCTCGTCCAAAACGAACATATCAATGAACAAGAGGTTCACTGCGAGCTTACGATACTTTGTCTCAAATACCTCTGTCTCCTCAGCGTGTCGAGCGGTGACACCGAAGGCGAGCGTCGAGAGAAGGCCAAGCTCGGCTGGTTCTCTTTCCAGGACTATGCCTGCTCGCAATGGTATAGTCACATCGACACGACCATCGCAGCGTGCCGGGACCTCTTTTCCCATCCACATCTCGGTGAGACGTATCGGGAGCGATTTGGCTCTGCCCTGCAGGATTTCATCGCAACACACAATGACGACCTCACCAATGAGCAGCACCAGGACCTGGAGCAACTAGCCCCCGAACTCGCTGCATTCTCCGATTTCTCCTTCTACCGCAATTTGTGCCTCTTATGGAACCACATCTATACGCACCAGAAAGGCTCATACGAAATTCGCTGCACTGTTGGTCTAGCCCAGCTCGACAAGGCCCTGCTGCAGAACAGGATCACCATCGAGGGGAGCTTCAAAACGGACTCGGAGGCCTGGCTCAACGACACAATAGGCGACTACTACGGCGCGAATCTGTTCAAGTGCAAGCGCGTCTTGTGCAGGTTCTTTTACCAGGGCTACGACAAGAAAAAGGATCGCGACACCCACGACAGCCGCCACGAAAGGCCGTTCCTGTGTCCCTTGGACTGCAACTTTGCGCTTACCGGCTTCTCCTCCAAAAAGGACAGGGAGAGACACGTGCGAATCTATCATCCGGATCACAACGATGGGCCTTCGGTTTTCGAGGCTTTGCATTCCAGGACCGGGGCATTGCGCTTCACCTGCAACATTTGCGACAAGAAATTTACGCGGAAAATCACTCTGAAGGGCCATGAGAGGAGCCATTTTGGGGATCGCCCCTATGGGTGCTCCGTCTGTAGCAAGTCGTTCGCCAGGGTGAATGATTGTCGACGGCATGAGAGGAGTATTCATGCCAGACAAGGGGCGTAAATATGATGGGGCTTGGTCTGCAGTGAGTTTGCGTGTTTTAGACGGCCAAATGGAATTGAATATTACGCCCTAAGCTTTGGCTCTAATGCTATGGTGCGGCGTCTTGCACATCTCCACAGTGTCATATCCCTAAAGATGACCAATCCAATCCGCCGATACACCCCCATGCCAACATCTACAACAAGCAGGCCGATGCCATCCTCGGCGCCCTCCTCTGCCTTGACTGTGCCTAGGAGCAAATATTCCGTCTCTTTGTGCTGGATCCCTCCCTGCCGGAGCTCCGTGGTTGGATCCACCAAGTCTGGCCGCTCTAGTATGGTATCAGCCTTCTCGTGATCAATCTCGCCTTCCTCCAGCATGCGGCATGTCAGCTCCGCAGCAGAGACGGTCAGTGACTTGACCTGCGCATCTTCCGTTCCGAGGTGCCCTTCGTAGCAGATGGCGCCGCTGAGCGACGCCCATGACCAGCTGGGCGCTCTCCCGAGGCACCGCTTCGTCTCTCTGTAGGCCTGTGGCTTGTACCATGCCAAAAGCTGGATGAACCATGCCTTCCAAAGCCCGTAGACATTTGCGTCGCGCCACAACGCCTCCAGCTCCGTCGTGATCCCCATGAGGGCCCGGAGTCGGTCCTGCGGGTCCGTCAGTTTTCGCCCCGTGTACTGCTGGACGACCGTTTTCCAGATGTAAATTTTGTCCGACTCTAGACTGCCAAAGTAAGACTCCGCATCCTCGGCAAAGACCGACCATGGCAGTGTTTCCAAGAGCTGAAGATACTCGAGCCCTTTCCCCGTGACACCCCGAAGGTCCACCTCCTTGCACTGCCATAGAAGCTCGTAGTCGGAGAACATGAGCAACCGAGAGGACAATGCAAACTCTTGCAGCGCCCAGCCTCTTTTGTCCAGGGGGTGTTCGGGTTCGTATGGCTCCGTCGAAAGATACACTGTGCCTGTCCGGCCGTCTGCCATGGGTATCTGGACGCTGGTCTTTGGATGATACGGCCGACTTGTCTTTGATAGAAACCCGTCTGCCGCGCATCCAGAGGATGACGCAGCGAGGGTGACGGTGGCATTCTTGTAGATGGAGGCCATCTGCGAGATCTCCCTATCCTTGTCGATGATGCAGTCCTGGATAATGCACAAGGCATCAACCCAGAGGTAGCGGAATCCAAGTTTTCGAGTGACCAAGACGGCGTCCTGCACGGACTGCGAGAGACTCTCGAGCCTGATGCCGGCCACCAAGTCCTGCAGTGTACTCCTCCGCAGCAGGACCGGCTGGACCGGCGCCGTCGGGTGAGGTTGTTTCCCCCAGCAGTAGCTCAAGGCTAGATACGGCGCGTGGGATTCGGTCTCGTTGACCCTGAGCTCGACTGCAGCCGACGAGCTTTCCGACTCTCCAACGTCCAAAACACGCCTCGGAAGCACAGTGTCTCGGGAATACCGGCACTTTTTATGCGACTTTTCCGAATTCACGCACTCTTGGATGAGGGACCGAGCTGCCGCAAAGACATGTCCGCTCTGCACGTCTCTTTGCAAGGGCCTGCGGCGTACGACGGCCCCCATGGGGTTGCCTGGGGTCTGGTTAGCGGCTCCATGACCATCACAGCTCGACAAGAAGGGGGAAGGACTGACCCCCTTCCGCAAACGGATATATCGTGCCGATGCCTCTCCCTGGCTCTGATTCGAGACTGCCCCGAAGCGCGTCAATGCCAGGCAGCGGAATGCCAGAGACTAGGCTCGTCGAATGGGCGCCTTGGATATTCCGAAATATGAGGCGATCGTCCGCCTCCCAGTTCTCATGAATTCTGCAGACCATGGAATAGATGAGCTTGCAGATTCTGCAGCCACCGCTTCCGGAGGCCAGGCACTCGGCCCGCGTCCGGTGGCGGAAGCCGTCTGGCGAGTGGAGATATTCCAGGCCCCGGCGGGAGAACATGAGTGTGCATGGAGCGCATGGAACGTCCATGGCGTTTGCCCGGACCCTCCTGCGATGAAATGCCATGGGAGAGCTCGCGTCGTCGGGCGCGGGGCGACGTCGATTTCGTCGGACAGAGCTCTGACCGCCCTCCATTGTTAGCTTTCGACGTCCAGAAAGCCAATCGCCAAAGCAAATCAGATTTCTATCGAGTATATATATCTTGACCGAAAAATATGTGTTCAAATGTGGTTTGCAACTGGCATTTGCAGCATTTTTAGCCTGACTGTTTCAGTTGCCTTATCCCGATGGGTGCGGGGTAGGTGTCGAGCAGAGGGGGGAGCGTACAGGCGCAGAGCATTCCCGCGAAGACGCACGTATACCGAGTGGGTCAACTATGGAGTCGGACGTATTTAAAAATGCTGTGAATGCAGAGCGGGTAACTGCTGCGCCGCTGCAGGTGCGGCAACGCCCTGGCTAGGTAACGCTGTTGCATACGCTCTTGCAGGCCAACCCAGGAGAATTCCATACCACACGTAACCAATGCTTGCTTCGCTTTGTCGTTATTGCCGCTGCGACATGTCGGTGCGGGTGCGGGCGAGGTGGGCTTCCTTGAATCAGCGGCTCAGGGCAGCGCAGGGACGCAAGGGCTTAACCCACAGCAGGCTCAGACTTTCCCTAGTGAAGAAAACACCGGTGATCACATCCGGGTTTTTATACTATCCGGATTACCCCGCCGCGTACAGGACCTACTCTCAAGCAACTTGAAACTGGCCTCACGTGACAGCCACCTTCGAACCGCCTTCCAACCCCGCTCTTCGCGTCTGCTTTTCAGCTTCGGAGAACATGGAACCAATCTGCTGTCTTGGAACAAGCTTGCCGGTCCGCGCCACTGGCCAGTCCGTTGACTCATTTTCTTAGTGGACGCCTGTGCAGCTGCAGCTGCACTTCTCCGAGTCCAGTCCACGAGAAGAAACCATCGCAACTTCGTCTTTCGAGTGCTTCGACAGCACCTCCATGCCCGGCAGTCTCGTATGGACAGGAGCGGGTTCCAATCACAACGAAAAAATACAGCAGGACCGGGGGACAGAAAGGGGAGAACACTGACATGGGCACGCAAGTCGTTTGAATCAAGGCTTACTAGTGGGTGTACAGCCATGAAATACCGAACCATTTGTCCACTAACTTGACGGGGTGTCACAGAACAAGCAAGCCCAACGATGGCCGCTGGGAGCAGTAGAGCTTCAGGTGTCAAATTACTATTACCGAGCTAACTACACCCTCCTCCCCTCCCATCCATCCCCCCTCCGTCAAATTTACCACTCCCCCTCCGCGCACAGAATAAGCGCCACATCCTTGCCCGACGTGCACGTCTTGACCTGCGACCCGCCCGGCGACGAGCCCGTCGTCCACGTAATCGCCGGGCAGCTCGTCTCGGCACTCGCCACAACCAACTTCTTTCCCGGAAACGCCACGCCGAACACGGTGCTCAGGTCGTACCACACCTGGGCGCCGTCGAGGCTGTAGGCGTAGTTGAGCTGCGGCGCGCCCGTGTACAGCCCGTCGGGCGCCGTCGTGATTTTGATGGCGATGCCGCCCGTGACGGGGTCGCGGCGGAAGGGCTCCGAGTAGGAGCCGGTGCCGGCGGCGAGGGTCGAGGGGGCCGAGACGGACGAGCCCACGGACCAGAGCGTCACGGGGTAGGGGCAGTGGTTGATGACGCGGGCGGAGCCGGCGGCCGAGGCGAGGGGGGCGGCGGCCGCGAGGGTGGCGAGGATGGTCTTGGGCTGCATTTTGGTGGGTGTGGTGTTGGTTTTGGGTTGTTGAACGAGTGTGTGTTGGTTGGGGAGGTGCTTGGGCTGATGGTGGTGAGGAGTGAGGCTGATGAACAAAGAAGGGTCAGTCAGGGCGACGTGTCTGCCCGGCTTTATACTTGATGTCGTTCCAGCGTGGCCAGGACAAAGGGCCCATGGAATGCAGGCGTTTGCGGCTGCCTGTACCAGAGGTCGTGCAACGCAGCCGTTTTCCCGAAGCTGCAGCCTTGACCGCGACGATCTCACGACTCTGGTGGAGTTGAGATTCACGAGGTTCCTGCGTCTCCTCAAAATAGCTGCACAGCGTGGCATTGCCGGGAGCGGAATCCATGTCAGCCTGTTGATTGCTGGAATCCGAGGCCATGTCGTCATCATGTGACTTCCGCCCATAAGCCCAACCACCACAGCAGACAAATACGCTTGCCGACCCGAGAGTGAATGCGACGAGGTCCTCGCTTTGGTAGCCGCAGCTGGAGAATGTGGACGGGAGCTCGTCGTGATACGAAGCCGTGGCCCGCAGAAATATATTGCCCTCAGACGTCTGGCGGTTTGGGCTGACCAGCTGACGGCCGACTCCAACGCTGAATTATCGTATTTCGTCGAGGGAGGCGGGGAATTGATGGCTCGATGCTGCCACCAGGCCGCCCATGCGGTTGCATCCAGCCTTCTCCGGGGACCCCACAGGCACCCGGGAATCAGGTGCCGGGTAAGTCGGGTGCCGATCTCTTCTCTTCCCGGTTCTTTCACTGTAAATAGCGGGGCAGAAGCGGTCGAAAGAGCTTGGTATGCGGTGAGATGACGGTCAAGTTCGTTGAGTGGCACAGCGTCAGCAAAGACTGCTGTTGGGTGGAAGCATGTCTGCATTTTCGTGCTCCTAGAATTCTGTTGGTCAACTTCCATGAAGAACGGCGTAAAATCAACAACATCTGCCATGACAATACCTACCTACGTATGGATGGATTTTCTACATAGCCCGCTCTCGGTTCTAAGACGTGCCGGCTTACATAAACTAAAAATGGAGTGGCTCGGTTTCGATATTGCCTCGGTTGCATCCCCCAAGGCCTCGAATGGAACTCTGGCGCTCGTATCTGCAACTTGGCCGTTGACGACCGTTGATGCTACCTTCTGGTAGCAACTCCATTAGCAAATGATCGGCAAACCCTTCCACGCCACGTGCCTGCATTCATGTAGGAACCTAGCCCTTGAAGAGATTTACCCCTGATTTTTCCCTAACCCTCTAGTTTCTGAGCTCAGGGGTACCACGTCTTTTCAACCTGAACTTGGTCAAAACAAGCATTCACCAGGAACTGTCTGGCTCTCAACTTTTCATAGGTAGCCGGTACAGGACATACCAGAATCTACCAAACATAGGTATGCGTTCCATCACAGGAGTGATCGTCTTCACCATCCTCGGCTTAACCCAACCCGGAATCCCGAAGTGACGAGCAAATTTCCATGTCGACTAGAGGACGAACACTTAATCGTACATCTGACCAACGAGAAGGGCAGGGGAAAGAAGCTCATCCGTGTTGGAAACACGACGTCCAGCTGCGGTTGCACACATACTGCTACCGCTTTCCTGCAGAGGCAGTGTGACCTTTACCTGCCTCTCAAAAGGCCTCCTAGCGCTTTCGATCGCTCTGTCAAGCCATGCCGGAGATTTCAAGGACAGGTGCATCCTCGTCTTCATCAAGCCACCGAGCGATGGCACTGCTTTCCCCGCATTCACACAGCGGCTCCTTCAAACTGAGAGAAGAAGGTGCTTCCATTGAGACTGGGAGCAGCACAGAGCCGTCGGCGCCAACGCCACGCGGGCCCAGCCGCATTGAGTCGGGGAAACCTTTTCGTTGTGGAAATAACAGAACTCCGTAATTGAAGGAACAAGAGAATGTACCACTACATGTGTATCGTACAATCTGTTTGAATTTCACGACCCAGAGAACACTTCTATCCAACCTAAAATCTGTCAACCCCGCGACTATCTCAGCCTTCAATGCCATCCCATTCTTCTTATCCCTCCCAGTTACTCCCCCCATGCCTATACCCCCCATTCAGCGTCGTCGCCACCGGAATCGACGACGCAAACGGCTTGGTTGGGCTCGTCGGCGACCCTGGCCCGTCGGCGCTCCCGCGGCTGCCGACTCTGCGGTGGCTGAAGTTCGTCTCGCGGAGTTCCTGGCCCGAGGCCCGGCGCTGGTACTGCGGTTTATGCTGCACACTCGTGGCCGTGGTGGTGTCGAATTGATGCTGCACGCCGGCGGTCATGTCAAACTGATGGCGCTGCTGAAGTCCTGACTCGCTCTGGTGCACGGGTGGTTCCTCCTTGAGTACGGCGGCGTAGCCGGTCACTAGGGGCGGAGGCGGGGGGGTTGAGGACCCAGGGGGAGTCGAGGAGTAAGTAGGGGCAGGGGAGTGAGCGGATTGCACGTGGGGTTGGTGCTCGTTGTGTTCCTCCTTGAGCGTGACGGGGTATTCGGGAGCAGGGTATGCTGTTCTTGATGTTCCAGAGCCCGTGAGGCTTCCAGGAACTGGTTGCGCCGGCTTCAGCATCGCGTCGCCCGTGGCGCGACGAGCGATGTTTTGGACGCGGCCGGTGTCGCTTGGGACGGAGGAAGCGGCGAGGGAGCCAATATAGATGGTGGTGAGGGCGAGGACGGAAAAAGAAAATGGAGACAGGGCTCTGCTTAGAAAGTAGGCGCTGCCGAGGGCGACGGAGGTCTGTTGGTGACAGAGGACGATTAGCGACAGCCCAGTTGTGCGTATGGGGAAAAGCAGAGCCGACGACTTACAAGAAGCGTCTTGTCCAGCTCCTGCGCAAAGACAATCTTTTGGGCCTCCCGGACGCTGAACTGGATCAAGTCGTGGATGTCCTTGAGGGTGGCGTTCAGTGTGTCCTCGGGGATGGTCTTGTACGGCTTGGGTCGGAGGCGGGTGAGGAATGTGTCGGGGCCAAATGTACGGCTCGCGAATTCCATGGCAGCCGTCACTGTTGAGTTTTGTTAGCAGACTCGAGGTAAAAGTTCCGGCACAGAGCTTCCTACGTCCGAGGGTGATGGCACCCGCCTTGAGGGCGAGATGCGTAAACGGCATGTAGTGTGCTATGATCAAAATGCTGAGCACACCCAGGTACGAACAGAGTGTTCGAAGGGGGTCATCCCACTGTGCGTCATGTTAGCCTGGCCAAAACTTTCCGGGGCCCTCGAGTGTCAAAACGCACACTGATGTATTTGTAGTAAAACCTTCGCCGATTGTCTGTGTTCGAGGTCAGTCTGGTCTTCGTCGGCCGGAATCAATGCCGCCTCACCTAGCATTGCCTTTAGGGGGCCGTTGTGCTCTTGATGGCTCCGCCTTCGGATACCCTGCTCCGCATGGCGGACGTGTTGATACTGCGGGTGTATTTCCTGGTTGATGGATCGTTGAATCGCCGAGGCGACTGGTTCTGTCAGCAAATACCTCTAATGATATCAGTGTTGAGAATGCGCACTTTTGGCCCCTTCGATATTCTTCTGTTGTCGAGTATGCGTGGCGTCGCCGTCGACAGGGACAACCACATATGCGGGTGCGCTCATGTCGAAGGATTTTGGACTGGTCCTCGATATATTTTTGCACTCGGCTTGTGGTCGCCGATGGGAAACTCTTCTTCTTGCAGTTCTCACAGCTCCTATTAATCCAGTTGGTGTGATGAGGTCATGGTGATGATGATGGCAAGTGCCCCACCACCGCATCGTCACTGGAGGGAAGAAACCTCCGGATCGCCCTTCGCCATATCCGTTCGCACATTTTCCTCTCGAGCACATCATCTGCACGGTTCATTGGATTGGATTCGGCTCTATCCTGGCTGGCATCACAGACACGCACGCCTCCCAGCCTCTACCATCCGAGCTCCCCTCTACCAGTCCGACCAGGCGCCCTTGACAACAATCTTCTCAGAGGCACAGTCGTACTTGTCCAGAGCGCACTGCCCAACCGCCTCGCCAATGCCTCCGACGCGGCCGGTCCTTGTGCACGTGTCAGATATTCCACACTAAAATCAAGAAAATGCAGAGGCTGGCAACTCACTTTCCATCGCAGGTATACGACGACGTCACATTCACCCACACATCCTCATTCTTGACCTGCAGATGCAAGTAGAGATCCTTCTCACTAGTGGTGCCCTTGAGCTCGCAGAATGTCGCGAATTGGAGATTGCACGAAATCACATCGGACGCTCCGGTGGCGGCATTGCTGAGAGTAAAGTTTGCGCGGGACGGGGTGTTGAAGTTGATCTTGACGTCCTCGAGCGTCCACGTCGGCGGCGCGCAAGCCGTGGTCTGAGCGACGACTTGCAGTCCCGAGAGGAGGAACGCCGTGAGGAGCGCTCCAAAGGTAAAGCGTGCCATTGGGGCGGTGTGGTTGGGATAAGCAGCTGAAAAGAGTGTAGACCGGAAGAGGGTGAAGCTGGCTGAGGTGAGATGGAAGGAGCAGATCCAACCAATCGAGGGAGATTGTGGGCTTCTAGAAGCAACAGATGGGCCCCCTGGGTCCTCATGCTATATATCGGATTCGTTCATCTTGATGGAAAGAATATATGCGCTACCCCGCCTGCCGCGAGTCTCTATCGTCAATTGCGTTGATGAACCGCTTTAGCCGTGCGTCGGGCAATTTGAGGGATCATTTGCGTCGCGGCAGAGGCAATATCCCGGGGCGGGTCCCGGCAATGGGTTCAGGGCGACACGATAACTGCCATTTTGGTGCTTGAGAAGGGATGGGAAAGTTTGATGGACCTCTTGATGGCTATCTCTTCGTCGATCGCGACCAGACAAAACGACGGGTTCGATTTCCTGCCCCTTGCTCAGGGGGTCTTGGGTCTTGGCAAACAAGGACGACTCATCACCACGGAAACGAAACACGAGTGCCAACTTGCATCTTCCAGTCCTTGCTCTGAAGGCCACCATCTCATGCACGGAATTTTTAGCCCTCTCAAGCAGCAGCTTCAATCCAAACCGCCTTGGCGCTCCCATGCTCGGTCCAGTGATGCGGACACGTCTCGGCATACACATCCGTGGCAGAGCCAATGCCAATGCTGAACTTGATGTTGGGCTGTCCCGACTTCCACACAATGTTGTCCTTGTCGTCGATGGACCAGCCGGCCGAGCTGACGGTCGAAGACACGGCAAACCTGACCATGTCGCCGGCCTTGGGGTAGTCGGCGAAGCCCTTGCCGCCGCACCTGAGCACGTCGACGACGAGCTCGCAGACGAGGGCCTTGGACTCGTCCAGGGTGGCGGTGGCTGCGGGACCAAGAAAGTGCTTGCCCTTGACGGGGTCGACGACTTGGAATCGAAAGGTCTTACCGGCTGCGCGCTTGGTTGGAACGGCGGCGGCGGTGACGCTGTGGGAGGTCAGCTCTTGCGTTGGAGGGTTTGGGGGGGATGTCTTACCTCCACGCCAGGAGGGCTGTGGAAATGAGGGTTTGCAGGAGCATTTTGAGGTTCGCAGGGCCGAGTGAGTGTGGAATGGGAGGTAGTATCGAAGGAGGACGAGTCTGTCCGCTTGGCTTCGCGTTCAGTTAAGTACAATTGGGGTTTGGGCCGTGGACGTTATCCCGAGTCTGATATGGGCTTCATATCACAGCCATCTCTGTGCTTTTTGCGTGTTCCGGCGACCAAATACCCGGCGGCTGCCGTTGTCAGCCGTTCGGCAGTTTCCGTTCTCAACGTCTGTTGTCGCCTTCGGCGGCAGAAGCAACTGCTCATGCGTTTGGGTGGAATGCTGATAAGAAGGATAGCAAGAGCAAAATGCTTATACCTCACCCGTAAAACTCGACTGGGCAACTACGCCGACCTGATTACCACACTGGAAGGCGCGAGCAACCCGTCCATTGTCTTCTCAGAAAGGAAAGGTCGGTGCAAAAAAGAGAGTTCCTCCATGCCATTCCTTTCCGTTCAAACGGGCATCTGGTGCCCACAAGCAGGGCAAGGGTCAGTCTTGAAGATGGAAACAACATCCGACCCTTGAATTCAGTTCGTCATCGAGTTCGCGGCGCGTTTCCAGTCTCCTCCACCGTTCTTTTTCTTCCAAGCCCGAGACATCATACCATCCACGCAACCACCAACGCTCCACCAGGGGCACACCAGTCATCGTCTAGCCCGCAGCATCGATCGATATTACAAAACCTAAAATGGACGAGACTGGCACCTCACTCCTCTCCCCACCGTCCACCCCCCCCTCACCCCCCTCCAACCCCCAACCGCCCGCGTTGCCCCAATCACCCACGTCCCCCCCATCCCCCGCGTCACCCCCACCTCCCTCTCCAGCCCTCTTCGACCCCCCCTTTCCCCCCTCCTTGTCCCCCGGCTCCGGCTCCGAATCCTCGGCCCCCCCCTCCCTCGGCTCCTATGGCAGCAACTTCGACCAGACACTCCCCGAAAACCACACGGGCCCGTTCAAACTCCAAATCGTCTCGGACCTCTTTTTGGAAATCGACAACTCGTACAGCACGCACGTCATCAAGCCAAACGCCCCCTTCCTCGCCCTCCTCGGAAACATCGGCCGCGTCGGCAACATGTGCCGCGTCGGCTGGCCCAGCCCCATCTACAGCGAGTTCGCCCAGTTCCTCTTCCGCCAGCTCGCCCAGTTCCGCATCGTATTCTTCGTTGCGGGGAGCCACGAGTCGTACACGGGCACCTGGGCCGAGACGGTGGCCTTCTTCCGCGTCTTCCGCGCCGTGGTGAGGCAACGCCAAAAGAAGGACGGGGACCTGGGCGACTTTGTCTTTCTCGAGCGCAACCACTACAACTTGGACAAGATTGACTTGGATCTGGCTGGCGAGGGCCTCGGGGTGACGGTGCTGGGGTGCACCCTGTTTTCTCTCATTCCGGAGGAACTGGCGGCCAGGGCCGCGGCCGAGGTTGCCGACTTTCACAAGATCGGGGGTTGGTCGGTCAAGAAGCACAACGAGGCCCATGCTCGGGATTTGGAGTGGTTGAACGAAATGGTCGCTGGTCTCTGTTCGAGACGTGTAATCGTCCTGACGCATTTTTCTCCGACGCTGGACGAGAGGGCGGTGCACGCACAGGACCGAGCGGAAGGGATGGAGGAAACTGTCGGCGCGGAGTTGGGGGACACAGAATGTGGACAAGCCGCCATCGCTGTGGCATTTTGGGGGTTCGGTCATACACAACGCAACTGCCGACTCGCGTTAGATTCCAGGATGGTAGTATCAAACCAGAGGGGCCACCCTCGTGGGCCTCGAGGCCTTGTGGATAGGGGGTTCTGCTTTGACGAGGATTTGGTCGTGTGGTTAAAGGGGGGGGTAGAAGGCGGGAGTATTTCAATGGCTTATGGCGAGGGGGCGGCATGAAGCATGATGATTGATGGCTGGGGATCCAGGTGGTTCCATTTCCAGCGATGCCAGCGTTGAATGGTAGTTTTAGAATTCATTCCCAGTAGTTATAGGAAATGAATAGCCATGTCATTCTCGGGTGAAAAACCAACAGGGAATGTTTTTTCAGGCCAGTGTGTGGGCATTTTTTCATGACCAAGAGATGGAAGAAGCTTTCCAAATGGAAAGCTACACCTCTGTAGGTCAGCAGCCACCGGAAACTTCTCCTCAAACACGACATACTGCGCAAAACCGCCCACGCTGGCCATCATCACGACTTCCTGTTGCCGAGCATCACCGGTATCTCTGAATTGATGACTCGGTCTAATTGAGGCGCTTCACGCGGAAAGGGCGACAGGCACCGCGGTCGCATGCCAGCACTCGCAGCGTCTGCCCTGCCACGAATCCAGCATCCGATGATGGGTCGAACCTTGCACGGGAACCATCACATCAATTCGCCAACAAGCAAAGCAGCCAACAAGTTCGACGAGATGATGCTTCTATTTACTCTCCACCTCGCTCGTCATCAGCGTAAAGCTGTCCCGCCCTCTCATCGTCACCCATCCCCGGCAACACCATCAACAAAATAAATCCCGCTTCGTCATCGACTGTTATTGTCATTATCTACAATTTCTCCTCCCATCATCCACCTCATCCCCCCGTTTGTCTACCAATAATGGACGCACAAAAAAAGTCCAGGATGTCGAAGCACCCTTCCCTCCGCCTGTCCATGCCTCCAGGCGACACTCAAGATTACAAAGAAGAGAAGACGCACCCACCACTCCTCCCCGTCAATTGATCACCACCACCCCCGGACCAGCTTCATATACGAAAGCGCATCGACCTCTTGACCGCCGGCGTGGCAGCGGCTGTCACTTCAGGCATCGCCGACGTCGACGATGACGACGCGGCAGCCGGCACCTCGGCCACGGGCGGCACTTCGGCCATGGGCGGCGCCGACTTGACGGGCTCGACGGGCGCCATGTGCCCACCCGCCGGTGGCGCAACCACCACGGGCGCACTCGGGACGTGTCCCATCACCGGCGGGGTGACGTGCACCGGCGGAGTGACGTGGACGGGCGGCGTGACGACAACAGGCGGGCGGTGCACCATGGGCGGAATGACGGGGGAGTTGTGGACGGGCGGGATATTGTGAACCGGCGGGATGACCAGCACAGGCGGGATATGCGAAGGCGGCATCGCATGCGACGGCGGCGGCACGACGTGCGACGGCGGCAGCACGACGTGCGACGGCGGCGGCATGACATGCCCCGGCGGTGTGCCCCCGACGGGGCTGTTGCCGTTGACATCACACCCCGGCGGCACAACAGTAACAGTCTGCACCGGCGCCGCCGCGCCCTCGCGCGTCTCGACCTTGGTAACGACGCGGTCCTGCGTGACGGTGACGACCTCCTTCTTAACATCAACCTTGGTGACGAGCTGCGTGACGACCTCCTTCTGGACTTCCACCTTGGTGACGACGCGGTCGCGGACCTCGGTGCGCGTGACGAGTTGCTGGCGCACGTCGACCTTGGTGATGACCTGCGTGACGACTTGGCGCTGGACGTCGACTTTGGTCACCACGCGCTCGACGGTGCGGGTCACCGGGACGGTGACGAGTTGGCGCTGGACGTCGACTTTGGTGACGACGCGCTCGAGGGTGCGGGTGACGGGGATGGTTTGGAGGACGGTTTTGACGACGGGGATTTCTTTGACGATGGTCTTGACGACGGGGATTTCTTTGACGACGGTCTTGACGACGGGGATTTCTTTGACGACTGTTTTGACGACGGGGACTTCCTTGACGACGGTTTTGACCACGGGAACCTCCTTGACTACGGTCTTGGTGATATGTACCGGGACCGTTACGGGGACCTTGACGACGGACGTGACGGTGTGCGTCATCGCCGGCGGGCAGTGTTGCTGCGGCGGGCACTGCTGCTGCGGCGGGCACTGCTGCTGCGGAGCGGCGCCGCCAACATGCGAGGGCTCGCCGCCGCCGGGGAAACCGCCGGGGAATCCTCCGCCGAAGCCGCCGCCCTGGTGTCCTTGCTGTGGGGGGATGACGTGAGGGGGCATCTGGACCGGAGGGACCTCGTGGGACGGCATCTGGGCCGGCGGTGGCATCACGTGCGGTGGTGTGACGATGGGGACGGGTGGCACCTCGGGGGTGGGTGATACTGCGGGCGAGCTGACGGCCGGGACGGGGACGGGGACTGGCATGACGGCGGCGGGCGGGTTGGCTGCGGCCAGGGAGACGAAGAGGGCCAAGCCCAGGGGGATCGAAGCGTGGTATCTCATGATGTGCTGATGGGAAAGATCTGTCGAAAAAAAGCACACAAAAATTGGGTTGAAGGAATAAAGTCGGTAGGTTGTCTGGCGACGGTAAAAAGTGAACGGCTGGCGCTCCGAAGAAGGCGAAAAGTAAAAAAAGGGTTGGATATCCGGCTCCGCTCAAGAAAAGAATGACAACTAACAGCAACACACCATCGAAGACGAGTGGTGGTTGAGAGATCGAAGTGAAGGAACGATGACGAACAGGAAGAGAAGAAGAGGGAGGACGAGAGAGGGGGGACGGGAGGACGGTTAAAGGGAAAATGAAGGAAACACCTGGCGATCAGTGCAGCGGTGACCCAGGAGATCCAGGTCTTTTGACGGCGCGTTCGTGGTGGTGATGGCCCTTGGCTCGAGGCTCGGCGTGCATGACGGGTCCCGGCGCCAGGTTCGGCGGTGGTTGTTGACATGGGGGGTGGGGGGGGGACCGGTTCCTGGGCGGGACGAAGGGGTTGCAAGGGGCTGCCGCACCGCCCCGGGGCCTGCATGCAACCCGGGCTCGGGACAGGGCCCTCAGACGTGCCAAGTTTCTTCTGGGACATGCCACCCGCGGCGCAAAGTTGCTTATTTTTTTTTGGAAGGAGCCGCGATGCAAGCGATGGGTAGGAGCCGGACTCGACACTGCGAACTCGATAATCCGCTGGTTGGTGAATACCGGTTTTTCTGAGTGGGTGGTGCTGGAGGAGTCCTCGAGAGGCCGAGTCGGAGGCCACGGCCTCGGTGACCGGCCGCTACCGGCGATTACACGGCCCCGGCCAGTAGTCGATGCCGTGATCGAGAAGCGGCCACGCAGGAGACCATCTCTTCTCAGCACAACGACGATAATTTCTCCTGCATCTGCTTGCCGATCTCAGCAATGACAATCACGGGCAAAAAAAAAAAAGCCAGAGTTGCACCCAGAACTCGAAACATCTCTCGGTTGGGGGAGCCGATGTCACTTCAGCTGAGCCCGAAAAGAACAGCGGCGATTGGCCAAAGACTCGGAACAAAGCTGAAGCACCCGCTCCCACCTCTTTCGCCCTCTTGACAACCCCTCTGGTCAGTGCCCGCGAGGTGTGACGTCCACTGACATCGACAACCCTGGGGGACCCCCGTCAGGGACTTGACCCCCCTCGAGATTGGAGGTGTCTGGAAGACCAAAGCTCCGGTTTCTCGTTTCGAGAGGATGGGACGACTTTGTTTCTCTGCCAGGGCGACTGGGCTGGACCAGGTGGGGTCCCCACCCAGGAATTCTAGGCCATGGCCTGCGTGCCCGGCCTGGCTTCCCGCGAGCGTTCCGGGCTCGATGCCCCGCCGTTCCCGGGTTGTTGTTGTGGTGATCAAGGCCGGCCAGAGATCACCACAGAGATCATTCCTGCAAACACCGCGAATGGGACGAACGCAACAGCGCTGGTTGCGCCTATACCTGCCCGCATGAGGGCGTTAGATTTGCCAACCACTGATGCACGCCGTCCCGAGGCCTGCGATGCAGTGCTGACCCGCGGCAGCCACATCGTCGACGGGGCTTGCAGATTCTCACCACCGACACCGATAACAACCTCCTCCCCCAAAAATGCCAGATGAAAAATTCCATCCCATCCCATCCTGTCCTGTTGTGTCAGTGTCACAACAAGACAGCGCTTGCGGTGCTGGGCTGGGCTGTCGAAACATTGGGGCTGCAGGCTGCAACGTCGTGTTGGAGAGCGCCGAGGAGCAGCGTTTGGGCTGGACGCACCCCGTGGGATCCAAACACCGTCTGAGACGGCAGACTCCTGGGCACCCTGGACCCCACCCCGACCGAGGAAAACCTTCTGGACTGGAACCTGGAAAACCGAGTCGATCTTGAAAGTCGGGCGCTCTTCGCATGCGATTCCTTCCGGGTTTGCAATGATTCGAGGGCTTGGGCTTGCAAAGGCTTGACAGTGGGAGTCCACCACGACCACGACGGCGACGGAAGATGCCCGGAGAGATGCGTCTTCACGACGAGTCCGTCAAAACCTTTTCGCAAAACCTACCTGCTTCAAACACACGCAGTAAAAATAAACTTCAAAAGTGTACAGCCTCATCGCGCAAGCAAAAGACACTCCCCGCCGTGCAGCAACAGAACCGAGACCGCCGCGGCGGACTCAACCCCCGGGACCGCCACGGCGGACTCAACCCCCGGGACCCCTTCCCCCACCACCGAGACGTCTTGGCAGATCCTAGGAGGCCAACGCGCCGTTTGAGCGCGACATTGGTCCCCCCGCCTTTTTCGCCCCGCCGGCCAAGTACCTCTGTAACGAAGCCGACCATCAAAGCGTCGGGCTTGGATCTGTCTCAGCATCGCACCCTGATCTACAACAGGGCACCGACATCGACACCGACAGGCAAGAAGAGTGACTGTGAAGGAACGATGAGCATAAGACCTGGCTCCGCCCCACTCTCAACCCCCCTCGTGGTTGAGTGTGAAACTTTGGGGCGTGCTGAAGGCGTTGGCCAATGGTGGAGGGGAACTTTGGGATGGGAGGGTTTGAGACTTGGCAAGCTTGATGGGAGGGGTTGTCGTCCCTCCCTCCTTGAACCTCAAGCCTGACGGCCTCGGGCCTGGCGTGAAGGGGGGAAACGGGAATGCTTGCATGTTTCCTTGCTGTCAGCGCCGGGTGCCCGGCCGGATGGTCGCTCGGTCGCCGGGCATGGCGCAAAGAAGCGAGGAAGCTTATCATTTATCTCCGGGCTGGGAGGTCCACACGGTCAGCTTCCCGGCCGGACCGGGGTCGTTTGCGAGGTTCGAAAGGCCGGCCGGTCGGTGGGACAGAGACCCCGAGAAGCTCATTCGAGAAGCCTCAAGGGCGAAGGGATGATTTCTGGTTCGAGTGGTTGTCGGGAATGTGTAGGAAATTGCAAGATTGGAGGCCAGGAGCCATCAAATTTTCAACGTTGAGAACTTGAGACCGCTCATCGACCGCACCATTCTCTCCCCCGAAATCGATCCCACGCAGCGGACAAAATCCCCGCCTAATGAAGCCGTCCACCTATGCCTTTGCAGCCCCGCCCCGCAATTGAGTCATGCATGACGCCGTGGACCACCACCAGTGGATCAGGCACACCGCCCCCGCTGCACCTTCCTGAGCAGCAATAAGAATGCCCAGACACAACAACAACAGTTGGCCGTGTGGTGTAGTGGTAGCATACTTGCTTTGGGTGCAAGTGGTCCAGGGTTCAAGCCCCTGCTCGGCCCAAACAACTTTCTTTTTTTGGTTTTTGTACTACCTCGTGGCGAGGGAGGAATATGTTTTCTGGTGTTGTGTATGTTCTTTTTTGCAGGGTTTGGGATATTTGCCGGGTGAAAGAGATGCGATCATGCGATGGGTGGTTGCCCGACTTTTGCCAAGAGATGGAATGGTTAACCCATTTCTTCAACATGTTTGACGTCGACAGCATGGAGCCTTTTCCCAGGAATATCTGGTCGACAGATAAAATAGGTACTTCTGTACGGTCAGAGTTCTTGGAGACGGGACCTGGTTCAGATTATGGCTTGCAATCGGCACTGCAACGGGACAACGAGCGGGTAAGGCAAATGTGAGGCGCAGAAGCCTCGGAACCAGGACTTGATGCGAATCCAGATTTCTCTGGTAGATAGATACTTATCTTCTCTTCTCATCAAAGATGGCTTGCCCGTTACCATATACCCTCTGCGTTCATACTCGATGTTGAAATCCCGTTCACCAACTCAATATCTCACACCCCATAAGTTATCTGTTGTGATCTTGTTGATGTTGGTGATGATCATATGATCTACCTTATTGCCTTCCCGGCCCTCAAAGTCTGACACTCTGGCCTGTCAGTGCAATCTGTGGAGCTTGTCAATATCTTTACCCGGATGTTGAATACAAGTTCTCAATTCGGTTCAAGACGGCAGTCCCATCGGGTGGTGGAGGGAAAACGTCCAAGTCCCGGCCACACCCCAAACCATGAGAGGAAGCAATGCTGGCTGATTGGGGACAGCGAGGGGACGCGCGTTTCCCATCTGGACCAGTATTCCCCCCCAATCCTTTTGGTTGTAGTGCTCTGAAAGCCATACATGTCAAGCATGAGTGGTCCGGTTGTATCCGTACCGAGTCTTCCCGCGAAAACCGGCAGAATCGGCAACATCCAGGTGACAACATGTTCCAGACGTCTTCTATGTAAGACGGAGATTTATGTCCCACCAGGCGTGATTGGCTGTCGTGGAAAAGATTGGCGAACAATGACAAGTCCCGAATCCCCACAGTCATCCCGCAAGCGCCGGGCCAAAATGGCATACCGAAATCTATGGCCAAGAGGGGTGACAATCTGGGGTGCAGCTTGGACGTCCAGGGATGCCAGAAAGGAATGTTACCTGGTACATATGTGCTGAAGGACCCATTTCAAACATGCCAGGTTCTTGGGATAACCAGTCTTAGGCTTCTCATCAGACAACATGCCTTCCGTCTGGAGTACGTTGGTCCTGCCCGCTCTCCTCGTAGGAGTGAGGGCAGTTGATCCCCTGGCGGATGCTACTATTGTTGCTGGCACATATGCCGCAAATGTCAAAGTGTAAGTCCCCACGAGACATGTCCGAATACAGTGTCACTGACAACAAGCCAGCCAACGCAACCCCTATTACGCCCTGGACGTCGTCGACGAAATCGAACTCGCAACCCGCCCCAAGGTCGAGGCCTACCTGGCCAAAAAGGTCGCTGCAGGCACAAACAACAACTGCACGCTCGCCAACGCCCGCGTCCGCCGCGAATGGGCCGACCTCACCGTCGCCGAGCGAGAGGAGTACGTCGCAGCCATCATGTGCCTGACCAAGCTCCCCCCAAAGGCGCCCAAGGACAAGTTCCCCGGCGCCCTAACCCGCTACGACGACTTTGTCGCCTACCACATGACGCACGCGGCCGAGTTGCATGACAACTACCACCTCTTTCCTGCGCACAAGCACTTCCTGTGGGCGTTTGAGGAGGCCCTGAGGAACGAGTGCGGGTACAAGGGCACGCAGCCGTATATGAACTATGACCGTATTGCCAAGGACCTGGTTGCGGACGGGACGGGGGCCACGTCGCCGCATTTTAATGGGAATTCGTCGAGTATTGGGGGCACTGGCGTCAATGATCCGAACTACAAGGGGGTTGGGACTGGAAATCGAGTCACGATTCCGACAGGAGGGGGTGGTGGATGCATCGTCAAGGGACACCCTTTCTCAGAGTAGGAGTTCTGCCCTTGTTTGACAAAGCCGCTGGTACTGACAAGATGCAGCTTCGTCGTCAGTCTCGGACCAACCACGATGGCCTCGTACCGGGGCATCCAAAAGAACCCCAAGTCCGACGGCACCGGCGAGAACAAGCGGTGCCTCCGCCGCGACCTCAACAAGGCCGCCGCTCTCGGAGCTACCGCCGCACATGGCTACAAGCTCATGACCGAGAGCGACACCATCGACAAGTTCTACAACACCCTTCTCGGCACCCCTCCGCCCAAGAACGACCCCTACCCATGGGGAGTATGTCGCTCCCCCGGACCCCTGAAAAAAAGAAAGCCCACTGACACTCCCAGATCCACACCGCGGGCCACTACATCAACGCCGTCGACCCCGGTGGCGACGCCGCCACCTCTCCCGGCGACCCTGTCTTTCACTTCCACCACGCGGCGCTGGACCGGCTCTGGTGGATGTGGCAGATGCAAGACCCCGACAAGCGGCTGAACGCCGTGCCCATGTACGGCGTGGTGGTTCCCATGGACCATGGGGCGCATGGCATGGGTCGGAAGTTGAAGGCGCGCCAGGGGAAGCCGCGCGTCACGGATCCGAACCAGATGATGATTGATCTCGAGTGGTTGACGCCCGTCACGTCGTCGTTGATGGAGTCGCATGAGCCGTTGGGGGGGAATAAAGGGCATTATTGTTATGTTTATATTTGAGTGGGGTTTTTGGGAGAGATGTGGTGATTGATGATGATGGCTTTGATGTACTGGGGAGGATGGAGGGTGGCAACTTTTCGGAAGCGGGGTTTCTGACAGGGACTTGTGAGGCTTGGTCCACCAAGTGTATGGCACGCCAAGTTTATGGTCAAGTTGTTTACTTTGCCCCTGAAATTTCGAACAGATGAAAATCCACCCTTCCCAATGATTTAGTGTTCTCCTCGCCAGAGAATATAGGACAACCATTTACTGCCGTCCCGCAGCGGTTCGCACTGCTCAGCTGCACCATTCGGGGGGCAGCGCCAAGCGGATCCTTCTCTCAAGTCTGGCAAGCGCCCAAAAGTATGGGATGCTGCCTCCATTCGAGCCTAGGAAGTGCGGGGTCACCGTCGTCGCCAACCCCAGCTCCATTTTCTTCCCACCTCCAATTTCATCTTCAACCAAACCCCATCTTCTTTCCTGGGCTCTACCACTATTCCATCCCTGTTTTGGACAGATTGGACCCATCCTCAGTCGCTTCCCAGGAGGACCTTGGGGAATGCAACCAAGAATGCGTCTCCTCAACACCATCACCCTCGAATTTGTCGACAGCGACTCCATCTTTGAAGATGGCGACCATGCCATCCTGTCCCACACCTGGGGTGATGAAGAGGTCACGTTTGACGACATGTGTGGCGATCGAGCAGCCATCATCAACCGCAAAGGCTTCCAAAAGATTGTCAGCTTTTGCCAAAAGGCAAGGGAGGATGGCCTCAAATATGGTTGGGTTGACACGTGCTGCATCGACAAACGACACAGCGCCGAGCTTTCCGAAGCCATCAACTCCATGTACGGCTACTACGCCGGTTCCTACAGATGCTACATCTACCTTTCCGACGTACTGGTCAGCGGCGAACAATCCGTCTTGGAGCTGATCAGCGGCAGCAGGTGGTTCACTAGGGGTTGGACACTGCAAGAGCTCATCGCACCAGAACGTCGACTGCTTTTTGATGCCAACTGGGACCCCATAACCGCCAAGACAGGCGACATCGCCATCCACGAGTCCCTTTCACTCGCGGCTGGGATTCCGGTTGAACTCCTCACGAACGAGGAGACCCCAAGCTATTATTGCGTGGCAGAACGAATGTCATGGGCGGCCAAGCGGGATACGACACGTGCGGAGGACATAGCTTACTGTCTCCTGGGATTGTTCGACGTCAACATGGTGTCCATCTACGGGGAGGGGGGGGTCAAGGCCTTTCAGCGGCTGCAGATGGAAATCATGAAGACGTCCTTTGACCAGACGCTGTTTGCCTGGCGGACGCCCCCGGGTCCATTTCGACAGATTTTCCACAGCGGACTGCTGGCCCACGCTCCATCCGATTTCGAACAAAGCGCCGGTTTGTCCATCTGGGGGCCGCGGTATCTTGCGCCCTTCAGCATGACAAATGTCGGCCTCCATCTCCGCCTTGTCGATGTTACGCCCAAGTCGCCCGAGCTGGACCCCCCCCCTCCGTGGCTGCTGCCAGGAGCAATGACGGCAATGATCCAGTGCGACATAAAGAACGAAGCCACCGGGCAGTGGCAGGGCCTCGCCCTGTACTTGAGGCCAGTCCGGGGCGCCGGGGTTCGAATCAACGGCTCGTATCTCAAGGTCTATCGGAGGATACACTGCGGCCAGTGGCACACTGTTCCGCTCGCAGTCTCGAATGGGGCACCGTTCTTCGATCTCTTGGTGTTAAATTATGACCAGCACGCCCTTGTCATACGAGGCGAAGAGGCAGACCGTTCCCGGTTCAACACGGAGTTCACCTCGTCCAATCCCGAGATTTGTGAGCGGGGCTGGTTTGAGAGCCCGAGCACGAAAGATGATGATGAATCCCGTTCAGCAGGCATACCTCCGTCACCCGAGGGCCGGGAATAGTACGTCCTGTATGTACCTAGCCATAGTTATTACTACATCTTGCCAACTTCCCCCGGTACTAGGTTCCAAGAGATCTATACAAGACAATATCCAAGATGTCCCATCATCGACCCCCAAACGCCTCAACCCAACGGACCAACTCCCTCGGCCGCATCATTAAAAGTCCTTCTCCACCATCCACTGATCCCCAAACCCCAATCCCGCCCCCTCCCTCAAGTCACAATCCCGATGTCCCCATTTCCTCCGAAACACCTCCTTCCCGCTCTCCGTCGTAACATCAATCGCCTCGGCAAACCCCTTCGAGTTGTAATAGAACGGCTCCCCCTGCCCCCCATGCTGCCCCAACTGCCACGTATTCCTCCCCCTCTCCCCATGCTTATAATGAAACATGGTCTCCGCCGTCCTCTGCAACTTCCTCCACCGCCTCACATTCTCATCGTCATCCTTCTCATCCCCCCTGCGCGCGGCCCTCGCCGCGGCTCCCTTCCCAGCCGGCGGCGACGGGGGCGGCGGATTCGGGTCCGTAAACTTGGCCTCCACCCCGTCGACGCGGTACAGCGCCAGCAAGTCGTCGATGGTGGTGCTCACGTCGGTGATAATGGCGGCCTTGGCGTCGAGCATCGTCCAGTTGCGCATCGCCAGGCGCGCGTGCATGTCGCAGTCGGTGATGTAGTACGGGATCATGGTGTCCCAGCCGCCGACGTCCTCGTAGGCGAGCGGGTTGACGAGCGCGAGGTGGTCGTACGAGAACCAGCGGGTGCCCCAGTGGGGGTCGCGGCGGGCTTTTTGGAGGGCTTCGAGGGCGAGGGTGTAGATGGGTTTGTAGTTCTTGTCCGAGTATTTCGGCGTGTGCTCGTTGCCGTCCTCGAAGGAGAGGGTCAGGACGTCCATGTGCGACCAGAAGTAGTAGGGCCAGTTTTTGGTGTAGGTTAGGGAGAGGTAGAAGTTTTGGAGCTGGGCGAAGGTGAGGAGGGTCGGGGTTTGGATGATGTTGACGCCGAGGGTGCGGAGGATGGTGTGGTTGAGGTAGAAGGGGTTTTGGAGGGTTAGCTGGCCGCGCGCGTTGGCTTGCTGGACGCCCGTGTTTTCGACGACGAAGATTTGGTCGGCGGGCCAGCCGGCGGTGATGTAGCTGACGACGGCTTGGAGGAGGATGGGCCAGCTGCGGGTGAAGCCGATGAGGAGGGGCGGCGCGAGGGGGAGGTCATAGTCGCGGTGGAGGGTCGTCGATTTCGGGACGTTCCACTTGGGGATCGGCGGCGGTTTCGAGTGTTGGAGAAGGGGGAAGTTGTCCTGGATGGGCGGCGGGATGTAGGTCGGCACTGGCTTGTATTTGGGGTGCTTGACCGGTTTGTGGTGAGGCTTCTCCGGCCCCGACTTGCTGAGGGGGTTCGGGATCTTGGCTATCGCGTCTTGGTAGACCTCGCCGTGTGTGAAGAAGGTGAGGATGAGGAGGAGGGTCGACAGGAGTCCGACGACGGTGATGACTTGTCGCCCGCTCGGTGTGGTGAGCAACATGGTGATGAGCGACCGGCCTGAGCCGTTTCAGACGTACAAGTAGCCAAGATCGAGCGAGGAATGCTCGAGGAAGTAAGGAATGAACACGATCTCAAGTGAAGATCGCAAACAACCAACGCAAAAAAAGACAACGGCACGGTGGGGGAAGAATGAGCGGCCACAGCGGAGGATCAGGCAGCAGAGGCGGGAAGGGGATGGGAGCAGTTTTGTTGGAGGGAGGCGGTGGAGTCCGCACAGAAAGGGGGATAGAGCCTGAATGGCCAAGGCCCTGCGTCGGAGGCACTGAGGAATGCCGTCGGGGTGGGAGGGGAGGAGAGCAGAGGAAGCAGTGGGACCCGTGTAACCTCAGCAGCCAGTGATATTTGGCCGTCTTCTGATACGAACCAAAGTCACTGGAGCGCCACCTTGAACCTCTGTACGGTTCATGCGGTGACCGGGATTGGACTGTGCTTGCCTGGGGAGGACCAAGTGGTCGGGATGGATGCGATGACGGTGATCACCGGGTGACGATGGTGAGAAACGTGGGGATGTAAAGAGCAGCCGGCACGCTGGTTCCCGGTCTCTTCGAAGAACTGGAAGAGCGTATGGTGGAGAGGTCTGGGAGGGTACGGGAAGCCATATCGGACCGTTGGGACGGGAGCTCGATGCGGGTCGCAACCCAAGGGGGCGTCAACTTTCAAGGTCCACCATCCAGGCTGCTTGCATCCAGCTTCTTTCTGCAGATGTTCTGAGACTTTTTCGATGCCAAATATCGAATTCGACAAATCCCTTGCGGGTCACTCCATCGCTGACCATGATGAGGGACGAATGCCGTGGCTCGCGTGGTCTGGCTGCGGGAGAGTGTCATGGACGCCGGATGCCCGCGTCAGAGTGAGCCAATGGCTTCACAGCCATGCAGCCACGAAAGCTTTTCCCTGTTTGGACATGGAACATGCGGATCCCTGCCATCATCTCAAAGTGACGCAAACCATTTTTCTCTTGGCCAATGGAACAAACGCAGCATCATCAAGCCTTGGCAAACGGCCCACCGCCCCTGAAATATTTCTGTCCCTTGCCGACACAACCGGACGGAATGCCCCGAAGGCGTCCTCGGCGCTTCGCCGAGACGTCGGTTCATCCTCCTCACCCCCCACTAAGGCTGCCAAGACCCATGCGGTTCCACTATGTACGAGCCGCAAGGCATATTTTCGTTCTCCTCCCCGCATTTCTTTGGAGTTTTCCGTTGCCGTTTGCCGGACAACAAGCAAGACTCCCATCTTCGCAGCGTCTTTGCACCATCTCTTCTCTCTGGGCCCGGCCGCTATCGGGTTTCCACCCCGAGCTCTTATGTCGGTGCTGTGCCGTCCTGCCGCTGCTGTGTGTGCCACGACTCCTGCCACGAACCACATCGCAAGTGGGCCGTGTCGCGTTCTCGCAAGTTTGGTAGGGCTGGTCTGATTCGCCCGCTGATACGACCAACCAGCCCTGCCGAACTCCCGGTCCTCGACTCTCAGGGCACTCTGGCAGCACTGTTGAGGCACAGTCCATGCAAGCCGTCCTCGCTCAAGATGTCCAATTTTCTGTCCATCGGGAATATTCTTGGCCGACCACAGTCTCCCGCTGCCTCGCCACAATGTATGTGGTGGACGTCGCGGCATCGGCATGTTCATATCGATGGCCCTGACTAACTAACCCTGGTGATCTGCTCTTTGTTGTTTTCCCCCCTGAACAGGGATGCTGCCCGTCTGTTTGCAGTGGCTCTCTACTGAGTAAGTTTGAACCCTCGAAAGAATTATGAAATACTACGTACCCATCTAGGCAGTGCATCGATGAGACGAAGCTAATAAGCTGCAAACTAGCAAACTGTGGCGCAGCTTTTGGACCGGTGTGATATCTCTTCTTGGCTATTGAAGCGACCCTCCGACCGTCCCGTTACGTATGATTCGGCCGCATAAAACCCCTGGTGTCATTTGTTATTCGAACGACTTGCCTTGTGGGTTCCTGGGATAGATGGATTCTGTTATTGCATGGCGGGAACTGGGCACACAACAATCCAGTCCCTAAAAGTTGTGTCAATAGGTACCTAGGTAGGCTGGGAATGTTCAGCAACGACGAGGGCCGCCGCAGCCCGCACAGCAACATAGCTTCTGTCGCCTGCTATATTGGCGACTGTTAACGATGAGCCTCCTGCGCCGCAGGCGAATCTGCGGGCGGTCATGAGGCATCCCTGGTATTAAAGGCAGCTTTCTGGCGCAGCGGGCGGCCGCTGATGGTTGTCGGTTGTGCGCGGCAAGCCACTAGTATGTTGTGGTGCAGCTTCGGAGCGAGCCAAGAACCCGCTCCTGGGCAGACTTGGCGAAGATTCGAGGAACACATGGTCCATTTGGAACTAAATCTCGCGGACGAGACTATTCCACGAAACCTCTTTCCGAGGGACAGAGCCAAGGTCAGCTCCCAAGACATTGTCGATACCGAAGAGGTGATGAAAGCAAGGTTTAAATCTCAAGTGAGATGGAATGCATGCAAGGGTCTTTTCGACACCACACATTACCGTTTGTTACTTTCTTACCCCTAGCGTACAAGTCACTTGCTTACCCACCATGCAGCTGGAGCCTTCACTCCTGTCCCAGCTTTCCTGCTCACTGAGAAGAACAATTATGGCATTGCCATAATTATTATTCTGTGGCTCCCTTTGAGCATCCCGCCTCTCTGGCTTCTTTTCGTCCCATCGTCGTTATTCTACCCACACTGCACCTTTATTTTTCAGCATCCTCTCAACCAGCTCCTCAATATTACCTCTCATTCCATCCCAAAATAAAGCCAACAAAATGCGCCTTGACATCTTCGGACTTGTGGTGGCTATAGCCACTGCTGTCAACGCCGACTCCCTCATCGCCTAGAGGCTCTGCATCCAATCAACCTGCCACACAGAACAGGGTGAGTGCTTCAGAACAATGTGAATACCAGAAACTGACACAAACAGCGGCCTGATACACCAACACAGGCTCGTACTCTATCGATGCAAATGACGGATGCCGCCCCCCTGGTGTCCCCAACATCAACAACGTGTGCTTTGACTGGGGAAACCGGCGGCTGCACTTCAACGCAAACGGCCAGAACAAGCGCTGTATGAAGTGGCAGACTGGACAATGTAAGTCTGACCAAAGTGTTCCTGGGTTGCTGAATGGAAGAGGCTAATGTCGGCTGTTGTGATAACCATCAGCGCTTGCCAGTTTGTTGGTAGTTGCTCCATTGACACCTTCGTGGAGGTCCCTTGCACGTGGTAGGGATGGGGACGAGAGTCTTGATCTCCTTGGTCTGCGGGGTGTCCCTGATTCCCAGGGAAATTGGGAATTGGGGACGGTGAAGATCAAGGACTCGTACGAGGTAGTTAGGGGAATTTGTATTTTGGATGCTTGAGGGGAACCATGTTTGAGTGTTTGGGGAAGACACGGAACTGCCCGTTCTTTCGCCCGCTGCTTTGTCGATAATTTACCAGCCGTATTAGCTCGGGCGATCCTTTTAAAAAATATACGAATTCCTGTTGTCCAGCGAACACTTTTCTCGCTGCCGGACTTGGAGACCTCAGCCTCCCGCTTAATTGGGCACTAGCGTGTCATTCTCTAGGTACAGATAAGGTACATAGATCGGTAGAGTCTGGGATAACTGTCTGGTATTGCCGCTGGTGGCGTTGCAATGAAGACGTCTGGCCGTTCACCGGTCATTATTAAAGGAGCTGAACACAGGGGCTTTGTGGAAAGTTCTATACAATGTACGGGGCCGCCTCCAGGCAGGTAGGTACTCCGAGACCCGTTTCTGTGTGGCTTAATCAGGCCTGGTAGTATGATTCTAGTCAGGGGTGGCCTGCCTGATGACAGAGAGACAGTGCACTTGGGTATACAGTAAAAGTGTTTTTCTTTTGCGATGTCTTTTCTATTTTTGAGGCCAGCCAGAGGGACAAGCAGGCCATAGTAATGCCCTGCTGAATGAGCATCATTGTTCTCGAACGCTTACCCATTCTCTGTTGCTTTCTCTCAACCTGGATCCCACCGGAAGCCCATTGGCCCATTTAGGAACGGACGAAAGAAAAAAGGAAAAGAAACAAAGGGAGTGAAGAAGGGAAAAGGAAAGAAGTAAAGACGCACCTTTGATCCTGCCATCTATCCCTTCACTTCATCAGAACGACCGCCCAAGCACAGAAAATGACAACTGGAAGGAGAAGTTAGAAATCGAAAACGTGAGCTGGAAAGAGAAAGAGACACCGACCCCGCTGTCCTACTCCTTCTCCTCCTCAGCATCCTTCTTCCCATCCACCTTCTCCTTCCCCTTCACAACCTTCGGTGTATCCGACACTGACTCCGGCTCGACACTCGAAGCCTCCCCACGCTCGCCCAGCATCCTCTCCTCGTCATACGCCCCCGGCGTAGGCGAATCCTTAGCCGCCCTCTTCCGCCTCTTGTCCTGATTCTCCCCATGCCTTCCCCCCTGAGTCCACAACGACGGCGGATAGCAAATAGTCCACGTCGCCGGCTGCAGCCTGCCACTCCCCGCTCCGCCCTCCTGCCCGACAAACGGATCCACCATCGGCGCCGGCCGCACAACGCTGCCGTGGCGCTCATAGCAGAAATGGCCACTACCAGGCGTCGACCGCTGCGTCGCATGAGCGAGGCCACCAGACGACCCCGGCTGCTCCCCCCACTGCCGCATCCGCTGCTCGCTCTGCTGCCGCCAGAGCTCCCGCTGCTCCTCGTCGGGACGTTGATGCACCGCGAACGCGATGTCCTGCTGGCGCTGCCAGCCCTCGAGGTCCCACGCGCGCTGCTGGATGACTTCCAGCTGCTCGCGCTGTTGCTGCTCGAGCTGCTCGAGCTGGTGCTCGAGGTCGTTGGGCGAGGAGTGTTCGGAGTGCGGGAGCACGGGCTGGGTCGGCGGGGTGACGGGGTGGGACTCCTCGGGCTGCCAGGGCGAGGGTTGCCACGGGCTGGCGGCGGGCTGGCCGGGGAGGCGGAGAGGCGCGATGGGCTCGGGGTGGCGGTTGGCGAATAGGGGGGGGACGGTGGCGCTGGGGAGGAAGCGAGGCGATGCGTCGGTGGTTGGGTAGATGTTGGAGATGGCGGCGCGGCTAGGGCGAAATGGAGGGGTGGCCTGGTTCCACAAACCCGACGCGGGAGGGTCGGGTTGCGGCTGGCTGGTGTTGTTGGCGGGGTGAGGAGGCCGGGGAGGCGGCGCCTTGGGAGCCTGAGAGACCACTGGAAGGACGACATTGTTGCGGCGCGGGCCCTCAGGCGTGGAGTTGTTGTGTACCATGGGCAGGGACCGGGTGATGCTTCCGTGGGCGCCCCTCAAAACCCCCCCGACCCGGCTGGCTCTCGGAGAGTAAGTCGGATCCTGGGGGACGATGGGGCTTCCGGGAGCGATAACCTGGTCCGCAGACTCGCTGCGGGCCAGCGGAGAGGGGCCGAGGGAAACCCTGGGAGAGTCCTCGATGCGGATGCGGTTGCGGGAGCTTCGCAAAAAGGTTCGGGCTCTCCTCCGCACGGCGGGAGGCGGTTGGGTGAGGTTGAAGCCGTAGGAGGGGTTCGAGTTGCTGGGGTTGGAGTTGCTTCGGTTCGAGTTGCTGGGGCCACCAGAAGAGGAGGAGCTGAACGGGTCCAGAGACCAGGACGACTCAGCGGGTTGATTGTTGGATGGGCCCGCTTCTCCGGAGTGGTCTCCATGCTGCCGATTTTGGTTTCGAGCCTGAATTGTGGCCTCGCCCCGCGCGATCATTCGGCCAACCACAGTGTTTGGGTTGACAAAAGTCGTGAGGTTGGCGGTTAGGGCACCGGTGAAGTGCGGCACCGCAGGGCTAGGGGTGTGGCTGGGCGGCTCCACGATCGTCGCCGGGGTGGAAGGCTGGCGAATGTTAGCAGGGCCAGCAGCACTAGCTGGGAACCGGATGAACGGGGACGAGGCCTGGCTGTTCCGGCCACCAGTGCCAGAGGAGCCCAAGGAGGAATGGGGAGACTTGCGGTTGGACATTTCAGCGGTCAACGCGTGAAATGTTTATTTTGTGGGAAAGGGGGACGTGGTTGAAGGTGGTTGAGAGGTGGTGAGTGTTTCGTAGAACCTTTATGGCAACCGAAAGGTTGCCAATGGTTCCAGATGATGCAGAGGAAGTTCATGTTGGGACCGGCCCTCGAGCTCTCTTCCTTATATACAGTTGTCCGCCTCACCAAGCCTTGCTGTTGTTGGGAAAAGGACAATGGCCTTGTTTTCTGTGTTATGCGAGCTTCGTCAAACAACCCCAGCCGGACTCTGTGATGAAGAGGAACAAACTTTGCCTTTGTCATGTCTCTTGGAAAACCTTTGTGGACCGGGCCGGGTCGGCCAGTCTAGAGAAAGGGTTAGACATAAGTTCTTTGTTTGGAAAAGGAACTTTGCGACTCTTATTCCTGCTGTTTACCACTAAGGAGGTACTACTTTCAACTACGAGTGTTTTAGCAGGTTCAAACCTGGCGAAGGAGAGCGAAGAGTTAGTTAGTAACTAACGGTCGGACACCCTTGATTCGTTAAGCCCATATTCACATGCCCGTGCCTTGTGATATAACCGTGTATTGTACCTCTCGCCATCAGACTGCGTTGGAACCCCTGTCTGTGATTACGTCTGTCCTCCTGTTCGATGCCTGACTTCTCCACTTCGGATGTCGGCGTCTTTGATCTTGTGCTCAACACCGGATGAATTCGGCCCAAGGGATCGGCGGAGTCTAAGTTAAAGCCCCTTGCCTTGAGAGATCAAGCTTCGGGCACATCTCGGCAGAAATGCTTAGCAGCAACCCCTCTCGACGAAGTGACGGCCAGGACGTAGACAAGAAGTGGAACGAGTCCGGGGGAGTGTCTTCTTGGCGGTCTTTATACCTGCACACTTATTCGTCAACATAACGGGGCAATATAGGGACACATATACACGCTCGAATGCTGGCTCGTGGCTCATGTCCTCCTGATCACCAACACGACCCCCGAGGCTCAATGTCACACATGCACCCCACAAATTCGGAGATTTATTCCCGGTAGTGGGACAACCCGTTGCATTTCCCCGCGCAAACCAAATGCCGTGGTTGGAGCGCCACCTGCGGCCTACATGCCCCCCCAGACGGTCCTCTCCGTCCGGCTAAACGCCCCAATCACTGATAGAGAAGCTAATACAATCTTTGTTGGGGTCTTTTACATCCAGCGATGTTGATTCTGCTGCTGAGAGGTAAAGGAGAGAGGTATAAGACAGAAGTAACACCTCGGTGTCTGGGAGATGATTGTGTCATCCGAGACTCAACTCTAGTACCCGCATTCTTTTCCACAAGGCTTCGGCGCTCCGTCACCATGGTCAAGATCTCCTTCTTTCTTTCCGGCCTCGCTCTTCCCGGGGGTCTCGCCGCTGTCATTGGGCCTCAGCACAGCGATGAGCCCGAGTTGATAGCTGTCCAACGTCGCCAAGGGGCGAGCTACTTCCAGAACTGGTCCGAGGGCAACAGCAACATCCGCTGCCAGCAAAGAGGCAACGGCTTCTCGGCCAACTGGAACTCCAAAGGTGGCTTCGTCTGCGGCCTCGGATGGCGAGGCAGTGGCAGCAGGGTCATCAAGTACAGCGGCACCTACGATGCCAAGGGTCCGGGCTACCTTGCCGTCTACGGATGGACCAAAAACCCCCTCATCGGTACCGTCTCCTTTTGCCTGGAGCACATGTCACCCGCTAACCGGAACAGAGTACTACATTCTCGACAGCTATGCCGAGCTGGCGCCCAACGAGCCGTGGACCAAGAAGAGCAACTTTACCATCGACGGCGAAGGGACCTTCACTGTCTACACCAGTCAGCGCGTCAACAAGCCGTCGATCGAGGGCACCCGGACCTTCATGCAGTACTGGTCGGTGCGCACCGAAAAAAGGGTTGGGGGCACCATCTCCACACAGAAGCACTTCAACGAGTGGAAAAAGCACAACATGAATCTCGGCAACCATGACTACGTCGTCCTTGCGGTTGAGGGATACACGGCCACTGGTGGTTCGGGGAGCAGCGGGTCGTCCACTCTGAACCTTTCGTGAGATGTCTCAATCAACAGCGTGATGTCTTGATTCCCTTTGGATGACATTCTATTCCCGAGTTTCCACTGTAGATAGGACTTCTTCCACCTGTATCTAAGAACAGCAACAAACAAACAACCAAGCCAACAAATCCAGCCGCATCCCCCTCCCACCTACATGACCAACCAAGCCCTCCTCTCCTCGCGATGCGTGACCAACATCCCCGTCTCCCCATGGCAAGCAATGTACTCAAACATCTGCTCCTCCTTCTTCAGCACCATGACCTCATAAAACTCGTCCACATCCAACCTCTTCTTCAACCGCTGCTGGAACCACGTCCTCTGCCCCCAAAACCCAGCACTATGCGCCACATACCGCTTGAATTCGGCACAGTACACCAGCAGCAACGTCCTGTCAGCGGTGCTCTCGCCCGTCACCAGATCGACAGACTCCATATACCGACTGCTGTAGCACCCGGGGACCATGATTCTGACCGCTGTCGCCGCATCTTTCACTATCGCCCTTGCGCCCTTTCTCTCACTCGCTTCCCTGTCCCGGTGCATCGTGTAATTCTGCACCGACCGCACGACGACACTGTTCTTCTTCCCCTTGACCCTGATCCGATCACAGAGGGGACCCCCGCCCGGCAGACCGGGGGATTTAACATCCTTCTTCCCGGCCAACCTGTCGCCTCCAGCGGCGGTCGGAATCCGGTCGCGCATGATCTCCGGGTCTTCGCGCTCGTCGGACGTGATCTTCCCGCTCATGCGTTTGAAAGAGCTCGAGGAGCCAGCCGTGCGTAGCTTCCGAGGGGTCGAGCCGGTCCCACCACCACTTGAAGCCCGAGGTCTCGGCCCAGAGCGAGTAATGGGCCGAGGAAGGCCACTCCGCGCGGGCGCAGAGGTAGTAGTCGTTGTGGTCGGTGTAGCACGACCATTCGACGGAGGTGGGATGGATTGTGGCGCGAGCGCCGCCGAGGAACTGGTTTAGTAGGATCTGGGTGGGGGGGTTGGGGCTGGGGCAGGCTTTGTATTGGACGCCGATGAGCGCAATGACGGTTTGTGAGAATTCGGAGGCGGGGATTTTATGGTTTGTTTGTTGAGGTGGGGAGATGGGGGAGGAGAGGAAATCAGGGCGGTTGGGATAGTTGAGGAACGAGGGCAAGGTCATTCGGGAGTTCAGCTGGAGGGGGCGTCCGGAGTCGGCGGCCGGGCGCTCGACAGTGGCTGTTTGTGTCGCGGACATGGTGTTTTTGTTGCGCTGGTGGTTGTGTCTGGTACTGCAGAGTGAGGCCCGGATGAGGTTCGTGTGGGCGAGTTCGCCTCTATATCCGACAAGACATGCCCGTGGGTTTCCCTGGAGCAGACTGCGGTCAGTCAGTGAAAAGCATTTTGTCAGCTGATTGTTCTATGACGTGGACCGTTTCTATTTTGCTTCCCCTCCCCTTGGCCCGGTAAAGATACCATAGTTTGTCTACCGGCGGAGAAGTAGCCCAAGGTTGAGATTGGGGCTGGCGGGCTGTGATCAGCTTGAAAGAGCAGAACTGGGCGAGGGCGATACCATCCTCGGTCAAGAAAGGAGTGGCATCCAGCAGTAACTGCCGTAACAGGCCCGCGACGTGGCAGGGCTATGGGCAGGTCCATCCCAACTATTTCGATAGTGTAAGTGTTGAAACCTTTGGGCTCCCTTTGTCCAAGTCACCCAACCCTTGTGATGGTGAAAGTGTTGAAACTCTTTAGGCTTCCTTTGTCAAAGGGCCACCCAGCCACCAATAGCACATGGCCAGCTGTACACAGCCTCCCTGGCGGCAGCCGCGGCAGCCATTTTTTGGCTCCAAAGGCTCCGGATGAAGAAGACAATTTAATCTTTGAGGCTTCGTTGGACAAAGGGTGCCAGCAACTTCATTCCTGCGGGGCGATGTTCAAAAATGCACCAGTGAAGGGCAGGACGCAAAGACACTGTGCACTTCTGGTAAATATCGGGCTTGGAGTTGCGCGAGAATGCATATGACTCCCTCCTTGACAAAATAGAGCTTGTGATTGCAGTTTCCGAGCGAAAATGGGTTGACGTGGCAACGATGCTCTGTCTGATGACCAGCTGAATTGCCCCTGAACTCCATGACCACCGGAGACAGACGCTCTGGTGGGGACACTTATCCCGTACTTTCCGAGCCCTAACCCAAACCCCCCCGTAGGTCCAGGCAGCATCGGGCAAGATCGACCAGAATGCAACGTGATACAAACCCCTCCTCTCGTCATCACCGTCTCCTCCATGATCCCAACTCCAACCCCCCCCTCCTTCATACCCCAACCACAGCCACCATGCCCTCCCCACCCGCCAAACCCCTCATCCTCCTCATCCCCGGCGCCTTCCACACCCCCCACCACTACCACCCCCTGACCACCCCCCTCTCCACCCTCGGCCACCCCATCCTCAGCATCCCCCTCACCTGCTGCGGCCCCACCCGCTCCTCCGTCCCCCCGACCTCCACCCCCGCCACCGACGCCGCCGCCATCCACGCCCTCCTCCTCCCCCTCCTCGACGCCGGCCAAACCGCCCTCGTCGTCGCGCACAGCTACGGCTCCCGCGTCGCGACGGTCTGCATCCAGGGGCACACCGTCGCCGAGCGTGCCGCAAGGGGACTGCCGGGGGGTATCATCGGCGCGGTGTGGATTGCGGGCTTCGCGTTCCCTACCAGGGGGAAGAACCTCCTCGGCGGGGACGGGGATGTGCCGCTTGGCGAGGATGCGACGGTCAAGGATGGGGTGATTGAGCTAGCGGAGGGGGCGAAGGGGGTGTTTTATAGTGATTTGGCGCCCGAGGTGGCAGAGGAGGCGTTCAGGGGGTTGTGGAGGTACAAGTCGGTGGCAAGCGAGAGGGCGGTGGCGGGGTTTTTGGAGAGGGAGATTCAGGTGCCGAAGATGTATGTCTTGTGTGAGGAGGATCGGGCGGTGGCGCCAGCGGAGCAGGAGAGGATGGTGGAGGTGGGGGGGTTTGGGAGGGTGGTGAGGTTGAGGGCGGGGCATTCGCCGTTTTTGAGTAAGCCCGGGGAGGTGGTGGATGCCATTGTGCGGTTTCGTGGCGAGATTGAGGGGGTGTAAGAGCATGTCCTTCTGTGGCGTGGATGTGAACCGTGGAGAGCATCTCCCGGCGGGCATATATGTGCAAGGAATGGTCAAGAAGGATGTATGTTGATCATGATCTATCTACACGACGCAGTCAACCACGTCCAAATATGGACACTCAGAACCACCCCACTACTATATATAGTACACCCAGCCTCTCTGCTTCTAAACAAAGCTCTTATCCACAACCGCCGGCCCAGGAATCGTATACTTCGTCAGCCCCTGGTAGATATCGACCTTGATCCCAGGATCCGTCGCTTTATACGCCCCCGGGATCGAAACCCCCGCAGGAAGCTGCCCACCACTCCCACCCGCAACCTTGACTTGCTGTTATCTCCGTTAGCCCCCATCCAAAACACCCCCCCCCCCCCCAAAAAGAACAAAACTCACATAGCACGTCATATAAAACTGCGCCCCCCCAACCTGGCCCGCAGCATGCAGCGCAATCGCCTCGGCGCGCACCAGGTAATCGCCCGCCGGGATCTTGCTGGGGACGGTGAACTCGCGCTTGCCGCAGTTCTTGTTGAGCGAGTCGGTGCCCCAGACCTTGGTGCTCGCGTCGTACCCCTCCTCGTCGACCTTGAACCACGAGAGGCCCGAGGGGCTCGCGGTGGTGGCGTCGGCGACCTTGGCCATGTAGACGATGACGGGGCCGAAGTGGTTGCCGCCGATGGCTTGGCTGGTGCAAGAGCGGTCGTTGGGCTGGGAGTGCATCTCGACGGTGAAGCGGCCGCCGGCTGTGGGGGGGGGGGTTAGTTTGAGGTTTGGTCTTGGGAGGGGGGGGGGCGGAGTACCTTTGGCGTCGCAGATGCCAGCTACGGGTGTCCCGCCGTTGGTGTTGCAGGCCATTGAAGCAGAGGTGACATCAGCTACGGGGGAGTTGCTGGACTGTGTGGTGTCGGTCAGCCGAGCTGTCATCATCATCGTCATGATCGCAGACATACCGGTACTCTCGCACAAGTCGTGCCATAGTCCTTCCCATCCGCCCCGGCCTGCTGGAACATGGCATGCCCAGCGACGCTCTGCGCCAGCGCGGCAGCCACTGCAACCGTCGAGGCAAAGATCTTCATCTTGAAAGTCGAGAGTCAGAATCGAAGCAAAGTCGTAGAAGCAGAAATGTCGTCGTTGTTCAACACTGCTCAGAGACCAACACCAACACCACCTCCAAGTGCGCATCACCCCTTTATACCTCCCACCCACTCCCTAACCACACCGTCATTCCACACAACGGCATCTCGCCCCCAGCCGCCTTGATCTCTTCTCCCCATCTTCCCAAAGGAGCCTCACCACCCCGTCGCCACCACTAACAAGCCTCTCCCGCCTCCCCATGAACCCCCGCAATATCAACACCCTATCATCCCGCCCGCCATTCCGCCCCGCTACCAAGATTGCCATCGACAGCGCGATGCACACGCTTCCCTTCAACTCGCGGAATCCCGGCGCGGGAGGGAACCTAGCAGTACTACTACCGCAAACTCCGCCCTCCACCGAGAGCCTCCCAACCGACGACCCAATCCCAGCAACGACGCTCAACCCGCAACACCTTCCGCCTCCACCGTCATGCCTTGATCTCTCCTCCCAACAGAGAACGGTCGAAAAGGCGGGTCCCTCAATTTACCCCTCCCGGCAGACACCCGTTGTCTTCTTCCGCATTTCCTGGTTCGGATCTTGACAGCGGGCGGCGCTAGGCCGGATTGGGGCGGGTTGCATGACGGCTTACTACACCGCGTGCCAAGGGACGGGATGCACACACCAGATCTCCGTCTACTTGAGACGAGGCGAGGTGGGATGGGGATGGGATGGCGTCCGGATCGTCGGTGCTGATCTCTCCCAAAAATCGGCGACTGGGGCCGTGAAGGCGGATGTCGTCGCCGGGAGCCATTCCGAGGTTGCGCTGCCGATGGGAACGGGGAGGGATGACGCCGGCGGAAGAGGAAAAAGCAGCTATGTAAATAATCTGTGTGTCTGAGGTTAACATCTCGAGGAAGGAACAGGCTCCGTGAAAAAAGTTGTAAATTCATCAAATGCGTCATTACATGGCTTGCGACTTCGTCAAGGGTATCTCCGCTTCACTAGCCATCCCAACCTATGCACCTCTATATCCTCTCGCCCTTCCCTAGATCCTTCTGTCAGTCTGCAGATCCATCTCCTCGGGCCTCACGCGCTTCGTCTTCTTGACAAACTTCCACACCAAAATGTTGAAGAGATACACGACAATGCCAATGTAGCTCGTCATGAACTTGTCGAGCTGGAAGCGCGGAATAAAGGCGTTGTACCCGCTAAAGACGATGACCAGCATGGTGATGCCGAGCGCAATGTACGCGCCCCACGGCAGCAGCGGGTTGCGGTATGGCATCTCGGAGCGCGAGATGCCTTGGGCCTTCATGCCGCGGCACATGGCCAGGTAGCTGATCAGGATCGAGATCCAGTTGAGCGCGCCAAAGACGGTGACGAGCGACACAAAGTAGCCAAACACCGTCTGCGAGTCCTTCTTGGCGTTCATGAAGCCGAGGGCGCAGAACAGCGACGAAAGCGCCACGGCCGGGATCGGAACACCACGGAGGTTGGTCCGGCGCATGAGCTTCGGCGCCTGTCCGTCGTTGGCGAGCGCCCACACGGTGCGCGAGGCGAGGTAGATGTCCGAGTTGGCGGCACTGATGGTGAAGACCATCAAAAGACCGTTGACCGCCGAGTCGAGCTTGGTGATGCCTGCCTTGCGGGCGGCAATGACGAATGGGGAGGCAACTGGCGCGTCAATGTTAGCCATTTTCCAACCAGACAAAGAATCAGAGATGAGGACATACAGCCTGAAAGCTTGACCTTCGAGTTGAGCGCCTCGAGGAGAAGCTTGTCATTGTACGGAACGGCCATGCCCAAGACCAAGACGCCGGCAATGTAGAAGAAGACGATGCGACCCAGAGTCTGGTTGACGGCGCGGGGGACGTTCTTGCGGGGATCCGGGGTCTCGCCGAAGGCCACACCGACGAGCTCAGTTCCGAGGTAGGCAAAGGTGGCCTGGACAAGGCAAGCCCACACTCCCAAAAAGCGACCGGTAGACCCTTCAATGAGCGTGACCGTCTTGGCGCCCGACAGCGTGGCATTGTACGGGCCAAAGGCACCGGGATCGGTCCAGTACTTGAAGCCGGAGCGGTACCCGTTGGGGCCGGCGCCCAGCGAGATGGCGAGGCACATGAAGATGAGCATGAGAATGACCAAGGCCTTGACGAGGGACATCCAAAACTCGGCCTCGCCAAAGAATCGCACGTGGATGAGCTGCGGCTGTCAGCGGCTGGGAAGTTCGAGAAGTGGCACATGACTTACATTGAGCAGAATGATGGCAATGCCAAAGACGGTTACCCAGACCGAGACATTGATGTTTGGCAGCCAATACTGAATCAGAATGCCCGTGGCCGTGAGGTTGTTGGGTAGCACGATGACGTATTTGAAAAAGTAATTCCAGCCAGTCGCAAAGCCAAACGCAGGGTCGACGAAGCGAGTCGCGTAGCCGGAGAAGCTCTTCTTGTGCGGCAGCCAGGCGCCCATCTCTCCCAGTGCCACCATGACAACGTAGACGGTGAAGCCCATGATGATGTACCCGATGAGGAGCGGGGCGGGGCCGAACTTGAGCGCGTTGATGGTGCCGAGAATCAGGCCTGTCCCGATGGCACCGGCAATGGCCATCATGTTGAGCTGTCTTGGCTTCATTCCGCGGTGCAGGTCGTCCTGGACCGTCACGCCGACGGCCTCGTCGCTGACGTATCCATCGCCAACCGCCTCGGGGGATGGAGCTGTCCCAGATTTCTTCTCATTCTGGTGATCCGGGGATGGCGATAGGTCGGTGGTCTTTTCGCCGAAGCGGTTTCTGACATTGGAAAGGAAACCCATCGCGACGACCGTGCTTCTCGCGGCTGGAGATCCCTTGGACGTTGCCGACGGCTGTTTGGGGTGGCCTGCTCTGGGGAAACCGCGGAGAGGAGGAGAAAAAGGGCGGAGGAGGAGACCGAGACCGGTGCGAGGGAGGAGGAGGTATGTGAATGCTGCCCGTTTGTCACAAGGGCAGAGGCCAGATGAAAAAAAACGTGCAAGGAAGGTGGGGGGGTTTTCACAACATCAAGACACAGGATGAGAAGGTGTTATCAAGGCGCTATCGAGGGGCACTGACAGGCGCAGTTCGCAGGCGACAGCGCCGCTGAACTGACCAAGCTGCACCCATCCCTCGCCTCGGTGTGCGAATCGGCTTCTTGCCTCGATGTGACCACCGAGCCAAACAATGTTGCAGCGACGATATCCAAGGGTATGCCCACATCAGAGAGACGGGACTGGCTGAGCACAAGCTGCGTGCGACGGTACACGACCTGAGCTAGGCAAGGCGTGTTTGCCCATCCATCGCATCCCCCGCTCCCTGTCCCCCAACGCTCAAGGGTGGTCGAAGGGACAGTGACCCCAGATTAGATCTGCGCACCATGCACGACGCAAATGGACCAAAGGTTTGACGAGGGCGGCACGAGCCCCGGTTCCAGGTTTTGTCGTCCAGAAACCACTTTGGATAGGGCAGATTCTGGTAACATGGCCGCTGCAGCTTGCTGGCCATTTCTCGTCCCGTCCACACCTCCGCCAGCCCGCGACGACGCCCTGATATGAACAGCAAACATGAGATGGCAAAGGATCACCCCAACCCCCACCACCTCTCCATCCCAAAACTGCGCCATGACGACCCACGATGGCGTGTTCCAGCGATCAACACTGGACGACAAGTCGAGATAAGCTTACGCTCGCAGTTCCATGGTCTAGAACACCGCCGCCAAAGCCAAGTGGACTCGGTATCCCACAGCGGACAAACAAGCCTTTTTCCACTCCTCAAGCTTCGGGGCGCCGCCGAACAGTCCTCGGGATTGGCTGCAAAGTGACCGGGGCACCACCCTCCGTCGCAGTGCCAAGCCGCCGCATCGCCGCAAACGCGGCAGATGAGGAAGGTCGTTTCCCCCCAGCGTTGCAACGGTTGGCGGGCGTCGTCGTTGGGGAAGGATGACCTCTTTTTCGCCCAGCGCCAACATCGACAAAGGTCCGCGCAGCTGAAAAGACACCGCCGCAGATAGGCAGGTCCGCTGATAACAGTCTTGCGCCCATCGTCGGTCAAAGGGGCAGCTAGCGCGCCGAGTCTCGACTCTCGGTCGGCGTCGACGATCCCACTTCCTCTCCGGGCCATGTTCCAACAGCAGATTGGCGACCGAGTGAGGCCGTGCAACAAGGCGGGGGCTGCATGATGCGACTGAGACAATCAGTGGGACCACATTCCTCACGTGAGGGTTTTTCTTTTCTACTTCGTTGACCCGACTCCAAACTCGAGATCCAAACCCGGGGTGATGGGCCTGGGCTTGCCTGATGGACGTGGGCTTGCCTGATGGACGATACTCCACACTGATATTGGATCCATGCATGGGGGGCCTGGAGTGGGAGGTTATTTGGACGACATCTTGTGGCCGGCTTTCCATCTCCCAAACAACCAACTCAGACCCCGAGCCCCAACGAAGCCGGTCGATGTCTCGAGTCAATCGTCGACTCATCGCTGCCACGCCGGACGAAGCTCCAGGCAGGCAAAACGGCGGGGCCGTGAAGACGATTCTTCGTCCATTCGACATCCTCCTCCTCGTCTGCTCCCACATTCACACACGGTGCCTCCAGCGGCTCGCCTTCATCCTCCACCTCAGCTGCTGCGTCTCCGTGCGTCTGACTGTCAGGCGGCGGGCCAGCCCTCCATCCCTTGTACGTCCTCGGTGGCGCATCTGGCAAGGCCGGCAAGCGTCCAAAGCTTCCTCATCGCATGGCTCCTGCACGCCTCGTGGTTTGTACCAACGACGAAGAATCGCGGCCCGCTGTAGTCCTGCACCAGGTGCTCCAGTCCGCTCCCACGGAGGATGGTGCAAGCACCCGATGCGTACGGTACCTTGACCCCCAGCTGGGGCAGGCAGAGATTCGCGCCTATCATGCCGAGGCCAGTCATCGTGCTTATCCTATTCTTTCCGTTAAAACTCACTAGTATATCGACCAACGGTAAAGAGTGCAGCAAGACCACCCTGTATGTCTCGGATGTCCGTGTGGCGCTGGGTGTACCCGTTGATGCCCAGTGCGAACAGACTGATCCAGTCTTCCTCGCCGTCCACAGAGAGCCTGCACATGTCCAGCAGGTTCTCGAATATCTCAACACACTCCTTGTAGTACTTTCCATCCAATGGCTTGGCAAGAAACCGGATGAGCTCCGACGTCTTCCCCAGCACGGCCTTTGCGAGTCGTTGGAACATGATGCCGAAAAGCTCCGGGTTGTGGGTCTTGACGCCTCGAGTATCCGCCGTTTGGCAGATGAGCTTTCCATGAGGATCACCCTTGAGGGACCAGCATCCGTAGTGGGCAACGGCCATCTTTACGTTCTGCAGGGTCTCGACCGTGCATTTCGAGGGGTCCAGCTCGGGGTGCTTCCGCCGGACATATCGGTCCACGACATGTCTGCTTGTCTCGGGTCGCGGCAACGGGTGGTAAAAAGACCAAAGGTCGATGGCCCGGTCCATGAGCTGGGTGACCTCCTCTCCAAATAGAATCTGGCTCAGCTTCTCAATGTTGGCAAATACCACCCAACGGTTCTCGTCAGTGACGATGAAGATGTCCTCGTCGACAAGTGTCCAAAGTTTCTCAGCAGCCGTCTGGTCGACCAGATAATTGCGAAAGTAATCGGGATCCCAGCGTCCGTTGTTCCACTTTGCATTACAGTTTGCCTCAACCACTGCTAGCCTGGGTTCGAGCTCGGAGTTGCTGTCTTGACTCTTGGCAGCCTCCCGGGCTTCAGTGCGCTCGGCCTTGGACATGTCAAGCCAGTACTGCTCTCGGGCAAGAGACCGCAGAGTCGCCATTGTCCGGTCTTGGTGTGTCCTCCAGTCTTGGACATGGTTGTTGTCTCGTTTTCAATAGCAGCACGAAACCCGTCCTGTCCTTTGGCCAGTATCCGAGCCATGAAGTATTTCTGGACTGCCACGGGCATCTCGCCTTCTCCCACTTGCTCTTCCGCGAGTTTCGTTGATTTCTTAGCTCGAGCCGATGCGTTGTATGTCTGCCTATCTTCGACATTCAAATCAAGGCACTGGACGAGGCGGACGCTTCTCGATACATATTTGAAAGTGGCGCTGACTTGTGTAGGGTCGCTGAGGTCGACAGTGGGTAGATCTTCCTCTGCTAGCTCGTGAGCGAGGAGGCAAATATCGGTCTTCGGGATGTGGTCGAGAAGCAGAGAAAGGTTGGCGACGTCTTCGGTGTCTTGCGCTGTAGCAGCAGTGATCGCATCAAGAATTGGGCCGAGAACATCGACCTAGTTGCCGGTCAGTGTTGGCACTCGTCGAATACAGAAGTTCTGTGTCAAACGCACCATGCGGTCGTCTTCCTGATGGCAGAAGTTCTCTGCCCACGCGCACCAAACGCCGTATGGGTCACCGTCGATGTGAGTCTGTCTCTTTCCGAGCTCGACCAGACCTGTCTGCTTTCTCTCGGCTTCCGTCAGCTCTTGGACAGGTCTAGCCTGCTTGCGGTTGATGCGCTCGCAGAGCAGAGACTCGATGAGTTCCGCATCTGGGGTGTTTGGAGGCGCGTCTGCCAGCGAGTAGGGCATCTCGATGGGTTGTTCAAAATGTGATGCATATTGCAAGAGAATTCCGAAGGTGCGGTCGCAGTTGAAAGCAGGGTACTACCAGGTCGGTAGAAAGAGAATGGAGACAATGGATCGAGGGAGGGAGGCCTGACGACCAGGGCGAGGAACAAACGGGAGATGCAGCAACCCGCCGAAGACATCGCTCCTGCCAGCTAAGTATCCAGGCAAGAGCTTTTTTTATTTCACCGTCCATCTCTTCCCCCTTCGATGGAATCCATTGGATGCCTCATCTCAAATTGCCTTCGCCTCAACTTCAACCTCCCAACGATGAGGGTTCCTGCACTGAATACGGCGGGGAGTCATTTGTTAGGTCCGATGACGAGGGCGTCAACTTTCAAGTCCATGGACGTAAAAGGACAGCTGCTTTTCATGCCGTCCGCGTCTCGGATCCTTCTTTTCCTCAACTAAATCGCCCCAGCGTGCAATCAGCGCTGTTATACTTTGTTACGCCCGTCATTCTCTGGCCAGTCCTGTCTGTCCTGACTCCTGACCACTCTTTGCGTTCTGCGTTCCTTGCATCCAGCCAGTCCACAATGACGTCATCGCATCACTGACCATGCGGCCCAAAAGTCCCTGAGGTCCCTTGACAAAACAACAAAACCAACCACAAGACCAAGCTTCCCAACTTAACAAACAATCCCTCCTACCAGCAAAAGAACCCCAAACAAAATGGCATACCTCTCCACCCTCCTCGCCCTGGCCCTCGCGGCCCTCAGCCTCTTCTCCCTCTACCACCCCGCGCAATCCATCCCCAAACTACAGCGCTACGAATCCAAAGCCGAAAAGGCCGCCAAGTGGAGCAACATTGCCGAGAAGAAGCTCCAAGACACGCGGTACACCGTTGGCGCTGCGCTTGTCATGGTACCTCCCCTCCCCCCTTTCCCCCACCAAGACTGCCCACAATGGCTGACACAGACAGACCCTCGTCTCGGTGCTCAGCAGCCTGCAATATCTCCTCTATGGCGCCCGCGGATTCAGCGTTTATGCGGTGGTCTGGGCGGGCGCCATGTGCTTTGCCGAGGTGCGAGTGTCCGAGTATGTGAGGCGGTTTTGGGCCAAGGAGGTCAAGGTGCCGATGATGGATGATTACAATGATGCGATTTCGGATATGATGGCGACGACGGAGCTGTCGCAGGTTCTGGCGGCGGGGTGGGGGGCGATGGCGGTGGTGAAGCTGTTTGGGTATTGAGGGGTGGGGATGTCTGGGCTGTGCTCCTTCTGTGAGATTCTTGGTCTGTTGGTTGAGAATGGATAACTATGCGAGAAACATGTAAGTTGTGATGTCATGGTTCCCCATATCTTCCTTTCTATGCACCTGCAACAACGCTCGACAGAGCGGTCAATGGAGGTAAAACGCTGGATATCAATTCAAACACCCCCAGAAATAAGTACGTCGTCCCGTGGAGCCCCCGACTTTACCGCCAAGTGCTATCACCAGGAGCCTCAGACACCGGATTATGCCGCCACGAATTGTCTCCAGGAGCCTCTGGCGCCGCCGTATTCGCGGGCATCTCGGCCGTGACCAAATGTGGATACAACGCCTCGGTCTTGGTAACATAGGTGTGGTGCGCTTTCGCTTCCGCTTCGGCGGGATTGTCCCAATATACGCCCGAAGACTGGTCTGGGCTTGCGGATGCCTCGAGCTCTTGCGGCGCCGACTTATTCCCCCTCTTCTTTCGCAACACCAGGATGCCCGCAATCAGGACGGCAATCAACAGAAAGCCGATCGAGCCGCCCACAGCCGCGCCCACGATGGTGTTTGACGAGACGCCTTCCTTGACCGAAGCGGGAGGCGAGGTGGAACCGGAGCCGGAGGAAGCGTCTGTCTCGCTTGGTGGTTTGCTGTTGGACGTCTGGGAAGTCGAGGGCTCTCCGTTCGAGCCAGTTGCTGCCGCCGTCTAGGTCAATTGTGTCAGTAAACCGAGTCACGCGAAATGGACGGGGGTCCCCGCTTACACTCGAACCAGAATCCTCAGCTTGATACCTCAGTTGCACTCCAAAGGCATTCAGAGCTCCGCCGTAATTGGCCAGGTATCCGGTGGTCACCGCGCTCAGCGTCACAATCGATTCGCCGTTGACCGAGACCGAGATGTGGTTCTGGAAGAACTCCCCTGACAGGAACGCCGACTTGCACGCCAGCGTCTCTGCCCATGATGGTTGGAGGTCCGGGTTGCAGGTGAACGCCTTGCCGCCCTGGACGCTAGAATCACGCACGACTTGTCAGCAACTTCCTCCGCAATCGCCCCAGTTGTGGAATCCAACGCGTACCTCGGACAGCAGGTGATGATGGTCTCTGGCGCGGCAGACACAGCGGTGCTCGTCACCCTGCTGCAGGCCGAGGCGAAGCCGTGCGGACATATGCTGGCGGGCGAGTAGAAGGCGGTCCGCGCCGACTGGTAGTTGGGCGGGAAGCAGTTGCTCGTCCGCAGCGGCCCGGCGTAGTCGCCGCCGACGGCCGGCTGCTGGTAGAAGTCGGCAAAGGACGCGGTGCACGTCGCCGGCGGCGTGAAGGTCGTCGTCAGCGGACCTAGCGACATGTTGGGCGTGGTGATGGTGTGTGACACCGGTGATCGTGGTTTTGGAAGGGCGAAAGAGGATGGTGGAGGTTTAAAGGGACTCCCCCTCTCCTCCTCGCGATCAGACGCGACAGAGCCGCAGACTCGACACCAGGCTCCCAGGTTGGTGGTGATGCACCCATGGCATTGAGTGACCGGGTTTCCATCGCTTGGCCGAGCTGAGTCGCCGGGGCCGTCCCCTGCATCGTAACGAACCGTCCAACCAGCTCCGGGCGGCATCGCGACCCTGGCGCCGGAAGGATGGCTTCAAATGTTAGGGCACACAGCCACTGTTAGGTGTTTGAGAGTCTCTGGTGCTTCTGCCAGTTGTGCATTGAAGGATCCCTAACAGAGGATCTCATGCGCCAATGGCAGGGGTTGGGAGGATTTCATGGCGTTGCACCTTGCAGACAATAAAGGGGAAATTGCGGATGCTGGGGAACCATGATCCGTGTCGAGATGGTTAAACCTCTTGCCTGTCCGTCTTGCAACGACATGCGGAAGAGCTTCCCGTGGAGAATCGAACAGTTCGCGATCTTTTTGTGAGCAATTTGCCCTCTGTACCATGAAAAGTGTCGACGACAGCCTGTCTGCCCGAGCTTGACGCCATGGGGCTTGCCGTGTCGACTTTCGCGCCTTTCGGGCTTCCTTCCGAGTCTGTCAAAGCCAGTCACCAAAGGGCGCAAGATGGAAGACATGGAAACTGCGAGCTCGCGATGGAACGATCTCTCGAGAGAACAACCCTAACCCCGGGTGATGAATGTGTCGTTTTGGCAAGAACGACTGTCGTGCCTCCACAAAATGATGGATCCATGATTTCGAGCTCAACGGAAGAGCTGCCCAGAAATTTGCTTCCAGATTTTTGTCCTTCTTCCTCCCGTTGCATCAACCATTTTTTTCATCATGGCCGCCCCGGACAACCCGCCACACGCGCTCGCTGGCGACGCGTCGGTGATCCCCGCAATGAACCGCCTTAACATCGACGACCCCGCCATCATCGAATCCCAGACAACTCAGCACTCCCTGTCGACGCCAAACGAGCTCCGTTGCGACAGCGAGAACGAGAGCGACGAGAGCGATGACCGTGACCACGAACTTGATGGAGCTGTCGAGTCTCTTATCACGCAATGGCACGCTTGCATCGACGAGTTACGACAGCTGCAAGAGGCCACCCCCGCATCATCGCCCATCTACGGCCTCTCGAACTTGCTCAAGACCCAACAACACACCCTCGACAAAATGCTGCACAGGAGGACGACCGACAAGCTGTCGCGCGACAACTATACTGCATTCAAGAGCGTCTGCTGGTACGACCGATGGGCCCTCATCAAAAAGTGTCATGACCTCATCTACCTCGACAACGTCAGCTTTCCTCGGAGTCCTCGCGCACCCGTCGTCCCTGGCGCCGGATGGATCCGCTACAAGAACGGCCGTTTGCAGGAGCGGCCTGTGGTCATTGATGCCGTCGTCGACAACGGCGCCACCTGGCTCAAGTTCATGTCCATCTCCACGAGGACCCTCGAGTTTCAGGTTCTGAGTGACGGCACCGACAGCGACGACGAAGAAACGGGCATCTCGTCGAGCCACTCGATCTTTGTCGAAACCATCATAAAGATCGTCAACGCCGCGCGATGGAACCACTGCCCCCACGTACACCTCGTGCTCCCACGCCTGATGGAGGGCGAGTCCGAGGTCGTCGACAAGGTTCTGCGCGCCGCGCGAAACATGACCGACGGCCAAGTCGTCAAAATCACCATCAGCTGCGCCAACAGCAAGGTCATGACCAGCAAGGTGCCAGAACTGTCCACTGCTATCCCAGCCCTCGTCGAGGGGCGAGAACTGTTTGTGGCGGAAGACTGTCGTCGCCTCACGCCTGCTGTCAACCTTGACCCTTCGGCACTCACATCGCTGGTGTCGGATCTTCACCACGGGCCTATACCGCTCCAGCCCCAGGCGCAACAAGACCTGGTTGTCTACACACTATCTGCTCTCCATAACGATAACGACATCGAAGAGACCGGGCTGGTTCCCCGGAACGAAATACTGGCCAAGGGTTTGCTGCCCGCGCTTCGAGGGCGCAAGCTTGTCTGTACAAAGTTCGCCGCCAGGTATTTTCGCAAACTCATTGGAGCCATTTCAACCAGCTCAGAAGAGTTCCGTGCGTCACTGATCCTTCCAGCTAAGGGTGAGGAGAGACCCCGCGATGAGCTGGTTGCGGAGCTCCAGAAATGGAGCAACGTCGCCATCCCGCACGACCTCTTTCTGCCCATCGAGATCGTGGACGATATCACCGCCGACAACGTCGAAAGGCTCGTGTCCTCTGAAAGGCTCCCACCGATGGCCCTTGAAGTAGCGCGCGATCTCTCCCCGCTCAATCGTTCCATCTATTTGTACGGGTGGGCCAACCGCATGACAACCGTCACCGGCCATCGGGGGATCAACCGGCAGGTCCAGCTGTCAGTTGCCACCCATTGGAGGTCAGGGCGGGACGACCGGCCGCCCGACATTTGGCACCGTCTTCTAAGCGGGAGCTTGTTCCTCCGCGAGAAGCCCAAGCATTGGCGGGACCTGATAGGCGTGGCCGAAGGGGATGAGGTGCCACCGGAGCTGATCACGTGGACGCTTCCGTGGACGACTTGGGGCCGCGGGATCGATGCGAACGGCGTGCCGGACACTAAGACGTGGCCTGGCGTCGGACACGAGGAGATGTTGGGCTATGGGAGAAAGACGGAGCGGCGAGCGCGGGGGAATGAGGCGGTCGACGGGGAGCCTTCTCAGTCTTGACTGGAGTGCGAACATTAGCGAAGTGTCATACCTTTGCAGCAGCGTAAATGAGCAGTGGGCTTGTCCACCTCTTTTCAACCAACTTCCAGAATGCACTTGACGTTCTCGACTCCATCCAAGCTCCGTCATCTCTCTGAACTGTCGGTTGAGACCCACCCCCACAAACGAGTACGTGACAAGAGCTCTGCTGATCACATGATCACAAATATCAAAAGGTCACAAAAAAGGAAAAAACACCAGTTTGGTTCGAACCGACAGGCTATCAGTACCAGCTTTGGGGCAAGCCCCTGAAAGACAGATACCGCCATGATTTAGCATCTACCACAACTTAACCAAGTTCCCTGCGTCAGGGTCCCTGATGATATGTTCGTTCCAAACTGGTGACAGCAGGTCTTTCCTCCCCGTCTATATACCTAAACCTTGAGAATTTCCTGGCCCCCGGTTGGAATCTCTTGCCCTCGACGCCACATGTCCCACTCCTCCCTCAAACGCCAAGCCTTTTCGCACCCAAACAAGACTAAACACAAAACCTCACTTTCTTTCGACCCTCAACCTGGAAACCCCACCCCACAAGGACAACGACGAAAATGAAGTGCACTCGAAGATGATCTCTACTAACTATCTAACACTGATTAATTACTCTTTTATCTAGGTACCGATTCTTTCCCATCGTATCATCGTCTAAATGCTCCCAACCACTTCACTTGAAGCATCCAAACCCCCAACTCCATGGTATCATCCGCCCCCCATTCCCAAGCCATGCGATGCCCTTTTCCAACACCTTTTCTCATCGCCCATTAACCTACACTCTTCGTCTCATCCCATCCCGTCCTCCATCCCACCCCAACGAGCCATCATACCCAGAACCCAACCACCCCCTTCCCACGCTCGTCATCCATCCCAACCCATCTAATCCCAACATCATCCCAACATGAGTATGACCATCCAACATGACCCCCTCTCAAGCAGAATCTGAATCATCAACGCGCTTCGCCGCCGCGTGCTTCTCCGCATCCTCCTCGTCCCAGTCCTGGCCCGGGTTGCACACCTCCCACCTCAAAAACTGCAACAGCGCATAAAACCCGCTGGCCAGCAACCCACCTGCCACGGGCCCGACAAAGTAAATCCAAAAGTACCCCGGCCACCGTCCGCTGATGACCGCCGGCCCCAGACTGCGCGCGGGGTTGAGCGACCCCCCCGTGAAGTTGATGCCTATCCCACCACGTCAGTCCAATCCACCCACCATTACCACAAAAAAAAGGAAGAGGGCAAACTCACCAACCAACTGCGTCAGAAAAAACACCGTCCCCACCGCCGCCGGCGCCATAAACCGCCCCCTATGCCTCTCCACCCCCACCATCAAAACCACAAACACCAACTCCGCCGTCAACAGCACCTCGATAAAAAACCCCTGCGCCACGCTCGCCCCGCCTCCCAGCGCCGTGTCCACCCCCGGCATCCCATCCCCGGGAACCAGCGCAGCCGCCACCCCGGCGGCGGCAACCCCCCCCACCAGCTGCGCGACGATCACCCCGGTGCTGCGCACCCACGAGCGGGATGCGTGCGGCGTGACGACGAAGAGGGCGATGGTTACGGCTGGGTTGAAGGCTGCGCCGGTGATGCGGAAGAAGGCCCAGACGTTGGCGGTGAGGGAGAGGGCGAAGGCGAGGGAGGTGAAGAGGAGGGTGAGGAGCGGGGGGGAAGAGGTGGGGGGGAGGGTGGTGGTGATGGAGGCGCCGAGGAAGGCGAAGAGGAGGAAGAGGAAGGTTCCGGTGAGTTCGCCGAGGAGGGCGGTTACGAGGGGGCGGTGGGTTGCTAGGGGGCGGAGGGAGGGCATTTTCGCTTTGTTTCGGGGGGGTTCTTTGGATGTTTGGGGGTTTCTTTGGAGGGTTGAGGAGTTGGTGGTGGTGACTTGAGGTTTCGAGGCCCCTTTTTGATGGATGGATGGTTTTTTTGTGTGGATGGTGTGTCCCAAAACCCTTGGTGCGTGTGAAAGTGCCAAAACAACGGCGGTGTAAGTGAGTGTACGAAAAAGGATTGGTTGAGTAAAGAGCGTAGAGAACGGCAAAAAAGGGCGAATGAGTGACTGTAAAGAACCAGAGAGAAGAAGCTCCAAGAACAAGAGCAACACCGCTCGCGATCGAAACGAAAAGAAAGTTTGGCAACGAGAGAGAAAAAGAAGCCCAACTCCCTCGCACTTCCGAGGCGGCGGCATCGTGGGCTGATGTATGAAAAGGAAAGCATGGCGTCGCGAAATTACCGTCTGTGCGAAAAGGAAATTTCCAACCATCCTAGTCTGATTTCGGCCTCGGGGCGCACCTGAAGGCTCGACCGGCCCCTGTATTCCCCCCTGTATTTCCGTTACGCAGCAACGCGCCACTGTTCCAATCTTTCGGTCCGCCGCTGCATTCGACGATGCTTCTTCGGCCGGTCCGTGAAAATGAAATGTTTGGGTCGCACCATCAGCAGGGGGGGTTGAAATTTTCGTGAGATGTGATGGACTTTTGGGAACAGGATGTTTGTCCTCCTTTTCCCGTCTGTCAAGGCAAACTTGATGACGGGGAACTCGGTCTTCCCTCCACGTCGTATGTTTGTCGGCCGACGAGCTGAAAAGCACCCGGACCTTGGTGGACCTCGTCAGCGGTGCCACCAGACTGGACCCGACTTGTGCTATTTCTGGGGGCGCTAGCATTCATGACACGGAATCCATCTGGTTTTATTAACTTTATCCAAACTGCGCTAGCTAGTACAATGCTTTCCCTGTGACAAAAATGGGAACCATACCGGAGCGACGATCCCCGGGCAGTCCCCGATCCGACCTCGGAAAGGTGGGTCCTACTTTCTTGTGTCCGGGCCGAAGCCAAAGCTCTCCAGTCGAGTGAGCTCCGGGCCGGAGCCCCACTTGGCACCTACGTCCGGAGACCCGATTTTACATCGGTTACTGGTAATACCCCTGGGAAACCCCAAACGAACCAATACCAAAATTGTTGAGTGTCCCATGTTCTGGTTGCCACCCGCTCCAGAATGCCGTCGCGTGAGCTTCATCAAACGGCGAGTGGTCGTGAATATAGCCTGCCTGCAAGCTTTGACTCGAGTGAGAGCTGGCCATGTTAAGACTGTACATGGTGGCCATCTCTTCCCTGGCCTCTTCTTCCGAAATCTTGAGGCAGTCCCAGGATAGAATCGTCTTTGTTGTGCTGCCTGCATCGGATGACAGTGACGGTGTTTCCCCATCCTGCACCTTGTCCGAAACCCGTGCGACTTTGAGGTCCAGGGCATATTGCGTAAAGGGGGACCAGGTGTGGGCTTGGCTCGACTGGAGAGATTCCAGAGGGGGAGACGGCATCGGAATCAAGCCTTCGACAAGTTTGCCATGGCTTTCTCCCTTGTCACCCATGTCAAAGTCCTCGTCGCCGTCAGTAGGCGACCTCCGACTGGATGAGCGGTGCCTTCGCCGGCGATGTTTTCGGTTGCGACGGGAAGACTGGGCCGCGTTGTTGTCCCAGTCGGGGTCAAAAATGCCTTGCAGGTCCTCGGAGCTTGTGCGTCGCTTCAGGCTGTCAGTTCGTGGAACAGGAAGTGACGACGTGTTGGAGGAACAAGGGAGGGCGTCGAGGTACTCTTCGATGTAGCGATAGTGTTCGTCGGGTGTTCCATCGTCCACGTGTCGCTCGCTGAAGTCATTCGAGCTGCTGGAGCTGCCTGAGGAAGATCCGCCGCCGAGTCTTGCCAATATTCTTCTCTCACTGCGAGCTTCGTGGTCGTAGAGCAGCTTTTCCTTTTGCCGGGTGGACAGACATGAGGAGGACACGCTGGATCCACAGACTGCGGAATCGGCATCCGAGTGTTTGACTGGATCGGCCATTCCCAAAAACGGTGCCTTTATGTCGTCGGCCTCGTCCATGGACAAGATGTCCCCCTCATCAAGCTCCAGGTCCATCGCGTTGTTCAAGGTGTAAGCCCTGGCGATTTCGCAATACCTCTCGTGATCCTTGACGTATGTCTCGGCGATTTCGGGTACAAGAGGGTCTTCCACATTCGGGGAGGCCAAGAGCCCGCATATTGCCGTCAGAATGGATGCCAGACAACTTTTGGTCGAAAACCAGGACGCGCTGGATGGATTCACATGCTCCTTGGCCATGAACCCTTTGAGGTGGGCATCACCCCACCAGTCCTGGTAGTCGGCACAGATATTGCCGAGGCAGTCAATGTTGGGATGGTAGACCCGGGTAAGGAAGCGAAGAACTGGCGGGTGCGAGATATCAGCTGTCTGATAGTGGACCTTGAGCCAAAAGATGCCGCCCTCGTAAGGTGTGTCGGGGGGACCTTCGATACTGGCGAGGATTTTGTCCATGCTGTCTCCAAGAGCACGGGCACTGAGGAAAGGAATCTTGGCGGCCTTGATACTTCTCAGTTCAAGAAAGACCCTCCTTGCAACGGAACCACCGTTGTTGGCTTTCATGAGCAGCCTCGGTCCCTTCTCCTCCCATACCATTTCGTCGTTGCTCTTGATCTGCGTCATCGAGAGGCCATGCAGGCAGTCCCCGGAGGCAAAGCTAGGCTCCGGAGTGACAAAGTTCCGATCTTGTATCATTTGCCGCATGATTCGTTGGTTCTGCGGTACGTTTCGGCGGCTGGGTGGAGGTTGTTTTTGTTCCGACTCCTTGCTCTCTGGAAGAGCACGGAGAAGGAACTCTTCGGCCTGAACTGCTGCCACCCTCATCCTCTGATTCAGCGTCCGAGTCTCGGATCTGTCATCCAAAGGCTGCTCGGGAGCAGTGTGATATGATGATGTTGCTCCGCTGTTTCCTGTTTTGCTCGTGGCAGAGTGGGCGGAGGTGGTGAAGTGAGTCAGTCGGTAGCTGGAGGAATCGCAGACCACACGCAATGACCAGGACGATCCGGGCATGGATGAGACCTCGACAAGAAGGCGCAAGCTTTCGGTCTCGGAAACCAGGCTGACTTCTTGAGCCAGGAGCTTCTGATGCTGCCATAGTGAGCCCAGCGGGATGGTGATGCCCTCCAAGGCTTCGATCAGGTCCTTGATGTTGGCGATGAGGGCCTTGAACTTTTCGAGGTCGTGGATAGCCCATCTGGTCACTTTCCAAGTCGACTTTTTCTTCTGGTTCCTCCGGATTCGTTGCTTGAACAGGTTGAATGATTTTTGGAACACCGTGAGGCCTTTTGACACTGGTTCTTCGACTTGCCATCCCCCCTCTGAGTCGTAGCGGCTCGTCACAACATCGGCTTCACTCAAGAGGCGGTGCAGGTGAAAGAGTGCCCTCTCAATCGAAGGGCGGACGTCGGGGTGGTCCAGGAGAATGTTGCACGCATACGGCTTGGCGATTCCGTTCTCTGGCACGAGGCCCAAGGATTCCCCCCAGACCTTGAGGCGAATTTGGACGAGGGAGAGCTGGGTGCAGAGCAGGTCAAAGTCGTTGCCGAACTCGCGACTGCGAACAATGATGTCGAAGCTTTCGACACAGGTCGAGAAGAGGGCGGCCACGCCGAGAGCCACGCCCGCGACTTCCATGACCGACCTGGGCCGAAGATGCGATTCGGGATGTGGATGGATCAACGAGGGACTGGAGTGATGAGAAAGAGGAAGGTCATCGCAAGGCTTCGAGTGGGGGGCTTCAGTGTCTCAAGCAGGCTCCTCCAAGTCCGCCGCTGAGAACGCCCCGAGCGCCCGCGCGTGGGCGGTTCGGCGTGTGTGGCAGTGTCAAGGGACGCCATCATGCGAGTGGTCGGATTGCATGTACGAAAAAGGGATCCGTCACTGAATCGGGATCGTGGGGGTTGGAAAAGGAGCCCCGAATGTTGGCCCACGACGTGCTGAAGGCCTGCGATACCAAACGTGAGCGAATTCCAGTCTGCCTTTTGGAGTTTGGAGGTGGCAAAGTTGGTGGAAGGGAAAATATATTTGAGGGCCAAGATGCTTGGCCATCGAAGAGTGCCAGCAAATTGAAGTGGCGCGGCTCTTTCCTGTCGAAGAGTGTCACGGTTGCTTCCTGCCATCCGATGGCATGAACCACCGTGTCCAGGTGAGCCTGCGGAAAGATGGACTCACCGCGTCACCTCACGGGCTCACCTCCACCGGCGGTCTTTCCACTTGTCTCCGCATCGTGCGGTGAATTGAAGAAAAGAGTGGACATGGTTGGCCCCATCTCAACAATTTGCTCATGACAACCATGGGATGCAAAGCACAGGTACCTCCTTCGATGGCTTCTTGATTGTGCAATCTTTTCTCACCACCATCCATCAAGAAATGCAATTGAGGTGGCCGGCCGAGGTTGCCGGAAAAAAAGAGGGTCTGACCCGGACCGGACCCATCGGCGTCGGCACCGGGCCACGGCACAGGCAAAAGTGCACATTCACCGCCCAACGGCCCAATTCCTCGGCTCTGTCGTCCTCTCCACGTCGCCATTCGCTGCGAAGTCCTGGCCCTCTGTTTTGGTCAGCGGACGACCCACCATCGCCTGCCAATATACGTGGCAGCGTCGAGACCGCTCTTTCGAGGCCCCATCCTCTCCACTCCGGCCACGTCGGGGGTCACCACTTTTTTCTGGGTCACTCCTCGACGCGTCTCTCGACCAACCACGCCTTTTCTGCACCATCGAATCTCTGCCCAAGTGCGTCCTCGCAGCTTTGCTTCTCAATTGACCAGCGACAGTCAGCCCTGAAACCCAGCTACTACCCGGGTCAGTCCTAGCTTGGGCCGCAAAAGGCGCCGTCTGAATGGGCGACGACCGATGCCCGAGACAACCGTTGGACTGCGCTGGACCGATGCAGAGCCATGGCATGGAGCCACCACTGCTTGGTGCCATCTGGCAACCCGCTCTATCTCGCAGCCCAGTCTGACCCACCCCATGACAACAAGGGCCCCTGAATGGATACCCCGAGATGCCAACATGGACAAATTCTCCAGCATGCGCGCTTCGATCCAGCCATTCCCCCGATCACTTGCACATGTGTGCGAGCAACAGACAGGTCAAAAGGAAGCGGTCTGACGGAGCTCGGGTTTGTTGTTTTGGACCGACTTCAACCCCCCAAGTTCTCCCATTCTCCTCGCAGTCAATCCGCCCTTTCTGTTGATCAGATTCGACTTTGGACAAGAGACCGAGAAATCATGGCTTCCCACCAAGAGCTCAGCGACAGCACCCCCCTCCTGTCGACCTTTTCTCCCCTCAACCCGGACATACTGACTCCCAGTGCGGAGCCCGAAGACTGTAAGTTGACAAGACGCCCTATCTTGCAGTTACCCAACCCGACCACCCATCTAACACGAACCTCAACAGCCGCGAGCCTCGACGATGCCTCCTTCATCTACGGTAACTCGGCCCGCTCTGACCAGATGATCACCGACGACGGCCAGCAAAAGACCGTCGCCATGAACCACTTCGAGGCCAGCCCCCTCACCCCACCGCGGACTCCCACCATCGCCAAGGCCGTCCCACCCTTCTCACCCACACCTATCCCCACACCCGGCGACGAGGACCCTGCAGAGGAACCCGTCCAAATATTCCCCGACATCCCCGAGTCCACCGAGGACTCCCCCATCGACCCCACCCCCCTAACCTCCAAAGCCACCCAAACCACCCCCTTCACCGACGCCGACCTCGCCCCCGCCATCCAGTCCGCCCGCACCGAGCACCTCTGCCGCCTCGCCGACCTCTTCACCAACCTCACGGCCCTCGCCTCCACCCACGACACCACCCTCTCCACCCTCTACGCCAACAAGATCACCTCCCTCGAATCCCGCCTCGCCGCCCTCACCACCCAACACGCCACCCTCACCACCCAACACGCCACCGACCTCGCCGCCCTCCACGCCCAACTCGCCCAAGCCCGCGACGACCACACTCGCGAGACGCACGCCCTCCTAGCGCGCAAGGACGAGGAACTCGCGCGGGCCGTTGACGCCGTGCGCGTCGAGATGGCGGGGCACGCCGAGGAGCGCGTGCGGCTCGTCATGGACGAGATGCGCGCGCAGATGGACGAGCGGGTGCGGGCGGCGCGCGAGGAGATGGCGGTGCTTGGGGACGAGCGGGTCGCGGCGGTCAAGGAGGAGGTGCTGGCGCGGCAGCAGAGGCGGATGACCGGGCAGCAGGGGGGGAGGTCCCGGGAGGGGCGGGGGGAGGTGTGGGCTGTGGCGCGGTTGTGGGGGGTGGGTGGGGGACGGTCGAGGTGAGCGCTTTTTTCATATCTCTTTTTCGGCATGAGGGCCAACGCGACAAAGGCTTCTCGAGGTCCTGTGCCACTGTTTACCGTCGCTGAGACGGCGGGGTGGTGGTGCTGGCTATGAGATGGAATCGTTGGTATTTACCACTTTTCGTCTTGTGCTGTGGATCTTGTCGCGGTTCTTTCGGTATCGTCGCGTGAGGAACTGGGAGCTCATTTGTGTTTTAGCACTTGGTAGTGTAGCCAGAAGAAGATAGGCCTGGCTGCTGGGACTTTATGTCCAGCTGAAGGGGAGGGAGTTGAGCAAGTCTGCCATCGCTGGGCACGAGCATGGGAATGGGGATGAAGTTGGAACTGGATACATGGCTTGGTTTTTGGTTGAGACATTTCTTTTGTACATGGAACGGGGTACTGGATTATCGGACTTTGGGAATACATGTAGGCATACGCATGGATGGGGTGTTATGGACAAGGCGGGTTTGATACAACCAGGTTGAAATTTTACACCATCATTTGACTCGAAGCATTCGGCTAAAAACACAGCAGTCTTTCGTAACCTTGACCATTTTCCTCTCCTTCCCTATTCCCACCTATTCCCCTTCCAACATGTTCAAGTTCGCAGTGCAGCCATTTCCTGGAATTAACCCTTGATCCCAGGCACCAGACTGTTTTCTATGACGTCGGTCTTCTCAATCAGCCAGCCATCACAACGACAACTCATCCTCTTGGCACCCAAGCCTTTTCAGGATGGAAGGTGGTAACACAAAATGCTCACCAACTCAAGCCCAACAAAGTGATTTGGGGTTTGGTGGCGTCCAGTCAGGGGCAAGTCTCCCACCCTTCCTCGGTCTGAGTCGTTGACATGCGATACAGTGATCTTGACGTCGACTGGGAGAGCGGTCTGGTACCGATTGTTAGTGAGGGTTTGACATCTCTCCTTGGAATGTTGACAGTGATCCAGACGGGGAGACGGGGTCCTGAAAACAAGACGGGATGGGCTTGTCATCAAGTATCCACTTTCTCCATCCCAGAGTTACAGTCAAAGTTCAGCTCGACCCTCCAGTCCCACCAGTGACACCGCCCGCTGGCGCATCTCGTTCTCTCCGCCATTGAGATCTGATTGCAACTCTCGCGAATCGACGAGCTGAAGCTCCCGAAAATGGGCCCATACCAGTTCTCGTCAACCCCCAGCACCACAATGGCGCATAACGCGTTCCCTCCCCTGACAAGCTGCATAAGCTCAGCCACATCCCTTTTGGGACGAGCTGAAAAAAACACAGACACGTCCAGAACGTCGACCTCATTTTCGCGCCCTGCTGGCCAGGCTCTTCTCTTTTTTTTTTGACCCTGCCTGGCTCTTCTCAAAAACAACAAGCTCCTTCGTCGCCAAAGTATCGCGGTCCCCGGGCATCACCAGCCCGCACCATGAGCAACTCCATCCCCGAGAGGCCGCCGCAGCAGTCCTCCTTCACGAGCCGTCGGCCAGCGGCGTCTAATTTGCCGCACTTTTCCCTCCCGCCCCCGCCCGACGTCCCGTCGGCCAAGCCGTCGGCCACCACAACCATGGGCGGACGATCCCGCCAGCAGGATTTCGGCGGCGGCTCTGCTGCCGCAGCGTCGCACTCCTCCACACCACCCGCCTACTCCCAACTTACCGGGTCATGGCCGACTCCGCTGGGGCGAATGCCGAGTCCCTACGGCCCCTACAACGCACCAGGCTCCCAGGAGCAGCAGCTCGCCGGCCAGCCCCACCAGCAGCAGCTGCCCAAGGTCCACCCACCGTCGCCATTTCAACAGTTCCTGTCGTCCATCAGCAACAACCCCTTTCCCGGAGGAGCTGGACAGCCCGCGCCGTCGACAAGAGATGGCGACGCAGGTGCACCGACGCAGGGGCAACCGGCTGCATCCCGGACCGACGACAACCCCGCCGGCTCCCAGGCCTTCTCAGCCGCCACCGCCCCGTACCAGCTCCCGGGCTACTCCAGCTACCGCCAGCCTCCGTCCCCGGGGTACTACTACCCGGCCGCCTCCACCACCCCCCAGCAATCCACCTTCCCGCCCTGCCCCCCACCGCAACCATCCCCCACCGTCCCCTCCCCCTCGGCATCATCCACCTACCGCGCCACCCCCATCGTCCCTTCGTCGTACCCATCCCACCCGAGCCCCAAGCTCCCCGGCCCCGGCCCCGGCCCCGGCCCCGGCCCCGGCCCCGGCCCCGGCCCCGGCCCCGGCGCGGGTCCCAGCGACAACCCCCGCCCGGGCCTCTCCCCCCTCGGCGGCCTCCCCGGCATGGGACCCCCACCTCAGCATCTCAACCCACCCCCGCAACCCAGCCCCGGCCCTCCCCCCCAACAACCCCAGCATCAACAACCCCCCCAACAAGAACCCTGGCCCGGCGCCCTCATTCGCCCCCTCCACATGTACCCCCACCATTCCCCCGCGCACCACGGCCCCGTAATGTCCAACCTCCACCAACCCGGCACGCCCATGTCGCTGGTCCCGGGCGGCTCCCAACACTTCGGGCACGGCCAACCGTTCGCCTACCGGATGACGCAGTGCGGCGGCCCGGGGGGGTACGGTTCCGGGGCAGGGGGTGGTGGGGGGGCGAGTGGGAGCGGTGTGAATCAGGACCGGCCGTTCAAGTGCGACCAGTGTCCGCAGTCGTTTAATAGGAACCATGATTTGAAGAGGCATAAGCGGATACATTTGCCGGTGAAGCCGTTTCCTTGTGGGGTTTGTGAGAAGAGTTTTTCGAGGAAGGATGCGTTGAAGGTTAGTTTTGTCGTCTGGTGAGGTTTGGGTTTGGGTTCAATTGCTGATATGGAGCAGAGGCACAGGCTGGTCAAGGAGTGTGGGGGACGGATGGGGGCCAAGGTTGCGGCTGCTATGGGGGAGGGGGAGGGGGATGGGGAGGAGGACGATGAGGAGGAGGAAGGGGAGAGTGGCGGTGGGGGTGGGATGGTGATGAAGGTTGAGAGGGGGGAGGGGAGGGGTGATCTTGAAGGTATGCCCTCTGTGCTTTTTGCTCTGATGATGGGGTGTGAGGTTTAACTTTTGGCGTTGGTGGGGCAGATTGACCATGAGCACCGCTTGAAGGATACGCGGGATGGGGAGAGACCGGCATGCTGCTGGAGAGAGTGGTAACCGGAATGACGGACCCGCCGAGCGCTGGACCCCGAATACGACCCTCGTCCGAGAGGGGGAGGCAGTGGGATTTGACTGCCACCCCGTTGCCCGGGTTGGGGAGCGAGGCAACATGTGTGTCGGGACGCCAGAGAGCACCGAGCATCTCTACGCCGCCTCTGCCAGGGCTTCAAGGCCGCTCAAAGACAAAGCCCCGTCACTCGGTGGTATGTTCAGTTATTTCTGGCCTTGCTGCTCACGTCATTGACACCATCCAGGCCACCTACACCTGCGCTGCGCAGAATGCGCCCGCCGCTCTGTTGGAGAAGCGATGTCACTTTGGAGGGTGCTGCGAAGCCTGCGACGTGCGCTAAATATCCCATCCAAAAGCTAGTTACACTCGGTGCCGATGATGGGGAGGATGGTGGGCTACGTCGGCTCGGATCTTTAGGGTCTACATAGTACAGTCGCTGGCTCCGGTGGTTTGGATCTGGGGCCGCGGGATTTTGTCTTTTTTCCCATTGGGCATGGCGCCGGGGACCTGAGATTTTGGGAAGCGGGGAGTTTGTGAGAACATTTGCGACAACCCCAGCCGGAGGAGAGCGAAAATGGGGCATCGAACGACGGAGGGAGGGATGTGTCGGGGACTGGGCGCGGCGGTGGGAGCTGCTGATTTCACAAAAGGTGACAGGTCACAACTTGGACACTGGAACACTTGGCGGATTTTGTTTTGGAGGAGACGAAGGAAAACGACGAAAAAGAGGAGCCCGAAACCGATGACAAAAATTCCACATCGCTCTTGCCCGAGTGAGCTATGCCTCGTTTGGCCCTGCCCCGCCCCTTCCCAAGATATCAAGGTGGGATGGAGGGAGCGGAAAGCGGGAAGGTGGGGAGGGCCGGTTCGTCCGGCCCACGAGCTCCGGAATCCGGACCACTTGCAACCGTGCGGAAGCACATGCCGGATTGCGAGGGTGGGGTTCACACGAACCTCTCGCGGGAGCGCCTTCCGTGGCCATGATCTGAGAAACGGGGTGAGGGCAACTGCGATGCATTTCGACCCATCCAGGTCAGAGACTTCGAACCCCCCCCAGCAATCCAGGGCAAGCCAAGTTTTCTTTCATTTTCCTCCCCCATTTCCTCTCCTTTGCATGCCGATACTCGTGGGGTGATGCACGAGACAGGATGAGGGTGCAAGGACAGGGGTCGCGCCATTGGCCCCCTCTTTGCCCTTCCCTCTTCGGCGACGATAGCCATTTGGGCCCTTGGGGGTTGCAGCGGACTGCGGACAGGCCAATACATAACGCAGCCCAGCCCGGCGTTGGGCGCCCATGTCTTGGACCCTTTCGAGATTTTGGTCCCCATCTCCAAGGTCTCGTCGCCCTCGACCTCACCGCCATCTGTCGCTGATCATCACGACCCCCCTCATCGCTTCGACCCGTCGCAAAAATGTCGTCTCCGCCAAAGGCAGCCAGTCCCAAGGGAGCGAGTCCGCGCTCCTCATCCCCGCAAAACACCAGCGCCGTGGTTGTAGGTTGATCAACATGGGAATCTTTTTGAGAAGAAACAACAATTGACCAATTGTCGGTCTGCAGCTGGGACCCCTCGAGGTTGACGACGCCGATGATGCTGCTGATTCTATCTACGGGGATGGCGAGAGCGACACGACATCCATCTCCTCGAGCATCTTCAAGTTTCGCGAGGAACATGGCCGCACATATCACGCCTACAAGGCCGGCGGTGAGTTTTCCGTTGGTGGATTTGGGCAAGACCTCGAACCAAAACTGACCGGTGCTCAACAGCCTATTTCATGCCAAACGACTCGGTGAGCACAGTTTTGGTGTCGCGACATCTCCTCCCTTGCTAACAGCTCTCAAGACGGAAACCAACCGTCTAGGTATGCAGCACTACAACCAGAGTCCCAGGCATGGTCTGGTACTGACGCTTCTTCCAGACCTCCAGCACAACCTGTGCATTCTCTGCCAAGACAACCGACTCTTCACAGCGCCCATCTCCGCGGACAACCCCCCAAAGCGGGTCCTGGACGCGGGGTGCGGAACCGGCATCTGGGCCATTGAGTTTGGTGAATCTCCATCATGCAGCCACTCACTCCTCCGACCATCACTGACTTGGACGGCCAGCCGACCAATTCCCCGGCTCTGCGGTTGTCGGTGTCGACTTGAGCCCGATCCAGCCCGACTTGTATGTCTCCCTCTCGCCTCCCCACGCAAGGACTGCGTCTTGACGATTTCCAGCATCCCGCCGAATGTCGAGTTCTTTGTCGATGATCTCGAGGAAGAGTGGACCTACCAGACCCACTTCGACTTTATCTACATGCGCCTTCTCACCGGCTCCATCTTGAACTGGCCGAAGCTGTTTGGCCAGGCCTTCCAGTATGATCTCCATCCCCTGTTATTGTACACCCGCTGACCGTGATACCAGGAACCTCAACCCGGGCGGCTATATCGAACTCTTCGACACCCTCAACCCCTTGACCTCGGATGACGATACCCTTCCCACTGACTCCGCCATCGGCAAGTGGAACAAGCTCCTGGTGGAAGCATCTCAAAAAATCTACCGTCCCCTGGACTCCCTGGTCAAGTACAAGGACCAGCTCACCGAGGCCGGCTTCGTCAACATTGTCGAGAGTCGTTACAAATGGCCGATCAATACCTGGCCCAAGGATCCCCACCACAAGCTGTGCGGCGCATGGACCCACGAGAACTTTCTTCAGGGTGTCCAGGCCGTCAGTCTCATGCTATTTACCAACGTTCTGGGCTGGTCCAAGAACGAGATTGAGCTTCTTCTCGTTGACGTCCGCAAGGACGTTAAGAATCGGCAGATCCATGCCTACTGGCCCATGTAAGAACCTGTCAGCCTCAGTCGGCGGCCATCGCAACTAACAAGCACACCAGACATGTCGTATATGCTCAGAAGCCCGAGGAGTCCGGATGAACGAATCTGCTGCCTCATGCAATCTTTCTAGCTCCCTTTCGATGGCACTTCAGCCTCAATCTTTGCGGTTTTCTGCGTCGATATCCACAATCACAATGCGAACCCAATTTCCCACCTCTTTTGGTGCGCTTGATAACTTGACGGGTGCTCCAGTGAAACCCGGGCCACGCAAGGCCGGCACCCCTTACCAGGCTTATGATGATGCCTAGACCCCTGGTTCCCACCAGTTTGGCGTTCAATGTTTGAGCCCCATCGCGCTTCTGTCGATTGGTCAGCTCACACTGGGTGTGACGTGGTTGAGGTAGGGCTGACTGAATCTTGCGCAGGGAGTTGCAGCAAACTTCGCCATTGGCCCAAAGAAGCGCTGTCGGCGCTTGCTGCCGTCGAAGCCAAACAACCTCGGGCCCCTTTCGCGACCACCCCCCACTTCCTAGTACACAAGTCCCACGCGTCGAGCCGCCGAACACGCAATGATAAAGAGGCCGAAGCTCTGGTAGTTTGTTGGTACACCAGAAACCAATTGCTGCGCTTCGATCAGGCTGTTTGAATCCGGCTGCAACCGACCATGTCGTCGACTCTGAACCTACAACAGCAGTCCCGGTGACAGCATGTCGTCCAAATGTGCGTACGATTGCTTCCGAGTGGATGGGACGCTGGAGGCATATCCTGATGTCAGTGGACCGGGGGTAAGTCGACCGCACACCGTCTTGACATGAAGTCATCGCTGACATAAGCACAGGTATTGATCGGCTTCCTCGGCACGGCATGGTTCGGCGTGATTCTGGTGGTGCTGCAGTATTTCATCGCTTTTGATCCGTCAAAAGACCAGTTCGTTGCTGGCAACGAACAACCTAATAGCTCGAGCGAGCCCCTCTACGTCCCTAATGCCGTTGACGTGGTGGCGACTTGGCCGAGCCGAAAGATTAAGGAGGCACTGAGACGTCGAGGCAAGTGCAAGGGATGGCTTCACAAATATTATTATTATTATTATTCGTACACCGCTGTGCCCTAGGGCTCGCCGGACCCTCATCTTAGTAATTGTACAGGTAAACCGTGCTCTCACGAGCCGGATGAAAAACCCATACCGACAGTCAAGGAACTGCGTCGGTCGCCGATCCTACGAATACAAGAAAGAAGGCCTCCTGGCCTTCGAAGGACGGGCCATCAGACCGTCTGTTCCAGTTCCAGCTTCCTAGCCAGGCTGTACATCTCCAGTCTACCCGAGTCCATCAGCCAGCTCAGGATCCTCCCCGTTAGCCGTGCAGCTGAGGGGCTAGTGTTCTGCAGGACAGAATAAAAGTCCCGTCGCGTTCGGATCTCTGCTCTCCTCCACGTTGGAGCCAATGGTGGGGCCAAGCACCACATCACCAGGTGTTCGGCAGTCTCCCCATGGTCGAGCGTCCAGCGTGGCGAGCGGGATTTGAAAGCCGCAAAACTTCTACATGACGAACCCCACAGGTTATCCTTTCCATGGCTGACGTCCAGACCGTCACTGGCCTCGGCATCCTGCTCAGCGGCTACAGCGACCTGGCGTGCTTCATCTCAGCCTACCACTGGCAGGTCATTGTCTATCTCGCTTGGCTCTCCAACACGACGCACATCGCCTGCCTCTTGGCCTGCCGCGCCTACCTCTTCCACCACCAGGTCCAGCGCAACATCCGCCTCTTCTTGATGTTTCTTCTCTGGGTCGGCCTACTTATCGCCATGGTCCCTACCGCCTACTTTAACTGGCGCCCGGTCGAACCCTCGGCCGCCCAGCCGTGGTCCAGCGCCCGGTGCTTTTACGACCAGGCTGTAGCCAAGGCACTATACAACGAAAACATGTGCGTGGTGAACAAATTGACGCCCAATGAGATGCGTACCGATGGGACCATTCCGGGGAGTCTGTGCTGGACGTACTCGCTGCATCAGTCCTCGGCGTTCTCGTCGGCCATTCTATCTGGACTGGTGCTGGGTTTGGGGAGCTTGTTCAGCGTGGCGAGGCTCACCCGGTCGACGTCGGAGTTTGGGAGGGTCCATGTGCGGAATAGGGTCAGCGGGTGGACGAAGGGGCTTTTGATTGCCACGATGGATAAGAATGCAAATGAAGGGGAAGGGTCAAAGAGGCGGAGACTGGCGAGGGAGGTGTTTGTCATTTTGCCCCTGACGACGGTGTATCTGACGGGGAAGCTGATTGCGGATTTGTTGACGTCGGAGGTTGTCGGTGTAAGTGCCCCCCTTATCTGAACCTGGACATTGACTCTAACACTTTCCAGATCCTGTGGCTTACGGTCTCGGCTGTATGGGGAACTGTTCAGTTGCAGTACACGCGCAACTCTGTCAAGGTGGAGGAGGGCCAATGGGGCTTTGGGCAACTTCTTTCGGTGTTTCTCCTCCTCGGCCCAGTTGTATCCGCGGTGGAGGCCATCTACACAACGCCCAAGACACCGGTCACCACCACCGCTCCCCCGAAGGACTACACGTCCGACTCCGACTCCGACATCACGACAAAATCCGAGACTAGCTCCATTGACTCCACATCACTCTGCTCTCCAGAGGAACCAGCGTCAACTCCCCAGCACCAAACCCACCCCAACCCGTTACCCAAACCCCCCATCTCGACAATCCACATCCTCCCCCTCCACCACTCCCCCGCCTCCCCCGCCTCTCCAAAAACCACCACCGGCCCCTCCCCCCTGCCCACAGCCCCCATCACCTTCCCGCCCCCGGACTCGCACGCCGCCCTCCAAGCCCACTACAGCCCCTCCTACCTCGCCGCCACCCTCACCCTCGCCGCCGCCCAAATCATCGTCCCCCTCCTGCAATCCGCGCAGCAACTGACCGCCTACTGGTCCGTCGCCTTCATCTTCAACATCGCCATCTCGACCGTCTTTGGCGTCGTGGTAGGTAACTATTTCCTCTTTGGGACGGTGTGGCTGGCGACCGAGGCGGGGTATGGGAGGAGAGTGTTGACCGGGGTGGGGAGGGGGGTGGGGTGGTGCTTTAGGAGGAAGAAGAGGGAGGGGGATTTTAAGCTGGGGAGGGGGGTGGCGATGGCGGTGCTGGGGGCGGGGTGTACGGTTGTGACGGCGTTGAGTATTGTGGAGAGTAAGATGTTTTGGGATGTGAGGGGGGGTTTTGGGTATATGGGGGCGGTGGTGGGTTTTTATCTGGTTTGGGGTGTTGGGGTTGTTGTTTGTGGGAGGTAGGAGGGTGTGGGGAGGTGTTGGGGGTCTATTGATTGCATTTAGGGAGCATAGCGGGTACATTGGCGGGGGTCGGGGGATTGGATTTTCGGGGTTCATGGCATCGAGGATGACCCGGTGTTCGGGGATAGAGTGTGGTTGTAAGAAACACCTGAAAAAAGACCATTTGGTACATATTCAACATGGGAATGTTACTTTGTTTCGTTCTCCCAAAGTCAACATTGTGGTGGAGTGGAGCAGGGGCATCTCAGGCTGTTTTTTCCCTTCTCCCGTTTGAGTGGGAACAATCGACCCCCGAGAACATGACCCCTTCCCCCCCATATAGGTGCAAATTTTCACACCAGATTTTACAGTTGGGTCTCGCCAGAGGTAGCCGACCTTTGGCTGAGTGGAAGTACGTTGCGCCACCGTAACTGCCGATACTAGACCAACCTACAAATCGTTCGTCAGGATTCGCCGGCGACTTTACACGGTTTGGGTTCGATCCTGCCTTGGGCAAGCAGGGTTGAATTTTTTGTCTTTTTTTTTCTGCTCCTCCTTGGTTGAAGACTGCCACCCCCTGCTCCGTGTGCCCCCCTCCCGTGAGGCTACACCTCAGCCCGACTCTTAAACCCCCTCAAGAACGTCTCAAAATCCACCAACTCAACCCCCCTCTGAAAATTCAACATCCTCTCCCCCTCCCACGCCGTGCCCACCCCAGCCCCAAACACCGCCCGATACCCATCCATCCCATCCCACCCTTCCTCCACCCTCCTCTTCAACTCCTCATCCCCCACCACTCCCCTCTCCATCTCCTCCCCCGCATACACCCTCCCTACCACCTCCGCCACCTCCCCCCACGACAGCGTATCCCCCGCCACAAACACCACCTTCCCCCCAGGCGGCTCAAACACAACCTCCGCCACCATCCTCCCCACATCCCCCGTCACCGTCATACTCACCCTCCTCTCCCAGCCCCCCAACGCCCTCACCCTCTTCCTCCCACCCATGGGCAGCTCCACAACCCCAAACCCCACTGAAGCATCAACCAAAAACTCCATAAACACCCCCGTCGACAAAACAGTCCACCGCGTCTGCGTCTGCGCACTAAGCATCTCCCGCACGTCCAGTTGCTCGTCGAATAACCCCTGCGCGCTCCCCCGCCCGATGGCCGCGTAGTCCAACCCGAATTGCCAGGGGATGTAGTGCACGACACCGGCGTCGAGCGCGGCGCGAGTTAGGCGGGTTTGGGTTCCGGCGGGGAGGGAGAAGCCGGTTGTGATTATGATGGTGTGGTGGCCGCGGAGAAGGGCGGTGAGTGTGGGGAGGGGGGTGGTGAGGATGTCGGCTTGGATGATTTCGTGGGTGGGGGTGTTGGGCGGTTGGGTTGGGGGGTTGGGGGAGGGACGGCGGAGGACGGAGAGGCGGGTTTGGAAGGGGAAGAAGGAGGGGTGGGATGTGAGGGAGGATAGGAGGGCGGTGCCGAGGGCGCCTTGGCCGATTAGGAGGATCGAGGGGGGGAAGGGCATTTTTCAAGGTTTTGGTGGGCTTGGTAGTTATAGGGTGATGGGAAGAGGGAGTTGGGGTTTGTGGTTGTGATGGAGGTTGTCAAGGGGACTGAGGATTTCATACTGGGCAAGTATTCCAGGGCAGAGAGCATGCCAAGTGTTGGTTGCACAACTTGGAGGTTTACAACCTCCTCTCGATACTGGCAAGCTTTTGCGATGCACGGGATGGAGATGGATAAACCCGAAGCTTATCCCCGATCCCGGTTCCGGGACTGATGATCGCCGCTGCCGTGTCACCGGAGCCAACTTTAAGTTGTCCTGGTCTTGAATCGGCGATTTGTCAGACGACGACAACGTATTCGATGCGCCTAGCAAACAGAGAAAAGAGGTATGCAAAAAGGGAAATCCATGGGTATCCTGGCCTGTAACTCCGAGTCCTCCAATCCGATATGCCCATTAGGTTTTCCTTGGCCGTGTCGATATCCCCAACTCCAAGCCAAACAACAAAGCAATCTTGTACACGTTACGTCTTGGATCCGCCCCCGACGTCCGACTGCTCGCCGCCACCCTTGGTTGACGTCTTATCCTCCCCCTCCACTGTCGTAGTCGACGCCTTCGCAATCTCCACAACCCCCACCTCAAGACCATACCGTCCCACCTCGACATCGCTCGGCGGGCTCCACACCCTCCTCCCCCCCTCATCCGGCCACGCACCACTCTCCAAGCCATACGCCCCCGAGCTGATCCGATTGATATCCCTCACCGTGGGCCCAAACGTCGGCAGGCCAAACCGACCCAGCAACCTCTCAACCGGGCCCTTGAGCAGCGGCGCGCACGCGGCGATAATGATGATGATCTCCTCCAGCCGGCACCACAGCAGCTCGGGCGCGAGCTGCCAGAAAAAGTCGTTGGACTGGAAGTCGTAGACGACCATGTAGTAGATCTTGGGTGCGCCGCAGGCCGTGGCCAGCAGGCACGAGGCCATGAGGGCGATGACGAGCGTCTTTTCGACGACGGAGCGCGACATGCGCCAGACGAGGAACATGGGCAGGGCGGAGCAGATGAAGTCGCTGAGGATGGAAAGGCCTGGGCAGGGAATGAGTTAGTCTTGGTCGTCGGCATGAGATGGGGAAAGAAGGGGACGCACCCATCAGGATATACGTCGACGTCCACACCATCGTCCTGTTCATGCACCGGTTTGGATTCGACCCCATCAACACCCCCTTGCACTGCACCGCCTGAACAATCTCGTATACAACGACGTATCCGACCTGCGCCCCGATAATCGTCCAGATGGCGACGCGCCACGCCCGTGCCGTCGTAAACCGCAGCAGCAGCACGGCGATGGAGATGCGCGCAAACGCCGACACCACCACGCCTGTCATGTACACGCCCAGCAGGTAGCGGTGGATCATGGACTCGTCGTGCGCCGAGATGTAGTCGTTGTGCCGCCCGAAGCCGTGGCGCGTGGCGACCAAGTAGAAGGCGAGGGAGACGGTCTGGCACGCCATGGCCACGGTGATGAGGTAGTCGGTCGCCGTCATGGCGAAGTGCGGCCACACGCGCGTCCATATTCGGAGGGACCAGACGACGACGGCGACGGCGTAGAAGGGGAGGACGATGGCGAGGTGCACGGGGGCTACGTTGTCATTGGGTGGGAGGGGCGGGTCGGTTGTTGACATGGTGGAGGTTGGCGCGGCGGACTCGGGTTGAGGTGTTATCTTCGCCCTCCAGCGGAGTCGCCCATCGAGGACGCCGGTGTCATTGGTACGTTAAGATGGAGGTACGGTAGTCAGGGAAGAGTTGGACCGCAGGTTTGGATCGACTGTGGTGTTGTTTCGGTATACAAACAGTACGATATCTGGCTGCAACGGTGCTGTCGTGCAACACGCCTTTGAGTCAGGGGAGAAGTCAATGTGGTTGGTGACGGGAAAGGAGGGAAACCAGAGTGTGACGCCTCGGGAGGAGAGAAATCCGAATCAGTCGGCCCTGTTGCCAAGGGGCAAGGTGCGGGCTGGATAGGGATATCAACGGGCGCAGAATCGGTCGCCTCTCTTCCCCGTTCTCTTCCCGGCTCTTGGTCTGGCGACCGGTGAGAACGACCAGGAAAGTCTGCCTTGACTGCTGGGCGTCGGGATTCTGCAGGAATCACAATGCAACCCAACCTCCAGGAGAACGGTTCATAACCGAGTTCCTGGATGATCCGGGCAACGTCGAGAAACCACGGGAGGGCGCAGGTATCGGCCCGCAAGACAGCAGGATCGGGCCACATGTTTGTCACCCGTCGGTCAGCGCCCCGGATTGGGTTCCCCGGTGCCGGGGCCCCTGACCCGTTCCCGGCCGACAGGTGGTTCTGGCCAATCCCAGCGCGGCGGACCGCTGTGGCGTGTGCCGTCCGGGGACTGCCGTCGCCGGTGATTGGTCCGGGGGATGTGTTGCCCGAGGAGGATTGCGACCCCTGCGCCAGTTTCGTTTCTTGGTGGAGGAAGAGGATCGAGTCCTTCAGTCTCGGACTCTGCCGTGTTTTTCAAGTCAGGACGGGTGCAGAGTGGCATCGGGTGGCCCAGGTGTACGAGTCGCTGCCGGCAGTTGTGTCGAAGACAGAGAGTTGGGATTTCGACCTTGTCCATCAAGTGGAATTAAGGTTTTAGTTAAGCATCTTTGAGAACTTGAAGATCCGTCAGCGCTATCCTACCCCGATGTACCTTGCCCGACTGGCCCCCTGCCAATAATGGGGGGGAGGGTCTCGGCAAGAAACCAGCCGAAACCGAAAATAGATGCCAGTCATGAGCAGCTCAGGGGTATCTGATCACCGAGTCTCCCACATCATCACCGCGATCAGGACATCAAGACGACCACGGCTATTGAGATTCACCGTTGAGTTTCCAAAGTTGAATGCCACCAGAATGGCTTTGAGATGAGTGAACATTGTGGTCAAATTTAGGGCAATTTAGCAGCAAGTTCCACTGCCCCCCAAGAACAAACTCCATCAAGGGGGTTGGCTGACTGGATTCACCGTCTTCATGACCCAACATCTTTTCCCGGAGAAGAACATGCCCATTTGGTCCCGTTGATCTCCTCACCTCAGCCTCGGCTCGGACTGACTCAGCACTGGAACTGTTCACACAATCAGCACCACTCTCACTCGAAGCCCCTTATCTCCGGCCCGACTTACCACCTTGGGACCTGGAACGACATAGTTGCTTGCGCCACCGGCGTAAACCTGCACCATTCATCAGCCCACGACCTCAACCATGGCACGATCGGCCCAGCCTCAACCCGACAGCGAGCTTACATTCGCCGTGAGCCCCGGGTCGCTCGCTTTAAAAGCGCCCGGAATCGACACAGTCGGCGAGGGCGTCGTGCTTCCGCCACCTGTAACCTTGACTTGCCCGCAGCTGATGTAAAATTGGGGGGCCGCGCCGGGATTGTGGATTCCCAGCTGCTGGATGCGGAGGAGATATTCGCCATCGGGGATGCACTTGGGGATGTTGGACGTGTACGCGTCGGGACGGTCGTCAGTGTCCATGTTCGCCGGTTGGAAATCGAGACGGAAGGGTGCTACTCACTCGCGAGGTTCCAGTTCGTGCCACTCGGACCTGTTAGAAGAGTCAACGTCACTTCCACGATCAAGTCCAAAGTCGACACTCACCCCAATCATTGAACTTGAACCACTGCCCGCTTCCGTCATAGTCCGCCGCCAGCCCAGGTGCCTTGGACATGTACCTGCCCCAGTCAGTCCTCACCCCACGACAACCGCCACACCGAGAAGAAAACCCACAGCGACGTTGGCCCAACATGGTACACCGCCGTGTCGAGATAAAACGTAAACGAATCCCCCGCCTTGACCGTCAACGTCTCGGTGCCGTTGCTCGTCAGCCCTCCCACATTGCACCGCAGGTCCTTGGATGCCAGGTCGGTGACGGGCCCGTTCTGCAGCCACGACGGGTTGCTGTTCTTGCGCACGTACTTCCACAGAGCGTGCTTGGTGCCGCCGACGCCGATTTGCTGGAAGATGTAGTGCCCGGAGACGCTGTCGGCTATGAGCGCCGTGGCAGCGAGGAGGGTGGAGATCTTCATCCTGGCGGCCTAGTTGTCTTGGACTCGAGTGGATGTTTCTCAGGAACAATGTTGAAACCCCGGTTAACTGAAGTGACACGCGGCACGGTAGTGTGGCGGCGGCAGGCGAGCGGAGTCGACGGGGAAGGGGAGGAGAGCGTGCTCGGGCGGACCAGCACAAATATAACGGTGAAAGGTCTCTTCGGAGCACTCATGCCTCATCAAGCCGCTGTGGGACTGGAATCTTGGAACATGGTATCGAAGACAATTGCGGGGTGTGGGAGAACCAGTGAATATGAAAGGGGCCGGAGGCACGGCTCCGAAAGCAACCACCTTCAGAGGCCAATATAAATTATCCGGCAGTTAGGTTCGCGAACGCCGCACCCGATGTTCCAATCCAAATTTGGGGTACGATTGTCAATGTGTATGAAGAGAAACGGCGGTCTTGGCTGGGCTTTTTTCTGTAGTTTGGTGGGCTAAATACGGCTGGAACTGCCAGTGTGTGGGCAATGGTTTGCGCATGTCAAAGGGGGGGTAGTTGTTGTTGTTGTTTTTGTTGTCGTTTGACGCCTGGGCGGGGGCAGCGCTTGATGACACGCGGCGACTGCGCTCAGCCGAAAGGTCTGACTCCTCTCGGCTTCCATATTGTTTGCGGTGTCGAGGTTCGCCTGTCGGAACATATGGCTTCTGGTGGACGCTCCAAGGTATTGACATGTCGCAAGCCCACTGCTCGGTGAGTTGGTCGTTGGAGGGGGAACGGCCCGTCGTGCAAGCATGGGGACAATCGACAGTGATGCGGGTTGTCGGGCTCCATCCATTGAGGGGGGAACAGCCCCTCCAAAATGCCATGCGGGACAAGCCTGGGGTTGCGGTTTGGAGCGGAGACCCTTCGTATGACCACCATTGGAGGAACTGGGTGAAGGGTGACGGGCATACTTGAGATGGATCATGGAACTGAGAGCGTTTTCGCGAAACCTTGACCTGCGGCTTTTTGGATGGATTGGACTGACGAATGTTGTCGCCAAGAAAGCCGCTTGAAGCAGTCCGGCCCTGGCTAGGTTTGGAGACGAGGTGTGTAGTTTTCCCTGCAGCAGCCCGGAACGCCATCAAGGTCTTGACCACGGACGGGGGGACGCATGGGCGGGGAAGACCATCAGGGGTGGGGGGCGTAACCAAACGCTACTACTACCGGTCCAGTGATTCCGCGGTCGACGCCGTTGTTAAGGAGATCAACAACATGTTCCCTATCCAGCTACTCGGACTACGGCCGTACTCTGCCTTCCCGACACGGCCAACGACGTACGCGCGCTTAACGATAACACAGTTTGCCCATGACACAAGACGCGATGCACCCGGACTCGCCCGAACAACAGTAGGAGGCTGTGGTAGTGGGAGACGAAAATGTCTCGCGATAACAAACAAACCATAGCTGGAGTATATGCCAGACCTTTTAGACACGAGCCCAGGTGTTCTACCGGTTGATAAAGGCCCTTAAAATGGAGCGAGTGTCCCTGAAACTGGAACTGGAGGTTTTGGTATCGACAGAAATACCCATTTTTGTACCAACGAGGCCTTGCCAGAGAAGGGCAGGTGCGTGCTGTCACGGCCTGATCCCCTCAGACCTGTGAACAGTTTATATACGCAACCCAGAACTCCAGTCTTCGACTTGGAATTCTGGCAATCCTTTTGGAAGCTGGTGCAGTGGGGTTGTGTATCCATTGTTCGGCCAGCCGTCACACGTGCCTTGAACAGACAAGATATCAATGGCTAAAAATACGGGCGGAGGTTGGGGCGGGAAGATGCAAATCCTTGCAAGAAGTGACACTGCACTAGGTGCAGGGAGCAGAACCCACACTGGTAACTGCTTACCAATAGAAAGTGTCCCGGTCGATGCGGTGTCCCGCTCGATGGTGGACCACATTAATCGATAGAGCAAGCGAATATTCAATAGAGACTACTCTAAGCTCAGCTACAAAGTAAGCAAAATAGCACCTAGCAAACCCTAATCTTAAGCCCTATAGCGCGACAGAAAGGGCCAACGCGAGATGAGCCTTCAGCCGCCAAATCGCTGTTTGAGTTTGGCGAGTTCCATCGCAAGGTTATCGGCCCTCTCCCGCTCCTGATCAGCCCGGGCCCGCTCCTGATCAGCCCGGGCCCGCTCCTGATCAGCCCGGGCCCGCTCCTGCTCCCGCTCTTGCAGAACCCGCTCCAGACGCTCTCTAGCTTCGGATATTGCGCGCCTCCACTTATCCTCTTGCTCTGCCAGAACTCGTTCCATCTCCGCGCATTGTTTGGCTTCCGCCTCGCGTTTCGTCGTGGCTTCTTGTTCCTCCTGGCCGAATTGAATCTACGTGGAAGCCGAGGTTAGCATGGGGTAGGCTGCAGGGGGTGATCGGCAAAACCGCAGTACGGTTTGGGTTCAACCTACCTTTTCGAGAAGCTCCCGAACCTCTCTCGCCCGGGCGGTGCTACCGTCCAACAGCTTCTGGTGTGTGGGCATGTCCTGGATCATGTGGAGGAACTGAGCCACGTTCCAGCCGTTCTGTTCGACGGCCTGGCGTTCCTCCCCTGGGAGTCGCGCCAGTTCCTCTTGGCTCCACGCTTTCTTCTGCGTACCTTCGTACTTGGCGACGAGCTCCCCTTGCATCTCTACCAGCTGTTGCCGGTAGGCATCATCATGCAACGACCTCCGGGTAACGCCGCGATATGCGACGCAGTCGACATTAAGCCAACTCCAGACACCCTTTTTCTGCGCTGCTTTGCCTTCCACACACACATTCGCCTTGCCAATCTCAGCAAGAACTTCAAAGGTGGAGTCGGCGTACCAATAACACATGGTCGAATAGACATGGTATGTCGGGAAACTCAGACTATGTGTCTCGAGTACGGAGGCTAGCTGCAGAATATTCGGGCCAGAGGTGGGAAAATCCGCGGTCCTACCAGCAGCAACATTGAGTTAGTAGAGATGATTAAGGCGGTAGATAGCCACAAGATAGAACCATGTACCTCAAAGGATAGGCCCCCTTCGACTTGACAAAGTCCGAAAAGTCGTCCTCTGTGATATACGTCACTCTGTCAATCGACTGACAAGGGAGCCCAGACTTGACCCTGAGTCCGCGTTGCTTCTCGGCCTTGGCACCGGTCAGGGGGAGGTCGCGCCCCATACCATAACCAGCGGCTGGTTGCTCTCCTTGTCGACAAGGTCGGCCCGGACAAACTCGTGGTTCCAGTCGGTGCAGCACTTGTAATGCGAGAGTCGTCGCAGACGGATATTGTCGACCTGATCGAGGATCGACGAGCCGTTCCGCATGAACCGGGGGAGGGAATCAAGAAAGGCCACCTTGACGAGGTGCGGTCCATGACAAGACACCCGGCACCAGTCCGGCCATTCTTGGGCGGGAGGGTATTGAGCCATCGGGGGGGCAAGCTTGTTGGGATCTGTCGAGGGCCCCCAGACGAGTTTCGACGTCGCTCGAAGGAGAGCGTCTTGGAAGAAAGAGAAGAGGGAGATAGAAGGTAGTGTCATGGTAAACCAACTGGCCGCAAGGAGCGGAGGAAACCAACTATTTGTGTGCTTGGTATTGATGGATTGTGTTGGGTGTTCATGATGCCCAACTGTTGCTGCGTGGGTGTTGCCAACCTTGCCTTCTGGAGGAGTGAACCTGGCTCTTATTTGACGTTGCCTGCTGCCTGCCCGTGGAGGTTGCACAATGACTGTGGCGCCTAACGATTGGCCAGCAATTGTGGGTCCCGGTCCGACAGTTGAGATCAGGATGCACGGACTAATTATGAGGGAAGTAAAATTCGCTTACGTCGCTTCGTTCGGTGGTTAGCGACGGCCCCTCCGCAAGCTCCGGGGCGCTTCCCGCCTCTCTGCCGCTCCTGGCGGATTTACCACCGCATCCCCAAGAGCAGTAGTGTCACAGGCTTTGCCTGTTCCTTGGTCACGTGCAGATAGTGTAGATAGTGCACAGGTCACGTGATCATCCTCGGCACCGCTCCAGAGCTTACCTCTGGAGCGGCCGCCCTCGCTCCTGGATCTTCGCCCTCCTCGTGCTTCATCGCATATCCTTCATACCCCCCTACGATCAGCCTCTCCGCGTGCGCCGTGATAGTCTGGGCCTTGCGCAACCTTTGTTCCTGTCACGGGCTTCGCCGTGACATCCTCTCCTTAAGCATGCCTGCGATGGTGGTGTTTCGACATCACATCGTCCTTCCTTTTGGTTGTGTTACGTAGTGGTCAGGCATGCCCACTGCCGTAACAGATAGGGCTGCTCCCGGCGTGAGAGAGGCCAGGTCCGGGGCCTCGGCCGGGGAGGACGAGGCACCGAGTTTGGCCAAAGCGTCCGCATGATCGTTGCCCGTAATATGACGGTGGCCCGGGACCCAGGAGACGCGCCAGCCCCTTTTTCTCAGTGTTGCCTGCAAACCGCGGGCTAGGGCCCCGCTAGACAGGGGCGCCCTGCCCTTCAAAGCCGTTACCACGGCGTGGTTGTCACTGAAAAAGAGGACCCGTCCTGGGCCCGGGGCCGGGCGTGCCTGGAGAGCTTCCTGGAGAGCTTCCGCGACTGCTCTCATCTCGGCGTCATAGGTCGTAAGGCCCGGGCAGACTCCTTTAACTTCCCAGGCGCAAAGGCCCTCTTTGTCATAGGCCGCGGCTCCCCATCCTACCTGGTGGCCCTTCTTGGAGCCATCAGTGTAGACGAGGAAATCGTAGTCCGCAGTGGCCAGGAGAGCCCTATGCGCCTGGGCTGCTAGCTCCTTAGTTGGTAGGGCCGTGGTGCGGGGGGGGGGCCGGTTGGCAGCGACGGACCAAGCGGCTGCATCTTCCCCGTACGGCCCTACCGGGAGGGCCTCGTCGAGTAGCGTCAGGCTGGCCTTGGCATCGAGGCGGGAGGGTTTTTCCGCATTCTGCTTGTGCTTCCTAGTGGCTAGGGGGTGATGCGCGTCGAAAAGTTTTGCCCTTAGGCTCCACTTTCCTCTTCGTTCCTCTAGGAGGAAGCGTGCCGGGGGGATCTGCATTTCCCGATGTACCACAGTGCCCGGGGCCTCCTGTGGAAGGGGAAAGCCATGCGGCCTGCGCGGCGAGTGAGGGCGTCGATGCTTTCCACGAGCCCTTCGTGTCCGGACGACTTCATGGGCAGGCCCCTCAGGGTCCTGCCTGCGGGCCCTTTCCACCACAGCTCCGCCCCATAGAGGGCGACCGGGGGAACCAGCGCCTTGTAGACGGAGGCCGCCTGCTCCGGTCTCATGAGGGCGAGCATTCCGGAGATCGTCCGCAGTCTTCTACCAGCCTTTCGGACCATCTCCTTGCCGTGTTGGCCGAAGCTGAGGTCACTGGTGATGGTAACTCCCAGCCACTTGATAGCCTTTTTTAGGGGGAGGTTTCCCAGGGAGGTGGGGAGGACGGAAGAAGAGATGCCCGCCCCCCTCCTTATCAGGAGGCCCTCGGTCTTGTCTGGGCTGATAGGGCAGCCGGCGGCGCGGAGGGCACCAGCTGTGGCCGAGACGGCCTCCTCTGCCCGTTCCATGGCTAGCTCCAGGGTTGCTGCCCTCGCGAGGACCCCGATGTCATCTGCGTAGGTGTAGGTGAACGTGGTGGAGCCAGGGGGGGGGTTTTTGGGGAGGGCTGGGGCGAGGTAGAGGTGTCACGGCTACGGCTGCCGTGAACGGTTCATATACGCAACCAAGAGTCCAGAGTCTTCGACTTGGAATCCTGACAATCCTTTTGGAAGGTTTTCACATTTGGGTTGCGTGTCATTTGCGAGATCCGTCACAAGAGGGCGAGGAGGACGGGGGACACCGGGGAGCCCTGCGGGAGGCCTCTGGGGAGGGTCCTGCGCGCCGACAGCCTTCCTCCTTCGTGGAAAGTCACCGTCCTTGGTCTCGCAAAGGAGACTGCCCAACGGACCAGGGAGGGGGCCCACCCCTGGGAGACCAGGACCTTTCCGAGGCGCGCGCCCTCCACGTTGTCGAAACCTCCGGCCACGTCGAGGGTGGTGAAGACTCCTGTGGCCTGTTCGCATCCGGTTTCCATATCGTGGACGAAAGCCTGTAAGAGGTCCATCGTTCCCCTGCCGGGCAAGCCGCCGAGGTGGGTGTCCCCCAGGATCCGGAACTGGACTACTACACGGCTAACTCTGTCGGCGACGATCCTATCGAGTCCCTTGGCCACCGTAGGGGTCAAGGAGATAGGTCGTAGCCCAGTGCCACTGGGCTTGGGGATCAGTACGACGCGCGCATCCTGGAAAGCGGACGGATAGTGCCCCAGCGAGAGTGACGCCCTGTACACAGACAAAATCCACGGTCCCACCTCCTGCCACACCTCTTTCAGGGCACGCCTGGCCAGGTTGTCGTTGCCTGGGGTGGAGGATTTTCCCCTTGTACATCCCCAAAAGGCTTCTTCTGGGGAGACCGACTCGTCCCAGGGCATGGGCACACTGGGGGAGCCCCCGCTGGCCGTAGGGGGGTTTTCCGGGAAGCTTTTCTTGAAATACTCCCGGAAGGAGTCCTCCGGCGTCTTCTGGCGTCCGGGCCCCGTCCTGAAGCCCGTGGAATCATGTGGCCATTGACATTATTATTATCGAGGCGGGCCCTAAGGGCTCGGCTTGGGAATCATGTGGCCAGTGCACGGCTGCGCCGTGACACTGTGAAGACAGTGAACGACTCTGTCTGAACCTTGCGCAACCTTTGTTCCAACCACTGTCAACAACCCGCGGCGTACTGCCTTGCAGTCTGACCCCTCTAGGGTACAGGTTGTAACAACAGAGCGGAGTAAGATGGGGTCGTGGGCCCACTGATGAATTTGGACGGGGGTGAGGTACCGAGGACTTGGCCGCGACCAATCGCCCCGCACTGTTTGGACACCCGAAAATGGCGTCCCTGCCCTGCCAAATCCGGCGGCCAGAACAGCAAATTTCATACTTAATCTGTAATTCTGGTAACGTTAAGTTACCCGGATTAGGACTTCCAAGCTTCCCCTCTAGGTCATGGTTGCATCAGGCAAATCTTTGGACAACTCAAACGGAAAAGCTATACCTATCTCCACTTCATCCTCCTCAAACATTGAAGCAAATTCACCTTCATCTTTCATATCGACGTCTACACAGTAATAGCACCAACTCTGTAACTCGACCCTTCTTACAACAGAGATAACATGAACATCTCTCCTCCAATCCCAACTTACTCCCCCACGGCCTACCCCTATCCCAACCTTGCCGCATTCAACAACAACTCCATAAACCCCGCCCCCGTCTCAATCATACTCAACCGATGCCTCTCTACTGTCGGATAAAACGTACACTCCACCCCCCTATTCGAGCCCCCAAACTCCATCCCCAACCCCCTCACCTTCCTCCCCCCTTGCCCCGTAAGCGCCCTCCACATGCCATGATCCCCCGAACTCCCACTACTCGGCGCATAATCCGCCGCCGGCAGCCCCAAATACGTCTTGCCCGTCGAATCCGTCATCCCCCCCGCGATCCTCGCCGCCGCAATACTCATCGCATCCCAATCCTCCACCTCCAAAAACTCCCTGTACCGCGTCCTCTCCCCATCCGGATACGCCCCCATCTTCCCGTGATACGCCTCATTCTTGAAATTCATCCCGGGATCCCGAAACTGGTTCGACTCGTGAAACCACCCGTGAATCACAATCGCCGCCGTCGAGTGCACGTCCATGAACCACCCGAGGTTGCGGTGCTGCTCCATCACCCAGTCGGCGTCCTGCGTCTCGGGCTCCGACAGCGGGCCCGAGCCGTGGTACATCTCCGAGGCGGGGTCGTCGCTGGCGGGCGCGGGGCCTTTGGGGACGAAGTATTGCGTGTAGTTCCAGACGGGGGAGAAGTTGCGATTGAGGTCGATGCCGATGGAGTTGGGGTCGCCCGGGACGGAGTTGGTGGGGTTGCGGTTCTTGCGCCAGCAGAGGTCGGTGGAGTGGTCGTAGGCGACGCCGTCGGGGTTGAGGAGGGGGAGGAGGACGACGCCGACGGAGAGGGCGATACGGATGTCAGAGGAGGTGTAGGTCATGCCGCCGTAGGTGAGGCCGGTGTTCGCGCGGTTGGCGCGGAGGAGGTCCGAGGCGAAGTTGAGGAGGTGGTCGGGGCCGCCGCGCTCGCGGGCGTGGATGCCGGCGGTGATGAGGACGGTGTAGGAGGTGTTGGTGGGGTGGGAGGGCCCGCCGAGCTTGAGGCCGGAGATGGTTCTCTGCTCGTAGGTTTTGTGGGGGGTGTCGAAGCAGAGGAGGTTGAACTCGCGGCAGAGGGCCTTGGAGGCGGAGTCGATTTCGGCAATGTTGTACACGGTTGAGAAGTTGGCGGTTGGGTGGAAGCCGACGCCTTGAGGGACCGACCTTCCGTCGCTGAAACGGTTCCCGACGCTGATCGGAATACTAGTCCCGTTTGTGGTCTGGCGTCGGTGCAGAGTCGAGCGGCGATCCATGGCATGGCCGCCTTGCCTCTCAATGTCAAGAAGGCATCCCGAAGCCGCAAGAGGATGTGCGGTCACGGCAGCGAGGAGTGCTAACCTCATGATGAGTGCTGAGACGTTAAAGAGGAAGGGCGAGCACGCGAAAGGTAAAAGGATGTTCGTTGGACTTGAGACTTGAAGTGCAACGGCCGCCTATTGCTTCTTCAACGCTTCGTGGACGGTATTATATCCTCTTCTCTGTGCCGTGCCACGTCCGGGCCTTTAGCCAGTGTGCTAGGTTTCTTGTACGCGGCACCAAGGGGCTGAGCACTTTCACCCAATACAGTTTGAATTCCAAGATCTCAACGCTGGAGTTTTTCTTTTCGTCCCAGGCTGCAGTGATTTCTCCTGCTTCTGGGGAGAGTATCTCAGCTACCCAGGTGCCACCCAAGTCTGACATGTCAACTTGGATCTCATCCCTCATGCGACGTCATCAGCCACACTACATCTTGAAGAGCGGCCGCCGGTGCAGTACCTCAATTCAATCCTCACTTAGTTACCAAGCTGCCAGACTCCAAACTTTGCTTGAAGTGGCAGGTCGCTTACAGCGTTGAGCGATGTTTTCCGCCTGCGCCACTGCCCGCCTCAGGGTTGCATATCTAGATGTTGTGGGGTTACGAATGTGGTATAAAGAGGATCTTTTACCCGGAGGCCTCGTTCACTGAGTCAGTACTCGGACTCAGACTCGCCTTTGATGTCACGAACTCTTGATGTTTCGAGTGGTTCACATTGTTGGGTACAGGTGAAGTGTGTGTGACTTAGATGCTTTGGTACGAGAAAGGAAAGACTCAACCGCAAGACTTTAGTTAGGCGCAGGGGCAGTGTACACGAGAAACAAATTGACAGCGACGTACAAGAGCGCGGATTAGTGCACAACTATGGGGGCGATGGCTTCCATTGCAAACCCCGAAAAAAAGTCTTGCGACTGACTTGTTCAGGGGTTCAGGGGTTCATGGGATGGAGAGTTTGTTTACATTGAGGAAAGGGGCGCTCATGGTGGTACCAAGTTTGGCCAGGAGACGGCCTGTTTCAATTCATGACGAATTACGACGCCACCAAGAGCAGTTTGCGGCACCTGAGTGTCGCCGTCGCGGTCCAATTATCAATGGTGTGGAAGAAGACGATTGAAGGCCGGGTTTGTTTCACAATCTTTCCTCCTCGGGTCTGTCTGTCAAGGGAAACCTCAAGATTCAATCGCAGCGGCAGTGATCTACACCCCAACCTGCTGCATGTTGACTCCAGAGAGTGAAGGATGATGTCTCTTACGAATTGCGCCTTTTCGCTGTCGATTTTCACCTTTGCATATCCTCGTCTACCAAGGTCGTCTCGCCCGGGAAGACGCAACCCCGGTTCCACATTGCCATCGATGATCACAACGAGAGCGCGGTTTTCTGGGGAAGCATTCCTTGAAAACACCTCTATGTGCCGTCCTGTCTGATACCCATCCATGGGAGCCCACGCCAACAAGTATAGTATCCTCGTGGGGCACCCGGATGGGTCGAATCAGATGCCCACCTCTCCCCCCCTTGATTGGGCCGCTTACCCGCAACCCGTGCCGTTCTCCAACCCTCGATAGCGGCCTGTCATCAAGGTACTATTCAGCCCATCTTCTATAGGCTGTTCGCCGGCAGATTAATGAAGGCATGCTCTATTCCCCGGACCATTTCCCCGGACCATTGCCCAATGCGGCAGTCTTCTCGATGACGACTCCTGCTGGGATCCGCTCCCTCTGCCGTCTTGGCTGCCCAAGCGCCCTCTCTTATACCGCCGCCGTCCTGTCCGCCGTTTCCTCGAGACTCTCTCCGTCCGCATTGCGAGGTGTGATCCGGTCGCGCAACCAGATCCTCCCATTCCCCGGTACCACAACCACCGCCACAATGCTCGTCGTCAACCTCGCCCTCGTCCTGGCTGGCGTCGCCCAGGTCCAGGCCCACTGTACGTCCAGTCCCCAACCCTCCCCCTTCCTCCCCCCTCCCCACCCCCCATTGCACCACCCCTAACCCCCCTAGACCACTTCCCCTACTTGATCTCCGGCTCCGGCAAAGACACCGTAAAATGGAAACACGTGCGCCAAGTCAAGAACCCCGAAAGCAACGACTTCGTCTCGGGCGGTCCGACCAGCCCCGACATCCGGTGCTACTCCAACGGCAAAAAGGCCGAAACCGCCAAGGTCGCGGCCGGCGGCACCCTCGGCATCGGCGCCAGCCAGGGCGTCTTCCACCCGGGGCCGATCCAGTTCTACATGGCCAAGGCGCCGGCGGGGGCCGACATATCGAGCTGGGACGGATCGGGCAGCGTGTGGTTCAAGACGTACTCGGAGAAGCCGCCGAGCTCGAGGTTGGGGGAGACGCAGGCTTGGGCTTCGGGGAGTATGTTTTTTCTCCTCTCCTGAGTGATTGTGGTGGGGTTGAGCTGACAGGGTGTGCAGACAAGATGGACTTTACCTTTACGGTGCCCAAGGCGACGCCGTCGGGCGATTACCTCGTGCGGATCGAGCATATCGCGCTGCACAACACGGGCAAGCCGCAGATCTATGTCGCGTGCGGGCAGGTTACGGTTACGGGCGGTGGCAGCGGGACGCCGGGGCCGCTGGTGGCGTTCCCGGGGGTTTATGCTGCTAATGATCCCGGTGTGGTGTTTAACTTGTATGGTGGTGGTCAGTACAAGGCGCCGGGGCCGGCGGTGTGGAGTGGGTAAGGGGATGTTGGTGGTGGGGAAGGGTTTGGACGGTATGGGGATGCATTGGGGAGCAACTCACCTGGGAGGGGGGTGAGTTGGAGATATTCGCTCATTCAAAGATAGCATAGCACTGCAGCGGGAACAAACATTCTTATCCTATATCAGTATATTGTTTGCGTATTGCATGGCTGGATGTTGTGTGAATTCTGATACCTGAGAGTAACGTTACATGTTAGCAAATGACTCGATACTCGACCTCCTCCTCCCGTACTACTCTCATTGTTTTCCGTGGAGGACCTCAGTTCTTTCGGTATATTTTGTAATCGAGGCTGCCCTATGAATATTCGTAAGGTCAAACTGGTGATTTTCGTCCATCGATGTCTAACATGATACTAAGAATTGTCAGTTGAGTGTGGGGACTTACATGCCCTTCCATGACTTAATTGGATTCGATTGTTGACAGCGTGAAACGGGCGGGAATAGTTTGAGGGTATCTCCGGGTCCTAGGCTAGAGAACGTGACTGTTAGCAAACCTCCGGGGAGGGGCACATACCTCTGTCGTTGAGGACGGTGTCCTGAAGGCACTCGTTCGATGGAGTTGGAGATGAGGAGGGAGAGCTGAAAAGCATGGCACAAGTCGACCCTAAATACTTAACAGAGATATCCCAGACAATAGTCTTGTCTCGTATCGCCAGAGCGCGCCCAACAAGCCTGTTCCGTCAAACAAACCAACTTTGAGCCTTTCAAGCCCTCTCCATCACTCGGAAGGCTACAATGCCGTTCTTCAAATACCCAGTCGCCTGGTGTTGGATAGAGTTCTTTGAATCACCTCCCAGGAACCCGTCCCACTCCGGCGTCAAAGCATCCAACCTGAACCCCCAAGAAGCTCCCCTTTGTCCTTGCGGTAGCAGAAGCAACAGTGCAAAGCCACCCAAACAACCATGAAAATGCAGAAATTGTGCAGAACAAATTGAAAAATAGCCCCGGGTGCCCTAGCAGCAGCATCGGGGATGCCATATATACGGAGAAACAGAGGCCCCGTATCTACCATGGGGACGCAAGTTTTGTCTATCCCCATCCCTCCAACCCCTCCCACCAACCCTTCGTAGGGACATATCCAAGAATCCCCCTTCTTCTTCCTCGCTCCATGTCAACTCGGGTATTATTCTTCTCCCTCCTCATCTCTCCTCATAACCCCCCTTGCCTTCCCCCACACCAACCCCTTCATCCCCCAGAGAAAACGCCACTCACGCCTTGGCCTCCATGGACTTGAACTCGCGATCGGAACTGCAAAACAAGAAGAACAAGAAGCCAACGATCAGCAAAAGCCCAGCGCAAAAAGTCATGGTGCAAGGGGAAGAAGGCGTGGGTGTGTGAAACGGCGTCTCCGGCGGCATATGGGCGCTGTGTTGCCGTTCATGTTTGTCGCAATAAACATCAGCATCATCATCATCATTCATCGTACCTCGACCCCACCAACACCGCCGGCCCGCTCCTCTCCAGCTTCTCGCGGAGATATTCGTAAACCGTAAACGTCACGGCCTGGCCGGGCGCCACGCGCATGATGCGCGGCGTGATGCCCTTGTAGAACGCGTGGACACCTTCTTGCCTGTTCCTCAACGTCAGCATCACCCCTTAACACCCAGAATCCGGGACGAACGCACTTGAACATATCCCCCGCAATCCTCGAAATCCGCTGCAACGCCGTAGTCCCCGGCTCCGCCGGCGTCTTCTGCAGCCTCGTCTTTATAGTATCAATCGGCGCGTTACTCAACGGGCCCATGGCACCGCTAACCAGCCCGATAAGCGTAGTCTGATACGACGGCAGGTTCCCGCCGGCGAGCTCGGGCTGCCACTCGCGCAGCCACTCCTTAAAGTACGTGTAAGCGGTGAAGTTGACAGCCTGGTTGGTGCCCTGGCGCAGCGCGGTGAGGGAGACGCCGCGGTAGACGGCGCCGACGCCTTCCTCCTTGACGACCGTGTACAGCGCGTGCGCGGCGTTGCGGTACTTGGGCACGTCGAGCGGGTCGGCCATGGAGTGGTACTGGGCTTGCAGGCGGATCTTGATGACTTCCATGGGGGTGACGACGGCGACGGCCTCGGTGACGCCGGCGGCGAGGCCGGCGAGGAAGGTGGATTGCCCGGAGATCATGCCGGTTTGCTTGTCGGCCAGGGCTTGCTTGTACCACTCGAAGGACGTGAAGCGGATGGCCATCTTGGGGATGATGCCTGTCATGACGGCGCCGAGGCCCTTGTACAGGCCGAGGGGGGTCTCCTTCTTGACGATCTCGGCGCCGGTGCGGAGGAAGCCGCGCTTGGGCATGCCGGGGACGCGGCCGCGGCGGGAGAGCTGCATGCGCACCTTGATGGTGTCTGGGGGGGTTGGTGAGATTTTGCGGCCACGGGGGGAGGGAATAGGGGGACGCACCAAGGGGGTGGCACACCAATGCCTCCATCATGCCGGCGCCACCACCAGCTGTTTCCCTGTCAGTCACCACGGCATTGCTCGGCTGTGGTCTGCAATGCCTTACCGATGAGGTTGGTCGCCGCGGTGGGCGGTTTGCGACCATCTCCGTTGACCTTTGACGCCATGTTGAGAGTGTGAGGTGTGTGAGGTGTGCAAACAAGATATCCCCGTCAAAGAGAGTGCTCCTTGACCTCTTTCTGGCTTTCTCCCTTCTTCTCGACCGAACAATTCCAGATATCGGCGATGCAGCTCCGGGGAATCGACGGCAGCGTAGCTTCCACAGTTTGAGCAATTCGTAGAGCCCGAGGACAAAGATGAGTCCACAATCAAAGATGACGTCTTATTCCGGATCTTGATGTCTCGATCTGGAATGCCGGTACCGTCGCCGAACAATGGAACTGGTTGTCTCGGCACTGGGCCTCGGAGGATAAGCGTTGCCGGTCGGGGGAGATGGGAGGGGAGGCAGGTATCACGACAACCAAAAAAAACGTCAAGGTTCGACGACAGCAGCGAGGAAGCAATGAGAGGGACGAGAAAAGGGAAAGAGAAAGAGAACTCTTTGACACAAGAGAAGAAGAAAAAGGGGACGGACGAGAGCGGAGAGGGGACCCGGGCGAGCTGGCGATCAACAACAAACAGACAGGGTCATGACGGCAGCCGAGCCCCGGGCAAGTGGGAGATCCCCCTCAACATATACCGCGAGCTCATCACGAGTCCCGGCCCTGGCGAGCGTTGCCGACCGACGAGGACCCCCCCTTTCCCCGCTCCCCTTTCCTCCGCAAGTCTCGTTTCCCCGGTCGTTCGGCGCCTCGCGGTTACATGATGGCTGGCGGCGTCCCACCTCTTTCCCCGGCCGCCTGACCGTTTGTCTCTGGATGGAGGGGGACCGGGTCTGAACGATGGAGCCCAGGACCCCATCTCGGCCCCCGTCGAATCGAGTCAGGCGGGGGAATGCCCCAGAGTTTGGAGGTGTGTCGGTCGGTCGTCCCATGTCTCGCGCCGCTCTCGTCAATGCAACAGCCGCGGCAGTCGAACAGACAGAGACTGAGAGAAAAACAAAGGGGGTCCACGAGCCACGAGCCACGAGCCACGAGCCAACCGCCGGCTGCGGGCGACCGAGCCGATGACGGAAAGCGACGGATAGGATGAGCGCAACAGGACATGTGGGGAAGCGAGAGGGCCAGAGGGAAAAGGAGGGAAAAAGCTGGAATCGGGGAATGGGAGAATCGGGCTCGGCCAATCCGAGGCCGTCGTCCGCCCCCCTCTTCTCCAATTCCATCCACCTCCCACACTTCCCGTTCCTCCACCACCAACCCTCGCTCCCTCGAAAGCGGCACTGGGCAGACGCATTCGGGGGAGCGGATCTTTTTTTGTCTGGTCCTGGTCTGCCAGCGTCTCGTCTCGCCCTGAACTCATTGCATCGGGTGCGCAGGGCAGCGAAGCACTGCACAGCTGACACTTTGATCTTGTCTCGCGTGGCTTTGGCATGGCCTTGACCCCGCCAAACAGTGGACGAGGCCGCCTGTGCGGCGCACCACAGGCGCGCCGGCCGACGTCAACGGCGGGCGAGGGCCACGCTCTGGCTTGTGATCGAAGAGGTGACGTGACGTCTTTTCGCCCGACCGGCTCTGAAAACTGCTTGTGATTTTGCGGGGGACACTGTGGGGCCGTCCCCTGTCGCTCCCGGATGCATCCGGGATTCCACGCTCGCCGTCGGGTCCATCGCACTGCCGAGGCAACGGCGGGGTTCGTCTGCAGCCGAGCCCCTCTGTTGCCAGTGACACATCCCGAGGTCGCCCTGGGGACCGACAAGACAGACACATGGACGTTTGACTCAACCTGTGCATCTGAAAGGTCACCATCAATTGTCTGACAGCAAAGGGTATCGGTGGTGTCGTAGACCCAAACAACGTAAAAGCCAACATCCTATCCGTCCAGTCCCGTCCCTTCATCCCAAAAGAAAACATGACCCGATCCCCGTGTCCCAACCCCCTTCCCCTCCCAAAAACGCCAATCCCAATCCCAAGTCTAGCTCCCTGGTTTTTCTCTCGAGAACCTTGATTGAGTACCCGATACGCCGCCGAAAATGCCTTTTGCCGTCTAACAAGCTTGTATCAATCGTCCCTGTCCATGGCTATCATCGCAGCCCAAGACAGCCCCCGGCCACCCAGGTTCGTGATTACCTGGGGGTGCCAGCATCCGAGGATCCATTCGGCACGTCCTTGAACGAATAGATCCTCACTTCGTAGTCGTCGCCGCCGCTGGCCATGCGGCTGTCGCTGAGCCCCACGCACGTCACGGCGCCGCGATGTCCCGTAAACGTTGCGTCGCACTTTCCGCTGCGTGGCTCCCACGATTTGACCATGCCGTCGTTGGCCCCGCTGATGGCCCGGATCGTGTCGCCCGCCAGCGACCACACCCCCTCGAGGTGTCCAAACATGGTCTTGAGACACCGGCCCGTCGCGCTGTCCCAGAGCCGGATCGTGCTGTCGAGGCCGCCCGTCATGAAATACCGCGGTGGCAAGGGCCGGCTGCAGTCCGACGCAAAGGGCTTCCCGTAGAGCGAACGAATGTCTTCTTCGCGGGGATTCGACGTCGTCGAGGCCCGGTCCGTTGGCGAGAACGACAGCGTCGGCGTTCCGCCCCGTCCGCTCGACACCGAGACCGCGTCCGTGTTGTCGTTGGTATTGTCGCTGGCCAAGAGATCGTCGTCCGGTTCGTACTCGAGCGGAAGCGGCATGACCTGCTGCACGTGACCAACATGTCCCTCGAATGTTCGGATCACCTGCCGCGTCTCGAGGTCCCACAGCTTGATCGTCGTATCATCCGATGCCGACAGTACCGTGCGACTGTTCATGTCAAGCCGCGTGCAGTTGACCCAGTCGCTATGTCCCCGAAGGCAAAAACTCTCCTTCGTCTCAAAGTTGAAGATCCTGACACTCTTGTCCATCGAGCCGCTGGCGAGGAGCTTTCCTTCAAAGTGCACGCTAATGACGCCGCTGGTGTGTCCTTGCAGCGTCGAGAGACACTCGCCCGTGTGCCAGTTCCAGATCTTGACCGTGTCTATGTGTTGTTAGCAGCTATCCACCCAGAAGGTTCGTCAAGGTAGAACGTACGGTCAAGGCCACCACTGATCAACTTCGAGTCATCAAACTGCAGGGCGCGGATTCCCTCTTGATGACCCCTCAGCGTCCGAATCTCTGCGCCAGTCTCAATGTTCCCTGCCGCCGGTTAGCAAATGGCCGACCGATTGTCGATGGGGTTACAGTGCATTCTTACAGATCTTGATGGTACCGTCATACGAGCCCGATGCCAGGATATTGTCGTCGAGCTGGAGGCATGTCACACCGTTTGTGTGACCTCTCAGGATCTTGATGGAGCACCGCCCGTACTTCCAGTTGTAGCCCACCTGCCACCTGTCGCGGTAGACAGCCTTCCAGCTTCGCATCTTTGGCTCCACCTCCGGCTTGGTCTGCCCATTGGCTCGGGTCAACCGCTGCCTCTTTCCCTCGGGGGTGCCATCGAGAAATTCGTCGCACGGCCGCTTGGCTACCGTAGAGCCCAGGGCTTCTCCGGTGGCAGTGTTGTAAGAATCATCCAGCTCCTGGATCCTCCCGTTCGAGTTGCTCTTGGCGAGCTGTCGCTGGCGCGTGTAGTTGCGAAGCTTCTTGCGCTCCAGCAACGGCAAACCCCAGCCGCACTTTGTGCACTTTCGGTTGACATGCTGCTCGCACATGCGTACCCACACGGCGTCGTCGTCGGCCAGCTCGCGCCATCTCCGGCTCACCTGGGCCGCCTTGGTCAGGCTGACAGTGTCGAGATAGCACAAAATCTTTTGAGAGATCTCGACGGGGAGCACCATGATGGGGTCGATCTTGAGATACTCGTGCGCCTCTCGCGAGATGAGGGAGAGCTGGGGGAAGCAGAGCTGCGACATGATACCCTGGAGCATCAGCTCCCTGTGGCGGGATGGAGCGGCGGAGAAGAGCGACCACACGTGGGTGACGGCCTGCTTGTCCTAAAGAACAAGTTAGCACCAGTTCGTAGATAGCTACGACCAACGCAACATACCTTGGACGGGAGCATGTCAAGCTCCTTTTGGATCATGTCCATCTTGGCCTCGTCGGCGGCACGGCGACATTTCGAGTCGGGTCGGTGTCGGTAGCAGGTCTTGGTATTCGGATTCCGGTCCCGCGCCGTGTGCTCGTTGTTGGGCTTGCCGATCGGGGCATAGTTGCCGGGGATGTGCTCCTTGAGAAAAGGAGCCACGGTGCGGCTGATCAGCATCGAAGCCATGTTGGTGACGCTGTCGAGCGATCGGTGTCGTTCCTGCTCGTCGGGCCGCGATCGTTGCTGGTGCGGGTCTCTGCCGAGTGTACGACTATGTGCGGTGGAATCGAAGTCGGTGGAATCGGGGCCGACGTGTACTTTATCGGGGAGGGGAGATCTCGATGGGTCTAGGCGGTACGCCGCGACGGCGTCATTCGGCAGCGCATCGGTGTCATGTCGACTCGGGGGTGGGAGGTGGCCGTTTGTAATCGTGGGATGGACGGAAGATTCCATGACAGGAACGGGGCGAGCAGCCCTATAACGGGCGGCGGGCCTTGCGTCGTTGATGAGTGGGATGGTGGCAGCCGTGGCAGCAGGCATTGGGCTCGGTTGGCAGCGCCTGTCAGGCCGGGTACGGATGGCGTGCTGGCCAGGGAGCGGCGGTTCGTCTGTGTCAGAGTGTCGGAGACGGGGGAAGACGGAGCGGTCAAGCGATGACGGCGTATGCCTGTCGGCCAGGATGGGCGGTTTGCGGGCGGTGCGATCCAACAGGAGAAGAGGACGGCGGTATGGAGATGACTGGGAGATGGTGCAGGTTGCAGCCGGTTGATTTGGCTGGAGAGGGGCGTGTGTGATTCGCAGTGCGGAGGCTTTGTCGAGTCTTCAAGGTGCCGACATGGAAAGGGTGTTGGCCGGCCAGAGCTTGTTGGAGATTGGAGCTTTGGGCTCACGGTAGGTCTTGGACCAAAGGCGTCAGCAGCTTTCGCTTGACGAGACAGATATCGCCTTCGAGTCGAGACATGGGCGCGCCCGGAGTCGGGGGGTCAGCAGTTGAGCACAGTGAGAGCGGGCGGGCGTAGGTGGTCGCGGCCGCCGTGTAACCGTGATTGGGGTGGCCTGGGTGGGTGTCGTCGCTGTCGTTGTGCAACCTGATGGGAGAATGGCGAAATCCATGCGAGCCATGGCAAGTGAGGGCCGGTGGAGTCGTTGAGCTTTTCCGATTTCCCGCCGATGCAGGGCTCCCGCTGGGAAGGGGGCGTCTTTGGTCACAATTGCGTGCTCGCTCGTCAGCCAGGGCCCCTGCCTCCGACAGCCGACCAATGATGCGGGGAAGTTGCGTCTGTTAGCGCTCCCGCCATCATCAAAGTTCCGGACTTGGGTCAGGAACAATCGTGTCGAGGACAATGCCATTCCCAAACGAGACGAGGGAGGGCTGCATTGAAGATGGGGAGTTGACGGAATTTTGGTGTTTTTATTCCAGGCGTCATGATTGTTTTGTTCCACGGAGATGGTGGCTTATTTTCTCTCTGCTGGCAACTCACAGCTCTGATGTTTGGTATCTTCAAGTCGCGGTTGAGGTGCTGTGCTCTAACAGCAGATACCGGACCGACTGCCACCGACACCCGAAATTCGTCTTGCGTGCTCTCCCAACTGTGATGAGCACCACTGAGCTGGTCACGTGTGGCTCCCAAAAACCACTCCAGCTTCCAGCTTCAGCCTGGTCTGGCAGTCCGGATCCAGTTCAGATGGACAGAGGAAGGAGACTCCACGCCCTCAGCTCTCCACTTGGCATCTTTTCGACACTGCTGTTTTGGGTGCCTTTCTGCCATCGAAGACAAGGCCATGGCGAATTCAAGATGCCCCAATCCCTCGAACACGGGGGTGCGTCCCGAAGGAGTGGTTCAGCTGCTCCGCTTGCCGAAGTTCGCCTCGCGGGCAAGGCGTGGGGGTGCCCACCCAAGGTAGCTCGTCCCTTTTCATCGTTGGCGAGAAACAAATCGCTATCTAACGCGACCGTAATCTGGATGGCGTCTTCTTTCTCTCGCCCTCTCCGAGACGGGCACTGATTCTGGACCTGCCATTTGCAATCGCAAGATGGAGATGCCAGAAGTCCGGGACGTCCTCCTCCCTCCCCCCGGAGGAGACAATCGGCTCTTTTCCAGCTTTTGACGTCGTTTGCGAATTCCACAGATCTTGCAACGCAATCAAGATTCCATGCTCAATCGACTTCTCCTGACGATTGTGGTCAAAATACGCCAACCCCCAAATTCACTGTCATCATTGAGCACCCCGCGTCAAGCTCAGACGAGATGGCGGGATGTAGCACAAGTGGCACTTTCACGATCCATCCCACACTTCCATCTTTTTTCGAGCTTCGAGGCAGTCCAGATGACGCTCAACATCGACAACAGGCGCCGATCCCGGTCCCTGTCCAAGAAAATGGAAAAGGAAAAGGGGGTTGTTGACCTACCACCCCTACACCATCATCGAACTCTTGGCTGCAACAAAATAGACATTACTTTCCCTGATTGTTTCCCAAGACCTCGACAATAACCTCCAATACCACAATCTTCCAGTTGACAAATGACCGAATCACCCGCGCTGACCTGACCAAAAAAAAATCCTCCCCTCACAAATACGGCTTCAAGACCTCCTTCGTGTGCTCCCAAACCTTGTCCTGCACCCCCGTCTCCCTCAACCTCGCCAGCACCTTTCCATTCGGCGTACAATCCCCCTTATAATTCACCAAAAACAACCCCTCCCCCTCCTCCCCCCTCGAATTCACCCCCTTCCCCCCCTCCCACGTCACCACCCCCCTCCCACCAAACATCGCACTCGTACAAACAAACAAAAACCTCTGCCCACAAACCGCCCCCCTCGTCCCCAACACCCCAAACAAAGGCTCCACCGCCCACGCCAACCACGCCCCGACCGACCCCTCCTCATGCCCCCGCCTCACATTCCCCGTACTCACCAGCCCCGGCCACGCATGCACAAACGTCACCCCCTCCCCCCCGGGGGCTTCCGCCAACCTCTCCAGCCCCAGCGTATTCATCACCGCGTACTGCCCCTGCGCCCGAAACCCGCTCCACGTCCCCGCCTTCTCCATCCCCAGATCCTCCGCGTCCAGCACTGCCCCCTCCCGCTCCAAACCCCCGCCAAGCACACTCACCACCCGCCCCCCTGCCTTGGCACGCGAAAGACATCCCATCAACAGCTTCGCAAACAACACCCTCCCATAATACTCCAGCGCAGCGGCAACCTCCACACCCTCCTTCGTATCCTTCCGCGCCCCAAAAGGCGCGTACCCCGCCGTCAACAATAACAAATCCACGACATCCTCTTTTCCCTTGATGAGCTCGCAGATCCGCCGCACCTCAGAGAGCAGCGAGATCTCGCCCTCCGTCCAGATGATGTCGGCGCGCAGGTTGAGGGACCGCATCTCGTCGAGGAAGGGGGTGGTGGCGGCGAGGGCGGAGGGGCGGCCGATGAGGTAGATGCGGGAGGGGACGCCGGTGCCGACGAGGGCGCGGAGGGTGTGTTGGCCTACGCCGGAGGTGGCGCCTGCTAGGACGGCGATGAGAGGGGGGGAGGGGGTGGTGGGGGTGAGGAGGGCGTTGGAGGCGAGGATGGTGGGGTAGGAGGGCATCTTTGCGTTTTGGGGTTTTGTGGTGTGAGGTTGTGTTGGGTTTGGTGGGGGTTGGGTCTGGGGCTTGAAGTCGGGACTGGTCTGGTGGTGCTTGACTGGGAGTCGGGACTGGTGCGAATGGAGATGGAAGGGATTGAGATGTTTTGCCGTCAAGATTTTGTCGTCGCTGGCTGTTGTTGCCCAGTCTGGGTGTGGCAGTATTTGAGAGATGTTTTGCCGTGAGGACGTTGTTGCTCAGTGTTTTCGTCCAGTCTGAGTGTTTGGGAGGCAGAAAATGTTTTGAACCGCGAAACGTTGTTGCCTTTGTTCTTGTCAAGACCAAATCGAAATGGCATGCAAACTTTTCCCGTCTCAACTACGCCAACCCAAAACCCAGTGAAAGACATCACCCACCTATTTATACACCCACCCACCACCCCCCGGAGACATACCTCCCCCACAGCCAGGCAGCACACACTGCGGACATGTTGTCCTCCCGGCCCGTGTCAGAAGGTTTCAGGCCGAAAATCCACGAATCCCCACTCTTTTCGGGCGGCAGACCGCTCAACCTGTCGGCGGCGTACGTCTGCGGCAAGGCCGGGCGGAGCTCCGCCGCCATGCGGAGTGGAGTCATTGGGCGCGGCCCCGCAACGCCGCTGGTGCTCCACTTGGGTTTTTGTGTCCGAGGGGGGGGACGGGACGGGATGGAGCCAACGAGAGTTGTTGGTTGCTTGCTTTGCGGCAGCAAATGAGGCAGGTGGGAAGTTCGGAGGGGGAGTGCTCAACTTCGACTGCATTTGGGTTCTCAGACCGAGTTCAGGGTCGATTGACCGGAGAACTATGGACCACTTGTTATATCAGGCCGCCGACTTATTTGCAACCATGATGCCTTTCCTGGCCTCGAACAGAAAAGGACTCGGTCAACGGCGGAGATGGAGTCAGGGCAGTAAACAAGCAGGTGCTTCCAAAAAGGGGTCGCCCACATGCCACCCCTGCTCCGGACCCGGCACCGACGCCATCCCGACAGTGGGGCCACCACGCCGAACCTGCGGTGCGCCAACACCCTGCACGTCATCATCACCACAACCGCGCTGACCTCTGCATTCCCACCACGCCAGCAGCAGCAGGAAAACTACGCCTCGTCCAAAGTCCTTGCATACATAAACCGAGATCTGCACCAAGGGACTGCACTGCAGTGCGTAGGTAGGAAGATTTCATCTCTGTTATTTTGTCGTCCCATCGATTTCCCAACATGCAATGTATCACCCGGCCCCTGCCTGACCGACTGCCCGCCCGGTTTGTTACTCCTTTATGCAAGATGATGGCGTGCCACATGCGAGAACCATAAAATGAAGCAAACTTAGAACCACCAAATACAACGCCCCCCATTGCACCGCGCCCCAGCCGCCGAGTTCCCCGGGGCAGCGGTGGGGGGCTTCGCCTCCTGTTGTGCGAGCTGCCGGCGCGTCTCCGGCGCTCTATCCGGTAGCACCAAATCGCGGCGTGGCCCAGTGGCCCGTCGTCGACAGACCGCTGTGGTCGTGCGCTGGCGCAAACAGAATCCGTCATGTGTGCGCCGTTTCATCCCTAGCGGCACGTCGTGTATGCCGCCGCGTCCCAACATCAAGTCATGATTGCGCCGACGTAGATGGCGCGCCTCTCATGGCGGAGGCTGGCTCCTGTCCGTGCGGTCCGTCTGCATAGGCATCCTCGCCAACCCGTTCCCATTCCCGTTCCCGTTGGTCTGGGAGAACCCCTTCTCGGCCATGCCTCCCTTTCCTTCCCCGTCCTCGCCGTTATCGAAGACTCTGTTTTCCAGCCACTGCGTCGCTCGGGCGCAGGCCGTGTCCACCCACTTCATCCAGGCCCAGGCGGCCAGGTACGTGACTCCGGTAAACACCATGACGGCGAGCATCTTATGACTCCTCGACTTGGGGTGGACCCACTCCTGCGGCTGTGGCGAGCCGTCCTCGTTCGTTTCGGCCTTGACCCACGGCTGGCCGCTGATGCCGTACACGACCCAGACCCCCACCGTCCGCAGCAGCGTGCCGTGGACGAGGTAGACGGCGAACGAGTGGCGCCCAAACCAGAGAAAGTAGCGATGCGAGAGCAACCTCTGGATTGGCGGCGACACAAAAATGGAGATGGCGACCGTGTAAATGAAGAACGCAGACGTCCGGCGGTGGACATTGGACCCCTTAGGTACCAATAAGCTCCCCAGATTCTCGCTCCCTTCGGGTCCCTCGGGGTTGAGCAGCCAGTTGTGGAGGTTCTGCGACCACTCCGCCCAGTCCTCGTGCTCCTGCGGGTAGGATCCCACCCACCCGCCGATCAGCAAAAGCGCGGGGGCCACGATAAACGTAAATATGCGCTGGTACGAGCTGATGAAGTTTTGTGTGGGACGGTGCTGGGCGAGCTCGGCGAGGAGCATCCCGAGAGAGAGGTTGGCGCCAAACGTCTCTGTTTCTTGTTAGCCGAGACAACCACGCAGAGGCAAGGAATGCGGAAACCCACCCGTCAGGTACGCGCTGTTGGACAGCCAGTAGAAAATCATGAGCACATGGACGAGGATGCGGTACTTGAACCGCATGCCAATGGTCGCCGCCAGCACCACATAGACCTGGAAGGCGCCGATGAGCAGCGGGCGCATGGCCCATTGGTGTCTGTCGAAGGGGTTGTCCGTGGTTGTCCAAGTCGTGAGGAGCGACCACAGGAACCTGCGCACATTCTTCCCAAAGGGCTGGCTGTCTGGAGCGTCGAAACGGACCCAGAAGCTGTCACAGTGCGTGGCCGACGTGTAGGCGCCGAGACACGACAGCACAAAGCTTATAAACGTCGCAATCATGGCCGGCAGCATCAGCCGTGGCGGGCGGCGGAATGCACTGCGGGCGACCGACATGAGCGATGCCGGCACATTGTGCTGCTGGTATGCGAGCTTGATCGGCTTGTATGCGCAGACGAAGCCCGTCAGGAAGGCGAATATGGGCACGCCGATACGACCTTGGTAGGGGATTCGCAGGTAGGGCAACTGTAGCAGCCTCGGTGGCGCGTCTTTCTTATCGGCGGGCCAGAAGAGGGGAAAGTCGAACGCTCGAGCGAGATGGGTACAGATGACGAGTACAGAGGTGATGCCGCGAAGGCCCTGGACCGAGGTTGTTAGCATTGGCCCGACGCCCCGCGCATGCGCCACGGACGACGTACCTCGACCCATTTGATGTTCCTCTGGCCCTGGTTGCTCATGGCGAGCGTGTGTAGACGGCGTCTCTGGCGAGAGCGTCGACGTGGACAGAGCCAGGAGGGGACCTGGAGGTTTTACCCCACGACAAGACGGTACACCACCAGTACCACCACAGCTCAGAGAGTGGGACAGAGCAAAGCGGAGGCCGTCCAGCAAGGGGAAGAAGAATCGACGGCGAAAAGGAGGCAGAGATGCGATCACACCAAGCCCGACGTCGAACAACCGAAAGGAAAGGAGGGGTGGCGACCGTCGTTATGGCATTGGGGGAGCGGATTCGGGGCCGTCGAGTTCGAGGAGAGCCGACGAAGGAGAGATGCCGGCAGCTCGAGCTGGAGGACGAGGTTCAGAGGGCGCGGGGCGAGCCTTGATTTGAGGGAAAGAGAAGAGTTCCCGGCGGCGACCTTGGTTGCATCGCCAGCAGAGGGGTCTGTAGTCTGCGCAACCTGCCCGGTCCCTTGGGATGGGCGCGCCCGGTGTCCGGTATGGTTCGAGGGCGGGGGGCTCTTGATCGTGGTCGGGCGGTTCGCGGTCTCGTCTCCGAGTGTCGCAATCGCAGGAATGGGGTCAATCGCGTGGTTTCAATCGTCGTTGAGGCAGGTTCCGTCACAATGGCAACATTGAAGACGCAGGTCGCAGGTCGCAGGAGAAAAGGTGGCTTGCGACTTTAAGAAATCGAATCGAATCGGTTTTCAAGCATCAGCAGCCCCGGGTCCTCGGCACCCAGCCGGGGGGTCCCAACCAGCCATCTGACCCAGTCCCCGGGCTCCAGGGGCCAAGACCAAGTCGCCCAGGTGGCTTGGGGTGGGTGGTCAACCGATAGTGGCGGCACGACAGACACACAGAACTTTTCTCAGCGGGCCTTGGCGGGGGGTGAAGTTGGATCATGGAGGAAATGGAGGAACCGACCATGACGAGCTGCCCAATCCACGTCCGGGACCTGCCTGGGCGGCCCTGAGCGTGGCCAATGGCCAGTGGGCATCTGCCCCTGCCCGCGTGCATTGCGGCTGCCAAGGCTGGCCCAGCCTGCTCACTGCTCAGTGCTCACAGTCCGTCCTGCGGGAGTCGGTGACCGGATCGCAAATATCTTTTTTACTCTATCTGGCAGATGATGGCACGTAAAATCATGGCTTTCAACAATTGTTGCATGTCTCGCAATCGGCAAGGGACCATCTGCGGCAAACGGGACAATCCCATCTTCCTGGTTGTGGTTTCCACTCAATTTGTCGCAATCTGGCTCCGTTGGGTGCAGGTACGTCACTGGTCTGGGCAAGAGGTGCGGCAGGGTGGCAGTTGCGAGATGCCCTTTCGGGTCACTTTGCAAGACTGATTGACGACAGGAAGGAAGTCCGCCTGATTTTTCTCTCTCCACCTCTTTTCTTTCGTGCATCTCAAAGATTGCACTGACAGTCTACAGACACTACCAGTCTGGCTCAAAGGTACTGTGTACGTATGTCATGCTCCCCTTTCTTTGCAACACAGGAGACCAGACGACGCAATCACGTTGCCCCTTTGGGGTGCATCCGGGAAGCACCCTGCTGAACCGCTGGGCCGCCGTCTCGTGCGAGGTGGTGAAACAAATTCAGAGATTGTTCCCACGCCTTATGGAGACGCTGGCGGACCCGACCGACGTCAACAAGTTTTATAATTACTCTTTCAAGGTCTCTGACATATCCCAGCGGCAACAATCACCTTTCTTCAATCATTTTCAAATCCAAGGCGGCCTGCAAGACTGCATCGTCGGTTGACGCTTGACGAACATGGTGGTTGCGGCCAAGCAGCTGAAAAGATAGGGGGCAACTGATCAAGGCACAGCAGTCTTGGCAGATTGCCGACCTTGCCGTCTCGCTCGCCGACAGTGCCTGTTGGACAACACCATCACCGCCTGCACGGCCGACTACGCGACCATTGCAGCCCGCCATTGCTGTCGGCCATCACTCGGTTGTGGGGTGCCGTTGCCGAGCCCCCACTTTCCCTACCCCAGCTTGCGGACCGGTGCTGACGCGTCCTCATCAGATGGACTGGGAGCCGGGCCCTTCCCGAAGGCCACGGAGCCATCCAAACCATCTAGCGCCTCCTGGCCGCCGACGTCCAGCGACGCCCGGCCCGGCTTTGCTTTCCAATGTGCCACGGCAATTTCAACGACCGCCTCTATCGTTTCTTCTACGCAAGCTCGTTTTTTTCTCTCGCGGGTTCGGCCTTGCGGAACAAACAACAATGTTGCGCAATCAGTTGCTGGCATCGCCGACAGAACCAAGTCCACCACACTTCCCGACGGAGTGCACCGGGCGTTTTGGGATGATAGCGCCGGCCAAGTCATCCTGCTACGGCAATCTGATCTGATAAGGAAACGTGGTTTTGGTCATGGCCAGCCCTAAAATCCCCATTCCCTCCCCGATGACCATATCGTTGCCAAGTTATGCTCCCCTGACGTCAAATCGAGTATCTGCTCACACGACTCAGTTCAGAGCCTCATCTCATACAATCACACCTCTCGCCATCCCAGATCCATCCCCACCAGAGGCATCGAAATCCTTCCCAGCCTCCGTCCATCTCCCTCCCGGGCTCCAGCAGCAGGTTTCGGCTTGCGACAGACGGGCCCCTCCCCGGTGTGACGACGACAGGCAAGCAAATGGCCACATCCTCCCTTTCTGGTCACTGAGAAACACATCAAGACTGCAAGACTAGCCGCGACGCACCGCACTACTGCCTCGCGCATCCGTCTTGGTTCTCCCCGGGACGACACCAGACGGGCCTGGAATGGAACGACGGAACTGGAACAACGGGCCTGGAACGACCAGGTCTCCGCTCCGGCTGAGAACCCACCTTTACTGATGACGACAGCACCTCCAAGCGTGAAACGAAACTCCATCTTCACCCAACCCATCCACTCCCCTGGGGCAAGATGGGAAACCCTTCTTCACTCCCCAACCTCAGCCCTCGGCATCTCCACCCCCCATCCACTCCCCAGGACAAAGGTCGGAATCCCTTCTCGCGTTTACATGCCACCCAGCACCCTCCAACCTCACCCCAAGATCAATACTCACCCCAAGATCAACACATGCGCAACCCAACCCCTCCTCGTTCAGGAAACCCCCTCCGCACCTCCGCAAGCCACGTATGCAGCCCACCCCGACCTTCCAACTCCCTCCCGGGTACCCGCATGCCCCCGGCACGCAATCTGCCGTGCCGTCAAGGTACAGTACCTACCTAACACCGTGCCGCCTCGGCTCGGCCTCGGAGGTTGCTTCTGTTGTACATTTATTTCTCCCGTGCTTCGTGCTTGTCATGTCCCTCCAACGCTCCAACGCCGGAGGCGGGGAGGAAGACTCCCTCGCCTGACGGACGGGGGGATTTAGTACCCAGGTGCATTGTGCTTTGTACTTGTTGCCTTCCGTCTTGGGTACTTTGTCCTTCCGTTCTGTGCTTGCGCGAGCCGCGCTGCCGTTGCTATCAGATATTTCCAGAAAGGGAACCGCTTCGGATATTCAAAGACAAGGAAAGACAAGGAAGGGGAGGGCGAGGGCCGGCCTCGGTGTCGGTCTCCCTGCTTCAGCGTCTCTTTGGCCGCTCGTTTCCAACCCGGGTAACCTTTCAGATGGCAGCACGTCGGCACCACAAATTGCCATCATAGCAGAAGAAGCCGTTCTTGTCACGGTTCTCCACCACAATGAAAGCTTCCAGGCCAAGGCCAAGGCGCACATTCCGAGAAAAGATAGGGTATTCGCTGTGTGGCTATATTATGTATTTATACTACTGTATCCCATACCAATACCAGCCCGCACAAGGCTACGCGGCCTCGACCGAAAACTCGACCCCCTGCGCCTTAAACACCTCCTTGACCTCGCGAAAGTGAAACTCGGCGTCCACCTCGCCATTCGACCCCGCCATCTCCCACGTCCACGGAATCTTGCACAGCAGCAGCACCTTGCGCAGCTTGCCCATGCGCGCGCGGAACCCCGCCGCAAAGTGCGCCATCATGGCGATGGCGCGCTGCCGGTACTCGCTGTTCTCGCGGTAGTACGCCAGCTTGTCCTGCCGTCGCCAGTGCCGCATGGCGTCGTACACGCTCAGGCTCGACCACCACCAGTCCTCGAGCGTGAGCTCCACCAGGTTGGGCGGGAGCAGGTCCACCAGCGCCGGGCCGCCGCCGCCCGATGTCATGGACGAGACGCCAAACAGCACGGCGAGCTGTATGCACAGCTTCTCGAGCGTCGTGTTGCTGGCGAGCGAGGCGAGCCGGCCCTCGGGCCCGATGAGGTTATAACACCCGTAGCAGTCGTACCAGCCGACATCGAGCTCGCGGAGGTTTCGCGCGTGGTGGGTGAGCGCAACGTCAAACGCCATGGGGTCGGGCTCGGTGGGGGGGTGGTGGTGGTGGTGGTTACGCTGGTCGAAGCGGGGATCGAGGCGCGGCGTCATGTAGAGCGTCTGGAGTTGGGGGGCGTTGCGGAGGATGTGGTGAAGGTGGATCGGGCAGGTGACGCTGTCGTGGAGGTAGATTTCCCGGAGCCCGTCCAGGTAGGGCTCGGTGGTGCCACCGGACAGGAAAATGTGCCCCTCTTCGAGCATGTTGTTCCAGGATCCATCGTCGCTGCTGACTTCAAGCGTTCTCAGGGCGGGGAGGGCCGCAAACATGGCATGGTAGAGACGAGGTTGGGCGCCAAAGACCTCGGGTACATCACAGTCGCAGTCGTCCGCATCCCAGAGCGCCAGGAGCTCGGGGTCGCCCTGGAGGAGAAGGGTGTGGATTTGTTGAAAGGGTGTGAGCGCGGCGTGTTCGGGGGTGTCGCCAAACTGACGGAAGTGATCGCGCGCTGCTCCCATCTTGATGAAGAGGGCGTCGTACTCGGGGTCATCGTCGCTGACGGGGACCTGGAGGAGGAGGGTATCGAGACGGGTGAGGAACATGAGTATGAAGGAGATGATAACTTGAGGCACGTCGTCAAAGTCGCCTTCGTAGGTGCTTAGCTCCGGGAGGCTGACCTCCATGATCTCAAGGGCAACGCGGATAGGGTCCATGAGAATGGGAGGTGTCGAGGCGGGGTGGAAGGTGCGCAAGAGGCGGCCGACGGCCCGGCGGGTCTCGCGGATGACCGACAACGAGGTGAGGGTGAGGTGGACCGAGAGGTATCGTGTCCACGGCCCGTAATGCGGTCGGTCGGTGAGGGTGCGGAAGAAGAGGAACATGGATTCCTCTGACAGCAGCGCGACGACGCGGTAGAGCAGCGGCTGGGCGATGGCCGAGAGTTGTCGCGAAACCTGGCACATGCTCCAAAGCCCGCGCCGCGAGCGCGTGTGATCGTACCATAGCTCTCCCTCGTCGAGCTTCTCGTAGCTGACGGGGTGCGTCTCACCGATATCGGGTTGTTGCGGCACGAGGCACTCGAGGATTGTCGCGATGATTTCGAGAGGGAGGGTGCAGAGGTGGTGAAGCTGCTTCTCGCTGCGCCCGGCGCTCGTGTCTTGCACCGCCACGTCGGCAGCGTCGGCGGCATCGGGGATGGCCATCGCGGGGACCACGGGCGGGTCGACGGTCGACGGCCGTTTGCTCGTTTGGATGGAAGTCGTCGACGGCGAGGGTTTGTCGAAGGGGGAGGGGACAAACGGCGTGGTCCGGAGGTCGGCGGCAATTGCTATCGATGTCGTGGGATTCGTACGGGAAAAAGTATGCTGTCGAGTGACCGTTGACCAGCGAATCTCCGGGGGAATATTTGGGCCAAAACCGAGGGTGAGGCGTGAGGAGGGACGGTCGGGGTTTGTTTTGCTGTGGCGTGGCGTTTGGTGATGGCGTTCCATGACAAGACCAAAGTCAACCCCACCACACCGGCTGCCAGATTTTGGCTCGGCCGCCCATCTTGTCCTGGCAGTTGCCGCTGTCTTGGCACCCGACCCTAACCCTTTCGACCGTCTTTGATCATCACCAACACCGACAACAACACTTGAACTTGACGACAAGGTCATTGATCCGACGATGTTGCTTGGGAAAGAGGCCTTTTGTCCGGGTAGTCTTCTGGGATTGATTTCATTCTTTCTTTGCCCCCACATCTTACAGAGCTCTCCCTCCGCGACATTTAAAACCCGCCTCAGCAACCTCCCCCAAGTTGACCTTGAACTCTCTCTCCATCCAACACATACACTTACCCGGGCTGGATCAATCAAATACCAGGTAAGTAAAGGCTGAGACGTTACTGATAGTACAATCTTATTGCAGGCCAATCAAGAAAATTCCACTTTCAGTTCCGTCCAACCATCACCTCCAGAATTCAAACTCCGTCCGACAAGATGGCGCCCCGCAAGTCCACCACTACCCGTGACGGCCGCTCCAAGGCCTTCAAGAGTATCATGAATCAGGCGCGCTTCCAAAGTGCCATCACCAGGCAGCCGATACAAGTGTCTGCCCTGCTCCCCCGTTCAGACCCCGACGCCATGGACGAGGATGCCTCTAAGGAGGTGTCCTCTCGCCTTCCCATGCGCAGACTGTCCCCTCTCTGCTTCTCCAACAGTGTCAGGTCCGTCTCCACTGACCGCAAGCTCCCTGTTACCGCTGACAAAGGCACTGCAGTCAAGTCGACGGACCGCAGAAAGGTCAAAGTCGGGGGAACTATCAACAAGGTGGCGGCTCTCCCGAGACGGCACTCTCCCGATCCCGAGTATCCCACATCCGACAGCTCGTCACAGGACTCCTCTGACGACTCTCCGTCCACCATCGACGACTACGACATGGACCTGGACGTTCCCTCCACCACACATGGAAGCATCTTCCGGAAGGTGAAGTGGGAGAAGAAGGACTATGGAGATTCCAAGTGGCCTTGCTTCCAATGCGGAGGTGACCGTGGCACCCAGATGGTCTCCCAGCGCTCTGCTCGGTGCCAAAAGTGCTTTGAGGACATGAGGTTCAAAAAGTATGCCAAGAAGCAAACCGCCCTTCAGGAGAGGACCGTTGACGAGGTCTTGTACTTTCTTGTTCCCAAGCCATTTTAGGCTGGCTGGTGATGGGTATCCTGGGTGTCAGCTTGGGGGATGCCGCCTGCTCTGCTGGATCGGAGAGGAAGACAAAGGCGAGTGCCTTGGACAAAGGTGAGTGATAATCAACTGAACTTGACCCCGAACTTGAACTTGAAATGCCGTCTTAACTGTGACGTGACTTGTGTACACTTTCTGGAAACTGTAGAGACGACAATTCCATGCCCCGTGTATTTTTCAAACCCCCCAGTGAGTGTTTCTGAACCAAAACTAAGCACCCAGGGACTTGCGGATATCCAAGTCTCCGTCCCTACCTCAAGGAAGCAAAGAGCAACATCACCTCCTTGCCACGACCCATCACAAACCACCCGTAGTAGCCACCGTCGTCGTCGTCTTCGTCGTCGTCGAACAACTCTCCGTCATGAAAAACCCTCCCCACCCCGTATGACACATCCAACAAGGCGTCTTGGTCGGACACATTGACGTGGTCCGAGTCTGGATCTCGACGCGAGAGCACCCGCAGGGCTTCATGACGACGGCTACACACCAGCCATGGTCAGCAGCGTAAACCCCCATGATCACTCCGGAAGCACGGGAGATACGCACCATCACTGATGCAAAACTCCGTTGCGCACTTGAGCGCACACCCAGATGTCGAGTAGCTGGTCGCTGTCACCTTAACCGTGCATGATGCGGGGAGGTTGGTGGTGACGGGGGCAGGGGGAGGTGTCGTGGTTGTTGTGGAGGATTTGGTGATGAAGGTCTGTTTTGACGGGGAGGGGTCCTGCCCATCGCAACCGCCAGCCAGGGCGGTGCTGAGGTCAACTTGGTCAGCCAACTTTCAATTCAGCGCTGGGCAGGAGAAGATGAGGACTGGACACACCTCGCAAAGACAAATGCTGTTACAATTCGGAGCATCATTTTGAGCCTGGCTGGCTGGTGTTGCCACGTTGATTCTGGCCGGCACGCCGGAGCGTGGGCTCCTGAGGAGGAGGAGGAAGTCGCGGCGGGAGAACAGGCAAAACTCGATTTTGACATGACCATCAATCCCACCACACCACCTGTCAGTACCAAGGTGCCCAGCCGCCGTATCGCTATGTTACCAACCGGGATATTTGGGGTAATGTCGATATTGCTTCAAGGTCCGACAGCGTCATCGTTGCGGCCGCCGGGGTGTTAAATTCCTGGCGATAATTCCATGTCAACTGGACCGGGTTGGGTCCATACCTCGATGGAAGCTCCTGTCGTCTGTACTCTCATCGGCCCATCCTAGGAAGTTCGCAAGGACAGAGCAGGCACATGAAGTACGTCGAAGAACCTACCAGACACTTCTACAGCTTGAATTCTCACACTCCCGTCCGTCCCTTTGCCAAATTCACCTCGGCTTCTGGGTTGACAGAACCAGGAAAAGTTGACCAAGACTGATTGATAAGGTCCCCCAAGGAAGGAAAGGGCGTGTATGCTGATTGCTTCATTACGATGCAGTGGTATAGGATTACCAGAAGTTCAACCACGGTCGTGCCGGTTAGGGGCCCTGAATGAAGAAAGCACAATCGTTCATGACTTGAAGCTCATCGTTGAGAAGAGTGACGGGATTACAAAAGCCCGAGCTGACGGGAGTATTAAGGTATTTTCCAAACTCTATCTAGATGCCACATTCATCGCTATTCTCCACCCCCTTCAAGTTCTCCCCATTCTCCAGCCACAAGACCTGTCGTCAACATGATAACCAACAGCTGAAACCGCCCCAACATGCCGCTCTGTATCCCAACGCCTGAAGCAAAGTGAACTAATCACATGAAGCCCATGATCCCCAATACTACAAATAACAAAATCCTGTTTTACTCCATCGCTGGTCGTGGTCGTGTAACCTGCAGAATGAACGCCCAAAATCAGTAAAAAGACAACTGGAACCCATACCCCCAGCATGATTACGGACTGGCATGCCGTCAACCAGAGCCGGTACCCCATCCACACGCACAAACATTTCAGCCCAAAGTCGAGGGCTCGGTCCCGGCCGGCGGCGGCAGACGTTGCCACCCCCAAATCCCCGCCGCCCCAGTGTTGCCACGACCACCCTGCGGACTCTCTACACCCGCACCCCCCGTCTCCGCTTCGTCCTCCTGACGACGACAAACACCACCACCCCGCCCACAACAGCGAGGATAGGCAGCTTGTGGGCGAACATGCGGCCGACCGAGACGATGAGGGCGGCGTCGTACGAGTGCCACGACGAGCTGCCGAGGTGGTTAAAGATGGGCGTCTGCACCTGGCCGTTGAGGCTGTGGAGGCGGAAGTTGTCGGGCGGGCCGGCGAGGACCTTGAGGGTCGTTCGGTTGGGCTGGTAGGCGTGGATGGTTCTGGAGGGGTTAGCGGGGTTGATCTTGGGGGCTACCTAGTGGCAGGGAACTTACGAAGCGTAGTGGCACCCCGTGCTGAACATGACGGTTGGGTAGGGCAGGCCGAGCCAGGCGCGGTTATAAGGGCGCAGGTTGCGCACGAGCGCGCCGACGAACGGGTTGCGCTGACTCGCCATCATGAAGCCGACCGAGAAGCCGGTGGGGTGTGCGGCGGGCGCCACGAAGTCGAACCGTCGGAGCGGGCCGAGAGCGCGGCGGCACTGCAGGTCCATGTCGAGGATCACACCTGGTGAGACGGTGAGCGTTGGTTCCCGACTGGCGGCCGGTTGTCAAGACTCAGGGGCCGTGAGGGGAAGGCAAAACTCACCACCGTAGTGGTAAAGGACCATGTAGCGGAGCGCGTCAATCCGCTGGATGGGAAACTGGTACCCTTCCCACATCTCGCGGAGCTCGGGGAACTGCTCGGCCACAAAGGCATTGGCCTTCTCGTCGGTCCAGATGTGCGCCTCCCAGCCAGGGTGGATGTCCAGGCAGCTCTGGCGGACCTCCTTCCACTGCTCTATCCGCGCCGCGGCTCGGGCACCGCCCATGGCGACATGATGAAGGATGGGAGGGACGCGGTCTTCGAAGGGCGCGGCGCTCGTCTGGGTGATGCTGTAGTTGGCGAAGCTGATGTCGAAGTCGCTGCCGGAGGCCGAGAGGACGAACCGGTCGGAGCCGCTCCACCAAAAGGCCGGAAGGGATGCCAATGTCCACGACTCGTAGAGAAGAGCGCGGCCGAGCCACGCGCTGATGAGGACGACGCCAACCAGGCAGGCGATGAGCCAGCGGTGCGAGCGGTGTCGCGCTGGCAAGTATATTACGCCCATGCTACCTTTGCATGGTGTTGCTGTGTGGAAGAATGTGGTGTCTCGGAGAAGAGGCTGAGGGTGGTTGTCGTCTTCTTTTCGCCCTGCCAGCCGTGGTTTGGTTGGGATCGTGAGTGCAGGAGAGATGTCGAATTATATCGAGGCGCAGAACTTCTGGGAGCAAGTCGAGGGCCAGGAGCACAAGATGGAATTCCGGAATCGGGGTCGTCGAGTTCGGCCGAGGGCGATGCAGGTCATGGGAGCACAGCTAATAAAAGAAGTCGTCGCTTTGTCAGGACCATGGAGACTCGCGAACGACGGGAGGGAGGGATGGGGAGGGACGACTGGAGTGTCGCCTGTTTTCCTCGAGGCAGTGTGAGGCACAGCACCACAGCACACAGCACCCCTCGTCAGACACGCCTCGCCCCCCCCATGTCACTTAACGCGCGCAGAGAGGGGGGGTGGTGTCACTCAAACAAAGGCGGATGAGATTGGGCTGAACAGGGTGGTGGGATGCGAAATGCAAATGCAAAAATGCTTGACCCATCCCGCCATGCTCGAATCGGTACCGCGTAAATTCCTCGTACTGTGCGCGACCAGTCACCACGGACGGTCACGGAATTGATCCTGTCGGCTCCCTGGCCCTCCTGTGCCCGCTGGGCAGCCTGCTTGCCCCGGTGCGAGCCTGTCTCTCGCTGGCTCGCTGACGGGCCTTCCTGGGCTGATCTGATTTTGCCTGGTTCCGTCAATCCGTTGCACTTTGGGCCCGGAGTTGGCTTCATCTCTGCTGCAGCCAGCCAGCCACGGATGGGAATGGGACTGCATCGTGAGGTTCGCTGTCGGCACCTGTCCTGATTGTTTTTCGTCCAGCATCCCCAGGATCCAGATGCACGTTGGCCAGCCCCCCTGCCCCCCCTGTCCCCCCCGTCGGACCCTTCTCCTGTGCCAATGTCAGATCCCCCTGGGCCGTTGCGTGCGAGGGCGACTGGCGTTGGTCGCCCAAGGCCTAGACGGGTCCACGAAAAAAGCTTGCTTTGAGCCCGCAGAAGCTTGAGGTTCCCGATGGCACGCACCCAGCGAATCACCGCTTCCGGCCAACCATCTCCCGCGCCTTGGCGCGACCGGGTCCCTCGGATCTTTGCCATTTGGAGGGCGCCCGGCGAAGGGGGTCGTCTGGACTCTGGACAGAAATGGAAGCGTGTGGTGTGCCGATGCTCACGGGGACAGCTGAAGGCATGGGAGAAGATGCTTTACAGCTATATAGCCACTATCCTAAGTTTGAGTCTGGCCCGCCGCCGTCGCCCGCGGTACCCTCTTGAGGTCGTTGAACCATACATAGCGACTGATAATCATGTACATGTGCCGGTCCCAGGTGTACTGGCTCGGGTGCTGCGCAAAGGCGGCGCGGGTGAGGCCATACCGGTGCCATGAGTTGGCGGCGAGGGCCCGATCGCCGTCCTCTGGACGGGCGGAGTTTGTGGGAAAGGCGAGGGCCTCGATGATTCGCCAGACGAAGGGGAGCGCCGTATACGGCAAGTCGCCGAGCAGCGTGTACTTGCGCGGGAGCGCCGTGGTGGTGAGGGTAAAAGTGACGGGTGCGTCGGCGTGGGTGGATGCGTAGTGTCTGTCGCATTGGGGAAAATGGAGTCAGCAACAGGGAAGAAGACGGAGAAGCTCGAGTCCGCCACGACACCGGCTGGCGGCAGCCAATCGAACTTGGCAGCCCATTGCGGGGTTGCGTAACCGAAGCTGGCAGTCTGCTGGAGTCTGGACTTTTGGTGTTTCTTACCTGACAGCGGCACTGACCGCTCGGTGGTTGATGTGTCCACTGACCCCACCTTCGTCGAATGTGATGATCTGGTATCCCAAAGCGGGCAGTTGTTAGCCTGAGCGCCTGTCTCTTCGCGGCCAACAGCTCGCCGGGTCAACGGCAGCAAGACGAGACGAGATGAGCGCGAAGGAAGAAGAAAAAGGATCAACCTACAGCATCCACCTCCCATTTTTGCACGTGGTCGTGCACGATGCCGGCAATCAGGTCGGTATTCCACCACACCTTGGGATTGTCTTGGAGGTCGGCGTGGTCGAGGGCGACGCATCGCTTGTCGTCAATGCCCAGCGCCCGACAGGAGCCCGCGAGCTCCGTTCTCCGCAGGTCGCCAATGCCGTAATTGTTCCCTGGATGTCGTCAGCAACGCCCCGAATCGGCAGCGAATGCCGACGGGCAGGCAGAGAAACCACACACCTGTGGACATGACCAGCAGTCCACCCGTCACCGCCCGATTCCGGTCCAGCACCCCGAGGATGCTCGGCGCAAAGAACAAGCACTCGTCGTCGGGGTGGGCCGTGACGATGAGGAGGTTTTTGGCGGCTAGCAGCTGTGGAGGCAGGATCCTCGCATCGCTGCCGACGACGTAGGCAACCAGCCACTGGAGCAGCACCGGGAGGACCATGGCGACAACGGCTCCGCGCAGCATCCAGCGCCATGCCCGTCGCGGCACCAGGGCGATGAGCTGCGACGGCGTCGGGGTGGTGAGCTTCAGCATCTCGGCGGCATGTGGGCGAGGTTTCGAGCGTGTCGTGTCGTTGCCGGGACAGAGGAGAGTCGGCGATGTCGCGGAATTACTGTCGGAATATCAATGGCCAGGTGCACTCAGGGCTGACTGAGGCGATGGCGTCCTGCTCGCCGTCGGCCGGCATGGTGGAAAGATGAGAGGATCGATCACAATTCAACAGCAGCCCGAGGGGGCGGTCGATGGGAGTCCAGGCTCAGTGCTCAGGGAGAAGTGCACAGTGTGTATTCCAGCCATCTCGCGCTGTACACATCCGGCGAGGAGCCAACCTGAAAATTGAAATATGCGGACTCTGGAGGCGGCATGGCGCAAATGGATGGCGGGCATTGGAAAGCGCGCTCTCAGCATTTGCCTGTTTTCGTCTGCTGGCGAGCGGGAAGAAGGCGCTGCATCGAAAACCCACTGGAAGACGACGCTGTGAAGGGCCCCCGGCCTCCACCCGACCCTCCCCCCCGGTTCCCCCGAATCCATCGCTTCCTTGCACCAACCGTTTTCCCACCTTTGCTTGGCACTCCTCGGCGCGGCAGGGGACGAGGCACTGCTGCTGCTGCGCGTGCGTGAAAGGTCGGGGCCAAGCGCCATTCCACCAATGCCGTCCAATTTCGACAGCCGCTTCGAGACAAACCTTCCATCTCCAACGATGTCGTCGCCATGCCTGCTGGCCTCTGGGTGGTGAGCGTCGCGGTTGTTTTCTTGACCGCCGCCCGCCGACATCCATCACATCCCCTACGACCGCGACCTACAGCCCTACCGGACCCCTAGGCCCACACACCCGTGACAGCATCGCACCATGCTTGGCGATCGACCGCGCCAAGGCGATTCCCAGCGGGACGGCGCGGGGAACTGGGCCCTGATTCTGGTGAGCTTCACTCAACCTCTTGTCGATGGACGTCAGACTGCGCGATGCGGATGCCGGTCCCGCCGCTGTAGCAGCTGCTGCAAAGGGCCTCACCACTGACGACATGGACGCAGCTGGTGGTTCAGAACTCGGCCCTCGTCATGGTCATGCACCACTCGCGCAACAGCCCGACCGGCTCGGAGCCGCGATACCTCGCATCGACCGCCGTCCTCGTCGTCGAAGCCCTCAAGCTCCTCGTGAGCCTCGTCCTCGCCACCCGCGACATGCGAAAGTCGTACCCCTCTAGCTCGTGGCTCGAAGTCCTCCTGCACCTCCGCCGATCCATCTGCGCCTCCGACAGCTGGAAGCTCGTCGTCCCCGCCGCCCTGTACACGCTGCAGAACTCGCTCGTATATGTCGCTATCAGTCACCTCGATGCCGTCACCTTCCAGGTCACATACCAGCTCAAGATTCTCACGACCGTCCTGTTCAGCATTCTGCTGCTGGGAACGACAATCACCCCACGGCAATGGCTGGCCCTGGTTTTGCTCACTGTGGGTGTCGCCGTGGTGCAGGTCGAGGGGCTTCTGGGTTCGGACGGCTGGAAAGACCGCCTCACGTCGCTGATTCAGGGCGACGTGTCACTATCCGAGGGCCCGACATCGGGGGCCGCCAAGGGACTGATGGCCGTGATGGCTGCCTCGCTCATCTCTGGGCTGACTTGCGTCTACTTTGAGAAACTCGTCAAGGACTCGCTGGCTTCGGTATCGCTCTGGACTCGCAACGTTCAGCTGTCGTTCTTCAGCCTGTTCCCGGCGCTCTTCATCGGCGTCATCGCAAAAGACGGCGCTGCCGTGGCTCGGGATGGCTTCTTTGCGGGGTACAATTCGGTCGTCTGGGCCACGATTGCCCTGCAGGCCTTTGGAGGCCTCGTCGTCGCCGTGTGCATCGTGTACGCGGGCAATGTCGCCAAGAATTTTGCTGCCAGCTTCAGCATCGTCGTGAGCTATACGGCGACGGCCATCATCTTCAGGACCCCGCTGACCCTCCCGGTGAGCCACCCCCTCCCCGCACACAAAGTCTTTTATCTCTAACACAAGTGTCTGACAGGCCACCTGGGGTGCCACGCTGGTATTACTTGCCATGTATCTGTACCACACGAGCTCGGCGACGAGGACCGCCCTCCTACCCACTATCGAGGACGAGAGGACAGCGAAACCGCCCAAGCCTCTCTTGTTCGACCTCATGTCCCCAACGGACAGCAACAGAAGCTACCCAGAATAACGTCATCGAAACACAGCATTGCGCTTATTACCGCATCCATCCCCCTTGGACACACGCCCGCACGTTTTTGGTTGCAATCTCTTTGGGATGCATCCATTTTCCACAAAACGGGGGTTTCGTTACAGCGCTCACGTGGGCGCGCGGCACAGCACCAGCGAACCCTGGAACCGCGCATTGGCGCGCCATTCCCCGTCGGCATCTTTTTTTTTTTACGAGCTGCTTGGCTCTGCCGTCCGTGCGATAGGGCGTGGCTCCTTCGCCCCCAGTTCCCTTCCCCCTTGTTTTGTTTCTGCCAGTGGCGGAGCAGAGCCGCGTGGGTTTTGGTTTCAAGCTTTCTCTCGGCGGCCGTCTTCACCGGGTTCGTGGTTGGCCCGTCCCGTATATTTACGAGAGAGGCTCTCCCTACCTATCACCTGACGACCATTTCGGGCGACAATTTTCATGGCTGCCGGGGCTTCGTTTGTACACCGTATTTCGGTGTAGGCTGGCCACGGTGCGCGGTGGCTGACGACGACGGCATGGGTGCGCCTGACCACGCGTCAAGTCCCCGCAAGACGACATGCACAGGATTCCGGCCTGGACCCGATGTCGCGTCCGAGTTTGTTGACGCGTGGCGTTGACCAAAACTTGAAGAGGGGGAGTTGGATATCCTCTCACAGGCGGTGTAGATAGCCGCAAAATCAGATCCAAGAAAGGGAAGAGGTGGATCTCTGGTGGACACTCCAAGTTTTGGTGATGGAGTCTCGACGGGGCAAGTATGATGGAGCACGCTTGCCGCAGCGAAACCCCACCAATCAAGCATGCCCGCTTGGCTCAGTGGTAGAGCGTGTCACTAGTAAATAGGTCAATGACAAGGTCATCAGTTCGATTCTGATAGTGGGCACAGCGCATGCATGCAGACAGACGTCGAAGTTGTTGACGCATCCTCGGCGCTGGCAACTTCAGTATTAGCCCTCTTAGCTCAGGGGTAGAGCGTGTCACTCGTAATGACAAGGTCATCAGTTCAATTCTGATAGTGGGCATATCAATGTAATGGGGTTGTTGGGTGTTGTGTGCTGGTTTTCTTTTTGGATGTTTTTGTCTCTGGTAGCATGGGAAGTCGTACACACATGGCAGGATGTGGAATTCGACTTATTGACCATGAAGGGCTGGATGGCGGATTCAACCAGCAACACCCAGGCCGACTAAACGTCGACATGGTAGCCGAATATGAATCTGTCGACAATTGCTCTACAAGCCTCGAGAGTTGTCTGAAAGACACACAACATAGACTTTGCCGACTGCGCAAAACTAGCGTCGCAGTGTGATCGGACGTCTGCGGCCTCTCTAAGACTGGACATGGTTCCGAGTAAATTCATAACGAGAAGATGTCGTTGGCAGGACCATGGGACGAGGAGGGGTTGTAGCATGGGAGACTTGGACTGGAGAGTTTCTGTACATAGCGGTCGATCTCTGATGCTGTTATGGAAAGCGGATCGAATACACTGGCATATTAATTCGGCAGTTTTGCCGGCTTTGCTTGTTCAAGAATCCGGGTCCGATCCGAGTCAGTGACATGGAGCATGTTTGTCATTGTTGAGCATGGAGCTATCCCTGATGAATGTTGGCCGCGCTCGCTTTTCCGCCAACCGCGCCCGTTTTTTGGACGTTCACCGCGCTCGCTTTCTGGACGCTGACTGTGGTGTTGTTGGCCCCCATCCAGGTGTCTTCGGCTGCTGGCCGTGCTCGCGGGACCACAATGTCGGGGGACTGCTGGTAAGAAGGAGCAGATATGGATGAGGATGTGCTTGTCGTTCCAGCATGTGGCCGAGGGTCATCAACAAGGTTGGTGCGAGTCACAGTGCCCGCCTGGATCACAGCCTGGTGATTTGGCCGAATTTTTGCACACAAGTATCTTCGTTGCGGTCGTCTCAAATGGAATGGATAACTTGCGGACGTTGGCGACTTACGTGCCGCGGGTTTTCTCAGATCAGAATCTTGCACTAGAGCAGCTTAGCAACAGAGGAGAACTGCAAGATGGCGGTTCTTCTCTCACGGGGATGGAATGAATCGCGTGGCTGTAGGTGGAAGAAATATCAACAAAGGAAAAGGGGCTCCGGCCCCTTGCTCATCGTTTCGTAGACATCAATGAGAAAGACAATGGCTGAACCACAAAGTGTATGAACTCGCCCCGTCGACCAACCACAACCCGGCCAGGTGATCTTTGCATCTGCTGAACAACCCCTATGACATGGGATGCCGCTGCTTGGACAAAGAGACTTATAGGACATCAGGAGCTCAATACGCGGAGCGGTGCCCTCTGACAGCTCGCTGAGAGGTAATGGCCTCGCAACCCAAATCTCAAGATGCTCCTCCATCGTCTGATCCTACTCGTTTCCTTGCTTCTCCCAGCCGCCCATGCTCGACTCAGAGCGAGGGTTGACAATCCCACCAGAATTGCCAGCATCAAGACGAGCAGCATCGTCAGCATCAAGACCTCCAGCATCTCCAGCACCATTCCCGCCAAGTCACAAGCACCAAAATATCTCACCAGGCGTCTTCCTCGCCGACCCCTTGAACGTCCTCATCGCCAGCGTAGGCAAGGCCGACGACGATGGCGCAGATACCCCGACGATAATCTCCGTCGCTCTCTCTTCTTCCAGCACGCCAGCACCGTCCCCTAGCGAGCCAGCCCCTTCCAACTCCAAGCAACCCACCCCGACTCCCTCACCGCCACCCGCGCCGGCGCCCTCCTCCGCACAACCCGTCCCTATCACCCTCCTCACTCAGACCATTCCAACAGCCCTCCCGACTAAAACTCACCCACCCCCCACCGTCAATCCCGTTCCCATCCAGCCAACACCCACCCCCGACAAACCGACGCCCACGCCACCGCCAGCTGAGCCTCCCTCGCCCGTACCCCCACCAAGCCAACCACCCTCAGTCTAGCCCACCACAACCTCCATCCCTCCCCTTTCCCCACCAGCACCCTAACCGCCACCATACCCGTCCGCACCACCGCAACCCCAACCTGAACACCAACCCTCCGCGCCCGGCACCCAGCCCTACGCGCCTGGCCCCCAGTCGTCCACACCCCGCCCCTCCCCCTCCACCCCAGCAACTCTCCTCCCCATCCCAGGTGTAATCAACACCCCCCTCCTTCGCCACCGACGACGAGCTCGGCGACCTCCCGCCTTCGTTTTCCGGACCCGGCGGAACGAACCCCGGCGGATCAAACCCCGGTGGTGGTAGTTCCGGCACTGGTAGCGCGCCAAAGCCCGGTGGCGGCCCGACAGACGATGCAGACAAGGGTGACGGTGATGGCCGCACCGGTGTAGTGCCAAACGCGGGAGAGGAAGGGGGAGGTATCTCCGTAGGGATCATCGCTGCGGCAGTTGTTATACCCGTCATACTCCTCGCGGGCGCTACTGTATGTCTCTGGAGGAAGAAGAGGGTGCGGTCGGGGGTAGCTCCCGGTCGAGGGGTCAAGGGGACGGAGACGTTGAGGATGTGAGGTGCGAGGATGAAGTTGACGGCCGGGGCTGCTTGGTTTAGATTTTAGCGGAGCGTGCCCATACTGGGGGCGAGGGCGAGAGCGCGGGCGAGTCGGCTGGAGTGGGATATGATGGGGGGACGAGGGGAGGTTTTGGGGAGTGAGTGTGGGAGGGACTCGGAGGAGGGAGGGACAGGGGAGAAGGGGGTTGGGATGGCGTACTAGTACGGAGGGATTTTGGTTTGAATGGTGGATTTCACGGGGTGTTGATGTGGGAGGGGATTTGAAGTTAGTTGGAAATGTGGATGGCAGTGGACGAGGGAACTAAAGGGAAGAATGGAAGTGAAACGTGTTGGCTACTAGTACCATATCTCATGCCCATGCTAGCCTTGTCTGGATTCCTGAGATGCATACATGCAAGGTAGAATCCTTCTGCTTGCCCACAGGATGCTTGCAGGACCGCCGAGGATCAATAATTCCCAGGAAGATGGTACGCTAACCTGCCGCCGTCTCGTGGTACCTGCAGGATGACAAGTCAGGTTTCACGGCATCATGGCAGCTACTTGTAGGTGCCGGGCATGGGAAGGAGTGCCCTGCAACGTGCACATCAACAGCAAAGAGACCACATGGAACGAGAGTTTCGTTGAACATCAAGACCAGTCATTAAGACATGTACCATTGAGTATCATGAACCGAACAAGTAAATAGCCAAAACACCTCCCCCAGGACGTGACATGGCCGACCAACCTCCGCCTTGACCGTGACCCAAAAAGCGCAAAAAGTATCCAAAGTATCTACAAGAAGTTTACAAAAGCCCCCACGCTCGCTCAATCAGTTTAGACAAAGTTGTCAAACCACCGCACCGCCTGCAAGAAAGCCTCCTCCTTGGCAAACTTCTGCTCGGGATCCGTAATATCAGCGCGAACACCAAACCCGTGGGCCGTCCCCGAGTACAGCGAAACCTGATACGGCTTGTTCGTCCCCTGCAGGAGCACCTCAATCTCAGCACGGCGCGCAGGCGTAAGCATGGTGTCGGTCTCGGCGAGGGCCAGGCCAATGGGCTTGGTAATGGCCGTGATCTCGGCGTCGAGCAGCAGGCTGGGGTGGGCGGTGAAGCCGACGTCGACGTTGCGGCCGGCGCTGAGGAAGCGGAAGGCGTACTTGCCGCCGAAGCAGTAGCCGGTGATGGCGACCTTGGTGATGCCGGGGCGGCTGCGGGCCCAGGCGACGGCCTTGGCGACGATGGGGTCGACGTTGGCCGGGCCGTGGCGGAGCGTGTACTCGGTCAGGTTGAGGCCGGGGACGTTGAGATCGGTGGGGAGGGCCTCGCCCTCGAGCATGTCGGGGGCGATGGTGAGGTAGCCGGCCTTGGCGAAGGAGTCGGCGAGGCTGAGGGGGGTGTTAGACGGGGAGAAGAGGGTGGTGGGGGTGGGGGTGGACTTGCCGCTTGTTTTGGAGGAGCTCGATGCCAAAGACGTCGGTCAGGTAGACGACGGCCGTGTTCTTGCGGGCCAGAGCGCGGAGACTCAGGGGGTTGGGGTAGGTGATGTACGTGGAGACTGTACGGGAGGTCAGATTCAGTCCGAATCGGGGAGAGAGGGGGGGTGGATGCTCACCATTCTGGATGACCTGGATGCTACCCGCGGGGTTGCCCGTGTGCTCGACAATGTCGGCATTGGTGCACTCCTTTTGGAAGATGGGGTTGGCTGCGGCTCCAGAGAGCAGCAAGGCCGAGGTGAGGGAGGCGATCGAGAAACGCATCGTGGCCGAGACAGACAGTCAACTGACGTCAGAGGGGACTCGGGGGACAAAGTGAGGGCCGAAGGGGGGGCAACCAAGCAGAGGCAGAGTCTGGATGCGCCAAGGGGGGGGGGAGGCTTGAGATGCGCGGGATATATGGAGAGGGATGGAGAGGGACGACCCGAACCGATGCAGAACCAAGGATGATTGATGGTTGGCAGGTAGGAAGAGCGGAGAATACGACGGGGTATTTATCCTCATCGTTTCTCCTCCTCTCGTCTCCCCTTGTCGTCGATCAAGACTCCCTCTCACCGGTGACCTCGGACGCCTGGGGACCTGGGAATGAGAATGCTACGCCATGGCGTCCATTCCGGCGTAGCGTGCAGACTGCAGCAAGGCATCCCACTGCAGGCAGAGAGGATCCTTCCCAAGGCTCCAAGGGCCAAAAGGGGGGGGGGGGCATGATGTGAAGCTGGCAAGGTTGCCTCATCGAGATGGCAATGCCCTTTTTTTTCGTCGCGTGGTTGCCACGCCGGCGTCCTGCAGATATCTTCAATCTGCCCACGCAGCCGCGCCCGCCAACCCCCCCCTCGAGGGACCCCCAGCCACCATTCAATAAAGCTTTCTAGAAGCAACGCAGCACCCCCTCCCCCCCTCCTCGCAAATAATGCAACGCTCCCCGCGTGAGACCGCCCTCTCGCCCACGTTCCCCCCCTCTCGTCGTCGCGGAACATGGGGCCACGGGACGGGACCAGACGTGGGAATTTGGGAAGCGAAAGCCCTCGCTTGGCTGAGACGCCGCGGGCCAAATTGTCCGCAGCCGATTCGCGGTAGCGGAGCTATACCACGCGACGCTATGCCGGTCGCCTGGAGGAAGCTTTTTCCAACAAGTCTCCGTGTTCCCGTCTCTGCTTCAGCTGGAGTGGGATGGAGGGAACAATGACGACAACCCCCCCCCAAGTGCCCCTCACCACCACATCCCAACCCAAGTCGGATTTAGCGCCAATGTTTCCCTCCCCATCACGGCCCTAAACCCCATCCATCAGAAGCTACTGCGTGGGTAGCGCCCAGAGGGAAGGCGATCCGGGGATGCATAACGACGCCCCCAGCGATCACCACGCCCGCCGCATCCAACGCATCATCAATCACACTGGCGCCGACATCTTGACCGCCGGCATCCATGACAGCATAGCTTGCCAAGCCAATACCTCTCGACACCAGCGCTGCTAGCATGAAAGACTGACAAGACGCCAAAGCCTGGGGAGGAGGGGAAAGCCGACTCCCAAGACCTTGACCATGGACGGAGAAACCCATGACCGCCGGCATCGCCCATCCGAGAAATGCAAGAAGAGGGGGCCATCGATGCATCTGGTCAAGGCCGGCCAGCAGGGACCTATTTTGGGAATCCTCAACAACACCACAATCGCTAGTGCCCGTCCAACCCTCTCCTCCTCTCCTCCAACATGTCCACCAGGCAGGCTGGCTCCATGCAAAGGCCCTCCTGCAAGACTCCCCAGCCCGTTCAGACCCCGTGAGCTGAACACGAACGTCACTTCACCTCTCCTCCACCAACAGGCCGACTCACCAACACGCAGCCTCACCGGGGCGTCATCGTCGCATCGCATGCGCTGCTGCGGCGCGGGTACCTGAATCCCACACCACGTCCCATTTCCGCGGGTGTCGTTCGCGCGGCTAACCCATCCCAACCAACTGCTCGTTCTTCTGTCGTTGCAACGGACTTGTTGGAAGGAATATATTCGCTGCATCGCATCGCATGGCAGCGCATCGCTCGTGCAGACAGGAAATTAAACAAGCTTCCTTCCTCCTGCTGCTGCTGCTGCTGCGCCGGATGGCGGCATCCATCCGGGTACCAGTGCGTCCCGCGTCCGTCCGCTGCCCGGGACTTCGGGAGGCGTACACGGGGCCAGGGGGAAGCGGACGGCGGGGCGACAGGGGGGGGAGGAGGTCCGTCCGAGGATAAGGCGCGACGCAGGGGCAGCTGGCGCAACGCGACGTCAGGTTGCTCAATGTCGACGAGGACGCGCCATGGCCTGCTCGGTTCGGGAGGAGCACGCTAGGCAACCCAGCACGATGGGTAAGGGGGGACGAGCGTAGTGGGAGGGAGCATCGACGCAGGTACACACGACGCCGACTGACGGAGTTCTATGAATAATCCACCGCCCTGCTTCCTCTCCTGCACCGGGTCGAGTCGGCTGCGGCCCCGTGGCATCGAGGTATCATACACAGCACCACCGAGGGGAAAGAATCCAACCCTATACGCGCCCGCGATGCCACCATTAACATCAATATAATGCAAGGGGCTCCAATGTCATCATGAACCATTGCCCTTCCCTCCTCTTTCCCCTGACGCCGGTCTCCTCGTGATCCAATTTCGCACAACCATCGCATCATCACGCCGAAACCCCCTTTCCCTCGCCTGAACTTCGCCGGAAACGAACGAACGCGCCCCTCAGACCTCCTCGTGCTCCTCCGCCGCGACCACTTCGTACCCGCCCGTCCGCCGGCCCCGCGACGGCAGCTCCATCCCCGTCGGCTTCTCGTACATGTCCGTGTAGTTGACCACGTGCCCGCCCAGCACCGCCATGCCCGTCTCGCGCCGTCCAAACACGGGCGCCGGGTCGCACCAAAAGTCCTTGCAGTTGGTGACGCATCCGCGGCTGTACGGGTTCGCGCCGCCCTTGCTGCGCCGCCCGCCGCGCCCGCCGACCTGGCTTGTCGCCGCGCCGCGACCCGTGGCCGTCTCGATGAAGGCGTCGACGCCCAGCAGCTTGCCCCATTGTTTGAGGAAGCCCTGGCCGTGCTTGTGTCCGTGGTGGCCCTGGCCGGCGGGGGCGGGCGCGCCCGAGGGAGGCATACGCGAGGGGTCGAGCGGTGCGCCCGTCGAGGTGAAGGCGCTGTTGAGCGACGCGGCGAGGTGGTGATCGACGCCAAACATGTTTTCGTACGTCGTCATGGCCCGCGTCACCTGTACGAACTGGACAAAGAGGAGCATCGACACCCATGTCAGCTGGAGCGTGGCCCAGACAGCGAGCAATAGGCTGTAGGCGTCCGTGTTGATGACCCGGCAAAGGGTGGGGGAGAGGATGTTGCACTCCTCGGAAGCTTGCGCCGAGGCCTCGGTGAGATCTGAAGCGCAAAGAGTCAGTAGGTACTTGACCAATGGACAAGACCGAACTTACATCGATAGGTCAGGACGTCAAAGGTGATGACGGCAAATGCCAGGTTGATGAGGTACAGGAAGAAGTGGCGGTGGTTGTTGACGCCGATGCAGTTGTACACCCACGGACAGTGGCTGCGCGCTGGTTAGTCTGGAACCTCTCCGTCCTGCCATGGAAACGTACTGATCATGCTTGGCGACGCAGCGCTGGCACCTACGACAGTGCTTGCTTCTCAACGGCGTGCGGATCATGCAGGTGACGCAAAAGTTGGACTCGTCAAACTTCCAAGTCGCAATTAGGTCGTCGATGACGGCTTTTTGCTCGGCGATGCCGTTCATCTTGGGCACGAACCCGGGGTCGTCCGACATACACCTAATGTAGAACCATGTCGTGAGGCCGATGAAGATGGCGCAGAGAAGATTGATAAGATATGTTTGGTCTGGGGCCGGTTAGTCCACAGGCACTTTTCGAAGCGATTGACGGAGACTCACTTGGCCCGGCTCTCGCACTGGCGGTAAATGTCAACAGGGTTGTGATCCAGTTCAGGCCGCAAAAGAAGAGCGACGCGGCAAAGATGCCCGACATCCAAGGCTGTCCAGGTCAGCACACTCCCCAAAAGACGGGGACAGGTCACTCACCGTCCTCTCAAACGTCCGCATGTCTGGGGGCGCATAGGCGATAACCTGCCCGCCCACCCACTGAACCGTATAGCCAGCGAGAAAAGTAAACGGAATGCCGGCATAGATGGGTATCCCCGACAGAATGACCAGGCTCGCATAGACCAACAAGAACGGCCACAAGAAGAAGAACTTGTTCATGAACCCCCTGCGGTCCTGCAGCAGGTAGCTCGCGCCCGGCCAGCTCGGAACGATGGCGTTCCCGTCCTCGTCATACCCGCACTCCTTGAGCGCCTTGTGCCACGCCCCAGCCGTGTTGAGCTCCTGCGCCGTGATGGCCGGCGTCTTGCCCGTCTTGGTCTTGGCGAACCGGTCGGCGCCGTACTCGACAATCTTCTGGATGCACCCTGCGCTGCCCTTAACCAAAGCCCAGTGGAGCGCCGTGAAGCCTTGCTCGTCGGCCGCGTGTACGCTGGCGCCCCATCGGAGGAATACGTCGACGCACGCCGGATATCCCTTGTAGGCCGCCCACATGAGCGCCGTGTGGCCGAACTCGTCCTCGACGTCGACGGGGATGCCCTGGTGGAGGAGCAGGACGAGCAGCAAGACGTTGCCGTTGAACGTGCTGATGTGCAGCGTGTTGTAGCCCTGTGAGTCGGTAATCAGGGGGTCGGCGCCGTGTTGGAGGAGGAGGTGGACCGTGTAGTAGTGGCATCGTTGGGCGGCCCATTGCAGCGGCGTCGCAATGCTCTCGCCCCCCTTTCTGTTGATCTCGGCGCCGTGTTCGATCAAATACTTGCACATGGCATACTGGTTATTGATGGCTGCCCACTGCAGAACAAACAAGCCGTTAGCAATTCGGCATTCCCCCTCGAACCAGCACATGTCCTGGAGAACCCACATGTAACGGCGTAATGTTTTCGTCGTCGGTGTATGTCGCATCGTACTCGCCCTCCGCAAAGAGCTTCTCCATGCCGGGAATGTCGCCCACCCGCGCCATCTGCATGATGTCGGGCTCGGGGGCATCGCCGGGCAGATTGCCGAGCTCCATCTCGTTGTTGAGTTTCGGTGTCGCGGTCCCGGATTTGGAGGGAGGTTGCGCGGGGGCGGCTGTCGCACCGCCGGGGGCGTGGTGCGCCATTGTCTCGGTCGAATGAACCGCAGTTGTCGTCGAGGACGAGGGGGCTGACAATAGATTTCGGGCCCAATCGACGGCGGCAGTCGGAGACTCGAGTCGTCGGACAGCCAATCCAGCCTCGGTCCACGGATGCCGCGGCCTCGACTGTCGCGGCTTCACTCGCTCTCGGAGAGTGGTGCTTCGATAGAAGTCGCGGTTGAGGGACAGACGGGGGCGATGGTGTCCGTGAGTTCGGCAAATGGGGTATCAACCTTGACGGCGAGCGGACGACGGGCGAGGCGTTGGGAGAAATTATTCCTTGGAGTTGGGGATAGCGGCAGCTGAAGACACTGCCCGCATGCACTGTTGTTGAGTTCAGCCAATTGCCCTGTCTTATTCAGCGACCAGCGGTTCAGCCGGCACAGCCCTGCCGGCTTCAGGGCCTTCAGGGCAGTCTCGCCGAGCTATCGCCCTGTGACGCGTCAGGTCTTATCGATAGGTCTTATCAACCCAAATGACCCGCTTGAGCTTGTGACCAACTCGCCCTGACGATAACGGAGCCATCATTTGCATTTTGGACAGCTCACAACTCCACCACCAAACCAAAGTCGCCTGATCATGTCCCCGTCCCCGGCACCATAGCAAGCCGAATAAGCGAGACGAGCCGAGACAAAACCAACCCACGCGACGACAAAACCCCGTCGCCTCCGAAACCACCTCCCACAAAGAAGCCATCACCACCCCAATCGCCGCCACCATGGCCATCTTCGACGCCATCAAATCCGCCCTCGAGGCCTCCCTCCAACCCACGACCCCCGTCATCGTCATCGGCCTCGCCTTCGTCCTCCTCTTCCCCTTCCTCCTGCACTACATCCTCCACGGGCAATCCTCGACCTCGCACCTCCCCTCCGTCCTCCTCCTCGGCCCCTCCGGCGCAGGCAAGACCGCGCTCCTCTCGCACCTCGAGCGCCTTACCGCAACCACCCCCGACGACAACCAACCCCCCGCCGCCAAAAACCCAACCCACACCTCGCAATCCCCCCTCTCCATCGAGCTCTCCACCCCGTCCTCGACCCCCTTCCTCCTCATCGACACCCCAGGCCACGCCAAACTCCGCGGCCACGCCCTCACGCACCTCTCCCCGGCCACCTCCAAAGCCGAGAACCTGCGCGCCGTGGTCTTCGTCCTCGACGCCGCGGTCGACGACCTCTCGGCCGCCGCGGGCTATCTGTACGACGTGCTGCTGGCGCTGCAGAAGCGGGCGGGGTCGGGGCGGGGGAGCAAGGCGCCGGCGGCGGTGCCGGTGCTGGTGGCGGCCAACAAGCTGGACCTGTTCACGGCGCTGCCGGCAGCGCTGGTGCGGAGCCAGCTGGAGGCGGAGCTGGGGCGGATACGCAGCACGAGGAGCCGGGGGTTGCTGGGGGCCGAGGAGGAGGTCGGGGCCGCGGCGGCGGAGGAGGGGGATGATTGGTTGGGGGAGTATGGGAGCGAGAAGTTTGGGTTTAGGCAGATGCTGGAGTTTGATGTCGAGGTGGAGGTGTTGGGGGGCAGTGTGGTGGGCGAGGGGCCGGGGGCGGATAAGTGGTGGAAGTGGATTGCTGAGAGGGTGTGAGGCTGGACGGAAGCACGTTGTACATATTGATAGACACGGTCGGTAATGCGGAGGAGTGAATATATCTAGGTATCTCGCAAAAAGCCACCCTGTTTGCACGGGTTGAAGCCGCCATCTACCGCTACACTGTACTATGCTACCCATTCCCATGCTAAATGCCATCGCGCCCGGCCGGGTACGTTAAGTCCCGGGCCGTATCTCCACCCTTTCCCAACCCCCAGAAAAAAAAAGGAAATGCGCAACGCTCAACGACACACAACCCTCTACGACTTTTGCTTGATCATGTACGTCAACAAATCCACCTTGGTCACCACAGCCACAGGCTTCGCCCCGCCATCAGCGCCGCCGGCCCCCGACTCGGTCACGACGGCTGCGCTGTTCCACTCGAGGAACCGGCTGAGGGCCGTCAGCGGCGTGTCCATGGTGATCTCGACAAACTTGCGCTTCTTGTCCTGCAGGTCCGAGCCGAACCGGCGCGGGTCCGTCACCACCTCGTCGATGCGCGAAAAGTCAAACATGACGTCGCTCACGGGGCTCTTGCCCGACGCCCGCCCGCGCGAGATGAAGCTGAGCAGGTTGCCCAGCGTCACCAGACCGGCCAGCTTGCCGTCCTCGCCCGGGGTGAGGACGGGGAGCTGGTCGAAGCCCTTTTCGCGCATCGTCTCGATGGCCTCGGCGCAGGGGCTGGTGGTGAGGACCGAGGACACGGGCTTGAGGCGCAGCGAGCGCACCGTGGCGCCCGAGTAGGGGTCGCTGGGGCGGCGGTTGAGGGCCTTTTTGGCGGCGGCGGCCGTCTCGGCGGCCTTTTCGTCGACGGGGAGGAGATCGTTGGCGGCGAGCCAGTCGTCGTCGGCGAACTTGGACAGGTACGAGCGGATGCTGTCCGGGAGGACGACGACGACCACGTCGCCCTTGCCAAGGCCGAGCTCCTTGACGGCGCGCACCATGGCGGCCATGGCGCTGCCGGAGCTGCCGCCGACGAGCAGGCCCTCCTCGGCGATGAGGCGGCGCGCGAACTGGAAGGATTCGCGGTCGTCCGTCTTGTACCACTTGTCGACGATGTCGCGGTCCAGCACGTCGGGGATGAAGTCGTAGCCGATGCCCTCGACCTTGTACGGCTGGTTGGCGCGCTCCTCGTTGAGCGACTCGGGCAGCGCGAGGATGCTGCCAAAGGGGTCGGCGGCGACGACCTTGATGGCGTTGTCGTGCTTCTTGAGGCCGCGCGCGAGGCCCGTGATGGTGCCGCCGGTTCCGGCGCCCGCGACGACGGCCGTCACCTTGCCGCCCGTCTGCGCCCAGATCTCCTCGGCGGTGCCGAACTCGTGGGCGAGCGGGTTGTCGACGTTGGTGTACTGGTCGAGGATGTGCGAGTTGGGGATCTCCTTGAGCAGGCGGCGCGCGACGCCGATGTGGCTCTCGGGGGCGTCCCAGGCGGCCTGGGTCGGGGTGCGGATGATGGTGGCGCCGAGGGCGCGCAGGACCGAGACTTTTTCGGCCGACATCTTCTCGGGGAGGGTGATGATGGTCTTGTAGCCCTTGACGGCGCCAACTAGGGCGAGGCCAATGCCACTGGGGGGTGGTTAGCAACTGTCGGGCGGTCCAGAGAAGGCAGAGGGTGGGACAACGACGTACGTGTTGCCGCTGGTGGGCTCGATGAGGGTGTCACCGGGCTTGATGCGGCCGCTCTTCTCGGCCTCTTCAATCATGCGCAGGGCTATCCTGTCCTTGACGCTGCCGCCGGCGTTGAACAGCTCGACCTTGGCGTAGACCTCGGCCTCGATGCCGAGGGACTGGGGGATCTTGTTGAGGCGCACGAGCGGTGTGTTGCCGATCAGCTCGGTGGCCGACATCTTGACGCTGAGCTTGGGGGCCTCGAGGATGGGGACGGGTGGCCGCGAGGTGCCATTGAGGGTTACGCCGTTGGAAGCCATGGCGGCGGTGTGTCGAAGGGGGGTGGCGGGGTAAATTCTCAACGACGAGATTTGCGATGGAGATGGTTGAATGCGCCGGTGATAATAAGGGACTGGGAATGGACTGCCGTGGAGGACAAGTGTAGGTGTCTTGCTGGAGGGTGGCGATTGACCAGGAAGGAGCAGAAAAAAAGAGAGTCGGGCGGGTGGAGGACGAGGGCAGATAAAGAGCAGATAAAAACGAAATGGCATGCAATCGCCTGCGAGCGGGCGCGGCGGGATGAGAAATCGCCAAACCCCTGCCGGAAGCCGATTCTATGCGCCCCGCCGAGCGTGGACGTGGGGCCAGAGGGCTTCCGGGCCCGACCGTCAGCGATCACAGGCTCACAGGGTCCTGAATGCCGTAATACCGGCCCACGTGGCGTTATGGGCCCCCATCATCCGCGGGAAACGTGCCCTACCGAACCCCAACCCTGTGAAAGCTCTTGCCACTTCCATTTCGCGGACGCGGCCAGTTCAGACTTTTCCAGCATCTTGCATTTCACCCCACATCATCGGCAGTCAACGGAGCAGGCCGGACAAAAAGCTACGGGAGTTGAGCTTGACGGCCAGAACATGTTCGGTGTTCCCGAAGACTCGGCTTGCCAAGAGGTGCAGCTCAGCTCGCGAATACGAGAACCCCGCGACATTGAGAATCGCGGCAAAGGGACGAAGATGGAAATGGAAGCCAACAAAACTGGAACATACAGGAAGAGGAAGCCTTCAATGAGGGCGTCTGGTGTAGAGCGTCGGGAATCGACTGGTCGAGGCCCAGAACATCGAATCGATCTGCTTAGCCAGACGCAGATCAGAATGGCACCCCAATCCGGTGCGACGGTGCCTGTCGAGCTGAGGTGGTGTCGGTGACGTCACCACTCGCGCCAAAACACCACACCATCAACAGCACCCAACTCGACCAGCAACATCTCACGGTATCCTCTAGCCTCTGTACCAGAACCTGCCAGATATCCCCTACCAGGAGCAGCGTCTCCATCCCGAAATGGGGCGCCAGGAATACATTGCGCGATCCGTCGTGCGCGCCCTCACCAACGGGAGCGGCTTGGAGAAGCGATCTCAGAATGCCCTCGCCTGGCTTCTGGCGCTCTTCGGCGCCTTCTTCTCGCTCTATCAACTCGCCCTCCGCAAGATCCGCCCTGCCGATTTTTCCAGCCTGCGTAGAGAGCACTGGGAGCTCAGTGACCGTGATTACTTGGACTCCTTCCAGACCTCCGAGAGCAACAACAAGGAGGACGTGTTGAAGTCCATCGGCGATATGGGCTTCTCCGGCTCGGTGAGCACACTCGTTTCTCATCATCCTATTCACTGCTGACGCGCATCTGGCGCAGACGTTTTACTCCACTGCCGATCAAAAGTACCTGGTCAAGTCGGTGCCGCGATATTCCGAGCATTCCTACTTTCGCGACGACCTTTTGACGCCCTATGCCCAGTACATGGCCACGCATCCGCGATCCCTCCTCGTTCGTATCTGCGACTTCCTTGGCGCGACCGGCCCCTCCATCGGGCGCCTGTTCAGGCTCGCTCCCTCGCACCACATCGTCATGGAGAACATTTTGTATGGTCGCGCCGCCGCGAAGGAGAGGGGAGACTCGGACTGGGAGGACTGGGATCTGAAGCCTACATCCTACTTCTACCCCGAGAGAGACATTGCCGACGGCGCTCTTACCAGCGAGGCCACCAAGAACCAGCTGGCCGACGAGTTCCACGACAAAATTGTCCTTTCCCGCGAGCAGGCCGACCAGTTCTTCGAGAGCCTCGAGGCCGACACAAAGCTCTTGGCCGAGCACAACGCGGTCGACTACTCGCTGTTCCTCGTCAGGATAACCCGTCAGGACGTGGCTGATCCCACCTCTTTGACTGCCGACACGTCCGTGGTGCCGACCGCCCCGCCCTCGGTCCCTCCGTCCCCGCCGTCATGGCGGACGGGCATCTCGTCGGCCGACGGCAAATATGTCTTCCGCGCCGCCATTCTGGACTTCTTCTGGGCCAAGCACAAGATCCAGCCCCAGTTCATGACGCTCCTCATCACCTTGTGGAATTTTGTCTTTCATCATGGCCACATGAGCATCACGACGACGCCCGATGAGTATCGCGAGAGGTTCATGAAGATGTGCCGGGGCATCATTGAGGTGCGGGAAGATTGAAGGTTGACTGGCTTGCGATTCTCTTCTGGCGTTTATTTCCGGCGTTGGGCGGTTTGTTTGCTGTAAAGACCGGATACCCTAATCAGATCTTGCTTTCTTTCCATCACCTCTCGAGGAGCTCCTCCCCTGGCTCTCTTCCCTTCCTCCGCCGATCACCCCCCGCAGGAAGTTGTGTTGCCCTCCTTCCGCTTGCACTTGCTTGATCCAGGACCGTTCATTCCCAGGTCCAGGTGATGCGGACTCTCTGTCACGTATTTATTTCCAATGGCCGAAACCATCGACTCGCCAAACACATCTCTCTCGTTCACTCCTCTCTCCTCTCTCCTGCGCCCATCTCTGCCCCGTGCCCTACCAATTCTTCCTCCTGCCATTTACAGAGGCATCATTATCAAAATACCTTCTACTTCATATATTAAATCTGGTCATCCGGCACCGCCCGAGGCGCTCAGGATGACGGGTCACAGGAGAAGCGCGGCGGAAACAGGAGCAGAAAACACACCTCCTGCGAGACGCCCCCTCGCACCCCTAGCCATTACTTCCGCTGTCAGTCCGCCCAACCCCGCAGGGCCTCCAATGCGACGACCAGACACGTCGGCGGTATCTGAAGCCGCCGCCAGGCTGGCGGAAATGCACCTCGACGAACCCGGCGCCCCTTCGAGGGAACGCAGCCAACTCGTAGGTCTCTTCCTCATCTGTTTCGCGATATTCGCATCAACGCTAATTCGGATTCCCAGGCCCGGACACACTCGCATCCACACCCAGCCAGGCGCGCCGACACCCGGACACAATCGCATCCACACCCCAGGCGCGCCGACACGGGCCTTGTCGATGTCTTCAACGATTGGGATCCCTTTGCACGTCGACCCATGCCCGAGATGCGAAATGTGCCCCGCCAGCCGCGCCCGTCGCCGACCAGCAATGCCAATACTCCCAGCACCGGGACTGTCTTTCCCAATCCTCTGCAAGCCGGCAATGCGCGCACGCCCTCGTCCGACTTTGCGTTTGGCCCGAGAGTCGCTCACCTTTTCGGTCCAGAGGTCGCTGAACAGGCCCTAGCCACGCGGCGGCAATGGGCGGGACATCAACCGACACAGCGGCAGGAACGAGTCGTCGGAGTCGTACATACAGAGGAATGGCAGCAGGACCCAATACGGCAAGCAGTGGAAGCTCAATCCCAGGAGCCCGTCCCAACACGAGCAGCAGTGGTAGCTGAACGCCAAGCTGGCATTCTTGGTTGTATGACTCTTTTGCCTGGGTCCTTGGACGGAAGCGCTGAGGAGTCGCATCCGAAGCGACGCAGTCGGACTCGATCTGGGCGCCGGGGAGTTTATGAACGGCGGCCCGAAAAGGCGAAAGAAGATGAGAAAGAGTCGGACTCTGATTGGTTGGAGGATGGGGAGGACGAGTTGTGGAAAGAGGCTCGTAAGTCTAAACGTTGAAGATTCGGGAGCTGGTGGGGTGGCTATTGTGAGGCAGGCTCCATGATGGCTGGGTCAGCCCGAGCGGTCGTTCAGCGTTGCAGGTTCAATAGCGGTGTCTAATTGCATTTCATGTGGCAAAACTTCAAAGCGCTCCGCATCATGACTTGAAGCTCAAGTCATGGGGGACCACGAGCGGCTGCCCGCAACACACCAATGTCCGCCTCTTCAGGTGCCGACTCGGACTCGTGTCCTGCAAAGATCCGGCACGGGGTCCTGTTGTCTGCAAGTCGACATGTTCCATGACGCCCGGGATGACGTGCGATGAATCACTACTGCCGGGCCTGGTACCGAGGTCTGGGCTCTGCTGACTGCAGCTCTGTTGGCGACGTTCAAACCAACGTCAGCCTGCGTTGCTCAGTTGACTTGCCGCGGATGTTGAGTTGCCGGTGCAAGTGTCTGTCTCTGTGTAACATGGGACGCACTGAACAGGAGGTTGTGGGCCGTGTCTGCTCTGCCTTTATGCTTCGCCGCGCTGTTGCAGTCTGTTGCAACGGTCACTGTCTCAGTGGAGATAACGAGGTTCCAGTGGGTATCCTGCGGGCTTAGGTTGGTCCTTACATCCCCCCCCTTTCGTCTGAGCTGCCTGGCGTCTTCCATGTCTTTTGCAAGATGAACTCCGTGTTACTTCTGCCTGTTTCCATGGCTGCATATCGATTACCACCTTGCATGCAATATATCACCCATCCGGCATCTGCCGCCATGTGGGGATCCATCGCTGCGATCTTCAACGTTGCGGCGCAGCATCTATATCGGGGGACCGAAGATGGAGTGCGAGTGAGATTGATGGGGAAACAGCCCTAGCGCTCACCTTCCCCATCCATGTTTACAAGTAAGTACGTGTAAGCTGGGTGGGTTACAGAGTATGTCCCGGTGGGAATCTTGTGGGTCCGAGGTCGCGGGTGAAACCTAAAGGTTTAGTATTCCCCCTTAATACTTGCGATTGATGTCGAGCCGAAGTTCGTTAGCGGCGGGCTTCATGTTCTTTTTCAACATGGATGGCCTCCATTCCCAACACTGTGTCGCCCGCTTCTCCCTCCTCGTGACATGAAAGCCTGCATATGGATTACCACGCTTGCATGCAATATATCCATCCGTCATCTTCTGCGATGCCCGCCAGTGGACGGTGCCCCCAACTTGCCATCCCTGACGTTGCGGCGGCGCAGCATCTACACATATATCAGGATTCACGACGACGTCGGTCATCCTTGTCCGTATCTAGCCCTGCGGGACCGTTGTAAAATTGGGATCTGGAATCCCCCCAATAGCCAATGACAACTAGCGATTTGGCAATGGCCGAGTCGCGCGCCCCCCCACCGGCCCCATCCCGTTCATGCATGGGCGATGGAACCCGCGTGCCTGGCCCTGGCCGCTGGACATTTCTTCTTCGTCCGAAACCATGCAGATCTCGAAGCCGGCGAGGGGGGTCGATGGGTCCAGGGATCTCTTGGCGTCAGACATAGGGGAGGCAGTGGCGTGCAGCGCAGCGTCGCGGCCGTTCTGTTGTTTGGAGTGCCACCGCGAGCGGGGAATCGGCGTGGGATATGAAAGGGGCAAGGGGTGCCTCGTGAGGGTTTGATGTTTCGTTGCAGTCGTGCGTCTTCCAGTTCTTGTGTACAAACCAGTCATTCTTTCAGTCTTGTGTGTTCTTTCTGTGCTATCAGCATCCCCGCTCCTTCACCACCAGACACCTCAGCAAAATGGCCGCCCTACCCGACTACGTCCTCGACGAAAACGCCGTCCTCAAGGACGCCGCGGCCAAGTGGCGCCACGGCCGCGCCCCGGACTACTCCAAGACACGCAAAGTCTACGCCGAGAGTACGTCCCCAGTACCCCCAACACCCCACGATTGCTAACCCGTGTCCCCCCAGCCAAAAAAGCAAACCACACCGCCCAAAGCCTCCCAGACCTCGTCGAAAAGCTCGTCAAAAACTGGGAGATCGAAGCATCCTACAAGCTCGACCTGGCCGACTGGCGCACCGTCGACCCCTCGACCTACGAGTTCAGCGTCAACGGCGGCCCGCCCCAGTCCGGCGAGCACATGCTGCAAGTCGGGACGTACAACGCCATCATCGAGCCCAACGAGTTCTACTGCCCTTTCCGCAGCAGCTTCGACGCGAGCCACAAGACGTTCAAGCGCATGATGCCGACGTTTGCGTGGGAGGTGCTCGAGGTGTACGGGGGCCCGCCGACGGTGGCGTTTCGGTGGCGGCATTGGGGGACGATGAAGGAGGATTATGTCGGGGTGAATGAGTACGTCTTCCTGGCTACTATCGTGGGGGGGTGGTTTACTGACTTTGGGTTCCTACAGCAAGGGCGAAAAGGTTCGGATCAAGGCGCACGGCGGGCCGATTGACATTGAGGGAATCTCCGTGGCCACCGTCAACGACAAGCTGCAGATTCAAAAGGTCGAGACGTTTTTCGACCCCATGGCCATGTTTCGCCAGATGGCGGCCGAGGGGAATGTCACCAAGACGACGCCGGAGGAGAAGGAGTGAAGGGGTGCGTGCTTGGATTGAAGTGAGTGGGATGGAATGTGTGGACAAGGTGAAGCGTGGAGAGCTAGCAATTTTTTGTGTAACAGCGTCGGAATTGATCCAATCCATTCATCCATTCTCCAATGCTGTGTGTCCTGACAGGGGCTGATGGGAAAGTAAACATTGTTGGGAAAAGGGGGTGGTGGCTTGACGCTAACTTGTTTGAGCGGGACAAGCGTCGGGACAGCAGACCCCCTCACATGAAAGTGCCCTCCGAGGTCTGCAGAAGCCCTGCAGTTTTTGTCGTCACCATCTGCATAATGGCCTTACATGGAACTTGTAGTGTCGGAACTTCTGTCCAACATAAATTGCCTCCCATCCCACCGACGTTGCCGTTCCTCTCCTCTCCAACCTGTTTTCTTGACCTGACCTGACACCTCACAACCCATCGCGAGAACAAGCACGATGCCTCACTCAGCCCCCCACTCCCACCATTCCAAACCCATCCGCCAATGTGTAGCCACCCGCAAAGGCGGCCCCTTTCAAATCATCACCACCGACTACCCCGAGCCCGGTCCCGATGAGATCTGCATCCGCAACCGCGCCGTCGGCCTCAACCCCGTCGACCTGATCAACCTGGACGAGGTCATGGAATCTGACAAAAAGTACCCCATTGTCCTGGGCACCGATGTTGCCGGCGTCGTCGAGGCCGTCGGCAGCCAAGTCACCACCTTCAAAGTCGGTGATGCCGTCATGGCTACCTGCGACGGCCACCACGGCGGACAAAAGGGCGGAAAGTACGCCGCCTTCCAAGACATCACCACCGTCCCCGCCACGCAAGCCTGCCGCAAGCCTGTTTCCTGGACCTTTGCCGAGGCCGCCTCGGCCCCGTGCGTGCCCCGCTTCCCACACCCACAATATCAAACTAACCCCCACCTCACCGTGTATCAGAACCGCCTACCTAACCGCCTGCCTCGCTCTCTCCTGCGTCCTCCATGTCCCCTCCCGCACCTCCTCCCCCGCCCCCACCCCCAAACCCCCAACACCGATCCCTCCTCAGAGTACATCACCGCCCTCCGGCCCCCCTCACCCCCGCGTCGCCGACCCATCCCCCCACAGCCGGCGCTGACCGCCGTCCTCGTCCTAGGCGGAACCTCTGCCCTCGGCGCCGCCGCCATCCAGCTCCTCCGCCTGTCGCTCCCAGAGGGGACGCCCATCATCAGCACCAACCCCGCCGCGCACAAGGCGTGGGTGACGGGCGTGCTGGGCGCGACGGCGTGCGTGGACGGCAGGGACACGGCCTGCAAGGAGCTGGTGGCGGCTGTGAGGGCGCTGACACCGGGGAGGGAGGGAGTGGATGGCGTGCTGGATGCGGTGGGGGAGTTCGAGGGAGATCATATGGATCCTGATTTGTGGGGGGTTATGATGGACAAAGAGTTGCCGGAGGGCGCACCTTCGAGAGTGTATTCGTGTGGGCCGGAAGCGGCGACGTGGCAGACGTCCGAGGATATCCTTGGGAAAACGATTTTTCTGAAGGCGTTCCCCTTGCCCGAGGCAATGAGGGGGCTGGGGGAGTTGGTGGACGAGGGGAGGTACAAGTTGCCGCTGGAGGTGGAGGTTGTGGGCAAAGGGCTTGAGGGGGTGGCGGGGGGCCTGGAGAAGTTGAGGGCGGGGGTGAGTGGGAAGGTCTTGGTGGTTTCCTTGTAGAGAGGGGAAGGGGGTTTGATGGGGGAGGCAGTTGGGGGGAATGGCGATGTTGGTTCTCGAGATTGAACAGGGGATCTAGTATTTGGATTTGGAGTTACTGATACTTTTTGCTTCTTACCCACCCACCCTTAGAAGCGCTCACCGAGAAAAAACCCGGGACAACCAAATTAATTGTATAGGAAAGAGGGACGATTACCGAAAAAGAAAACGCTGGGGTGTTGAACCTCCAGTCCGCCGAAAACCCAATACCATCGGCGTCTAGTTCCCCAGAATGTTGAACCTTTCCAATACGTTACTGCCTCGAACATGTCGTTGTTCAGTATTGAAGGGCCGCAGTTGCCAGCGGGCACCGAGCAGTGACCATGTCAATTCGATATGCCATGGGCTCCTTGTGCCACGTCGTGCACCAGGGGTCCTCTGTCCCATTGCCCTGGTGCCAGTCGCAGTCCCTCACTCTCGTGTGAGGTTGCGGATCGATTCCCCATCTCGCCATGTCCTCAATGACAAAGCCGCCTCGCGTGGTCCTGCTCAGAGAAATGGTTAGCGGGCAGTTTGCGGTGGGAACTTGGAGCTGTCCTCCATCAAACCCAGGATAAGCACAAGAAGGAAAAAAAGTCCGGAGCCATACCCATTCTTCGAATCCTGATCGCACTCGCTCATGGCTCACGGCAGATTGTCGACACACCTTTCCCCAGGCCAGGTTGCTTCAGATGCAAAGAGGTGCTGAGGTGCGGTGTCACCAGGAAGCGAAGCAGGGGAACATCCTTGGTCCAATACATGAGAGCTAGAGGCCCGCTCGAAAAGACGGTGTCGTTTTTCCAGAGCCTGCCAAATGACTGATTTTGGCCACCCTCTGGATTGAGGATGCGTTAACTCCGCAAGCCCATATTACCAGACAACTGTTGGAGCCTCACGACAGAAAAAGTCAATCGCACGGGGAAGGACAGCTCGCGGTGCGTCCCAACCGCACTTGTAGCAGTCCAAAGCCTGCCGAGTTGTCTTGTCAGTGCTGATCTGAGCAGAAGCGGGAGTGTCTTGGTAGGGCTGAGATGACCGTACCAATCTCTGTACTTCGGGCACGACCCATGGCGTAGGGACTGCAGGCACAGGGACAACGCCGGTGGACTGGGCGGGAACGGCCGGGACAGCTGGGACATCTGGCGTGGGAGCTGCAACTGGGGGTGGTGGAGGCGGCTGTGTGGCAAGCGGCGGGGAAAGTATTGTAAATGTAGTGACGGGACTCGGGATACGGCTCGTTGTCTCCTTGGCAGGATACACTTCCAAGGAACTCTTGGTGGAAATTGATGGCGGTACTGTTCCTGTTGGAGGCGCATTGTCATAGCGCGGGTGTGTCGGAAGCCAACTCGGAGTGCTCATGGCGGCAATCTGGGATTTCAGTTTTGCCAGAAAGGTCGAGTCGAAGGCGAAGGCCCAGTTTACCTTGTGGGGAGTTACCTTTGGGCCGTCAGTGATCAAACCGCTGGTCTCGAGGCCAAGGTTCGAAATGGTCACTTCGGGGCCCCCTTGTCACGGCACCAAGGAGGTGCTCTCTATCAAGAGACATTACGGTCCAGTAGCTCAACTAGACAACGTTCTACTTTTACCTGTAGTGTACGTTAGTGGTATTGCGATGTCTCTTCGTACCGTTACACCCCTAGCCTGGGAGTGTCTGCGAAGAAGCCAGAACCGTCCTTCCTTACCATGGTGGTCATCATGGTTGTCTTTGGTCGCGGTGTCATCGTGCCCGTATATGGCTTGACATTGGACATGCCTGTACTGAACCACGGACGGTAGGGCTCAGAGGCGGCAGGGTCTGGTTGCCGAGGGGCGAGGTTGGCTTCCCACTGCTTTCTCTTGTCGGCGGGGATGTCGTCGAGCTTCAGGAGGGTTCCTGACCAGACGTAGCTGGACTTGGGAGGAGTCTGATTCACGACCTTCTTGAGCCAGCAGTTGGTGTTCCTCTTACCCCCCTCTCCTTCGAACGAGAAGGCGATGCACCCCCTCGTCGACGAGCAGACCTCGGCGCAGACGGCCCAGGATTTGACCCGCACAGTGGCAAAATCATTGCCCCGGTGGTCTCTCAGACACCAGACCTTGACCATCATTCCGTTTCGAGTTCGGTAGTATTTGGGAAACTTGCTCTTGCAGTCCTTTGGGGTGTCGAACTCGACAGTCGGGTTTGGCTTTTGGCCGGCCCCAGGGGCTGTGCGAGGGCCCAGAATTAGCACACTGACAACAGGATGGGAGGGAGGTGTTGGTTACAAATTTTGAAAACCACATGGTTGAGACAATTGACATCCCTGGGGAGTTCAGCCTTTCGTGGTGTCTTGTTCTCGGGCGGAGGCTCAATGGCAAGGGCTGCCGCGATACCGACGGTTGCCAAGAAGAGAAACAGGCGTGTCAGTATCATGGTGATGATAGGCGTGGGAGACAACACGGCGGAGCAGTTGATGGCAACTTGGGCTCGGGTGGTGGTGCCGGTGCAGTGTGCTGTGCCCAACGAGTCGTCATTGAGCAGAGGAGCATCAGGGCCTAAATACTCTGGCCCCTCGGCCGCCATGTCGACACTGCGACCGTTGAGTTGCGTAACAAGTGTATAAAGTCCAAGTTCTCAAAGCCTCCGCTTTGGCTTGACAATTCGTGTCGAGCCTGAGCCGTTTGTTGCAAGACAAGGTGCTTGCTTGGTTGGGCTTTGAGGGTCCCGGTTGGGGAAATCTGCCCCTGAATCGATTGGATCGGTCGGTGATGGGTTGTGCTCGCCTTCGTTTCTCGTAATCGGGCTGCGACAATGAATGGTAGGGTTTGTGCGACTTTGCAGTCGCTGCGAAGGAATGCGTTGAATGGGCCTTCATATTCGCTGGTCGTGTTCGTGACACCTCAACCAAGCCGTGAAAGGGTGTCGAGATGGCTAGCGAAGACGGCATTGGATCTCGCTGTCGGGCATGGCTATCCATGGAAGTGATTGAAGGCCATTTTCGTGACCGTCATTCCACGGCGAGGGAGTAAAAAAGAGGCCTGAGTCCATTGCAAACGCGGCGGACCTTCGGTGGCAGGCAGGTGGAGGTGATGATTGACGACGGGAATCAGGGCTTTTCTTTGGGTGCTGTTGCGTTCTGCCTCGCGCGTAGTGTTTGCGGTCGTCTCTCGATTTGTTGATTTGGCAAAGTTGTCGAGTGGGAGGGTGAACCTGCTGGGTGCAGTGGTCTCCAGACCTATTACCAATCTTTTTTTTTCAGACTCCCCGGCAGGGCTCGAAAGGACCCATGGAAGGAGCTCTCCACACAGTTTTTCGACCTTTCTTCGCCTTCCGTGGCTGACAGCCTGTCATATGGGGTGGATGACCGATGCTCCTTCCACAAAACCGCCCGGGCATTCCTTCTCACTCACGGGACGAAAATTTCTCTTTGGAATTTTCATTCGTGGCCGACTTTGACCGGGCTCCATCTCAACTTCACCATGTTCAACCATTCGGGCAATGTCCAGGCAGCTTTGGACCACAGAAAATCAAAAGCTGCTCCAGAGTCCAACCTCGTCAAAACCTTTTTGGAGTGCTGGTACCAAGGTCAACCACGCCAACTTCAGCCTTATTTTCCGTCCAAATGAAGACGTCTGCCGGATTCCCATTGAATGGAACCTGAGGCTCACAGGACAGATTAGACGGGCTGCCCTGAGCGGTGAATTGCACCAAAGAACAAGTGAGTCCTCAACGCCAACTGGCATCGCAAAAGGTACCGCCTGGCGTCCTCCAACCTGACCACAATGGCACTCACTAGGCAGGCTCCCCAGGCATCATTCCAGCTGAACGCTACATAAACAGCCCTTCCCTCTCTCAAATCTCTCCCACTTCCTCTGACGGTTCGAGTGTGGCACAATCAAGCAACAACCTCCACAATGGCCTCACCATCAACTCACAGAGCCGGCCTCTCAGACTTCCCGGTCGAGCTTCTCGACCAGATATGCAGGTCGCTCTGCCTCCACTGCCAATGTTGTCATGTCATCGAAGAACCCACAGAGAAGGTTGTGGTGTGGTACCAAGGCCAGCAAGCCCTCGCCCGACTGAGCCAAACCTGTCACCTTCTCTGCCTTGTCGCCCGGCCTATCCTATTCCACTGGTACCACGCTTTCGATGGATGCACGAAGCCACCGAGTCCCGTCACTTTAGCGCATTTGTTCTCACCACCCTGCATTACCCCGACCTCGCCGCGGCGGTCAAGTCTCTCGCCCTCCATAGCCCTCGTTACGACCCGGACATGCGCATGGGTGACGAGATGACCAAAGTCCGCGTCACCCTCAAATCCGACGTCACATGTCGCCGCACGAAAGAATCCCTAGGTGGTTCCCTCCTCTCCAGGCACGTCCTTGACACCGCCCAGCTGCAAGAACTCGTCTTGGCCTACCTGCCCAACGCCTCTGAGCTCAGCCTCCAACGGGACTTTCACTACGTCTCCGAATGCACAAACATTCTTGACAGCCAAGTTAACAAGTGGACGTACCCATTGCCCGCCCTGCGCCATCTCATCATCCCCGGGCAGCTATTAACCCCGCCGCTTTCAGGCCAAAATTCGCAGACCACGATTCACGTCCAAGACGCCAGCAGTCTTCTCCGCTGCGCGCCAAACATCGAGACGCTTATTTTTGCCGACGGCTCGGGACGCTCGGTTTGACGCAGAGTTTTCTTTCAGGACTATCCATGGGAGGTTTGGTTCTTGCGCTTGCGCCGGCTGTCGATCGACGGTATTGGTGTCCAGCAACTGGCACGCATTGTGGCACTCTGCCCGGCGTTGGAGGATATCGAGTTCTTCGACGTTGCGAAGGACGACGATGACGATATGAAGTTTCAAGTCAAGGGGGTGGTGTTGGAGCCGGCGAAACATCTGGGAAGCGCAAGGACTACGTTAAAAAGTCTGTGCTATTCTGTCATATACTCACCCAGACGGGGATTCAAGACCATGTCTGCGTACTCTTGGGTGGTAACGACTCCTGGATGGGACGCTTACTTGCCGACGGGATTTACAACAGGATTGTCTTTTGCCGAATTTCCGGCGCTGGAACGGCTGGAGGTGGAACAGCTCATGCTTTATGGTCCTCCCATTATCTAGGCTCTAGAATCCAAGGATGCGGTGCGAGACGACGTAGCCTTGCGGCTAGCAGCGCCAAGGGATCTTTTGGAACGCCTCCCGCCAAACTTGGTGCACCCGCAGCTGGGGCAAGTTGATATCTGGTCAGTTGTGCTTCGGGACATGACTGCTCTTTGCTTCCCAGGGCCGGGAGGGCGTATGTACTGTCCGCTTCTGGAGATGGTGGACGTCGAGGTATCAACAGCACCGCCAGAGAGCGAGTATCTATTCTTGGTCGAAGCTATGGCAGAGCGTGGGGTCCGCGTGTCACTTTCCCATTCCAATATCAGTTGTGAGGCCGAGTGAGGCCATGGGGACCTAGGGGAATGCTTCCCCAGCGGCCAGGGGCTCGCAGCGAGAGGCCGGTGCGTGTCAAATTTGGGAGAGGGAACGTCTGAGCAGGAGGACTAGGAGAAGGGTCTTGGGAAAGTTTGGCTTGGTATGTAGTAGTTCAATTGGAATGGAGAGGATGGGCAACATTTTGGAGATACACCTGCCGGTGTTCGTTGCCGTGGTTGCTTCCCAAAAAGATTTGCCACCAGAAAGAAGGCACGTCATGGAGAACCTGGACCCAGACCAACAATAAGATCCATGTCTCGAGACAAACGCATTCTTCCCCAAGTTCTTGTACCACAATCCATTGTTCCTTGGGTTTTTACTTGAAAAGAAACAACCCACAGCACCAACGACACACAAACCCACTGGCATGTCTTCGACTCAAGGTCGCTGTTGAGGGCCAGTCTTCATTGTGGTGAGCTCCTCGCCGCAGCATCGGGATTGAACCTCACGGCGATATAAACACGTTATTCTGGCTTCTTTCCCAATTCCTCGTTCCAGTCCCAAGACACAAGAGACTTTAAACTCACGCTAACAGGTTGACTCTTGACAGACAGACAAAAACACGATATCGACAGATACCAACGACAATCCACATAGCTTTGAACCCGCGCTGACAGGCTTAGCGACTCTTTGCAGGCAAACAGAAACGCGATATCCACACCAACGAAAGTCCAGCCCCTCGACACAATGGCCAACACTGTAACCACCCTTGGCAAGCTCGTGTTGAAGACAGTCAAATCGATCCCATCCTTGCTGATCCTATTGTTTCTCAACGGCATCAGCCTCTTTGAGCATTTTCCCAAGATCGCCGCCGCGATCCTGGAGACGGTGTGCGACACCCTTTCCACAATGGCGAGACTCGTGGGGGTTTCCATCACCATGCCGCGCTGCCTCGACAGGTACTCTCGCTTTAAACAGTTCCCCGAGCTCCCGACCGAGGTGCAGAACATGGTCTTTGAGGCGATTGGCAGATCCGCGAAGCCGCGCTTCCAGCTTCTTTCTTACGGGGCCAAGCCTACGTTTCTCGACGACCTGTCGCGGAGAAGCGGGAACGGTTTAGAGTTATTGTTAAAACTGAAGGCTCTTGAGTGGAGCGAGCGGGATTTGTTACGCCATCTCGACGACCTTACGGCTTACTCGGTGTACTCTGAGTTGGACCGTGCCGACACCACCTCCATCATCCACTCTTGGTTCCGCAACAAGGAGGATAAGGAACTTGCCGCTATCGAGCAAGTCAATGGCATCACCTATGCCACGTCCCTGGGCCTATCAAGGGTCCACCCGGCGCGCTGCCGATACAGGCATGGCGACAATGGTGACAGGAGGAGGTGCACGGGAAGGGATGATTGCATTGCCAGGTGCAATCGGAGTGTCCGGTTTTCGCCCAAGAACGACATCTTCTCGGTGTTTTGGTATAATGAAGACATCGACTGGATGTTGGATACAGGCGGTGACATCCCAGACTGGTTTTGCCTGAAAGTACCTCCGCTGGCGGACATCGAGCGCTTCGCCTTCCTCCACCTCGGCCCGGAAACGTGGGGCCAAGTGTACAACTGCATGGTAGGCTACTGGCCATGCCACATGCCGCAGCTGCGCGAGATCTATCTGATCTGTACTGGTCACATCGAGCCCATCGGCAGTGCCGCACTCCCCGCCCCGTTCCTCGAATCAGGCGGGTTCAAGCTCACGGAGCTGGATCCTACCAAGGTTCGCTTTACCGAGTCAGAGCCCAAGGACCAAAACATGGCATTCAGTGTGCTCCGGCGCGCAAAGGCCAGGGAGCTAAACCCGGCATTCGATGTGGTCCGGCGCGCACAGGAGGACTACGCTGCCAAATTCCACCGCTTGGTGACGGAGGAGGACCGCTTGCCTTTGGAGGTGAGGGTCGACCTCCCAGAGGAGTACTTGCGCCGTCGCGTCCAGGTCAAGTTAGTCCACATGGGATACCAGCCTCTTCCCCCGGTACGGGACAAAGACCACGGTGTGGGCTAGCAACAAGCTCAGTGACTTTTATGTCGACGCAAAGTAGTGAAGCTGAGTCGTTGAGTTCCTTTTCCTTTTCCCTTTTTCTAAATACAAACAATTGATAAAACAAGCAAAAAGACCTCCAGTGATTATGATGAGATTCTTTAGGTCGGTGTAAACGTTTACCTAGCTTCCAATCCAGTGGACCATGTCCACCAACCATGCTGGCCAACGCCCTTGACCACCGCGGTAAAGACTTTGAAGATGCGAATAACGTAACAAAAGAAATAGGAGTGACAAAGAAACATGTATATCCAGCGGCGTTGACGACATATGCCAATTAAGTAGGTGCCGCTTCTGGCATGAAAAGAAAGAAGAGAGCAGCCCTATGGACCCTTGTGTTGGGAGATGCTGTTGTGTTTCTTTTTGAAGATGTAAACAGCATCTCTGGAACATTTGTGTCTTGCAGGAGCCACATTGAACCGGTCGTGTTTCACGATTCTCCCGGCCGTTCCTCCGTCCTCCACCACATGGAATTGACGAATTCGGCCTCCGAATCGGTACCAGGCCCGAACGTGACCAGTTTAATAAACTTGAACCCACCCGGACAGGCACTCCCGAACATCGCTATTTTTGGCCCATCCATCACACCCAATGCCGTCGAAGCCGTCCTCATTGCACTGGACGGCCTAAAAAAGGGGGATTTCTTGGGATTGGAGGTTCGGAGCAGAGTCTCGACCGACAAGTCTGTGACAGGCACAGATGAGACCGCTCTGGAAGGGCTGTGAAGGCGGCTGGACTCGGACTCGCCGAGTGGGATCGCGGAAAGGGGAAAATGGGGGAAAATCGAGGCCTGGCCGGGCAGAGCTGGACCCCCCTTCTCCACCACAGGGGCTTGCCGGCTCGCCTCCTTGCCGTCCCTCCAACGAGATTCGCGGGACAGGGGGGCGTCAATTCGGACATGGAGGGAGAAAAAATGGCAAATGGCCAAACCGCAACATCCAGCCCATCCCATCGGATCCCTCCCTCTTCAGCTGCCAGTGCTTTGTCGGCCAGCCGCATGTTTCGGTCTGAAAAAGTGTCCTTTTCTCCCTCCCATTGTGTCCATCTCCTTTAGTCGCTTCCGACCTTGTCCCCCGTTGCCAAGCCGACCCCCAGAGCTCCATCGCATCTTCGCGTCGACGAGACGGAAAAACAAAAAGACTGACTCGTCCTTCGCCTCCAACATCCAATCCATCACCCTTCGACGCGCACCCGCCACGAATCGCCGTCTCCTTCGGCCCAGCATCTGCTGCTCATTCGCCCCCCTCCGCATCACCACGACCGCCATCACCGTGGGTGATTCGAGCCTCTGTGCCCGTGTGTTGTGCTCCACACCTCTCCCCGGGGCCCGTGTCCATCGCCGGACAGCGAGACAGCGGCCTGCAACGCGCTGCTGCTGCTTGCTGCTGCATGCTGCACGACTCTGCCACCAACCAGCGTCGCTGACGGGCTCAACAGTCCCCTTTCCCACCCCCAACGCCACCACAACCAGTCTCCGCAGACAGACGGCGAAACAACGACAGGACGAGGGCCCGTGGGAGAAGTCGACGACGGAAAACCCCCATCCATCCCAGGGATCCCCTCTCCGCCTCCGACCGAAACGATCCCCCGTCGACCGCCAAGCGGGGGGAAGGGCAACCACCACGATACAAAACCTCGAGTGTGGCCTGGTGACACCGACGACGGGCCGCCCTTCACCAAATTATCCCGTCCCGCGACCGATTGATTACTGAGGTGCCTAGGCTCCGCCGCCGCCTCTTCCCGACATATTCGGCGTCTGCCTGTCGCTAGCCGCGTACGACATCGCCGGGAAATAAGGAAAACAATGGAGACACCCGCCCACCGGATCGTCATGGGTGACGGGGACTGGGCCCCCGACCAAGAAGCCATGTCCCGCGAGACCAACCCCTCGTCGTCCTCGTCGCAGGCGCCGCCCGGCTTCCACGGCGCCCCGGCGGCATCGCGCCTCCGAAGCGTGAGCGTGTCGATGCCATGGCGCCGCCCCAAGTCGGCCCTGTACGAGGATTACGATGCCGCCGCTCGAAGCCTGGGCCTCGAAAAATGCAAGAGCCATGGCTTTGGCGGAACTGGCGGAGGAAGTCCGGCTGACGATGCGAACGCCGGCCCCGGCCCGGCCTCGAGACAACACGACCACCACCGAAACCTCAAGGGGATGCTGCGCCGGGCGTCCGTGTCGCTGCGCACCGGCGTCAAGGACTTTGTGCAGCGGCGAACATCGGTGCCCGCCGAGACCGGCCTGGATGGCGAGCCGCCGCGATTCATGGCGGCCATGGCGCCTCACGGCCAACGACCGACGACGGCCCACTCGACCTGGCACCGACGACTGCGACAAGCCGCGAGCTTTCACCGCCAATCGAGAGTCTTCCACACCAGCCACGACGACCGCGAATCTTCCCTCGGCGGCCAGTCCAGCCCCGTCGAATCCCCCACCTTCCCGATCCCCGGCTCCGGCGAGCAGCCCCCGATCATTCCTCGAAGCACCGGCGCCGCGGCCCGCCTCGCAGCTGCCAATGCCCACCACGGTGTTGCATGCCAGCAGGATTATACGATGGACTCGCCGCTCCCGCGACCGGGATGGCTCGCGGGGGATGCGCTCGACGACCACGAGAGCGGCATCGGAATTGCGGTCACCAGCTCCGAGATGGAGCTGTATGTACCCCACGGCGACATGGACTCGGACGTGGACGTTGATGAGACGTCGGGTGACGACGAGACGTCCATTGTCAAGGTTGACTTTGTTTCGCGCCTCCCGGCCGAGCTGGCTATCCAAGTCCTTGCCTTGCTCGACGGGAACATGCTGAACACGGCGAGCAGGGTGAGCACGAGGTGGCACTGGGCCGTGCAGAATCAGCATGTGTGGCGGGAGTCGTTCCTGCGAGAGAAGACCACGACGTATGCCACGGGTGAACTCGTCAAGCCCGGCATAGGCCTGGGCGTGCCTCCGGTGCGGCCGAGCAATGACTGGAAGGCCATTTACCGCGTCAGGGAGCAGCTCGACAAGAGGTGGAAGGACGGCAAGCCGCGCCACGTGTATCTGAACGGCCACACGGATAGCATCTACTGCCTCCAGTTTGACGAGTTAGTCTACCTCCCCACTTTCGAGACCCCAGCTGACATTTTCCCCGCAGGACCAAGATCATCACCGGCTCCCGGGACAGGACCATTCGCGTCTGGGACATGGAGACGTACGCCTGCAAATTGGTCATCAGCCCTCCTGAGCTCGTTGGTGATAGCGATACTCGATCCCCCGCTCTCTATGACCTCGCTGGCAAACCCACCCACTTCGCCGCTGCAGGCGACCCGGGCTCGCCCGGTACGGATGGACAGATGAGATATAGCCACCATTCCATCCCTAAGGTGTACAGCCCCTCAACCCACCACAACGCCTCGATTCTCTGCCTCCAGTTCGACCAACGCATCCTGGTGACGGGCTCCTCCGACTCGACGTGCATCGTCTACGACATCGCCCGCGGCTACCAGCCCATCCGCCGGCTCCGCCACCACAGCGCCGCGGTGCTGGACCTCGTCTTCGACGACAAGCACATCGTGACGTGCTCCAAGGACGTGTCGATCTGCGTGTGGGACCGCGAGACGGGCGCCATGCTCAAGCAGCTGCGCGGGCACTCCGGCCCCGTCAACGCGGTGCAGATGCGCGGCAACCTGATTGTGTCGTGCAGCGGCGACTTCCGCGTCAAGCTGTGGAACATTGACACGGGCAAGAGCATCCGCGAGTTCGACGGGCACAACAAGGGGCTCGCGTGCAGCCAGTTCACCGAGGACGGCCGCTACATTGCCTCGGCCGGCAACGACCGCACCATCCGCCTCTGGGACGCCAACACGGGCGAGTGCCTGCAGGAGCTGGCGGCCCACGAGGCCCTCGTGCGCAGCCTGCACGTCGACAGCATCTCGGGCCGGCTGGTCAGCGGCAGCTACGATTCGGACATCAAGGTCTGGGACATGGAGACGGGCGCGCCGCTGCTCAGCTTTCCAAAGTGGCACAAAAGCTGGGTGCTGAGCGCCAAGAGCGACTACCGCCGCATCATCAGCTCGGGACAGGACCCAAAGATTCTGATTCTCGACTTTGGCGCGGGGCTCAAGGATATCGAGATGCTCTCGAGCGTTCCGCCGGGCGAGGCTATGACGGGGTATATCTGAGGTCTCCTCGGAAAGGGCAAGAGATCGCCGGCGATCTCGTCGGCCTGTCCGGGTTCGACTCTACAGCCCAACTTGGGCATTTCCTGGGTACATGTATCCCTCTGTTTCTGCATACACCGGCACGCATACACGCCGACACCATTTTGCGTTCTTTTCCTTTTAATTTATCCTAGCCGTCTTAATTTGCAGAGACATCGACGGCACAACTCGAGCGAGCGAAGAATATGGATGGGGAAACTGGACAACATTGCCACCAGAAGGCAAGGGAATGGGGAGAGGGGTGAGGCATCAAGGACTTTTCGTCGCCGACCACGGACAAGGGCGATTTTTCTCGATCGAGCCCTGCGTCTAGCTTCCGACTTTCCTGAGCTTACCCTCCTCCCTTTCCCCGGGACTTCTTTCTTTCTTTCTCATTCATCATCGCATTACATGCATCGCATTTTAGACAGCGCGCGATCTTGGTGGTTTTTTACTGTTGGTCTTTTTTCTTCTCATATCTTATTTAGGTCAGTCGAGGGGAGAAGCAGCTGGGTGTTTGTCCCGGATGCGTTGGCTAGTCGGTTGCTGGCGAAGTTTTCTGGCTGGTTGGAGTCAGGAACGCGCAGTGGCAGGGACCAGGGCGATGGGTGACGATGATGAAGGGCTGGTGTTTTTGGCGCTTCATCATGTTTGGGACGGGTTCGTGTTGCGTTGAGCGGGTGGGGAGGGGTGAGGTTGGAGTTGGATTTCGTGGCCAGCCATGGACGGCTATGAACGGGCGGGCGTTGGAGATGGTGGTTTCAGTGATGTGGATGGGAGCAATGGAGTTCTCTTTCGCCGGTCAACTGCTTGTCAGGTCTATTGAAACTCTTTAAACTCGAGGTTAGTCCTCACATCAGTAACATCCCAGTGCGATGAGTGGACTTGCAATGACTGGGAAACGACTGTAGGTTTGTCACAGGCAGTCGACTGTTCCCATAGCTCGCCAAACCCCTCAATGCGCATTCCACATCTCATACAGCGGCACAATAATCGCATCCGTAAAGCTCGCCAGAAACGACGCGTCCCGCGACGCCACCGCCCGCAACATCCCCCGCCTGTCGTGAAACTGCCGCTCGATGCACGCCTTGACGACCCCCTCGTACGCCCGGTTCGCCTCACGCCGAATCCCCCCGCCCTCCAGCAGCGCCCGCGCCGTGCAGATGTTGCCCACGTCCGCGTCCGCCATCCCGTCCAGCCCGTACCCCGCCTTGATGTCCGCCATCGACTTGCCCAGCGCTAGCTCGATCAGCGCCATCCCGAGCTTGGTTAGCACGGGTTCCTTGTCCATGACGTCGACGGCGCGGCGCGGCGGAGTGGGGATGGGTGGGGAGGCGGCGTCGCAGGTTACGGAGTAGATGGAGCGGAGGAAGAACATGACGGGGGAGGGCGAGGAGGGGAGGAAGGGGGCGGCTGGGGGGGGTTTTTCCTCTCTTGTGGGGCTTGGGCTGCGCTTTTCCGGGTCGGTGTGTTGTTGTTGTTGCTTGAGGGACGTGGTCGTCGTGGTGACGTGGCTGACGCAGACGTCGGTCCACGTCCACGAGTCGTCGATCCATGGCGTCTTGCACAGTTGAAGGATCGTGAGGCTTAGTCGGATGGCGAGCTCGAGGCGCGCTTTTCGGGAGAGGTCGGCGTCGTGTCGGAGCTCGGCGAAGGACTTGATCTTGGAGACGTGGTGCTTGGTGTCGGTTGGGCTTGAGACGATCTTGGCGACTTTCATCCGGTAGGTCTTGGGGTCGGTGGTGGCCCCCGCCGTGTCGATGAGGACGTCGGCGAGGTGGAGGTCGCCGTCGTCGTTTGTGACGCCGCTGATGAGGGAGCAGATGTCTTGGACCGTCTGTGCTTGGTCATCTTGGTCGTCGGCGTCGTCTGGGATCGTCTGGAGCAAGACTGCGGCGCCGGTCGAGAGGGTGTTGGTGTTGTCGATGCTCGGGGGGAAGGCAAGGCAAAACTCCCACTCGTCGGCCGAGTGAGGGCCGAGCTTGGCGGTCTTGGATAGGGGTTGGATGCAGTCGGTGCAGTAACAGCCCAGTCCGATGGGGTGGGGTTTGGAGCAGTCGCACGTGTACGTCTTTTTGATGGCCTCGTAGAATTCGCAGGCTCGGACGCCGCCGCTCGTCGTCATCTCGACGTTGAGGATGATGGTGCTCTCCTCGAGGTATTGCTGGTGCGGTCGGATGATGGGTCTTTCGTCCAGGAGGGTGCGCAAATCGTTGTTGAGGTTTCGGACCTGTTTAACGGCCTCGTGAACCCTCGAGTGTGGCATGTTGGCAAGAACCATTTTTGTTTTCATCTTCCACCGGCCCACGACACTGGCGTCGCCCTGCGGACATGGTTCTTAGCACCAGTCCAAGAAGTGTTGAAGTGGAAGGTAGCTGGTACTCACCTTGGTACGAGAAATACTGGTCAACTCGGACCGGACCTGGTCGAGCAATGTCTTCATCTCGGTGAGGTGGCGCATGGCGAGGGGGAACTTGTCCGGCCCGAGACGGTCCCGGAGTTTTTGTTGCAGTCCGGCATCCTTCCAAAGTTCATGGTTGATGGGTCCATGGCTGGGGACAAGGCGTTGCATCTCCTCATAGGACACTGCGGACGTGAGCAGGTCCTTGACCGTCTTGTCATACAGTTGCCCGGCGACGAGAAGAGCGCGGTGGAGTTCAAAGTCGTTCCATTTCATCTTCCTGTATCCCTTGGCCAGGTCGAGAGCAATGGGATAAAGGGCGAGGATGACGCCGACAATCTCTATGCCCGACATGAGGACGAGGAATGGGGTCAGTGGGATATATTGAGATATATCGGGATGGTAGCGTGCGTGTGGACAGCAACCTGAACCGTAGTACTAGCACGGTAGTTGACGGCGGAGATATGCAGACATCCGGCAAAACAAACTCCTTTCCCGGGAAGAAAAGCCCAAAGATTTGAGACGGCGGGGACTGCCTTTGTCAGTCAAAAATGTGCACTTTCCAGAGGCAGAAAACAGGGCAGCAGATGGAAGCAACATGTTCAAGTACCGGTACATCACAAGGCTCTGGGAACTCGAGGCGAACTTCATGGGACCAGTAGGGGAAGATGCTGGATATGCACTCTGCCACACTATGACCGCATAACCACACCCTTTGGGCACACTGCATTCTCTTCCGTGTTTCTTCCGTGGGGGCTTGGGTTGGAGTGGCTGATGCTGTCACCAGAGCCAGCCCAGCATGACCAAAGGCGAGGATGCTGGCTCGTTACACAAGATTCAGAGAAGCGGGGTCAAAGCCGCCTCCTTATGCGCAGACGTAGGACTGGACGATGATAAGGGGGAAAGCCAATCTGCCTCACCGGGCACGCCAAGCTGGCTGTTTGGAAGGAGGGAGTTCACCAGAGCAACAACCCGGCCAGCAACAGGCCAGCAACCGATCCACGGCAAGCCCCGTCCTCCACCACCGCGCACCCTTCCCTGCCCTGCCTTGGTGTACCCGGGACACGGAAACAAAAGATTAACACCATGGAAGGCACGCTGATTTCGAGGGAGTGGAGCGGGCCGAACCCGGTGCGAGACCAAAAGCTCCGGGAAAAGGCCCCCCTCGCCGCCCAGTTTGAGGATTGCGCCCAGGCCGTCAAGCAGATCCACACAGCTATCAGCGCCGACTCCGAGTCTTGCGCCGTTAATGAAACATCTCTTCGTCCCATGATAGAGCGATGTCTGGGGAGGTTGACGACCTGGGGCCACGACACGGGCGCATCGTCCCGAGTCTTGGACCACTCCCTGCGACGGGCGTCGAAGCCGCGCAGCAACACCATGATGCTTCTCAAGGAGCTCCACAAGCTGGTCTTGGATGCCATCGAGTCCCTGCCCACCGCCTTCGAGGGCGCAGAGGGCTTTGGGGAGCGACCGGCAGAGGAGTTCATCGAGCCGCCACCATCGGCGTTGGTCTCGCCCCCCGTGTCATCCGACCACGCCGAAAAACAAGAGCTCGAAGCCATATTGGGCGTGGGCGACTACGAGAATGGACTGAACCCCGAGGTTTATCTGGCCGAGGCCCAAGAGATCATAGACGACCTCTCGGACCTCCGATCAACCCTGCTCGACCCCTACGACGACGACGACCCGGAGTCGCTCCCCGACGCTGAGCATTCCGCAGCCACGGACCTCCAATATGCCCACATGGCCTTCCCACCGGCAGCTCCGTTCCTCGTCGATCGTCTTCTCGCCGCAAACCGACGAAGGCGGCGATATATCTCGCGTCTGAGAGAGGATGCCGGTGGCATTGCTGGGAAGACAGAGAGGCCTTTTCAGGCTCCCGATACAGGCAACATCGTGTCAGCTCCGAGCGCGACGAAGAGTACAAGCAAGGTTCTTTCCATTGCCCGTGTTCAGGGGTACCGAAGGTCGACCAGAGTCTCTGCTTCCGAAGGAGCTTCCAAGACGGCCCCATCGACAGCTGGCGCCGAGACGTCCCTCTTTTCTCACGAGGCCACACACGAAAAGGAATCCGCCTCCTCATGCATGGTCACCGACAACGGTGCCGTCGTCCCCGAGCTCCAACCACCCGGTCCGCCCGTCAATCTCAACAACGACAAGAATATCCCATTTCAGTGCCAGTACTGCCAGTTTGAGGTCCCCCTGGAACTCGACAAGCTACACATGGCCTTGGACGACTGGGTCGCCCACTTCTATCTGGATCTACAACCGTATTTGTGCACCTTCGAAGGTTGTAGTCGAGCACACAAGCTCTTTGGACAAAAGCAAGACTGGTTTCAACACGAGCTCGACTACCACCGGACGCACCAGGCATGGTTCTGTGCCGACTCAGAGTGTGAGATGGAATTCGAGACACGTCCCCTCTTCGAGCAGCATCTGGACTCCAAGCACCCCGAAATTGTCGCCAGCGACCCAAGCTTCCTCAACATCATCATCAAGAACTGTCAGAGGCTTTCTGTCAAGTCCCAGCCATGTCCCCAAGCGGAATGCCCGCTTTGCGGAACCGCCTACAAGGAGGCCGTCACGGACTGGAAGGACCACATTGCCCACCACCTCGAGCAGTTTGCCCTCCTAGCTATCGGCGAAGACGATGGCCCTCTGCTCGAGGAAGAAGAAAACCGGGACGTCCGCGTCGCAAACTACGTGGATGAGATGAAGGCCCGATTTCCATCGCTCCCACAGGGCACCACCACGGGCAACGACCCCGCCACGGCAATCCACAGCAGCCTGCGGCCCGAGGACAGCAACAACCCCCACGATCTTACCGACACATCCAACGAGATTGCCGGCAGCGGAGGGGTGGAAGGACGGCACCACAGGGACAGGGAGCCACTCTGGGAGAACAAGGTCGACGAATACATCTCCAAGCAAAAGCTGGAAGAGGACCCAGTCGACGACAGTCCGGAGATGGCCGAGACCACATGGCTGCACGTACCCAACCGAAACGACGAGTTTGTCGGCCGAGACAACGACCTGCAACGACTCAGCGAGTTCATATCCCAAACGGGACACATCTGCGTCGTCAGCGGCCGCGGAGGCATTGGCAAGACAGCCACGGCCGTCGAATATGCGCGTCGGTACGAAAAGCACTACGGCGGCGTTATCTGGATCGAAGCCGAGACGCCAGGCGGCCTTGCCGACAAGTACAACTCGATCGGCACGAGACTCTTCTCCCTCGGCCCGGAGAGCGGCCAAGACTCGCTCAGCTTTACGCTCACCGTCAGAGGCATGCTGGAGCAGTGGGAGAGGAGATGGCTCCTCATCTTTGACAATGTCGAGTCCTGGGAGGACATTGCCCGCTACATTCCCCGAGGCCTGCCCAAGACCAAGGGGTCCGTCCTCATCACCACCCGGCAGCAGGCTCTCATCAAGGTGGACAGCCGGGCCCTGCAAAAGGTCTTCCACCGCATCGAGCTGGAGCCCCTCTCGCCCGAGGAGGGCGGGACCTTTCTCGTCCACTCCATCCACCCACTCGTGCCCGCAGGAAGCATCCGCAGCCATGCCGACTACCCCCTCGCCGTCAAAACGGCCGAACGCGTCGAGAGGCTGCCCTTGGCCCTCATCATGGTGGCCGGCTACGCCAAAGTATCCCGGGCCTCGCTCGAGGACTTTTTGGAGATCTGGGACGAGAAGACAGCCTTCCGCGCCAAGCACGCGCACCGCAACGCCCTCATCGACAAAGAAGGCCTCGACCGGTCCATTGACCTCCTCTGGGACATTGGCATCAACGAGCTCTCGGTGCCGGCCCGGAACCTCCTCGAGATCCTGGCGTTCCTGGACCCCGAAAACATCCAAAAGGACCTCCTCGTCGGCGACCACAACGAGGAGTTCCTCGAGTTCCTCAACTCGACCGAGGCGACGCAGTACCGCCGCATGACGCGCCACCTCAGCGGCCGCAAGCTCATCGAGGTGCGCGGGCCCGAGGACGGCGGCGCCGGCGCCGGTGAGTCATACCGCATGCACCGCCTGCTCCAGCGCAAGATCATCCTCGACGTGGGCGCGCAGCTCAAGTTCGACAGCGCCATGACCAAGGCCACACGCCTCGTGCGCAAGCGCTTCCCGCGCGCGTCGCCGACGCAGGCGCCCGCGCCGCAGAACAAGCAGCTGTGCAAGCGGTACATGGCGCATGCCTTCAGCCTGCTGCGGGCCTTCAACGAGGCGCGGGAGCTGTTCCCGGGCATCGAGCAGACGGAGGAGCTGGCCGGGGTGTTTTACGACGCCGGCTTCTACATCTGGGACCGGCAGGCCACGGAGCACGACGGGCTGGCCTTCCTCGACGCGGCCGAGAGCATCCTCGACTCGGGCGCTGTCGCCGTCGGCCCCATGGACCCCCGCCGCGCCGACATCCACTGCATGTCGGGCCTGCTGCGCAATACCATGGGGTGCCAGGAGCGCGACGAGAGCCTGCGGCGGCTCAAGCTGGCGCTCGACATCCGCGAGCACGTCTACAACCGCGGGCCGTACACGCGCGACGTGGACGTGCTGCTGCAGAACGCGGCGACGGATTACGCCATCCTGCTGCTCAACGGGTACGAGTTAGCCAAGGCGGAGGTCATCTTTGGCAAGTGCCTGGCGCATTATCGGGACTGGGGCACCGAGGAGGAGATTCCGTTCGAGTACTCCAAGTACTACTACAACATGGGCGTCGTGCACCTGTGCAGCGGGCGCATGGACGAGGCGCTGGCGTTTCTGCGCAAGTCGGTGGACCTGGTCAAGGCATTTAACGGCAAGGAGGGCCAGTACTGGGACAACTACTTTATGCTGGCGTGCGCCATCCGCAAGACGGGGGACATCCAAAAGGCGCTGCGGATGCATCTCAAGACGCTCAAGGAGAAGCTCGACCAGCTGGGTAAGCACAGCAAGGGGACTATCCTGAGCACGTATGCCGTGGGAGAGATGTATGGGCATCTTGGCGATTTGCCGGCCGCCATGTAGGACTCTCTCTTTTCCCCCCTCTTTTCGATGGTGACGGGACAGACACGGAAGCTGACCTGATCTCTCTCCAGCGACTACATGGAGCGCTGCATCGAGCTCGCCACAGCCTCGCACTGGACGGAAGAAGCCCTCGGCCGCGTCCGCCTCCACCTGGCCTACCTCTACCGACGCCACGGCGTCAACGCCGAGGAGGCCGACATGCTCGAGGCCAAGGCCATGGAGGTGCTGAACAAGTACCGCGGCTTCGTGTCCGACTGGGTCTTGCGATCGGGGGAGCCTCTCTTGATGCTGGACGACCTGCAGCCCACTGACGAGGGCAGGTACATTGGGACCATGATGTTGCACGTCCTGTGGGCGCGTCGGGAGGGGCACAAGACGGTTACCTTTTTGCGGCGGCTGGATGATCAAGTGGTCACGTTGAAGACGGGAATGTGATGGTGGGAGGGGGGGGGGGGCACGTGGCTCGAATTGCAATATCCGTAGTCGTACACATCTCACCATGGATCAAGACTGGTTGGGGAGTGTCCCATTGGCAATGTGAGGTTCTGGATCAAGAAGGACCAAACACCAAGACCCTGAGCTCCAAGCTCTCCCTAACCTCCGGCACCAAGCCCTCATCCAAGGGAAACGAAGCGTGCAAACACCCTATAACGCGTGACAGTGGTCAGAAACGTCGCTCGGATGACGGAAGCAATTAGTAACTCACGTCTAGCCAAAACACTCGCATCCGAATCGTAGACCTTGACGAGTATCACATCCTCCCCCGCCATATCCGAGCGATAGTACCACCTCTGCCCAGGGTTATACCTCCCGAAATACGTCTCCCCCACGTACCGTCGCCGAACAATGTCGCACGTCACCAGGTCCTCGGGGGCGAGCGTCTGCGCATCGCACAGCGCGAGCGGCCAGGAGCGCACCGGCGCCAGAGGTCGCCAGATGCTATGTGCGTTCAGTGTTGTAAGCTGGGTTCCTACTATGTACTAGACGGAGGGGGGGGGGGAGACGGGGGCTGTACCTACTTGATGACCCGGACCCGTCCCTTCAGCAGCTCGTCCGCCTTGCCCCCCATGTGTCTCTTGACGCGGCGGATGGCTCCTTGTGCGCTCTGGTCTGGATATGTACGTACGTCAGTTTCCATCACGGGAGAGAAGAGAGAGACAACAAGAACCAACCAATATGGGGATGCGTCGCGGGAAGCAGCGGGTCGAACCCATCGTCGAGGTTGACCGTCTTTTTGCAAAACTCGTCCGGGTGGATGCTCTCTCTCAGCTTCGGCGCGCCGCCTCGACGTCAGCGACTCCGTCCTCCTCGAGCATGAGCTCCAGCCAGGCACGGCTTACGCGCAAGTCGAAACAAACGGTCTGGACGTCTCGGCCACCGCTACCGCCTTCGGCGGCAAGGTGGCGCCGCAGGAACCGCTCCATCTCGGGGACGTATTGCTCATGGACGGCATCGCGGTCCTTGAGGTCCTCGGTGGCGGTGGCATGGCGGAGGAACGCGAAGCCGTGCGCGTCCAGCGTGAAGTCGGCTTCGCGGCCACGGACGTCGCGGACGGGAACGGTGCGGGGTTCAAAGACCAGGTTGCTCCGGGGGATCTTGGCCTTGTTGTCGTCGCTGAAGCTGGGGAGGGAGGCGAAGATCTCGTACGGCTTTTGCTCTTCATACGACGGTTGCCACTGCAGGAACTCGAACGTGGCGTCTACCGACGCCGCCATCGTGTCTCGCAATGTTTATTTGGTGATGGCGGGAGGTCTTTGGCCGTCGTTGCGATCACGGAAGATCCCGTCGGGACATATGAGGTGACACGGCCCGGCAGCAAAACGGATCATCATCCGTCGAGTCCAGTCTGGTGACAACGTCTACTTGCAAACAAGTGCTATCCAACCAAGAAGAGCAAAAATGCCAATCTGACCGGGCAAGGGCCCAGATCTTCAAGATCCAAGAGAGATCCAACTCAAGGGGAATGCCGTAGGAAACCCCCACCATCAGTGCGTCCAACCACTCATCACGGATCTATCCCGCTCGTCTGCAACCACTGCTCTCTCTCACAACCATGTGCCCCCATAAATCGCGCAACCTAGAGGTACACAGACATGCTCAGCCAACGTCTCTCGGCCACAACAAGCGCACTCATCCATCCGGGTCTTCTCACCTGCATCCCTCCACTCTCAGCCCGCAAGAGAATGGGCGTGGAAGCCGTCCTGGCACGGAAAGTAGTCGCTGCCGGGGGGAGCAAGGCTGCCTTGGCGGGCGATCTCGTCCATCAGGCTCTGCCAAGGCTGGATGCGCGTGTCCTCGGGCTCCGAGTCGCTGCCGTCGGCAGGCGACTGTCGAGAGCCCTCTTGTCGTTGTTGCGGCGACATGTTGCTGCTATTGGGGCTGGTCTTGCTGTTGCGAGTGGTGGCGGCCGCCGTCGCCGCGACCCCGCGCTGTTGCATCTCCTCCTTGTTCCATTCTGTGTCGTCGGCGCCTTTTTGCATCGTTATTGGCGTCCAAGCGGGACGTCACTTTGGTCGGGGGAAGAGGTGGTAAAGGGAAGAATGCAAAAGTGAACCGACTCGGCGCCGATTGCGGCGGCTTGGGGCACAGTAAGCTGAGATTGGTGGTTGATTTGACGGGCTTTTGCCGCTGATAGAGCGCAGAGTTACGGCAGCATGCCGATGCGCGAAAGGAACGCCCACTTTATGGCCAATTGGTGCTGCGAGTTCAAAGAGCGGGAGGGGAAAGACTGATCCCAGCCTCGCTGCCGCCTCCAGAGAACGGGAGGCAGGCACTTGGCAGGGCTTATCGACTGAGGCGTTCTCCTTTCGAGCACTGGGTTCTCGAGAAAGCCAGGGCTTGGTAATGGCTGTACCAGTACCTACCTTCTTTTGGAGTGTGTTGGTGTCTGCATTGCGAAAGGCTTCATTGGGGGACGAAATGCAATCGCGGGGGACCTCTCGGACTGCCGCTGCGGACCCCTCTTTCTACTGTTCTGTGTAACCAACTCAGCATGGCCGGCTTTCATGGACACCCAATCGCTAAATAGGCCAGCCAGGAGTGACCCGGGCGACCGGGGCGGCGCCGGGTGGGCTCCGGGGCACCTCCGGCCGTTTTCCGCCATGCTTCCGCGAAGGTTGACTCTCCTCCGGATGCTGATGAAGCGGTCCAGGGCCTCCAAAAACATCGCGAGGGCTATCAACTCTCGACATCTGCTATTTGCTGTCTCCATGCGACAAATGACGTATTCAGGCCGTATCCCGGGGACTTGTCGGGACGAAGAGGGCAGGAAGATTGGCCTGTAGGAGGGCGTGCCTCACGCTAGGCCTTCTTTTCCACATTGTCCGAGGATGCCACCCTCGGCGTCGGCAGCGGAGACTGCAAAAGTAACTCGTCAGCAAACGGAGACGGCGTCTTGCCCACTGCGCTTCGCCCATCTGACCCTTTGCGCGACTGCACGAGCTACTAGCTTCTGCGATTGCATGTAGTGTCCGGATGGGTGGTGTCAGGTAGTTTACCTGGGACTTTGCGACAATCCATCTGCTGTGGCTGCATGTGGGGGAGGGGACTATGGGGTGTGGACGCACAAGGTGAGGGCACAGCGCAGATTGGAGCTGTCGATGTAGGTATGGCGCGCGTGTGAGGGGATACCGGGATTAGCTTTTGCACGACGAATGGATCCGTAGAGAAGACAATGTGCCGGACGGGTGGAGGGTGTGGTGTGGTGGCGAGTGTGGTGTGGTGGTGGGTTGTGGGATTAAGGGGGAAAAGGGGTATTGTGAATGTTATGGAGACGTCGTCGGGGAGACGGGAGGACGACAGGGGTGGTTGTCGGGGTTCCTTTTCGGCGTTCAGTGTCCCGTGCCGAAGAGGGGCACGGGTGGGTTGCCGCCGGGGGGTAGGGGAGTAGGAGCGAGGATGTGTCGAGAGGAAGATGCACGATACCAGTGGTGATTTTCTCACCTTTGAAATGACTTGAAGCATAAGTACACAATGCTGATGTGTCTCGTTGGGGCGGGTGTGTGATCATTCCCACCAGGCCGGTCGCTTCTAGCATCGCCAGACGGAGCACCGAGAAGATTGACACAAGCTGCCTGCTCTTGCGGCCAACGTAAATGCACCTTTAGTTCGAGGAAAGACTGGACGTGGGTGGAAAGCTGAAGTAGCCCAGCACAAGGACTACCCTCGACAACCCGAGAGCACATGTCAACTTCGAAAGACGTTGCTGTAACGTATCCCCGGAATCGGGCGCGCTTGCAAGCTGAAGACGCGGGCCGGGTAGCCGTCAACGACGAGTTCCGGGCCCACCGTCGCCCAAGAGAGACCGTCCGCTGTCTGGGTGACCTCGATGAACACAAGCTCAGGGGCCAAATTGGTGTCTTGGATCTTTTGCTCTCCCCACCACGCTGCTTGACCTCGCAGACGCTTGTGAGACGACCGCCCTGCCGGCATCTGGGGGGAGGAAATTGGGTCGGGTCGTCCGGTCGCGCAGAGAGGTGCCCGAGGGTGACCCTGCGACGTGATCAGGAAACGTGACAGTGGTATGTTCGAGATGAAGCTGTCGAAGCCAGCGAGACATGTATATTTGACCGAGGGGATGGTTTCGAGTCTCAGTTCAGGTGTCCAAATGCTGTCGCTGGGACATGGTCAACTCTTGCGGCCCGACCTGGAAGAGACGGGGCGCGGCCAATATATGTGATGCGAACGGGTTTGCGCGGCGAAACACGGCAGCCGTGCCTGGGGAGGAGCATCTGCCGCGGGCCTTTTGCTGGTATCAGAGATACGGCCACTGTTCGAGGGCCGGGAGTTCGAATAACATGACGTTGACGGAAGCGGCGGTCTTGGTTCCACAACATCCGGCACATCGGATCTTGCCCAAGACTTTGGACGGTCGAGGGACTCAAGGTCCTGTGTTCCCTGCCATGGCAGCTCATGACCGTTCGTGCCCAACGAAGCTGTTGCGGCCACGGGGGTCGCAGACGTGCGCAGTAGCAAAGTCGATCATGCTGACACGACAGGCCAGCGCACTCCACGCCTTGTCCATTGCACTCCATGGCTTGTCCATCGCGAGGGGTGGACGATGGAGGGAGTGATTGGCGTGGAGGGGCAGATGTCCAGGTGCCGTCGCAGCATGGCAACACGGCAGCCATTCAGCGGCCACGGCAGTGCTGCAAGGAACAGAAGCTCAAACGCCCCAATCTATAGGCTGTCGTTGTTTCGCGGGGTCGTGGAGGCGCGGGACGCAGCGCAGATGGTGGGCAGCGACCCCACACCTCGTTGTTTTGAAACATGACCTCTCGGCGAGTCATCTTGCTTTTGTCGTCGGGTCCCAAGGCGGTCTCGATCGGGATGCGATTCATGCTTTGACGCCCGTTGAGGGCTTGGTCGATCTTTCGTGGACGGCGGTCGATGAGGATGAGGGAGGATTCGAGAGGATGGTGGAATAGAGAGCCTGGCAGAGGAAAAGGAAGGCCGATGGAGAAGAATGCCAAGCCTGCCAGCAAAAAGTTTCGAGTTCACGGCAGTGAGGCGCCAAGAAATGATTTTCGACAGGGGGGTGTCCCACTGAAGGGGATGCCAAGAGATCCAGGCGCCACCCCCAGCGAATCTTTCCGCCACACCTTGAACAGGCGAAGCTTCGCGAGGAGCTTGGACGACAACAGGCGCTTCCTCTCTTTTCTTCCACCTCTCCATCCATCGAGCCATCCTCTCCACCGGCCCAGCCCGTCTCTTTGCCACAGCGAGCCAACCCAGTCGCCATTCTTTTTCGTCCCAATCGTCGCATGCATTGACGAGCCCCTGGAATCCCGACAGCCGGCCATGCAGTTGGACAGACTCTCGCTCACCTGTCTCGTCACATTGTGACATTGGCCCGAGGCCGACCAATGTCTTTGTGGCGACGTGAATCCAGTGACGAGATATCCATCCTCGTCCTGATGTTTTCCTGTTTCTCGGCTCGGGCCCACCGCTCACTCTATCTGCTGGTTACGGATTTAGCTAGGTTGTTTGAACCCTCTGTCTCTCCCACCCAGTGATATCGCCGACGAGCCTCCGTGTTTCCGCCATCTCAGTTCGGCCCTCCCCGAGCCACACCTTGGGTCTCGGCACCCATTCCGCCATGGATCCCAGGGATGCCCTGCCCCCAGCAGAGTCAGGCAGAGTCGTCAATTCGCCTCAACCTGCCTGGGAGTCCTCGCATGGCTCCCGACAACCAGTGCTCCCCCTGCAACATGGGACAAGCTCCCACGACTCGACATGGTTGCAGCTCTTGGGTGCAAGGGCTCCCATGAGGCGGCTATGGCTTGCCACCTACACGCCGCCGAATGTCACGTTGGGAACACAGCATGGTCGAACAACATGGAAAATGTGCAAGGCCACCGGGGCGGGAGAGGCGGCTGTCGACCCACCAGGGCCACCCCCCTTGGCCTCGATGGTCCCGACCCCGACCGGCCTCCGATATAAGATTCCATGCCGCCGACCTGGCTGCATTCCCGTGAAGCATGTTCTCCCTCACACACACACACCCAAGTCATCCGACTTCTTTCTTTCGCTTCGCCATCTTCTTTTCTTCGACATCTTCCACTTTGACCGACCCCTTTGAGAGAAGACAATTCCGTCTGACCTCCCGACCTCGACTGGCCGCAGCTTTTCATCCAACTTCTTTGACCGATTCCAACCAAGGCTCTAACACAAGGTATGCGAAAAATCACGTCGTGTTCTCGTTATTCCATGCAGCTGTGCCTGTGCTCTTTCTGTCCTGTGCCGAGGATCAGGAGGACCTGCCCGGTTGTGGAGACGACGTCGTCACCCCAACACACAAAGCGTCCAAACCTCCATTCCCAGTCCGCTCGGCCAATCAACGGACACAAACGGGATCGCCGTGGGCTTCCCGATTGTCGTCAGGTCCATTGTTCCCCGGCACAATAGCCATTCAGAGGAGCCACAGCCCTATTCACGATCCATCCACCCCCCGGCCATATCTACCAGGGCTGCTCCCCTTCTTCTCCCACATTCTCTCCCTTCATACCTTTTTCTCACAACTGCCACTCCTTCCAATACCACCACCACACTTCTCTTCTTATTCCAGCAACTGACCTCCGCATCAGCCTCATCGACCAACTTCAGGAAGTACACTGGTCAAGCATTCCTTTCTGATTAGCTGGTCTACGACACGATGCGTCTCCCCACCTTCTTTACCTCGCTCCTCCTGGCGTGGAGCATCGTCGCTGTGGCGGCGCCGGCGCCGTTCGCCAACTCCTCCGGTGGCTACTGGCTTGCCTCCATCCCGCGACAGGGCATCGCCCCCTTCAACAGCGACGCCGCCGGCTACAAGGTCTTCCGGAACGTCAAGGACTACGGCGCTCTCGGAGATGGCTCGACAGATGATAGCGACGCCATCAACAAGGCCATCGCCGATGGGAACCGCTGCGGTCTGGGCTGCTCGTCCAGCACCACCACCCCGGCGCTCGTCTACTTCCCCCCCGGCACCTATGTCGTGAGCAAGCCCCTCCAGCAGCTCTACTACACCCAGATCGTCGGCGATGCTGTCAACGTCCCCACCATCAAGGCGGCCGCCAACTTTGAGGGCATGGCCGTCATCGACGCCGACCCCTACGACGACCAAGGCAACAACTACTGGGTCAACCAGAACAACTTCTTCCGCCAGATCCGCAACCTGGTCATTGACCTCAAGGACATGCCCTTCACCGCTGGCGCAGGCATCCACTGGCAGGTGGCGCAGGCCACGAGCCTCCAGAACATCGTCTTCAACATGCGCGAGGACGGTGGCGACGCCAACGCCCAGCAGGGCATCTTCATGGACAATGGCTCCGGCGGCTTCATGTCTGACCTGACCTTCAACGGCGGAAAGTACGGCGCCTTCTTTGGCAACCAGCAGTTCACGACGCGCAACATGACGTTCAATAACTGCAAGACGGCCATCTTCATGAACTGGAACTGGGCCTGGACCTTCCAAGACATCAAGATCAACAACTGCGACGTCGGCATCGACATGTCGAACGGCGGGCCCTCGGCCCAGACGGTCGGCTCGGTCCTCGTCCTCGACAGCACCTTTACCGGCGGCATCGGCATCAAGACGGCCTACGACATGGGCTCGCCCCAGACCAACGGCACCCTCATCCTCGACAATGTCGACTTCAAGGGCACCACCTCGGCGGTTGTCAACAACGGCACCGGCCAGGCCGTCGTCCAGCCCGAGCACGTCAAGTTCTTCGTCCAGGGCCGCGCCTACACCGACTCCCCGGGCTTCGCCGGCAAGGCTGTGCAGACTACCCAGAACGCCATCCCCAAGCCGGCCGCCCTGCTCGACCCCACCACCAACAAGGTCTTCACCCGCTCCAAGCCCCAGTACGAAAACGTCCCCGTTAGCCAGTTTGTGAGCGTCAAGGCCAATGGAGCCAAGGGAGACGGCGCGACCGATGACTCGGACGCGCTCCAGGCCATCTTTGACAACGCCAAGCCCGACCAGATCGTCTACTTTGACCACGGCGCCTACATTGTCACCAAGACGATCAAGGTGCCCAAGGACATCAAGATCACGGGCGAGATCTGGCCCATGATCCTCGCGGGCGGCACCACCACCTTTGCCGACCAAAAGAACCCCCAGCCCGTCTTCCAGGTCGGCCAGCCGGGCGACAAGGGCAACGTCGAGATGTCGGACCTCGTCTTTGGCACCCAGGGCCCGCAGCCTGGCGCCATCGTCATGGAGTGGAACGTGGCCGGCACCGAGCCCGGCGCCGCCGGTCTCTGGGACGTGCACACGCGCATCGGCGGCTACGCCGGCACCAACTTGGAACTCGAGCAGTGCGCCAAGAACCCCAACGTCACCAACCCCGTCAACACCGACTGCTTCGGCGCCTTCATGATGCTGCACATCCCCGACGGCGGATCCGCCTACCTCGAGAACACCTGGTACTGGGTGGCCGACCACTCGCTCGAGCCGTCCGCCAACAACGGCCAGATCGATGTCTTCAACGGCCGCGGCGTGCTCATCGAGGGCGCCGGCCCCGTCTGGGGCTGGGCCACGGCCTCGGAGCACTCGGTCCTCTACAACTACCAGTTCAACAACGCCTCCAACGTCTACCTCGCCCTCATCCAGACCGAAACCCCCTACTTCCAAGGCAACCCGGTCGCCACCTCCCCCTTCGACGCCAACGCCGCGTACAACGACCCCGACTTTGCCGTGTCCTGCGCCGGCGACACGACGGGTACGTGCGCGCGCGCGTGGGGCGTGCGCGCCGTCAACTCGGACGACATCTTCATCTACGGCGCGGGCTTGTACTCGTTCTTTGACAACTACAACCAGGACTGCTTGAAGTCGCAGTCGTGCCAGAGTAACATTGTGTCGCTCGAGGAGAGCGCGGTGCACTTTTTCGGGTTGAGCACGAAAGCTAGCACCAACATGCTCACAGTGGACGGGGCGAGCGCGGCGCTGGATAAGGACAACAGGAATAACTTTTGCGCGACGCTGGCGGTGTTTCAGTCGCAGAAGGGGGCGGGTGGGGTTGGTGAGGGGGCGGGTGGGGTTGGTGAGGGTGCTGGTGGGAGTGGGAGTGCCAATGCGACGGTCACGGCGAGGAGCAGCAGGTGGTGAGGGGAACTTTTGCTGAGCGAAATGGCGGAGGTGTTTTGCGACTTCTCTTCTTCTCACCTGGCCCGACCATGTTGGCGGGCATTTTGTGCTTGGGGCGGATTCTTGTTCTTTTGGCAGGGCGTTTCTGGGAACAGCGCGGCAGGGAAACGACAGGCGTACACATGGAAGGCTCAGGCTGGCTTCAGTGCATTTTGTTTCTTTCTCTTTCCTCACTCCCGCTAGGCAGGGTAGACGGGAGGTGGTACCTAGGTAGACGTCGTCGCCGCGCCACGGTGGCAGCATAGACGGGCGGTACATAACCCACCACCCAAATGATAACCCATTGACGGTACTCACAACCATTCCTCTCTTGTGACATGTCCCCATCTCCCACATCGCGTCCACCTCCCCCCTTCCCCACCACCTCACTCACTCCCCCCAGTAACCTCCCCATACCTCCCATACCCCCCGTCTCCGTCACAGCCCCCCCCTCCAACCCTCAGGTAAATACATCCCCATTTGCCCCCTCCCCATCGCCTCCAAAAACCCATTCCGCCTATACAACCCCCTCCCCATCTCGTCCGCAAACAACGTCACATACGGCTCCCCATCCCGCGGCGCGTTCAGCGCAATATACCCCAGCAAATGCTTCACCACGGCATCTCCCAACCCCTGGCGCCGATGGCCGGGGAGCGTCGCGATGTCGGCGATGATAAAGTACCACCCGCCGTCGCCGATGATGCGGCCCATTGCGACGGGGACGGGAGGGGCGGTGGGGGAGGCGGTGTGGGTGATGTAGCAGCCGTAGTAGGAGCCGGCGGCGAGAGGCGCGGCTTGCGAGGCGGTTACGGGGGTAAGGCCGGAGGTGGTGCGGAGGTTGAGGTAGGACGGGATTGGGGGGAGGCCGGAGAGGAGGGAGTAGTTCTCTGGGAGGGAGGGGTGGGGGGGGATCGTCAGGTAGGGGGGCATTTTAGGATGTTTTGGAGAGGGGGGGGTGATGTTGATATTGTTGTTGATGATGGGGGAGAGGAGAGTTGTTGTTGCCAGTTGGTGTTTAGGATGGGGATGATATATGACACGCAGGACAGGGAGGGGGAGTGTGGAGAGAGTGCTGCGTGCGTGGACTGAGGGGCCTTGAGGATGACTCCCCGCCGGTACCGTTGGATCAATAGAACTTTGTGAATTTCTTGTACATTTTTCTTTCTCCGTCTTGCAGGTGATCTCAGATTTAGAGGTTCACTTCTCGGCGATGGTCAAGGAGTCGGAGTCAAGCTCGGGGGTCAGGCTCGGGTTATCGATAAGGATTCAGAGCGCAGCTTTATCGATAAGGCAAGACCGCGCAGCTTTGTCATCCGATTCTCTGTCCTTGGAGCGCAACGCAACGCAACGTCATCACTCCATTCTTGATCCATCACTTCTGCCACGAGGCCCACGACAAACCGCGAGTACAAAACTCTCTCCTCTTCCACTCGACCCCCAAGTTGCGCATCTCAACAGAAGACGCATAGCTCGCTCGAGAATACCCAATCGCACCCACACCTCCCAACAGTGTCCATGCGCCCGAGCGCCGCAAAATCTTGACACGACTCTCCTCGACAACAAATTCTCTCCGCGACAAACAAACCTCCCTCGACACCCGACATGGAGGTCCCCCGAACCCTCCACCGCCACAAAACCCCCTCCGAAATCGCCGCCATGGGCGCCTCCCCCCGCGCCGGCGCCCCCCCACAACCCCCCTCCCAGCAGCAACAACAACCCTCCGCCGCACGAAACACCCCCTACCTCCCCACCCCAACCGAACTCGTCCTCCTCGCCGGCTACCCGGCTCTCCTCGTCTTCGGCGCCCTCTTCTCGGCCGTCTCCCCCCAAACCCGCGCCGCGCCGTACGACGCCGTCGGCCACGCGCACGTGCAGACGGGCGGCCTCGCGCCGTCGTACTTTGCGCGCAAGGACAACCTCTTCAACACGCTCTTCGTCAAGCGCGGGTGGGCCTGGATCACGGTGGCGTTTTTCGGGTTTGTGTTTACGCACCCGGCGCTGGGGAGCGCGGGGCGGCGGGCGCGCGCGTCGGTGCGCTGGGCCGTCGTGACGACGTGGTGGGTGTTTGTGACGCAGTGGTTCTTTGGGCCGGCGATTATCGACAGGGGGTTTCGGTGGTCTGGGGGCAAGTGCGAGGTCGCGGTGGCCAAGGCCGAGGCTGGGGTTGCGGATACGGGGGAGGCGTTTACCTCGGCCGCGTGCAAGTCGATGGGTGGGAAGTGGAGCGGGGGGCATGATATCAGCGGGCATGTGTTTTTGTTGGTGCTGGGGAGCTTCTTTCTGCTGCAGGAGGTCGGATGGGTCGCGGCGAGGTGGGCGCAGTATGTGAGAGAGGAGAGGAGCGTGGTGATGCATGATGGGGCGGTCAAGGGTGCCGGGGTGGAGATGGAGAGGGCGGAGCGGTATGCCGGCGAGGACGTGACGGTCACGATTGCCGAGGCGCTTGGGAACGGAGGCAGTCTCGTGGCGGCCGTCGTTGGGCTGAGCGGATGGATGCTGTTGATGACGGCCATCTACTTCCACACGTGGTTTGAGAAGGTGAGAACCCCCTGCTATCTATCATCTGGGACGTTGACTGACATTCATTTCAACAGTTTACTGGATTGCTGGTCGCCCTCTCCGGACTCTACGTCACATATATCCTTCCCCGATGGGTGCCGGCGCTGCGTCAACTCATCGGCCTGCCCGGGATTTGAGGTCGACAAAGTACGGGACATCAGAGATGGGGTGGGGACTGTGGGATGGGCATTGCATAGCGAGACATTGTAGAAACTCCCCATTGATACCTAATCACACTGCACAACATTCTCTTTTCTCGTCAGTCCAATATGACTGTGTTGAGCGACCATGTGTTTGCGAAGCTCAATTTTGCGCACGGACCCACCTGTGATCTCATCGAAGTCATGCCCATTCCCAAGACTTGGACATTTGTGGTGGGCAGTTTTGCCCAACTTCACCCCGTCACCCAAACCAGCAACTCAACACATCAACAATGTCTTCTCCTGCAGAAACAATGGCACCATTCACCGTCCCCCGAAACCTCCCCGAGCTCGTCAAGGCCGCCTTTTCCCGCGCCCGCGCCAGCGGCGACGTCAATTTCTACCCCACCGAAGCTGTCATCCTCAACGTCAACTCGCTCCCTGTATGCCCCCTTTCCACCACCTCCTATCCGAATGCTGACACCCACCCAGTTCCAACTCCGCTTCTCCCCCTCCCTCGCCAACAAACCCAAACCCCCGCCCTCCACCCCCACCACCCCCTCAAAACCATTCAACCCCTTCGCCTCCCCCCCGGCCCACATGCTCATCACCCCGGGCCCCTCCCCCCCCTCCCCTTCCCCTTCCCACTCCCCAACCCACCCCCCTTCTCCACCGCAGTCGTCACACTACATCCTCCTCAACAAATTCGCCATCGTCCCGCACCACTTCATCCTCGCAACCACCACCTTTCAACCGCAAACGCGCCTCCTGTCTGCCGCCGACCTCGCTGCCGCTTATGCCTGCATGATGGCGTACCACGACAGCGGCGGCAAGGAGTTATTCGCATTCTTCAACAGCGGGGAGCACTCCGGCGCGAGCCAGGCGCATCGGCATTTACAGTTCCTCGAGGTGGAGGGGATGAGGGCGGGGTTGGATGGTATTGCTGGGTGGGAGGTCTGGGCGGAGGGGATGATCCGGGGGGATGTAAAGGTGCCGTTTAGGGTGTTTGCGGGGGGTTTGAGGGCGGGGATGAGCGGGGAGGAGATGAGGGGGGTGTATCTGGGGTTGTATAGACGGGCTTGTGAGGCTTTGGGGGTGGAAGTTGGGGAGCAGCGGGAGGGGGAGGCGAGGGTGTCGTATAATATGGCCATGACGAGGTGTGGGATGGTTGTGATGCCGAGGGTTGCCGAGGGGGCGGGAGTGAGGGATGGGGAGGGGCGGGTGGTGGGGAGGTTGGCGCTGAATGGGACGGTCTTGGCGGGGACGGGGCTGGTGAAGAGTCGGGAGGAGTGGGAGGCGTTGAGAGGGGATCCGGGGCAGGTGGAGGGGGTGTTGAGGAGGATTGGGGTGTTGGATGGGTCTGTAGAGTCAGTAAAGGCGCACGCAGAGTTGTAGGAGGTGTGGTACAGGGTTCGAACAGCTTGGATCTATCTGGATCGTCGTTGAAGCCAAGCTTCAACGCGGGAGGAACAAAAACCGACCAGGATCTTACAAAAGAAATACACACGCGTCAAGACACACCTCCAACACCATTTCCCCACCCAGATCTTGAGTCCGCAGGCCGTGATGGCCGCCGAAAACGCCCCGACACCTCCCAAAACACTCCCCACAGACAAAAAACGCCGTGCCATGCCCAAAAAAAATACCGCGAGACCGGACATTCTCCCACACTACACCCCCCACACCCTCTACTCGTCGTCGTCGTCCTCGTCGTCCTCGTCCTCGTCGTCGTCGTCCTCCCCCCCGTCCGACTCAAAAAACGGCCCCCCGGGGTCCTTCCCCTCCTTCTTGGCCCCCTCGACCAGCTCCTCCCACTTCTTACAAACGGTCGAGTTGCCGAACTTGTAAGAGGCCCCTGCCCCGACCATCCACTCGGCGACGCGCTTCCACGGGATCTTAGCCGCGGAAAGGTCGACGCCGTAGCGCGCCTGGCCTTGCGCCGCCGCCACGAGTGAACGGTCGGGGTAGTGGGCGGGGGGGAGCTGGGCGAGGGTGCGGACCGCACGCTCGAGAAGACGGAGCTGGATGAGAGTGCAGAGGTTAGCTTGGGTTCGTCTGGGTGGATAGATTGGCTGCATGTGAGGGCTTCCCCAAAAAAGGGTGTTGACGAGAGAAGCGTGCGTTGATGGTCTCCCGTATTAGGAGGATGATGAGGGTGGCAATGTCCTCCGCTTCGACATGCATCGTGAGAGGAGGGTCTCGCTGCATTTTTGGGATTTGCTGGCTGCATTTGAGGGCTTCATTGCGAAACCGAGTGCTCCAGTGTGTCCGAGAAACCAAGAGCTTCAGTGCGTCCGAAAGCTTCAGTGCCGTTGATGCTCCAATGCGTCGGAGACATCAGTGCATCTGAAGACTTCGGTGCCGTTGGGAAGCCCAAGGAACTGAGACCGTTGTGCATTTGAGACTTCGATGCGCTGGGGACCTCCAACTTGTGTGTCTGAGACTTCAGAACACTTGGAGGCTTCAGAATGTCTAAAGATATGGCAAACGAAAGAGGGGATGATGACATGCCGTCTTGGGCCCGAAGGATGCAGAGGGAGACATCGGGATTGGGCTTTGAGGCCCAAAAGATGCGAGGAATGGCGTTGGTGTTGCGTTTTCTGGTGTAACGGACGGAAGGGAAGAGGTTGGCCACTGGCCGTTTGGGTGTAATGAAGCCATCGGGACTGGTGAGGGATAGTCCCCCAGGTGTGAAAGTCGTGAACGAGACGTCCGAACGGGGCGAGAGAAGCCGTCGTTGACGCCCGGATCAGACGCCGAAACGCCCGACCAAACGTCAACAACCCCTTCCGAGTCCACTTGGACACCCCAAACTCGGGACGGAAGGCCTGGAATAGATTCCAGGACACCTGAACCACCGGACGGAAGGCCTGTAACAGAGAACGAAACCCCCGAACCTTGGGACGGAACGCCCGTTTGTCGGAAGAAAAGACCCGCGACAAGGAGCGCAACGCATCTCAAAGGGAAGAAAAGGCAGAAAAAAAAAAAAAAACCTTACGTCATTGTCCGTCCATTCAGGCTTTCTCAGCCTCTCGCTGACCGTCTTGGTCAGCCCGCGGTACCTCCCCCGGAGAGTCGACTCGGCCTCCGTAAAGCCGCCCGCCTTACGGATGGCCCGGTACGTCATGCCGGCCTTCTTGCTCGCGACGAGGAACTTCTCCGACTCGGCCCGACTCGCAAACCGCGCTGGCACCGGGTGCTCGTTAGTCTGCCGTCGGGGCTGGGGCGGCGGGGTTTGCGGGCCGAGCCGAGCCGGTGCGGCCTGCGGCGGCGGCGCGATGGTGCGTGCGGCGGCCGCGGACACTGCGGCCACCCCATAGTTTTTGGGAGGCCGCGTGTACCGCGGCGCCTTGGGCCCGAACGCCGGCTTGATGGTGGCGGGGCGGGTGGTGGTGGCTGCCGGGGCGGGGGCGGCGGCGGCGGCCGGGGAGGTGGTGGCGGCCGGGGTGGCGGCGGCGGCCTCGGGGCGGAGGCGGAACGACTTGCGCGGGGCGCTCTTGGACTTTCTCGCGGGCTTGGTGGCCCGGTTGGACGCGAGGTCCGAGTCATCGCTGAGGGGGGTGAAGAGGTCGTCCTCTTCGGCCGCCCGGAGGTGGCGGCGCTTCGCCCGCCGGCGTACCGGCGACGGGGACTCCGACGGCGATGCGTCGGCGACGGGCGTGGGGCGAGCAGGCTTGAGCCCGTCGGGGAGGGCTTTGCGCCCCCGGGGACGCTTGGCTGGCTTTTCAGCCGGCTTGGGGTCCTCGTCGCCCGCGTTGGGGGCCGGGACTGCCTCGTCTCCCGCAGGAGCGACATGGGGTGGTGGGTTGAACCACTGCCCGTCGTCGGCATCGTTGTCTAGGGCGGGAAGCGGCGATTCAGACGCGAAGGAGGCGGCCGACTCAAATGAGGGAGAGGTCCGAAGCGCAAGTTGCTTGGGCGAGACGGTGACAGGGACCTGGAGATGTGATCCCCGAGTGGTGGCGTTCCAGCCACGTAGGCCGAGGCCAGACATGGGGGCGGAATGGTGGAATGGGGTTGCTCTTGCTGGCGCGTCTTCGGCGCTGTCAAAGTTTCTGTGGGGGGAGGGTTCTGCCCACATGTCGTCTGGGTTGAACGTGTCAAGGTGACTTTCCGACGAGAAACTGCTAACGTTGCTAGTGTTGGAGCTGAGGCCGGGAGTGGTCATGGATTGAAGGCCACCAGACATTTGCTGGGGATCCGACATGTTGGTGTTGTGGGAGTAATGCTGTGGCGGAAAAAATCCGTTCGGGGTGGAGGGGTTGTTTTCCAGACTGTGGTAGTAGTAGCTGTTGTTGGATAAAAATCCAACGGGATTCTGAAATCTCTGCTGCTGTTGAGGAATGGTGTTGGGTTGGTGCCATCTAGACATAGGTCCGCCGTATTCCGAAAGGTTCTGTGGAAACTCCCTCTGTGGCTGGAAAGGGCACTCTGCGGCTGTCTTTTGAAAAGGGTCGCGGCTCAGTCCATGTCCCCAGCCCGCACTCTGTCCATGCTCTGCGTTGTTGGCGTAATAGTGCCTGTCATACCCCGGGGGGACTCCGTTCGGGAAAAACGGGTTGGGCTCCGGCGGAGCATCTTGTTCTGGCTGCATGGGCATCTGTTTTGTGGGCCCGGGACTGTTAGTTGCTGGCTCCTGTGGAAACAAACAAAGAAAAAGGGGGGCTCGGCGTAAACGCACCGGGATGTCATCCATCGGCTGGCCGAGACCATGCTCCATCTGGAACAAATCCGATCCATGACCAGAGACAGGCGGTCTACTTTCAATCCTGCGTCTCTGGGAGCGGTGCTCGTGCTCTCTCGTGTCCACGAGTTGGTGATTCAGAGCAGCGTGTCCTTGTCTGGGCTCAACCGACCTTCTGTTGGCCAGGTTCAGAGGGTTGACGCACAAAGGCATATTGGTCTGAATGCCCTGCTGGGTCTGATTGAAGTTCTGACTGGTCGGATAGAGGCTGGGCTGGTTGAAGTTCTGACTGGTCGGATAGGGGCTGGGATGGTTGTAGTTCTGACTGTTCGGAAAGGGGCTGGGCTGAATGAAGTTGTGACTTGTCTGAAAGTTCGGACGAAAGTCCTGCTGGGGATCAATGGCTTGACTTAACCCGTTGATGTTGGTGGAGTCGGGAAGGGCGTCTGCGGTTTGGGTGATGGCAAACCGAAACTGAGAGCTGGTCGAATCCGGCTGGCTATATTCCGGCGAGTGATTGCCAGTGTACAGGTTGGCATCAGGGTCATTGTCATTCGGCAAGGGCTCCATCTTGTATTTCTCTTTGGCCAGGCCAGCGACGCTGCCTGTTCTCTCGACCGCCTTGGCCAGGAATTTTGAATCTGCACCCAACTTGTCGGTCGCGCGGTCGCTGCTAGGCTTGCAACCGGCGGTGTGAAGCGCTGGGCCGGCGTGTTGTTGTCTGGTGCCAACCGTTCTTCTGCCCGCTCGAACCGTGCTCCGCAGGGACGGCTGTCGGCAGAAGATTGGGAACTTGGAACGGTTGCCCAATGTGTCGGTGTTCACCCGACCGGGTCTGGGAGGCGGTCAGTCTTGTGGGCAATCTCCATTTGGTTCCATGCACCATGTGTGTACCTGGGTAGTAGGTAGCCTCCCGCAATGGGTCAGACGAAATGAGAGGGTGTGTGGCTTGAAGCGATCGTCGGTTGGGGTGTGGGAGATGATGGCTGGGAGACGAAAAGAAAGAATGGAGCCTAGGCAGGACGGAAAGGAGACAGAAAAGGCACTGGAAAAGGACCCCAGAGAGGTACCTTTAGCAGCCCAGGTGGAGTCGGTCTCGGTGAAAGGAGGCCGAAGTACACCCGAATTCTTTTTCTCTGTGCTCCACACCGTGTGTGGTTCTGGGGAGGAAAAGGAAGGGACGGTTGAGGGCTTTGGTTGGGGCAGGGTGCCTCTCAGGGCCTGAATATCGATCCCAGGGCACATACGTACCTGCCAGGCCAACAGAGAGCAGTTGCTGGGTGGCGACGAAGCTATCTTCGCCGTCGTAGCTGCCTGAAGCCACTTGGCCTGGCCTGGGTGTGGTGCGAAGGAGGGGGAGGGTGGACAGAGTTGAGGACCGGGGGATTAGGGGCAACCTAGTTGCAGGGCCCACGAGTTGCCGCAGACCTATCTGTCGATCTCCGGTGCCAGTCGACTTGGTTCGGGAGCGTACTTGACGGTTGCGTAATTGGGATTGGTGAAGAAGTGCGCGCAGGGAAAAACGTGCCTCCAGATCGCGGATGACGAGGCAGGACTTGGTGATTTGGTGACAATTGCGGGGACCAAGGCTGGCTTGTCAACTGACAGTTCCTCGACGACCACCCTCATCAAGCTCTTGACAGCTACGGGGAGCAAATGGGATGAAAATCGCGCGCAGGTCAACCCCTCGCCTGCGAAACTCCGCGAGACGAAGAACAGAATTTTGGTCACAAATGCGGGTCCAACAGCAGCTTCACCACCTGACCTGTCGTTCCGAGCCAGCAAAAGAGCCATCTTGGCCAGTACTGAGCGTGCGGTAGGGTAGGTATCTTGATGCGGAATAGAAGATCACGGAAGAGGGCGGACGAGACACTTGAAGTCCGAAGGGGCGACGTTGGGTTCCGCACTTGGACGGGGAATGGAACTTCGGTCAACGACTTACAGGGTGGTTGAGCAAATCAAGAATGACATGGCCCAAATTGAATATATTATTGTCGGCTTGGTGTTCCAGCTGAACGGCGGACAGATGATTTGTCCACGTCGAGGTTGGGGGTGCTGAAGTGATGTCGGTGTGGAGGTGGATGCTGGGTACCGAAGCTGCTTTCTGACGACTGTCTTTCTCCTGGCACCGACAGAAGTCTGCTCCCGGTTTTGATTTGATGCTGGCATCAGTCGTGAAGCGGTGACTGGATCTTTGCCGGCTAGGGACCGGATGGAAGGGGTTCGACGTCGGGACCCGTAGATGAAGTTGTTGCCAATATGCGGACCCAAAAAGACTTTGGCCGGCCCAATCCCGAGTTTGTTCCCGGTATAGAAAAGATGTCTTTCTTTGGTCTTCGGTGCCCGTCGCGGATGGACGCCTGACAAAGGTCGAGGGGGGAGTTCGGGGGCGGGTACTACCCACTAACAGACAACCCCTGGTCCAACTGTGAGCCTTTGAAGGTTTCTTGCCGGGGGTAAAGTAAAGACCTTACCTCAGCCTGTCCCTCGTGAAAAGACTGAGAGGATTCGAGGGAAAGTTGGTTGATATCCAGGACAAGAGAAGGGTAGGGGGCTTGGTGACAATGCGAGTGCGGAAGTAAAGCTGCTCGCCGCCAGACTCGTCGGAAAGGGTCTTCGAACCTAGGCTCCGAAGAATGATTGCGGATATGAGAGGACCGAGGTCGAACGAGACGAGTGGACTCGATGAAAGTATGTGGCAATGCCCTGGAGACGAAACAAAAAAACCAAGACTTGGGAGCGGTAGAGACAGACGTCGAATATGAGATGGCGGGGAAATATGAGAACTCCAAGGGCCCGTTGTGGTCTGGACGAGGAAGACTTCTTCTATCTCCCCTTCTCCGGCGCTGTCGAACCCCTTGATCGCGCCTCCCCCCCTCCCCTGAAGAACTGGAGATGACGAAAGGACGCCGTCCATCCGTTTCAGGACGCTCCCTCGACCCGCGTCTTCAGCTCGTGCATCTTTCCCAGGTTCTTCGGTCCGGGAACATGAACCGCGACCTGAGATAGAGGGCAAGCCGGCGCCAAAGCTCGAGCTGGGCCGGATACCAGACCGCAAATGGATTCGACATTGCCAGAAGGGGAGAAAGGCAATATCATCCTTTCCGTCCTCGACGGGCTCACAATGAAAATCATCCGTCGGCCCGCGGGGGATGGCTTCGGTTCTCCTCGTCGAGTCCAGGTCCAGATATCACATCTCAACACATCGCCATCGCGGCGATGACGAGCAGCGAGATGACAGGCCCTGGTGCCCAATGCCCATGGCGCCCCCTGGCCGTCCAGGCCCGGCACGGAGGCCGCGGACGGCTGGCGCGGATACCCGTCCCACGCCGGGGCGAGCGGTCATTTTTCGCCCCCTCTCCCCCCCGTGCCCTCGCCCAGAGATCCTCCGCAAATGGGTGACCAATCGTTTGTCGTTTGGAGAACTGACAGAAGGGCGAAAAAAAAAACACTGCAAACAGCGCCGCCAGTCGGCCACAAACAGGAGCTGATCCACCTTTTCGTCTTGCTCCCGTGGAGCGGCTCGCCCAGCCAGGGACCCCCCGCAGGTCACCAACGATCCGCTCATCGCGATGACTTGCTTGAAGGATTTGAACGTGGGTGATTTGACAGATGTTGGGATGCGAGGCATCCCCCCCAGGCCTCATTGGCGCGGCTTGTCTCCATACAGCCGCTGACATGGCCGGCCACAAACCATGCAGAGTGCAGACCCATGCATGCAGTAGGTCGATCCAGTTGAGGAACGAACCGCAAACTCTCTGTCTGCACCAGAAAAAATATGCACGCCAGTTGGGGGTTTCCTGGTTGCCGGTTGCGAAGGAAGAGGGGCTTCCTGGACGCCACCAGATGCTGGGTGGGACCGGGATCGCTGGCATCTGCTGGGTGTTTGGGGCAGGCATCGCAGCTACCTACATAGTCTCTGGCATTAGTGTTGAGCGCTGCAGACGAGCAAACAAAGAAAGGCCTCAGATGTCAGATTTTGAAGCCGCGCAAGACATCGAACGATAAGAAACACACATCTCCACGTCCCTTGCCCGTGGCCCCTCTTCCAGTTCCTTCTGGCCGGGGCTTGTGTGGGCGGGAGTCCAAATGAACTTGGAGGGAAAACAGGGCAAGACTTGGGTTTGTGTTGGATGTCGTCCCGTGAATACCACTGGCTCCGGGAAGCCGGGGTGGTCCGTTGCACACCATGTTCCGGCCATGGGTGTCGTTGTGGCGTTGATGCGCCGTCGGGTCGACCCCGTTTCCACACAGCAGCCATGCACGACCAATCTGGCTGACCGTTTATTATGAGAGTTGATAGGCGACCCAGACGCTGTCAAGATGTGGTGCGATGGTCTTGCTCCGGGATCTTCCATCTCTCCAGTGTTTGCACCAGCTCGGGAGCGCAACCCGGTTCTCGGCCCTGAAGCCCCCCCACAAAATGGCAGCTGGGAAGAGCAAAATTCAAAATCTGAACCATGGTTGAGCTGCTCTAGGTCCTTTCCGTACGCGCAGAGAAATTAAGCCGGCGTGGCCCGAAATGGACGGAAGTCTCTGGTCGCTCCCGGAAACCGGCCGGGCAGACCGGGAAGGAGCTCGCAGACCTCGTGATCCACAAACCGCGTGTGCCTTCCTCCCCGCCAGGTTCGCAGGAGGAAAGAAACTCGATGCGCAACCTTGCACTTCCCTTTTCGACAAAATCCCTCATGAAATCTCCGCATGCTCAGGCCAGGCAGACACGCCGCCCGAGTCACAGCTTTCCCGTTCCTTCCCACTCCTCGGCCTTGTTCGTCTCCACCCACCGCTTCTCAGCATCACTTCCATCTGTGCACCGGTCAGCTGCTGCCCGCCAAAACTTTCAGGAGGAAGGAAGGCACTCACTCGGCGGCGGATCAATTCCGTTGAGTCTCCACAGCGCCCTCGGCGTCTCGTCAATGTTCCACTCCCAATCGCACCCCTCGAGGTGCGGACGGAGCAGCTCGGCAATCTTGTCCGCCATGGCCGTCATGCGCCCCTCGTTTGGCTGGCGTATGGCCACGTGGTCGACGGTGAAGCGGATGAACGGTCGCGAAGCGGCTGGGTTCTTGCCGCCCACAAAGATGTTGCTGGCAGGGAGGGGGATGAAGTTCACCACGACGTAGAAGGCGGGGAGGTGAGCAAGGGAGGTGTAGAAGGACGTGATGGTGGCGGCGAGGGACTGCTTGGAGGTGGACGTGGGGAAGGTCCCCTCGGGGTGGTAGATGAGCCAGAGAGGCATGTTGAGTCGTTGGCTGGCGATGTGATGGGGTATTTGCTTGGTGTTTCGTGCTTGAGGTTCTGTGCTTGGGATCGCATTTACATCAAGGTAAGGAGGGCAGATACATATATTCCACGGTGGTTGTCGAAATATCTTGCTTCTCAAGTCGACGATGTGTCGTCGTCATGTCGCACAAACACAGCGCCCGTCGTTTGTGGTGTTGATGGAACTCTGAATAGTAATCATCCCCAAAGTCCGCCTGCCATCGGCACATCCAAGGACCACTGCCATGCAGGTGCCTAGATATTGCACATCTGAAGCCCAGGGAATTCTCCAGACCCTACATCAAAGTGCACATGTGTCCCGAATCAAACGGATTGATGTTGCGCCGGCACTTGGGTGTTGACTGATCCACACCGTGACAGCTTCCGAGCAATGACGTCCCCTGTGTCATGTTTCACGCCCAAGGCTGTTGATCTCGCTCGGTCTTTTCGTCTATCAACACGCCGTCCCCCAACACAGGCCAGCATCAATCGGAACACTCCAATTGGACGATTCGTGCAATTTGTCTATTTTCCCAGGTTGATTATCAAGCGTCGCCGAACATGAACGGGCCACGTCTTCAATTGACGCCCGGCATTTTCTTCGCCCCCACCCAACCGGCACATCGCGGCATTACTCGAATGTCAACAAACCCCTTTTCATCCGGCCCCCACAAGACAACCTACCCCGAGCGATGACTCCACGAATCCACACCACCATGTCCACCCCCACACCTCCACTCACGCCCCCTCTCAACATTCTCATCATTGGCGCCAGGGGCTACACCCACACAGCCATTTCCCGCGACGTCCACCGCGCCGCCCCCTCACCTTCCCGGCCCATCCCCACGCACGGTCCCATCTGCCGCGGAAATGGGGCAGGGGGTGTTGATGCATCCGATTATTCAGTGATAGAAAGAGGTCAAAGTGCGAGATTGGAGGGGACCGAAGGTGGTAATAGTGGTAGTGATGGCAACACCGTTGTTTGGGTCCAGTGGGAGCTCAGTGTGGACCGGCATTGCATATCGGCTGCTAAGGGGGGGGGCGGGGTGAGTCTTGTTGTTTGGGCCTCATCGGGTGGACGATTATTCATGGGTTGCATCTTAATGATGCCGCCAAGGGGTACTATATGCAGTGTTGGCAATGCATGGGACTGTTTGATGTCTAGGTGTGGTGGCATGGGGCGTTGGACGGCGTCGGCGCGGCACTGACGCTGGCGAGAGAATACGGGCACGCTGATGGGGTCAAGTCCGGGGTTAATGATAGGGAGCTGCCGGGAGGGATGGGTGTAGGTGGAGACGAAGACACTCAGTGTGGTATTTCTAAAGAGAATGTTTCAAGTATCGCGGATTACTCTGGTACCTAGTAGATCTTTTGTTTTTTTTCTGTTCCTCAACCTCCAGCTGATGGAAGAACCAAATAGCTCCCCAGAAGAAACCATACTAACAGAAACACAAAAAGAAACCATAAAAGTGAGAAATCACAAACGGAATACGCCTGTTCCCCTGAGCATCTCAGGTACTACCCCAAGTCTGAAAGTTCAGTTGGAGGAGCTACTTTCCTCCGAGGAGGGCTCTGAATCGGGCACCCATTCTTCGAATGTGTCGACCATATCAATGTTGGCACGCTCATCGGCTGCTAGAATATAGTACAATACCATATTAGCAAGCTGACACGGTATACTCGGAAAATAGCACGGAGCAGCCACCAAGGCCGGCCGGAGGTACGGGGGCTTGAAGAAGAGGAACCAGTAGCACGTACAAGGGGTGTGATCGGGAATGACAACGTTGTTGGCATAAACCCTGAATCTTTCTGTAACCTCGATCTTGTGAGTGTTGAACCCCGGCTCCGGGACAGAACCTCTGCCACTAGCGGTGATTCTCAACCAGAAAACCCCTTAGTCGGAAACCTGCAAGTCGTGGATGCGATAGTAGAATGTAAGCTCCCTCGGGCCCTGGACGCCATTTTGGAGAAGCGCTGGCGGTACTGGAGGAGGGTACCTCGGGGCGAAATGCCTCTCCGCCAGAGGGAGGTCGAGAACCCCAAAAGGCACAAAGCTTAAACCGTTGTCTCCTTCGGCCCACAGAGTAGCAGTTAGAGAGAGAGAGTTGCCTGTTCCATCTCCGTAGTCGTCAACCCGCGAAACTTAACCATGACGATGATCGGGTGTTCGAAACGCTGATTGACTGCGACATCCTTGGCGGCCTGGACAAGGATTTTCATCTCGGTCAGCTCAGGTCTTGGGATGGAGTCCATAGCTTCGGGCTTCGGTGGTGTTGGTTGTTCCTCTCAAAGATGTATTGCTGTCCTGATTGTTGGCTTCGGGGTTGCTGGGCTCGGAGACAACAAGGAGAGGAGTCAACTCAGTGAGGCCTTCGCATAATTGTTGAATGAGAAGACAGAGATGTTCTGGTTTTGAAGGGGTTCATTCCTACTGCTTATATATTCACTAATAGTCTCGCAAACGTCGCTATGTAGCTGTCGAAGATGTAGAGTATTCAAAGTAACATGCTTCCAAAGTTAGGCCCGACTGGATTAAGAAGTTGCTAAACCAAATAGCACTGCTAAGTACCTAATGTGACGAGAGTCAATCAGACCAAGGAGACGGGGCTGCGATGGGGTCTGTATTGGATTGTCGAAAATAACGAAGATGCAGGAAGCAGAAGCTGGAGGCGCCTGCGACCTGCAACGACGATCTATGTAGTGGGGTGGCCCTGCCGATAAGGCCGATAAGGCAGGCGGGGCCAAACAACCAGCCATCACGGCAAGTGCCGTGACACCTACCCCTTTCTTACTTTTCATCAAAGGAGGCGAGTCACAGTTCCGAAGACGGAGCAGATATAATAATTAACTGGATGACGGTTGAGATAAGTCCAGGTACTTGGACTATGGAGTATTGGTTGGGAGTACATGCCCGCTTAGGTGCTGGCAAGCATATTGCCCGCAGTAGTTGCTTGCGACAAAGAACATTTTAGTCCAGATCCCTCTCTAAGTTTGCTACCATTCAGTTTAAACAAAGAATTACGAAGCGTGATGTTTGCCTCTTGATTTAATTCCTGCCTTATGTCCGCTCAGTTCCTACAAGTAGACTATGTTGGCACTGTCCATCTTCATGCTGGCCTCGATGTTATTCCAGTTACCCAGTCCCAACACCGCTATCCTTGTCCATATCTTCCATTTGAAATACCCAGTGATCCATTTGTGACGACCAGAAAGCTATTTACCAAAACAGTGCGATCAAACAAACACAAGTTGACTAGTCCAGTTACACCTGATCAGCCTTGTCCAACAATATCTCACACTTTCAAACATAAAATGAGGAGGGAGGCATATGTTGGAAGCCAGCACGACGAAGAAACTCCATGATGGCAGCCTGCTCTTCATCTACACGCATCCACCCGCATCAGCATCCTGCCCCTCAAAAAGAACAAGGAATAAACTGAGAGATAAGTAGACTTACCCGGAACCTGCGGCGTCACCGCCACCTGCCCGATATCAAAGTGCCCCGTCTCCACATCCCCCAAGAAAAACGTCCCCCGGCCATCAATCCCCTCCAACTTCAACCGAATCTTGTACTCCCCCGTGCTCGTAAACGAGAAATTCGCAAACACAAAGTACACGGCATGAAACCCACTCCCCCCCTTCCCCAGACTGCTGGACGTGCTGCCGACGCTGGGGGTGTAGTCCATGCCGTCGTCGACGGGGATGCCCTGGTGCACAAAGGCGCCGTCGAGCAGGTTGAGGATCTGGTTGTCGGCGTTCAGGCACACGGGCTGGGCGAGCACCGGACACCCGTACATCTCGTTGGGCAGGATGACCTTGAAGACGATGGGCGGGTAGACGACCTCGTTGATGCGCACGGCTTCGGTGGGGCCCATGACGAACTGGTATTGGTAGTCCATGGGGCCGCAGGGGACGGAGGGGGCCCGGGGGTGGCCGCGGCGGCGGGTGGTGGCCATGGTTGTGGGTGGGTGAGTTGGGTGTTATGTTGTCCAAAGGCGGGCAGTGTTTCCCGGAGTTGGTGTTTGCGGGGGTGGTAGTGATCCGGTTGGTTTGAGGGGAGGATGGCGACGATGGAGATGGAACGACGACTGGGGTTCTCAAGAGGATTGAAGCTGTTCGATACGGGAGCGAGATGACAGTCTTATACCAGCGTTCAAATACTCGAGGCGTCCGCTGAAGCAAGTGGCGTTCCCCGGTGTGGGAGGATTACGGAGTGCTCGTGGCCGATCAAGAAAATTTGCTTCACTATGAGGGGCGGTTGAGTGAAAGACAGTGTGGGCGGCGCCGTCTGGGAATCCTTTGATCACTGCTGACTGTCCAAGGGTGTATTTCTACTTGCCCCCCCTGCCTTGCCTTGTTGACGACCCTTGATGAGCCAATTCCCCTGTGCCCCTTTCTTTTCCTGCGCTCGGGTGAGAATCATATTCTTTCCCCAAACGGGCCCTTGATAGCCACCACATCGAGACGACGTTGATGTGCTCGAGCTCCTAGATTAGATGGATTAGATGCTGCATTTTCTGCAAATCCTGCGCCCTTGGCAGTGCAAAATTTCAAGACTACTGCAGGGCTCATTCTTGTTTGGAACGGCAAAAGAGCTGCGGTCGCGGGGATCTTACCAGGCACCCGACTACGACCCTCGATCCTGACTAGCATCGGGAGGAATGTGAGAGTGCATTCCCCATGGTCATTGGCCGTCGGGAAGATACGCATCGGGAATCCGGCGCTGGGCACGCAAGTGACCCCACGATCTAGAACCGCAGAGAGGGTCAGGAAGTGTGTCCGGGGTCTGGTCTGACAACGAGGAAATGAACCAACCGCAAGCATCTCCAAGGTCGACATCTGCGCTAGGATTCCATCACCCCCAGCCGTGGTCCAGTGACAGAATTGAGGCCCGGGTTCCCATTGATCGGAGGGGACGGGATATGGCACGCCATCATCGACCAGCCGCTTCGGCGTCTCTTGGTGACGCACTCGTCGGGGGGCGTCCGGCTCTGGGAGAGGTGGGAGAGGTGGCCTCGCCGGGCTGGAGACACTGCTCGACCTCTTCAGTCATCATCAGTGGAAGCCCAGTCGAAGCGAGCAGAGAGGCTGAATCATAGCTGACAGGTCACTTACATACATGGCTTGTGGCGTGCGGTTTCGCGATCAAGCACGTCCCATCCGAGACTTGGAGCCGTTGGGAATCGTGATGGGGAAGAATATGTGACGACGTGGTGATCTTGAAGGAAACGTTGGTTGGGCGAGAGTCCGCGGTTGTTTCGATGACGGGTGTGCATGTGGCGCAAGTGGCAGGGGTTGGGTATCGAGGCTCGAGCGAGGGAGTCAAATCCAGGGTACAGCTCACGATGCCCAGACACGATTTAAGCCTCCGTGATCAACTGTCATGCACCCACCAATCGCTGCAGCGCCGTGGCAGCCACGAGGCATCCCCGGCGCAACCTCCAACGGAGAAATCGTACGAGATGGGTGCCGACTGCCGATCCGGGTACTTGACCACCATGGGCCGTGATCAAGCAATGACAGACCATCAGGACCCTGCAGAAGATTCCGCGCCTTCTCTTCACACCCTCACACCCTTCGAGAAAAGAGATATCATCCACCCCGGCCACCCACCCCGGGCTCAATTCCCCCATCCGTCTTTCCCCGGGAACATTTCCCAAAACTCATCCCGGCGACATCAAACCCCACGGCGACAAGGAACATTCGGCTCACGGAACGATCTCCGGGAATAAAAATACCCCATCTTGCACATGCGCCCAGCCGCATCAAGCCCGATCGATTCGTATCACACATATGCAGCCCAGGACTACATGTCTCCAATGACGAATGACGAATGTGCCCCCTCCCCCCGTCCCACGATCACAGCGAACCAACCCCCAGCGGCTGCGAGGAAGCTGCTAAGAGTTCCCCGATGCCTTTCGGCCCTTGGACACCTCTGCCGGCGACGCCCACCCGGAGCCGGCGCGGAGATACCCGAATCTCGCCTAAAAGAAACAGCGTACCCCGGACCAACAGCCATCCGATGCACATCGGGGATAAGCGGCGACATGGCCAGTCAAGCGCCGAAGAGAGAGACAGACTTGAACATCCAATGGAGCGACATCCCGCAGGCCTCTTCAAACAGGAGCCGCAGACTCATGGTCCGTCCCGTCGAGGACAAAATCACGTCACAAACTCCTCGCAAGACTGGCCAAAAGGTATGTGAGGAGCAAAAATGAAATATCTGCCCACTATCAGAATCGAACTGATGACCTTGTCATGGATAATGAAGTCTACTAGTGACACGCTCTACCACTGAGCCAAGCGGGCTGGAAGTGTTGATATGAATTTAGTGCGGTATTGCTGTCCATGATTCGGCTCCAGCACATCTGAATCCTCGTCCATGCTGGCAGTCGCAGACGTCAGGGAAGTTGTCAAGCAACACGGCATGACTGGAAAAGGCATGCCCCCAAGGGCCAAAAGACGTCGAAATCCACGTCCCACCGAGTCACAAGGGCATGCATGAAAATGGAAGTGAAGAGGAAGCAAGCGGACAAGCAGGTCTACCCTCCGATGAAAACAACACAACCACATGCCTCCATGTACAACCGCCCGTGCTACGAGCCCTTCCGCAAAAGAATCCCATTCACGGTTCACCTAGCCGAAGACGACCGGTCCCTTCCACCCTCGAGACCCTCCACCCTCGAGACCTCCACGAAAAAAACCAAAACACACGAGTCAGTCCCCAACCCCATCCAGCTCCCATCCACGCCCTCCCCCTCTCCCCTCTCCCCTCTCCCCCTCCACAAAAGCCCCATTCCCAACCCCATCAACCATCAAAAACCAGAAGAATCGGGTATGGTGTAGCGGTAACATCGGTGACTCTCACTCACCAGCCCGGGGTTCGACTCCCCGTATCCGAGATTTTCAGGCCTCTCTCCTCTGCAGTCCCTCAGCACTACGGTGAATGCTTCAAACATTCACATCATCTTCCGTAGTATAGTGGTCAGTATATGAGCTTGTCATTCCTTCTTTCCAACTGAGAAGAATAATTCGCTCGGGACCCGGGTTCAATTCCCGGCGGGAGAGATACCATGAGGGGCGAGGGGGCCTGGATCCTTTTTCTGCGGCCATTGGGCTTTTTTTGCATGTGTTTTCTTTGCGCATATGCTGCCTGCCGTCGCTGGTGGCGATTGTGATTTTCTATGGGAAAAAAGCTGGTGAGGGAGCGGGATGCCTCGACGGGGCAGTCTCTCTTTGCTTGGAGGTTGGTGTTGGCGAGGTCAAAACTCCAAGAAAACTCAGACGCAAACGCCAGAAATACGGACGGGGGAGGGGAGGGTCTGTCAATGCTGCTGTTAACGGGAATGGCTGTGTGCAATTAAAAGACCTAGACTTCTAAAAATGCTGAACCAAGAACAGACCACGCAAAAGAAATATACAATACAAGATGCCAGCGGGCATCTGTCAACCGCTCTCGACACACGCTGCGACCCTTCATGGATCATGTTAACTCGACTCCGAATCGTCCCTCCCAAGTGTATGCCAGTTTATCCTTCTCCAACCCCGCATGCACCAATTTCCTCCTCTACACCTGCTTCAAGTACTTGAAGATCTTTTCCCTCTCATCCACAGGCATGACCCGCAGCATCTCGCGGACACCCTTCCATGCTCCAAACTCGCTGTGCTCGTTGCCGGCAGCGTGGCCGACGCGGATGAGATCGCGCATCTCGGCCGCAATGGCATCCGCCTTGAGGGCCTCGACCTTGTCCGTGACCAACTTGCGATTCTCCTCGTACCATACGGCAACCTCGCGATCGCTCTTGTCGAAGCTGGGAATGCCGCACCATGCCTCCAGCTGCCTGAGGTGGCGTGCGCGTGTCGCGGGCGTCGTTGGCGCCGTCGTCAACTTGTGGTGGATGCCGGCAGCAGTGGTGGAAGCGGCGATGCGACGGAGGATGTACTCCTCGTTGAGTCTTCTGCGCACGCGCCAGTAGAAGAAGCGACGAGCACCCTGCCACTCGAGAATCTCGCGAATGACACCCTTTGCCTTCATGCGCCCGGCGCGGTCGTGAAGATCAGCAAACTGGTGGCTGATCTGACCGTACACGGGAAGAAGCTGCTGCTCACGGGCAGTCATCTGCTTCTTGATCTGCTCAGCGGCCTCCTTGCTGAGACCCTGCTCCAAGGACTGCTTCTTCAGGCCGGCGTAGACAGGGTCAAGACGGGCCATAGTCTCGAGCTGCTTGTCCTTGCGATACTTGATACCGATGATGCCATCGGGCTCAAGGACACCGCCGCGAGAGTCGACATCGGCATACATCTCCATCGAGGTGGGGTTGATGGTGGGATCAACGACGACCCACGAGCCACCACGAAGCTCGCCGTGGGGAGGGATGTAGATGAAAACGGGCTGCTCAAACTTGACGAGGGCGTCGACAATGTACGATCCATACTTGAGGACCTCGTTGTACATGTCGCGCTGACCACCCGAGAAACCACGCCAGTTGGCCAGGATCATCAGCGGCAGCTGCTCACCATGGTTGAAGTCGTTGATAGCCTGCGCCGTCTTGAAGGCGGAGTTGGGGTACCAGACACCGCCAGCCTCGTTGGACACCTGCTCGATGGAATCGGGGTTCGCAGGATCGGCAGGGGTGATGTTCTCGACGGACCGGGTCTCGACGGCAATGACACCCATAGGGATACCGCCAAGACGAGCACGGCCGACGACAACGGTGCGAGCCCAGCCTCCGAGAGTCTCCACAAAGGAGTCCTTGTCGAAGAGACCGGGCTGGAAGCCGTCGACGTCCTCCTTGCCAGCAATCATCCACCTGACATCATAAGGCTGCTTCTGGGGAGGGGTGTAGACAATGTCGCGATCCCAAGTGTCGACGCAGGGGCTGATGGGGACAGGGTTGTTACGCTTGTCCGGAACAAACGACATCCACTCGACAATCTTGGACACACCAGCAAAGTCGTCGTTGGCAGTCAAGTGCGAAACACCGTTGCGGTACATGATCTGAGTGCCGCCGAGCTGCAGGTTGGACGAGTAGACCTCGCGACCGAGAAGGTTGTTGAGGGCAGGCGCACCCGTGAGGATGATGGGCTGACCCTCGATCTGAACGGCACGCTGGCCAAGGCGCACGAGGTAGGCACCGATCCCTGGGAGGATGTTAGAACAGATTGCATAGAGTCAGCGAGGGGATAGACATACCGACGGAGCGGCAGGTGACGAGCGTGCAGGTGAAGATGTCAGTGTAGGCCCGGCTGGTGGCACCAGCAATGAGACCAGAGCCGCGCAAGCATTCGACACCAAGGCCATCCTCAGCACCAATAATGGTGGTGATCTTGTGGCGCTTCTCGCCATCTTCGGTGACCTCTTCGGTAATGACCGAGTTCTCGAAACGGTCCTTGGCCTTGTCGTTGAGGTACAGGTACTTGAACCCTGCCTCGGGCTTGTTGGCATCGTTCCAGGCGACATTGAAGTGGGGCATCAGCTCGTTGGCAAGGCCAAGACGCGCGCCAGAGTTGGCCGAGAGATAGATGCGGGGAATGCCGAGCTTGCGCGCCAGCTCCGTGCACTTGAAGAAGAAGTTGTCTTCCTTGGGTCCGAACGAGCCGATGTTGAAGGTAATGTCGTTGGCGACGACGATGAACTTGCGGCCCTTGGGGTACTCGGGCGTGCGGGCGTGGATCAGCCAGCCAACCATGCCACAAGTGTTGGTACCGGGCTCGCGGGACACCTCAGCCAAGTTGTCATGGTCATCGAGGACGAGCTCCATATACTCGATGCAGTCGCCAACGGGAGGCTGCTTGTCGGCGAGACCAGTGTGCTTCTTGACAGCCTTGGCCCAGCTGTTCTGGATGGCCTGGCGGAAGAGCTCCGGGAAGTCGTAGACAAACTGGGTTCCCATCAGATGAGCCTTGAAGCGCTTGGGCTGAAGCCAGTTCTTGGTGGGGTAAGGGGTCGACACGGGGAGGAGGTGCATCGCGCCGATCTTGGTGGTGCCGCCGATAGAGTTGAACACCCAGTCGCCCTTCTCCGACTTGCGCTCTGCGTACATCTCCACCTGGACAACATAACCAGAGGTGTTGGTGATGATGACGCGCAGGGGGTAGGGCATGCCGGTGACGGGGTCCGTGCAGATGATGCGAATCTCAACCTGCGCGACACGAAGACGCCACGCGCGAGGGCCGAAGCGGTCGAGGAAGCCCTGCAGCGAGTGCTCGACCTCCTCGGGCTGGAGCTGGAAGACGGGCGTGAAGTTGATGAACATGTGGTTCAGATCCGAGTTGTTGTTACCAATGATCTCCAGAGCATCGAAGATGTCGTTGATGACACGGTCGGCTTCCGAGATGAGGTACTCGGCCGTGGGGATGTCATCCCTGAGGCGACCAGGGCGGATGACGGCGCGTGTGAAGTAGCGCTTGTCGGTGTCGACACCCTTGCCGATGGCCTCGTACACGTGAATGTTCTTGTTCTCCGTGAAGACGGGCTTGATCTTGAACTTGGCGAGACGTCCAAGCTCGAGCTGGAAGGCAAGGGCGGGCTCAATGTGACGGATGCTATCGTCCTCAATGTACTCGGGGCCTCGGAAGGTGTAGTAGCCGGGGTACGATCCATCATTGCGGCCACAGACGAACGTCAAGCGACGCACGCGACGGGCGAAGAGCTCATCCTTGAACTGGTGGACCAAGGGCAGAATGTCCTTGAGGATTTCGTCATCGCTGCGACCCTCGGCATCCCGAACGGCAACATTGACAACAGCAGAGAGCTCGTCGATGCCGCTGTCAAGGCGGGGCGTGAGGGCAGGTCTCCGCTTGTTGTTGAGATCGGGAATGAAGCCACTGGCCGTCTTCTTACGCAGGCCCCCAGGAATAGGCAGGGTATCAAGTGCCTTGGCGAGCAACTCCTCGGCGTCATCCAGGTACTTGCACGGAACAATGACACCCTTCCGGATAGGCTCCTCGGATGTCTTGGCCGTCAAGTACGACATATCACTAATAGAGTGGATGCGCTTGAAGGTGCTGTCCACCGGGGTGCCGGGAGTCGATGCGACGTTGGATTGGAGAGGCAAGCCATACTCGGACTGTCCAATCTTGCGGAGAGCAAAGTCCCAAGACACAAAGGCGGGCGACTCGGCCTCGTCGGTGTGGTAGTCGATGTTCTTGAGGACGTAAGCCCTGTAGGCGCGACGAACGTAGACCTCAAGAGCGGCCAGCGACACCCAGGGATCCTCGTGGGCGAAGAAGAGCGTGAGCACATCAAAGACGGTGTACTTGGAGTCGACAACCTCCTTGATGATCTCCAAGTTGGGCTCGCGGTGGTCCCACCCAGTCTCACCATAGCGAGACTCGACAACCGAAGAGCGGAGGATGTGCTCCATCTGGGCAGTCCTCTCCTCGAGAGACGGAAGGGCGCACTGGATGAGAATTTCTCGGGCCTTGAGCGAGACCTTGGCCGTCTGGCGAGACTCAAGTTCGGCCATCTTGCGGAGGACGGGCCGCAGGTACTTGGCGACGTTGCCCGAGTGCGCCTTGTTGGGGCGGTACTCTTCAAGGATGGCGAGAACCAGCGAGTTCTTGGCCGCGACTCTGCTGTGAGAGAGGACGGTCTGAACAACCTTCTGGATATCTTCCTTGTTCTCGTCTCTGAGCTTCAGAATGACCTCCTCGTCCTGTAGGCGACGGCCGGAAAACAGGCGCTCGACGTCGGCGTAGGAAGAGAGCAGATCGGCAATGGTGTTGAGCTCGCGGATCTTGGGACCCTCGGAATAGAGATCGAGCACTTCCGTCAGGGGAGCAAGGGTGGCCTTGAGCGTCTCCACATCTTCCGCGGCGACATTCTCGTCGAGGAACTTCTGGAACACCTTGGCGAGGTTACGGGCCGGGAACTCGGCCGACCTCTGAGCAGCACGCTCCAAGACCGACGTGAACTGGGCGTCGAGCTTTTGGGGCATGCGCGCGTGAAGGGCCGAGAATTGCGCAGCAAACTCGCTGTAGGGGAGCTTGGGGTCGCGAAGAACCTCGATGAAGGCGTTAAGGGTCTCTTGCATGACGACCTGGTTGTCGAAGCCATGGAGAATGTTCTTCAAGATGTTATGCAAAAGGGCAAACTTCTGAGAAGGCTTGTTGCCGACAACCACAGGCGCCCCGTACTGTGGAAGCTGACCCAGAAAGGTCTGGGCTTGCTGAACACGGCCGGGGTCGTCCAGGGCGAGAATGCCCAGGATGTCGCCAGCCTCGAGGGTGGCGCCGGGCTGCTTGATAAGCTGGACAATGCCATCCTCCTGGGCGATCAGAGGCATGTACATCTTCATGACTTCGACTTCAGCGAACGTCTGGCCAGCCCTCACGTGAGACCCATTCTCGACAGTGAACTTGACAAGCTTGCCGGGGGAGGGAGTTCGCAGCTGGGTAGGGTCGTTCTCCTGCTCAAGCAAGCACGTCTTGCTATCGACGGAGATGCGGGTCGCGGCAACTTCCTCCTTCCAGTAGACGTTGTGGCTACGGCCGTTGAGCAGGACCAGGAGACCACCATCGCTGAGTGCGCGGACACCGACTGTGCAGTTGGAGCCGTTGATGAACAGGTGGTAGCTGTCGGAGCTCGACCGCGTGACGGTGAACTTGTAACGGTAGCCCTCGTAGATGAAGTCAACCGGGAAGACAGTCTTGAGGACATCCTTGGAGGGGACCTGGCCCTTCTCCAATCCGGCGCGGTACTCGGCAATGCTGGACTCGCTGGCAATGTGAGCCTTGGTCACAGCACCGCAGACCACAGCGAGCATGGCATCAGGCCTCTCAGCCGTAAGCTTGTTGGAGATCAGCTCATCGAGCCACCCAGTGGTGATGGTATTGGACTCGAACGCCTCCGTCTCGAGAAGCTTGATGAGATACTCGACCGTAGTGCGGAAGTCACCACGGATACTGAGCTCCTTGAGAGCGACAACCATGTGCTTTCTCGAGGCAGCACGGTTCTCGCCGTAGGCGAAAATGTGACCGAACTGAGAGTCCGAGAAGCTGTGGATGCCGCCGGCGGAACCAACGGAAAAGTAACCCCAGACGTTGGAGCTCGACCGGAAGTTGAGGTCGTGCAGGACACCGTTGGAAGGCTTGAAGCCCTCACCAGGATCCTCGGAGGTGATACGGCAGGCCGTCGTGTGACCCTTGGGCGTCGGCCTCCTCTGGGTCTTTTCGCTGCCAGGCGTCTTGAACTCGAAATCGATCTCGGTCGAGGTCTTGGGGTCAACGCCGTAGAGAAGTCTGATGTCGCGGATGCGATGCAGAGGGATACCCATGGCAACCTGGAGCTGGGCTGCTGGCAGGTTGACACCGCTGACCATTTCCGTGGTAGGATGTTCAACCTGCAGACGGGGGTTGAGCTCGAGGAAGTAGAACTTGTCTTCGGCGTGCGAGTACAGGTACTCGACAGTTCCGGCCGAGACATAGCCCACGAGGCGACCCAGGCGGACGGCCGCCTCCTCCATCGCCCGGAATGTGGGGGGCTTGGCGATGGTGACTGGCGCCTCCTCGATAATCTTTTGGTGTCGCCGTTGGACGGAGCAGTCTCTGCCGAAGAGCGAGATGTTGTTGCCGTACTGATCAGCGAGAAGCTGGACCTCCAAGTGGCGCGCACTGTCTGCCAGCTTCATGATGAAGATGGGGGATCCGGGGATTTCACTCGCCGCAGCCTTGTAGAGCTGCTCGAACCCGTCTTCGGACAGAACCTTTCGGATGCCCTTGCCACCACCACCCTCCGAGGCCTTGACCATGACGGGGAAGCCAATCTCCTTGGCCTTGACCAGACCCTCCTCCCACGAGTCCACACACCCCTTGAGGTAGACGTCATCGGGGACCGTGACGATGCCGTGCTCGTCAATCTCGACTTGGTCAACGCCAGTACCAGACCAGGGGATGCAGGGCACCTCGGCGTGTTGTGCAACGATTGTCGAGGAAATCTTGTCACCAAGCGATCGCATGGCGGATCCTGGGGGACCGATGAAGACAATCTTCTTTGCAGATGCCGCCAAAGACTCGGGGAGCTTTGGGTTCTCGGAGGCGTGACCCCTGTCGGTTCAATGTCAGAACATCCGTGAGTGAACCAGTGCCTCGCTTTCAAGACTTACCAGCCAGCCCAAACGGCGTGCACGTCCATTCGCTCGGCAATGTCGACGATGAGCTCGACGTTGGCATAGTTGTGGTTGTTTGTGCCACCTGGAACCTCGACGTAGTGGTCCGCCATCCTGATGTAGTCGGCGTTGGCCTGCAGATCCTCGGGCGTGGCCATGACTGTGAACTTGATGGCCCGCTCATCCCCGAACACCTCGTATGCCCATTTTCGCACCGAGCGGATCTCCTTGACGGCGGCAATGCCGTTGTTGGCGATCAGCACCTGTTGGGGGCAGCATTGTCAGCATGGCCGCTTGGTTGGGTTGCGTGGGGAGGCATTGGGAGAAAGGCCTTGTACATTTGTGATGACGGTGTGGCCGTCATGGCTGGCAACAAACTCCTTGACCTTGGACGCCGGTGCGTTGTCGAGTTTGTTGCCTCCGATAAAGTGATCGGCCAGCTTGAACCTGTCCGAGTACGACGCCTTGCCGTTCGTTCGAGGCACAACCACGCCATTCTTCTTGCCGGTGCCGTTCGCGGAGGCCTTGGAGTCGCCCATGGCTGCGGTATATTATGGGGGGGTAGTATATGGAACGGATGTATAATCGTGATGTCGTAATGCAGAGCCCTGTGGTGGAGGTCAGCTCGGCTGTCCGGTGGTGTGGAGGCAAGGGGGTTGAGAGGAAGTCTTACAAGGGGCCGACAGCAAGAGTCTCGTGGGAAGTCAAACTTGGGACGAGATGACAACACGGAGGCGGTGGTCCTCTGCGATTGTTTTCTGCCCAACAGCGACGGAAGCCACGCGGGTCGAAGGAGAGATGGTGTGATTAGGTAGGCACGGCGAGGGGGACGTCTGCAAGGGAGCAGGACTCGCTGCGGTGGTGTGCCGGTGGAATGAGGCCGCCGTGAAAACAAAGGACGAGGAAGGGAACGGCGTGACCGTGTACCGAGTCGATTGCAAGAACGAAAAAGTTGGAGGAGGAAGAGGGAAGAGAGGAAGAGAGGGAGTTCCGGCGAGGCAGGCGGATACGGGGACTCGGGGTAGATGAATGGCAATCTTTAGGTTTGGGAGCAAGGCGCGCCCCAAAATTCCGTCCCTGCCCTGCCCGCGACGGGAGCTGGTGAGGGGAGTGGGGACCGGAAGATGGTCCGTGCCTGCAGACGTGCCCCAAAAAAAGTTACGCCTTGGGGGGTCACTCGTCAGGGGGATGCAGCCCCTGTCGCCTCAGCTTCTTCCATGTTCTCGTCGCCTCTCACGACTCTTCGCCTCTGGAGCCCATTCTGCTCGAGCTGCCCTTCCAAGCCGTCGTTCTGGGATATCCATATGGGCAGAATTTCTGAGAGGGAGGAAGAATTGCCGTTCAGACGAGCCATCTGGCATCTCAAACAAGATCCAAATGGGGGAATTCAGCCAGACCACTTGTATCGCCGGACGATCAGGCCAATCATCGATCTCAGCCTCGGGATGTTGGGGAAGCTCCCTCGCTCCCAATCCGCGGTCCGGCTCCCACCGGGACGCACAACGTCGTCACGGTCAGCTTTTGGAGTGGGTGAAAAACCACAGAGCGTGTGCCGCTTCGATATCAGACCCACATCATTTTTCGCTGTCGGTGCTGCCAGGTACTTCTGTTAGTACACCTCCTGTCGCCGCTGCGGATGAATGCATCTCGAGTGCATCGACAACGACACTGGACGAAGGAGCATCTACAAATATCTGCGTGCTCCTGTCTCCCATCATCCATATTTTCCAGCCCTCTCGGAACCCTTCTCCGAATCTTGAGGCGAAGTGGAATCGAGCAAGGCGCAGTTGGCGATGCTGTGTCCCGGCCCCGTCAATGTCCGAGATCTCTGGGCTCGCTCCTCTTGGGGCTCCGGCGGTCGCGGCGTCCGCGGCGTCCGTACCGTAGCCACCTACGTCAACGAGCCGCGGGACATTTGGGGCAATTTCAACATTGCAGCCGTTGCGGCAGCGCGGCTTCTTAATACCGCAAAGGGAGTTGAGCGAGACGCCGTTGTTTCGGTGTCAATTCTTCAACCCAGGAACCTTGGATGCTCGAGTCGCTCTGCTAACAGAAAAACAGTGACGCGCCTCAACAAGACAATGTTGCCCCAGTTCAACCCTTTTTTCCAGGGTCTGCTCCAGGTTCGGTCTAGCGGAACCCGGGGAAAGCCCGCGTACCTGACAGCGAAATAGAACAAATGGAATCCTGAAGCGCTCGGAAGAAGGGCATCGTTTTTGTCGAGACTCGACGACAGCAGACAAAGCATTGACAGACTCAACAGCCAAGGCGACGCGCAGAGCCGCCATGTCGCGAGCTGGGAACTGCAAAGTCCGGGCCCAACGGACAAATCAAAGGGCGCCCAAATGTTGAGGTTCCAACGTCGGTGCGGCTGCCCCGGCTCGCGGCCGAGGGGGGCGAAATCACGGTGATCGACAAAAAAAAGTTGACCCGCAGATCCCCAACAGCTTGTCCGCGTCGCACCCCTGCGCCTGCGCCGCGGCTTTCTCCATTCAATTCCCCATCAGGGTTCCCGCCAGAGATATCCCGACTAAGCCCCTATCGCGATGTTTTACGAAGCGCAAGAGGCTGGATCGCAGATGGGTCGCAAGATCGTGTCCAATTTGGTCCTCGAGCGTTCGCATTGGACTGTCAGTCAGAAGAAGGATCGCACCCTATTGTTGGAGTTTGACCCTCCTCTGAGATCCGTCCCTTGAAACACGCGGTTTCCAGGCCCATCCCAGAGCACGCCGGCGGGTCCCTGCGTGTTCCCGCTGTGGCGAGGACGACTGCCGTGTGGGCGCTCCGTTGGACAGCAGACAAATGGACTGTTTCCTTCAACACCGAGCAGAACGAAGCGGCCTCTCTCCCAAAAAAAAACCATCTGAGCCTGGAAGCTAGACGACGTCGCAACCTGACTCTGTTGCTTGGGATTGTCATGCTTGGGCCTGAGCATGGAAACCCGACCCAGGCAGTCTCCATATCCTCTTCGCCCTCACAATGAAAAGCTTGTCCATCAACCACCGCCACTCCTCCAACAACCAACATCTCCCAATTCGTAACATGTCGTCAAACCCACAACACCTAACCCGTCCTCCCGTCCTCCCCCTCGGCTGATCTTCCGCTTCCCGCATCGCCGGATCACGCCCAGATTCCAGAAGCGACCCCGACACACCCCACTGACATCAGAATCGTACCACTTTCTTCTGGCCTACCCCCCTCCCCCCGTGCCCCCCCTTGAAGCCCTGCTGGGCTGATGACGGACGTCGTGCCTACGGTATCTCGACTGCAGTGTACTTCTCAGACCTCTCTTGCAGGCAGGCGCCTTTCCCGTCCACGACGTGATTCGGGCTGCAGCGTGGTCTGTTGGCATGTGATGCTCGGAGGTCAACCCGGCGCCGTGTGTACCGGGACCGGGACCGGGACCTGGCTAGCCGGGTTCCCGACTTGTAAATCACCTTTCTCTGTGCAGGTAGAGACGAAACGATGACACGGAATGCCGTCGGATCTTCATGTCGGCATGACGAGGCAGTAGAGGGTGCGGTCTGCGTAAGACGACCACTTCCAAACAGAGCGTTGTTTCGACCGTCATGACCGAAGTTCCATGTCCGCTCTTTCCCCCGGCCTAGTCAACGCCGGGCCGATACAAGCACAGCGTCCACCATATGCGCGAAACATGTATTTGGCTATTTCATTCCCCGCCTCTGATGGTCTTCCTTCCAGTCAACGGGCGAGGACCCCCGTGAACTGCTCTGCAAAGTGTTAAAGTGGCATGACAGACCATCCAGGTCACATGTGACATTCCCCGTCTTGAGCGGGTATTTCTTCTCATATCTGAATCTGACATTATTCAGTCTGCGGTTGTACTGCGAAAAACATCCAGTCCCCATTGAGGTGTTCGAGGGGCTGCGCTCTCTATTCCCGTGGTGGCGGGAGAAATACAATTTTGAGGGTGGTGGACGCCAAGTTGGTGACCAAGGACATCCAGAGTCTTGAAGTGAAGCGGAAAGGATTGGGATATGCGAGAGAACACGGAAAAGGGGTACTGGAATTTATTCGCCAGTTAACACAAGGTAGAATATCTAGCCGGAGTGGTGGCCAAACCAACCGTCCGGTCATCACATTTTGCACATATCTCACCAGGCTCGAATCTTCAACCCTCCAAGCACAAATGTGTTCAGACAACACAAAAGTCTCCGCGGTAGACAAGATTAGATAGATGTAGCATTTACTCTGCGGGTATAAAAACATGCCCCCATCCTCCCACCGCCTGCCTCCTCTCTCAACTTCCACATATCCTTGAACCACCGTACCACCCCCGCCCCCACTCCACCATCACACCCCCACCTCCTCTCGCCCATTACCCAGGCAATGAACAGGTATCATCTCCGAACCCCCAATAGCCATGCAGCAAAACAAAGGAAATGTTGAGCACAAATTCTGCAGCGACTGGTGGGTGATCACATCCAGCAACATCCGCCATCCCCCCCCCCTCCCCCTTCCCTCTCCTCGATTCATCCCCAAGAACAAAAGAAAGTGGACCGAAATGTCCAGAGGTATTTCGTTTCGCAGGTAAAAAAGAACAAAAAGAACCAGGTACTCCCCTCCGCAATGAATAGTCCCGACCCCCTCCCACAAGGTTTCGTGTGCATCCCACAGCATGAAAAGGAATCCCAGAAAAACACATGCAAAGAACTTGCACAATCCAGAAAGTTTAATACGTCTCCCCCACATCCTCCAGCTTCCTCTGCGACAACCCCATATTCGCCAGCGACGCCCCCGCGCCCGAGCTCGTCCTCCGCCCAGAGGCCGACCCGCTGCCGCTCTGTCTCCTGACGCTACTCGGCATGGGGATAGCGCTCGGCGGCGCCGGGATGCCCGTCATGCCCTCGAGCTCCAGCCGGCTGTAGGTTCCGCGCCGGCTGGGGGTGCTACTGCCGTCGAGGCCGAGCTCGTCCACCTCGGACGTGCTGTAGCTCACGCTCTGGCTGTGCCCGTGCATGCTGCCTCCCAAACTGCTCCGCGGCCTGCCTAGCGGTGTCCGCGCGCCGCTCAGGCTGGTCCGGCTCATGGGTCGCGGCGGGGGCATGATGCTGCTGGCGCCGCTGTGCGAGTCGGTGCGGCTGGCGGGTCGCGCGTAGCTCGAGATGCTAGCTCGGCTGCTGGGGCGCGACATGTCGGACTCGGTGTTGGTGGGGTTGCGGTTCGGGAGTGGCCCGAAGGAGAGGCGCGAGACGCCCGAGGTACTAAGTCGGGAGACGTGCTTGTTGGCGCCTGTGATGCTGCTGCGGAAGTTGTGCGATTGCGTGGGAGTGGCCTCGTCGCCCATCACGCTGCTCGCAACGCTTGATATGTTGGATCCAATATTGCGCTTGCGGCTGCGGATCGTGACGGTCGAGGGAACGGCAATCGAGGTTCGGGGGGACGACTTTGGCGGCGTGTTGACAGGCGCGGGGAGCTTCGAGCGCGCCGACTGTACGCGGGCTTCGAGGCGCTGCATCTGCGCCGTGAGGGTACGGATATGGGTGAGCGAGTTCGAAGGGGGAAGCTTGTGGGAGGTTGCGCGGGGCGCCCTTGCGACGGAAGTTTTGCCCGGAGCCGGTGTGCGCAGCGCGTTGCCGGTAGTAGCGACACGGCTGCCAGGAGGGCGGCTGAGAGATGCGCCAAACTGCTTTGGTTTCGGCGTGACGCTGTCGGGTGCGGGGATTCGAGGCTTGCGCTGGAGCGTGGACGGGGTCTTGAAGGGAACGGCCTTGGCAAGGGGCGCAGAGGCATCGGACATGGGCGGTGATGGAGGGTCTTGGAGTTCGGAGACGGTCTCGGCAGTCGCAATGGACTTGGTGTCCGGGGGCGTGGTGACCATGGGCGAGCTCGCCGTCGAGTTGGGCGAGTTGTCAAAGGTGGGCGACTCGAGGATGGAGAGATCGGTCGAGATGGCCGACAGGTGGCGGGATTCCTGCTTCTTGATCTTGTCCTGGAGAATCTCGGCCTCGATCTTGAGGTCCGAGAGTTCTTCCCGCAGCCGTTGGGTTTCGACGCGGAGATTCTCGCGCTCCTGCTCGCCAATCTTGATCTCCTCCTCCATCATGACTCCCCTCTCGATGGCCACATTGTATTTGGACTCGAGATCCTCCAGCGACGAAGTCGTAGTTCGGGCCTGGCGCTCAAAATCGTCGTTTGCCACCTCGATGTCCCGCAGCCGGAGCTGTAGCGAGCGGTTCGAATCGCGCAAGGTCGTAATCTCCTTTTCGAGAACATTTTGCGCGGCATTTGCCTCGGCCTTGGACTCCTTGTACTTGCGCTGTTGCGGGTTAGAGAAAGCCAGCTTGACCGCCTCACCACCGGAGGCTGGGTGGCAGGCATGGGAGCAGGGATGGGCATACCTTCCACTCCTCCACCTCGTAGGCCAAACTCTCTGTTTTTTCCTGCAGCGATCGCTCGCGCTTATCGGCTGCTTCTAGGTCCTTTTCCAGCTCGGTTTCGATCTCCTTACTGTAGGATTGGAACTCGGAGAGTTCGCGCTCGAGGTACTCATAGTTGGACTTGTACCAGCGGAGGGAGTCCTCGACGCTGGATTCGGCGCTGGGCGGCGACGAGGGTGGTTCGGCCATGTGTGGTGTTTATGTCGGGATTCGTCGTTGGGCGCGGGCTGGCATTTGGTGGAATGGCGGGCAGCGCTGCGGGGACGATGGAGGGTCGACGACGCAAGCGGCGCGATGCAAATTCGAGTGTCTCCGTGATAATATCGAGAGACGTATTAGGGATTCCGGGTCGCCTTCGGTCGTTTGACGTGGGTGGCGATGCGATTCTGGCGCTCCGAGTCAGATCAACAAACCCCCCCAACAGAGTGCATCGGCTGTCGCGCAACAGGCGGGCGGGCGGGCATACCAAGGTGCGTCGCGGAGTCGAGGTGGGGAGAAAAAAGAGGTCGGCCGTGGTCGTCGTGTCGTCGTTTGTCGAGGTCGTCGTGGCCGGCAATGTCGATACTTACCTGGGCCGGGGTTGTCGTGGTTGTCGTCGGTCGTCGGTCGTCGGCGTCGGTCGGATGTTGTCGATGTCGAAGGAAAGAGGAGCTTCCCAGGGCGAGCATGTTTTCCTGCTCCTTGGCGTCGCATGGCGCTAACAAGTCCACAATGCGGCGCCCTGGCAACCGTGCACATGCGCCTGGGCCGACCGTCGCAACCAAAAGCTTCAACTCCAAACTCGGTAGTTAGCGGTCCGCATTCATCATCAATTTCATCAACACGGGACGAAGGGATTCTTTTTTTATTCTTCTTCTCCTGTCAAACACCGCTCCTACAAGCCTTCTCGTTCTTCATATTCAGAAAAGCGGAGTCATGACACCAAACCCCCCGCGCTGGAGCTTTTCTCCCTGTCAACAAGGATGAAAGGGTTCGAGGCGGAACGATGCATAAAGACATACAGTTGCAGTCACCACTCCCCACCGTCTCATCGTCTCCTCCCCGCAAGGTGTACCACCTGTCGTTTATAGGCCAACGTCATCGCTGAGGGGCGCAGAGGATGACACACTGCGGTTCTTCTAGAGCCCCTCTCCTCCAGTCGGGTGGTGGCATGACGAGCCACTGGGGACCAGTCCTGGGTCGCGCTGATATGAAACCGACGGGATTTGCCAAAAGTCGTTTCTCGATCAATGCTTTCGGACGTGTAGCATTCAAATGAGCTTTTATGCGAGGGAGCGGTCACCAGTTGGAAGTGTTGTCGGGTGGCTGTCAGATGGGCGGCACAGCTAGCTTCTCTCCAGCAATACTTCGGTGGGGGCAACTCCTGAACTCGTTGCTTGGAATGAGCCTTTCGTCCTCTCATCCGTCCACCTTCCAAAAAGACAGAACAAGGACCATGGCTTCTCGAGCGCTTCACAACAAGCAGGCTTTTGGGATTGGGATCAGACCAATAAATGGCAAAAAGAAGCTGACTGCCCAGTAACAGGATTGAACTGTTGACCTTCGCATACCATGTATTGCCGCCAGAGCGATATTAGTACGACGCTCTAACCAGCTGAGCTAACCGGGCTGATGACAGTGAATTCCGAAATAACTCCTCATGAGCCCCATTCCGCGGCCTCCGATTGGAAAACTTGGGAATGGCATCAGGCTCCGAGAGCTCAAGTATTGGGATATCTACGGCGCTCGCTACCGCTAGAACATGCTAACCGCATCACAAAGCACCCAGCCCAAACCCCCTCTCAAATCCCATACTTCTGCGTCTTCGCAAACTCCATCCCCGCCGCAAAATGAAACAACTTCGCCGCCACCACTATCCTCTCCTTACCCGCATACTCCACCAACCTTGCATACAACTCCCCCATCGGCACCACCACTCGTTCAATATGCTCCCCATCCTCCAACCTCTGCTCCGGCCTCACCTCCGACTCCCCCTCCTCCAACCTCACCTCCACCATGACCAGCTGCATATTCGCGCTCGACATGCCCGGATCCGCCGCTTGCACCGGACTGACACTGACCACGCTACACTCATACCCCGTCTCCTCCTTGAACTCGCGCACCGCCGCCTCCTCGGCCGTCTCGCCCGCGTCCACCAGCCCCGCCGGCCACTCGACCGTGTACGCGTCGAGCGGCGGGCGGTACTGGATGACGAGCAGGGTGGCGGGAGGGCGAGATGGGTGCAGGAGGACGTTGCCCATGGCTACGGCGTCGACGCCGGCGTGGGCGGAGCGGGTTTTGCGCGTGGCCATCTCCCAGGTGCGAGGTTTGCCGACTTGGTCGGTGTATTCTATCTTTTGGAGGGCGATCCATTTGGATTCCGACGTGGGCAGGTCCGAGACGCGGGTGATGACGGGTTCTTGGATTTTGGTCGTCATCGTGAAGGGGCGGCGATGGGCGCGCGGCGGGGTGGTTGGTGAGGGGGGTGAGCGGAGAGTCGCCGGTCGGAGTCGGAGGCTGAGAGAGCGGATACCCCTCATGTGCTGGTTCAGGTTTTGATTGAGGGTGGGCAGAATTTTCTCGTGGAAGGAGATGGTTGCAGTGGAGAGGGAACAAGAATCGGTGAGGTTGGGAGCAGCGAGCGATGCAAAGTGGAGGGTGGGGGTGCCAGGCTGCACGGGGAGTTGCAGTCATGTCCCGAGCCTGGTCGCTCCGGTATCGTCGGCGAGTCTTGTAACGGATTTGGATCAGCGTGAGACACACAGGGTTAGGGTCCGAGTCAACATCCAGCACATCACGAGAAACCTGGCCGAGGGTCCTGGCATGACCAAATCAGGCAATGTATTTGAGTAAACTGCTCAACTATTGTGGACAATGCCCTCCCAGCAAAAAACTCAGATGTCAAGATGCAACAGAATGCACCAGACGACCCTTCAGCACATGCGCTCAGTGGTTTTGAACTTGACCAGCTACCTCCCCCCCCTCCCATCCTTTTTCTTCCCATGGTGCCAACATAGCAGAATCTCCCCGCTGGGACTTCCCAAGGGAGGGGCTGATTCTTTGTGGCCCAAGTAACACCTGATCCCGTCGAGGTCCCTTGTGTCTGCCGCGCTTGCGATATCCTTGGCGGGTGTCTTCGTTGGTGTGTCATAGGACGTCTCTTGGCGGCTCGACAACGGGTTGACCTCCATGGCAACGTGCCTCTGTTTGCTTCGTGTAGACAACGCAAGTCCACTTCTCGGCGTAGTCGATCCCGATGGTCAGTGTCCTTTTGGTACTGCTCATGAAGATTGATGATTTCCTTGATGATCGGATCCCTGATGCTTCTCAACCAGTGGCAGTACAGAATGTCGCGCTCTTCGTGGCTCATGCTCATCAATGGCGCTTGCTCGAGCAGTTGAATCGGCCGTCGCTCGGTCGCTCGGTCGCTCTTGCATCATACCCCATGGCAAGCCAATTCCCAATGTGTCTTTCGGGATAATGATTGACGAGCTGAAAGCCTTCTTCGTCGAGCAACTCCCTCGGAAAGAGCTCTGAATGGTGGTTTGGGAAGTCCATTTCGAGGAAGGCCTTGACTGAGGTCCACGAGTCCGAAGCCGACAGCTGCCGGAGAGCTAACTCAATCTCCTTGATTGTCTCGCGGATTTGACCATCGAGACTGTAAAAGGTTCTGTTTCTCGCCCCTTGTGCGATCAAAAGCCCTAGCCACATCTCGAAGGTTGAGATCCTTGAGTCTCTCCGACTTGGACTGGGACACAATTCGGATAACATTGGTGTTTCCGTCCTCAAGAAGGTGCTCGAGAAGTTGCCGAGTGCGTGATTCGTGTAGCAGACGCACAAGATGGGCCCGAGATGGACCTTGGCCTTGTTGGCCAGCAGCACCTGGATGATCTTTTTGCCAGTGTAGCTCTTGCCTGTGCCCGGCGGGCCTTGAATCAAGGAGAGCCCCCCCGACAGGGAATTGAGTAAGGCAACCGATTGCGTCGGGTCGAGCGATGTCCGTGATTGAATAGTGCGTGGATTGAGGGGCGTCTGAGGTGTTGTTATGAGTGGTCGAGCCCTGTCGTTCTCAGGCAACAAGTAGGCCAGGTCAAACGTGAACCCAGCCCGTAGTGTATACTAAGGGCGATCAAGGTCCGGAAGTGGCTCATCGGTATTCGCTGGGGCGATGAGGTTGCGGAAAGGCATGTTCGGCTTTTTGTACATCTCTTGTAGTGCTTCCAGGACGGGCTGAAACGCCGCAAGAAGGACATTGGGCACTCGGTCAGACACCAATGAGGAGATAAACCCACGTTGCGGTACCAGCGAAGGATTTAAGACAGGTTGGGGTTTGTCGGCTCAGCAAGCTGCAACGAGACGTAAAGAAAGTCTTCATCGTCAGAAAGTGTGCGAGCATTCTCTGGGACTGTCTGGTTCTGGTTTGAATCTTTCCCATCGCGGTCGCTCCATGAAGACCGAGAGCGCTTTGCATCATCTGCGACGCTGAGCTTTGTGGAGGCCGAGACGACGCAGAACAAGACTGCCCCTGTCGCATCAACCAGACAAACAAGCGCGCCTTTCTGAAGATGTCTGCTCTGAAACCACCAGTCCTCTCTCCTCTTGGGGTTCAGGTTCTTGAGAGCCGACGGTTGGTTGCAGCGAACAACGAGCTCCAAGCCACCAAACTTGTTCATGTTGATGGATTCCGGGGTTAGCGATTCGTAGGTGTATGTTCGTATAACTAGCATTTCTGTCACGAGCCAAAGTAAGGATATAAAGACGCCACGAGGCGGCCGGACGAGGGCTTTATAATAAATAGTAAAGTAAATATAACTGTCATGAGCCAGGTCTGACATTGAGAAGACGCAGCACCCGTGCCGCGGAGCGCGAGGTTTTCGGAAGCAAACTTCTTTTGTCATGGGTTATGGAGGAGGTCCAGATGGCGGCTGTGGTGGGAGGACTGAGATGGTGGGGTGGGGTGGGCACCATAGACGCGTGGCGGGCCCTCACACCCAATCGCTAAACAGCCCAACCAGGAGCGAGCCGAACGACCGGGCCATCTCCCGGGACGGTTTCGGGACGTTTTCGGAGGTTTCCGGCATGTTTCCGTGACGGTTCCGGAACGGCAGCTGTCATGGTGGCATGGCTCCATAGATAATCCTAACCCTGGGGCGTGCCCCATTACCTGCCACTCCTGTATTCTATCGTCAACCTCCCCCGCCTGGCAACATGACGTAAACAGAACTCTATTCTCTATTTCTGCGCCACCTAGCCTCCCTGCTGCTCGCATCTCCATCGCCGGATCGTCTGATCGGACAGAAAGTCCAGCTTCTGGATCGCCTCCATCAGCTCCAGGCTTGGCTTGACGGATACAAAGTCATCCACAACAATGGGCTTGATAAGCCGAATGCTCTGTAACGACTTGGCCCGTGAGAGCTGCACATACAAGCTAACAAAGCTCCCTATCCTATTCCTGCCTTGATTGCTATACAACCCCAGGGCAACATTCGACAGGCTCTTACTCTGAGACTTGTAATCAGTAAGGCAAAACCCTGGAGTGCAAGGCTGGCCCCATCTCTGATAATGGATGCCGTCGATGGTGAAATCGGCCTTTTGAGGAAGGATCAGTATGGTACCTGGAGGAATGTTTGGGAAGCTAAAGGCCGCCGGGACGCTAGACTTGAGGATAATCCCCAGTGGCTCGCCTACGTGGATCCGGATGTTTCCGCTATAGGTGAAGACTGTGGCCTTTGGGTCTGGAATGATGCCCACAGCTTCGAAGAGTGACCCGTTTGCCACCTTGAGGGCCACGAACTTGTTCTCGTTCAGGCACACTGGCATACCCTTTACGTAGGGGAAGATCGCGGGGACAGGACACCCAGATACGTCGCCCTTCGCACAAGCCTTGCTCGCAAGGGTCGGATTTGATTGTACGCCGCTCCACGCGTTGGTCGATAGGAATATGGTGACGACGCTGCCCGTGCTCGCGCCCCATTGCAAGACGCTGGCGAGCGTGATGTTCCAGCGATCTTGGTTCCGGGGGGTAATGATGCGCAAATTGTGGGTGATTTCCAGCTTGGACGGGTCTGTCACCAGCCTGTTCAATGCTATGCCGTCGTCCCTCGTCTGCTGCCCGTTCCGGAGCCTTCGTAAGAAAGTCCTGGAAAGGGAAGGTCTTCACTAGCCCTGACTTGCTCCTTGAGCATGACGACGTTCCGAAACTTCGCGAAGAGCGCCCTGGCCTGATCCTCTTCGATCTGCTTGTCCACAGGCGGGCGTGGTTTCGTGACATCGCGCCGGATGAGGATGCTTTGCTGGTTGACGGGGGTGAACTGCATGAAGTCCCCGGCAAAGAGGACGACCGGGATACCACCAAAGGCTCAGAGGATGGCGTGCCGTCGGAAGAAGGCCGGAGATGCTGGAGAGTCTTGTTGATGGTACAAAGGTCCTTGCATCCTAGCATGCTGACCTCGTCCAGTACCAACATCTTCCTGGTCTTCCACTTATACACCTCCGGCCCGGTCCCATCCCTCGGCGCGGTTTTCCGGCCCGTCCGTGCGCCCCCAGTGAGCGGGTTTATACCAAGAGCCGAGTGGTATGTCGAGCCCCCGATCTGGGCGGCGGCTGACCCCGAGGTCGCCGTGAGGACGATGGAAGACAGATCCCTCCTCTTCTCGAAGACGGTATAGTACGCAAGAATGACGCGCGATTTCCCCGTCCCCCCTTCACCTCCCAGGTATCCCAGGTATTGTTGACTCTCGTCTGGGTTGGTGGTGAAGCGGTCTAGGGCCTCCATGACCATCGAAAAGGCTATTAACTGCCTCTCGTTCAGACTCAGATCCTCTGCCACCTGCTTTCCCACTGCGGTAAATGACGTCCCCGAGCCGTATTCGAGGGAGATGCCAGGATGGAGAGCGCGGGAGGATTCGCCTGTAGGAGGGGGGGTCCCGATCCCAGGCGTCGGTGGTGTTGCCAAAGCTTCCGACGTGATGTCTACCTCCTCTCCTCCAGAACTCTCTGTTGTTTCTGGTTGACGGATCCTTGGAAGTTGTAGGTGGCGTTGATGGTCTTTGCTGGCTCCGATATGGTGAGGTCCCCCAGGTCGCCGTAGATATCCGCAGCAGAATCGGCGAAGGTCGTGATGGGAGACGGAAGCATCGATAACAACCTCGAGTCGGAGATGTTTTTACCGAGGTCGTGCAGCACAGCCGAGTTCTTCACCGCACACCCCTCGTCGGCAGTCATGCTGCGGACTAAACGTGCAAACACCTCGACCCAGTCACTCGAAGTCAAAGGCACTCATCGTCTTCGGGAGCCTGCTCAAGGAAGCCGGCTTCGACCGGTTCGTCGCTCCGATCTCTCCACATCCTCGCATCGCGTTGTGCATCTTCCCTCGACCTGTGGAGCAGGCCGGTCGAGTCGACAACCGAACGGATCTGATCTGGGACGGAAACCTGGAGTTCCTCCCACAGCTCGACCGGAGATTCCGGCCTAGACAGGAACAGCTCCCAAGGGATAAACATGGATAGGAGGAGAGTAGCGTTCCTGATTTGGTCTGTTCAACAATGATCCCCAATGTTGGTGAGGGGGAGGGGGGGGGGCAGCTTACTTTTGGAAATTGCCTTCATCGTCTTCCTCATTCAGGTCAGGGCTGAAATAACCACTGATCACCGGCACCGCCAATTTCTCCTTCTTCCGTAGTACCTGCTGCCACTCCTCACCCAAGCTACTGCCATCTTTAAAAGGCACCTTCACCTGCTCGGCAGTGACGAACCGATCCCCCTTCCTCCGGAGGTCAACCAGACAAGAGTATTCCCAGAAGCAAAGGGGTCTCAAGAGCTGCCCTCTGTTCCCACGATGGACGTTGCACCTCAAGTGCCCACGTACGGATTCTTGATGCGCTCGGATGCCGTGACGCAATATCCGGACCTGAGAGTCAGCGTGGCGCTCGCAAACGTGCACGAGACAGCCCCAATCCTGCGCCAAGACAACCTCGACACGTCCAAAGGCGTCATGCTTTGCTTGCTGGACCAGCTGCCAGGAAACCCAGGGTTGGCCTCCGTGACCTTTACGCAACCGCCTCACCAGCAGTCGTTTGTGGCCGGAAGCTCCCTCAGTTCCACCCAGCTCATGACGACTTACAAACACATCTACACTGTGACCGGCCAGCCCCCCAACCCCGATCCTTTGGCTCAACTGTCGTGGACCAATCCGCCGTCTCCTTCGCGCCCCAATGTCGTCTTCAAGTGGGGGGCGGACCTGGTGAACCCAGAAGTGAGAACTCTGCTTCCCACGCCCTGGTCTTACGACGTCACCACCACTCTCGTCAGCCTCAGCAAGGGCAGCTACAGCGACACGATGCCCAACTCCGCAATGGTGGGCATCCAGTTGAACAACCCAATCTACCAGCTGGAGATAGCAGGACCCGCTCCCGGGCCATCTTCATCCACAAAAGCGACGGCCGCATTCCCACCCGTTCTGAGAAGCGCTGCTACTTCCTTCTCTGATTCCTCAGCGGCGCCGGCTCCTGGGCGCTCGCAAGAGCGCGGGAAACCGCAAGCAGGTCGGCGAATCGAAACGTCCTCTTGTGGTGCCAGTAGAAACTACAAAGCGGTTAGCGAGTCACGGCAGAAGCGACCAGGATGCGGCTCCTGGGATTCCGTGCATTCCTCCGCGAGTGAGAGACGGCCTTGTCACCTTGGGCCCCAGCCACGGTTATCCCGCGCTGCCTCCGCCACACTACCGCGCTCCACGCCCGGCTGCCGCTACTGCTGCTGCTGCTGTCGTCCAGTCGCAGTCATTTCCCGGCGATGGACCCGCGGTGCCGCCCGTGTACACGTACACCGTCTTCCCCATTGACGGCGATATCACACGGTGTTCTACCAAGCGATCTTGTCATCATCCCCGCCCCGCTCTGCAGCCAACCACTTCCGGCCGATTACCTATGCAAAGCTGATTGCAGTAAAATTCTTCTTCGAAACTGCGTTGCCAGTTGTGTAGCTCTCGGTAGTCGTCATGAGCACCACGTCGGTAGCGGCGTGCTGGAGGATGTTGCAAACGGGCAGCGCAAAACGTCATGTCAGCACACATGGCGAAGGTGGCGTAGCCCCTCGTGCTGCGCGGTATGACACGGATCAAGAGGTAGGTATTTTGGTCCTTGTCGGTCGGGGTTACCAACTGGGTGATGACGACAAACCGCACGTTGGACGCCATAAAGGGGCCGGGCCCCATGTACGCCTTCTGGAACAGGGACTGCTTGTCGTTGGGCCGCCCCGAAGGCAGCAGCAGCTGGATGTCCAGCTCCTTGAGGCGCCACAGGTCCGGGTTGCCCGAGAAGGCGGCTCGCTGCGACACGGACAAGACGAGGTCCTGCGGGATGCCAGTCCCGCTGGGGATGACCGTGTTGTTGCTCCGTACCTACCTACTTAGCAATGTCATGCAGTTCAACCTCAACATAGGTTCCCGAAGTGATGCGTCACGCTAGTAGCTGCACTCTGTCTGTCTCGGCAAAGTGGTTTTGAAAGCAGCTGGGTGGGTCTGTTTTTGTGGCTAGCTAAAAGTGCGCTTTCCCCCTCTTACCAGAATGGAAATGATAGGTCGGCCTCTCCCGACTGGAAGCGCACAGTTTCTTGTGCTGAGGGGCTGGTTAAACTCACTGGGGCGTGTCCCTACCCAATTTGAGACGAAGGCTTTGCACTGGGATACATTCATGCATCAATCATGCTCTGAATATGTATTTGATGAGCAGTTGCGAATGAGATAAATACCTACCTCCGAGGTCGACTCGGTGGCTCTCCAGCCCAAGCCGTCTCATACGTCTCGACTCTGCCATCCTTAGGGTGCTGGTTTCCAAACTTGAGCCACCATGACTTTTGCCCCGATCGCTTCGTTGCACAACATCGGCAACCCTGGCGAGTTCTTCATCTTCTACGCCGACTCCGCTTCCTCGCAGCTGGTGGCATACAGAACGCTCTATTCCGACTCCCTTAACCGCGAGTCACTCAAAGAGTCGAGCCGTGAGTGCAAGGCAGACGATGGGCTCTCTGCCGCTGTGGTGCCACCTTCGGGCAACATTTCTTCCGCGTCGGCTCTCGCCGCAGCCACTGTTGGTGGAATAATGAACGTCTACGGTGTTCTCTCGGTCGTCTCCAGCACCACCACGACGTTGATGCCATGCAGGCTGAGCCCCGGATTTCTGCCCATGAATCTCACCACCCCCCCATGCTCAGCGGCTACGGTCTCGGTGCGTGCAGCGATGGAAAAAACACGGGATTCTTGTTCTACCTCGCGTACGTGAACTGGCTCGAGCGCCTTCTCGCGGTCCCTGGGATCTTAATATGTCCTACGCCTCAAAAGACACGAGCCACCTTGTCGAACCTCTCGTTGTCCTTACCCCACCGATTCCCCCAAAGGTTGGCACTGACGTATCGCCATCCCATAGGCGCGCCCATGCCCCATTTGCTTCGCATCTCGGCCAGCGTTACGGGTTCAAGCAGCTCGTGTAGCTCAAGGACCGGGTATCCGTACTTGGACTGTTTCAGGCCAGCGTTGAAGTCGTCGTTGCCGATGCCGAAGGGCTCAGTCGGCACCGTACCGGGCGTGTGGCGGACGCCCTCGGGGATGATAGCGATGTGTCTGACGTTGAACCTGAATTAGCAACAAGCAGAGCACATGGAAATCTGGTGGCTGGTAGGAGGGGAAGGGGGCCAAGGAGAAGGAGGAACAAACGTGATGGAGGCTCGGCCCTGCCCGCCTTCGCTGGTCTCGTAAAGCCATAGCCGGACGACCTCGTCGCGCAGGCGGTATTTACGATACTCGTGATTCTTTTTCCGACTGGCGATGTTGGCTAGATGGATAGGCTTAATGGCGATGAGGACGTCGGTCATGACGCGGTCGTGCCCCGGGGCGGCCGGATTGTTGGACTTGGGCTTGGGAGGAGACGGCTTGGTGGACTTGGAGATGCGGGGACCAGTTGACCCGCCGGTTCTGAAATGCGACAATGTCGATTGCCGCAACGGGGCCGCATCTTTCTTCTCGGGCGGCGAACGCGCCATTGTTGCTAGTCAAGCATTGTGGCAAGGGACACACGCAGTTCGTTGGGTGCACAAGTAATAATGGAAGCAAAAAGTGGAAAGCAGAAAACTTGCGGTCAAAACGGTCAAACCGGTCAAAACAAAGAGCGACGCGCAACCGTGAAATGGTCTGGGCTTTTTTTGCTGCTCCTGGAGGGACGCCGCTGGCAGAATTAAAGGGTTGGGGTTATATGTGTAGAGGCTAAAGTGGGGCAGCCCATTTCCAGAGAAAGTCTTGAACTCTACCGGATCAGCTGCCTGACGGCTGAAAACTCTTGTCAAAGGCCCTCCACTGGCAAAAAAAACATCCAGCTTCCAGAGCCTTGCCCACGGCCTCCTAGCGGATAGCGGTTGCATTCCCTACCCCATTTATCAGTGCGCTGCTAGCCAGCTACGTTGCAACCACTATGTTTGTGTTAGATTGTCATGGCCCAGGCCATGACATTGCAACACTGAGAAAAAGGGGCTGGAGCGTCTCCTGGGTCCCGGGCCACCGTCATATTGCGGGCAACGATCATGCGGACGCTTTGGCCAAACTCGGTGCCTCGTCCTCCCCGGCCGAGGCCCCGGACCTGGCCTCTCTCACGCCGGGAGCAGCCCTATCCCTCGTAAGGAAAAACTTCCGAGACAGTGTCCACACGTGGTGGGCCCAGGAACGACCTCAGGGCTATGCAGCCCTCTCCTTAGGTTTCTGGCGACCGGCACGCGCCCTCCGGCCCCGACCGGGCACTATACATTGGTCCTTTCGGAACTCCCTTGCACCAGACAGGGCGTGGTGGCGGGAAGCCCTCGCCGAAAGAACAGAGTTCGGCTTCTACCAGTCGACCTTTGACAGAATGAAAGTCCTAGAACAAGCGGAGTGTAGCGGGTGCGGCCTCCCGAGGGAGCTCCGGCACTTCACTTCGTGCCCTCGGTGGGAAAACCTGGTTGGAAGAGCCCTGGCCCTCACGTGAAGGGGAAAGTCAGCCGCGGCCGATGCCCTCTACGGGCAGTGGGGGGAAGCTTTAGCGGCAGGAATGGCGGCTTTAGAAACAACGTAAGGGGCCCTAGGGACCAGGAAAGTCTAACCAAATGTTTGTTCTCATAGAGTCAGCGATACTAGCTTAACCTAGCGAGCCGAGCCCTTAGGGCCCGCCTCGATAATAAACATAAATTGGGCCATGGCGGCCTGGGGCCGCTACGATGGAGCAGGAAGGCCTGTGAGGGACCTGCTGACATATTGGGGAGGACCCTGAGACCCACTCTCGGGTCCTGCCTGTCACGGCCTGATCGCCTCAGGCCTGTGAACGGTTTATATACGCAACCCAGAACTCCAGACTTGACTTGGAATTCTGGCAATCCTTTTGGAAGCTGGTGCAGTGGGGTTGTGTATCCATTGTTCGGCCAGCCGTCACACTGCCCAGGGGGCGCGGGTCCAGACACACCACCAAGGCTTGGCATCGCCAGGCCTTGGCACGACTGCTCTTCAGCACTTAGATAGTTTCCTATATAAGATAGGTAGACCGCACCTTGAGTGAGGAACTGTTCTCGTTCCTCACGCAAGCAATTATATGTTCCCGTCTACAATCTTGCAAGCACCTTCTTCAAGTTCTTTGTAGAGCACCCTGTTGTGACGGTAACGACCCGTCTGGACCTTGCGCAACCTTCGTTCCCTACTGTCACGGCTACGGCAGTCGTGAACGGTTCATATACGCAACCAAGAGTCCAGAGTCTTCGACTTGGAATCTTGACAATCCTTTTGGAAGGTTTTCACATTTGGGTTGCGTGTCATTTGCGAGATCCGTCACAATTCCAAGTCACACGGCCCCAGGTTCGAGCCCTGGTGTTGCAAACGAGCCCAACCTCTTCTGCCGGGATTCGCTGCCCTATGACAGGGACGGAACAGCGTCTGCCAGAACGGATGACCAGTATGTTGGTAGTTTGGGGGTTCCATGAACTGACCCTCGTCGCCAGAGCTCCTTGGGACAATTGCTCGCTCGGCCCCCCGGGGGGTTCGAGGTCCGGGACGAACCTCTGGAGGGACGGGGGGGTTGTCACGGCTACGGCAGTCGTGAACGGTTCATATACGCAACCAAGAGTCCAGAGTCTTCGACTTGGAATCTTGACAATCCTTTTGGAAGGTTTTCACATTTGGGTTGCGTGTCATTTGCGAGATCCGTCACACCTACCGTCGATAACACCCACCGCGGCGTCCTGCCTTGCAGTCTGACCCTCTTGGGCACAGGTTGTAACAATAACGTATTGATCTAAGAGTGATACTACTATCTCTAAGGTATAGGCACCTATTCGTAAATATATAGGGCCTAACGTTATAATTGTTTTTTTCCTACAGAAGCACTGCGCTGACTAAATTCTACACGCTGAGGGGCCGGCTTTGGCAATCTGATTGCGCCCCGCAGACTGTCCGAAACTGACCAGATGAGAAGGAGCGACATGAAGTGAGGCCAGAAAAACAAGACTGGCAAACATAGGAAAACCTAAAGTTTAACGTCGACACCCCTCGATGATCAAACATATGCCTCGCTGGTTCCGTCCTCCCACCTTTTCACAGTGATTTTCTGTAAAGGATAGTTAGCAGTCCATCGGTGAGCTTGGAAGCCGCCGTCTCTTACAATGTCCATCCCATGTGTCTCATAGAACCGGCAACTGTCGTCGTACCAACACGTCCTGGGGTTGGCGCAGTGATGTCCGGATGTACAGTAGAAATCCCGGCAGCTGTCTCCGCTAAGGCAAGGCAACCCGCGCGCTCTGGACCTGAGTATATTCAGTTCCATGGCTGTCAGGGACTCGCTGTGAACATAGGGGCAACGACCCGTGCTTTCAAACTGCTTGCAGGACCCAAGGAGGTGATAGCGGTTGCAATAGTTGGCGCCATTCTTCCTGACCTTCTCGTCAAACGCTTCCCTCGCCGATGAGTCGAACTTGATAATCGGCGCATCCAGGCGCTGGTCATTCTTGTTGAGCAGATAAAAGGCCTTCTCGCGGATGGTGGCTTTCTTGGTTGAAATGTCGATCGACCGACCCGTCACGGCGACGGGGGCGCTGACCGCGGCCCAGCTGCCTGGTGCTGGGCGTTCGTTCTCCTTCTTTGGCTGGGGGGGCGGGGCAGTCGAAGTGTGCTCCCTGGGCGCCGGTCGGATAGCCAGCTGGGTGGGCGACGGGATATGGTTCGGCGGCGGCTGCGTCGAATACATGGTGGGTGCGGGCGGCGCGGAATATGCCATGGTTGTGGGCGGTCCCTGTTGCGGCGGTGCGAATCCCTGTGGAGGGGGAGGCTTAATCGTCAAGGGCTCGGAGCGAAAGACGCTCGGGCATGAGAACTTGGGGAACGACAGCTTTCGCATCTCGGCGGCGGCGGGTGTCGTTTCAAGGAGGCAGACCTTGCGGTTGTTGCGGAAGGACTCGAGAAAAGGCGCGTACCCGTTGTCGTGACAACCTGCCAGGAACACGGCGCGACAATGGAGATTCTTTGCCATCAGCTCAAAGAGCTTGCGAACCTTGTTGTCAGCCTGCTCTTTACCATAGCCCACATCCGTAAAAGAGTAAAGGGCCTGGGCGCGGCAGAACCCGCGGGCAAAGCGGTTGAGAATGTTGCGGTCATCGGTCCCCTTGAGGGCGCCAGAGCCGACGAGGGCCCTTGAGAGGCCATCGAAATTACAGATGACTTGGACATAGATGTTGAGGTGCTGGAAGCCAAATGTTTCGCCAAGATGGTTCTCTATGTCGGTCTGGAGCTGATGGGCGGCGATGCTACCGCCCTCTTCGCCTTTGGCGATGAGGCTTTCCTGGAACACCGCGCCATCGCCATCAACGATAATGTAGGCAAATGGGGTGGATTCCTTGGGGGGACAGGTCAGCGGGTTGGCCGCAAAACTCATGGGAGGCGGCAACTCACGGCAGAGGACTTCAGACTATTGAGCTCGCGCTCAGACAAGCGCTGCTCCCTTTCCCAGACGACGGCATTTCGCTTTTCTCTCTCGCACTCTTCAACCCTAGTCGGATGGTCAGTTTTCCGGGGCATCGCACACAAACGCGCATCCGTCATCAAACTTGCTTTTCGCGATAAAGGTGGACCAAAAGCTCATAGGCTCGCACAAGGTCTCCCTCAATGCCTGCGCGGGCATTGGCAAATCCGGTAAATTCGCGGAGAGGAGCCAGAAAGGCCTGCGCTGGGTCGACGATGGGATAATCATCATAGGAACCCCCGGAGTTGTTGGTGTTGTTTCTCGCCATTTTCGAGATTAAAGGCGGCGCTGCTGCGCGATTCGCCCCTTGGTCCAGAATGGTGCCGGGATGAAATGGAATAGGAATCGGGGGGCGATGGTGATGGCCTGGTGAGAGGGTCGTGATGCTGGGATGGGTTTGCAAGGAGAAGCAGCGCTGGAGACGGAAGTCAAAAGTTTTGGCATGCGGGGGGATCACGTGGCTACGTTTCGGACAGTGTCGTCCAAGCCAATCCCTGTCGCAAGATTTTCAAGGGTTCGGTTTGAAGAAGCGCCGCGCTCCTGCTGCCTTTCATCACCATTGGCATCATGAAAAGAGCACCGATGCGCTCTCTGCACTGCTTCCAACCATTCCGAGTCATCATTTTCTGGGCCCCAAAATAGGTATTTTATGTGTTTGTTTTTCCGTGGGTCGCGGGTTGTCGTCCGGCCCAATCACGTAGGACATGCTACACAGGCGATATTTTTGCCATGGCGCGACCGCGACGCGATCCAAGTGCCGAATACCAACACCAAAAGCCAAAGCCAACGACCGTGGTCGATTGTCGACGTCAAGGGTCAACTCCAGGCGATGTCTATTCCTTTCACAATTTATTTTCTCGCACCGTGTCGCTTCCTGGCCTGCATCGGATTCATACATCAACTTGACTTGACGTGTCCCTTTTCTACCAAGTTGCAGTCGACAAACGAATCAACCCATCCCCCTCGCCGCCAGCCATCAGTCGAGCTGGCTTCCAACAACTACCCAAGACGACAGTCGCCAGCGATAAATTAAGGGAACACCGGCCCTCCATGTGAACCAACCGCGGCACCCCATTTCCTCTCCCCCGACTGGTCCAGTATTTCTGGACGGAAGCAGTGTATCCCAAATGAAACCCTCGTCGTCATCGCCCTTCTGAGTCACCAACCGTCAGCGCCCATCGGCCGCCCAGATATCTCTGCCTAGCCTGGACTTCTCTTGACCAGTAGCAGCTCGTGGCCGAGACCGGCAACCAACCGCCTTTTCCCCGCCGCCTTTCTGGGAACGAGATGCACTAGCCCGGATTGAAGTGGGATAACATGTCTGTTTGGAGTCTGTTCAAACGGACTCGTCGGGCCTGTGCCTGAAAGCAGACAGTCGAGGTGCTTAAGAACTATCCTGGCCATTGCTGTCCCATGCTCAGCGACGAACAAAACAGACACATCTTGATGAGGAACAGATGCCTCTGAGAAGCAATGGCCTGGATCTATGACGACGAACCAACATCGCGCTTCAACATGGCGCTGAATGTGACGGAAGCCCAAAAACCTGACAACTAAATATTTCCTCCTCACCTGGAAAGGCCGCATGCGAAATTTGGCAACTGACAGCTGCATATCTCCCAACGAAGCCGGAATGGATTCAACACTTGGGTTTCGACAGTCATCTGAAGAGTCAGTTCGCCTCCATGTACCTGAAAGGTCAAACCACGGAGCCGGGCCGTTGCATAGGTATCTTATCTGCCCCATTCATATTGAACTCGTTCCATCTGGAATATTGCAGGCAAACATCAAGGCGACTGGCTGCAAGAGAGTCGTTGAACAGCTGTCCTCGATGCAAATGGAGAGATGGACAGCATATGAATGGACTCAAGGTCACCAAAACTGGCCGACTCTTTCTCAAACCACATAGGACGAAAGACAAAGTCAATTTCTCCCAACTTAAGTTAACCCTCTTCCATTTAATAGCAGCTCTTCAGAGCCCTTGCACCTGGAAGCCACGAAAGTCTGCCTTCCCACTTCAACCCTTCCACGCCTTTCATCAAATAAACTTGAAACCCCCCGGAGCCAAAATGGATATCTCTCAGCAATACCATGCATGTACCCTCCCGAACTTCCCCACAGAACCATAAACCTTGCCAAAAACAGGTCAAAGTATCGAACCCCCTCTCTCAGGTATCCCCCGTCGTCCCCGTTATGGTCGACGCCTCCACCGACCGTTGACCTTGATGCATCACAAACACGACTCTTGATCGGACAGACACAGCCCCACCGTTCTCACTACAGGGAGGTGTCGTTTGTGTACAAAAGTCCATTGAAAGATGCCCATGGACTTCATTCGAAGAACAGACTGGTTGCAGAATTTCAGGCCGGCCAATATCACGCCGATGACCATGTCCATGTCGGAAAGTGTTGTCCCCCGCGGACAAGAAGCGGTCGACGACTTCAACCACAAGGGTCCCAACGTCCATGTCACACCGCTTTCGGCGTCTTTAAACATGGGCCGGTTTCTATCGGCCCGGTTGGTCTTTCCGCGTTGCCCGGGAGTCGAGCGTCTCTCAAAATTTTGAACGGGACGGGGGCAGAATAGCAAGAGACGGTGAATCGAACGAAAGGCGATGAAAGGGGGTTCCGCCAGCAGTCAGTTCGACAGGTCGAGTGTTTTCTTTTCCTGCTTTGGTTCCCCCAAAGCCGAACAGAATCTCCCCGCAAGCCGTCGGCGCCCAGGCTCGGGAAGGGCAGGGGGAGATGTGACTAGACTGGACGTCAATGGTGGCAGGATTCGGGACAGTAGGGGAAGACAGACATGATGTCTCCCGATGTGATCTTCGAGGAGAGTGTTGCACGCAATAGCATTGCCATGCTTTGTATGCCTCCGTTTCCTGGCAAAGAGTCCCCTGCCCATGTTCGGTCTTGTCATGGCCACGCCAATCGACACCTGGGAGGATCGGCGAAGACATGAAAGATTCGGTTCCAGAATCCTCCCAGACCTTGAGTTTGTCTGTAATTCTAGTAGCAGGTGAAGCGAGCAAAGGGCCTCTCCCACGGTGGTATTTGCGTAAATGTAAGATTGTGAGAAAGACGGACCACTCGCAGCTGCGTGGGTGTGATGATGGCAATCTGCTTCATGGAAAGAATCTTGACTTCAAAACCTGATGTTGAACGATCATGATGGGGATCCCAGAGCACGATCTTGGACAACCATGTTGAACCGTTGGTCTCGCCCTGCCCCTGCCGGGGGGTGAAGACAAGGGTGAGAGCCAAGAGATCTCTCCCCGCATTTCAAGATCTCCGCCGATTTCTTGCAGGGGCACCAACTTGGGGGAGAATGCTGGCTCACAAGGTTGGTGAAAGCATCGGAAAAAGCGTGGTGCCAGGGGGGAAGTCCAGCAAGAAGGGCATCTTCACAAGCGATGCATTTCTGATCTTGACCTCAAGTCGAAGGTGAAGTGTGAAGCTGACTGAAACGGAAAATGGGCCGGAATTGCAGCGGAGCAGCCGGCTGTTGGCTCCCTTTTCTAGTGCCCAGAGCCGCCCGCGACCCAGCAGCAGGGCGGTATCTCGGCACCACACTTGTGGGCTTCCCGCCAAGGATCATTGATCAAGTTTCCAGGCACCGAAAACCAATGTCAGAGAAATCTTCCCGATGGAATCGCCGAGCCGCGCCGAAGCTGTCCATCGCGAATTTTCGACCCTTCTCCCTCTCGCCCTCGCCCGACTGATCAATGTAACAACCACCACCTTCGTCCACCCGCCTCTGCGTCTCGAGACCACCGCCCAAGCTACCGCTAGCTGCCGAACCGAAACACCCGATCGCATGCCGAGGTCCGATTGAGCTACTGCGCGTCCAGCTCCTCCGGTCGCGGTACCGTACCGTCCGCACAGGCGCTTTCGCCGCCATGCCCAGCGACGTGCCAGAGATGTCCGAGGCGAAGGAGAGGGAGGAGGACCATTCCACCGGATACCGGCTCGGGCGACTCCTACGAAAGTCCTTCCTGAGCTTCGCCCTCTTGCGCTGGGTCTTTTGGCCGCCGTCCTCGACCGGAAGCAGCAGCAGCTCGCCCGCCCGATTGCGACCGACGGCATATCTCGATGGGCTTCGGGGCTTCGCCGCCTTGATCGTCTACTGGCACCACCACGAGCTGTGGCCGCGCACCAAGGCGCAGACCGACATCATCGAGAACGCGTTTGGCTCCCACGGACAATACTACTTTGCCGCCTTCCCCGGCATCCGGACCTTGTTCGGCGGCGGACACTGGGCCGTGGCCACCTTCTTCGTCATCTCGGGGTACGCCCTGTCGGTCAAACCGCTGAGCTTGATACACGCCGGCGACCAGGCCAAGGTTGCCGACAACTTGTCGTCGGCTCTCTTTCGACGATGGCTCCGGCTGTTCATCCCGCTGATCAGCACGACGTTTGTGTACCTGACGTCGTGGCACCTCCTCGGGATATGGGTCAACGGCGCGAACCCGCGCGCGACGTACCTGTCGGAGGTCTGGGCTTGGTACGCCGAGCTCAAGAACTTCAGCTTCGTGTTCCACCTGGGCGGCGACCCGTGGTTCACGTACAACTTCCACCTCTGGTCGATACCCGTCGAGTTCCGCGGCTCCATCATCGTCTACACCAGCCTGCTCGCGCTCTCGCGGTGCTCGCGAAACGCGCGGCTGTGGCTCGAGGCGGGGCTGGTCTTTTACTTTTTGTACATTGTCGACGGCGCGCACTTTGCCATGTTCGCCGCCGGGATGTTGCTCTGCGATCTGGAGCTGCTGGCGGCCAAGGACGACCTGCCGGCGTGCTTTGGCATCCTCCGGCGGTTCAAGGGGCTCATCGTCTACCACGCCCTGGCTATCAGCATCTACCTCGGAGGCGTGCCTGTCGTCGGCTCGGACATCAAGCCGCTGCGAGACAGCACCGGCTGGTATCTGCTGTCCTTCCTCAAGCCCCAGGCCGTGTTCGAAGCTAAGAGCTTCTACCTCTTCTGGGCCGCCATGTTCCTCGTGGCATCGGTCCCGCATCTTCCGTGGCTGCGGCGCTTCTTTGAGACGCGCGTCTGCCAGTTCCTCGGACGCATCTCGTACGCGCTATATCTCGTCCACGGTCCGATTCTCTCGACGCTCGGTGATCGGTTGTATGCGCTCGTGGGGTGGGAGTCGGAAGCTCGGAGGGAGCATCTCGCGGGGTGGTTGAACGGGTTTCCGCTGCCCAAGGGGGGGCCGATGGGGTTGGAGTTGGCGTTTCTTCTGCCGCATTTGGTGCTTTTGCCCTTGACTTTGTATTTTGCCGAGCTGGTGACGCGTGTGGTGGACGAGCCGAGCGTGAGGTTCCCGAATTGGCTGTACAGGAAGTCGCTGGGGCAGCCAGCAGCGGGGAGGTTGCCGGCGTAGGAAGTGCGTTTGACTGAAAGGAAATACGTGTACTGCATTTGCCGTGGTTGGGACTCGCATGGGATTGGGAGAGCGGTTCGGTTGCATGGTGTACGGTGATGTAGAATGGAAGGTCGGCAACGCGTCAGGGCGTCAGGGCGAGCATCACAGTGGAGGCTTCTTGCTGGGCGCGATGAATTGGAGGGGTTGTTTGTGCCCCGCATTCGGGCGGGAGTTGCCGAGCCAAGCCGCCTATTGTTCAAATGAATCAGGGGTTCGTTCCTGAATTGATGCCGTTGAACTTCCTCCTCCCAAACAATGGCTTTGCGAAAACGCGTCTTTTTGGTCTCAACTCGACCATTGAACGCGCCATCGATTCCTACGGCCATCGCCACTTGAACCTTCTCATTCCACCGATATGACATGCAGCAATCGAGTCCGTCCACCAGCATGGACGAGATCGACAGCGCGAGTGTCGCTGTTCAGAGCAACGTCTCTCAACCTGTGCCCAAGGCCATGCCAGAATCATGCCGAATATGCCCAATTGTGGTCATGGTGTTGTCACTGATACAGAACTCAGGCACTTCTCTAGGATTTTCTCCCAGTGACAAACTCTCAGCCGCTGGGCAAGACGCTGGCGATCTTGTCTGTGGCTCCCTCGATGAACCCGCAACGCGTCACTTGCATGTCGCGTTTTGCAACAGGTTCCACAAGCCAAAACTCACAAACGGGATCTTGGCTTTGGTTGCGCGAGTAGGAACTCAACGGAAGCTTGGGCGTTACGTGCGGAACAAACCCGCTGATCTCGTCCACCAAGGCACCATTCTTCTCCACCGCGATTCCTCGGCGCGCCGAGAGAAAAGCGGGCGCCAGCAACCTTCTCGATCACAGCTGATGTTCTGCAACCCATCACCATCTCACCGGCTCCCCGACAGAAGAGTCCGAGATGATTCTCCGAGACATCAAGCGGCTGGCGCTGGTGGTCGGCCCGGTCCTGCTCCTGCTGTTCCTCGGCGTCGGCCTGTGGGACTCGGAATTCGCTTTTCGTCTGCGGTCCCACGCCGGAGAGTTCTTGTTGGGAACGGCGAAGACGCCGGAAGCCGATTTCACCCATCACAAACCCGACGAGCCAGCTTCCGGCCACAATGCCGCGCCCCCCGGAGCGACCGCGGGCCACAGCCATCAAGAAACCCACCGTGAGATCTACTCTCCTTCCACGGCGGATAAGAAGTACTTTCCCATCAAGTTCGGCACCCAGGAAGCCTTCAACCCAAATATCATTCCGCATCCAACCAAGGATAACACCTACATCATCGTCGGACAGAAAGCCACCGAGCCCAACGACCCCAAATTTAACTTCTTTGAGGTTGGGTGCGAGGCAGTCTTCATTGACGGTGCCCTGCGATGCTTGGTCGATGTGCCCACCACCCTCCCCGTCGCCCCAACAGCTGGAGACCCCTTGAGCTGCGAAACCCAGCCCGGCATCGCCGGCATGCTAGGCCTCAACACCGGCCCCCACGATGCCCGCCTCCTCTACGGCCCCACGAAGCCCTACCTCTTGTTCGGATCCAACAGCATGTTCACCTGCTTCGGCATGTGGCTCCAGGACTTCCGCCACCTCATGGACTGGCCCGCCGTCGAAACCACGCTCGACAACGACTTTACGCGCGCCACCGAGCTCCAACGCCCCCCACCATATCTAGGCATCGAAAAGAACTGGTTCCTCTTCTGGGATCGCGACAACACCCCCCACGTGCACATCGACTCATACCCGACGCGCGTCATGGCGCAACTCCACCAAGACGGCTCGGTCGGGAAGGACCTCGGCCGCTACGCCGCCGAGCACGACGAGCTGTGCCTTGCCCACTACCTGCCTGCGCTGCCGCCGCGGAACGAGTCGATCCACCAGGCAACCAACTCGCTGCGCGTCACCATGTGCCGGCGCGGGGAGTGCGCCCCCGACGAGGAGAACACGGTCATCGTCACAGTCATTCAGCATAAGAAGTACTACGACTACCATGGAGAGTACGAGCCTTACGTCGTCGCGTTCCGGGACAGCACGCCGTTTGAGCTTGTGGGGATTTCGGAGAAGCCGCTATGGATTCATGGACGGGAGTATCTGTATCTCCCATACGGCTTTGGTGAGGCGTCCGAGATGTTTTATGTGGTGTCGATGAACTGGAAGGAGAGGGGGCGGAACTACCACGGCTACCTCGATGATGAGGTCCTGCTTGCCTTTGGGATAGAGGACAAGGGATCCGGGGGGGTGGATGTTTTGGCGGGTGACTTGCTGGCGGGGTTGGGTCGTTGCAACGAGGTGTGAGATCTTCTTCTGGGTCGTATTCCTTACCTCGCCGTCTGTAAGCGATCCAAGACAGGACGCTGGCGGGCAGGAGGATCCGGGAGACATTGGTCCCTTCTCGCGCGCGCACACACACACAAACATTCCTACCGTCCGTCGTCCTCGTCGCCGCCGTCGTCCCCGGCTTGCCGCATCCGGCGTTGCCCCGAGCAAACAGGTGTCGGGTGCACCCATATTTCCCGTTCCTCGGTGAGACATGGAGAGGCACGTGCCCCCATCTTTTTCTTAGGTGGGAGGAGGAGGGACGGGGGAACAAGACATGGAAGGAAGCAAGCCAGTCAGGATTCTGGAGGGCACGAAGGATGGTCCCGTCTGTCGTCGTCGTCGTCGCGGCGACCCGCCCCTCCTCTTTGCGTATGTGGCCTGGCGGGCGAGTCAGGCGTCGGCAGTTGCATGTACACACCCCCTCTGTGGTTTACCGGGTTTAATATCTTGGTTCGGTTTAAATCTCACGGGTTGTTCTCGGGCAACAGTTGCATTCTGTACTTGCTTGCCTCGGCTGTGTCAACGGTCGCCGTGACGTTGTGCTTGTGCTCTATGTGGATGTCATTTCAGGGAGAAAAGAGCAAACATATCGACACTCGAGTTACAGCCAACTATCCATCTGCCTAGCTTGATCGGCTGCGGATCGCAAGAGAGCGGGGAGGTGTTGTTGGAGCCGGGAAGAAGAAGGGGTCATGAGACCACACCGGGCTGCCGCAGCGCCGCAGCTATTGGGACACACCGAGCTAAGGCGACCCCCCAATCGACATCGACACGCCCCCTCCATTTTTCATCGTCGTTTATTTTAGAGGTGGAGGAGAGGGTGTGCTCGTATTGATGTTGGTTGATCTGTCGTTGGGATTTGCACTTGGACTGAACTGGTCACCAACAGAGCGATCTGGTATGGAAGAGTTGCGCTCGCAATGGAGTATCTTGGGCGTAGAGAAGTCCAACGTCCAACGTCTTCAACCCGGAGAACCACACAACCTCGACGTATCCCACACCTGTTCTACCAAGCTGTTTACACACATCAACACCAAGTGTCGGTGAACAACCCGTCCCAACGTCCCGCTTCTAGTTCAGCTCCCATCACAACCCCCAAATTGCCCTCCCCTCCTTCAAGCCCGCACCTTACCTCCGACCCGGCTATTCACCGTCGCCCCGACGACTTGCGCCGGGTGAAAGATGTAAGTCGTTTATCTCGTCTGCATTCGCTCCGTGCCGTGCCCAACCTGCCGTCTGGGGTATGGTATGGTGGCGAGGGGACAGGACTGGAGGTAATGTGAGGGCGGACGCAGCTGCAGCGGCACGGCATGCAGATAGAACCCAGATGTGCGAAGGAAGCCAAGGTAATATCGACCCGGAAATCCCTGGCGGGTGGACTTTCTGCAGTGTCAGCGTCGCTACCGGCGGGGAGGTCCGTGACGGTGTGAGGTGAGGTTGAGGTGTGGTGTTGCGGGGGTGGATGATGACCCCCGCCAAATTACAGCGGCCCACCCGCCTGTGATACAGGGGAACATAAACATAGCACGGCGTCCCCGTCTCACACCGCACCGCAGCGAGCACAGCATTGTCCGGGTTACTGTTGGGCAGCTTCACCTGCGCTTGGGTTCGATCCGTCTGTCCCCAGCCCGGACATCTCGAATCAACCTCGTGGGGGGCGGAACGAGCGGGGAGCGAGCGGGTGAGATGAAGCCGAAGCCGACAATGGCGATGGCGATGAGCTGAGTCTTCGTCATTGAAGAGTCTCCGCCTCCCCAACCACTCCGGAGATGACCGCCGCCGCTGCCTAACCAGTCTGTTGGTGGTGGTTATGATGGTGGTGATGGTGGTGATGGTGTGTCTGCGCCTCCACCACTCCCGTCATCATCCTTCTTCGCTCAAAAGTGCATCTTGTCGGCCGTGCATGTCCGATCGATCCAATGCCGCCCGCGCGCCCAAGAATGCAAGAGGACGCAAGCCTCTCTGCTGCGACTGGCTCGTGGGGAAAGCAAATGTGCTCCTCCAGTCAGGGCAGTTCGCAGATGTGCAGTTGTCTGTCTCTTGTGCCTTGCATAGACGACTGTCGTTGGCCGTTGGCACCGACCTCACCACGGCCCTTATCACCGGCCTCGTAACGTTTCAAAAGGCTCCTGATAAGGATGGCGGCGGTTGCCTGCCTGTTCGGGATGGGTTTCATGATTGCTGACCAACGGAGGGGAGGGGGTTCCCGTCGTCGATCCGCCGAGAGGGAGGAAGAGGAAGATCTGGGGAAGAGGAGACGGAGGGGGATCGCTGCAGCTGGGAAGAGGAGCGGTGGTCATCATGCACTGCACTGTGGATTGTCATCATGTCACGGTAAATCGGGAACAAACTCTAATTCTGGGGTGTGGAGGTTTGGGAGCAGATATGACTGCATTGTAACTATCTAGACACTGGCGTGCAGTGTGAAAAGAGCAAAACATGCGATGATGTTTTTTTTGGGTAGTTTCGTTGTCGATGTTATCCAAATCCCAATGCAAAAATAAAACCCTGGTAAAAAGCCAAGGGAAGAGAAAATCCAACCCATCAAACGCCGCCGCTATGCTTCAAATCCAAACCCGCATCTCCTCAGAGATACTGATACCGATCCCCCGTCCACACCTTGGTCCGCCGGCTGCGCCTATCCCTTGCGGTATCCGACCCCTCGTCCCCCGCGGCAAACCTCGCCGCCAGTCGATCCCTATCATACAAATCCAGCTCCTCCCTCTCCCTCGACGTGGCCGCCGCCGGCTCGGCGCGCTCCTTGCCCTTGAAGCTGCCCGTCGCCGTCGCCTTCTTCAGGATGCCCTTGAGCCCGCCCGTCGCCGCCGCCGCAGCCTCCTGGTGCACCTCGGGCGGCGACATGCGCTTCGAGATCTCGGCATTCTGCCGCTCGCGCGCGCGCCGCACCTCGTCCTCGAAGCGCAGCCGCTTGGACGGGTGCTGCTTGGCGGCCGACGACGAGCCGACGGACGTCGTGGACGCCAGGCTGGCGGCGATGGTGGCCGTGGCCGTGTTGGAGCGGCGCAGGCCGAGGCGCGGCGGCTCGGAAACGTAGACTTTGGGGATCGACGAGGACCCCGCGCCGGCGACGGTGGTGGCCTCGGGGAAGGTCGAGAGGCGGCGCTTCTGGTCGCGCTTCTCGCGGCGGCGCTCGCGCTCGTCATCCTGCACCACGTAGGCCTTGGTCGAGTTGCGGCGGCGCGGGCGCGGCGCCTCGTCGACGACGTGGATGGGCCCGCCGAGGGGGACGTTGTGCTTGCCGAGGCGCGGCTGGTCCTGCTCGATGACGACGTAGTGCGGGGAGGTCATGGAGCGCTTGAGCTTGGGGAGCGCGGGGGGCTCCGGCGGGGAGGGGGCACGCCGACGTGGTGGTGGTGGTGGTTGCGCGAGGAGCGGCGCGTGGGGAGGCGCTCGTGGTGCGCGTGCAGGTGCTTGGACGACGCCTTGAGCATGTCGGCCACGCCCGAGCCGGGGATGTAGGTCACCGAGTCGCGGCGCTCGCCGTGGGCGGGCGAGGGCGACTTGGACCGGCGCGGCGGCGTGGGCAGATCGCCGAGGAAGTGGTGGCTGGATCGCAGCGCGCGGGGCGAGTCGGGGATGCCGTCGCGCGACTTGCTCGTGTACGGGAGCGTGCGGTCGTACTTGCGGACCTCGGGCGCGTGAGACACCCTGCCCTCGCGGCAGGGATACAGCTTCTCGGTCACGTCCTTGGCGCCGTCGGCGTAGGTGTTGTAGTAGATGTCCTTGAGACACATTGTGGTGGTTGGCGGGGGGTTATGGTCGAGAGAGTCGAAGAAGCGCGAGCTTCCAAAGACGAGGGTGCTGTTGTGGTCTCTGCGGGTCTGTCGCAGGGGTGATGCTCCGGGTCTGGTTCGCTGGTTGTTGTGAATGGTGTTGTCGACGGTGAGTGTGGGATGGCGGAACTGAATGTCAGTCGGCCGTGTCCGAGACGAAGCTGTCGGTGGAGAATCGGTCGGAGGAAGTCAGAGACATGGGAACATCGAAGGGGGGTTGAGTTGGTCGAGGGTGAAGCTCAATGAGACAGACGAGTGGTGGAAGAAGCGGGGGGTGGTTGCTGGGGGTGGGAGATATATACTGATTTGTTGTGTGGGTGGGAGAGAGATGTCGAGCAGACAGGCAACCACCACGGATGGCGGCCAGGCGCGTTAAGTAAAGGCGCAAAGGTGAGTCCGGCGAAGGGAGACAGAGAGACCCCCTGTCCTTCCTATCCCTGTCCCCGGTGGCCCCACCCATCCCATGAGGCTCGCTGCGGGCGATGCATCTTCTCTGCCTTTGCTGAGCCCACGCCCTCCCCCCCACCTCGTCGCTCCCTCGCCTCTGCTGGCCTTCTGCCTGAGGGACCGCAATGCGGTCAGTGTGTCATTCCGCAACCTCGTCTAGCTGCCGCCGTGGCCAATGGGGGGCCGCTGTTCAAAGGGCTGAGTTCTAGCGGGGAGGGCCTGGTGACCGGATAGGTCAGCGTGCCGGGGCGGAGAGGGTGTGAGCGGAGGAAGAGGCAGCCAAGGCAGGGCATGTCGCCGGCCCCAGGCCCTAGGTCGTGTTGGTGCTGGTTGTGGTGCGGTGCTGGTGCTGGTGCTCCCGAGTCCTACGGGCCTGTGTCCGGTGCTGTCCTGCGCTGTGTCCTGCGTCCTGTGCCCTGAGAGACTCTGAAACTGTCCGCTGTCCCGATTCCATCTCCCGCATCCCGCACAGCTGGGAGGGAGCCCGCTTGTTGCTGACAGCGGGCTGGACACCCAACCCTCTGGATCTGCCTCCATCACGACAAGCGACAAGGCGGAAACGGGCAAGAATAGAACTCGCCTCGTCTCGCGTCTATTCTTTGCCCCATCCAGGGCCGTCATCCGCCGGGGGATTGAAACAGCCGCACAACTCCAGGCCAGGGAGGTCTGGTCCGTCCTCGGTCGGCCAGCGACCAGACCGACCAGAACAGAGCACAAGTGTGTCGGTCGCAGAAACAAGCGCGCAATCGCCCGCATCGCACCATCTTCACGGTCGCATCCCCAGGCGTCATCTGATGGGGCCGCTGGGTGGGCGACCGAGAGAGGACGGCGGGCGGGGACACCTTGGCTTGCATTCGGCGTCCTGAGTCATTCTGCGGATTGTGTGTGGCCCTTCTTCTCTGGAGTCTCGGTCTGCCGAACGAACACCTGGGTCCCATCCTCCTGCAGCAGGGTGCAGACTCCAGAGGCGGGTGCGGGTACCGACTGTCCGAACTTGACGCCTCGTGTCACAGTTCATGTCGTCCTGGATTTCTCATGAATGGCCAATGTCTCTGGCGAATTCTTCGATGAACCCCCAACGAACAGGGCAGCCACCCGCTTCTGCACTTGTTCTTTGAACCCGGCCTCCCGCAGCCACTGAGGCCATTGTCGACATCGGGTCCGCCGAGCCCATTCGTCCTCCGTGACGTTGAACATGCAATGGTCCTGCATTCTGCAGAGCGGCAATGCACGCGATTGATGCTTTGGGGCAAGCGTGGGAAGCTTGGAAGGCTGAGCACCACGGCCACTGCTTTGGAGGGCGGGGAGAGCTGCTCAGCCGCCATCGCCGGCGCCCTCCGGGTCCGACCTGGCCCCGCAATCCCCAGCAGGGCGAGAGACCCCGCCGAGACGGCATGGCACCGCCACGGCCCAAGAGGGGGCACCCGCACCGCCAACCTTGTTCGCGATGCACCAAAGCCTCGCTCACTTCACCTGACCTGGAGCGAAGGTTGGCCATCACGACTGTTTCCGAGCTGTGGATGCTCTCCTGCATCAAAGTGCAAAAAATTATGTCCGTCATCGTGCTTGGCTCGGGGAGGCTTGCAGGCGTCCACTCCGAGAGCCTTTCTCTGATGCGGTCCCTGTCTCAAATCCAGACAGCCTCTTCCTCGTCTGAACAAATCGGCTTTGTCGCTATCATTGTTGAGGACAACGTCGGGTGTCTGGCATCCTGCTGGCCGTCCTCTCTCTCCATCTCGGGTCTGACAGCTGCCTGTCTGTCGCTGTTGTGACACCCCATCTGGCATCCACCTCCCGGCATCCGGATCGCCAAGGCACCCCGAGACCCCCTCTGCCCCTCCCCCTCACCCCCTCACCCCCTCACACGATGCCTGGTTGACAGACTGCTGCCTTTCCCAAGTCGCCACCGGGATGCCTAACGACCCGTGAATGGGCGAGTGGCCGCCAGGCAATTGGCCAGTAAAGGAGCGACCGCTCACCTCGGTGAGGGGAGCATTCGTCATTCCGTCCTCAGCTCGGTCTATCCACCTTTCGACACCGACTTGCCTTCCTGGGTTGTCGCGCGTCACTCCATCCTGCTGCCGATATATGTCCACGCAACCATCAGGCGTCAGGTTTTCGGTCAAGGACACATCTTTCCGTTCTTGGGGTGACGCCGCCGTCTCTCGTGACACAACATAGTCGTCGCCCATTTTCCAAAGGCGCCTCGTCGAGCACACCCGTCGGATCGCGAAGATTCCAGACCAAGGGCGCCGCCGTGTACCTCGAAATGCCAAAACTGCCTTGCTGGCGAAAAGACTGACGACATGTGGCGGCGATAAGTCCTTGATGGCTGGCTCCCAGGCCGGCTTGTCGGAGATTAAGGACGTCGCACGAATTGCTCAGCCTTGCCGGGAGACGCCGCGGTCGTCTCTTGAGTCGTGCCGTCCCGTTGTTCCCCAAACAGGCGAGCCGAACCCGCGCGGTCGGCGCCGCGTCGATAAGCGCCTGGAGGGTCTTTGAGATCGCCGGCGGGAATCGCTGTCCACCAAACAAAGGGTCGTGGGTTGGTTTTCTCGAACCAACGACCCCATGGCTGGCCCGAGATTGGCGGCCGGGAATTCCAGTGCATGGGCAAGCCAGCGAGCCAAACTCAATCTGTCAATTTGCCTTGGCGTCCAACGGACGACGCGACACGCACGCGACGGATCGAGCCGCGCCTGTGAATGTCAGCAAACGGACTCATGTTGCGCCGGCAAGACTCTCATTGCGCTCCGATTTCAGTGATCTTTTTCATTCACGCCAAACTGCGACTCCACGTTTGCATTACCTTGAACTTCCCAGCCAAACTCGACTCGAGTCCTCTTCAGCTCCCAGCTGGACCCTGCAACCATGTCCGGACGAACTCTAAGATCAGCAGCGAATTCCGCAGCAGCAGCCAAGATCTTGCAGGCCACCACGTCGACTCCAATTCCACCAACCTCCAAGAGGTCCAAAAAATCCCCAACCACAAAACCAAAACCAGTGACGACAACAACAACAACAACCACCAAACTTCCCCGGCCCACTACCGACGCCCCCACCCTCCTCTTCCCCACCCCCGCCGCCTTCGACACCTGGCTCACCACCAACGGCACCACCACCCCATCCGGCCTCTTCCTCCAAATCACCAAGAAATCCGCCCCCGGCCCGGCCTCCCTCACCTACGACCAAGCCGTCGACACCGCCCTCTGCCACGGCTGGATCGACGGGCAACGCCGCGCCCTGAGCGCCACCGCCTTCCTGCAGCGCTTCACGCCGCGCCGGAAGCGCAGCGCGTGGTCGGCGAGGAACGTGGCCAAGGTGGGGGTGCTGGAGGCGGAAGGGCGGATGAAGGCGGAGGGGAGACGGGAGGTGGAGGAGGCGAGGGGGGATGGGAGGTGGGAGGCGGCGTATGGGGGCGGGGAGGAGGTGAGGGTGCCGAGGGAGTTGGAGGTGGTGTTGGAGGGGAATGAGAGGGCGAGGAGGGGGTGGGAGGGGCTTGGGAGGAGTGCCAGGGCGGCGGCGGTTTTTAGGGTTGGGAGTGCGAAGAGGGAGGAGACGAGGAGGAAGAGGGTTGAGGAGGTGGTGGAGGGGTTGGAGAGGGGGGTGGGGTTGTGAAGGGGACGGGGGGGTAATCGGGAGAGTTCATTGTGGCATGATGGAAGGTTCATCGTCGGCGGGTAGAGGACTGTTGGCACGAATATCGACTGCATCACGGAGTTCACGAAGTCGGAAGTGAACTGCAGCATCACAACTCTTGACTTCCTCTCTACGGCACAGGAACCGCCACCGCTGCCTTGTTCACGGTATCGTTGCACTTTTCTGCACCCCAGAACCGACATCAGCTCTCTCATTTCACCTCGAAGGACGCAAAAAGGGAGACTCACCCATCTCAAACACGCACTGCTTCTTCCCCCCCGGGACATGACCCGGGTGCACCAAATGCCCTTTGCACACGCCAAACACCTCTTGGCATCCTTCGAGGGTGTACCCTGTGTAGTCGGTGCCACTGTCTTCGAAGTCGTAGCCGGCCTGGCGTGGGCGGTGCTCGACGGGAAAGGCAGAGGCGATAGCGAGGATAGAGAAGAGGACGGTGAGGGTCGGAGCTGATGATGCTTTGGGCGGTCCCATTGTCGATGGGTTTCTTCGGTGCGGCGGCTGGTTGCTGGTGATGGCGGCACCAGAAATCCAGTGGGGAGCTCTGGATGTGGTCTGTTAAATAGCCGCTGGGTTATGGACAGACGAAATTCCTGTGTTGTGGACTGCCGGGACATTTCAACTGCCGCGATGGCTGAACTCAAAAGGGGTGGGCTGTGATTATCCGCAGTATAGATGACTCTCTGGGGAGAAAGACATTGCAAGTCGCACTCATCAATTGGCCATCGGTCGAGCCAGGAGAGCTTACCAGGGACCGCAACAAAATGGACAAGAGTCACTGCAATCCACTAACGTACTGGTTTCTTTGTCAGCCTGAGACCTTTCGCCATGCAAGCAAGGAGTGTTTCTCTCCACGAAAGGCCTCGCTGGCATAACCATAGGCCTCCTGTTTCGATTTCAGGGACCCCTGTTCCAATCTCGGGGCCTCCATCAACCTTCGATGCCCTTAGCTCGTACATGCAATGCTAAGTTAGCCGTCTGGTGGCGTCGCCTTGTTTTGTAAGTAAAGTGTTGTGGTTTGTGTATGACCTAGGGATATCAGGCAGATTCAAAACGCCGGAGGACAACTCTGGAATCAGCTCAGTGAGTGGGCCAATGTCAAACCGGCTCTAGGGTTGCAGCGTTGCAAAAAACCAAGATTCTATTGTGATGGATAATAAGAACAAACATCAAGTGTAGTTGAGCGTTGCCGTGATACCTGACCCCAAAACCTTGAACCCTGTATTTTGATTTCGACATAAGAGACACATAGAAAGCCAGCCGAAACAGTTCACGCAACATACGAGGTGAGAAAAAACGCTCCGCGACTCTTCAAACTACTTGCTCGGCCTCCCCTTGCCCCCACCCACACCTCCATGACGCGCGTGAAACTCTGCCAGCTTAGCAACCAGATCGGCCTTGGGGGCTGGGGACACCGATTTTCGGGCGAGTAGGACGTGTTTCCGTCCTATGACCCGATCCGCACCGCTCTTATTATAACCGGGAGCATGGGTGTCGGTAGGCAACCCCCTGTCCCCGTATATCTCCTACACGGCCTCAACGGCGGCCTGGAAAGCGAGATCGTGTAGGTCCGAGCCCGTGAAATCATGTGTGTGGCGCGCAATCTCGGCGAGGTTGAGATCAGGATTCAGGTTCTCGCCGGCGAGTTGGAGCTTCAGGATGGCCTCCCGGCCGCGTACATCGGGAATGTCGACCATGATGCGACTTCCAAGCCTGCGCAGGATGCCCTCGTTGATGTCGAACGGCCTGTTCGTGGCGGCCACGACGATGGGCTTGCTGGACCCTTGGGCATCAATGCCGTTCATTTCTGTCAGGAACTGGTTGAGGAAGTCGGTTCGGTGGGCGGGGTTGTTCTCTGCAGACCTCGACCGGAAGCAGGAGTCGGCCTCGTCGATAAAGATGATGCAGGGGTGGTGTTGTCGGGCGTAGCGGAAGAGCGACCGGACCTTCTTTTCGGCCACACTCACCAGTGAGGATTGAATGTCGGCAAAAGAGATGGCCATCATCATGGTACCGGCCTCCTTGGCCAGGGCTCGGGCAAGCATGGTCTTGCCGGTGCCGGGTGGGCCGTACAGCAGAACATCAGAGGACGAATGGCGAGAGAGGATGCCGACCTGAAAGGCCATGGGATCGCGAAGCGACAGGGTGAGAAGTCTCAGAGCATTGATCGTTTCCGGGCTGGAATGGACGTCGTTGAAGGTAATGTCAACTTTGTCTGTCGACAGTCAGTCAGGGGACCCGAAAAGAAGGTGATCTGATGAGCCTCGTACCGGGACGAATCACGAATTGTTGGAATTCTTTGTCACATTTCCCTCTTTGGCAGCAGTCGCGGTTGCCGTGACCCCCTTCGAATATCGAAGAGTTTGGCGGAAGGGCGGTTCGTGGTTCGGGAGTCGAGCTTGACTCTCGAGAAGACGAGAGACTGCCCCATCCACAAAAGCCAAGGCAGAAGCCCGCAGGGCAGGTAGATGGGCCGGGGCAGGCAGGTGTGCAGTTGCTCTCCCCTTTCCCTTCTCCTCCCCTGACTCCCACATTGTCGCCGGTGGTGCCATCGCTGGTGCCGTTGCTGGGAGGCTCGCCACCACCTTCGGCCTCGGATTGGTCGGTGCGAGGCTTTTCCCACTGGACTCGGGTTCAATGCTGTCTTCTCTCTCCTTGCGTTTCCCTGGCGGGGGTGTGGTGGAGGATGGAGGAGATGGAAGACGGGCGCTGTCATCGTTGCCGTTGGGAGACTCGTCTGCCTTTGCCTCGGTCGGAGATGGTGGGCTCGGGAGGGAGTGGGGGCCCATTGAAGTGGGAAAGAAGTCCATGCCGAAGCTGGTTGAACGAGGCTTGACTCGGGTTGAGAATATATGGAGGGGACGGGGCAGTAGAACCGAGCGAGGGAAAGAGATGACGAGATGTTTGTGCCCAAAGGGGCGAGGTGCATTGGATGCCTCTCAAAACTTCCCAACGCGTGGGTTCAGCGCGCCCATCACTCCGTCTTTGATGACGCGTGTTGCACCACGATTCGTCTTGACTGCTGCTGATTGATTCAGATTGAACGAGGAACATGGCACACCGAGCAGGCTCGCACATTTCACTGCTGGTTCGGGACGCCTCGTCTGCCTCGCAAGGCAACCTTCAGACAGGTACGTACTGCTGGATGCGAACCAGTAGGTGGTGAACTGGTGCCAGTTGGGCGCTGATATTTCATGGCTTCCGCACTCATGACATGGCACAGAGAAGAGGGAGGAGACTTCGAGCTTCCATGCCCGGCCACCAACTTCCAAACTTGTAACCATCCTTCCCAACGGTACTAGGTAGCCACCAACCTGCCTGTTTTTCATCCACAGTCGTCCTAAATGGCTCCGGGTTCTTTCCCCAACACCAATGCTTCTCTGCAGAGGGACGACAGGGCCGAGCGAGTGCCAGATTCGGCATGGGAGGGGCATCGAGAGACCATCAAAGGGCTGTACATCGACAGTGGCATGAAGTTGGACGTTCTGGTCGTGCACATGGAGGACAATTACGGCCTCACGGCGAGGTAAGGTGTTTTCCCTTTTCCCTTTCCCCTTTTCCCTTTCCCCTTTTCCCCTTCCACTTTCCGTTTTTCCTTTTCCGTTTTGCATTGTCAATCTCTGCAGACGATAGCTCACTCAGTGCCTTCACAGTGAACAGCAGTACAAGATTCAGTTCAACAAATGGGGCTTGCGCAAGAACAAGAGGCGGATCGATCAGCGAGCCTCGAGTCCTGAGATGGGTGAGCTGTCCCCTTACGGCTCCAGTGTTTACTCTGGTCGTCTTCAATTACCACATGACCCGGGCTAACCATGACATGATAGAGCCGCCAGCCCGCCCCTCCTGGCCTTCGCTCTACAGCTCAAATGCCATCCTCGAACAAGCAACTTGATTTCGGCATGATTGGGGCCCCAGACGCATCCACACTTCCCCAATACGCGAATCCCATGGGCGGGACGCAGAATTTGGGCCAAAACCTCTTCCACCAACCAGCCATGATGGGCTTCAACTATTTAGGCGGAACCCAGTCATTCTGGCAGGACCCCTTTCAACAGTCCGCCATGAATCTCAACCTGCAACCACCTTATGGTGGTCAGTACGCATTTGCCTACCCACAGGTATATCCCCCGAGCATGCAGTTTTCGCCACCGCTGACATTCTCAAACCACAACAAACACCACCCTCGATGCAGGGCCAGTTTCAGCAGCTGGGGCCTCAGGCAGCCTCCCCTGTGGTCCAGAACCACTTTCAACTCAGCGATTACAATCACAATGGCGGCGGTAGTCGCGCAGCTTCGCAGATTCGCGGCATCGCTGCTGTTGTCGAAGCTTCCAGGCAGCCTATCCACCAGGCGGTCCAGTCCGGTTCCCTAAGGGGCACCAAGCTCCTTGTCGATGCCAACCCGGAGTGTGTACATCTTCTTGATGATGATGGTCTGGGGCCAGCGTGGATCGCCGCACAAGGCGGTTACGCGGACATACTGCGATTGCTGATTACCCATCGCGTCGAACTGAACATGCCGTGTCGCGCCAACAACCGGTATCCTATTCACCAAGCCGCGCAGAGCGGCCATGAAAAGGTGGTGGAGCTGCTCTTGCAGAACGGTGCCGATCCAGATCTCGTCGACAGCAGCAACGTCACACCGCTCTGGTTAGCCGCCCAGGGGGGGTCTGACGAGATCGTCGCCATGATCCTCGAACACGACAGCGCTGACAAAAAGATCGACCTCGAAGTCGAGTCGGAACCTGCGGAGCGTCGCCCTCTGCACCAAGCCGCCCAAGGCGGTCATCTGAAGACGACTCGGCTGCTTCTTGCAAAAGGTGCTGCCTGTGACCCCGTGGATTCGGACGGGGTCACGCCCCTCTGGAGCGCGGCGCAGAACGGGAACGCCGACTTGGTGCGTGAGCTGCTGGAGGCGGGGGCCAAGTTGGACGTGACGCCGTACAAGCAAAACCGCCAACCTATCCACCAGGCTGCGCAAGGCGGTCACGTCGAGGCTGTTCGGGTTCTTTTGGATGCCGGGATCAACCCCACACCCGAAGAAGATACGTTTGACGACTCGGAGCTTTCGCCGTTTCTGCTGGCCTGCGGCTCGGGCAAGGAAGAGTTGGTCACTCTATTTCTGGAACGCGGTGTCGACGTCCACATGACCTTTAATGAAAAGCGAGCCCTGCACTTTGCCGCTGTCGAAGGACATGTCGCAGTAGGCGAAAAATTGCTGGCCAAGGGTTGCGACGTTGATGCCAGAGAGGAAGATGGGTGGCCCCCGCTGATGCTCGCTGCGCAGAATGGCCACCTCGCCTTCGTTGACTTGCTGATAAAACACAATGCCAACATCGATGCCGAGGAGAAGGAGGGAGCCACGTCCCTTTGGATCGCCGCCCAACAGGGGCACGCTGGCATTGTCAAGCGCCTCCTGGAGGCGGGGGCCAAGCAGCTGACGACGAGGCCGTCCGGCCGGCGCCCGATACACCAAGCAGCCCAAAATGGGCATTTGGCGTGTGTCAAGCAGCTGCTGAAACACTCCCCAGAAGAGATCGACAAGTGCGAGGGCAAAGGCTTCACTGCTTTAACCTTTGCTTCGCAGAAAAACGAGACAGGCCATCTCGCAGTGATGCGTTTCTTGGTCAGAGAAGGCGCGAAGGTGACCGTCAGTATGTAGGTCAGGTACTTGAGATAGTCAGTTGCAATTGCTGGATCAGAATCACAACCTGTCATTAAAAGATCTGCGTTCTTCATGGGGACTGAGTTCTCCCGCGCCGCGCCCCCTCCCTCCAAACATGGTCAACGCAGCCGTACGAAACTCGAGGCGTTCAAGTCGGAACTCGAGGCCTTTTTGTCAGAACTTGAGGCTTATGGTACTGTCAGAGAATACTCGCTCCATTGTGAAAAGAGCTCACCTTTCCTCCGAAGGCCTGGCCTGTACAAATACACGTCTCGAGCTCCGACTTTAAGGCCATGTAGGTCTCTTAGATATCTCGCGCTGACAAACACGCTGGGATGTAGGGCTGGTGTAACTCATAGCAAGCACTGAGCCAAGGCCAACTCGATGAAGTGAATTCAAGTCTAAATGCAATGCAAAATCCCCCCTTTCTACCCAATGCAACCCCCCCACCCCCCCCTCACCCCGAAGACGCCCTCACCGTACTCCCTGTCCACGGCACCGTCCTCGTCCCCACCACCCTCACCGGCACCCCCTCCGTCCTCGACATACTCATAACCTGCTCCGAATGCGGCACCGGCTCGGCCCCCCTCGCCAGCGTCGGCCCCGGCACCACATACGTCTTCGTCAACACCTTGAACACATCAATCAAAATTCCCGGATCCTCCTCCTCATACAACTCCGTCGCCACCACCCCGCCACTCAAATCCAACGGCGCCACCCTCTGCCCCCCCGTCGTTCCCCCCTCATCCGCATCCACCCACAAGTTCATACACAGCGGATAACTCTGCGCCGCCCCCTTCTCCCTCGCAAAATGCAGCGCGATCGCCTCATGCCGCAGCACGTACGCGCCCCCCGGCGTCCCCCGCGGCACGCGCACCCCCCAGCTGTTGTTCCGCGCAATCATCACGTGCGACGACCACGTCCCGGGGGCGCCATTCCGCTGGTCCACCACGACGGGCGAGGAGTCATCGATTTTGGTCCACTCCAGCGCGGTCTTGTTGACGGACGCGCACCCGTCGGACGTGCTGACGCACGGCGCGAGGTACGAGAGGAGCGGCGCCTGGTGGTCGCGCGGCCAGCCGTTCCATTGCACGTGGATGACGTCGCCGGGGCGGACGGGGGCGTGCGCGGGCACCGGGGTGCCCGAGATGTGGCAGGCGATGTCGGGGTGGGTGTAGGCGGAGGAGGGGACGTAGCCGTCGTCAACGTTGGAGGTGGACCAGGCGACGCGGGAGGGGGCGTTGGGCTTGGAGGGGCGCGGGTCGAAGCCGTGGTAGAGGGCGCCGTTGATGAGGATGTGGGCGAGGTGGGAGTGGGCGAGGGCGGTGGTGGCCGCGGAGAGGGCGGCGAGGAGGAGGGAGGGGCGAGGCATGGTTGTGGGTTGGTGGTGAGGGAGTGGTGGTTGGTGAGGGGGGCGGGAGCGTTGGGACTTATGTGAGTCGGCTTATGGGTTGGAGAGGCGGCCGGGTGAGGGGGATTGTCCGGGCTGAGGTATGCGGTGCAAAGGCCGGGAGCTGCGGGAGCGATATTGCTGGTATTTACCCTGATTCGGCCCACCCGTATTTGTGCGCGGCGGTACTGCCGAGACGACTGGGCGATGTGGGAGAGGGGTCTGGACCGAGCGTGAGATGCGAGGAATAGGACGGGGAGAAGAGACAGAGGTCGAAGCGTCACTTATATGTCTTGATGCAGCTTGTGCCGCGCCGTCGAGTCCCAGATCCGGGTTGACGGATTGTGCGCGCCAATGTTCCTGGCTGGGCAGCAGACTGGTGGCTGCACACGGCACGGCATCTCGAGATTCATGCATGGCATTGTGAAGGCGATCTCTGCCGTCATTGCGGGAGAGACCTGAGATGTTTCCGATGAATATGTCTCCATCCGAACAGATCAACGTCGGTGATGGGGCCACGGCGGCGAAGCGGTCCTCGGTCGAGAGATTGCTCTCCACCCCCATCATCCACCCAGAGACAATGTTCGGGGACTTGCCGCAGTGACTTCCCGACTCCAGCCAAAAAACGTAGGCATCGCCGGCTCGATTGAATAGGATGAGGGGTTTGTGTTGTGGTCTTGGGGATCGCCAGGGGAGGGCACCGTATGCGGCGGGTAAAGTGGTCTGGTCCATCTGGTAGCCTGGCGAGAAGCGACAAGACGTGTGGAGAGAGTGGTTTATTTGAAGTTGAGTGGGCATCGGTTGGTTGCCTTCCGCCTCCCTTCTGGAAAATCCGGGGTAGACGTTGCACTATGGTTGGGGGAAGGGCGGGAGATGTCCCCGATCGTGGGTCCCGGCCAACTTTTGACAGCCGTCTGGTTGGTCTTGGCTATTTTAGCTCCGTCTCATAGTGTTCGAAATGCAACGCTGGAAAATCCCATGGTTTGCAAAAAAAACATGTCTGCGATTCTCCGGCGGGGTGGTTCACTTTCACCCAACAACTGAAGGATACTATAACGACCGTCGGCAACATCAACCAATCAGCCCGCTTGGCTCAGTGGTAGAGCGTGTCACTAGTAGGTCCGTCATCTTTCGATGCCGACCACGGTCCCCTATCCCTTAGGGTGGGATCACTTCCTATGACAAGGTCATCAGTTCGATTCTGATAGTGGGCAAGCAAATTTTCTTTTTGGCCAGATCAATGACTTGATCTTTTTCTTTTTTTCAGCCGGGCCGTCCGTTTTCTAACTCATGTTTACGCTTCCCTCTCCAAGCTTCCTCCCCCCTTCGTCGTGAATGCCCCAGTGCCAACCCCAGGAACGGACCGACGGCCTAGAGCAATCCGCCTTTGACTAGAAAAAGGCCACTTGAACCCCTAGGGACACCCGGTGTGGCTACCTTTGCTTCCATGATGCCATCCCACCCAACCGCCCACTTCAGCCGGACGTCGGCATGGTCTTCTAACTGGAAATGCTTTCCGTCAAGCCATCTACTTCAAGCCGGCCGGTCCGCTCCCACTGGTCTGTGGACTCGCGCCAGCTTCGACGTCCTGCCAATAATGTGGACCACGTGCCTGGTCGTCGCGACCCCAGTGCCTTCCCGTCCTGCAACCCGACGTCCCCTTGTCCAACGTCGTCCCACTGCATGGATACCAGAATCCCCGTCGTTTGCGATGGAACGCCCAATCCTTTTCGCCGTCTCTCAGGTCGTCCCAGCCGTCCCACTCGCCGGAGTCTAGATAGACTTCGGAATCCCCTAAACATTAAAGTCAGAACCCTTCCATGGAGATAAGAGGCGACAGACTTACGAAAATGGTACAGACACGCCTCCGCCCCATTCTCCGACACCAAGAACGCCTTGTCGCACTTGTCGCACAGGTTCGTGTCCTCCACCACCGCTGGCCGCTTCGGCCTGGGATCAATCTTCTCGATCGTGAACCGCTCCCCGACAGCTTGTATTTCTTCTCGAGAATATCCCATACGTTGCACATGAAATTGTTGTTGGACATGGCAAAAAGCTTGATGAGGGCGCATAGGTCATCTTCAGGGACTTTCAGGATCGCATCCTGCTTTGCCTTCGTGTCGTCGACGCTCTCTGTCTTTGCCCTGGTTTCATCCGGGTCGGAATCATCTGGGTCGGGTTTCGGAGGAACCTGATGAGGCGGGCCGGGGGTCCGCTGGATGACATGGAGGTAGTGCTGGAGGGAGGTGCAGAGACCACGGTGCGTTCCATCTGTCGGTCGGTCAGGATATACTCCATGACGTGGCGCAGGTCTGGCTCAGCCCTGTCGAGGAGAATGTCGAGGTTTTTCAGCTTCGACAGGTCGCTTGCATCGGCTCGTCGGATTTTCCTGTGCAGTGAAGCGATCTCTCGCTGTTCTTTGAGGCGTCGTTCCTTATGTTTGGCAAGTAGCTTCCACCTTTCGGCGCGGAGTTCGCGGGATCGCCACATGGTGGGCGTCTGGTTCGAGATTGAAGAGGAAGAAAAGTTGAAGAGGGGGAATTTTGACAGCAGTTGAGTCATGGAGATGGACACCTTTTGAGGGCATTAAAGTCTGTACTGTGACGTTGCCTGCATGTGTTGACATGCAAGTCAACAAAGAACAAGGGGCTGCAGGGTTAGGGTTGCTGTCGCTTCCCCTCCCATCCTCAGCTTGTCAAACACAGGTGAATAGGGAATTTTGGGACCGTGTGTACAGTCCAATACTGGTTTGTTTGTTAGCGCGAGACCTCTCGTCAGGTAACTAGGGTCTGATTCTCTCGTGGAAAGGCTTCGTTGGCACAACTCTAGGCCTCGAGCTTGGATTTCAGGGCCTTCATCAACGGTTAAATGGCCTTGGCTCGTATTTCGCATGTCTCGCCGCGCTAACAAACAAACCAGTATTGGAGTCTAAAAGGTCCATTATATTGAATCGACCTAAAAGTCCACAGAGCAGCCCTAACGAGAACGGCGAACGGCAGGAGGACATTGGTACCAACTTGGTGGCGGCAGCTTTGCCCCACCTTCAACAGACATCCGAGAGGCGGCCGTCGCTCTCTCTATGCCACAGACCAACTATGTCAGCCGACAAGGCGGCATCGAAAGCAGGGCGGAAGAATAACCGCGCATGACAGCAAGACCATCACAGACAGAAACCGACGCGCAGTCTGCTCCGATAGCAGCAATTGATGCAGAGCATCACCCGAGATCACACCGCTGTCGTGCCACATTAGCGGCGTCAGCAAAACCATAGAGCCGCCAGGGCGGCGAGAAATAGCTGCCTCGAGACGACATCCAACGCCAAGAAGACGACAAGTTGTAAACGGACAGTGACACCCTCACCCCTACCACGATGGAGACCAACTACAGACAAGCCGGGTGGGCAAAGCGACATGGACAGCAGGGCACGAGCAATCTAACTCCTCTCCACCATAGGGCACCGAGCGTTAAGATGACAGCGAGTCACGAACGGACATCAAGGAGCAGGAGATCATCTACATGGACCCGGGTCGCAAAGCGACATGGGCAGCAGGCTGCGAGCAACCTGCCTCCCCTCCACCAGACCACAGCCAACGACTATAGTGATGACAGCGAGGTACGAAAGGACACCAGGGAGCAAGAGATCATCTACATGGAGCTGGCTGAGTCGGCAAAGCCACACAGCCAGCAGGGCGCGAGCAATCTACCCCCCATCGTCCGCGAGACTACAGCGAACGCCGAGACTACGGCGAAGCGCGACCGTACAGCGAAGGGTAGCCTCTCCTCCCCTCCCCACCTCTCCCCACCTCTCCTGGAGGGGGACCACACACCGCCGGTCGGTTCGGAAAAGTGACATGGCCGGCAGGGCGCCAGCAATCTACCTCGGTCGTCCCCCGGCCTCTCGTCCGCGAGACGACGGCGAACGCCGAGAGGAGAGCGACGTGCACATGGGCAGCCGACAGGAACAGGATGACGGGTTCGGGGGAGGAGGGCGCCGGGCCGTGAGCTCGATGGCGGCTCTGGCGTGGGGGTGTTGGTGGAGGACGGGTGGGGGGTAGCTCGATGTCGGCTCCGGCATGGGTGTGTTTGTGCAGGGCGGATGGGACATGCAGGAGCCGGCGTGACTTTTGGAAGCCGTGATTTCGGCGTTGGGGGAGGGCAAGTCACAAGGCAAAGAAGAAAAGGTGTTCAAGTTCGCGGGGGACATTGCTCTTCACAGGAGGACAGGCCCGCTTCGGGAAATAAATGCATTGCGCTATGTGCTACGAAAAGTGAATCTATTGGAATGCAACGCCGATGAGTATCTCTTGCTTCCAGTCCTGACTTTTCTTACATGTCAAAAAACTACCAAAATAGACCGCCAAAAAAGAGTCTTCTATCCGTTCTGCTTGAAAAGACTCCCATCTCCCCTGTCCTCTGCCCCAAAGACCCCCTCCCTCACATGTCAAACTTCTCCTTCATAAAGGTCCGCACCTCCTTGTTCCCGTTGCCCACGATCAACCCCCTCGGATCGCCCTCAATCTTGAGGCCCTTCAACCCCGTGGCACGCGACAGCGCCACATACACCTGGCCGTCCTCAAACACGTGCGAGAGGTCGACAATGACGCGGTCCAGCGTCAGCCCCTGGCTCCGGTGGATCGACATGGCGTATCCCGCCGTCAGCGGCACCTGCGTCCGGCAGAGCAGCGAGTACGGCGCCTCGTCGCCAATCTCCACCACGTGGCACACGGGGTAGATGGTGCGGGTGATGCCGCAAAAGAACTTGACAATCGGCCACGCCAGGCCCTGCCACTGCTGCTGGGCGTGGGCGCGCGTGTGGACATTCTTGATGCCCGCGTAGGTCGTCAGCTGGCCGCCGACGGTACGCTCGCCGTGCCCGACGTGGAGCGGCAGTCGGGAGGCATCGTGGGGCTCGAACCCAGTGATGATGCCCTGGCTGCCGTTGGCGAGGCCGGTGGCGAGGTCGTTCACGAGGAGGACGACGGGCATGCCCTGCTTCAGCTCGACGATGTAATCGAAACGGTGATCAGCGAGTGCGGCCAGTGTGCCATCGGCGGTCATCCGCCCCTTGTAATCGAGGTGTGGGTGCTTGGTGCTGCCGTCGAACTTGTCGTAGCACCGGTACGAGTGCGGAGGCTGGTGGAGTGCGCGGAAGGCCTCCTCGTTGGTCCGGCGGACCTCGTCGCGCGTGGAAAAGAGTTTGACCGCGTACGGGGTGACCGAAGGGTGCTTCATCAGCAAGTCAACTTCCCTCGGTGTGAACTTGACCCCCTTGCGACATTTCTGGAGCATCCCAATGAACTCCGGGTCGCGTTGACGGTGGATCGTGCTGAGTTGAATGTGGACAAAGCCGCAGTCCTCCCACGCCCGGCTTTTGAAGGCCCACTTCTCATTGTCAACAAAGGAGGTGTAGCACTTGCTGCACGTGTGAATGATGTCACTGTTGACTGTGCGCTTGGTGAAGGTGTTGCCGCACAGGCAAACCTGGAAAGGCGTGATGGGCGGCAGCTGAAAGAAGTCGCCAGTTGCAATGACCTGAACGCCGCCAAAGGGGAGTTCATCGCTGTTCTTCATTCCGGCACGGCCAGCCTGCATGACCTGGTTGAGGCGCTCGAGGTGGAGGTTGTCCACCATGCTGATCTCGTCAATGATGATGACATCTGTCTCCCTGAGCCTCTTCCTGACGGTTCGGCCCTGGGCTGCCTTCTTGAGATACTCGATGCCTCGCCTGTACGAGTCAGGGGTCCATCCGGCAAAGGTCCACGTTGTGGTGCCGTTGATGGCCAAGGCGACTTTTCCGGTGGGCGCCATGACGCGCACTTTCTTGCCCATGCCCTCGAGGCGCTTCTTGATGGCATGCAGGACGGTGGATTTGCCTGAGCCAGCCGAGCCAGTGTAAAAGATGTTGTGGCCCACTGCGGCTAGCTCCACAACCTTTTGCTGCTCTTCATTGAGGGCAGGCTCAATGGGCATCATGTCGGATACCGGTCCAGCATCAACGTCAACGACACCGGAGGTGTGGGAGGCGCTGGGGGGGTTCGGAATATCGGTGTGGTAGGCGGAGGAGATGACGCTGCTTTGGGTATGGGTATTGTGTGAATGGTTGTAAGGAGAGCTCTTGTGACTGGGAGAGCCTCTGTTGTTGGGGGTATTGAACCCGCTGGGCGAGTTTCCCTTGTGGGGGGTATTAAACTGGCTGTTGTTGCGAGCATCGTTGTACACGCTGTTGCCTTGGAAGGAGGCGCTGGCATTGCCATAACCCGGCGCTGGGCTCGGGTTGTTCCTCGGGTTGTTTCCGGCCACCTGTCCGTCATGCATGCTGCTGTATACGTCGTACTGGCTCAATGTGCTGTCTGGGGAGCTGGTCGCATTGACTGGCGCAATGTATGGGGGCTCGAAAGTGCGAGTTCCGGGCACGACTTGGCTGAGACCAAGGACCAGCTCAGTGTACTTCTGACGATGCTGAGCAATGCGGACGAGAAGGTCGACAGAAGGCATCGAGCCGTTGGAAGAGCCAAAGGGGCAACGCTCAAACTGGCGGAAAGACTCCCAGTACTGGCGGGCCACTTCCATCGCGGCATCGGATAACGGGTATCCTCTGTGGTCCACCGGCTTTGCTGTGCCATCCATCATGTTGTGGGTATGGGAAAGGTTGGAAGGCGCATGGGTCAAAGCGGACACGGCAGAGGTCGCTGACGCCGGCGAGTGCGAAGGACGCGAGAGGCTGCTGTGACCTTGGTGAAGGTTGCTCTCCGGTGGAGTTGCCATACCCCCGGCTTGGGGTAGGCCAAGATCCGATGTGATATGTCGGACGGAGCTGTTCAGGGCCCATTGGGCACGGTTCGTCGTTGCGACATGCTGGTCTTCTTCTTCGCCCGTTGGCTGTCCTGAACCCAGAGTGGTTGAGCCGGAATTGGCCGTGACGAAATCAGGCTCATCCTCATCGTCGTCGTCGTCATCGACGATGGTGATGGCTGCTGAGTAGGAACCCGCCACTGGGTTGGGCGGAATGGAAGTTGAAGTCTGAGCAAGGCCCAGTTGGAAAGGGTCTCCCTTGTAACGCTTCCAGCCGCGCGGGTCCACGGTGGCAGCGCTGAAGTTGCGCTTCCTAGTCTCGATGGCGGGCTCAAGCATGTCCAAGAGTCCGAGAATGACTTTTTGCGGCAGTGCACCTAAATGGAGAAAGATCTGGTTAGAAGATATGCAAGGAGGAGAACTGGGTGGAAGGGGACTTGCTCTGTGCAACTGTGTCCTCGGCCGGCTGCCCATCCAGCTCCATGGCCGGTTCCTCAGCGGGTTCCTCGGCTGGTTCCTTGGTGTGCCCTGAAGCCGAATCCTCAAACTCATGTTCGTCTTCGGAGGACTCAAAGTCCAGAGGCTCCAGCTTGACAAGAGGAGCCATTGTTGCTGGTCAAGGACGGTGGTGGAATCTTGTGGGTTTGGCGAACGAGGAGGATTGTTGTAAAGAGATGAAGCACGGGGTTGCGGTCGCGGTCGCAGTCTCCATAGTTGGCGGCAAGGTCTGCCGATTCGTGATGGAGGCTGGGGAGAGAATGGAGGCGCCCTTGTGGCCGCTGTGCGGTGGAATGCGGGAATGGGAGAAAGGGAAGCAGCAGCCGCAGTTCCAAGAGTGGAAGGGTGACCGTCGCTGGTGGGCGTTGAGTGAAGGTTGGAGGTTGGTCCTTGGTCCGACGACGGCGTCGAGATTGCGAAGACGGAGAAAGACGGGGAGAACGAGTGCGGAGGGTAAAGGTCGGAGGGTGCGAGTGCGGACTGGAAAAAGGTGTGACAATGGGATAAATAACCCAGAAGAGGGCACCGAGGGCCGAAAAGCCAAATATGGCCAATGCGGTAAGTGGCGGCGAAATTGGTCGTCCAGTGGGTGGTGGTAAGAGTTGCGGAGGGAGAGCGAAGGGCAGAGGGTTGAGAAGTTGTGGAAGGGTTGAAATCTCCACTCCAGCAGTGGAAAAGGTCGTAACCTTCAAAGGTGCCCGTTATCCAGATGCCCGTTTGCAGTGTGAGAATATACGGAAGGAGCAGCGAGCGCGGTCAGAGGCTGTCTGGAAGAGTTTGCGGAAGCGGCCACCGTTGAATGCTTCGAGGAAACGATGACGGTCACTGCAAAAGCGGCAGCGGCCACCGTCTTTGAGATTGCCAATGCTCCCAGAAAAGAGACAGCAGTCCCCCCCTTGCCATGGAATCTTTCCGCCAGCACCCACTGTCGAGTGCTCCCGAGAAAAGCAACAGCGGCCAGAAAAGCGACAGCGGCCAGAAAAGCAACAACGGCCACCCCCTCTCAGGTCTTCTGCTGTCCCGCTGACGGCCAAGGCTCGACATCTTGGAAGCACCCGAGGTTCGAAACGGAATTGGAGTGCTCTAAGCCCGGCTTCCTCGGTGAGCAGGATCGAAGCTCGGTGCCCGTTTTCTCGTGGACAGAGTTTTGTTTTTGTGGGGTGGTTTAGAAAGATATTGACTTGGGCAAGGAACGGCGTTGTCATAACGTCACCTCACCGGCGGACACGGGTCTATTTCATTCTAATGCCCCGGGGCATACGACACGCTCTGCTCATGAAGGGCAATGGGAGGGCACCGTCACGGCGGTTCAGCCCTGTGCTTGGTGGAACACGCTCTTGTGCCACAATCACCTTGTGGGTGAGGGCCAGCTTCAACCTTTGCCAAGCCATGTTGTTGAACCATCAATCCAGGGGGCCCCAATTGGGGATTCTCCCAACAGCCAAGCCCAGAGGTTGTCCTAGATCTAAAAGCGGCTCTTTCATCTGAAAGGCTCCAAGTGGCAGTGTCAGATGAAAGACACAAAGAAAATCAGAACCAAGCTCAATTCTAACCTCGGCTTTATTTGGTCATTTTGAGGGGTGTTTGATAGCACTTTTGTCTGACACGAATCCGCAACACTGTCAGCCAGAGATCAAACTTGAAGACATGGGTTGATGGAAGAGCAGGGCTGAGCCCGACGGTCGACCACATGCAATTTAACACCGTTCAGACGAAACAACCCCCGCCCACACGTACGTTAGATATAACGTTGACATGGCTAGGAGCCGTGTATATTTGAACCTCCACCTCCCCCATCCATTACTTCCCCTCTCCCCCAAATATCCAAGCAATCTCCCCAAGTCCGTGGTATCAAAGCCACAATCAACCCATATCCAACGCCAACCGCCAAATGCTGTCAACATGCACCCCTTCTCATGCCGGCATCGACGACAAATAAAGCGGCACGCTCCCCAACGCCTTCCACTCCCTCCCCTGCTCCGCCGAAATCTCCCACTCCTCCAGCGCCGGCCCCTTGCCCTCGTCATACAGCACATACGCCCGCTGCCCGTCAAACGCGTTGCCCGTGCCCGGAATCGCCGCCGACACCGCCAGGTACACCCGGTTCGGCTTCAGCAGTTTCTCGATGCGGCTCTGCTCGGCCCTGAACCCTCCGGCGCAGTCCCATGCCAGCAACCCGAGGCTCTTGCGGTCCGGCGTGGCGTGAAGGATTAGGTGGGTGAGGTAGGCGCCCAAGTCGCCGCGCGCGCACGACGGGAGAGTGTCGGCGGTGAATTTGTTGCGGTTGTCTTCGGTGAAGACGCAGAGGGGCGTTTTGGGGGGAAGTTTGAGTTTCGAGTCTGCGAGGGTGGGGGTTTAGGGGTGGGATATTCTCAAGTTGGAGAGGGGTGGGGGAGCAACTCACCGACGGCCTCGCCCAGGATGTTGTCTTTGACGTTGTAGGGGTGGTGCGCAAGGGTTCCGTCTTGCTTGGTGATGTACATGCGTATGTCTTGGGGGCGTCCAACCGAGGCGGCGGCGATGGGCGAGCCGGCGGCGACGTCGATGATTTGCTTTATGGGCTTCCAGTCGGACGTGGTGCCGCCGGCCTTCTTGGACTCGGCGAAGCGCGACATGGTGACGGAGCCGGCGCCGGCTTCTTGGTAAAAGACGGTGAGGATGATGTCGGGGTCGGTGAGATTCGTGAACAGGTACGCATGAATGGTCGAGCTGCCGGAAGAGGACGCCCTGGAGCTGAACCCTGCTGGGCTCCATTGCTCGGGCAAGGTGTCTTCAGAGTTGCGTTCCATCAGGACGCCGCCGGGCTGCTGGTAGTACAGTGTCTTGGACTAGAGTGGGCGTGAGTGACCAGTGTTGTGGGGGTTGGGGAGGGGACTCTGGCATACCAGTTTGAAGGCGGTTGAGTTCCCGTGAGGGTAGCCAACCACAGCCATCAACGGAGAGCCCCTTTTCACAGGTTCTGTGGTGGACTGGGTGATCTGGGATAGTTGCCATCTCTTCTCATCAGAGTCCCACTTGGACTCGAAGAGGTTGCTCTGGTTGGCGGGCTGGTGGTAGACGCGGTACTGCTTCACCCCCGTCGTGCTCTCCCAGCCGATGGCCGCAATGCTCAAATCTTGCACAGCGACTGGCGTGGTATCGCCCGACCCCGACCCCGTGCCCGTGCCCGAGCCCGAGCCCGAGCCGGTATTGGACCCGGAATTCCCGTTATTGGCGCCTGATCCCGACTGCTGCGCCGACTCGGACGAGGACTTGTTCGAAAGGGCGCCTCCAACGCCACCACCGACAGCGGCGGCGACGACAAGCAGCCCAATGACGCCGGCTATGATCCAAAACTTCTTGCGACGAATGCCGCAGATGGTCGGCGGCGGCACTGCTGGCAGGGCACTGTCGTGAAGCTCCGAAGGCCCCGCGCCGGGAGGGCGGTAGTAGGCCGGGACTGCTTCGGGGGCATAGCCGTCGCCGTCGCGCGCGGTGGGCGGACTGCTGGGGTCGTGTTCTAGCCATCGCTTGGGCTCGGGGCCGACGTATGATGTGGCGGGAACTGGTTGGAACTTTTGGTGCGGGTACGCGCTATGGTCGACCTGGAGGGTGCTGGCGTCGTACGTGTTCTCGATGGTGCTGTGGACGACCTCGAGGTTGCTGTAGCCGCCGTCTGCGCCGTTGGCGTGCGGTTGTGGTGCTGCCATGTCGGAGGATGCGATGCGGGTTCCCGCAAGCGAAGACCGGCCACCAGCGTCGCGCTTCCAAAACTCGGGGGTGGTCGGCGTCGAGGGGCCGCTGGTCGTGGGGGACGGCGCAGCAGGTGGTCTCGAGTGGCACCGCGTCAGTTGACGTTGACGAAGAAAAGGTGTTGACAAACGAAGAAGCATAAAATGTGGAAGCCTGCTGGCCAAAATGCAAATGGAAAAAGGCACCCCTCCCTCCCCCCTGTCTTGTTGGGCTCGCTCTCATTCTGGGCCATCCAGGGGAATAGGCAAAAGGCGCAGGTACAGCACCACTGAGGGTACAGCACTTGGGATTGTAAAAAAGGACCTCGCATTAGGGCGGTTCGTCCGAGTCCGAGGCCGCTCGGATGCTTGAAGGATCACTCGCGCCCTGTCGCGATGTTGGATTGGCCCCACATTGGACTGGCTCGGAGCAGCGTGACTGGTTCGAGCAGCAGAGGCGCCAGGGGTCCAGCGTCAATGCGCAAATGGGATTTGGAAAGTTGGGGGCCGTTTCCAACTAACGCGGCAGCGCCACGGTCGACTTGGAAAAAACGCCTCGATGGCAATGCCCAAAAGCTTCACGTCGTCTGTGCCGCAAAGCTGGAGAGCGGGTGCTGCGCCCCAAAGCCAAGCTGGCTGGGGCTGTCTCCGCCATTGGGTTCAGCAGATGGTTTGACGATTCCCGGCTCGGGCTCAAACAATTCAAGCATCATGATGTTTGGCGAATGCGAATGCACCAGCCGTCGCCACGGTCAACGGACATTCGAAATATCCGATGTTTATGCTGCGTCGCTGGCCGGGTTGGGTCCGTGGATGGGAGATTTTCGAACGTCAACATTGAAGTCTGACTCTTGTTGCCGGTGGTGAGATCCCGGCCGGGGCGTCCCGATTCCACGGTGTGGTTCTGTCGAGGCGGGGTGTCGAGTGTGAGCCGTCTCGAGCGACAAATCTTGGTGGTATCCTGGTGGTATCCTGGTGGCTTGTCTGTCTGTCTTGATGGTCCATGATGAGGTTGGTGAGAAATCGATTGTCGCAGAGCCGAGGTCAAACTTGGCGTCGCTCACGGCCGGGAGCAAACGGCCCGGCCAACTGGTCACCTCCATGATCTTTTCAGCGCAACAGTGGGGCAGGCGGGGAAGACTTTGGATCACCAAATCCTTCACGGTTCACCTTTCTGTCCCCCATTGCCATCAACAGGGAGCCCAGGCCCTTCCGAGTCGCAAGTATGCCCGGTTTGAGGACACTGGACTCATGAATGATTCCAGTCGGCGCCTCGTCTCTCTCATCTCAACCCCGCGATCGGACATGCACGACAATTGACGCCTTCAGAGATGTCCCAGAATCTCAAAACTCGGCCGACGACCACGCCTCACTTCTTACCTCCACCAAGCCTCTTGTCCCGGCACTCGTGTGAGCGAGACACGTCTTCTTCTCACCTTCCCTCTTGACCAAGTCGCACAGGGGGCGGAAGCCTGGCCGTTCCACATTCCCCGCAGATGGAGTCGGCACTGGACAGCTTGTAGCACGCAAACTCCCGAGAGTCCAGAGTCAGAATGCATCCGTCATCAAAATCTCGTGGCATGGCCCCGTGATCCCCGTGATCCTGGAGTTACCCTGGCAATACGCATCCGGGGGCGGATTGATCTTTGATGATCCATCGGTGACCTACAATCCAATACTGGTTTGTTTGTTAGCGCGAGACCTCTTGTCAAGCAAGCAATGTCTAATTCTCGTCAGAAAAGGTCTCGAGTTCGGACTTCGAGGCCTCTGGTCCGGTTTCAAAGGCCTGGGATTAGAACTGCAGGGCCTCTGGTTCCGACTTGAGGGCCTCCGTCAACCACTGGACGGCCTTGGCTCGTATCTCGTATGTCTTGCGCTCACAAACAAACCGGGGCTGGAGTGTTTGTACTGTGAATGCGAAGCTTGGTGGGTGAAGCTTCCCCGCACCATCTCCAGACCCCGCGGCCTCGTCCCGGGTTCCGAACACGCTCCCGCTGCGCCAAGTCCCAAGATGGATGCCGCCGATCTGCAATGAGCTCCATCCCTGCCACGCCGCTCACCTGAAAAACAAGAAAAAAACCGTTGACGGCTCCCGCCGTCTCCTCCATCATCGGCCCGTTTCCGGCGTCGTGGGCATCTCCGACGTGATTCCAGTTGCGGGCTGCCTGGCTGCCACGGCGATGATGACATTTACCGTTGCATTCACGGTCCACCGGGTCACCGTGACCACCCACTCGGCCCTCGCGCCGGCTTGATGACGAGAACAGCATCTCAGACCGGGCCTGCCGTCGCTAGTCGCGCGGGGAAACTTGAATCACCTCTGTCCGACGACGAACTCGGCGACTCAGGCTGTGCGACATGGACGGCGGACAGGAACAGCACATATCAGAAGAACGAGAATGCCGAGATATATATTGGACCCTGCACGCCGCATCCACGAGCTCGGGATGGAGGTGGTCAAGCTTCGGAGTTCAATGACCTCCACCGAGTCTCCCTTCCTCTGATCCAGACCTTCGCCGATCACTTCCCGGTCCGGAACTACCATCCATGAAATCCATCATCATCCTTGCCCTCCTCTCGGGCTGCGGCTCCGCAACAGCGGCCACAGTCGGGAGACCCCAACAGGTAAGAGCAATGGCTCCCCATATTTCATGGTCGTTATCCGAGCTCCATCCTCTCCTCTCTCGACACCATCGTCTCCCTCTTTCTGTTCAGCACTCCCCCGTTTGTGGCCTCCTCTTTTGCATGATCTCAAGCTGTCATGCAACCACGCAAGGGAGCCTCGAGGCTCGTCCTCCTCCTCCTGACACAGCTCACTGACGCCACCCCCCAGCTGCACAAAAGAGCTCTCTCGACATCAGAGCCCTTTTATCCATCTCCATGGATGGACCCCCAAGCCCAAGGCTGGGAGGATGCCTACTCCAAAGCCAAGGCCTTTGTTTCCCAGCTCACTCTTCTGGAAAAGATCAACCTGACCACGGGTGTCGGGTGAGCCCCACCCTTCTCCCTGCTCGAACGACGGCAATTGACTCCTCTGCAGCTGGGAAGCCGAACAATGCGTTGGCCAAACCGGCTCCATCCCTCGCCTCGGGCTCACCGAGTTCTGCCTCCAAGACAGCCCGCTTGGTATTCGGGGAACTGACTACAACTCGGCATTTCCTTCGGGCCAGACAGCAGCCGCCACCTTTGACGAGGATCTCATCTTCAAGAGAGGTCTGGCCATGGGCAGGGAGGCGTATGCAAAGGGTGTCACGGTCCTTCTGGGGCCTGTCGCCGGGCCCTTGGGTCGGATGCCCGAGGGTGGCCGCAACTGGGAGGGCTTCTCTCCGGACCCTGTTCTGACTGGTCTTGCCATGGCCGCGTCGATCGAGGGTATTCAGCAGGCGGGCGTTGTGGCGTGCGCGAAACATTTTATCGGCAATGAGCAGGGTGAGTCTTCGCGCCAAGTTTTGGATCTCTCTGGCCATGCTGACAAGGACCAGAAAACTTCCGACAGGCCGGAGAAGCCCAGGGCTATGGGTTTGACATTGACGAAAGTCTGTCCTCCAATATTGACGACAAGACCATGCACGAGCTGTACCTGTGGCCGTTTGCCGACTCGGTCCGTGCCGGCGTTGGCTCCGTCATGTGTTCGTACCAGCAGGTCAACAACTCATATTCCTGCCAAAACTCCAAGCTTCTCAACGATCTGCTCAAGAACGAGCTCGGCTTTCAGGGCTTCGTCATGAGCGACTGGCAGGCCCAACACACCGGAGCTGCGAGCGCTGTCGCTGGTCTCGATATGTCGATGCCTGGCGACACCGTCTTCAACTCCGCACGGAGCTACTGGGGGACAAATCTGACACTGGCCGTTCTCAATGGTACCGTCCCTGAGTGGCGGGTCGACGACATGGCCACGCGCATCATGGCTGCCTTCTTCAAGGTCAATGGGACGGTCGGGAAGCAGGAGCCCATCAACTTCAGCTTCTGGACCCAGGACACCTACGGACCTATTCATTGGGCCGCCAAACAAGGCTATCAGCAGATCAACCATCACGTCAATGTCCAGACTGGACCCGAGGGCAGGCATGGTGATGTCATCCGAGAGGTCGCCGCCAAGGGGACAGTTGTACTGAAGAATACCGGCGTGCTTCCCCTCAACAAGCCCAAGTTCGTCGCCGTCATCGGGGAGGATGCGGGACCCAACCCCCTCGGTCCCAATGCCTGTGATAACCGCGGCTGCGACAACGGCACGCTCGCCATGGGGTGGGGGTCTGGAACGGCCAACTTCCCATACCTTGTGACGCCCGATTCCGCCCTCCAGGCCCGTGCCATCATGGATGGGAGCCGGTACGAGAGCGTCCTCTCCAACTACGCCACCTCTCAGATCAAAAGCCTGGTCTCCTTGGACAACATCACGGCGATTGTGTTTGTCAACGCAGACTCCGGAGAAGGCTTTCTCAACGTCGATGGAAACATGGGCGACCGCAAGAACCTAACGCTCTGGAAGAACGGCGACGACCTCATCCGCAACGTTTCCTCCTGGTGTCCCAACACCATCGTCGTCATCCACTCGACGGGCCCCATCCTTCTCCCCTGGCACGACAACCCCAACATCACCGCAATCGTCTGGGCCGGTCTTCCGGGACAAGAGTCCGGCAACTCCATCCATGACGTTCTCTACGGTGTCACCTCCCCCGGTCGAAGCCCCTTCACATGGGGCGCCACCCGCGAGAGCTACGGCACCGACGTCCTCTACCAGCCCAACAACGGCAAGGGCGCCCCGCAGCAAGACTTCTCCGAAGGCGTCTTCATCGACTACCGCCACTTCGACAAGGCCAATGCCTCCCTCATCTACCCCTTCGGTCACGGCCTCAGCTACTCCACGTTTGCCTACGCCAACCTCCGCATCCAAAAACTCCCCGTCCCCCCCTACCGCCCAACAACAGGGACCACCGCTCCCGCCCCCACCTTTGGCGTGCCGCCCACCTTCAATCTCTCAGACTACCTCTTCCCGTCTGCCTCGTTCCCGCCCATCTACCAGTACATCTACCCCTATCTCAACACCACGGACCCCCGTGCCGCCTCGGCAGACGCCCACTACGGCCAAAACGCCAGCGAATTCCTCCCCCCGCGCGCTCTCGACGGCTCCGCCCAGCCGCGACTCCGCGCCTCGGGCGGAGCAGGCGGGAACCCCGGCCTGTGGGACGTGCTCTACGAGGTGTCGGTCGACATTTCCAACACAGGGGCTGTGCGCGCCGACGAGGTGCCGCAGCTATATGTATCGCTGGGGTCGGGGGCGGGGGATCCCAAGGTGATGCTGCGGGGGTTCCGGAGGGTGAGTGTGGAGCCGGGGGAGACGGTGGAGGTGTTGTTCAGGTTGACGAGAAGGGATGTGAGCGGGTGGGACGTGGGGATGCAGGATTGGGTGGTGGGGGAGGGGGAGAAGAAGGTGTTTGTAGGGAGGAGTAGTAGGGATTTGGAGCTGAGTGGGGTTTTGGGATGAGTATTTGAGGCTTTGGACTGAAGGGGGATTATTGTGTCATTATATGGATTGAGATCGAGCGGGAGTATGTGGTAGGCGAGGTAAAATAATTCTAGTCAAAGTTTTTGGTGCACAATGGAAAACAATTCAAGTCGCATTCTTGGTGTTCTCATTGCTGAAATCAGTCCTTGGGCGGGATCTGTTTCCAACCAAGATTCGATACGTTACGACTCTTAGTACTGACGATCCACGGTCAAGACGAGCATGATGACCAAGACAGTTGTACAAAATCAAGCACCCATACAAAGCATACCAGGTCCATCTGCCTGGACTTGAGCTTTGCTTCGGAACACGAGATATCATGACGTCCGAAACGCTGGAAAAGTCCAATCTCTCTTCCAGCTTTCCCAACCCCGAGCCCCAAGATTTAACTTGGAAGTAGCAAGCAAGTGATCTACATTTTTTATTCTGGCCGACCCTTTCCCCCCCATCAATAACTGCATGGTGGGCTGCCCGCCGCATCACTTCCTGTGTTCATCTGCCCCCCCACTCATCCATCCATCTTCCCCGTCTCACTAAATCCAACAAACAACAGCATACCGCCCGCTCAGCTAAGGAGAACGATGATGACGCTGTCGCCGCGAAGGAACCTATTTTTCAAACGTCAGCACCTCGAAACCCAGACCTAGCAGCATTGGGGGGTCAAACGCACATCTTGCTGATGAACCGGTCCTTGTTTACCGGGCGTCCCTTCTTGCCGTTGGTCACGGGCGTCTCGGTCCACATCTCCTTCTGCGCTGTGCGTCAGCATACTGGCATCCAACCACCAGAATCGAGCCTTGAACGGCGTCCGCGGGCAGAAAAACCTACCACATTCTCGAGAATCATGTTGCAATGCCTGTCAAACGCCTTTACGCGCGCGAGCCTGCGTACGAGCATGTCAGTTGATGGTCCCCATGACATGACGTGTTGAAGAGGGAGGGAGGGAGGGGACGCAACGCACAGCTTGCGGTTGGAGCGGATGCTGATGAGAACCTGGGCGTGGCTGCGGACGGCGGTTTGGAGGATGGACAGCGGGCCGTTGGCCATTTCCCAGTTTTCCTGGGATCGTTAGTCCATGTTGATGTGGTTTCATTGAAGGGAGGGAAACATACGAGCTGTGCAATCTCATACTCGCTGTTTGGTTGCGAGAGGGAGAAGTTAGCGGACGGGTCTGGCTTTTAGCTGGGGAGGGGGATGGGCGTGACGGGGGCATGGCTCTGGGAGAGGGGGCCGGCGACATCGTCGACTGTCATGGCGGGCCATCCACCACCTCGGCGGAAGCTGTTCAGGCAGTACATGCTTCCCGAGTAAGGTGAGGTGATGGTGACCTTCCATGGTGACCTTCCAACGTCGAAGGCGTCGCGCCTCTGCGTCATCCCCCAAGCACCATCACCCCGGACAGCCCGCCCGAAGGAGGGAAAAACTCACGTGCACTCATTCCTTGGCTTCTGGAGAAGCGTCCTGCGGTCAATGGTCAGCTCTTCATCCCAGTTGACACAAAACCAATGAGGGTGGGGAGGGAGCGCACTGGATATTCGCGTCGGCCATGGTCGCCTGTTCTGCCGTCGGGTCGGGAAGGTGGTGAGATATCAAGCTGCGCCAGATGCGGGGTTTGTGATCTGGATTGACGGAGGAAAGCAACGGGCTGCAAGATCGATAAGGCGTGGCGGGTCGGTGAGATTGATGTCTATTGAGGTTGGGATTGAGCGGACACAGGCGGTCATGACACGGTCCGTGGCAGGTCATGGATTCGCGAAAATGCTTGACTGCCAGCCCACTGCGGTGTGGCGTGGTCACGTGGCGAGACTTTTCAGTCTCTGCGAAGATGGGTGTTGGGGTTAGGGTTGTATGTCCCCTGAAAAGAAAAACATGACAGTTTTTGGGCGTCATTTTTGAAGAACCACGACGAAACAGCATTGCCAGGTCAAAGATCAGTCAATTAATTTACACAGTATTTACAAAGCGACCCATCGGATTCTTGTCTCCAAAGCTGCCATCCTCGGACTTGCATCCAGTACCCAACTCTTCACCTCTCCCCACGTTGATCCCTCGTCAGCGGCCAACCCCAGCCATCCATGAACACGGAACCTGTTAGTACACGTAGGGGATGATCTTCCACCGCACAATCTTCTTGTACTTCTCCCAATCATCTCCATACTTCATCGAGCACTTCTCCTCATCCCGTCTGTCGCGGTGAATGAGCAGAACGGCAAAGTACAAGACGTAAAAGTACGTAAAGATGATGCCCCATCCTCTGGCCTCCCCGGCAACCACCTCGCGGCCGTCCAGCAGCGTGATGGCGCCCTCGGCCTTGGTCCCGGCCGCGACGATTTGATATCCCGCCATGCCGGTGGGCAGGCTGTAGGGCCACGCCTGCAGCCAGTCGCCGAGGTAGTTGATGTGACGGGCGATGCCCCACCAGCCCGAGACGAGAAGACGCGAGCCCGTCTTGGTTTCGATGTACTTGAGGTGGGCGACGCTCGGGTCCTCGGGGTTGGTGCGGAAGTTGTTCTTTTGGTTGTTGGACAGGCGGAAGATGGAAAAAGCCGTCAGCAGCAGGGCGCTCACGCCCACGAGGCCGAGGGTGCCGAGCTGCTGGGGGTGCATGGCCAGGTAGCGAGTCTGCTGCGTGTACAGGAAGGGCACCCAGACGAGGTCGCCAAAGGCCAGCATGAAGCCGAATCCATCCGTGGTGATGTCGATGGTGGTGAGGACGGCAGGCTCCATGACATGGGAGTCGAGGACGTAGATGGCCTGGACGATGGTGATGAAGACGATGCTGTCGGTGACATAGCCGTGCAGACGGTATTGCTTGGCGATAAAAGCGCAGTTGGTGACGATCCAGCCCAGCAGGCCGGGCCTGAGCTCCATAAACTCCTTGATGTCAATCTCCCCGATCAAGGGGAGGGTGACGCGCGGGTTGAGCTCGCGCCCGATGTACCAGTCGTAAATGAGGTTGCCGGATTGACCACCCGCGGCAAGCTCGCGGAGCTCGGCGTTGCCCGGCTTCACGCTGAAGCTGGCGACGTAGACATAGGTTGCGAGGGTGTAGGCGATCAGGACGTTGGCAGTCAGGATCTGGACATAGTTGTCGGCGATGAAGGTCCAGACGGGGAACTCGGCCCCTTGCATGTACGTGCCAGCGGCGAGGAGGGCGAGAGTGCAAGTGCTAGTGGCGAACGCTGCGGCTCGGATTAGCTTCTGTGCGTGTACGGCCATCCTTCTGGGTTGCTGGTTGCGCTCACTGTTCAGCCGATATTTCAAGCGCCCCCCGCTGGAGAGCTCGACTCCCTCAGCCTCCGTTGCCGGCAGGACGGCATAGAGGACCGCGTTGAACAAGTAGTACGCCAGCGTCCAGCCAGTCGCCTCCCAGCTACCCAGACCCCATATTCCTTCGTCAGGCCAGCCAACCTCCTGCTTGAGGGTTTCGAGGTCGAGGGACTTGGGTCGGAGGAGGGACGGCGCGGGGCAGCCAGAGATGTCGTTGCAAGCGAATGCGAAGACGTAGAGGAGGGTCGGGAGACCAAGGCTGATGGCAGTGGCACCGAGTCTGTCCCCAAGCATCAGCAATTGTCGCAAGCCTTGTGGTCGCAATGGGGGAGGGGGGTTGTCCAACAACTTACGGTCCGCCAAAGGAGTAGCCATGCTTCTGCTGGTGCGTTTGGACGTCCTGCTTCTTCGTCTTGGTCTTGGGCGCCATCTTTGCTGGTTGTTTCCCACCGTTAGGGAAAAGGCAATGTTCTCAGAGGCGCAACGTCGGCGCAAATCTCGACGACAACAACGACCGAGAGCACCAGATGTCGTGATCTGGGCGATCTGAGAGTTCAAATACGCGGCAGGGAGGATAGGGGCGAAAAGTTCACTTGACAAGACGCCAATCAAGGGACAGAGATGGGATTCGTTTGGAGCTTGGCACGCGCCGGGAGACAGCTTTCCGGGTGACCTGACGTCCCAAGCTTGGCGCTGGAGACAATCGGCTCGATCCTGGCGGCCTGGTCTGTGCGCCTTGATCTCGGGGATTTGGGTTGGGTCATCGATTGCGCATGTCGACCTGCATGGCATTTCTGAAAGATGGGCTCCTCGTACCCGAATGCAGATGGAACCCAGGAACATGAAAATGCCTAAAATTGAGGCGCTTCCACTCTGCAAACTGGACATATATCATGGAATACACGCGCGGAACTTGCCGGCGCATGGCAGTGACACGCCCCTGCCAAGACCCAGTCAGAAATGATCCGCATTCGTCCTGTTGGCCTTTGAGAGCTGGACAGAACACCTCGACGCCAGCCAAGTTGCCGCCATCATCGACACAACAACGCCCAACGACACCACGGCAAATCCAAGCAATACATCAAGTATTGATATCCTCGTTACGCCCAGACTGCATGCTATCGACTCCCCCGCCGCATCGCGACAACGCGCCCGCCCGAACCCAGCTTCCGAGCCGCTGACGCAATCCCCTCCGAGCCAAAGCCCACCACCTCGACGATGCATCCACGAGGCCCACGCTGGGCGCTGCTGGCGCTCGCCGCGCTGGTAGGCGTAGCCTGTGCCGAAGAGAATGCCGCCACCAAATCTACATCTACAACAGCGACGTCTACAGCCACGACATGCGTCGCGACATCGACCAGCGGCTCCTTTTTCGACCTGCGCCCCGACGTCGCCGTCATCGCCGACAAGACCACCAAGAAGAGCGCGCGGACCGAAGACTACCAAGCCCGGGGCTGGGACTACGGGACCAACTTCACTATGAACATCTGCGGCGCCGTCGTCAAGGGCGTTGAGGATGCGATGGGGGTTGAGAAGGCGCTGTGGAAGAACATTAGCGCGTACTATGTGCAAAAGGGGCAGGTCTTTTCGCTGGGGTAAGGCATATACCAGAGGAACACGGGACTTGGGGAGCAAATGCTAATATGGACAACTACACAGGTCGCAATCCGGGACACTCGTGCCCCGCGGGCGCAAGCTCGTGTTGCAATACAAGGACGGGTCTCCTTGCGGCGCGGATAAGAGCAAGCGGTCCAATGTTCGCGAGGGATCCTATCGCCACTTTGCCGACGACGACGAAGACGAGTCGAAGCCAGCCGGGAAGAAGAGCAAGGAGGAGGACCAAAAACCAGGAAAGGGCAAGGAGGATGACAAGGATGACAAGAAGAAAGACGACGACAAGGACGACAAGGACAAAGACAAGGACGAGGAAAAGGAAAAGGAAAAGCCCAAACACCGCAAGTCGGCCACCATCTCCTTCCTCTGCGACCGCGATCCCACCATTTCGACAGCCATCTCCTTCGTCGGCACCGACCCCGACGAGTGCGCCTACTTCTTCGAGGTGCGGTCGCAGCACGCCTGTGCCGGCGCAGAGCCGCACAAGCCTGGCAGTGTAGGGCCAGCCAGCGTGTTTGCCATCATCTTTGGCATCACGGTGCTGGTGTACATCCTCGGTGGCATCTTTTACCAGCGCACCGTCGCGCATGCCAGGGGCTGGAGACAGCTGCCCAACTACAGTCTGTGGGCTGGCATCTGGAATTTTGTCAAGGTAAGGAGTCCGGGCTCTGTCAATCTGTCTAACACCAAGCTAACAGTTTCCTAGGATATCTTCATCATCCTCACGTCGTCGTGCGCCCGCTTCCTCCCGAGTCGCAGGGGTTACCACACCCTTTCCGTCTCGCCGTCGGCGAGGAACAGGAACCGGGAAGATGAGAACCGTCTGATTGACCAGCTTGACGAGGAGTGGGACGACTAGTGACCGGTGAGAGTATCTGCTTGGGTTTCTTTTCCGTTCTTGGGGTCCAGGGTCATCATGGGGCCGGCGTTGGGGGCATAATTCCTACAAAATCTCGTCGCGATGGGCGCAGAGTATCGAGCTTAGCGTGAGTACGCTTTTTTAATAGACTTGTCTTGCAGATGGTTCTCTCTCATGTCGGCTGCAGCAGTTGGGTATCCAATGTCCTTTCTTTTCTTTCCTCTCATTCATCCACCATCACGCCTTGGAGTCGCCAACCCGCGGGCCTCGGGCTTTCATCAGCCCCGCAATACTCTGCCGAATGCTCAGGTGCCTCAAGAACTTGAGTATGCTCCCCAGGAAATACGCAACAAAGAAGATGGCAATGGAAAACAATACGACTGTCGCGACGAACCACTTTCTCCCCATCTCGCTCGCCAACACTTTTTGATCTGCTGGAACGGCAAAGATGGCCTGTTGCCAAATGCATCAGCTCAGCTCAAGAAGGGAAAGGATGGCGAACTCACCGCTGCCAGGGCGATGGGAAGACATCCAATGGTGAGGTACGTCAGCCTCTGGATCGTGTTGTTCTGCTTGTACGAGTCGCGGCTGGCTCTCAGCGCCAGGACAGCAGAGAGCTGTGTCGCCGTGTGGTCAGCAGGAGCGCCAAAGGATTGGACTTGACAGAAAGTAGGTACGCACCGCGTTGGAATACCGCGTGTTGAGCTCGACCTTTCGCTCCAGGTGCGTCTGCATGGCAGCCAGGTCGGAGTAGCTCTGCTCCAGAGACTCGAGGCGTGTGAGGCAGGCGGTTTCCAGTTCTTTGCTCCGCGCCCCCGGGGCCTCGTTGATCTCTTTTGTGATGTCGGCGATGGCCTCTGTTATCGTTTTGACGGTCGTGGAGACCGTGTCGCTGAGCTTGTACAGGGCTTCGAGACTCCAGAGTCTCAACCTCAGCTCTGCGTCGGCGTCTCGCTCTTGCAGCTTGCTGGGGTCTTGGAGGTAGCTGGGCTATGGCAGTCGGAAGACTGGTAAGTTCTTGATCTTTTTCGTCTCCTGGCGGTTGGGGGACTCACCACTTGCTGGTCGAGCTGCGTCTTTCTGACAAAGTCATCGATGGCAACCTTGTAGGAAGAAACCATGCCCTGGCAGAGCAGCTGAAGCACCATGGAAAAGACGAGAAAGCGACCTGTCTGCGGCTGGTGGGTGAAGGCGTCCCAGATCTCCTGCGCCTCCTCCCCCAACGCTTCGATGGCGTCTGGCGGGATCAAGTCGGTGACGATGGAGCACTTTGAGAAATCGCCAAACTCGTTTGTCGACATGCCGATCGACGACACCTTGAGCTCCATGTCCCGCGGCACGCGATCCTTCTTGTGAAGATGCACGGGAAGCCGGATCTTGTCATCTTCTCTCGTCGCCGAGAACTTGCCCTTTTCCGGCACCAGAGCCCAGCTTCGGAGGGTGATGTGCACCACTGCAGTGGCCTGTCGCGTCCACAGACCAAAACGGGAGACGTGCAACTGGTGGTGGTTGAAGCATTCGATCATCTCCGGGTGCAAGATGTGGACGAAGATTCTCAGCAGGCCCACCGGCAGGCTGTTTGAACTTCTGACCACGCTGTGTTCCTTCCCGTCAATTCTTGCTCTCCTTGGCTGGGGGTGCACAGCAGGTGCGACTTACAGGAAGCGATGGCGGACCTCTTGATCGATAAGCTAAATTGAAGGCGCACACAACTCGTCAGCTTCCAAAAATTCCCCAACGCTGCCCTCATCGTTCGCCAACTTACGCTGTCGCTGATCACCTTCACGATGCCCCCATCCCGAACTGGCTTTGGCCTCGACAACGGCAAAGGATCTGGCGTCACCAAGTCAATCACGGCCAGCTTTCGCAGCTGCTCTGCTGCCACGCGAATGTTGTTTGCTTTGACGGGGCTCGGCCATTTCCCAACAAGAAGCTCGCGCAGTCTTTTGGCGCCCTTTTTTCCCATCAGTTCTTCGATCCCATCGCTCGGCCCAGCAGACGGCTTTCTCGCCACGGCTTCTTCGACATCGCTGGCACGAATCCTTTCGGACAGCATGTCTCGGACCACGATGGGCATCTTGAGCTCCCTCTCCTCCAAGGCCGCATCCTCGTACAGCTCAGGCGTGTCGTCCAGCGAGTTGAAGAACTCTTCGGGGTGATAACGTTGAGGCGGGCGAAACTGTAGGTAGTCGATCTGCCTCTCGAGCCCCTTTTTCTTCGCAATCTGCTCAAGAGTCTCGAGCTGACGCAGCAAAAGGTCATTGGTGTCGACCTTCTCCCCCTTTTCTCGCAGATAGGCCCTCGCCGCATACGTATCACTTTTACCCAGCCCCGGAAATGGCCCATCCCCGCCGATGGACGCGCTTCGACCGACGTCAGACCCCGTACCGACGACCGTGATGCTTGGACGTCTGCCCGCTGTCGAAGGGGGACCCGGATGCCGCTGCTCGCGGAAGAACTCCATGTCGGCTTGGCACATGTCGATGAGCGTCGAGCCCAGCACGGCCGTCGCCTCGGATCGGAGGAAGCCCCGCCGGGCAGACGAGTTATTCCGCTCCCAGCACGGCGTGAGCGATGCCTCGGACGTCAAAAAGGGGTAGAACTTTTTGCGGTAGTGCTCGACTTGCTCCTCTGTCTCCTTTCGGGCTCCGTGCCTGGCGATGCACATCTTCTGGATCGCCACGGCGAAGCGGCTGTGATGGCACAATGCATGGACTTCCCATGGTCCCTCGTCGGATCTCTCATGCCCCGGATCAAAGTGGCACAGATCAATGGTTCGCGTCACCTCGCGTTCCTCGATCCGTCTCGTTATGCGATTGGCAATTTGCTCGGCCTCGTCCAGTTCTGGCCACATTTCCTGGGCAAGAAACGCCAGCCTGTCTGCGACTTCGTCATCAGGTCGGTAGGGTTGGGCGGAAGCGATCCTCCTCACCAACTCGGTCTTGGCGGCATATCGTGAGTTCTCCGCCTTCTTCAAATTGCTGCCGGTGTGCCACGCCGAAGGGATGACTGATCCTGAGAGACAGTCTTTTTGGAGAGAAAGAATGGACTCGTGGTGGAGCCACTCGAGCATGGCGGTCCTGACCCGTGTCACTGCGTGGCTCCTATGGAGGCCGGGACTTGTCCGCCTGGAAGGTAAGAGACCTTTGAGGTCCCCGAAGCCCCAGTCCGCGCAAGCATTCTTGATCGGCGTCGCATCTTGTCCCACACAATCCTGCCAGCACCACCGCGCTTTGGGGTAATTTCTGACGACGTAGCAGATTGTGATCATGACGTAATAGTAGGTGAGGTCTCCGGCTGCGGCGTCGGGCAACAAGATTGGGCGTGGTAGGCTCTTCTTCAGCAGGGTCTTAACCATATACGCCATGGTTTCCCCGACGACACGTCGGATCCGCCGAATGGTTGCCTCCGCAACTATGATGTCCTCGTCGGAACCCTGGTACCATCTCTCCTCGGTCGCTGGCGCCGACATGAGACTCTCATGCTCGCATTGGGTTTGGAGGCAGGGTGCTTGATCATCGGACCCCTCTTCAGGCGGGAGTGACCTTTTCACAGCTGCCGTCACGACCCCGTACAGCAGTTGATCAACCTTGACGAGAAATCTCGTCTTCCAGCTGTGTGGTATCAGCATTCCGTCAACAGACACACCAAATACCCAGGAAGAGTCAACTTACAAGACTGCCTTGAGGTCGACGTTGGCTCGGAGAAACATGTTGCTCACAAGGGCGAGGTAGCGAAGAGGTTCCAGAATTTCTTGAGGCACCCTTGCTGGCACAACATCGACACTCAGGATCTTTTCCAAGCAGCGTCCAACGATGTTTTCTTCACAAAGCTCCGAGATGCACTCCAGGTTTTCCTGTCTCTCCGAGAAGATGGAACGCCACATCGAAGCGGTTCCCCGCGCCTCAGAGCACCCAGAGAGGAGGAAGTCTCTTATGGCTTCGTGCGGTGGCATCTCGATCGGATTTGAGTACGTGGGAGATGTCTCATCCACCAGACGGAAGGCTGCGACGAAGACATGACAAGAATCTGCGTCGATCTCCGCCAACTCAGCCTGAAATCTTGGCAAAGATTCCAAGTTGTCGTCTGTCTTGAAACAATGGTCCTTTTTCTCTTTGTCGTCTTTGAGGGGCTTCAAAGAAACTCGGGTTGCTGGTCTCCCGCTGCTCGAGTCGAACTGGAAGAGCTCTGCTTGCCAGTGAATGGTCGACCCATCCAGAGTACCAACGAGACAGGCGCTGTCGGAGTGCTTCTTGCATTCGCAGAGGACTATTTCCCCCTCCTTGCTCCGACGGTTGAGCCGACGAAAGGACTGAAGCCGCATGGGTCCCTCGATTGTCAGGATAAGCTCGGCTTTTTCGGTTCGCTCGTTTTCGGCCCCTTGGTGCCGAGGGTCGAGCCTGAGCAGCTGATACAGCACTCCCCCCCGGATGAAGGAAACCATGGCGAATGTCCCCACTGGCACGCTGCTTCTTCCACCACAAGGATCAACCTCGCGGCATCCGACGGGGCAGATACAGCTCGTCCATTTCGAGTCCGTTTCGCCTTGCGCAGGTGACGAAGGAGGGAAATTGTCAATATGGAGGCAGAACTCGTTGAAGGGCCACCGATAATTGTAAGTGCCACGCTCAATCATGCAACATGGGCGGTATCTCGGTCCATTCTGTCGGGTGTGAGTAATCATGGGCTGCGCCGCCAGGACCGGACGTTCAAGACTCACCGGGTTGCTGGCAAACTCATCCGAAGACGCGACCTTCAATCCAAAGGACGACTTTCCGCCGCGCTCTTTCTGGCCACGAGCGAGAGCAAGATATAAGGAGTACTCAAAGTCGCCTCTCGCAAAGATGATGCCATGTTCGTCAGAAGGCGTCGTCATCTGCAGGACCTCGCCTCCGTAGTTGGACGACGCGGCGTAACCATTGTCGCCAAAGTCGAATGAGCACGCAGGGAGGTCAGAGAGCTGCGAGTAGCTGACATATTCGGGGCCTGGACAGGTTTTAGCATCAAGCCGACCAAGGGGCTTTGCTGCAACAATATTGACACTCCTCACCTCTTGCATCTCCATCCAGCCAGGAAAATTGCTCCTCAGGGGTGCACGACGAGTTTGTCGTAGTCCCAGACTCTGTCCGCACCACCGCTGGCATTTTCGTGAGTCCGATATCCCCAGCCACGATACCAACACCCTTCGCTTCCATTGGTCGGGGGCGTCAGTCTTCAATGTGGCACCAGGTGGACTGAGGGCGAAATCAAGGGCGTGGATCTTTTTGGTACCTATGGAATTGTCCCAGTGTTGACTTCGTCGGCAAGCTCAGGTGGATCAATGTTGAAGGACTCGAAGTCGACAAAGCTCCGCCAAGACAGCCTCCCCCTCCTTATAGGCAAGGGCACAATTGCGCCGCCCTTCCCTGAGAGCGCCAAAGGATCCAGAGCCGCCATGCAGGTGGGAGCCTTGCGGTGGTGGTGTGACTCGGCTTGACTGATGGGGACGGCCCCTTTCAGATTCATCATGGGGGAGGGCAGTGTCCCGAAGCCAATCAACAGCTTCCCTGCCCCTCCATACTCGAAAGTGGCTTCAACCCGCTCAGCTTCAGCTCTGGCCCCCTGACCTATAGACATGCCGAGACATGTCCTCGAGACGGGACCGGTTCCTGTGGCTTCTGCACTCGGCCAAGGACTCGTGCATCCTGCAGGTCTTTTTCGCCACAACCTTCGAACCCTTTCGACAGGTCTCTAGTCTAGGACTGCATCGCAAGGCTCTAACCACAACTTGACACCACTGGCAAACACCGAGGAGTCACTGTCATTTATCCGGCTACAACAAATACGGCAGCACACAATTTTGTTTCATCGGCACACACCCATTCTACTTGAGCGCAACCGGCTGTCTACCTATTACCTTCATATGATCTATCCTATCAAACGCCCCATGTACATGCCCTCTTCACCAAGCCATCTATGAGACTAATATGTGGGAGTCTCATAGTGGCTGCAAGACCGAATCTTTTTCCCGTACTTGAAAAAGACCCAAGGGACGGGAAGCAACGCGACAGAAATGAACCCCAACAAGCTCGTTGCCCACGCAATCCCCAAGTTGTTGTACACTATCACAAACGTCAGTTCTGAGACTCACCAGACCAAGGGGGATGGATCGCGGCACTCACTCTGAATGGTAAATAGCGGAAACGCGCCCGCAAGCCCATATCTCGTTAAACTGCCAGCAGCCACTGCACTCGCAACCACACTCCCCGAGTACACGTCCACCGTGAACTGCACCAAGCTGACAAAGACACACAAGTTGCCCCACGCGAAAGGAATAATGGACAGGATTGGCGAAATCCAGTGCACCTCGGGCCTCGACGTCCACGCCATCCAGAAGAGCGCCACCGGCAGTCCCAAGCTCCCCAGCATGGCCGGATAGAGACGGTACTCGGGCGGCACCATGTGCGGCGGGTGGCGCGGGATCTGCGGTCGGTAGAGAAGGACCTCGCACAGGATGACGGTGAAGCATCCCAGGAAGCAGCCGATGACGACGGAGATGAAGACGAGCCCGGACTGCTCGGACGAGAAGTGGTATACGCTCTGGAATATGTAGGGCACGGCGGCGAAAAAGGTGAAGAGCGTGGCGAACTCGCACGCAACGTACAGGCAGATGAGGCCGACGATAGGCTCCGTCACGAGCATGAGGAGCGGGCGCAGCACCGTGATGGTCAGGAACTGCTTGACCTGGCTGCGCTTGGGGGGCGTGGGCGGCAACGCGTGGCCGAGCTGCTTGGCGCGGCGGCGCTGCAGGATGGGGTGGAAGGTCTCGCGGCCGAAGGGGACGGCGAGGAGGAGGCAAAAGGCGAGGAAGAAGAGCATGGTCCATTGCGTCCAGCGCCAGCCTTTGCGGTTGGTGATGAAGGCGCCCATGACGGGACTGCGAGGGAGGGAGGGTGTTAGGGGTGTGTCAAAGGTGCTGGGCGGGACGGGGGGCAACTTACGCGATGCCGGGCCCGAGGAAGGGCATGAGGATAAACACGGTCGCTGGGAGTCCTCGGTGCTGAGGATGGTACATTTCGTTTATGGTGGCGGCGCCGATGGCCAGGCTGGGCGCGAAGAAGAGGCCGGCCAGGAAGCGGAGGATGTTGAGCCCTGCAAAGTTGTGCACGAGGGCGGCGCCGAGGGTGAAGAGGCCGCCGCCGACCAGTGCGCCGATGTATACCGGCAGCCGACCGATTGTTTCCGACAGAGGCCCGCCGACGACAGGGCCGAGGCCGAGGGCGAAGACGTAGAGCGACAGCGGGAGGATGGACTGTGTTGTTGTGACACCGAACTCGGCTTTGAGCTGGGGCGGGGCTGAGGACATGATGGATGTTCCGAGGGATCTATTCATTGGGACGGTCAGTCTCTCTTGGTCCTTTTGGTTGCGCCGCTCTGGGAACCGGGCGCTCGAGTTGACCTACGCAAGAAGGGCGATGGACGCGGTCATGGCTATTTGCATCGCTTTCTTCCCGCCAGACCAGTTGAATGGGTTCTCTGGGTCTTTGCTCCAGTCAAAAGAGCTGGCATCACGCTCCTTGGACGCTTCGTCCGTGTCCGATCCCCTGGTACCATCATCTTGGGCCTTCTCGGCGGCGTCTTGTGGGTTTGCGTCGATGTCTGCGCGGTCGGGGGTTATCGGTGCCATGACGGGTGCTCTGCTAATCGATCGAGTGTTACAGTGGGTGGCCGTCCTCAGGTTCTCGAGCTTGGTGATGCATGAACCATATGAGGGAGCACGCTGTCCGACACTGTGGAATGCACAACGTCTTATACGGCGGCAGGTCCCATCGCAATTCCATCCCCAATCGCGAAGCGCGAGCTCGGGGCAGCCGTGGCCGCCCACTTGTCGGATTACACCATCAGCTCTGCCCCCAAATAGGGCATTGCAACTTCCTGGGAGGGGTCCCGGGGCCAGGCCGGCAGATGGGGTTCGACCTTCCGGCACGGGGTTTCGGCCTTGTCTTGATCACTAAACCCCACAAGGGATTGAACCTCGGGATCGATCCACCACCTTTTGGGAGGGAAATCCCCGCCGCGATTGGCCACGGCACTGGCTGTGCAACGCACTGCACCGAATCGCCTTTTTTCCCCAACCGACGATTAGAAGACATGTCCGGGCTGTCGTCATTTGCGGCCCTCGCCCTTTTCCCGCACTCGTCTTGACGCTGACCAAGTCCATTCCCGAGAACCGCGTCGCATTGACGGCGAGCGTCTGGCCTTGACTTTTCGACAAGGGAAAAGGGGTGGGGGGATTATCAAGATAAATACTGACGGGGCTTACCTACCTACGGACTCGGGTGTCGTGGGGATCCCGAATGCTCTGGGTAATTTTCCTCTCATGTCCACTCGTGCGGGCAAAACGCAGACGAGATGGAGTTAGGTAAGCTTACACGTGGAGTGCCAAGCATCACTAGGTACACAGTAATCGAGGATGCTTACATCATTTGTTAGGGTGGATCAGCATTGAAGACATTCCCATACTCGAACATACATTTGCCCACTGACTGGGACTACAAAGGGGCTGTTGAAGCTCGAACTTGTTTGTCTCGGGAGTCCTGAGTTTGAGGTGTCGCTCCAGATCAGGGTTAGGGTTCCCCTGAGCCCCTTTCTTTGAGCAAAGGCCGCTGGATGTAGGCGACGATCGCGAGAAGAAGCCAAGGACAAATCCTTTATGCGAATCTTTGTCCCCAAGAGAAAGAATCATGGCTCTTTACGGCACAGCTTCATTGTTGGGAACAGCACAGAGTCAGCAAGTCGTTGATACCGCGTCTGTCCTGGGCACAGGAAGCTTCACGACGAGGACAGTGTGGAAAGGCAACGACATACAACGACTGGGCAGCTCCTGGAGAGCATTACATGCCTGCTGTTTCCTGACAATTTCGACGGACGGAGGACAGTACTGGTGTCCAAGACGAAACCTTCTGGCTTGATCCAGAGCAAAAAGGACATATAAATAAGAAAAGATGCCTTGATGTAGAGACTTGGAATCCACACACAACCAACACTGGCACTTCTGGTAAGTGCATCTCCCTCCCTTTCTTTCCCACACCCCCCACCCACTTCCCACCTTTTTCACTACGAACACCCCATCCCCCATCCACCATGCCTCGCAAGTGGCATATCGACGGTGAGAACGACGACGGGTTGCAAAAGGTTGGGTACTGCTCGGAAGAGAACCGCTGGACATTCCGGTGCCCCCGAACCGGCCACCTCTTCGTTGGCGACAGCGACGACGGTGGAAACCTGACACGCGTGTCAGCGGCGAACTCCCGGCCCCGGGAGTCGACGACCCCCCAGCCCCGCGCCGCGCCGACCCCCCAGCCCCGCGCCGCTCCGTGGGATCCCGAGAACTACAACCAAGTTCTGCAGCAAGGCCTGCGACAGAACACTGTCGCGGGAGGCGCCACATATACCTGCCCCATTACCGGGCAGGTCTATGACCGCCGGACGACCGTGCCTGCGGAGGCGCCCATTTCCCAGCAACGCTCGTTGCCGCTGGTTCCCTACCAGGAACCGCTGCCGCCTGTTCCCCCCCATCATCCGCTGCCGCCCACGCCGAGTGGCGACTCACTGGCGCCCCGGCGGTCCCGCCCGCTCCCACTCCGGATCTGGACGTCCCCCGACACCACCCAACCGCCTCCAGCCCCTCACCGGCCTGCCCTTCGCCACGCGGTGACTTCCCCTCCCTTCCGTTCCCGCATCCCGGTCCCGGTCCGTCCAGCAACCCCAGTGCCGCAGGTCTCCCGACCACCCCTGGTGCTCTCGCCAGTGTTGATGCCCGTCTCGACCAGCCAACAGTCCGTCCCGACAAACCACCAATCGGTGTCGACGGACCAGCAATCGGCCGCGTCAAACCAGCAGTCGGTCACGATGCAGTTCTACGGCCAGCCGATCAACGACGTCGCCGCGCCTCCTGTCACCTACTACCCGGGCATATACTACATCCCGGTCGTCGGGCAGGGGCAGGGGCCCGGCCACTTGTCGTATCCTGCCCGCGAGCCGGCGCCGCAACCTCCGCCGCCGCAGCCTGCGCCGCAGCCTGCTGCCGCGCCTGCTGCCCGGCGGCGGAAGCGGAAGCGGTCGCTTTTGCAGCTGTGCGTCGACGCGCTGCTGAAGCGGCATCCGGGTGATCGGGGTGGCTAGGTGCTGGTGGTGGTCTTGTTGGTGCTGGTGTCTTTTCTTAGGGGTCGATCTCATGCAGTCGGTTCTCTTTTTGTCTTGTCTGTTTGCGCTCAGCAAACTGCCTCTCCTTGAGTTGGTCTGCAAGTTCCTCCTTGCCTATCCTTGAGTTTGTCTGCAAGTCTCTCCTGCTTTCGTCGGGAAGGCTCTGCTTCCTTGCAGATTTGTTCTGCAAGTCTCTCCTTAACTTTGTCTGCAAGTGCAGATCTTGTCTTTCCTCTGGTTGCTCTGGCAACAACTTGGATATTTTTCTTTTGACTGGCACTGACAATAGACTGGGTATTCCCCTCCAACAACGACCCCTCTTGTGCCTTTCTCTGGTGTGTGAATATGTGACATTGTGACTTGTGATCTCAAAGCAAGGTATGTACAAGAAGATTTGGGACAAGGCCACAGGCTCGGGTCCCGGGCACTTGTCGCAAAGGCGTCCCGTGTCTGGACCTCAGTCCAGGGTCCGATTTTATCCAAGGTGCAGCCCAAGATCCATCACGGGCAGCCATCACCGCTTAAGCGCACTGCGCGTAGTAAGGAGGCGAAACGTCGACGCACTTCGAGCCGGACTAAGCACAACAAGTCAGCATCTGTCGCAATTCAACCCAACCCAGAAAAGTCCTACTCACCTGGCAAGTTGTGCACCCCGTATACCCAGTCCCACCACACTGCCCATACTTGGCAACCTGGCACCCCACCGGCCCAGCACCACCGCCACCACCACCACCACCGCCCCCACCACCCCCGCCAGTCGACGGAACCACCGTGCCCGTCGGGGATGTCCCAACCTTGCAAGTCGCCTCACACCCCTTGCACTGCCCGCCACCCACCGTCCTCGTCACCCCGCCCGCCGCCACCGCCGGTCCCGGCGCAAGATACCCCGTCATCGCCCCATGAATATTCACCAAAATCCCCGCATCACTCGCCTTATACGCCCCGGGGAACTGCACCCCCGCCGGCACCGCCCCCGTCCCACCCCCACTCACACTCAGCTCATAGCACGTCATATAATGCTGCGCGCCCCCCGGACTTCCACTCGCATGCAGCGCGATAACCTCGGCGCGGAGGAGGTAATCCCCGGCCGGGAGCGACGCCGGGATGGGGACGTCCATCTTGCCGCAGCAGGTGTTGAGGTCCTTGACGCCCCAGAAGTCGTCGTCGCCGACCTTGCCGGAGGGGTTCTTGCCCCACGCGGCCGAGTAGATCTTGAACCACCCCGCGGAGCCGTCGGCGGTCGAGGCGTCGGGGACTTTGGAGAGGTAGACTTGGAGGGGGCCGTAGTGCGCGCCGCCGATGGCTTCGGAGGCACAGGAGCGGTCGCCGGTTTGCTTTTCGGGGGAAGTGGTTAGTGTCTGGATGCCCAGGGATATGGGGGAAGGGGCGGTACATACCTGGTGCATCTCGACGGTGACGGTCGAGCCGGCTTTGACGGGGCACTTGCCCTTGGCGCTGCCGGCGTTGGCGTTGCACCGGATTTGGGTCGAGGCGACGTCGGTGATGGGCGAGTTGGAGAGCTGTCGGAAATTCATGTCAGTATTTGGCAGAATCGGGGGAATGAACCGAGGGGGCGGGAGCTCCGGGAGCTCCCGGTGGGCAGGAGATAGATGCCTAGGGCAACAGGAGATCTAGTACGTACTGGAAAGATAAGTTAGCAAATGGTTCTCTTAGGTGTCGAAGAACTGGCTTTGTTCCGCCGCGGGAGCCGGGAGAGCTCCCGGAGCTCTCGCCAGGATCTCTGGAGAAAGAAAAGGGGGTTAATTGGGTCACGTATTTTACGTACCGACAGTGCGCGCGCATTGGCCGCCATAGTCGACGCCGTCGACCCAGAGTTGCTGGAAGGTGGCGTGGGCGGCGGCGTGCTGCGCGGTGAGGGCGGCGGCGAGGGCGGCGACGCTGAGGGACTTCATCTTGGCTGGGTTGTGGGTGGCAGGCTGTGGGGGTGACGAGAGAGAACGCTGGGTTCGGTCAAGGCACGGCGGGCTTGGGGAATTATATACGTGGCTGGCGACCCAGGACCAAGGGTGGTTTGGGTGTCCATTGTGATTTCGAGGTTTACCTGGCACTGGAACCTGCGGCGGTTGTCAAGGCTGGGGAAGACGTGGCACCGGGGATGCGTGACAGCATGTCGCGGTCCACTCGGCTCAACGGCCGACCATTCCTCGCGGGTGGGTTACTTCCAAGAACCAAGAAGAAGAGTTCGAAGGCGCAAACCTCGATGCCCAGCGCGCCGAGCATGCCATGCCACCGGGCGACGGCTCCAGAAAGCAATGGTTCCCCGGATCCCGTGAGCATGAGACGGCCGAGCCCCATCATCTCGACGTTCGATGGATGTGACGTAGCGGCGCAATGAAACCCGGTGCGGTCGCTTTGTTGTGTGGTCCTGCTCATAAGAGAGGTCTGGGGTGGTCTTGGATTGGCGGGACGAGGCCGGGACTCGGGAGACGGAGGCGGCCTCATATAAATCGGGCTGTTTTCGGTAACCGCGGAGCGTCGAGGGCCGCAAGAGACACCAGACCTTGAAAATCCCGCAGCGCGCCCGCTCCATCTGACCCGAAATGGAGGAGAGAGAAATTGGAAAACCGGGAAACGAAAAGAGGCGACGATGGGACGGCATTGCGGCTGCATCGACCATGGGTGCCAGTTGGACTCTTAACATTGTTTTGGTATGAGGGAGTCGAGGGACGGGATGCCGTTCGCGAATCTGACAAACGAACTACAATACCAAAACCCGGTAGTGCACAATAGAAAGGGAACATAAATATTATCGCGGTACTGCAGACATGTCATGTTTTGAGGCGTCCGCTGACCGTGGGGGTCACGGGAGTGAGATGGCGATGCGGCTCGTCTCCCCGGATTTCCCTTGCCCACCTCCCGGAAGCGGATGCTGCATAAAATGCCGTTGCACTGTGCCCCAATCGGTGGTATTCAAGGGATGATGAACGTTGTTGCCAAGGATATCAGCCCAACGTCGTGCGGCCGCTCATGTCGTTTGAGTTTGGGATAAGATGGAATCCGGGATGCTGGGACGTCCGTGAATCGACGGCCCTGATCTCTTCAAGTCTCTGCCTCACACAAAAACGTGTTTCTGGTCCGCAATGCCGCGAAAGACGTTTTCATTGCACTCTGACCCGTATGGTCTTGTCGTAGCCGAGGTATGGGCCAGAGACTGAAGGCCAAGAGAAGTAGATGTTGTAGATTTCCTAGACATCCATTTCAAGTTGTATACATCAAGCCCCTTTGAAGTTGCCATGCGGCCCCTTTGGTTGTCCCCCAAAAATCAATCCAAAGAGAATCCAACCTTCATCCACCAGTAAGCAGGAAGCATGTTCGTACCAAGTTCTCGATCAAGAGCCCTAGCACGTAGCATGCTCCTCAGAGAAGGTGTCGAGAAAAAGAGATGCTCGACCGAGTGTACGGCGAGTGTCATGCACGTTCCCTCTAAGCGTTGTTCTGCAAGACAGACATGCAACAGTCAGCTTACAATTCTTCTCGCAACGGTGTAAGAAAGAGGGAGAGACTTACGCATGTGTAGCTGCCAACGGTCCTTCGGTTAAACGTGGCACAGTTGTTGACCCGGTAGTAAATGATCTTGTCGCCACTGCAGTCGGCGTTGCTGTAAAAGGTGCAGCTCTCGCCTGTGCCCACACGGATCGACGAGATGGGCAAGTTGCCGTGACAGCCCTCGGCCGCCGCGCCCTGGCGGGCGTACTCGGTGCAACCAACGCCGGGCATGTCCCGACCAAAGGTCATGCATCCAGATGGTCCGCCGCCCGTGAGAACGCGGTTTCTGAATTGATTGCTGCAGGTCGGGGTGTCGATATAGCCAATGACTGTTCAAGTGTCAGTTGATTGTCTGTGGACGATCGGGGTGCCGGTTGGACGTACTCTGCCAGGCGCTGGCGACCTCAGCGGCGGCGAGCACCGAGACGAGGCTGGCGATGGAGAACTGCATCTTGAATGTTGTGAGAGACGTTGATGTTCGTGTGATGTGGTGGTTGATGAGGATGAGGATGAGGACGAGTCGGGATTGTTCAGGGCGATATGCCACCAATTTATACATTTCGATGCCACGACCTTTCCTCTCTTGTTGTTGATTGCGAAGAAGCCTAACCTCGGCAACCAGCCCCTATCCAGTCCACCGTCTTGCGGGAATCCTCCAGCTATGATACTGGAAGGATCAGTTTGTGGTATTTCGTCGGACTCGGTCGTCTCTGAGTGGAGGAGGTTCGCACCGAGCTCCACAACCCGCCATCGACGTCACATTGTTGACGGTGGACAATGGTTGAAGGACGCCTTTTTGTGGCTCACTGATGGAGTTGACTAGAAGTTGAGGTCCATAACCGCCTGTGTCCGAAGTAACGCCTCCGACAGGTTCATTCACAACCATGATTGGGCGTAAATGACCGGTTCATGTCTCGGATAATTCCTTGAAGGGGATCGACAAGCAGTTCGAGCTCGCAGTGGAGGTGAGGTTGCATATAGGTGGAATCCATTATGGAGACACCACCCCATCCCAAGTCCTTGTCCGAGGCAGCGGGAACCGTTGAATCCGAGCGCCTCGATAGTCACTAGACGCGCTGACAATTAGGCACCGCAGACCAAAAGCCGGTGCGAATCCCAACGGGCAGGGCGGTCGGTATGCTGTGCACGAAACACCTGGGGACCTTCGACCGTACAACGTACAAGTCAGCTTTGCCGGGCTCGGCCCGCCCCATCAGCTCGGCAATTCAGGCCCGCGCTGGTTATTCGTCCCGTCCCGTGGCGAGGATAGTGGGTCAACTCCCATCCCGGCGGGGCTGAGGTACCAGTCCCCGGTTCCCCGGACAAGGTGCAAAACAGAAGAATGCGCATGCCGTAAACCAGTAGCGTGCCCGTTGGCCCCGCTCGGCGGACGACAAGGGCGGAGCGGTTGCCCCGACCAGGCACCTTCCTTGCCGGGAATACCGAGCGAGGACTCCCGTTTCACTTCCTCCTGAATAATGCTCTTGCCGTTGCGCTGGTGTCAGACGCCGGGGGCCAGCCGATGTGGACGAGGCGGAGTTGGTCAAAGTCGGGGTGGCCCATGTCGCAGCAGCCGAAATCGACGTATTCTTGACAGCCACCCTGTTGATGAGGGTGGCGGCCCAGGTACTTCCACGCGGAGGAGAGGCCGGTATACTCCATGGCTTGGACGGATTTCGACAGGAACCATGCGTTTCGTTCCTGGACAATGTCGGACACGGCCAACTTTGCCTCTTGGCTGCACACAAAGGCCAACCAGAGCGTCCGAGATTGAGGATAGTGACCCAGCCTAGCAGCTGTGTAGTGGTAGTCTACCTGATCTGTTTTGAGATCGCAGATGGTTGTTCGGGTGAGGACAAGACAAAACGATGCCGACGGCATGAATACATCTGGTTTCAATGGGGTGGCCCCGAGGATGACTCCCGTGGTGACGGCTCGAACATCGGATGCCTCATCGCGGGCATAAAACTCGGGAAGCTCATCTGCTGAGGGGAATGTCAATGTAGCGGCACTCTCCGGGGCCTGTGATTGTAGGCTTTCAGCGGGAAAGCTGAAAAAGCTTGGGACGTGGCGCTCCATATTCTTTTTCAACGACACCACGAGCCCATTGCCACTGCGAGACGGCGAGTACGTCGGCAGCCTGTGTGGGACCTTGCGTCGACGGTCCACAGCCCTCACATAGATGGAGGTCGAGTCGAACCTCGATGGGTGCAGACAAACGCGTAGCGGCAGTGGGGGGGAAACAATCCTTGACATGTGGCCCGTGTCGTCCCTGCGCATGAAGACGCCCACATTTCCGTGGTCCCCGGGCCGAGCGGCACTAAGAATGCCAATGTAGCCGTTTATCGTGTGAATCAGAGGCAGGGTGATGGACAATCCAGCATTGGTCATGGTGTAGGGGGACGGGACTGCGGTATGCCGGAGTGGTACGGCTGGACTGGCACACTGAAAATCATGCGGTGTGGTGGCCAGGAAACCTATGGTTCCGTCCATGGGAACGAGGTTCTCCGGAGATGCACCGGCAAAGCTCTGCCAGACGAAGATGGATTGGTCGTCGTGGACGCGGATGATCTCCTCCTGGAGACGCCAAAAAGCCTTGTGTGCCTCCCGTACAAGAGGGGCATGTTGATGTCAAAGATGCCAAGCATGCAATAGGCCATGTCCTCGATTCGCGTCGTCTGGCGCTTGGCGAGCCATGACATTCGCGTGGCCACGCTCGCGCCGAGGGCTGTGGTGGCGAAGACGCCTCGGGCAATCTCGGTCGGTCCCAGGTATGGCGTTTCGATGCCGGTGATGCTGCAGATGTCGTCGGCAAAAGAGGCCTTGGTTCCCAGACGAGCCCACTCTCGGCTGTAGAAGGCGAGAGTCCGGGGTGCGATCAGTTCCTGAAGGGTCCAACCACGCGTGAACCAGCGCGAGGCTCGAAACTGCGAGAGGTTGGGTCTCTGTTCATCGCCGTTCTCGGATGCATCGTCGGTTGCTTCTGTCAAGCTGTCCCTGGACACGTCGGCGAGGAAGGCAAGGCAGACGTGGGCTTCGCTGTACCCTTCGAGTTGAGCGAGTGTCGGTCAGCTTTCAATCATGGTGGACAGGGGAGACGCAGCGAACTTGCAATTGAACATGGAGTTGATGGCCTCGGACAGCTCTGCCGAGCTGGTCTTGTCGATGCAGACCGTGTCGACCCAGAGCCAGGCGAAGCCGCTACGGCGCGACGGCTCGCGGCCATGCAGACCTTCTTGTAGGGCTCAGCTGAACTTTGCCAAGCTTCAAGGACAGGTCACAGGACACGTCTGGACCCTAACCCTGGATATTATTTGCTGGAGTTTGTTTGCTTTCTTCTTTTCCATCTGGTGGCTTTCCACCAACTTTCCTTTTCCACACCAAGTGTCTTTACCATTGGGCATCTTGTGCTTGGCCAACAACGCATCGATATTGGACAAACAATCCTTTCTCACCATCGCGGAAGCCACTGCAGGACCCCAGCCGATACCTTCTCAAGTTTCAGTTCCTTTGTCGAGGATGGACATCCCTCGACATCACACCCGTACAGGACAAGAATATCACAACTCATCGGTGCTCCAACTATTCCACCCTTTTTGAACCTTTCCACCTTGCCTCGACCCCGAGGGACTCGGACTTCATCGGACTTGGGCGCCTTGGCTGACGAAGCAGCATCCTTTACTCGCCGTTTTGCCGACTTGGGATGAACCCCAAAAAAATCCGAGTCCCACGGCGTCATTCAATCCCTGGCGGAGACCCAGACTGCCAGGAAGCGGGAGAGTGCTTGGGGTTGATATCTGGCTGCCTGGCGCGTTGGGCTCCTGACGTCACGATCGACGGCTTCATCCATCGCCTCGATCCTTCAGCCCGACTTTCACCACCATCAAGACTCTTGGCAGCAATGCGGACCCAATGAGACACGACATTCCCGTCTGCTTGGTTGGAGCAGCCGGCTCAGCTGTAAATGTCTACAACTCTGCTCGGCATCTCCAACCCGAGGGGCAAAGATGGTGAATTCTTTGTCATGGGAACCAAAATCCTCAGTCCCTACTTTACTATTTGATGTCCCTTACCGTGGGGTGAACATCTGGGTCGGACTTAGTTCACCTAGCCGTCTTGTCCGACCACCACGAACAACATGGCACCACTGCATCTCATCATCGCCTCCTTGGCACTCGGCGCCCGGTGCGCCCACGCCGAGGCCATCGCAGCCGTCTACGACAGCCAATTCTCTCGCATCAACGACTCAGAATGGGCGTCCCTCTTCTCCACCGCCAACGCCACCGTCCAAGTCCCCTTCCCCGGCTACGACATCACCGCGCCCTACCCCGGCAACCGCACCGCCGACGACTGGCGGCTCTCCGTCCAAGTCAAGGAAGGCATCCCCTCCACCTCCGACGGCATGGTAGCCACCGGGACCTGGGTCAGCTGGGGCGCACCCAAGGGCCTGATGGTCAAGAACACCACCAACGACACCTACGGCCTCGCGCCGCTTCACCCCTCGTGGAACGTCATATATACCTTTATCCAGGGAAGCCAGCTGCGTTCTGATGACGACGACGTCGACCCGACCTGCAAGGGCGTCCTCTCGGACGAGTGCATTGATGACTACCATGAGCAGCTCGCGGACTCGTACAATAAGGGGGGCAACCAGACAGGCGCCCAGCGCTACCCCGACGTCAAGCCCCCGTCGAGTTGCCGGGAGCATCTGCGGCTCTACGAGGCGTATACCATGCGTAAGTACCTCTCACCAAATGAAAGGCTGATCTAATCTGACATTCCCGTAGCATTCCCCCACAGCAGCCTCAACAGCACAAAAGACGAAGACGGGCTCTTCACCTACGCCAAGGTGTCCCCCGGCATCATGGCGCGGCACGAGCCTGGGAATCTGACCGACTACGACAAGAGCATCCGCTCCGTGTACATCATGGCATTTGTGTGGGGATATTCCAACCTGACGGATCTCAGTACCGTGACTACAAAGCCCGAGACGACGATTGTCTGTGCGCGGGCAAACGTGGTCGAGGGGAGTCGGACGTTGAAGGATGGGGAGGATAACCCGGAGCTGGATGATGGGGACGATGATGATGAGAATGGGAATGGGGCCGGCAATGGAAATGGAGGTGGGTCGAACAACGAAAATGAGCCCAGCGGAGCGATGAGAATTGGATCTGTGAGTGGGTTGTTGCTGCTCACGGTTGGTGCTGGGGTAGTTTTGATGTTGTAAGATCGTCTTGGCTGTATTTTTAGTGTATCATTTGTCAAGTGCGCCATTTCATCGATAACCAACACAATCCGCGTGAAATCAAGGAATCCAAAAGGCCAGAGAATCCCTCCCGCGGTCTGCCCCAACTCAGCCGGCTTCCCACCCGGCGTCTGCATGACATTCTCTGCCCCCAACGCAAACGAAATATGGGTAAACATGGTCCCCTGCGAATCGACATCGACGCCAGTAAATCTGAAGGCATTCCCGGCCGGCATGATGACTTTCTTGTTGAGGCCCTCGAACTTGGTTGACAGCGATTGGGGTTGCTTCGTGATCTTGCCATTGCTCGAGTACTCGCATTCATCTTCGTTGCGGTGGTGTTTGTCCTCCACCTTCTATGGCGGGAATGTCAATGTATTTGCGGACAATCCATCAATATACTTTGCAGTTGCAGTTCGTATTTCCGGTTCCCTATTTCTTCCCCAAAGGGAAAACTTTGGCCTGGCGTTCCAAGCAGCAGTGTAAAATCAGCGAGACACCGCATTCCCTAACCCCTCTTTTGTCGCACAACCCCGTGAGCAGTCTTCAACCTCCTCTTGTAAGACGTTGCGCACATTGTTTCCAATGGCAAAAGCTTCCCGGCCTGTTTTGACTTTAGTCGGCCAGTTGGCTTTCTTGAGTGCGGCCTCGGCCAAATTGACAAGTAGGACATCGCTGCCTTTTGCGCCCATGAGAGTGCTTACGATGGGCAGTAATCTTTGCTTCCGCTGATGCGCGACTCGTAGGGCTTTTGTCCAACTGCGATGAAGATGTGAGTGTGCAAGCCATGGCATCAAATTTGAGTGCTCTGACTTACTAGGTACAACGAGCGTTGGCAACTGGAGAACTGGTGGCAAGTAGTAGACGGAAAAGGACCCGACGATGCTAGGAAGCCTGTTACATGGCGGTTAGCATAGTGTCTCCAGGTTGCACACCGGACCGGCATCACCTACTTGTTCGCATCGTCACGATACTTTGGACTCGCAGAGCCAAATGGCATGACCATGACGGCATCGGTGACAGTGTCCTTGTCCGACCCCATGATGTTCTTCTCGAACCAAGTTCGGAAACCCTCCATCTCTGCCACGCCCCGAGCACGCTCTTCTTTGATGAACGGAACAGCAATGCTCCCAGGAGAGTGTTCATTCAGCACAACCCGCAACCTCGGCGTTGAACTCGATGCTCACCATCGCTTCCGCATATATGGTCCCACATACGCCGGCTTGCCAAACCTCTCAAGGTAATTTCTTCGGATATTCATCAAAGGTGTGGTATGTATCGTAGTAAATTGGCCACACAGCGCTCTGTCAGCCTGGCGCGCTCAAAGTTCGGCAGCTCCAAGCTCTCACCATTTCGAGATACTCCAGCAGCGGTTTACCTCGGGCTTCCTCAGGGGCACCGGATGCCCACGTCTCAATGATGCTGATGGGGGTTCACTTGACGCCTAGGAAGTCCTCGATGATCGTGATGAATGCCCTTGCTCGGCATCTGGCTGCGGGAAAAAGTCCAGGGGGTAGAGCAAGCGTTTGGGCCACTTGAAAATTGTTAGTTGGGAGCGGGAACAAGGGGAGGGGGCTCAATGTGTCACTCACGTGGTTCGAGTCGGGAAGATCTAATGTTGCGGTGATGAGATGCTTTGCGTCTTTCAGACTCCTGTGCAGCGTCCCAACGGTGTCGAACTCGCTTTCAATAGGGTTAGACTCTGACTCAGACTCGTCATCGAATGGGTACCTATCCGTACTTGCAGCTTGGTACGATGCCTCGCCTCGAGGCAACACCGTACGAGGTCCTGAGGCCAAACAGACCGTTGAAGGCCGCGGGGAGACGAATGCTCCCAGATGCTTCGAGAGGCTCAGTACAGTGGGCATGGTATGGTGAATGAGAACGTACTGTCACTCCCGATCGAATGATCCAGCCAGGGATACCCAGCAAGAGAAGCACCGGCGCCAGCGGAGCTGCACGAGGGTGTCTGGTACATGTCGCCCCTCGGGTTGAAGGGGCAGTGGTAGTCAACCCACTGGTCGGTTGGCTCCTCTGCAGATGCGAAAGCCGACATTTTCGTCTTCCCGACAATGATGGCGCCCAGTTGCGTGAGCTTGATGACAAAGTCGGCCGAGGACGCCCGCGGGGGATACAGCTCATTGTACGCTCTGTTCATCATGGTTGTTCGAATCCCGTCCAAGTCCTTGTTGTCCTTGATGCTGATGCGAGCACCAGCCAGTGGCTTTATTTTGTTCGGGGCCGCGTAGAGTCGATTTGGCACGGCGATGCTCTTGAATGTTCCTTGGTGCGAAGCCGCTTGGAGCACGGAGAAACTGGACAAAACGAGGCAATCATGAGCGCGAGCGACACGAGCAGCGGCCTGGGCTTGAGCAAACTGACCTGGTGGTGGGGCTGGAAACATCGTCAGGAATGGTCGGGACGACAAAAGCGTCGAGTTCGTCTTCGTAAAGCTTCCAAGCTTGGTGAATTGACTTGCCGTGGATGAAGTAGGGTCCCTGGGGAAGCGAACCGTGGAATGGGGCCGGCCCGACTGTAAAAATGGTTTGAAACCGGCTGCTTTGGGCGAGTCTGGAGGCAACAGCGTTAAGGTCCACCACGCCTCCAGCTTGACTTGACTGCAAAATGACAGCCGAGGTTAAATCGTCGCAAAGGACGTTCGTCCCGGTGCGCAAGGTCATTCAGCGCTGCCTGGGCCTGTTCTGGGGAGAAGTCGACATCCGGCACCGAGAGCAGCACTGCGGGCTTCCAGAAATCGTTTGTGCTCGTGGCGCTTTCGCAGAGGCGACCCTGCAATCGTCAGCAATTCAGGTTGCCAAATAAAGCGCTCCCAGCGTTCAGTTGTTTCCGCGCGTCGGCCATAACGTTACCACTTCTTGGGGATGGACAAAGTATGAAGCTCTTGCGAGTGCGGGAACCGTAGAGGAAGCCATGGCGATTGGGTTCCTGCCCTCAACAACACACCAAACAGGCCAGATGAGCAGGTGAGCAGCTTGGGCGAGGTGGCAGGGGCATAGGTGGGTGGGTAGTCCTGACATACACGATGTCGACAGAAGAAGCAGGCATGGACGTTCCGGATAAGTACCTAACCCATTCAAAAACAGAGTGATTGACACCGGGGGGTGTCTACATATAACGAAATGCGGCCTGAAAGAATCTTGCAAGAGTCTGGCAGCCTTGGGGGTACTTGTTGGGGCTAGGTGGAATCTTCCCAACCTCTTGGGACTAGAATTGTCCATCGACCCAACAAGCTCCGGAAGTTGAAACAATTTTACTACGTCCAACGAGTACCCCACTCGACCTACTAGGTCGGGCAAGAGTCCAGACTCAACCGAGACCAGGCTGTGCCGTTCTGTGTTGTGTTGGAGACGGAATGTTGACGACTCTGGCAGCTGTTAGTTGTAAACAATGCTGAACAGTTGGGTTGGACACTAGTTCAGGGGCTGGGTTGATGGTGAAACATTGGATAACGTAATAACTATACATTGATAGTGTTGGTTGATTTTGGGAAGGTGGTTGAGTTCTGGTCGGATCACTTTACGCTATTTCTTTTGGGTGCCTATGGCTGGATTCTAAGTAAAGAGATTGATTTCTCCATGTGTGGACGCTTTGGGGACACCAGCACTGTTTTGTTTCCATATAGAAAACGACACTGACGCTTCACGACACTTTCCATTCTCGGGGTCTGCCCTACCGATTGCGAAATTCCAACAAACCCAACAAAGAAACACTCACCTCTTCCAAAGAACTTACCTAAACTTTCCCAACCCCCCTCTCCCAACCACCCCCCTCCTCCCCTCAAACCCCCGCTTCATGCCCCCCAACACACTCCCCACACCCCCCCAACCTCACCCTCCGCCTCACCTCCTTCCCAGGACACCTCTCCTCCTCGCCCGTATGCTCCACCCCATGCACCAGCTTATACCGGCCGCACCGCGTCCACGTCGTCTCGCCCTCGACCAGGTCCCACGCTTTGTGGCCCTGCGGCTGCTCGGGCCGCCAGCGGAGACGCCAGCCGCTGCCGTCCGGGGCGAACCCGGGCGCCGGCGAGGATTCCAGCGCGATGTGCAGGTGCGGGACGAGGTGGATGTGGTGTGGGCAGAGGGGGGTGTTGCGTTGGGGGCAGGAGCAGCGGAAGGTTGTGAGGGTTTGGAGGCACATTTTTGGGGGTTGGGTGGGTGGGATGGTTCGTTGGTGGTGGTTTGGTGGTGGTGGTTTGGTGGTGGGTTAGTGGAGTGGATGGACTGACTTACCTGCTACTGTTAACACGGGGTCCTGCCTGTGTTCGATAGAGTGGTAGTGTCCTGGTGTTGTCGAAAGTTCTGGGGTGGGCGCAGGAGACAGGGGAGAATGGGAGACAGCGTCGCGAGAGGTGTGTGATTTATAGAGATTAGAGATTGCCTTTGGAGACGTGCCGGGGTAGTGGGACAATGGTCTTGTTTTCCTTTTTGTAGGGTTTCAACCGGGGGCATTGCCCCTTCGTAGCGCAGGGCGAGCTCCTTTGAGACCTGGCGGAAGGGAACAAAGTATAGTTGCTGATAACGCAACAAGGCATAGCTCGTTGGGAATGTCATTGTATGGCAGTTCGGTCGTACGCCTGGAGCGATCTCCAGTCTAGGAGAGGCGTGGACAGATGATGCTGACAACAATCCCGGAAAGCATGTTGAGTTTCCCGTCGGAGTTTCTAGCAGGGCCTGGGAATCTGGACATTCATGATGGTCTGAAAAAGAGGGAATTAAAGGATCTAGGGTATCGCACACGGCGCAACGAACAAACCACCACCGCTGTCACCAAGCAACCCACCACCCCCCTTTGCCCCTCTCCCCACCTCTCTCCCTCTCCGCCTCCGACTCCGTCCTCACTCCCAACCAATGCACAGGCGCCCCGTCCACCCTTCTCTGCACCTCCCCCGCCACCCGTTCCCTCACCCCCCTCTCCCCCTTCCTCATCGCCACCCCCTCCACCCCCCTCTCCGCCGTCCACCCCTCGCGATTCGTCAAGCTCGCCACAGTCAACAACACATCCCTACTCACCGCATCCAACCTCACCCTCAACGGCACAGTCCCCGCCTCGCCCCCCTCTCCCAACATCGGCCGCAAGAACCCCATGACCACAACCATCATCTGCGTACCCACGAACCCCGGCGGGGGGAACTCATGAAGCAGGTGCACAGACACGCACGGCGTCTGGGTGACGGACGGGCGGGCGTAAGGGGATGGGCCGGAGGCGATGACGGCTTGGTGCCATGTCGGCTGCCCGCGACGCGGGGGTGTGAGGCAAGCCCAGCCAAAGTAGACGCCGCGGAGGCGGGAGGGGGTGTCGGAGGGGGAGAGAGACGCAAGATTGGCGGTGGGTATGCTGAGGTCGAGTTGGCTGCGGCCGGAGCCGGGGACGACGGTGCCGGAGAACTGGATGGGGAAGGGGGGTTCCGGGCCGGAGGGGTGGCCGAGGGGGAGGAGGGCGTTGGAGTGGGAGAAGGTGGTGGTGGGGTTGGCGTGGGGGCCGTTGGGGCTGGACTTTGGGGTGAGGGTGCTGATGGCGGATTTGGATATCTCGCGCACGGCGAGGCCCGGGCGGATCTTGTCGATGTGGGATTGGACGAGACCGAAGACCGGGCCGGTGTAGCGCTTGACGGCGACATGGGCGGCGATGGAGGCGACCTTGACGCCGACCTCGACGGGCATGGTGGAGAGGGAGGCGCCCCGGAAGACGCTCGAGTCGGTCGAGGTGGAGGCGACGCGGAAGATGGGGCTGAGGCAGAGGACCTTGCGGCGGGAGTGGGAGGTGTGGTCGTCGCGGCCGCCGCCGCCGGTGCAGAGGGCGAGGCGGAAGTAGCCGTCGGAGGACATGGAGGGGATGCGGATCACGTGGGTCTCGCGGGGGACGTGGGCCTTGACCTCGCCGCGGTCCTTGACGAGGTTCCTCGAGGCTTTGGAGATGTCGCGCTGCCAGGCGCGGTTGTCGTTTGCAGGGACGTCGACGGCGCGAACCTGCGCGGCCGGGGTGACGTTGAGCCAGTGGTTGTTGGCGCCGACCATGGCCTTGAGCTTCATGCCGCTGTCGCCCGAGTATCCTCGCTGCTGAAGCCATAGGGTGCGGTCGGGAGGGAGCGGGTACTTGGGAGCGCTGAAGATGGATATCTCAACGCTTGTCGAGGGGCCGCGGTAGAAGACGAGGGCCGCCGAGTGACGCAGGATGGTGTAGTGCTTGGTCGACTCGGTGGGATGGGGGAGGAGGCCACCGGCAAAGTGCCCGGCTTCGGACAGGGCCGTCTGCCAGAAGGACTTGTCGTCGGTATTCGCCAGCGTTGGTGTTGGTGTCGGAATAGGGGCAGGGGTTGGAATAGGGGCCGAGGTTGGCGGGGTGATGAGTGTGCCGACGCCGAATCTCCCGGGAGTCGTCGAGGGCTTGGCGCCCCAAGTGTTTGCAGATGGCGGTGGCGTCGGCGTGAATGGGCTAGGAGAGTGTGCGTGGTGACTCCGTCCTGCCAGGTTCGGCATGCTGGTTTGCACCCTGAGACGCGGTGCTTGAAGCCATGGCGAGGACGACCCAGCTTCGTTTCGGGACGACGGTCGTGGTGGTAGCGCTGGGAGTGGTCCCGGTGGTGGTGGCCCTGGATTTTGGTCAAACTCGGTGTACGGCGGCGGCGGTGGCGGAAAGTACGACGCGTCCGAGTCAATCGGCACGCGGGGGGGCGCGGGGTGAGGAGGAAAGTTCATTGTCGCCGCGGACAATTGACAAGATCATAGGGAAGGACATCAGGGTGCGCGATGAGATGGGACATTGGGGATGGATGATATTGCGAAACCTGTCCCTCGTTTGAGTGCCCGTCGCAGTCGACGACGGCAGCTTGGCGAAGTGGCGAGTCTCTCCAAGCCATCCCCATTGGAAATGGGGCTCCACTTCAGTGGACGATGCCCCTGAACTCGACAAAAACATCGTGTCCCGCCATTTGCTGCTCATAGTTATACGACCTCGAAACAACAATTACATAACTAACGTTACGTTCTTTTGGCAATTTCCACTCTAAACGCATACAAGCAGAAGTTACTCCGTGTCCTCTATGAGTTGCTTTCCGTTGCGGGACGGCAAGGTACAACTCGTACCTTCCAGCGTATTTTGGTCCGTGCACTTCCTCCAGGGGGGGGGGGGTCGAGTCGAGTTGCTGCGATTTTGGCATTGGGCAAGCCCTGAAGAAAATGCCAACCAAAGTCACAACATCTTGATCGCAACCGACCTTGATGACCACAACTGGCCGACGATGCTGCGCTTGGGCGGGGTCCATCATCCGTGCATGTGATGCAGGCTGAAGCAGCTGAGATGATTGACTTGCCAATAGGAGCACCTTTGGTACGAGGGAGGGGCACACAAAATGCGCCGACCGATCCAAGGAGCTAAGCAATGACACGTATATATATCGGGTATTCCTTGTGAATGTGGCGTCCTGGTCAGATGGTGACGACCCCTCTCTCGAAATTCCCTCGAAAATGGCCGACCTTTGGCTCGCCGTGCTCCTGTCGCTCGTCGAAGAAACGCTGTGGTCGAAATTCTCGTTTCCGGCACAGACAACCTCGTCAACAACATCCAGACTCATCCGCTTTGCCTCGCTCTTCGCCCTCCAATACATCCTGATCAAGGCCTACCGCCACATCATCTACCCTCACTTCCTCTCCCCCCTCCGCCACCTCCCCGGCCCAACCAACAACTTCCCCTTCCTCGGCCAGTTCCCCCGCATCCTCACCTCCCCATCACCCAACGAGCCCTTCCTCACCTGGTCCGAGAAATGGCCCAGCTCTCCCTTCATCCGGTACCTCGGCCTCGGAAACCAAGAGACGCTGCTGATCAACACAGTCGACGCGCACAAGGAAGTCCTCCAGACGCACTGCTACGCCTTCAAGAAGCCCGACCTCTTGTTCCGCCTGATTGGCGACATCCTCGGCCGGGGGCTGGTGTTCTCCGAGGGCGCCGAGCACCGGCGGCAGAGGCGGATTCTCTTGGGCTTGTTTTCGCCGCCGAACCTCCGGCGGATCTCGCCCGTGTTCCGGGAGAAGGGCGACTTGATGTCGCAGTGGTTCGACGACAGTCTCGGCGCGGACGGGAGGGGGGTGTTTGACTGTGTGTGACATCCATGCGTACGGTGAAGAGGGGGGCGAGCTAACGATTACAGTGCCGCCGTGCTATGCCAAGATGGAGCTCGATGTCGTCGGCCGGACGGTGTTGGGCGTCGAGTTGGATAACCTCAAGTCGGCGGATCGGAAACGAGAGTAAGTGGCGATGGTCTTGCATCGGACCCGACTATCTCCGGTTTCTGACGGACATGCAGCTTCGCCGGGTGCTACCAGCGCATTTTCCAACCCTCGACGCTGACGGGTCTGATCACCTTTATCAACGGCGTTGTGCCGATTCGTGGCGTGCTACCGATCGAGGCAAACCTGGGATACATGCGAGATGTCAGCCAGGCCAGAGCCATGGTGACCGAATGCGTTCGACAGCGCATGCAAGAGGTAGACCAAACGGGAGTTCTCAGGGAACCCCAAGCCCCAGGCCGCCCTTCGGACCTATTGACCCTCATCTTGGAGGAAAGGCAAGCGTTCAAAGACTCTGAGGATGAACTAACGGAGCAAGAGATCGTAAACCAGGTTAGTCCACTGGCGTTCATCCGGAAAAGGCCCCGGAAAATGCGACAACTTCGTCGACATGCGCTGACGTACCAAGCTTCTCACCTTTGTTGTCGCAGGCCACGAGACTACCGTCGGAACCCTGGTCTGGTCGAGCTACATCCTGGCGAGGAACCCAGGCATCCAGGACAAGCTCCGAAAGGAGATTCTCGACGCCATCACGGACCGGAGCGGAGGGCCGCTGGCGTGGGAGGACATTGATCGTCTCAAGTACCTCAACAATTTTGTCAGAGAGGTCCTGCGGTTGTATGCACCGCGTAAGTTCCCGTGCAGCAGCAGAGTAACGGCGGGCGCTGACACGGACCTGAAGCTCTCACCAGCTACCGCGAAGCCATCGAAGACATGTAAGACCATCCACATCCTCGGATTGTCTGCATGCATAATCACTGGGACAGTAGTAACTAACCTGAACCAGAACCGTATGCGGCGTCTTCATACCAAAAGGCACGCTCCTTCACTTTGGCGTCCATATTTCCGGACACTCCAAGGCCACCTGGGGCGACGACGCCGAGCAGTTCATCCCCGAGCGATGGAACAATCGCCAAGGGGAGGCCACAAGCCCCTACGCCTTCGGGGCCTTTTCGAATGGGCCCAGGTTCTGTATCGGCCGGGGGTTCGCCTTGATGAATATCAAGATGTATCTGGTCGAGATGGTTCGCAGGTTTTGCTTCTTTGAGAGTCCGGAGATGAAGGCTTGGGGGGACGCCGGTCCGCCGTTGCTGAATCCAAGCTTTGCGTTGGCGGCGAAGGGAGGTTTGAAGGTCGGGATTGAGAGGATCTAGATGGACATATTTTTGGTGGTTGCAGGGTCTGGGGCGGACAGGGAGGCAATGTCATCAGAGCTGGTGAACTAGTCTGGGGGAAGATGGAGAGTCCTTCGTTTGGATTTGAGCGTTAGTTCCGTCTTCTTCAACCTCGATCTTGATTACTTGAGATATTTTATGTTACTTGACCCTGCCTCAACAACTTAGCCCCGAACGAGGAAAAGAACGATAGGGGTCTCACCTTTCTTACAGCGCGGCCTAACCGCGGCTATGCAGTGAAGGATTAGGCCCGACCCGTTACGATTGCAACACAATGTCGGAACGGGCCCAGACGGGCCCGTCACCCAGCTCCACCCCCTTTTCCATCAAAATGACCTGTGAGTCTTCACGGCTCTACCAAGCGAATGCTCTTGCACAAAAGTCTCCCAGTGCGCCGCCATGCACTTTGCCGCCCACGGTCTCACGGAACTTGTTCAGCCGCCGGAGAGCCGTCGGTTGCGGGATAAGGAAGAAGATGACCAGCCCGGGATTGGGAAAGCGTCAAGACCGCCGTCGAAAGCGGAAGTCTTCCGGGAAGCTGTTCTCGCACTCAAGGGATGACAGAGCCGGTGAAGAACTAGGTGAGAACTGATTGGATTCCGCTTCCTCAATGTGGTCCGGTGAACGGACGGGTACATGGCGCGATGTCGGGACACACCCGTCGAGGAACTTGAACGGAGTGGTTCGACGTCGGGAACGTGGAATTTGAGAACCTTGTGGCAGAATTGTTGTCATATTCCCGTTTGACAGCACTTCCCGGGAAGTTTATTCGCCCTAGCCGCGAACCTACTCTTTTTCTTCTATATTGGTTCAGTTCACCGACGGAAGGTGCCGACATGCTCATTCCATTCACCGCATGCCAGGTGATCAACATGCAGAGTAACACGACCTCCTCTCTCGGTCTCTCTTACCGGGTGATCGGGTCCGAGGTAGGAACGGTACCAGTCAATGCCAGCCGTGGTTTCCTGGAGAAGTTCATCGAACCTGTTATTTCGGAGACCATCAATTTAGCTGGGCGGAATGGACATCGATCACTGCCTACCTAGGCAAATATCCATTCAGAATTCCCCGGAGGCAAGTGACAGGTCACAGCAGGATCGAGCCCTACACAAGAAATCCATGGACAGAATCAACCCCTTCGAATCTTCGGACACTGCGAACACCACCAAAGAACAACGACGTCAGTCACCGCCTCCCGGCCAGGCAGCCGACCTTTCGGCAGGCCTGGAACCGGAACAGAGCACCAAAGATAAGGCGACTTCCTCCACAAGTGTCACGTCGCCCAGCAGCAAAGACGGAAAACACGAACCACAGCACAACATGAGTGACATGCAGCATGCACTTCACTCGGCTGGACACGGGAGCCGGAAGCAAGTGTCAAAACTGCACTTTCACCAACCTCCACCCGGTGTTTGGACCTCCCAGTGGGCAACTGCGCAGTCGGCTTTCACGACGGAACACCACCACCAGACCTCGGCCAAGACGCGGGTCATGCACCAACACCACCTCTTTGCAATGCCACGATTGGTCCTCGATGTCGTTCGCCATCTTCCATTGGCCCATACCAGGCTGCAGCCACCATTTCGACAGACGACGGCCCAGGGAGCAAATGATACAACGAAGCCAAACTCCATCTCTGTCCCACCCTGCGTCGTCCATTGCGCGCTTGATGCAGACCACTGCAGATCAGCGTAGCATTTTGCATGGCCGGCCTCCAGAGCTGCCTCTTCTGCCTTGGGCATCTGGGGAGGCAGCTTACAGAGTCCCAATTTATATCGGTTCAGAGGGACGGAAGCAACCCCGAAGGCTGACTTTGCACTGCAGACGGAGCAACCCCGGGGAACGGGTGCAACCGTGCATATTCAGATGCCCCCCGAGAGACAGACGAAATGCTGCCCCCCACACCACCAAGATGCCCTTATGGGTTCCCGCCATGATTGCAGCCTGGCGGCGAAGCTGCGCAGCGCAGTGTCTGGACGTGGGTTAGGGGTTCTTGGCCCCTTGTTCCGCGAATGGCGCGCCGAAGGATCGGCCTTCATATGCCCCCCCAGAGGTCTCCCATGGGTGTCGTCGATGCGGCCGGCCCTTGGCAAGTCGCAGGACTCAGCATCGCCGTCCTCCAGCTTCGCTGCTGAAATACCCCTCAAAGTGCAGCCCATCCGGCACATTCGGGACTCATAACGCCGTCTGACCCCCTGCCCATCCCATCCCGAAAATGACTTTCTCGTTTTCGCCAAGCTTCCCACACACTCAATGACCCAAGCACCATCACCATGGCCTTTCTCCAACCGCGTCAGCATCTCGTCACCCTCGCCCCCCGAATAACCGTAACCCAAATCATCGTCCGCCCAACCACAACCATGACCGCCATTGTCACCCTCGGCAACGACCAAGCCGCCCAGACCCCCGCCGCCCCCCCAGCCGCCGCCGACACCCTCCCGCCCAACGCCGTCGTCCCCACCACCAGCTCCCAGCCCCTCACCAACGAAGCCCTCGGCGCCATCCTCGGCTCCGTCTTTGGCTTCCTCGTCATCGTCCTCCCGCTCGCGTACCTCTGCCTGCGCCGGCCGGCGTGGCGCCGCCGCCGGCGGTACTACTCGTGGTCGGACAGCGGGGGGTCGACTACCGGGACCGAGGTCGAGGAGGCGCCGCGAAGGGGGCCGAGAGGGCCGCCTCCGACGGGGAGAGATCCGAGGGGCCAGGGCCAGTGGGGGAGGATGCCGCAGCCGTTTATGCCGGTGTTGATTCCCCCGCCGGCGAGGATTCCGCCGAGGAGGCATGCGCCGTATAGGCATACGGCGAGGCCGCAGATTCCGGGGGTGAGGGTTTATCCGTGAGGTTGTCGCCATTGTGATGATGGCTGAGGAATTGGAAGGGGTCCAAGGGGTCCTTGTGTGCTAGTATTCCTGGATTTGTGGGGGATGGCGAGGGATATGAAGTTCGACCTCTGGGAGTTTGATTTTCGGATGCGGGTCTTTGTGATGCCATGGTCGAATGGAGGGGTACGAGGCAATCTCACCAGCGCGGTCGGGCATGGATTGTTGGGGGTCTCTGGTATGAGACCGAGCGGGCCGGGGGTCACACCAGGGATGGCGCGTAGGGCGCGCCTTAGGGTCGGTGCCAGGGCTCTATTTTGACGACAACCGTGAAGTCAAGAAAAGAAGGAATGGGGACTGGCGGAAGCAAATGGAATACCGTGTGTTTATCTAAGCGGAGCTATGGCAGAGAAATATCCCTGTTTATGGCAACGGCATGGGCTGGAGACAGAAAAGTACAGCCATGCGGTCAAGAGGCTCCTTTTGTTGTGAAGAATTCCTAGACTGCGACTGCACAGTATCCCGACCCACCACTGAAAATGGCGTGGAACCCGAGGTCGAATATGGTGAGCATGGGAAATAGGAAAGTTTTGGGCTGGCAACTCTGGAGAAATGATGAATCCCCGTGAACCTTGGTGGTGCGGGGAAGGTTCAAAGCTAAATGCTACCGCTGACTGCCCTATAATGGGCTGCAAATTAGGTATTTTCTGTGGAGAGCCCCACTCTCAGTCCGCTAGCCGCGATAAGGACTGCCTGTTGCACCCCGATAAGCCTTAAACAGTGGGCTCGCGTGAAACTTTGGCAAATTTTGGACGTCGGCCAAAGTCCCAGTTCCCTCCACGTCGAACGCGTCAAATGCGAGCGTTCACCCACCTGCGACACCTCTCGAAATGGCAGCCGACGAGACCCAACCTGCTCCGGCAGTCCCTCTGCGGGCCCTTCCGATCAACAGCCCTCCTCGCGCGACAATGGCAACGGCAATGGCGAATCGCGCGGCGGACGTGACCGGCGTGGGCAGCGCGGGGGAGGCCGAGGGAGGGGTGGTGGTCGCGGCGGTGGGAGAGGCAACGACAGGCAAGCCAAGGACGGCAAGACAGGTGGCTTTGGGGGAAATAATAGGTATGCCTCCCTTCGTCCCCATTGCCCCCTTCTGCGTGTTGTGCCAATGCCGACTCTGACAAGAGTGTCTCAGGAACCGCGAATACCCCTCCAAGCGCGACCAAGTCCAAGAGAACCGTGCCGCCAAGCGTCGCAAGGTCATTGATGACGAGGTGGACGGCAACAGCTACATGAGCATCAACTTCACCGCCGACGAGATCGCCGCCGAGGAGCGAAGACCGAAGCGCAAGGTGGCCGTCCTCATCGGCTATGCTGGCACGGGCTACCACGGCATCCAGATCAACCACAAGGAAAAGACAATCGAGGGCGACATCTTTGCCGCCTTTGTGGCCGCTGGAGCCATCTCCAAAGCGAATGCCGACGACCCCAAGAAGTCGAGCCTCGTCCGTTGCGCTCGCACCGACAAGGGGGTCCATGCCGCCGGAAATGTGCTGTCGCTCAAGCTCATCGTCGAGGACGAGGACGTCGTCGACAAGATCAACCAGAACCTGCCAGAACAAATTCGGGTATGGGGCATCCAGCGCACACCGGGCTCCTTCAGCGCCTACCACGGCTGTGACTCGCGATGGTACGAGTATCTCATGCCTAGCTACTCGCTGCTCCCGCCACAAGCCCACAGCTTCCTCGGCAAGAAGATTATCGACTCTGCCAAGGAGAAGGGCGTCTACGGGGAATACATGGGGCGGCTTGATGATGTCAAGGGGTACTGGGACACTGTCGAGGAGGAAATCATCTCGCCGATTCTGGAGAAACTCGATCCCAATGTGAGAGCCGAGGTTCTGCGGATCCTTCGCGACAGTGCCAACAAGGACCTCGACGAGGAGGCGCCAGAGGGGTCAACCACAAAAGCAACAGAGGACGTCGAGATGAAAGACACCGACACCGACGCGGCGAACGATAAAACTGCGACCGAGAGCAACGAGCCACCAAAAGACGGCGAGTCAATTCCTCAACCTGTGCCCGAGACTACGACCGAGGCGCCCGAGACCAACAATGCCACACCTGCGACCAAGGCAGAGAAGCAATTGTCGCCGGTCGAAGTGGCAGTCCGCGAGATCAAGGGAGCCTACATCGCGGCCAAGCGACGGTACCGCGTCACACCCACCCGTCTCGACAAGCTCCAGGAAGCGCTGGACCTCTACCTGGGCACCCACAACTTCCACAACTACACGATCCTCAAGTCCTCCAAGGACGCGTCGGCCAACCGTCACATCAAGTCGTTCGAGGTCAACCGGACGCCCATCCACATTGGCGACACGGAGTGGCTCTCGATCAAGATCCACGGCCAGAGCTTCATGATGCATCAGATCCGCAAGATGATTGCCATGGCCGTCATGGTGGTTCGCTGCGGCGCGCCGCTCGCGCTCATCACCGAGAGCTACGGGCACCGCCGCATCAGTATCCCCAAGGCGCCAGGGCTGGGCCTGATGCTCGAGCGACCCATGTTTACCGAGTTCAACAAGAAGGCGGTCGGCCTGGGGCGCGAGGCTGTCGACTTTGCGCCGTATGAGGACAAGATTCAGAAGTTCAAGGACGAGCACATCTACCGGCGCATGTTTGAGGTGGAGGAGAAGGAGAATGCGTGAGTTCGTCCCGGTCCGAGGTACAAGTGCTTTGCTGACAATGAATAGGTTCCATCTCTTCTTCAACCAGGTGGACAACTTCCGGACGGATTACTTCCTGTGGGTCACGGCTGGCGGACTCGAGGCGTCGCACGAGCGGTCGAATCGGACGGGAGAGAAGGTGCCCAAGGGGTTGGAGGCGGAGCTGGGCGACGAGGCGGATGGCGTGGTGGAGATTGGGACGTGATGTGCTGTCAACAGTCTGTCGTACCAGCGTGTTCTAGCGGGCGTGTTGGAGTATGTATAGCTAGCCGGATGACCCCTCGGGATCTGTCTTGGTGGCATGAGCGAAGCGAATACCCTCATCCCAACCCAATCACAAAGATTGGAAGCTGTGTTCTCACCCCCCCAGCGTGTCACCTAGGAACCTTGATCTTGAGCAATACTTTTGTTCCTCGCCCCTGGAGCTATCGTGTGCAAGTCAGCAACGCCCACGCCCGTACACCATTCCCCAAATCCCATGTACCCCATACCTCAGATATGACATCGCCCCCTGCCCCCTTCGCCCCTAGGAATCCTCGACCTCCCCCACCGCCCGAACCTCACACAACCCCCTGCCCCCCCTGCAACCCCCCAACGCGATACTCCATCACTTCGCCCTCCACCCTTCTCCCCTCGGCCCGCGCGCGGTTCATGGCGGCAAACACGGCCTCGGCGTCCTGTCGCACGCTCTCGCGTGCCGCGTCGTCGCCCTCGCCCGCGGGCTTGAGCGGGCCGACGACCCAGAGCTCGCGGAGGCGGCGGGTGAGGATGAGGAGGTCTTCTGTTGTTTTGGTCTGGGATTGCGTTAGTACGGCAGGGGTGGAGGGGGGGTGAGGTGATGGGGAGGGGAGGAAGTACGAGTCCGTTGACGAGGATTTCGATGGCCATGGTGTTGACGGCGGCTTGGCCGGCCGAGGCGGTCGAGTCGACCTTGGCGGCGGCGGTGGAGACGATTTCGCGGAAGACGGTGAGGGAGTCGGCTATGAGTTTGTCTTTGCGGTCTGTGTGGAGGGGGGAAGGGGGTTAGTCTTTATTGTTGGGGAGTGGTGATGGTGGGTGTGGGTTTGGTTGGGGGAGGATGGGGGTGATTGGTGTGGAGCGGGATGGTGTTTGTCGGATTTCATGGGGGTTGAGGAAGGGAGGACTCGCCCATCAAATTCTCCGACATGGCCTGGTCGCGATCCATCTCGATGGATTGAATCTGTGGTTGATGGGTGCTGGGGTGGTTGATGGATTGTGAGATGGGGGTTTTTGATCCCCTCTGATCGCCAATGAAAAGGGGACAATGGTGGAAATGCTCAGGGGAGAAAACACGACGTTGAAAGCGGAGGTGGGGTGGATTTTGCAGAGGCGGGGGGGTGCCCCGGAACCGGGAGCTTCCAGGCGACCTCTTGGCGGGCATCGGCCAGGGATTAACAGAGATTGGCGAAAAAGCTTGGGTGACTTGGCGGCGGGCGATCAATTCGACGTCCATCCGTTTTTCTCACCACGACATATCCGTAAACCAGGAGGGAGAATACGAACTCGCCTTTCTCAATATGCCAACATGAAAAAGGGTCTGGACATTCTTGGCTCGCCCTCCACCATGACAGAGCTGTTGCCCGGAAACCTGTCGTTCATGTTACTCTGCAGCGATGCAGACTGAACTGGTTCCATGTATGCCCACTTCAGAAATGAGACATGTTTTGTGCTGCGAGGTAGTGGCGATCCGTGTCTTCGGTGTCTGATGTCTTATGATTTACCAATCTGTAGCTCCGGGTCTTCCTCTTTTTTTGCGTTATCTCCGGGTGCTTTTCCCTGTGTATTTGCCAACAAGTGATTTTTTTGAGAGGATGAAGTCGGTAGAGACAGTGTTCTTTATTTGGGAGACTCCGCAACTGTTCGCCGTGGCTGGCGATATACAGGTTGGGCCTCGAGGGCACGTACGACAGCTATCATGAAGGGGGAATCGCCCAATGGGCGATTAATATCCAGAGTAATGACAGATGAAAAGGGAGTCGAAAGGCAACGACGGTCATCCGAGCATCTCGGCCTCCTCCAGTTCTCAGTCACCTAGCCTTTCAACTCCCATGTCCAGGCGACCTCAGCCCTTGCCCAACCCAAGCAACACCAAGTTGGCCACGTTCATCACCGCAATAACCAACCACACCAAGCCCGCCAGAATAGCCAACCACCACGAATTTGCCATCTCGATGCCCCCCTCCGGCCCGCCCTCCCACCTCCTCCTCGCAAACAACGCCCTTCTTCCCTCCACGTCCTCGACACGGAACCCCGCCATGTCACCTGGTCTGACCGTCATATATCGATTCAAGCACGTGAACCAAATTAGCGGCGCCGTCACAAACGGCAACACGCTACTCAGCACCACCTGACTCGCCGTCAGCGCGTCCCCGAGCCCTTCCCGTCCGACAGCACCGGCAATGATGATCGACGGCGTGATGCTGATGGCGCGTGTGACCAGGCGTCGCACCCATGGTCGCATGCGCCACCTCAAGGCCCCTTCGCTTACCATCTGGCCGGCGATGGTGCAGACAATGCCGGCGGAGATGCCGGACAGCAGAAGGGCGAGGGCAAAGATTGTACCGGCGGCGGGGGAGATGGTCCTGCTGAGGAGGGCGTGGATGGAGAAGATGTCCTTTGTGTCCATGTTGGACGAGTCGGAGGAGTGGAGGGAGGCACCGGCAACGATGAGGATGGCCGAGTTGACGAAGAGGGCAAAGGTGAAGAGGGAGAGGGCCACTTCGAGGATCGAGTACTTGAGGCAGTGGTTGATGGCGGGGAGGGAGGGGATGTACTGCGTCTTTTCGGACGAGTCGGCGGAGGGCGAAGAGGCGCGAGAAGGGGTGGGCGGGAGGAGACCATGCTTGGCGTCGTAGTCGCGGAGGCGGGGCTGGACGATGCCGGAACCGAGGAAGAGACTGTGGGGCATGACGGTTGCGCCGAGGATGCCGCAGGCTTGGTAGAGACTGTGAGGGTTAGCGAGAACGATGGAGAACCATTGGTGAGGAGGTAGGGTATGCGACTCACCCTTGTTGCTCGACAATGGCGCCGGAGGGCAAGTATCCCCTGAATATTTCCCCGACATTGGTTTCAGTGATGAGAGATAACTGGATGCAGAAGCAAACCACCACTCCCATGACGAGGAGGCAGACAAACGCTTCAAACAGCCGGACCCCTCGCAGATTGCCGGAAGGGTTGTAGAAGATTAGGATAAACATGACATCCAGGATCGAGAGAGCGCAGCCGGCCACAAGGGGCAGCTTGGGGATCAGCAAGTTGAGAGCGATGGCCGTGCCAATGACCTGTTCCCGTTAGCATCGCGCGTGTCTCGGTGAGCTTAGATATCCCACCTCGGCGATATCTGTGGCGATGATTGCGACCTCGGCCATGGCGTACAGCGTGTAGTTGAGCCATCGGGGGAGGAACTCGCGGCAGGCAGAGGCGAGGTCTAGCCCAGTAACTGTTCCTAGCTTGATGGCCAAGCTCTGGAGCAGGATGGCAAAGATGTTGCTCAGGAGGACGATGAACAAGAGTTGGAAGCGGTACGATGCTCCAGCGGCGATGTCGGTGGCGTAGTTTCCGGGGTCAACTGCGAGGTCTGTCAGACAGTGGAAAACAGGAATTGACGCGGAATGACTTGCTGTAAGCCACTGCAATCATGAAACCGGGTCCAATGAACTTGAGATAGGCGAGAAAAACCTCCTTGACGCGGGCGATAGGCGAGGTAGGCCGGGCATTGACGGCGATGGGAGGCGGCATCACAGGCACAGCCTCGACGACAGCCGCCTTGACGTCGCCGCTCCCGCCTCCTCCGTCTCCCCCCTCCAGTCGGTCAATGGTGGTGACATTTCCATCGGCCGACTTGCTCACCGTGCACTTCTCACAATCGGGGGGCTCGTTGGCGATCATCATGGGGTCATGGTTCTGGCCAGCGGAGGAGCCGAGTATTGCGCGTTCATTACGGTTGCGCGTCTCTCTGGAATTGGCGATGCCGTTGAGGTCCTGGTTGGTGGTGAGGTCGGCGGCGAGATGGTTCGGGCTCTGGTTGTGGCCCTCGCCCTCGTAGGGCTCGTCTGTTCGGGAGGGGCAGGAGCACATTTTGGCCGTCGGTGGTGGGCGGTGTCGACGCCGACGTCGCTCGTCCTTCTTCAATCTTTCCTCTCAGTATTCTGTGTGTGATCTGGCTGGTGCGGATAATTCTGAGAAGGAGCGAGAGAGTGCCCGGCCTGTGGAGTGGGAGGTTGCAAATTCGCCGGCCTCTGCCCGTTTGCACAACTCAACGTGAGGTGGAAGACGCAAGACGAGGAGACGGTCCGGAGGGCCATTTTTGACCAGCAGGTGCCCATGACGGGAGATCTGACGGGGCCGTTGTCGCACACCCGAGCGCCATGCCACCCGTTCCATTGTCCAATGAACGGCCGACCCGGTTGTGCTCCTGTCGTCGACATCTCGCGAACCTGGCGGTCAGTCTGCGCCTTCATCAGCACGCAGTCCGGATGTGCACCGTCCCGAATCCCGATATGCAGCCCGCACGCGAGGTCCAGGCCCCGCCGTTGCATCGGCCTTGAGATATATTTGAGCGCATCCAGCCCTAAGGCTCAGTGACGGAATGATTCCTGTCATGTTGGAGTCGACCGAGCGAGTTGGTGATGCTTGGCGTCCAAGACCAGGAGGAGCAGCCCACAAAAAGATGTCAGCAGAAAATGGGCGTCGGGAAACAGCCAAAAAGCAATGGGATATGCCGCCCACACGTGCATGCTGTTGTTTGGCCCAAGTATCAGGTGACAGACTTGCGCAGACGCGATGCAGAGCAGCTGCCGAGCATGTTTACCAGTCGGCATCCGATTGATCATGTTCAAAGGACGGCCAGTTGTCACGAGCGGATGGCAAAGAGCGACAGGCACGCTCAGGGGTCCGCGAGCCTATCGGAGATCGTTCCTCCCCCTGAAAGGCTTGAGCTCTTCCCCGCATTTTGTCCATCTCGCCCTGGTGGCATGGAAGTCACAGGGAAGGAGCTGGAGGAAGAGCAGGAAAATAGTTTGGAAGGCATCATTGAAATTCCCATCAGATCGGGCTGATCCAGACCGTCTTTTTCATGCACTGGAGAGGTCCCATCCCCTCCCTGGACCCGGACCCGGACAGCACAGCAAGCAGACAAGCAGACCGATCCTGCGACAGTCCGTGTTGGACCGATGTGTGTTGTGCTCGGCAGATCCGAGACCCGAGCCATCAATCATCGTTAAATCCTTCCTCCTATCGCCGCCTTTTTCCCTCGAAGATCCGCCCATTGCCCCTTGAACCGACCATCTGGAACATTAGCACCCCCAAGACTTCTCCCGTCTTCCATTTTGACCCTGCAGAGAAGAAGCAGTGTTTCGCCTCGGCGTTTCGTCTTGGCACGAACCACAAACAGTCGCCCGGGACCGGTCACGATCAATTCTTCAAAGCCAAGACAGATCCCCAACGACGCCGCCCCCCCTCTCCCTCCTCCTCGTCCCAATATTTTCCTCTTGTCCTCCCATATCCACCTTTTTACCCACAACCAGGGATACCACAGAACTCGGCTGCCGGCAGTACATAATCAACCCCGAAACATGGCTTGCGGCTCGGCTTGTTGCGGGCCTCCCCAGCCCCCCTCGCAGCCAACTGCCGAACCCACGTCGCAGTCAACCTCCGGTGACGGCCCCGGTGATGTCGCCAAGGGCAGCACCGCGACCAACAACGACGACGACCACGACGACGACAGCCACGATGAGTGCAGCAAGAAGGACGACGATATCAATGTGCAATCTCGCTGCTGCGATGACCCGGTCGACGGCTGCCAGGGCAGTAGCGGTGCCGGAGCGGCCAAGAACCACATGGCAAACATCGACGGCGACGCCAAGAACAACGGCGCGGATGCTTGCTGCTCGTCCCAAGACCAAAACAATGACGACCCGGTTACACCGCCGGACTGCTGTGACGGTACCACGGTCCCTTGCTGCGGCGATGCTTGCATTGACCGGCTGGCCCTTCGCGCATGCAATGGCGAGAAGCAGCCGACCGCACCTCTCCCGTCATACAAAGGTATGTTTGCTTCCAGAGGTCGGAGTCCCCGTCACCAAGCTCACGATGCTGACTGAACCAAAATGACAAGCTTCGACTCGTCCCCCGTCCAGCGCTGCCTCCGTGTGCGAAGGGATCGAGGACGGAAAACCTTGTGGCCACCATAGCCGTGTCACCCGCGCCACCTGGGCGACCACCAGAGAGGCCCTTGGTTGCATCTGCCGCGCCCTTCTTGCCCTCGGCCAGGAATCCTGCTGCGCGCCCAAGGAACTGTCGTCCATCGATCGGAAGCGCGGCTCCAAGCGCGGCAGCTCTCGAAAGCACCTCATGTCTCGTTCATCGTCCGAGTCTTGCTGCTCCGCAGGCAGCCATGGAAGCCACCACAGCCATGGCGGAGGCTCATCGGCACCTACCAAGAAACACCAGCACAAGCACGGACGCCATGCTTCCAACTCCTCGACGAAAAGCCGCTATGCCACCCCCGGTGGCTGTTGTGCCCCGAGCAACAAGACGAACAACAAACCATGTGGCGAGACTTCGAACCAAGGGTCGGGGGGTTGCTGCGGAGAGGACAGCATCGAAGCCAACGACTCGTCCTGCTGCGGCGACGAAAAGATAGGCTCTGGAATCGTCAACATACGGCGATTTGCCGATTCCAGCTCCGACCCGGACCTCGAAAAGGGAAGTGTGGGATATGAGCGCGCCGTCGTCAGCGTCACTGGCATGACGTGTACTGGCTGCGAGAAAGACCTTGAAAAAGTCCTCTTGTTCCGCCCGCAAGTCAGGAACCTGCAGACGAGTCTCTTTATGTCCCGCGCCATCTTCGACGTCGACACCAGCGTCGGTTCTTTGGAGGATGTCCTCAGGTACCTCAAGAAGAACTCCAAGTTCCGTTGCGAACTTGTGAAGCTCCAGGCTGCGTCCATCGACGTCATGGTCTCGGGTGATCCCACTGCTTTCGCTGCGGGTCCCTTCCCCAAGGGCGTCGGCGACATTACCGTCCTCAACAAAACGACCGTCAGCATTGCGTACGAACCTGAAGTCATCGGCGCAAGGGACCTTGTTGAGCGTGGTTGGCCAACTCTGCTGGAGCTCGCTCCCCCTCGGGGCGACCCGACACTGGCTGCTGGCGCCAAGCACGTTCGCGAGCTGGGATGGATGGTGGTTGCATCTGCTGTTCTCACCATTCCCGTCCTTGTCATGGCGTGGGAGCAGACCTCGACCCGCGAGCGTAGGAAAATACCTTACGGGATTGCCTCTCTGGTCCTCGCAACCATCGTGCAGGGAGCCGTCGCCGGACCATTCTACCCCCAGGCACTGAAGAGCCTGATTTACTCGAGGGTTATTGAGATGGACCTGTTGATCGTGCTGAGCACAACAGCGGCTTACATCTTCTCTGTCGTCGCATTTGGTTATCTCGTCGCCGACCGACCGCTCTTGGACGCGAGCTTCTTCGAGACCAGCACCCTCCTTGTCACGCTCATCGTGTTTGGTCGCTGGATTGCGGCCTACGCTCGTCACAAGGCCGTCGAATCCATCTCTGTTCGATCCTTGCAAGCGGCCAGGGCGACCCTCTCGGACAAATCAGGCAAAACCGACAGGGAGATTGATGCCCGCCTCCTTCAGTACGGTGACATCTTCAAGGTGGTGCCAGAGTCCAAGGTCCCTACGGATGGGACTGTTGTCTCGGGAGCATCCGAGGTGGACGAATCCATGATTACCGGCGAGGCACACCCTGTCGAAAAGCGGGCCAAGTCGACGGTCGTTGCAGGAACCATCAACGGCTCGGGGACCCTTCTCGTTCAGCTGAGCCGCCTGCCTGGAGACAACACCATTACGACAATTGCCGATCTCGTCGACGGCGCCAAGATGACCAAGCCCAAGATTCAGGATCTGGCCGACAAGGTGGCAGGCTACTTTGTTCCTGCGGTTCTTGTTGTCATGATCATCACCCTCGGCGCATGGTTGGGGGTTGGCTTGAACGATTCGGGGATGGAAAACTCGGAAGCCGCCATCGAGGCTGTCAAGTACGCCATCACGGTCCTCATTGTGTCGTGCCCCTGCGCCATTGGTCTTGCCGTCCCTATGGTTATCGTCATCGGCACCGGCGTTGCTGCCAAGTATGGTGTCGTCATCAAATCAGCAGGGACCATCGAAGTCGCCTACAAGACAACGCATGCGGTATTTGACAAGACGGGCACACTGACAACCGGCAAGCTCTCCGTCGAGAGGACCATGCATGTGGGCGGCGAAAAAGACCCCAATGCCTCGGAAGTCGCGTCCTTGGTCCTTGGTCTGGTGCAAAATATCAAACACCCTGTTTCCTCGTCCATCGCGGCCCATTTGACATCCCAGGGAGTCACACCCACCCACGTGTCCAAGGTTACGGCTCTTCCAGGAAAGGGAGTCGAGGGCCAAACTCCCTCCGGCCTCCTGATGCGCGCCGGAAACTCTCGTTGGCTCAACCAAACCCAAGAACCTGATGTTCAAGCACTCCTCGCCGAGAGCCTGACGGTGTTTTGTGTCACCATCAATGACGTCCTCGTCTCCATCCTCGGTCTTAGAGATACTGTCCGCCCCGAGGCCCTCGACACAGTTACCAAGCTGCAAAAGCGTGGAATTTCGGTCCACATCGTCTCGGGTGACGACGAAAAGGTGGTGGCCGCCGTCGCCGAAAAGCTCTCCATCCCTGCGACCAACATCCGCGGGCGCTGCTCCCCAGCCGAGAAGAACATCTGCATCCAAGAACTCCAGGCCACTCGTGTCCAGGGAAAGGCTCCCGTCGTCCTGTTCGTGGGCGATGGCACCAACGACGCAGTGGCCCTCGCCCAGGCAGATATCGGCGTTGCCATCGTGCACTCGGAGGCTGGTCTCTCCGGCGACGTTGCCAAGTCGGCTGCCGATGTTGTTCTCACGTCGCCGCGCGTGTCGGGGGTCCTGACGCTGATGAGCATCAGCCGCAAGTCGGTCCATCGCATCTGGTTCAACTTTGGGTGGAGCTTTCTCTACAACGTCTTTGCGATCCTGCTGGCTGGCGGGGCGTTTGTCGCAAAGGCCAATGTTCGGATCCCGCCTCAGTATGCGGGTCTGGGCGAGCTGGTGAGCGTGTTGCCGGTCATTGTCGCGGCGCTGTTGCTGCGACTGGCCAAGTTTGATGCGTAGATGCGTGCCCGTTTCATGGCGCATCGAGGTGGATGAGTTGGGGATATGCAAGGAGATTACTTTGGAGACAAGCGGAGCGAAGTTGAGTGGCCGGCCAGGCATCAGCTTTGCTGGTGAGCTTGGCTACCAGGGCGAACAGTCATCAGTGTCGGATGCTGGCCGGGCTCGGCTAGTGCAAGGATTGCTTCTTTCCTTTGAGTGGACGGTCGTTACCGAGACTGATATTTGGCTTGGCACGTCGAGATGGTCGCGATCGCCATGGGGGCGATTTCTTTGGTGTTGACATTCTCTTTGCCCTCTCTTTCATAGCTAGCAGCAGAAATCCACTCGAGAATTGCGATACGAGAAGTAACTGCATGTGCCTCCCTTTGTCTCAGCAAAATGTCAAACCTTGAGAGGCGGCAGCCATGCTTCTTATCCATCTCTTTGCAAGACCCAGGGGGACAGTGGTGATGATTCAGCGCCCCTGTCCAACCAGCGCGGCCCGCGAGCCCAGGCCCAGCCCGACGTGACACCAGGCCAAACTCCGAAAACTCCCAGCCAACCAGACATCGCGATGGGAATCGCGTTCTTTTCAGCTGACCGCAATCTCGACTTTGGCATTTGTACTTTTTCTTCTCCATCCCCAGGTCGCTTCCCAGCTTCTCCTCTTCCCCACCCGCCCACACACACACAAAGTACATGTAAAGACCCGCCGGCGCCCCTCTGCCGGCCCATCTCACCTCATCTCCCTCGTTCAACCCAACAAAGAACCCGAGGCACCGGCCATGGACCAAAAACCGACCGAAAAGATGGCATCCACCGCCCCCTCCCTCTCGGCAGGCATGTCCCCGACCCCCTCCCCCCCAACCGGGGGGACCGCCGCCCCCACCCCCGCCAGCTACTACGCCCGCTCCCGCGCCACCAGCACGCACTCCGGCCACCGCAAGAAGAAGAAGCGCACCGAGTTCCTCCTCCCCTCGGGCCAGCGAATCGTCGTCGCCCTCCCCTCCGACGTCGACCGCCTCCGCCGGCGCTACCTCGCCCACGCCGACTCCCCGTCCCCTCCCCCGGTGGAAGTCGTCCTCCACGGCTCCCCGGAGCACCTGCACTTTTTGTCCGTGTCGCAGGCGCACCACGCCGCCAGGCATGATGAGCTGAGAGAAAAGGTCGGGCACGAGACGGCGGAGGAGCTGGAGCGGGTGAGGGCGGAGTTGAGGGCGGTGGAGGGGCATTTGAGAAGGGTGGAGCGGGGGATGGTGGTGGGGGGGGATTTGGGGGCGAGTTTTGGGAAGTTTGGGTTTGATGCGCAGTTGAGGACGTATGGCGGGGAGGAGGGGAGTGAGACGGAGGGGGAGGGGGAGGGGGGCGGGGATGGGGGGAGCAGTTGGGGGGGGGAGACGGTGAAGGGGGAGGAGGGGAGGGATGGGTTGAGGGTTTTTAGGAGGCCGGTGGTCAAGCAGTATTTTCATCGAGGGTTGTTGTGGTGAGTTCTTCCTGGTGCTGGGAGGGGGTGGGATGGGATGCTGACGGTGTTTGCAGGCGCTCGTCGGAGCAGACGGAGGTCATGAGCTTTGAGCTGTTTTTTGATCTGTTGTATGGTGAGTTTTCGGCCTCTGGAGGGGAGGAAGGTGGTTGCTGACGAAAACAGTCGGGATTCTGGCCTTCAACGCCGACCATGTCTCCGAGGACGCGGCCAACAGCCAGGAGTTGCTGCGGTTCATCATCACCTTCATCATGAGTTGGAGAATTTGGGCGGACGTGCAGCAGTTGATCGGCTGGTTCGAGACCAACGACATCCTGCAGCGCGTCAAGGTTCTGTTTCTGATTGCTTGTCTTCTTGGGTATGTTCCCTCTCCTGCTTCAGACCCGGCAGGCGATGCTGACGTTTCAGACAAACGACAAACATGCTGCAGACCTTCAATGCGACCTTTGACACTTTCACCCAGCTCGTCGGCTTCTACCTTACCGCGCGCCTCTTCATCGCCGCCGACTTTGCCGTCACGGCATTCCTCGTTCCCTCGGTCAGGGGTATGATGATTACGCAAATCGCCAACATCCTCGTCGGCGCCGCCCTCTTGATCGGAGGCACCACCATCCCCGGGATCACGCATCACGCGGAGACAGCCACCCCCCCCCTCGAACACCGCGCCGAGCACGAGGCCGAAACCGCCGAGAGCACGCAGCGCGCCGGCCGTCTCGTCCTCGTCTTCCTCGCCCTGGCCATCGACAACTTTGGCGCCATCATCCCCATCCTCCTCTTCCGCTACGGCAACACGCGCACCAACAGCGTCGCGAAGCGCATCAGCCACTTTTACGAGTTCTACCCCGCCATCAACATCGAGCACAAGGTCGAGCGCACCAACGCCTTCGTCTCGCTCGTCTTCGGCTACTCGGTCGTGGCCATGATCTTCCAAAACGCCGGATCCTTTGCGCTCAACGCCTTCCTCGGCAAGGCCATCCTCGGGCTGACGCAGGCCTACATCTTCAACTGGCTGTACTTTGAGGTGGACGGCGCCAACATCGCCACGCACGCCATCCGCCGCAGCCACAACACGGCCATGATCTGGCAGCAGGCGCACCTCATCTTCATCATGGCGTACGTGCTCGGCGCGTCGGCGCTGTCCATGATGGTGGTGGCCACCGACGTCGGCAACGCGCCGCTCGACGAGATCACGCCCTTTTACCAGCACCGCTCGGCGCCCGACGTGTCGCTCGCGCTGCGCCTGTACTACTGCATCGGCTTCCCCGTCGCGCTCCTCGGCATGGCGCTCATCTCGCTGAGCCACGAGCACAAGCTGCCCGTGGCCGTGTGCCGCGTGCCCAAGTGGCTGAGACTGTGCAACCGGCTCGGGGTGTGCGTTATCTTTCTGTGTCTGCCGGCGGCCGGGGACCGGTTGAACTCGCTCGAGCTGATCGGGCTGGCGACGGGGCTGATGGTGTGGGTGTTGGCGGTGGAGCTGTGGGGGAAGTCGTGCAAGATGCAGTCGTTTGTGTGGGGGGAGGACGAGCTGCGGTGTAGGTATACGGCGAGGTGTGCGCAGAGGCGGTTGGAGGATGCGATGAAGAGCGATGGGGAGGTGGATGTGGTGGAGTTGGGGCGGTCCGAGAAGACGGCGGCGTTGGCAATGTCTTGATTGGGAAATGGGGGGTTCTCTCGTGGGGGTGGTCTAGCGTGGAGGGGGAGCGTGGGTTGGCCGGGTCAACTTGACCCGGAGATAACAGAATGGTTTCTAGAACACATGCAAGGTGGAATACTATTGAATCTAGCAAAGTCCAGGCAATGGACCGGAGTCATGATACTCCTACATCATTCGGGTCCCGTACCAGTCGCACCACCTTTGGTTTAGCAGCGTGGACCGATGCTGCAGTTGCCCCTCCTGCTCCAAGCCTCTGCCCGCAGGATCGGTCTCGGGACCTTGGCGGCAGCATCCCCGGCCAATGACCCGTCCGGCCCCCGCAGCAAGCACCTTGTCTGCATTGTCACACTCGCTCGCCGGTGGATCCATTGAGTGAGCGGTTCGCCCCGCGTGGGATAACTCCACCGCGCTTGCTGGCTGGCATAAAGCCCTCGTGGCACCATGGACGAGGGTAGAGTCATGTCCGTCACTTCTTCGTCCGTTCTGCCGGGGTATAGAAAAAAAAGAGAAACCTCGTCACAAACATCACCAACCATGGCGTCCCCAGCCCCAGCCGCCGCCGCTGCCTCGGCCGCTGCCGAAGTTGCCCCTACCATCTCCACCGAAGCTGCCCCTGCCTCTCCTCCCGCTGCTGCCGCCCCAGCCTCGGCCGCCTCCCCCACCGCCGCCGCCTCCCCGCCGGCACCGGCAGCCGCTCAGATCAAAGTCGATAATCAGCCGCTCATCGAGCACGACCTCGAGGTATGTGCCCCTAAACCAACTGGATCACCGTGGCTGAGACCAAATACAGGAAAATGACACCGACTCTGCCCTCGACGAGCGTCTGTGAGCTGCGTCTTCCCCCCTCCTCTCGAGATTGACACTGACAACATGCGCCAGCTCGGCCTACACGGCGTCCCTGACATCGAGTGTCGTCGACTACCCCGTCGAGCATGGCAGGAGATTCCACGCGTTCCGTCCGGGTGGTAAGGACATCCATCCACCGGCTTCCAGATGCCAGGCTTGAGCTGACCGCACCTCGTCATCAGTCTACACCATGCCCAACGATGAAAAGGAAATGGACCGCCTCGACTTGCACCATCACATGGTTGTCCTAGCCCTCGGCAAGAAGCTCTTTACCGCGCCCATTGACAAGGCCAAGACGCACCGCGTGCTGGATATTGGCACCGGCACCGGCATCTGTGGGTCTTCTTTGGGGATACAGCCTTTTTTGGTCTGGCTGACATGACATGAAAAAGGGGCCATCGAAATGGGCGACATTCTTCCTGGCGCAGAGGTATTGCTTTCCACCGCCCCGTTTGACTTGACGATAGGTGCTGACGGGATCAGATTCTCGGAAACGACCTCAGCGCCATCCAGCCTGCCTGGGTCCCACCCAACGTCAAATTCGAGGTCGACGACGTCGAGTCGGAATGGACACACCCCGCGCCGTTCGACTACATCTTCTGCCGCTACCTCATCGGCTCCATCAGCGACTGGCCCAAGCTTGTCAAAAAGACCTTTGAGTACGCCCTCCCCCCTCCCCCCTTGATTCCACCCATCTAACCCTACCAGCAACATCCGCCCCGGCGGCTTCGTCGAGTTCCAAGACTACGACCTCCTCATCTACTCGGAAGACGGCTCCATGACCAAGGAGCACCACACGTACAAGTGGGTGACGACGACGCTCAACCTGCTCGGCTCGCTCGGCCGCATCGGCTCGCCCGGCCCCTTCCTCGAGCAGTGGGTGCGCGACGCCGGTTTCGTCAACGTCACGCACAAGCGCATCAAGCTGCCGCTCGGCCCGTGGGCCAAGGACCCCGACCTCAAGGAGGTCGGCACCTGCAACCTCATCCAGACGCTGTCGGGGCTCGAGGGCTTCAGCATCCGCATGCTGTGCGGCGTAGGCGGGTGGTCCATGCAGGAGGTGAATGTGCTGCTGGCCAAGGTGAGGGAGGAGATGAAGAGGCCGGGGATGCATCAGCAGTATGATTTGTGAGTTTTGCGTTCTTGTTTTCTTTTCCTTTTTGGATGGTCAAAAACTGACAGTGACGACAGGCACGTGGTGGTTGGGCAGAAGCCGGAGTAAGGATGGGGCGGCGCCCATCGTGAACATGGCATTGGGGGGTTCATCGAGCCTATGAAGCGTTGAGCTGCATAGAAAGCGTTGATTTTCGTGCTCCTGTTCTTGAAATGCATCATTTTGACAAGTCAAGTTTTGCTGATTAGTCAAGTCGAACCAAATCTGCGTTTGTCTGCCCTCCGTCTTGGCCTACGAGGTCGGTATGTATGAAAGCTATTACCCCCATTGGTATCATGTGGAAAAGGGGCATGTATAAAGAAACCCTCCAACTCAACGCCTGACACCAAGATCCCAACGACAACAAAATCTGCATTTGCAACCCATCTCGTCCCCGCCCCGACCTTAGTCTTCATTCGCTTTCTCAATCATCCTCCACAGCCGATCCTCATTCTTACTGAACCGCTCCCTCTCCAGCCGCATCTCCTCCATATGCCTCTCCCTCTGCACCCTCAACTCGTCCTCATACCTCCTCCGCTGATCATCCAACTCCTGCCTCAACGCCGAGTTCCTCGCCCTCTCCTCCGCCAACTCCTTCATCAGCTTCCCCAACGACTTATCCGGCACCCCGCCCCCACTTAAAACCATCCTCTTCCTCGGTGGGCCCCCGGACGCCAACGTATCCAAAACCTCCACCACCCCCCCACTCCCACCCCCATCCCCGCCATGCTCCTCCCCCTCGGCCTCCTCCCTCGCCGCCGCAGCCGCCATCCTCTTCCTCCCGCCCCCCGTCTTCACAATCCCATGCCTCTTCTCCAAATGCATCAATGCCGCCGAACTCGCCTTGGCCGAAAACAAATCATGGTTGCAATCCCCCACCGTGCACGCCCACACCGGCTCGACCGGCTCGTACGCCCCGCCGTCGCGGGCCCGTACTTCCATCAGGAACTCGCCGTGCTCGGCGATGCTCGACGTGCGCGCGCGCGGGCGGTTCAGCCACCGCTCGAGGACGAAGAGGCGGTTTTTGAACTTGATCTTTGGCATTTCGGAGAGTTCGGTCGAGACGTCGTCGAGGTGCGAGAAGGCGCGGACTTGCTCAGCGAAGGACTTGCGCGCGTTGGTGCGCATGGTTTGGAGGGAGGTGCTTGGGGGTGGGGCGGCGGGGGCGAAGGAGGAGGCGGAGGAGGAGGAGGTGGGGGGGTTGCCGGGGGTGGAGGGTTGGGGGTGGGTGCTGCCGCTGCCGTAGCTGGCGTCGGTGAGGGGGGGGTAGGCGGTTTGCTGGGCCGGGGGGTGGTGGCTGTAGCCGCCGCCCGAGGGGCCGAAGAGGTCCATGGGGGGGTTGGGGTTGGGGTTGTTGCGCGAGGAGGAGGACCGGAGGCCGAATCTGCTGCCGGTGTGGGAATCCAGTTTGTCGGTGGGGGTGGTGGTGTAGGTGGTGGTGGGGTGGTGAATTGATGCGCGTTGGTTGGGTTGGGTGTTAATGGGATTGGACGCCTGGCAAAGCGCGTTTGAGATGTTTGGGATGACTGGTCGTCAAAAGTCATTTGGATTGTGGTCAAGTTTTTTGGGGCCGAGTCACGTGCTCTCCCAAGTCACAGGACTTCCGCCAACCAGAGCACGCCCCTCGCAATCGGATTGGTGGATGGATTTGATGGTTGCTGAACAAACGGCTGGGGCAAACGAAGACTTGCAAACAAGTCCTCAAGCTTGGCAAGACTCATCACCAAAAATGGACACAAAACCGGCCTCGACTTGCACCATTCTAACAACCACCCGGTGTGAACAAAGATTATGGTCTTGTGGGTTCCGTCCTGTCTCTTTTAGTTTTCTTTTCCAATTTTTGCCTATAGCGATAGCCCGCAGAACTGGCACGGGCACGGGAGTGCGGCCGATAACAGTCAACATATGATGAAGATTTCTCCCATGTTCTCGGAGGCAAGACGGGCTCCGGCACTTGCGACAGGTGCAGTCTCAACGGGTCGGAGCTGGAGGGCATGACGGGGACAAATCCCCCTCCCCGAAGCCGGTTCCACCTGTGTCACACGGTCCCATGCAAACTCCGAAAGCCGCAGCACGCTGCACGCCCCAAGCTATCCTCGCCAGGATCGGCTTCTCGACGGACTGCAAAGGTCAGTGGCATCAAAAGGATTGTGCCCCTGATACTGTCCCTTTACATCTCCCCGCCCACCCACGGGTCTGGTTCCCGTCCCTGTTCCCGTTTGTTTCTGCCGAAGTGGCAGACGTCGGAGACGCCGGCTTCTTGAGAGACCAGTGAAGAGCAGCGGCCCGACACCAACTTGGCTGCTGTGGTAAAGGATTGCTCCCAGGTCCGGACGGCAGAGTGTTCCATCCCCGACGACCTCCAAGAACCAGTCCAAGCCTCCCTCAAAGAAGCACCACCCTGCGCTCAGCCATGAAGCCATCCTCCGCCGCACGGTCAAGCAATCCTCGTATGAAGCAAACAGTCCACCTCCTTGTTTTGGTAGTTTTGGTGCTACGGGAAATAAATCAACTTCCCATTTGTCGGCCACTGAGCTCTGGTCGACACAATGTTTCTTATTATGTTTCGCAAGCGATTTTCATGGAACAATGTCTGGCGTTTCTGTTGCATTTGCACGTAATTGGGTCCAGTGTTCCAGTCGATGACCTTGACGACAGGGGGTGCACATGGGCCAGAGGGACATCAATATTGGGCAACTACCACTAGGTATCTACCTGGTGGGAGGCATATTTTGCCCGTGAATTTCAAGAAAGAGACCATGTGGCAAAGGCGCTCTCCTCGTCGTACTGGGTCCAGCTCAAAGACGCCAGGGATCACGGCAATGGGCACGGAGTCATGGTAATAGCTGAAGGTCAGCCTCCCAGGAGGTGTCGACAAAAGGGGAGACAAGTTGTGGTAGTCTAATGATAAAAAGAAACACAATGTCGTCCATGCAGCCTCATGTCCACCCCTGGACCTACACCGCGGCCGAGGTAATCAAGTCAAGGCCCCCCCCGCTGAAACAGGCGGGCAGGTAACACAACAACAGAAGCAAAACATCCAACATCTACACAAGTCCAAACTTCTCACCATGGCACACATGGCACACATAGCAAGTCATTAGTACGCCTTCACCTTGATCATGCCGCACGCTCGGCGAAGACGCGGCTTAACTCGATGGATTGGTATCTTGAGGAACGACTGACTGACTACCTAACGAAAGGCCGAGTCCGCGAGGACAAGGCAAAAGCAACGCGACTAAACACACCACCGTGTATCATCCGGGGCCAAGTGTGCACCCCCCACCCCTCAAGCCAGCACCCTACTCCCAAAATCTCTTCTTCCATTCGTCCCATCCCAAAGAAAATCTCTTCCCCCTTCCGTCCCACCCCAAAGACACTCCCGTTCCGCACCTCCATTCATCCGAGCCAAGCCTCGCCCTTGCGCGTGCGAATAGCCCGGTACCACGCCTGCCCAACGGTCCCGAGGCCCCTCGCCCACCTCTCGCCTCCCTCCGCGCCTCTATTGCGCATGAAAAAGGCATTACCCTCCTTGGTCGCCTGGTAAATATCGTCCTCGTCGATGTAGTACCTGGCAAAGGCCGGGTGCCGCAGCAGGACGTCCAACAAGGGGACATTGAACCCCCTCGTCGCCACCAGCAACGGGTCCTGGCTGGGCGCCTCCCCCGCCTCCACCTTCCAGTCCGCCGGGATGTCGCCACCCGCCGTGACCAAGGCGTTCACCACGTCCTCGGCACGCCGCACGATCGCGCCGTCTTTGCCGTGCCTGCCGCCCCTGCTCAGTGCGGCGACGAGAATGTCCAGCGCCCGCATGGGGAACGGGCCGTCGTGCCCGTCGGTCCCCAGCACCGTGGTGTCCAGCAGGACCTTGGGCGCCATGAACTCGGGCGTCGCGGACGCGCCCAGGCGCAGGAGCAGGCGCGCCATGTCGAGGCGGCCCGAGGCGCAGGCGTGGTACAGCATGGTAAATGTGTTGCTGCGGGGCGTGCGGCGGCCCGCCGAGCACACAGTGGCGTCGAGGGAGGCGCCGTGGTGCAGGAGGAGGCGCATATTGTCCTCGCGGCCGCCGAGGTAGGCGGTCCAGAGGGGGGTGATGCCGTGGGCGTTGCCGGCGGTGGTGAGGAGGGTGGAGAACTCGGGGAGGGTGAGGAGGTGGGCGAGGATGCCGGTGGCGGCGGGGGAGATGGCGGCGGCTTGGTGGAGGGCGGTTTGGTAGGGGAGGTGGCGGCGGGTCTCGGAGAGGTAGCGGGCGCCTTGGGAGAGGAGGAACCGGACCGACTCCAGCTGGCCCTGGCAGATGGCGAGGTGGAGGGCCGTCCAGAAGAAGCCCATGCCGTTGCGGTACCACCACCGGCGTCGGTTGTATTGTGTAAGCTCTTCGGGGGAATCGGGCACCATTGCGAAAGGCGGAGGCCCAGACTTGTCGAAGCTGAGGTGGTTGCAGTTGCAGAGAGTGGGAGCGGCAATGTCGATTGTAGCGCCGCGCTCCAGCAGGAGCCTCATGGCATCGACATGCCCGCGGGCAGCGGCATTGTGGAGGGCGGAGATGTAGATGGTATTTCGTCCTCTTCCGCGGACTTGTCGCCAATTTGGAGAAGTGCCGTTGATGACCCAAGGCTTGCTTCCTCTGCGGATGGGCAGAGGATGTGAGCCTCTAAGAGTGGCGAATCCGAGGAACGGGTGTCCACCAAGGTCAGCTGCGTCGGTGCAGAACGATGTGAACTTTGGCTCGGCTGTCTCATGCATGGCACGTTGAAGCGTCCCATCCGGGATCATGTAAAAGTGGCGAAATATGAATGCGGAATTGTGCTTCTCATCCCGATGATCCTTTGGAATGTCCCAGTACTTTGGGCCGTACTTGTGGCAGCACCGTTCATTCCACGGCAACCAGTACCCCCCGATGCGTCTCGGGGGCCAAAAGACTGTGTCGGGGTCCAGGCCGGCGTCGAGGAGGCGCCTCAAGACAGCCATGTTGTTGGTTTCCGCTGCCCAAACCAGCATGTACGGGTGACGGCGAGCCGCGGCCTTGTACAGCATCAAGGAGCCCACGAGATAGAAGAGACGACAGGCCATGATGAACGACACGAGCGCTTGGAGATTGCAGTGGCTGATATCCTCAATGAGACACTGGGCAACCATGTCCACGAGCTCGGGGGCCATGAACTGCCAGTGCGGAGAAGGCATGGCGAAGGCGGAGCTCCTGTTCACGCCCATTAGCTCGGCTGGGAAGGTGTGTTAAGTTCAAGGGTTGACAACTTACGGGTGGTATTCTGAGAGGTGATGCGCAAAACTGAATTGCCGTCTTGGGCAAGGACGACTGTCGGTCGAGCTTGACTTGTTCTCTCAACGATGAGAAGGACGCCCAGATTAGCCGGCCTGGTCGAAATGGTTAGCCTGGAGTTGGGGAAAGTGGGATATGGTCGACAAACCGTGGGTTAAGCTGAGATCTCGTGGTAGGACAAACGGGTGGTACTCTGCGAGGCGATGCGCCAAACGGAATCTCCGTCTTGGTCAAGGACGAATGCCGGTCGAACTTGACTTGTTCTCTCAACGAGGACGAGCTCAACGATATCAACCTGCGAGGTTGAGATGGAAGCGTCGAGTTGAAGAGAGTGGAATATGGCTGACAACCTGCGGGTGAGGTCTCAGGTTCGGAGAAAAGAATCAAGTTGATGGCCGGTGAAGAGACGGCGCTGTGGAGAAGAAACGAGGCTGATTTCTTGAGAAGAGGAGATGTGGGATCTCTGAGTGGAAGAGAAGAGAATCAAATTGATGGCTGGCGAAGAGAAGGGACGGAACTGGGAAAAAGAACCAAGCTGATGGCTTGAGAAGAGGTGAGCTGTGAGATCTCTGACTGGAATAAAAGAGAATCAAACTGGTGGCTGGAGAAGAGACGGAACTGGAGAAAGGAAAATTAAGCTGATAGATGGCTGGGGAAGGGGGGAGCTGCGAGGTCTCGGAGTTGGAGAAAAGAGAATCAAGTTGCTGGTTGGAGAAGAGGTGAGCGCCTTCCACTTAAGCGGGACCAGTCCGGCGCGTCTCTGCGACGACCCGGCCCCGGGACACGATCAGGTGTTTGTGACACGATCAGGCTTTTGGGATACGATCCGGCTTTGGGGATACGATCAGGCCTTTGGCAGACGGTCAGGATAATGGGGGACGACCAGGCCGAGGCTGGGTGAAGGGGAGGGACGCAGTGGAGGGACAGAGACTCAAGGTTGACAAGAAGAAGCCAGTTTCGAGGGTCTCAAGGGAAGTCGAGAAGACGAGGAAAGTCGAGAACAACGTACCTCGCCGTGGACTCGTCGAGAACTTTGCCGTGGACTCGCGAGACCCTGCTGATGGAGGTTGCGCGTGTCGTTAACTGGAAGAGAAGATCGGAGTGCCGTCAGACTTGTCAGACTGACCTCCTGGTCAAGGTTGCGCGCGTCGTTGACGACAAGGGAAGACGGGGAGTGTCGCTGGGGTTTTGAGCGCCGCGCCTGGTCACGAGGCTACGACGGGAGCGTCGTTGGTGGTGGAAGAACTCAGGAGAGCCACAATGCCGCAGTGGGGAGAGAATATTTGGACGTTTCCCTTTTGTCTGGCTTGAAATTCTAGAATCGACGAGACCAGGCGGAGCACGTGTGCGAGCTGGACTGGTCTCGCTATCCTCGCCTGCGGCTTTGATGCCATTCTCATTGTGAGCGGCTGTGCTGTCCGTCTCGGCGTTGCGGCCGGCGGATGGCGGAACCCGGCGGATGGCGGAAGCTGGCGGAAGCTGGCGGAGCCTCGCGGCCCCTGTCCGGGGGCCAAGTCACAGGATGACTTAGGGTCCATCTGGGCATCCACCTCATCAAGTAGGGAGGTCCCGGGGTTATTCGGCGACGGCGACGGGGCGGGGAAGACGAGGGCGGCGGGACGGGGCCGACGAGGGCGGTGGGGCGGGGCCGAGCGGACCCGGGATTACGAGGGCAAAGGGTGCGGATTGACGCGGGAGGGCTTCAGGCCCGGGAGGAGGAGGACAAGGGCGCCAGACACGGGCATGGTGTTGGTGAGTCTGGGTGCAGGGAAACGGCGTAGAATAAGGGTGTTATGGTTGGAAATTGTTAAGGATGCACTATGAATTTTCTTTGCCCTTGGCTTCTTCACCCCCCTGAAAACCATCAGGGGCAGTTTTGTCAGATTTGATTCATCATGGAATGCAGGGGCACACACCAGAGTCGTTCACAAAGACTCGAAGGGCGGGATGAGCCCAGACAGGCCCACAAAGAAGAGGATTCGTCGAGCCGAATGTTCAGTTGGACATAGGAGGCCGAGCATTATCTAGCCGGAGCAGTCTCTGGCCCCTGGTTTTACTTGGACTATTGCAATGGCGGTTCAGCAGTCATCTTGCACGTACACAGCTTTGGACATGTCCATTCACAGTTGTGGTATGGCCCCTGAAGCAAGGGAAAACACAGGACTGGCATGAGGGCTTGCTGCGATTTACTCGGCAGCATGTCCCCAATACCTCCTTATGTACATCCGACTAGTTTGTTGCTACCATGCGACCTAGAAACCTTGGGCTGAGATCCATCTGGAATAGGGGGTTGAGAATTGTTTACGCTATGCCGACTCTCATCACATCCTCACATGAAGGTTTCCTGAACAGACGAGAATTGTACCCGTATAACGTTACACATTTATCACCTCGTCGACTCGATAATATAAATCCAAGTCCTGTTGTAGATCTAAGTTATCATCATGTCGTGACAAAATTTGCAAATCAGCATTCCTTTCCCAAACAGTTCCCCAAGTAACTATGTGAAAATACAAGCGTCCCTTCTCAAGGCCGACTTTTTGCTATCCCAGCCATGCAAACTCCCGAGATGACCGCCAGTCGAATATTATGTATACCAAGCTGATTTCGCAACATCATCAACAAAGAAACCTCATAGCTGAATGCCCTTCATCCTGAGCCTCCGCCCATAACGATGTATCAACATGGGCACCGGGATCATGGCCACGCAAATGAACCCCAAAACCGAGTTCCCCCACCCCAAGCCCAGATTCTGATACATAATAGGCCCTGCCAGCGGCAACAGCATGCCCACCAAGCTTCGCAGCACCGTGTTGGCGGCGACGGCCGAGGCAGCATATACTGGGTAGCAATCAACCAGATACGTGATGATGGGGAGGTAGAGCCCGATGATGGCAAAGGAAAACGGAAAGAGGCCGAGGACGGGCCAGATCCAGTGGGTGTGGAAGTGTGACGTCCAGCCGTACCAGAAAAATGTGATGGGAAGGCAGAAGCTAAACCAGATGCTCATAGGCAGACGCATCTCGGGCTCGAAGACGCCGCCGTTGGCCTTGGTCTGCCGGACGACGGTCTTGTCGGAGAATGCCGTGATGACAGCCCAACCGGCAAGGTTGCCGAGACCGAGGCAGATGTATACGAGGCCGGTGACGCCAATGTCCCAGTGGTATGTCTCTCGGAAGACGATGGGGATGGTGGTGAAGAGGAGGTCTAGGAGTGTCAGTACCGGAACACGGCAGTGAAACGAATTCTGGGCACTTACATAATCCTCCGTATGTAAAGGCCATGTACAGCGAGAGCGAAAAGACGAGGGGCGACAGAAACAGCATCTTCATTGGCCGCACGAGGCCGTTGAGGAGAATGGTCGTGTGGGTTTTGGGCGTCGCGTCCGTGGTGTAGCAGCTTCGCAGCTCTGGTCGGCCGAGCTGCGTCTGCAAGCGCTTCACCTTGCGGGCCATCAGGACGTGGGGGTTCGTCTCGACGATGAAGATTTCGGTCATGAGGACAATGACGGTGCCGACGATGAAGACGATCCAAAAATCCCAGCGCCATCCGATGTTCTGTGAGACGAAGCCCCCGATGAGGGGACCAAGGGTCGGCCCTGTACGGTTGGTTAACATGACATGTCTCCTGCGGTTTGGACGAGAGCACCAACCTGTAAGCGGGCCAAGCGTGTAGATGCCCATGGCAAAGCCTCTCTCGTCGGTGCGAAATACATCAGCAATGACACCGGCACCGAGGGTCTGCATCACGTCAGCATCCTTCATCCTTCAAGACAGTATAGAGGTGATATCTTACCAAACACCCCGCTCCACCAATGCCGCTAAGGAAGCGAAAGACGATCAAGGATTCAATCGACGGCGCCAGGGCACAACCAATCTGCCAGACGCAAAAGAAGGCATTTGCAGCGCTCAATACCACTCTCCGGCCATATATCTCACTCAGGGGGGCCAAGAAGAGCGGGCCGATGACGTATCCGAGGAGGTATATGCTGACGGTCATGGTGCCGACAATCTCGTTCATATTGTTGAATTCGGCGTCTACCACGCCGATGCCCGGGGCCAGGATTGAGGAAGCAAAGGGGGTGACAAAGGTGATGGCCGACACAAGACCAACGATAAGCCACTTTTTTGAGTTGGGGAAGTTGAGAGGCATGGTTGGGTCATCCTGGCCGTCCCAACCTACGACACCGGCGTCGAGGTCGGTGGTCGGGATGGGGACGAAGGCGATGCGCTCGCGCTTTTCTTTTCGGGACAGCGAGGCGCGGAGAGCTCGTCCATTGCCGAGGGTGGAGACGACGCGGGACACGCGCGACTTGATGCTGATGCGGGTTTCGATGCGTTGCAGGTCGGCAGCGGATGGGTGCTGGGCGAGTGTTAGCCACGGGGTGAGCGAGACGGGGTTGGAGAGAAACATACCCGGGCCAGTTCGAGATCGAGATCGAGGCCGGGCACATCTACGGCGATGTCGTCGGGGTCGGAGCGGCTCTTCCGGTCCTTGGCCGGGGCGTCGGCGCCAAGCCGGGTCGGGGACGGGTGGCTTGAGGAGGTGGAAGCGTCATCGTCGGACCGGGCCGAGTCGGTGCCGTGCTTTTCGACGTCCAGGGAAGACCCGTCGTCAGTCATATTCGGCAATATCTGGAGGCCGCTATTAGGGGTGCCGTCGAGGGGTGTTGTTCTGCGTCGGTGTGGTGTGGTCGCCAAGATGGGGGAAGCAGCAGAACTCAGACCAAGAAAGGGGCCGACCGGTCCCTATTTGACCAGATGCAGGTGGCTGCGAGTTGCACCTCGGACAGAAGTACGAGATCGTCATTTTCCTGTCGGTGGCGGGCCGTGATGGCGAGCGGCAAGCGACAAGATTGCCTTAGCTCGCCGCAGAGGGGGGCCCACCGGGAGGGGACGGGGTGAGGCCGCGGGCACGTAAGGGGAGGAGGACGGCCATTGATGGGGGGTGCCGGTATTGCCGGACGGAGATAAAACCTCCCAAAAACCGATGACTGTGGGGATGGGACTGGGTGCCATCGACGATTTGAGGGCCGCGAGATGCCCCTCGTGGAATTGTACAGCGGCATGCCATCGCATCTGGGCCTGGTCAACCTCACACTTCGACTCACGGGTGAGAGACCCGAGGAGCGGTGACGACCCCATGCTCTGGAGGTGTGCTTGTGTTGTTGGAGCTAAACGACTTCTGCCGCGTTCTCTGTTCCCTTGGCGGGTTGGAGAGGAAAGCCGAGGAATTGGAGAAGCCATGAGAGGAAAATCGGAAAAGCCGACCATCCAGAGACGTTCTTTCCAATACCACTGGGCAGTAGGTCTGGCGCATCCGATGCTGCGGGGGGGTTGCGACTTCCCCGGTGACTCTGCAGTTTCCCGTGCATTTTCTTTGCATTGGGGAGGTGCATTGGACCGTGTCACACGTCCATCACTGCCCGGGGCCAAAATCCAATCTGAATTCACAGTCATGCCCTTCAGACTTGCCCTGCAGGGGAACTCTTTCACGAGTCCTCAACCCGGCCAATGCCCTCATCCGGGCTCGCCGGGTCGGCGACCGTGAATCCATGATTCCATCCTACCGTCGCCTGACTTTGTTCTCTTTCAATTATTTTCACTGGCTTCCACGCCAAACCCGGACCAATCGTGTCCAACTTGCACCACGCATGGCGCATCTGCAGCAGCGTGGAACAGCTGCGGGACGACTGGACCACATTTCACGAGGAAAAGGCACAACGTTTCCAGCCTACATAATCTCGCCAAGTCCGTCCAGACAACGGAATGCCGTGCTTGACACCTGCATGACGACAGTGTGTGTTACGCCCAAGCTGTGGAGGCTGGCGGAAGACATCTCGACGTCGCGTGCCGGTCAGGTGTTTGGTGGAGTGGTGCGATATTTTCGGATGACGGTACCTGCGCGATGACCAAGGACGGACGGCGGCTCACCTTGACATGTTGCTGACGAAGACTTTAACAGCCCCGTCCATCAACTTCCTCTCGACTGCCGAACCTCGGTCGCTTGCCACCGCATTGCATCTCCGTCCCAGAGACAACGGGAACAACTGGTGGGCGAGAAAACTGGGTCCAGCTTCATACAACGGCAAACAGAACATGAAACACGTCAGAGGAACGAGATGCCCAGTTTGGAATCCCCAGGCCTTCGCTTCTCGGGGCCCTTTCAGGCTTGATATACATGTGCGATGCTGCATCGGAAGCCGCACCACATCGAGCGAGCCGCAAATACGCCAAAGTCCGCCCGTCAAATATCTCCTATCCCCGACATCTCGCTGTTCCCACAATTAAACAAGGCGCCTCCTCCCTCTGCCCGTGGTCCTGGGGATATTGCCCTCGCAAAGACGGTTCGTATTGACCCACTGCACCAGCTGCTCGCCGACGCATCGAGCACACTTGCAAAACTGACCGATTCCACATTAGCACCATCACATCGTCATCGAGGAGGGCGGCTCACCATTCTCGCCTTGTCGGCATCGTCCTTGCCCTCGATGCAAGTAAAGGTGCTCGCGCTGTTGAACTTGAACTGATTGTAGCACGCCACGGGGGCAATGACTTGGGCGCAGTCATAATCCTCAACCACCGTCGATGTGCAGTTGAGCAGACGCTCTTGGCCGACGGCTTGTCCCTGCGCCATGGCCATGGACAGCCAAAAGACTGTGGCCCCAAGGGTGAGCTTCATGTCGATTTGATATCTTTTGCTGCCGTCGGGTCGCTGGCTCGTGGGGAGGGTGAAGTCGGCGAAGACTGACCGAGAGCTCCCCGCGGCACACGGCGTCTTTCCGACATACAAGTATTGACCAGACAGCAGCAAGTCGTACATAGCGGGACGGTGCTATAGGCCGGCGGACACAGGGAGCTGTTCTACATGAGCCGTCTACGCCTCTACCAATCGGCTCAGTTGCATCTTTTGATTGACGCAGCGTCAACATCACCGGGTCTGTCGTCGCAGAGGGTGGGGAAAAGGCCAAGATGGGGGAATACAGTGTTGCCAAGATTGTCGAGCCAATGATCTTGATATCCGTGCAACGGCAGGACGTCTTCTAGAACAACTCCAACTCCCGCGGTGGCATGGGAGCATCGGGTGCGTCCCGGCAGTGCGATTTTGCCTGGTTGACGACGGCTGGAGATATTACCCGCAATCAAGATCACCACCGCTGGTCCAGCCAAGATATTAATAAGGGCATCGTCTAGAGGCTACTTTAAGGTTGACGTACTAGCGGCAGACACGGCTAGCGGCAGTTGCTGGGGGGGTGTTGGGGGCAGAGTCGCTCGGAACCAGGACCCAGTGGTGGACATTAGAGTCTGACCTCCCCCTTGTCCACCCGGAACGTCGGATCAGACCCAAGACCACCAACCGGACATCTTCGACTTCATTGCAATACTCTCGCAAAACACCTGGCCCAAGATGCATCAGAGTTCCTGGGTGGTTGCCGTCCTCGGCCTCGCCGCGCCGGCTCATGGCCTCCTCCGGTTCGGATGCGCTCAGTTGACCATCCAGCGTCTCGATCCCCTTGTCAACCCAGGCATGGCGCCTTCCAGCCATCTCCATCAGATCATTGGCGGTGTAAGTCAGGATATCCCGCCCCACCTCGCCATATCTCCCGGAGCACCACCACTAACCGCTTCAGAACGCCTTCAACATCACCATGGACCCCGCCGTCGACATCGGCAACACAGCCACCTGTACAAGCTGTCAATTTACCGAAGATTTTTCCAACTACTGGACGGCGACACTCTTCTTCCGCGCGCGCAACGGCTCGTACAAGCTGGTGCCGCAAAAGAACCAGGCCGGCATGGAGGGCACCAACGGCGGCATGGTAGTCTACTACATGTCGGACGCGCTCTTCGACCAGGCGCAAAAGTCAAAGGTCACGGCCTTCAAGCCCGGCTTCCGCATGCTCGTCGGCGACGCCACGGCCACGACGCGCGACCAGGCCAAGCGCCACCGCCAGCTGACGTACACGTGCATGCAGAACGAGGGCACGCGCAACCGCGAGACCTTCGAGTTCCCCAAGGAGCCCTGTCCCCACGGAATCATGGTCAACACGTACTACCCGACGTGCTGGGACGGCAAGAACCTCGACTCGCCCAACCACCAGGACCACGTGGCGTACCCGGCCCACGGCACGTTTGAGAACGGCGGCCCGTGTCCGGATACTCATCCCGTCAAGGTGCCGCAGATCTTGCTAGAGACGGTGTGGGATACCAAGCAGTTCAACAACAAGGCCGACTGGCCGACGGACGGGAAGCAGCCGTTTGTATGGTCGAATGGCGAGGAGTCGGGCTGGGGTAATCATGGCGATTATGTGTTTGGGTGGAAGGGCGATGCGCTGCAGCGCGCCATGGACAAGCATGCGTACGTGACGGGCCATGGGCTCAAGACGCAGAGCATTGCGGTGCAGAACAAGTGCACTGTCCAGGATTATGTCAAGGAGCCGCTGTCGGGATGTAAGTTTTGTTTCTCTCATGTTTTCCTCTTGCTTGTTTACTCCCCCTTTCCAAGTCCGTCCCCTGCTCCGCCAAGACCACAGCCTCATTCCAAGTTTTTCACCCTTTGCAGCCGCTTGCTAACCAAGAACGAAACAGGGCTTCCAAAGCTTCCCGGTGCCGAATCCAAGTCTCTCATGTAGATGTTGAGACAAATCGTAAGGCGCTTTCAGGACTGGAAGATGTCGAGCCTGTCTCTAGGAAGGGACAAACGTCGTCCCTGGGATGTTTCGATGTGCAGTTAGCCACAGCTCAATAAATTCACCTTCGCTTGGCTAAAGAAGGATCAACTCTGAGCCATGTGTACCACATTCTAGTATGAATTGCTTCCGTTTGGTTGTTCAGACGTCGCCTACCTTGAGCATGGCGGTCTGATTCGAGTCGGTCGAAGGATCGTCGTGCTTCAACATTGTTTTATGCCAGCGATATCGTGTAAGCCCCTGGCCTCCTCTACCTTCCGTTTACTGCTTAGTGTTTATCTCTGATCTGATCGCCCGCGACCAACCTAGTTCCCTTATTTATGCACAATCCCAAACTGGCAGGCAACAGCTCGGTAATATCCTCCACGCCCCCCGAGCCATTCACCTTCGCCTGTACCCTCTGCCCTAAACTCGGATGCCTCTGGCTGCGCGGGGTCACCGCCGACTCCTTCACCGTGACGCGAAACGGGGGAAGCCTCGTGGAGTACCTAGGCCTCAAGTTCTGCGGGAACTGCGGAACTGCTGTGACGGGGGAGCATCGAAGCGGCGCGCTGAAGGGGGAGGTTTTGGTTAATGCCAGGGCGGTTTGGGGGTTTGATCCTTTTGGGGTTGATCTTGGGTATGAATCTTTTCGCATGTGGCTGCGTGATATGGATGTAGTTGTTGACGACTGAGATCTCGCGGCAGGTCCATCGCAAATGTTCCCGCGCCGGATGACGATGTGAGGAGTCTTCCGCCTCTCTTGCCGTCCTCAGTGGAAGGCGACACCCCAGCCCACCTCGGCTCTTGCCACTGCGGCAAGGTCCGAGTGGAACTCCTCGTCGACATCAGTACGATGGAGTTCAAAGAAGATAACTGCAGTTCGTGCGTGAGGGTCTGTTTCCCCGCTCGCTCCCATCTCCATGGCACCAGACCAAACTAACATCACCACCCATATTAGAACGCCTACATCGGCATCTACCCCACCAAATCCCAAGTACGGATCCACGGCGCCGACTCCAATACATTCGAGTACCTGTACGGACGCAAGTTCAACGGCGCAGTCCACTGCAAGACCTGCGGCGTCTGGGTGTACAACAACGTCTACGGTCCGCCCGTCAGCGTGTTTGATCGTCTCCCTCCGGAGAGAAAGGAGGTTGTGCTGGCGGCGTATTGGAAGAACTTGGACCTGCGGCCGCTGAACGTCCGGGCGCTGGACGACGTAGACATTTGGGCTTTGAAGATTCAGAGGGAGGATGAAGGGACGGAGGGGTATGAACTCGTTGATTGATAGAATGCTAGGTAGTCCAGCTGCCAGGCACCCATCGCCCCTATCCACCCCCAACTCAAAGCGGCCACCCAGGATTCATCACAGTCTTGAGCGTCTCGCAGCAGTCCGGCCAAGGGACATAGCCATTCGTAATCAGCTCCTTGCAGCAAGGGGACGGGTCCACGGGCTGCGGCGCCGGGTTGCTCTCCTGTCCCGGCGTGTCGGGGAAGTCGACGCACTCGCCCCTGAAGCCCTTTCCGAAGCGGGTCTCGCACTTTTTGTCGGAAAATTGGGCTGATGCCTTTGCGCCGGCGTTGGGGCCGTAGATGTAGCACTATTGGGGAGGGGGGTTTGTTAGCAGAGGCCCATAGGGGAAGGAGTTGGAAGGGTCTGTGGCTTACCACGTTCCACCCCTTCTCAACACGGCCGTAGTCTGCCAAGCCATAGAGGCCCTCGCAGAGCAGCTCCAAGCGAGTTTTACCTTCCTTGGAATAGCAGGTGCACTTCGAGGCTGTCGGGTAGGGCCCTAGCCATCCCTGCCGGGGGGTGATGTCGGCATTCGCTGATTTTGGGGTTGCGAGGAGCCCGGTGGCGAGGAAAGAAAGGGCGAGCAGGAGCGTTGACACTCGAGACGACATTGTGTGAAGCTGGTACCTATTTGCGGTCGCGACTGAGGTTGGAAAAAAGTTAAAGTTGAGATTGGAAGGGAAAGACGTGCAAACCGTTGATTAAGTGATCCCTGATCCAGACATATCCATCATCCAGCGGAATAGCTCTTACTCTTAAATAAAGGCGTTATCGTGAACACGCCTACCAGGTAGTACCAGGCAGAGATTCGCGGTTCAGCCTGATCTGGAGAACAGCCCGATAAAAGAAGGTTTGGCTTTCGGGACTGACCACCGGCTTCAGTCGAGGGCGGCAATTAACGAAATTCCCCGGCGGTTGGTACGCCATGGCACCCGCACCCTGGGCCACAGTCGGTGCCAGTAGAGGCTAAGGTCCATGTCAGACCTTGCCCAAGCTAAATCCGACGTCTTTCTATCTCATGCCTCTGTACAAGAACCAACATCAGTGAGAGGGCCAAAGGTGTTGGGCCAGGAAACGTCGGGATGAATGGCCCACACCAGGCGACACGACCCTGCCACCATGGTCCTCCAACTGTTAATACGCGGTAATGATTAATCGCAGAATCTCTGACAACTACCATGAACCCTGGACCTTTGTGCCGGAAATGTTAAATGGGGTATGTTCCTGTCCGTGGACCCCGAGCCCAAGCCTTTGCCCTCCAGCTCGCCCAAACTCCAAAGCAAAGTACCTGGTCTCCTGACCTCTGACACTGACCCCTGACCTCCCATATTGATACAACCTCGTAGCAAATATCGTATGCAAAACAATATACCGATGCTCCTCTTATCGTATCCGCCCTGGCATCACGGGCTTTGCCTTCTTCAGCGTCGGTGTGCTCGGTTCAGTCCCCATGGACCCCTCCACTTCCTCTTCCACAGCCACAACCTCCCACCGCCTCGTGGGCTCGACCATACCAACCCATAGATCTGTTGGTAGGAAGTCGCCAATCTCCTGGCGAAAGTGCTCGCGCTCCTTCCGGTCGCTCTCGACCAGCTTGTCGACCGTCTCCCTGGCCTTGCGCCAGGTATTCGCAATCTTATCCCGAACGACCCGCCGGCGCTCTACCTCGAGCATCAGACTGCCATATGCACTAGCATAGCCGTCGTAGAAGTCGCGCAAGAGGCCCATCTCGTCGACCTTGCTGTAGACAATATCCTTTTCGTCCTCCCAACGCTGGACATACTCGGTCTCGGCATCCACATAGCTCTGGAGCTTGGCGCCAATGTCCTCGACGACGTGGAAGGCGGCAATGGTCGACGTGTATGCGGCGCGGATCCGGTCCGTCTGCTCCTTGAGGGCGCCAAAGTCGGCCTCCATCTGCAGGAGGCCGGCCTGGATCTCCGACACCACCTCGTCCACCTCGTGCGCGTCGTCCACCACCACCTGTACCACCTCGGCGCGCTCGTGCGGGTCCATGGCCTCGAGGTCGGCCACGTTGTGGGCGTCTTGCTCGGCGATGACACCCGAGATGGAAACCGGCTCGCCGCCCTCGGTAAGATCGGCGGCCTGGCGACGGGCGAGGGCGGCGCCGCCTTCGGTGGCGCGGACGGCCTTGACGCACATGTCAAAGTGTTGTGTGAGCGAGGTGAGCTGTTCGGCCATGGCGTGCGAGTGTTCTGACAGCGAGGCGAGGAGGTCGGGAATGGGCTGGTACGAAGTCGAGGAATCGGGCGAGGAGGGGGCGTTCGACATTGCCTTTTTGAGGGTTCGGATGTCGGTCTCGAAGCGGAGGAGGTCACGGTCAAAGGACTCTTGCGTGGCCTGTCGGATGAGAGTTAGAGATGCCACCGAGCAATAGGGGGGGTGAGGCTCTTGCCTGAAGTTCTTTGATGCTCTCCTTCAAGGCATTGCGCATCCCATCGACGGTCTTTTCGTCGACAAAGTCCATCAAGCACTTGGGTTCCTCGCCAGGGGGTCGAAGGGAGGGGTCGACAGTGGTGTTGCGGAGGGCGGCCATGGTTTCTTCGAGCATCGAGTTGGCCCTGTCAAGCTCGACAATGAGCTTCTTGAAGTCGCGGCGGCCATGGTCGTAGGCGCGAGTCATCATCTTCCGGACCAGATGGAGGACGCGAGTCTGTTCCTGTATGCCACGTCGCAGGAACTCGGTCTGGGCACCGAGAACGACAGAGTCCTCGTGCATCTGGCGGGCGTTGGTGGCCAGCTCGTGGGCACGCAGCACGAGGTTGATGGACGAGAGCGATTGCTTGGCGTGGAGGAGGTGCTTGACGAGCACCTCGACGGGCACCTGGTTGGCATCGAACTTGGCGGAAGCGTCGGCATCGGCATCGGCGTCGGCGTCGACATTGCCATCATGGCCGGAGTGGCGGCCGGCTCCGGGTTCGTGGTAGGATCTCGACTGCGACGACGAGGCTGAGCGGGAAGACATGGCGATGGATTGATTGGGGGTACCGGCGATGGAATTGGAGCTACCTTGGGAAAGGTAACGGTGGGAATATCGGGTGGGGGGCTGCGTCGAGGTGCATTGCGTGATGCGGACGCTAGGGCATCTTCCACGAGGGAGGGCAGTCGAGGTGGATGCAGGACAGGACCAAGGTCGATGGTGTGCCTGGAGGAAACGGGCGGGAGCTTGACACTTCCAGGGGAGGTGATGTCAGTTTGGGGGCGATTGCCGATACGCACGGGCCAGACCTCGCCGTCTTTTGTCTTGCGCTGGGTTGGCATTGTCACCTCCTATTGTCCAAACATCGTGGACCACATGCCGAAACTCGAGATCAAAGCCGGACTCCCAGACCTGCCACCTCCCAATGGAAGCTCGAACCGAATGGAACTTTTGCGCAACCCAGGGTCAGCGACAGACGGCGGTCCATCCATTCCGCCTCCCCCCTCTGGCTCCTCCCTCCGACAGCGCGTCAGCACCCAAGCCACCCACCGACTTCTGGTTCCGTCCATCTTTTGGGCTGATGCCCGTCCTTGAACCTGCTGATAGGTACTACGCGCCCATCCAACTGGACAGCGACGGGACCGTATCCCAACCTTTCCAACAGTGTGGCGTGGCTGTCAAGGGCATCACAGCAACACTGGCGAGACGCGTCTCGATCGCGGGTCGAAGGGCAATGATGGTTGCGGAGGGCGGGCGTTTGGCCAATATGCCTGGGGTCGATGGTCTGAGGTATAGACCACCTCGGGGCCCATGACGTTGGCGTCAACTTCCCGGGCCACCGGTTCGTAGACGGTAAGTTTTGTCCTTTTCTCATCTTTCGTCTGGTGTTCCCGCCGCAATGGTGACTCGACGCGACCGCGCTCTTCGCCACAACCTAAAAGGTGGGTCCAACTTGGCTTGCCGCGGGGTCCGATAAGCAGCAGATAAGGATGGTGATTCACCACATCCCACCAAAAAAAATCGGGGACTGCCGACTGCCCGCGACAAGATCGTCAGCAGTGAAGACCCGATACAAGAACGGCTGTCTGCCATTCCGCCTCTTCCCTCTGCTCCAACCGAGCGCACTCCATACTCCTGCTGCAGACTCTTCCCACCATGGATTCCCAAACATCATCAGCGCCGGCTGCTGCCCCCCACCAACCCCCCTACCAATACAGAGCCGACCAAGGCTACCCGCAAACCGAGCCCATCCCCGCCGAGTTGGCCAACCAAACCCCCCACGACGCCGAGATTATCGACGAAGACGAGGATGATTTGGACGATGTCTTCGACAGCGAATACGAAGACGAGTATGATCCCGAGGCCGGCGACTTGACCAAGTCGTACAACCGCCAGCGCCAGCTCCACGGCCTCAACTCGTCGGCCGGTGGCCCCGCTGCCGTCCCCCGCACCAACGCCCAGAAACCGACGGCCAACACGTTTGCCAGCGTCGACGACCAAGTTTCGGCCCTCTCGAAACACGCCGCCAAGATCCGACTCGACGACGTCAAGCAAGGCCATGGCAGGGAAAAGGACAAGGCCGACCGCGCCACCAGCGAGTTGGTGCTCGACCAGCGAACCCGCATGATCCTGCTCCAAATGATCAACCGCGGCGTCGTCAGCGAGATCCACGGCGCCATCAGCACCGGCAAGGAGGCCAACGTCTACGGCGCCGTGCTGCATCCCGAGGACGGCTCCCCGTCCATCCACAGGGCCATCAAGGTGTACAAGACGTCGATCCTCGTCTTCAAGGACCGCGAGCGCTACATCACGGGCGAGCACCGCTTCAAGGGCGGCGCCGAGAAGGGCAACAACAGGAAGATGGTCAAGCTGTGGGCCGAGAAGGAGTTCCGCAACCTGCGCCGCCTCCACTCGGCCGGCATCGCCTGCCCCGAGCCTCTCAAGCTCAAGCTCCACGTCCTGGTCATGGAATTCCTGGGCGACAAGCGGGGCTGGGCCTATCCAAGGCTCCGGGATGCGCGTCTCGAGGGCGAGGATGTCGAGGAGCAGTGGAGGAACCTCTACATCCAGCTGCTGGGCATCATGCGCCGCCTCTACCAGGTCTGCAAGCTTGTGCACGCCGACTTGAGCGAGTACAATATTCTCTACAACGCCAAGCGGCTATACATCATCGACGTCTCCCAGTCGGTCGAACACGACCACCCGCGGGCCCTCGAATTCCTGCGCATGGACATCAAGAACGTGGGCGATTTCTTCCGGAGGCAAGGCGTCGACACGCTGCAAGATCGCGCCATCTTCAACTTCATCTCGGCGCCCGAAGGCCCGGTCGAGGAGCCGGCTCTCTCGCAGGCTCTTGAGCATCTATACGAGGTGCGGCCAGCCGAGGCAGAGACGGACGAGGCCGTGGCGGCCCAGGAGGTTGACACGGAAGTATTCCGCAACCAGTACATCCCCCAGACGCTCGAGGAGGTCTATGACATTGAGAAGGATGCGCAGAAGCTTGGCAAGGGCGAGGGCGAAGAGCTTGTGTACCACAACCTCCTTGCCAACCAAGTCGTCGCGAACCAGGCCGAGGAAGTCGACGAGGCTGACGAGGAGACTGGGAACTCTGACTTGTCGGGAGATGGTGCGTCGCTTGGGAGCGACGACAGCGAGGACGAGAGCCGGTTTGAGAAGGGCACGCCAAGGGGGAAGCGCTTCGAGGACAAGGACGAGAAGAAGCTGCACAAGCTCGCCGTCAAGGAGGCCAAGCGGGAAAAGCGCAAGGACAAGATCCCCAAGGCCACCAAGAAGAGGATGGTGGCCACGTCGTCGCGCAAGAAGCATTAAACAGGAGTTGGGCATGGCTTGGTTCTCCCCGCAGCGGCACCCATCAAAGTTGGAGACGATGGGTTGAACATGCAGTGGTGCCGGATGATGAAGGCACAGCTGCTCGAGGGCATGGGGTTGACAGAGCGTTTGCTTTTAGCGTAACCTCGGGTCCCGTGTTCCCATGAGCAGGTCCGAGGGGGTCAAGTTGGCCCTCGATGAAGACGACAGAGAAGCCCTGACGGCTGTCGGTTAGGTGTTGGCATATTTATGATGCGCCCTGTGTCTGGGTTTCTCCCCAGCGGATGCAGATATAAAGTCCAGCGAGCTGGCCCAAGCGAATTGATGGCCTGCTCTTTGCGACCGGCATTGAAGCTCAGCTCCGCCTCTCTAATCTTGCTGAAATGCCATGTCAATTCGACAACCGTACCTTCCATGTGACAATTGTCAAGTGATTCCTTTGGTTCAAAGTTGCCCGGCGGCTACCTCACCCCCGCGTCACCCCACCGTCGTTTCACCCCCAGCGCTGTGTCTCACCACACGGACCTCGAGACATCACCTTGTTCCAACCCCCAACGAAATATAAATCCAAAAGACAGCACATCGCACAGTAAAATCCTAGCCCGTATTCTCCGCCACATCACCAATCTTCTCGCATAGCCAAACTCTGTTCCAACAACGACAGCAACTTCAACCACAATGACAACAGAACCCCTAACCAAAACACCCCCACCCAACATGGCCTCCTCAACCCCCCTCCTCCCCCCAAGCATGAAATCCTACTCCCAACTCACAACCGGCCCCCCCTCCCCCGCCACCCTCACCCTCACCACCACCTCCACCCCCTCCCCCACCCCCACAGGCTCCTCCCTCCTCCTCCGCGTCACCCACGCCGCTCTCAACCCCATCGACCTGCACCTCCTCCTCAACCTCCCCGCCTGGCTCCCCTTCCGCCGCCGTCCCACCCCCGGCTTCGATTTCGCCGGCGTCGTCCTCGCCGTCGGCCCCGCCGTCTCGGGGATCAAAGTAGGTGATCGCGTCGCGGGCGCGCTGGGGGCGAGGCAGGTCGCTCTGGGGGCGGGGAGTTTGGCGGAGTATTTGTCTGTTCCTGTTGGGATGGTGGCGAAGGTTCCCGAGGGGTGGGATGCGGGGAAGGCGGCCGGGGGGATGGGGGTGGCGGGGCAGACGGCGGTTTTGTTTGTCAGGACGATTGGGGAGGGGGGGGTGAAGGGGGCGAGGGTGTTGGTGAATGGGGCGAGTGGAGGGGTGGGGGTTGTTGGTGCAGGTGCTGAAGGGTTGGGGGCGGCGTGGGTGGTGGGGTTTGTGGGGGCGAATGAGGGGTTGGTGAGGGGGTTGGGGGCCGATGAGGTTGTGGATTATGCTGGGGAGGAGGCGAGGGCTAAGGGGGGCGTGGAAGGAGTGTTGGGGGGGAGGTTTGGTGGGGAAGGGAGGTTGGACTTTGTGTTGGATTGTGCCGGGGGGCAGAGGTTGTTTGAGAGGTCGGTGGGGTTTTTGAAGGAGGGGGGGAGGTTTGTGAGTATTGTGGGGGGGAGGAGTCAGGGGGTCGTGCCGTTTGTGAGGAACAAGCTGCGGCCGGTCGTGTTGGGGGGGACGCCAAGACGGTATGATTTGCTGGCGATGATGCCGTCGGGAGAACAGGCCGAGGTGATGAAGGGGTGGATGGAGAAGGGGGTCGTCAAGGAGGTGCCGGTTGATTCCGAGTGGGCGATGGAGGATGCGGTCAAGGTGAGTCTATTCTGGTTGGCAATACTGCCGATGAGTGCTAACCTGTGGACAGGCGTATGAGAAGCTGGCGACCAAGCATGCCAAGGGCAAGATTATCGTCAAGGTGGCGGCTTGATCCGTAGCATCGATGGTGTTGCTTTCAAGCAACAAGGGGCGGCGCTTTTCTTGCACCCGGTCCTAGTATTCGTCACCTCGTGGGTTCGTTGTTCTCCTATCACTCTCTAGATGTAGCCTCTAGGCCGAATATCCATTCCTCAGTCTCATTACCTCGGTATCCTCCGATGTCTGTTCAAACATAACCGTCTCCTCGTGCTGAATGAACTGCGCCGACTGACCCCCAGCACATCCCCGGCCCAGACCCCTATCACCTCCATCCCTCATACTGCCCGTGCTGTTGACCACCCCCATACCGAGGCCCCTGATACTCCTGCGGCGGCAGCTCCGAGTACGGCTGTTGATACTCCTGCTGCTGCTGCCCCAGCGGCGGCGACGGCGACCCCTGATACCCACAATCCCTCTGCTGTCCATAACCCTCCTGCAACTCCGCCACCTGCTGCTGCTGCTGCTGTCCTCCATACCGATCCTGATACTGCATCGGCAGCGGCGGGGCATACGGCCCCCCTCCCTGTCCCTGTCCCTGCTGCTGTCCCGGAACCAACCCCTGCCCCGACGCAATCGTCCAATCCCCCGTCGAACTCGCATCGCTAAACTGCCTCGCGTGGTGGTGGACGTATTCCCCTGACCCGTATGCCCCCGGCGGGGGACTGCCGCTGGGACTGACGGCACCAACGCTGCCCATATGGGGACTCCCCGACGCCGGGCTAACAGGAGGCGGCGGCGACTGATACCCCTTACCGTAGACCGGGCCCGCCACGGGAGCAGTGTCGGTGTACTTCTCGCCTGCCTGCCGGCCCCCCGCGGCAGGAGCCGCAGCGACAGCGGCCTTCTTCTTCCTCACGCGCATGCACACCCACGCCGTGAGGCCGAGGAGCAGGAGCGCGACGACGCCGGCGCCGACGCCGACGCCGATGGCGGCGGGCTTGGAGAGAGGGGCTTTGTTGGCGTCGGGGTCGCTGACGTTGTAGCCCATGGCCCAGGCGACGTTGAGGATGGCCGAGGTGGGGAGGCGGGTGTCGGTTGGGATGGCGGCGAGGCCGGCGGTCAGCGGGGGCGGAGTGATTTTGGCGCGGAGGTTGGAGAAGCAGGGGGTTTGGGATTGGATGGCCGTGGTAAATTTGTAGTAGCCGCTGGGTGGGGGTGTTAGTGGCAGGTGTTCTGGGAGGGGGAGGGCTAACGTTGGACAGCACATCCCTTGGGACGAGACGGAGTAGTAGTCGTCAGGACACTTGGCGAGGAGGGCTTGGACGCCGTTGGCGGGGATGGGGAGGCGGCCTGCGCCGCCGGCGACTCGGTTGCCTTCGTTGATGCCGCCGCCGCCTGCTGCGGGTCCGCCGCCTGTCGCGATGGGGTTGTCGAGGGCGACGCTCCATGGGCAACATTCCGGGCGGTCGGCCATGCACCCGATGAAGGCGGCGTAGTAGACTAAATCGCCGGCACTGACGAGGGTGTATGATGTGCTGGCGCAGTCGCCATGGGTCAGGAGTTGGCCACCTCCGGTGAAGGTCGGTTGGGTGATGGGAGGTGGCTGCTCGGTCCGTGTGGCGATGGTGCTGGGGGGTGTGATGATGACAATGGGACTGGGAATGGTGAGCTTGTGTTTGAGTGATTTGAGGGGGCCAAGGCTTACGCAAGCTCCAATGGGGCCTTGGTTCTGTTGGGGAGTTAGTTGGGGCTTCAGTCAACAACCTGGAACAAGTCATACGGTTGGGGTAGCTCTTTGATGACGGTTGCTGGTGGCTTCGGGCAAGCGTCCTGGAACCAGTCCCTCTGATAGCTGTCCCAATCTGATATCCTGGTCAAATGTTATCTTCCAAGAATAGAGGACCTCGAAACCTACCCGCAATCCCCACAGATGCCCAACAGGTCGAGGTTGAGATGGCTGATGACAAGCAGCCGAGATAGCCCAGGCCGTTGTTGCAATTACATGCCGAGACTGCTGCCGTCGCCAGACAGCCCCCGTACGCCCCGGAGGAACTGCATGTCTTGAATCCATTGAAGTTCTGCGCAAATTGGCCGCGTCAGCTGGTCCCATGGGGGTTGATCTGGGAGAATTCGTACGGCGCAGTCTGGTCCCTTTGGTAGAGACGTCGTTATCGTTCCATTGGTGAATGAGTTTTGACGTCGAAGTCGTCGAACAACCGGGGGATATGCTGTCGTAAACAATGTCGAGAATGGTGCCACAGGCGCTCTTTGGTATATGTTTGCCGCCATATTTTCGTCGAATTATATCCCCCATCAGCGAGAAGTTAGCAAGAGAGAAGAAGAGAAAACACTCCAATTCGAGGGCCAAGACACAGCTTCTGCCCATTCCCTTTTGTTCGCACCCCGCCAACAGACCAACGCCGCCACGCTATGCACGCCCAAGACCGTCGGGCCCCTAAAGGTGCAATGTTTCGGGGCCTTGAGCGACTGACGAGTCACGGCTTGCCAGCGGCTGAGGCCATCGCGGAGGCGGAGCCAACCAGCTGGGCCGCAGCCCACACCAGCACACCTGCTGGCCCTCACTAACGCGATGCCGTGTCCCAGCTCTTGTGCTGCGGGCAGTCCACGTCGCCGTCCTGCCATTGGTTGCGGGGACAACCACCACCCGCAACGCTCCGCGATCCTGTCCCCATTTGACGTTCCGATCTGAGGTGACACCATTTTTATCTTGGGAGAAACTCCGTGTCGGTGTTGCTCTTGATCTTTGCGCGGTACTGCTGAGCCCGGTTTTTAGATCTCAACTCTCAAGAACAAAAATTTGCATCCTGAAGTCGAACCAGACAGATGAAGTACAACACCACCCCCTTCACACTTTCTGAAGAAAGCCTGATCTTGGAACACTCCCCTTTGGTCTGATAGGGCTGATTGCCAAGAGATCAGGGAATCTTACCAAGACCTTCCTCGTCCAAGGTGAGGGACCAATGAAGCCAAGGTGAGGAATGGGGGAAGCCGAACGAAAAGGGGGCCAAGTAAACAAACAGCGGCCTCTCACCGGGACTCGACCAAAGAAAACCATCAAGTCGATTAATCTCAATCACGAACAAGGCTGTTTCCTCGCTGTGTTCCTAGAATTCTCGACCTAGCTCAGTCCAAGTACCTTGATCTCCACCACAGCTACTAACAGTAGTGGAGTCCAAGCTCATTTACTTCCGCTTCAAAGTTAAATCGTCAACACAACCCCATCCTTGGAATTGACTATCATCATCACCACAACACACGCCGGACACAACGACACCAGCAAAAAGAAAACAAACACGACGTGTGCCTGGTTCGAACAGGCGCTCCCGAAGGAATAAGATTTCAAGTCTTACGCATTAGACCACTCTGCCAACACGCCGATTGGACAGTGAATTTGGTTCTGAAAGGCATCCCAAGACGCAAAGCCAAGGCGGGAGCATTCCGTCCCCCGTCCCCATCGTCATCACCATCGTAATTTCAAGTTCCCAAAGGGCACCAAAACATTCGATGAGGGCATATTTCCAGCGTTTCCATGCAACGGGACTGTCGGGCAGCAGACAGTGTACTGTGTTAAGCCTGTGGGGAGCAAACATCTGACGCTGGAGGATGCATGTCGACACCGGGCCGTCGTCGCAGCCGGCACATGCGCTCGCAAGTACCGGATCCCTCGTTGCTTAGATCCGATCCTGAACGGGAATGACGTACCGTGGACAGATGGCTGATATTTGTTGGGAATTATGTCAAACTCAATTACCGGAGTCCTCGGCTTCACCACCGATCGGACACCACTACCTCGGGGCAGGGACACATGGCCAGAGGTGACGACCACTAAGTCGACTGCTCCGGCCCTCGCACTCGCAGCAGAAGACACCTGTCTACCTTTCGACATATAACACAACCATCGAACCGTTGTCAGATCATGACCTCCCCACCCTCCTCCCTTCGCACACTTCCGAGGCGTCCTCGGTCTCGCTCACCATCATTGACCCCAACTATACGCGATCTCAACCCCTCAGCACCGCCCAGCGCCCCTATCCAACCGCCAAGTTGTCCAAGCCAACCTCGCCAGGCCGGAAACCCTTCTCCCTACCTCGCCGTTCCATCCCCAGCCAAGCAGCCCGACCATGCAAGCTCCGCATCTCATCCCCACCAGCCAAGCATCTCCACCCCTACCACAGCACCCCCCTTTAACAACCCTGTGGGAATGAGGCCATCTCGCCATCTTTCCCCCTCCCCCAGTTCCACCGCCCACAGCCCAGCCCGATGCCCCAACGCCCCAAATTAACCCCTTCTCCCTAGTAGTGCTGCTCCCAAGCCTCAAGCCGCGACATCAACGTCCCATCGGGCGCGCGCGCGGCCCCCTTCGTTCCCCTTACCAAATCAAGGTACACATCTCCGCGCTGAACTTCAAGGTATCTAGGCACCAAGGCCAGGCGGCAACATTCGGCCTCACACGGCACACGGTGGCGGACTTCAATCCTTCGCCGCTTTCCGGCACTGGCAGGCCCAGCCCGCCCGTCGTTAGCGAAAAGGGGGGCAAGGTGTGGACCCCGGAAGCCTGATCTGATAATGGGTGGAGCCGGCTTGCCGTTATCGAGGGGTGTGAGTAAACCAGTCGGTAGGTCTCCGCTTGCGAGTTCGATAGCGGCGGCCGGGTGTGGGGACGGACCAGACTTTCTGCCCCCCCGGGACGGTCAGGTCCTGGTGCTTGTCCAAGAGGCCGCCTGGTCGAAGAACGGGGTGCGGAAAGGAGTGGGTGGTCCGTCCCCAGATTGAACATCTTCACAGCATCACCATGTCACTAGTAAGACACGACTAGGTTTGACAAATTCTTTTTATTTATTCCATTCTCCAGTATTTTGCCTTCCTGCCTAGGGTTCTCTAACACGGAACCCCCAACCTATACTCGTGCCCTCCAACTACCTAACCATAAAGACTTGCAACTCAGCATGAGCTGCCCCAGGGCTCTCTTCCAGAGCCGTCTTTCTGGAAACTCCAGAGTTGTTGATAACCCATTCTGAACCACTGCCACCGAAACAATCTCCACCCACTCAGCCCAGGGACTGTGTCAATCTGGGAAATCGTTGAGTCCCCCTTCCACCTGACAGCACCCGTACTGCCCGCCCAGTTCCGTACCAAAACAAGGCTGGTTATGCTGTGACCTCGGTGACGACTTCGGCCACCGAGGGGATGCAGGGCGAAAAGAACCATGAAGTGAGAAGAAAACGATGCGCCATTTCCCGCTCGTCCTGATATGCTCAAAGAGGGGGAAAGTCGGTGAAGGAAACGCAAAACACGGATGACCGCCGTCGTGCGTCGCCGTCCACCAAAAAAGGCGTATCATTCAAGTCGTTATCGTGAAAGTGGAATCGAACCCGTATTACCGGAACGCCGGACCGTCCAATGCCGAAACAACCCAATTAGAAAAGTAAAAGAAATCCGCGGGAGGGAGTCGCGGAGAGAATGTACAAGGCGGCGAGGGAGAGCAAGAATGTCGTGGCTGTGACCATCCACTAAGCCCATCAGGCCAGCCAATGCCACGAGGGCGAATGCCAGCGAGGCAGCTTAACCCCTAATAGCCGTCGCCGAATGGCCTTCGCCGCTAGCAAAAGGGAAGCGCTCGGGTGTCGGCTGGCGCCGGTACTGGCCCGACGGAGTGCCATTCAACTGAGCCAAAACGTTGACCGATGAGACCGGCGACGAGCGTCCAGTGCCTTGCAAGACAGGCGACGGCGCCCACGATGGGCCCGTCAGCGGGCTGGCAAGTTGCTGGGGAGAAAAGGAAGCCATGGGCGAGTCGGAAGGCGAGGCTCCAACCGGCACAAAGACGTTGGGATACTGAAAGTAGGAAGTCCCAGACCCGTTGTGCAACGAGTGGTGTTGAGTGCCGCTGTGGGTGTGATGGTAGTTGACCATCTGAACAGGGCTTCCCTCGTAGCTGGAATTATGGCTGCTGTTGGGGCTCTTGATGGTGGCATCGGCCCCATCCAGTCGGCTTCCGGGCTTGGTGCCGTACTGCGAAGAGTGTTAGTTGGATTTGCATTCTTGGTTGGTGGCGAGAGCTTGCCTCTCGTCCAGTCCGGGAGGTGGAAAAGCCCGGGAGCTTCACCGAGAAATACGTACAAAGCAGAACTTGTTGATGATCTCGTCATAGGAGGCTGTGGCGATCGTGGGCGAGCCAGCTGGTTTGCCAAGGGGGGCGGGAGGGGGCATGGTCTTGGGGATGCTCTCGGCGCCAGGGGCGGGCATGCTCGAATAACCGGCGACGGGGCTGCTGTTTGGGCTCTTGGTGACTTCAAAGGTGGGATTGACAGTCCGCTTGTGTGGCTTCATGTACAAGTCATCCTGGTCCTTGGCCGTCTGAAGGGCAGCCGTGAGGGATGCCGTGAAGTCGTACCGGCCTTGGAAGGCCCGCCCGCTTGGCGCGGCGAGGCGCGTAGACAGGTCGTCGGTGGGCAGGCTGCCGGATGACTTGACACCCTTGAGCCGGCTGGTCCCCTTCTCAGACTCACCCAGGTAGTCCTCGATGGACTGGTCAAGGGTGAGCTTGGCAATGGCGCCGAACTCGTCGGAACCAGCGGGCATCGACTTGGGTCGAGGCGCGGTCGAAGGGTTCGATCGGCGGTTGCTCTTGGGAAGACCATTGAGCGGACGGGAGGCGGCGCCGATAGGTCGCTTGCCATTCTGGGGGAGGTGCTTCTTGCGGAAGTCAGCTTGGAAATTGACGCCATTGTTGTTGTCCCAGTACTCTTGTCCGTTGACGTTGTAGCGAATGCAAAAGTACAGCGTCTTGGACTCGAGGTTGGCGAGGTCCGACAGCTTGATGGTGAATTGGAACCGATCGCGGCTGACGGACGTCTCGGCGGGGAGGATCTCGCAGAGGTATTCGGCAGCCACCTCGGAGGTTGTCTTCCAGTAATCGAGCGTGAAGCGGCAGGTGACCTGCTTCTGGAACGCCAGATTGGCCACGGCGACTGACCCAATCAGCGACTTCTGATCAGTCGACAGCCACACTCTCTCCAGTTGGACGACTTGAGTCTTGCGGAAAGGCGTGTCGGCGGGGAAATTGTTCATGACGATCTCCCACTCAAAGGGCGGAGAGCGGGCTGTTGATCGATCGTCGCCGGAGAAGGGGTACTCGGTGTCGCTCTCGTACGTCTCGGCTGGGGACGAGCCCGCGCTCACGGCGAGCGGGCGGTCGACTTGGAGGAAGTGGCGGACGTGCTCGAGGTGAGAATCGAAATGAACCGCCTTGGAAAAGGTGGGTGTGCCTGGCACGCTGGAGGGTCGCCTCCGCGAGGAGCCCCGCAAGGCGGGGCGGACGAGCTCGCCCGACTTCTTGCGCACCATCTGGGGCTTCCGCATCATATCGTCATCGGTCTCCTCATCGGATACCGTTACTGAAGACCCAGTTAGGGAAACTTCAGACGACTGTGGGAGCAGAAGTTGTGGCTCCGTCGCCGATCTCGTGTGCGAGATTTTCCGGTTGCCCCCAACGAGGTCGACCAGGGAGCCGTCGCTCATGCTGTGGCGCATACCTTCCCCGTTCGTCTGTGATGATGGGAGTGCGAGCACATCCACCGTCAAGGACGACTGCCTTTCCTTTGACCCGTTTTTGTTGGGGGAGCTGGATCGGTGTTGTGGGATCTGGATCATGGCGTTGTGCAGCAGAGCTGGCTCGACTGGTCGGCCGCGGCTCTGCAGACGCACCTCGGGGAGCTCGTCGTCGTCGCTGGATGAATCAGGCGGCGAAATGATGGCTCCGTTCGGCATCCTGCGGTCGCCCGTCACCGGTGGAGGGGACTGTCGGACGGAAGTGTTAGCAATCATGCCGTGCAGATCCTCCGACGTCGACTCTGGCGACGGTTCGCCGTGGTGTCGCGGGGCGGTAGGAGCCGAGGGCGTCCTCCGGTGCTTCGTCATGTAGGAGGCGGATCGGGGGAGCGCGGGTCGGGAGTGGCTGGTCGGCGAGTGGTGGAAGGATGGTCTCCGGCTGATGTCGGGGGATGTGGGGGCCGACGTGGCCGGGGATCTGCTGGACGGGGGCGTGTAGGGCATCTCTGCGAGATGACGACGCTCGGGAAGGATGTGATGTCGAAATTCGAGGAGAGAGTGTAGAAGATGGATTCAAGACGGACGCATCAACCACAGGCTCGACTCTGCTAGAACTTGGGTGTCTGTCAGCAAATGCAGCCCTCCCGGTGGTTCCGTGCTATGGTTTCATGATGCAACGAGGAGTGAGGTTGAAGAGGGAAAAAAAGGGAAAGAAGCATAGGATGGAGAGGCGACGAAAAGAAGCGATTTTCTTGTTGACTGCTGCTTATCAAGCTGCCCGTTGGTCGGACAAACTTGGGGGGAGTCTTCCAGAGATGGCGCGATGCACTTACAATTGTCACGCTCGCGAAACAAGGCAAGAGCTGCCAGGGCAGTATTCCAGCAACAAGGCCAGCTCTTGCAGAGTTTCGTCCGAGGGAGGACCGGAGGATGGGAGATATTTGAAGCCGTCGGAGGGGATTCGGCCTCGACGGACGGGCTTGTTGAGGACGCGGGCGGTCGACGATGTCGTGGGTTGTCCGTATGGGATGGGACAAGCCAGAGAGAAACGTCGACGTCAAGGAGAGCAGTGCACGTCGTCGCGAGCTCGACTGTCTCCTGTCGTCAGCGGTCACCGTCAGGACAGGACGCAGGGGGAAAGAACCGCGAGGGTCTTTTTGAGGGGGGAACACAATGAAGTGCTTGGTGCTTGCGGCGAAAAGCAGGAATGAAAGGGACAACTGGGGCAGCCGCGTTGGTTTTGAATGACGGGGCCCTGGGTGTGGGCGTGGGCGTGGGCGTGGGAGGAAAAAGGTGAGGGAGGTCTGCGGAATGGGGGCGTCGTTCTGGACGCCGGACAGGGGAGGGAGGGCCGGGGGGGGGGGGGGGTTACGGGGGGTGGGCAGTGGGCAGTGGGCAGGGAAGTGGACAGTAGGAAACCGAACAATGCAAAAATTCCTGGGGGGGTTGTCTCATACCTCGAACTACGCAAGCAGTCTACAAACTGCAATCGGCCTGGCGAGGAAGTGTCCTGACGCTGGTGACATGAATGAGGCAAAGCAGATTGAAATGGACCGGAGAGCGCGAGAGGGCAGGAGAGCACTTGGGTCAAGAGTCAGCGCTGGGGGGCAGTCGCTGGTAAAGACTGGAAGCTGCGACGGATGGGATGGAACGCAAGCCCATGGTGGTGTGGTGCAGTGCCGCTGGGGGGTGCACAGATTGCAAGACCTGGGAGCCACACGGTACGTACCTTGTCCTGGTGGGACATGGGTCCCCCAGTTGTGCAGCCAGTACCCCTGTCTAGCGCCCTCTGGTTTTTTTGGGCGGGAGTGGGCAGTGGGTGGGCCGTGGGACGCTCGATGAGCCATGACAAGGTGAGAGCGCACCTCAACCTTGGCCAGACGCCTGCAACAACGACAAGCCTTCGTACCGCACACCGTGCGAGCCCCGTTGCCCCCAGATTGCAAAGGCAGCAGCCGTTCAAAATTGAGGTCCGTCTCCAGTCCGTTTCCCCTCTCTCCCTCTGAGTCTCCTGCCCAGTGCCCAGGACGGCCCGGGCATTGAATGCCGATTCCGGTGTCCCACTGCCCGCCGTCCGCGCCGCCGCCGACGACGTGCGACCGACCGGCCTCTGGAACGAAGCATGCATTTTCCGAAATCGGTGGTGCCATGGCCGAATTCCCGATCTAACGCCCGTCTCTTTTGCTTCCGAGAGAGACCGAAGGCCGCGGTGTATCTTGTCTTGTTGACTGTGTTTCCATGCAGCCCGCCCTGAAGCACTGGCGGCGGTGCTGGTCCCTTGGCCGCGCCTAGCTCACTGTTCGCCAGGCACGCCAGGTCGATGTCTTGCGCCAAAAGGTCGTCCGTCGCCCGAGCGGAGTGGGTCGGTCGGAGACCAAAGTCGAGTCTAGACGGTGGTGCGATTTCTCTCTCATCGCGCAGACCTGACGGAATTCGGCACTGTATGCTCTCATACCGAACCTTGCGATGAAAGGATAGCAAGAGCTAAAGGTCGCCTTCTTTGATGAATGACCTGTTGGAACTGGCGGTTCTCCCGTCATACTTGGGGAGGCTATGTCCGGGGCAGTCCACAGGCCAAGATATCTCGCCGGCCTCTTCCACGTCGAGCTCTCTTTGCATGCTGACCTGGCGCGTCTTCAAACCCTCCCAGAGGCCAAATTACTCGCCATGCTGGTGAGAGTCTGGCCTTCCTGGGCTCTGCAACACCAGCAGGCTCCATCTCGCGCCCGGAACACCAACTTTGAACGGAGAGAATAGACGGATCATCATTCATGCCTGACGGTCGGGTCCAGCATCCTGCCAACCAGGAGCGAGGTTCCTGGTTGTTGTAGGTCCATGGGGTCGCAAACCGTTTTCTCATTGGCCCGTAGACCGTTTTGGATTGGCACGTTTTGGCAACACTCAGCAACCAGTGGCCCCAGTGGTCCCCAGTGGTACCGAGATAAAAGCGGCTGGATGACGTCGACGTCGGCGCTGGAAGCCCCCGCTCGTTGCAGCGGCCACCGAATGTTGGACCCAAAACGGCTTTTGTCTCAGCGACACGCCTGTTCGTGACCAATCTCAAGCTGCAATTCCCAAAACCAATTCAACGAATGGCATATTTCCAAGCGCACAAACATTCTTTGGCTGGGTCCGTCCGCAGCATCAGCCTTTGGTGCTTAGCCGTGTGGACAGAGTCAACTGACGGCGCGCTTACTGAACAGTCAAACAGACCTTCTGGGGAATGCCTGCGCGGTGCCCATCAAAGGCGCCATCAATTGATGGGGACCAACTGCCTCCATCGCCGGGCGGGGAACTCCCGGCCGCGGGCCTTGGGCGGGGGACATCCCGTCCAACATCCTTCATGGGGCGGTTCTTGGGAGAGGAGGAGTCGGCCTGTCAAGGTGTTTCGAGCCGCGGCACCATGACAAAGACGGGGCGAGCGAAACGGCGCGGACGTGGCCGGTTTTGGAGGTTTGGTGGGACAGGGCCCGGAATGCGAATTTTTGACAGTTGGATTTCCCTGCTGCAAATCCTCATCTTGGCAGTTTAAAAGTTATCCACCAGGCCCGCCGCTATCACGATTACCTCCTTTTTATCCACCTGCTCTGTTGGTGCAGATGTCGCTAGCCCGGCCCCTCCTGGGATGCGGATCTTTGTACACACTACGGAGCACGTCTCCATCCCGGACCTTGAATTTGACAGCCGGCCCAGCCGTTATTTCGGTGCATTGGCTTCCGCGTCCGCGCCCGCCTGTCTGGCCACCCCGGTGTCGCGGCGGACATGGTGGATCCGGGACTCGGGCGGAGGTGCCCGCCCGCCCTGCGGGAGCCCGCTTGACAGAGGCTCACAATGGCCGGTGCTTCACCTCCGCGACTGTGGGGTTACGGACCCGGCTCAGCTTCCAATGCGCCGAGGTATGAAGCTTAAATCTTGAAAAAAAGACAGCGCTGTCGTCCCTAGGCCAAAGTCTCAAAGATCTCGATGGTGAAGTGTTCTCGGTAGCAGCCCATCTACTTGCTCGCGGATAGTCTCGGGCCCGAAGTGTCGTCAAACACAAGGCTTCAATATTCGTTTCCTGGCTGGCATCATGGCGGCTGAAGACGAAATATCATGCCTCCACGGCGAATCCATGTGCCCAATGAGATGTCCCATACTCCTCGGACCCTCACCGACATGTTCAAGCCAAAAGAACCACAATGCAGCCCATTAAGGTCCTAACCCAGAAACGACTTAGGTTGGAAGCCCTCCGCAACACCTTCTCCCCTTCCAACATGACCTGCATCGCGGTTGTTTCGACCATGATCCAATAGCGGCTGGTCAAGGTTGAGGGCCCTCTCTCGTCCCCCTCCATCCCCTCTTCCCCTCTGCCCCTCCCCGAAGGGCGGCAGCCAGTCCACTCTCTCGACCCTTGGCACTGCTTCCAGCATCGCGCCTATTTTGATCGTCTCGCTTGTTGGGTGGATCTTCAAGTCGTCTCGAGGCAGATCTCAGGGATGATTGATTGCTGGAGCATTGTCGACTTGGCCCTGGCCTCGTCGCCCGAAGCAGAACACCGTGCAGGAGCGGAGCGCGTCGCAGCAGCACGCACCTCACGCACGCTCGAGGCACGCCGCACGCATGATGGCACACTTGAGTGCTGCAGGGCTGATGATACGGATATCAACATCCCAGCCGCGGTGTCGTTGGTGGTGGCCTCATCGTTTCGGGCCCAGGTTCCATGGCTCGTTGGTTGGAGGGGACGTGGCCGTCGGATGGTGTTGGGCAAAATGGCCGCGCCTTTTCGCATCCCCACACCGTCTTGTTATCTCCATGCCCGAAATTCTACGGTCGCTGATTGGCGTGCTCACCTCGACATGGGCGTCCACAATCGACCGGGCTTGCAGGAAGCTCACCCCACCCATCAATGGCCTGTGCGACTGTGCGACTGTTCGAGGCAGCACGCCATTCGAGAAAAGTTTCAATCTTCAATCTTTCGTCAATGGCTGGCGGGGATGGCTTCTGATGGTGTGTTTCTGCATCGATGCTGCCCCGCCTCACGAGGGGCAAACTCGGTGCTTCTGCGCACCAAAACATTTAGGCAGAGTTGGACATCTCCTCACTTTACCTAATCATCGTGGATCTAGACGTCCCCGGGAGAGTCACACAATGCCGCAATTCTCTCTCGAGAGTCCCCGAGTATGGAGGCCCCCCTTCCCGTCTTCCTCCCGCCCCCTCCCGCCGTCAGCTCATTCCTGCCCCCCATCATCACCGAGCGAGCGGCGAAGAGAACAGTTGAGCGGATGAATCCGACCGTCACGGTCGTCCTCCGATCTGGGCCTCGACAGTGCTGCATGCCAAATTTCGGTTCTGCAGGCGCTCGGCGGGCCATCACCTGTAACACGACTGGTCGCGACGAGCATCCCGCAACAATTAGTATCGGGATGGGATGGCGGGCGTTTCGCTTGCTTGCTGATAAGCCCCCTCCGACAACCGGCGGGAGGTGGCGGCGTCGCACTTCAGACAGAACCCACTGTGACCACGCCTCCGAGTCGGACCTGCGACCTGACGACACTGCGACGTCTTTTTCGTCTCTGCCCTCGACCAGGAAACCCGCTGGACAGCATCCGACGCCATCATCGGACATGATGCGGGCCGCGTCGAGAGATCTCGGTTCTGCGACATACGAGGGCGCTGCTCACAGCGGCAATCGGAGACATCCCGCGCGCCCGTCTCTCGCCCTGAACCCCCAACTTTGCGATGGCACTCTGGCTTGCGACATGGACGGGAAGGGTGGAGATATGCCTTGCCGATGCGAGTGATGAGCCGCTCCCAACCGGGCCAGAAAGGATGATCATGGCCGCCGACGTCGATACTACGAGGCCACCCCACGCCTGCCAGGACGCCAAAGATCGGACACTGGAATCTATCGCCATCGCATCGAAAACAGTCACCAGCGACTTCGCTCCGTCGGCGGCGGTCGAAGCGCTCATCAGCGGTGCGAGTCCGGAGGTTTCCATGACGGCAAAGCTCGAGCTGCCAAACTGCGGCACCTCTGCCTGCCACCTATTTTGGGCTTCATGCGGCCAACATGCCATCTTCCTTCCTGACAGATGCTGCCTTGATTCGTCATGATGGAAGGGAAGGCTCGCAAAGAAAACATGACAGGCGGCACGCCATCATTCCGTTGTGAGCGGCTTTCCACGAGGCCGGCGCGAAGAAACGCTCATGCATCATTCTTCTGTGTCGTCTTCGCATTTCTTTTTTCGGACGTTTCCATCAGCATGGGCCGCAGGACGGCTGGAGCGGGATCGGCGACTGGGGGCCCAGACGCGAATATCAGATCATGGATCTTGCTTGGGGGCTTGGCGGTACGCGGCTCCGTCACCTCTCACAAGACGAAGCTCGGACATCAACACCGACGATGATGAGACGGTTGTCTGGACCAAGACAAGACATTCGAGATGTCTGGACTTGCGACAATGGGAGGCTTCATTGTTACCCAGTTGACAGGTACAATCCGCTCATCAACATCGGGACCTTTGGGATGCCAGCACAACGGGAACTGAGCTCTGGACAATACCCGTCCGCCCCGGTTGCAGTCCTCAAAACATCTTGGTCCTCCATCCGCAAGACCGAGCATCAGATTGTACGTAATCCCCCCTCGACAAAACGACGCTCCAATATCACGGCAACGCGGTAATCAAGGGGTCGAGGCAATGGTGTTGCCATGAGCTGCACCAGGCTCTTTGGGTCCGTCAGAGATTCTGCGCTTCCTTCCGCTTGGCATACTCGATGGGCGTCCAATCGCGCTTTGAACCTGCGCACAACAGCAGCAGAGTTTTCTTCGCCGGCACCACCACCCACAACAATTCACCCCTGATCGGGATATAGCACCCTGCCGAATCTGCGACGGCTTTCCCCGAGTGGCGGCTAGAGACGGATTCCATGACCAACGGGTTGCCATCCACCCGTGTCGTCGAAGCGCAGCAGACCTGATGAGTCGAAACAAGAGTCACTCTGGAGTGCTTCGTATCGCAACAATTGGAAGACGACGGGAGCATGGATGGATTTTCGCCTGGCGCCAAGACCGATAAACTTTTCCAGCCATTATTTTGCCCCTCCAGCTTGCTGTGGCTGCCCTTATCTCTGCCATTGGCCAATCACCGGCCGAGGCTCCGCGCATGCCTGTGTTTCTTTGGCCACGGCCCAACCACGCTCGTGGCGCAACACCACGCCCCCTCCCACAGCGCACCCTGACAACGGTTCCATGCTTTCCGACGGTCGGGTCATTGGTGACGAGCGTTTTCGCTAGACAGCGCCATCCTGGGAGGTGGGAGCACCACCGTTACGAAGCACAGTGCGGACTGGGGTTGGTTACACCGAGCGACTCCTTCGCACCAAAACCGCACAAGAAATATTTGGAAGCAGGCATCGCAAAAATGTTTGCTCGGGCTTGCAATGCTGCCCAGCAAGGAAGGTATTTGCAAAAGTTGTTGTTTTGGAGGCGCTGCCTCGATGCAAGTGTCCTGTCATAATGCGTCAAAAAATCGCGGATAAAGTTGTGTATCAGCCCACATCAACATCTCTATTTGCCCTCTTGGATAACAACAACAACACCTCCCAAGCAAACCCCATCCCTTTCTTTCAATGAATCCATCACGAACCTCGAGGCTCAGTCTCGGGAGGTCAATGGGGATACACAGGTTATCATCCCCAGACCGGTGAAGCGCGCCCTCGGAAGCCATTACGGATGTCAGACGCGGGGGTCACGTCCACATCAGACCTTGTTCAAAGGAAGGCTGCCACTCCCATCCCATCCGGGCTCGGGAGAGCAACCCTCCAACAGAACAAAGCGAGCGAGCGAACCAGCGAGCCAGCATCGCCAAGAGACTCCCGCCGTTGCATTCACACACCACACCGTTTGATGACGGCCAGTGTCAGATTCGGCCGCGCAACATCGAGCCAGCAGCACGATATTAAGTGCAGCAGCACGTAAGAAGATGGATGCATGCCTGTGGCCGACCTTCCACCAGCTGCTGTGACAACCACCTACCGAGCTCGACCAACCTCTGTATGTCCTCCAGCCCGCTGGGAACGGGCTGTCTGTCCTTCTCTGCTTCGGTCCTTGGCTGCCGCGCAGGAACGTGACGCCGGCGACACAAGCACTCTATATCTGTTGAGACTGGCATGCGTGCCGGACAAGACGCTCCGATAATTATCTGCTGGGGCACACCCCACCGCAGTCGACGACTTGAGAATCGAGTCGAGACATGTCAATACCTCTTCGGTTCCGGCAGCATCCAAATTCCGGCACATCACCAACGGGAATCGGCTGGATCAATCGGACGGGATGCACAAAGGGATTTCGAGGGTCTTTTTCGTCTTCCCCACTGGCTTCCGTGATCGACAGCCCGACGAGAGCAGAAGCAAGAAGGGTCCTCGCGAGGGTCTCGTTATCGACCCTTGAATTAGAGGTGTCACATTTCGAAGATCGATGGGACGACCGGGCGGGCATCACCATGATTGCGCCCTGGTGGTAGTGGTGTGGACTCTGGGAGGTGTTCCCTTATCGAACCACCCGCCCTCCTCCTCTGTCCTCTGCCATATTGCTAATCAAGGTCCTGCACGATAGCGGTGTGGTTGCATTAACTCTCTGAGTATCGAGGGCAGAGGATTGGTGTGTTGTGTTTTCTGCCGTCTCTGAAGAGGGGGATGGGATTTGGGTGGGATATCGATATCGTCGAGAAGGACAAAGAGGGGAAATGCCCATGGCGAATTGCTGCGTCGGCCACCCCACCCCCATCCCAAAAACCACCACCACACCCCGCCAACGGTGTTGATGGATTGGTCAGTGTTGGCCTTTCCCCTCGCTCGGCTCTCCTGCAACACGACACCAAAATCAAGGCAGCTCACTTTTCGCAACGCGGCGGAGGAAGGTGCCGCGCATGGAACAAGTCCAGACAGAGAGGGCAGACTGGACGCCCTCTCGCCCTTGACTCCCAACATCCATCTCCGTGTCAACTCGGTTGGACAGAGAAACCCTCCAAAGGCGTGGAACGAGAACCCGACTCCATGCCCCCGTCTCCTCCATCCAACAAAGAAGACGGGAAATCTCTTCCTTTGACGCCGTTCCAACTCAGCCTTGGGGGCTGGGCGGCCTTTTTGTCTTTGTCCATCCTCTCGAGGGGAAAAAAAGGCTTGGAGTAAAAAAGGAGGTTCCACTCCGGCCTTGCATGGGATGGGAGCTCCAACCGCTGAAAATAAACATGTGAATTGGCACCCCTCGTCTCGGTCGATGCCCCTCGCCGATCAACAAAGGATTTTTATTTCTCAATGCCGTTTCGTCGCTGGAATCGGCACGGACCTGCCAAGGACTCTGGCGCCAGGGGAAGCTGCCAACTTTTCTTTTTACTTACACTGACATGCTCAAATGTGCGGCATCTTTGCCCATCAACAACCCAATGAATGCTCGGTTTTCTTTCAGGGGGCCAGGCAAGGCAGAAGGCTAGCCCAAGCATAGGCGGAAGCCAAGGCAAGGCATGGGCGGACCGCAGCAGCATGGTGAGGTGACAATGTGTCAATATTTTCCCCAGACTGCCCGTCTCCTGGCAAGGAAAACATGGCACGCGGCGATATCGTGACATATGCGGGGAAAGCACGCGGAAGGAGGCACGGCCGCGCGGCGGCTAGGGAAATGGGTCGATGTTTGCGTACGCCGAGCGCTGTGCTGTGCTGTTTTGCCTTTCTTGGTTGGAGGTTAGTGTCTTATTCGCTACCTATTCCGTTCGCCAGGTCCTGTCAACGCCCGGGAGAGGGAACTCGGGATATGTGAAGGCATGATGGATGGCCACTTTCGCCCGGCATGGGAATCGAGGGATTGCCATGACGGCCGTACCGACCGCACGTCAAACACCATCATGGCAGCTCGGTTTCCAGTTGCAAGGTTCTCCAGACTCTACCAGAAATGCGGATGGCGATGCCAGCAGAGCCTGGAGCTTGATCCCCGTTTCATCAAGTGTCAACACTGCTGGATTCGAGGTCGGAGACACGTCGTCTGTCCCAGACCGGCATCAACCAACCAACCGGTAGAGACATTGACTCGGAATAGGGCTCCTCCCCCGCAAAAACAGTCGAGGCGCGAGACATTTCCAGGTTATCCCCGATCACTGGATGCGGAGAGGAAGGTCCCGGCCATCGACCGTTGACGAGTCGGAATGTTAGGAAGTCGTCCAGGTCGTCGTACTGTGCAAGGTACTTGTCGAGTTTGTTGCGGTTTTGTTGGAAACATGCCATCGTCGACCAACAAAGTCAAGGCCATCCCCGACCGACTGACTGGATCCTTCCAAGGGCCTTCCCCGCGTTTCCAACTCTCCCTCCGCCTCCCTTTCCAGACATCAAGCAAACACGGTTCGGCCGGCGGCGGTGTGAGCAATGAGAAACCTCCAAAAGGTCGTCAGAGCAGGCTGCTTTCCCCGGCGTGCCGTGCCATGGCATGGAGACACGCAAGCGACATGGCGAAATGATCTCGTGGTCTCGTGGCCCAGCAGCCCAAAAAAAAAACATGGGGACAAACTTGGTTTTTGAGGTTTCATGGATCCAAACTCTGCGAACCCACGAGTCCGCTTGCGGCTTCCCGTGTTCTCTTTTACCCCTGGGGATCATTTCGATAATTGTCGACGATCCCGATCCCATCGGTGCGGAGGCGGCATGGAAGACGAGACGGGCAAAAAAAAAGGCTGTTTCCGTTTCGCTGGGTCCCGGATGTCGCTTCGTGGGTGGAACTAGCCGACTTCGGCCTAGACCCGACCGTTCCGGCCTCAGCCTCGACGAGTCGATGACGTCAATGACTGTCAGGCCATCGGGCTGTCAGCGGCACAATCGAGCATCCAACAAAATCCATCGTCTCGGCAGCGTACCGTGCCGGTGGGGGCCGCCGCCGCACGGTGCTGGGCAGTGGACCGACTGGAGCTCGTCTTTTTTGCACTGTAGCGCTTGGATGCAGCGGTCCCGCAGCTCCCAGGGGGGCAGAACCGCAGAGTCCAGGATCTCCGGAGATTGCAATGGTCTGCCCGGCCGTGGTCCTTTTTCCACTGCCCAGTGCACAGCTTGCGACAATCGGCGTTTGACGCACTGTGGGAAAAAGGCTTGGCTTCGGCGTGGGACACTTCAAATATCTCCGGGCATTGTTCCATTGTTTGACAAGGCGCTGAGCTGAGATGAAACTATTCCTGACCTCGATTTTGTTGGGGCGCTGCGAGATTGGAGAGTTGCAGGTTGCCATGTGCGATGAGGCCAGGTGGGCCGAGGCGTCCTGTCTGTCTCGTGTGTCTGAGCAGCGGAGACAGCACCACTCGAGATGACGCCAAAAGTGTCAGTGGGACTCGAGATAACGTCGTGTTTCTGCGCGTCGGGAGCCGTGTCTGACAGCAGCATGTCTTGTCTTGTTGTTACTCTTCTTCGCTCTCCACCCTCGTACAGGGACACAACAGCAAGTCATGCTGTGACCTCCGTCATCCAGGGACGATAACGGTCGGTTTCGATGCCGACTCACGCAGGGCACTTTGTCGATTATTCATGATTCCGAATCCCGTCGTGGTTCTTGTTTGACTGTGGGGTCGGTCATCCCGCGCCCGTCTGGGGAGTCTCGACAGGAAATACTCCGACACTTTGGCGGCAAAGAGAACCCCCCCACTTCCGGCAGAGGGCCGGAGCGCCATTCTGGAACCTGCCGCTCAACTCCCGCGACGATCACTGACTGTCATCTTTGCGGGTACGGATATCGCTGACTGGACCCACCAGTAGCATTGGTGTTGTTGTTTTCGAACTTGGGTTGTTGTTGGGAGTTGTGAAGCGGGCAATTTTCCACTTGCACCGGACTTCTGCAAACATGCGCGGCAGCATCAATTGCCCAATGGCTGTATGGAAACAACCGTGCGAGGCCTGGCTGGCTGAAAACAGGACGCTCTCAGACATTCAATGCGCCGTTGGCTCGCAGTTGCTCGCAAGCACCTGACTTTTGGGGGAAAGGAGCCAATCAGAATGCTCCGTTGCGCATCGGAGCTCTGGCCACTCCTGCCCATCGGCATCGACACCCACCCCACGCGCCGAGTGCGCTGACCGACGCCACCGATCTTGGGAGGGAGCGACGACGAGGCTCCTTCTCATCGGCGTGGGGGGTGCCCGTTTGAGTGCTCCTTCACTTTTGAGTCGAGCTGTTCCTTTCACTGCCATTTCCGTGAATTTGCAAAATTTGCCGTCATCAAAATCTCAAGTTATCAACAAAAGCCTCACGTCAGCCGGAAACTTTAGGGACAGACCACAGAACCTCAGGCCTCTAGTCCTCGGTCACGACCATCCCTTGCCTCGACCGGAACACGCCCTCGATGGGGCAACAAGAACAAGCCGCAGTTGACGGCGAGAAGCGAAGGCCGACGCGCGATGGCTGACCATTGTCTCCCACTCTCTGAGCAGTGTCCGTCCCCCGACATGGACGCTACGCTCGCTGCGTACTGCGCCTCGAACCAGACATTCGCAAACAGGCGGTGTGATTTCATCACACCTTCAACCACACCATTGCAAAATTCCAACACCGCGATCGGGACTCGATTGGCCAAGTCCATTTTGCCCCCTCTTTTCCTCGCCTGGTCTAGCGAATGCAGCGACGATCCAGAAGGACGCGCGAGGCTCGATTGACTTGCGACCACCAACGAAGAATTTGCCCCGAAGCTGGACCCGACGTGGATTGGTCTGCCATGGATAAGCTAAAAAATATCTTCAGCCCAACGCTCGACGCTCGACGCTGTGACCATCACATTTTTGCAGGGTTCAAAGACGCGGTCCAGAATCTCACCCGAACGGACGGCCCCGGCAACTCCGACCCTCCGAGTCCCGACCTTGCCCGGACACACGCTGCTGGTACGACCCGGTCCATGGCAACCTCCGCCGACCCGGCCCGAAGGCGACTCGGGACCACGACGTCGGCCGCGAAACCGCAACTTCATCTAAGTGGTCCCGTACAAGAACGGCGTCTCAGGCACTATGCAACAAACGGACCACGACTCGCCACCACGGCACGACGCCGTGATCACAGCGTATGGATGCCGTCCTCGTTCATGCCAGGCGACTGGCCATGAGTACAACTGGAGGAAGCGCCGGGAGCTTGTTGGCATCAGCATACGGTCTCGTCCGCACCGTTTGTCCCTCGGGGGCCGACAATGAAGCCACTGACCGCGACACAACACCGAGAGAACGGTAGAAAGCGCGGCCAGGAGACCAGTTGAGAGGCATCAACGTTATCCGTCACCTCACCGATGCGGATTTACCCGCTGCGCACAACCTTGACTCTCCTTCCTGCCTGTGCAACACAACCTTGGGAGCACAAACCTGACATCTCCGAGCGATCAGCCTCCTGTATTCGATGGGACAACGGATCACGACATGGAACGGTGCACAAGAAACACAAGGGAGCTGCAGTCCCAGCTTGCCGTCGTTCTTCCCGCACGCTGGCCCCTCTCGTGTCCCCATCTGCCTTGTCCGGGACACACCCCTCCGAGTCCAGACCGTCCTGAGCCATTACGGATCCGAGTACCCGCGCGGACAGGGTCCACGATTGTGGCCTCAAAGGGGTGTGCGGTTACCCTGGGTTCTTTGGGTTCAAGTGGAAGCTTCGACGAGGACGGAGACGGAGAAGCGGTACTGGACCTGTCCTGTGGCCACACCATGCCTTGGCTCCTCAGGAGTACCGTTTCGGTGTGGAGACGGAGTCTCGCACACAACCACCTTTCCATCACTGCGGACCAGTCGGGACAAGCTGTTGTCTCTCGACGAGACGTCGAACTGGCAACGAGAAGCAGGGTGAAGATGGTGGATGTCGCCATCTGTGTCACGACGACACGCCCCGCAAAGTGGCTCCTGGCTCCTGTCGAGGGACGTCACACAAGCAACGATGAGATGTGACAGGACGGTTCTTTCAGGCCAACTCACATACGCCACCTGCTTATCGCGACTGGGGGCGGCGACTTTGCTGGAGAACTGGGGAAACCTGGGGACGGGAAACCCTGCGTGCGTCTAGAGGACAGGGAAGGGGACGTCAGGGTCCTCTTTGATGAAGGGTTCTGGACATCTCACGGCGGGAGTGACGGTAGCATGTCGGGTTCTCCAGCGTCTCGATGGCGACGGAGATCGAGACGGCGTCGTGCCCTTGCCTCGCAGCGAGGAGGGGGCTCATGGCTGACCAAGAATGCCAAGGGGGTTCTCCTCACTCTCCTCACCTGAGGGCGAGGGCCGCGCGGAGGTTGGTTCACGACCAGCCTGCGATGCTCTACAAGACGGGCTAGGTCATTGGAGGTATCTCAGGCCTGAGGGGGGCTCGAGGAGGAGTGGAGTTAACGCGCGGAGAGATTAGGCCAGCGGCAAGGAGCCTCAACAAGCCCGTGTCGGCCCTCTGCACCCCGATGTCTTCTCCGGACCCAGACAATTCCAAGACGCCCGGCGGGACTGGTACCAATGAGGGCATACAGCGACCGGGCGTGGTTCAGGGTCGCTCAGGGTCTCGACGACGTCGACGGACAAGGTGTGTACGATCCACCGACGATGCAATGTCAACAATGGCCACTGTTTGAGACTCTCGAGAGACTGTGCGCGATACTTGGCCATGAAGGTGGGTTTGCTTCACACCAACTCGGCCTGTCAATGCACGCCCAGACGCCACTGGTAGGCTAGGCGGATGAAGAGTTTTATATCCACGGCCTGCAGCTCAACGATTTGGGACTGGACGCTTCGCCAGAGGTGGCGATTTGGCCTGCAAAAAAGCCATTGCGGACGGGTTGCAATACGAGATGTAACCCCATCCCATGCTCGCACATCATGGTCCTTTTCGCTCTCGATCCTTCCCGGCGCCGGCGCCACGGCGGGAGCTAAAAGTTCGTCGGTGCTCTCTGATGAGGGCGTCGTCCTCTCGGGCTGGGGGGGCCACTCTGACGGTCACGGTCTGGCGAGTGGGAGGCCGGCGATCGTCTCGGACAAAATAGCCCACGACCTGCATGCACCACGCGTTATTGTCCCCAGCGACAGGAAGGAGCTGCATATCGCAGGCAGCCCAGACCAAGTCGAGACTGGGCACCAAGCTGCATGTCACCCTCACCGAGACCACCCTTTTTTTTCGGCGAGAGAGGGGGCAGCCCCTCCATCTTGGCCGACCTGGCATGGAAGGACTCGAAGCCATTCGAGGGTGCCGATAACCGGCTTATCTTGAGGATATTCCCATTTGCATGGAGGCTCGCATCCTCTATCAATGCTATCGACATCGGAGTTTTGCCTGGTGGTCTGATATTTGATACGCGCGGGCGGGGCATTGCGGCACGCAATGGCATCCCCTTCAGAGGCGGGGTTCCGGGAAAAGGCGAGCATCGCGGGCGGAACAGACGGAACACACCTTAACGCCGCGACAACAGCTCACCGGCTTCACCAGACGCTCCGCGACAATGATCCATCTGAAGGTATCGCCATCCAAATCCCAGAGATTTGTGTGCGCCCAGCCGTCAGGGCTCGACCCCAATCGCGCGCGCGTCGGGGCCGATGAGGATTCAGGATTCACTGGAACATGGACAGGGACCTGGCCCTGGAACCCGGTCCGCTGCGGAAGCCGGCCGTCGCCTTATCGCCCTTCGGATCGGGAGCCGCCTCGCGGGCGAGATCCGACGCCCACCCTCCCCCCCTTCCCAAGCCGCGCCGCGCCACGCCCCCCCCTCCCCTCTTTGTCCGATATCATCTCGCGATCTCCCACCTTCCCTTGACAGCAGCACGCAACCGGCCGCCTGCACATATCGGTGCTCGTCGGGTCCTGGCGATAGATGCGACTTTTATTGACTTGCATTTCGCTTGCGCCGCTGATACACGACCGGTATGCACGCCGCGAGTTTACCATGCCTTATCCTTGCTGTCTGGTCTGCTTTGAGATGGTGGTGATGGTGGTGGAGGGGCAGATTATCTGCGATTGTCCAGCTGCAGACTTTCCCCTCTATCATCGCTGAGTCTCACATGTAAAGACTGCCCTTCTACCACCCCCCCGTCCCTCCTTGGCTTGCGCCTGCAGGCTATGGGAAGCCCAGAAGTGCAGTGCAGGAAAAGGTGGCGCTGGGTGCTGTGGGATCCTGTCTTGTTGCAGGTTTGCGGCGGTGTATGCTGGATGGCACCAATATGGACAGAGGTGGGCGGCACGGCGGAGGTTTCCCTCCCTTTCACGGCAGCAGCGGCTTTGACGAACCTTGAAGTTTCGAGGGTCGGTGGTCCCCCGTCCAGCCACGGCTCCCGCCGTCGGTCGGGGGTCCATAACTTTGCGCTGCTGACAAAAAGGACCAAGGGTCTGGTCGACTCGGGGGGCTACGATGTGCGTGATTCTGCAGCTGCATCTTTCTGGAGACTCCTCTTGGTGTCTCATGCCCCGTCTCCGCCTGGCCGAGCGAGGCCTGGAGGTGAGCCCCATATGTTTGACCTATCATTTTCCCGGTCTTCTACTCCAGTGTTGTGCATCTCAGTGAAAACTTCAAGGGTTTGGCTTGGGGTTGGTTGCACTCCCGGTGGGCTCTCTGCCTGGACCTGCGAGGTGCAAGTACGGGGAGGGGAGGGGGGAAAGACGGTCAGCACGCACGGCCGGACAGGACACGGGGACGGGGGATTGGCTCGCGGGAACCCACCGCCGCGTGTATATGGGCGCGCTCGAACCATCATATATGTACTGGCATGGATTTCATGCACCCACCTTTGTACAGCAAGCCGCAGCAGTATCTGGGGAACTGGGGAAGAGATTACGCCGCTGCTGTCTGGTAGGTTGGTCTTCACCCCGGCGACGAGTTGCGGGAATGCAATACGCCTGGCGGCCCCAAATTGAAATGTATGTACGGGGGAGGGGTTCGCTGACCTTGCGTCTGTACCCCGAACGTATGTACCGACAACGGGGGTCTGCGGAGGGGGATCTGGACGAGGTCGGCCATTCGTCGACCGGAGAGAAACCGGACGGGGACGGCGGATTGTGGCAATCGCTGGCTTCCCCGGCTTCCCCGCCTCCGACATGGGCTCCGAGTCCCCTTGTTGCTGTCCCCGCCTTGGGACATGGCATACTGTACACAACAGACAACACGGACCATGTTCGGGGTCTTGGTGTGCGCCGGTGGATTCAGACAACTGGTTTTACCGTGATATTGGATTGGCCAAGGCGACACGCTCAGGGGATGGCATGGAAAGACTGGGCGGCGAGGGCCATCGAGGTGCTCGATGGAACGGATATGTCGGGCTGATGGGATCGAGGGGACGTGTGGTGTAAAGCGTACGGCAGCTCACGCCGTTCCCCCAAGACCCAAGGAGGAAGCTCGGTAACAACCGCGCTTCAGTCTGCGAAACGACCGTTGAGTCTTGGGGGTCAGTGGGATCGAATTGTTGCTCTGGTGTGTTGCACGAGGGGGGTTGCAAAGTGTTCAGGTTGGGTGGAGGTTGGTTACCAGTGTCAGGGTAGGTCGCTGCTGCAACCCTGACGTTTGAAGTCATGGCTGTGAGCTTGCAGTGCCTGTCGGGGTGTGTTCTGCACTGTTGGAGGACACAGCGCAGTGCGGTCTTGCGGGGGCGGCGGCGGCGGGGTTTCAAGGTAAGCTGTCAACTAAGGGGGTGGCGGTGGAAGGTGGAGGGTCTCGCTTTCCATCCACCCACCGTCTGGGGCCTGGCCCGGCCGATTTCAGTGGGTGAGGAAAATGGCAGCACGCCGTTCCTCCATGCTTCCTGTCGTGCGACCGACGACGTGCTTGGCTTGGGGTAACGGTTTTGTCGTGGTGCAGGCTGCAGGTGTGAGGAGGGGAGGGGGTGAGTGGCTGGAAGAAAGGTGTCGATGCTCATCCGTTTATTTGCAGCAGAAGCAGCTCTATCCGTACTTGCACCACCGGCGGTGGTATTCTGGCTATCTTGCATGCTGCCATGTACGGGTTAGAGATTGTCTGTACTAGTACATTGAAGTTTTTCTTCGGTGTTGTTGGGATAAGGTGGTGATGGTTATCACTGCCATTGATCAGCGGGTGCAGGGCTGGAATTCTCCACCATGACGTCCTGAGATGTTGATCAGTGATCACTGATCACCACTAATCACTGATAAACAGTTCTCCTGGCTGAGCTGACTGATACTATACTCGACGGGCGACATAGCGAGAGGTAGTGCCGGTTTCGGCAGCACCCATCTTCCACAACCTGGCGTCAGTCGGGATATCGACATGCAAGGTGCCTATCTCCCCGTCCTACGCTCTGGAACACAAAAGTCTTCGGTAGTAACTACACGCACAACTTAAGTACCTACCTTCCAAGCGTCCACGCCGTGCAAGGAGCTTTATCGTCCATGTGGTGCTCCTGCTTGTGGGTCCGTCGAGGTATGTATTTCGACATTGGCCATCTCAAAGCGCGCGCGATGGCGGGTGCTGGGCGGTATTCAAAGGATCGACCACCTGTCTGATACCACTAGTAGTATTCCCAGTGACCATGGTGTTGTGTGCGTCTAGCTGGGCCTCTTACAGTCGGGTGACTCGGTCGCACCCGCTTGCCCGTCCGTCCGTCCGTCCGTGCCGTTAGTGGAGCGTAGCGCAAGATAGTAAGCCGGGCCGCATCTTGATTAGAGTCCTTTGGAGGACCCCTTTCTTCGTCTTGCGTTGTTAGGGGTGTGATATGTGATACCCTCGGCTCGAGGCGGGGATTGAAAGAGATCATGGGCCTGTTGGTCGATGAGAAGGAATGTCAAAGCTGGCGAAATGGAGGGCTGCCCTGCGCGCGTCCGATGTGTGGGTGCGTGTGTTTTGGCTGATATTCATGGGGGTCGTTTTCGTGGGCTCGGTGAGAGGGCGGGAAGGGGATGTGGGGTAGGACAGGAACTCGGCGAGAGCCTTGGGGAGCAACAATTCCCTTGCCAGTTGACGTCTAGGCCTTGTGGAGGTTGGGTGCATTGAAGGGATGAGGGGTTGGAAGGTTCTCCATGTGATGGCCATGTTGTATGACGTCTCCCGGCGGACATGGCAACATTGTCGACGCCGTGATGAAAATGCGACTGTAACCTCCCCGAGGTGTGGTGTAAACGACAATCATTTTCGCCAATCATCAAGCAACCATCCAACCAGAACTACCTCACGATGTCGAGACCCGAATTCATGGAGTTGTGGCAAAAAAGCGCGAGACAGCACGACACACCACCCACGACCGAACCAAGATGGTGAGTTGAGCGGAACAGCCAAGAGTCCGAGGCCCTCTCCGACTTCATGAATTTCCTGCCTCGCGTGCATGGTCAACAGCATCAATAGATGGACGACATTGGCCGTGTCGGTTTCATCCACCCCGGCCGGCAGATGTGGTGGCAGAACCAGCTCACCGGTGTGGTTACCACACCCCTCCATGGCCCTTGGCCGATCGTGCCGCAGCGGCCTGTCTCGGGGAGATGGTGTCGGGGCCATGTAGGGGTCTTTCTCGCCGGTTCGAGAGTCTTCTTGAAGTCATGGGTGGGGTTGTATTTTGACGTTGGGTACTTGCGCGTTGGCATGATGCTGCCGTGTCGAGAGCATGGTCTTCCAGTTGTCATTGGCTAATGAATGGAATGGCAGAGCATTGGGAAAAGATTCATGCTTTGGATGCGGCACAGCAAGAGATGCAAAAGAGGGGCACGGTTCCGAGGAAGAGCCCGAGGGAGAGAATATGAACTGTGTCTTGTTTGGGTGGATCGTTGTTGCAATGTAAACATCGGAAAAGGGGCTTACGACGGCTTCGAAGGGTTGAACCTTGAGTGAAACTGCTCCTGGTTTGCCTGACAAGGCAACCGGGCAATAGTTGATTAACACAGGTCAACCTAAATGCCATCAGCAAGCAGGAAAAATGTGAAAGACTCCCGCCAATTCAGTTCAAAATTCCACCTGCTCATAAACGCCAACCACATCCGCTCAGCCAGAGCCAACAGCCATAAAACACAGACCCGACATCCTACTAGTATATGGGGACCGGCTCGATGAGCGGCGACTTTTCATAGTCACAGATTACCCGCCCCCGATCGTTAAGCCAACATCCCTCATCGCCGATAAATATTGCATCTTTTGTGTGGGCCACCTCTTGCCGGCTCACCCGGGCGTCGTCCTTGGGAATCCATAACCTCGGGGCGGGCCGCCACATCTCGGGTGGCTGGTATGCCTTGCGTGCATAGTCGGCGTCCGGCTCCGTATCATCGGGCCCCGGGTTGATGGTTGGCTGCAGAGCGTTGAAGTCCTGATAGACTTCGGGGTGGAAAAAGGTCATGATGAAGTTGGCCTTGCGGTTCGGGTTGGGAGTGAGCAGGTCCTTGATCTGGGCGAGAAAGCGTGAGAGGCCAGAGTTCTCTCCGTCGCGCTTCATCTTTGCAATGAAGGCGGCTCGCGTCCACTCGGTAACGGCATAGCGGATGCTGCTGCTCCCTTCGATACCGCGCATCTGGACATCCGCGTCGAGTTCTTGCCCGGCCGGAGGTTCAGGTTCGTCGCCAAAATGCTGATCCTCGTCGTAATAGTTGGCGGCGGAGCCACCGGCATACTCAGGGCGGGGTCCGGTGTCTTCTGCCTCTGGGGGGCCGGCGATCGGGCCGAGGTCTCTTTCCAGAGCAAGGGTCCGAGGTAGGCTGAAGAGGAGCGGGGTGACAGCATCGCTCAACGAGATGTGAACGAGCGCAGTGAAGATGAGGAAGATGGCCATCAAGACGACGGGGCCAATCGCCGCCTTCAGGGCAAAAAGTCCAATGAGGACGATTTCGGCAACATAAAGTCCGAACATGAGATGCATCAGCGCGCGGGGGTAGAACAACCCAAGGGTGTCGAGCTCCGAGCTGTAGACGAACAGGATGTTGTACCGGTAGACAAACGACAGGAAGAACATGCCGAGTCCGGCGAAGATAAGGATGAGAGGTGCGATGCACGAATAGCTGAGAGCTGCGGCAGGGTTTAGATGAGGACCTTGATACAGGGAGACTGCACTTACCAATGACGCCCATGTTGGTGAACCGAGGAAACTCGGAACCCCAGTGAATCTGCGTCAGCTTCCGCCATCGATAGAAGCGCTTCCTGGGATTGATGGTGGCGTTGCCGAGGATCTGGTGGCGGAAGAGGTCGAAGAAATTGACGAGACTTCCGCAACCCGCAGCGAGAGACTGGACAAGAATGTACGAAAGATAAAAGTTGGAGGCCTTGGGCAGATTCTGGGAGAGAAGGTCCGTGATGGAGAGCGGGTTCTTGATGATGTCCTGGATGGCGGCGGACGCTGCTGCGGTAAGGGTTGTGACGAGGAATACTTGTACGATCTGGAACGCAAAGTATGCATTCTGGACGTAGAGCTCCACAAGAGCATGAGAAGTGACGCCGGCCACTCTTGCGCAGGCTGGGAAGATAGGTTAGCGATGCCCTCCAAAGCGATACTTGGTGAAGCTTACCCCGGAGCATCATGGGAACGGCAGCCATGAGCCAAGAGAGCGCGAGGGCGGGAAGCAAGCCCTTGATGACACCCAGGATGGGACCCGGAAGCTTCTGAATGAAGCTGAGGAACTTGAACATGTCCACTAGGGAGTCGATGTTGGATATGGTGCCGACAAAGGCGGACGGGATAGACCAGAAGATGATGGCGACGGCGATGAAGCCCAGCATGAAGAAGCGGCGCATGATCTGCTCCCACCACTTCATCCGCAGAGAGCTCCAAATGATCTCTTCGGGCCGGATGCCAATAAAGCGTGGAGACATGTGCAGCGGCTGGTGGTGGGCCAGGATCTGGTAGGCGGCCTGGGCGTTGACCTGCGTGTCGAACTCGATGAAGGCGGCGCTCAGGGGCGCGCCGTCTCCGCCGCGGTGCTTCCGGCGCTGCTTCCAAATGTCTCGGTTCAGGGCCTTGATCCTGGCCCTCGTCCATCGGATGGTGTCAACGCGGCGACCAAAGTTGGTGAGGGGGCGGTGGTGAGGGCGCTTCTCGGCGGGAAGCCACAGAGACGCAACGGAGCCCCGGACGTCGGGGAGAGAGGGATCGAGGCCGTAGGGGTGCGTGTACTCAGGGTCCTGGGGTTTCTCGGTGGCGGGATCGTCGAGAACGGACAGCTGTCGTTGGGCGAACCGGATGGTGGAATCGGCCTTGCCCTTCTCTGCGTCGGCGTCATGTTGCCCGGATTCGCGCTGCTCGGGGGACGCGGCCGAGGATTCGGGTTGTACGGGGACAAGCTGGGCGGGGTGCTTCTTGAGGTGCCGGTTTCGTGCGCGGTTCGCCATCCTTATCAGCCGGATCTCGGCCTGCTCGAGCAGCTCGGCGGCATTTTCCCTGTCCTCCACCAGACCACGTAGGAATCTCGTGTTTCTCGGGATCCAGACATTCTTGGCCGAGTCGCCAAAGAGCTTGCGCAACTTGGCCTCTTCCAGGTACTGCTTGGGGATGCATGTGAACAGAACGGTCCTCGCAGACAGTCGCTTGGAGTAGTTGGGCGACAGCAGGTACGCGTGGCGGAGGTTGATATAGTAGATGCATTCCCGACATATCATGAAGAGCACGAAGCCTGTGGACACAGTCAATCATGGCTGTAAGAGCGGCAGCATGTGGCAAGGCAACGAACCGAAAAAGACCCACGCGACGGCCACGTGGGCAAAGTAGCGGAGGGGCACCTTGATGTTGCCAATGGTCAATTCCTCGAGCTGGAACAGATGATTGCCGCCCGTGCCGTGGATGGGCAGCAGGACGGGCCAGGCAATGATGCCTCCGACCAGACAAATAACCGACAGCACGCGGAGGAAGCGCAGGAAGAAGAAGGCATCCAGCGAGCAGTTGTTGAGGATGTAGTTGTCCGAGATGGCGAAGAAGGGGCGGATCCAGTTGAACCAGCCCGTGGGCAGCGAGGGCGTCGGGTGCCTGCGTCGGGGAGCGTCAGCGTCAGGGCCATGCAATGCACCGGATACACCCAGCACACAGCGCGCAGCGCGCAGCGCGCAGCACGCAGTCCACACCTGTCAATGGGTCTCGCGTGGCACGCCACTCCTCACTCCTCCCTCCCCGCACGTACTCTGGCTGGCGCAGGGTGGACAGGGTCCGGGCGGCGTAGACGCGGTGGCATTTCCGGCGCAGGACTACGAATATGATGAGGCAGACGGCCGAGTAGATGGCGATGGGCAGAAAGGTGCTGCCGAGGGCATTGAGCGACGAGGGGACGACGTCGCTCTTGTCCGTCAGCGTCGTGTGGCTGAGGGTGCCGCCGGAGCTGCCGTCGCGGGCCGAGCCGACTCGAGAGTCATCGTCCGAGGTCGAGATGTTCTGGGCGGCGGGAGCAGTGTCAGCGGGACGAGCAAGACAAAGAGAAGAGAGCGATGGGAACAAGGGCATTGGGCATACCACCAGACTTTTGGTCACGTCACGGAGCAGCAGCGGGTTCCACTCCATTGTCTCGTCGACCTGCGCATCCGCATTGCTGGGCCGGGAAGAAATGTCGCTGTCGCTGTCCTTGTCCCGTGGGCGTCGTCGGTCGCCGCGCCAGCTCGACGAGTCGCAGAGGCGTCGTCGACGGCGTCGGGATTGAGGTGGTGAGATTGGGGGACGCAATGACGATGGAGGAGGAAATGGAGTCGACTCCCGCGCCAGCTGCCCCAGAAATCCCCCGGCCGGCCCTCACGGATATTGGTAGCGCTGTCTCTGAGCCCCCCTGCCTGCTACCGGAGCATTGGATGGCAGGCCTCTGGAGTCTGGGCCCTGGAGCTTGCGGCCACGGACCGCCGGCTGGCCCGAGTTACGATTGGCGATGGCGTTCGTTCAAGATCCAACGAGAAATTCACCGACCGCCAATGGACGCATCACAGGCCTGCCGATGGCGCGTGTGGCCGCCCGCACACAGAAAAAAAGAAACGAAAAAGATCGGTGGACAAATCGTCTGCCCGCTGACTGCTCTTCGCTTCTCCGCGCCGGATCGCAATGTCTCACTTTTGGGACGCTCGATGTTGCAACGGCGAGAACGGTGTCGGTACCCGTACATTGAAGCCATCAATGCCATATCACCATCAAAACATGAATGGCATGGACAGCCTCGACATGACAACCGGGAATCCCGACGCGGGCGGCACGGAAAACTTAAAACACCCCCGTGCCCCGGACTGGGCCCGGAAAGACCCTTGGCTGATGCTGGAGAGATCGCCGATTGAGCCAAATTACCAATGTAACCTCCGAGTCCAAGCCAAGACGTGTGCCACTGCCACGACGCGGCCCGCCTCTCGCTTCCACACCCCACGCATGGGTCTCCAACAATTGGTTTGTCGCCGTTCCAGGGACTTGCTGGTGGGTGTGGTGATGGTTGTGAACCAGCGGGGGAATGGAGTCGATATGGATTGGAACAGAGGCGAGCAGCAAGCCAAAGCCGATGCGTCTCGACAGCACCGAGAGCTTCGCCGTGGGCCACAGAATACCATGATGCAGAATATCATTTTTCTCGTCTTGCACGGAGGGCAGCCCGAAGGAAAACACTGGACCAAGGTCATCAACATAGTGCGTCCGTACCAACCTCACGACCTACCACCCTCACTCTCCTCCCCAACCCAGCCTACCCTCTCATAAACCTCCCTCACCGTCGTCCTATGCGAATCCCAAATAGTGTCATGGTCCGCTCCCTCCACCGCCGTCTCCCCATACTCCAACACCTCTTCCCACCCCCCCCTCCAGCACCCCGCAAACCACCTCGGCCCCTTGGTCCCCGCGTCCCCAATCATCATGTCCTTCTCCGCCCAGAACACCCGTACCTCCAACCGCCTCCTTGCCGCCCTCAACCCCTCCACCAGCCTCGGCACCGCAACATCGTAATCCTCCAAACCCCCCCACCTCCCGGCCCCCTCCTTATCCATCAACACCACCGCCTCCTCTCCCAGCCCCTTGGCCCCCTCTTTGGAAATCTTCTCCCCCAGCCCAGGAAGAACACGCAACTCAAACTGCCGCGCAGCAGCCCACTCCCCGTCGTCCGCATCCAACGGCGCCATCTCCTCGTCAGTACCAGGCGCCGGCGCAGCCGCCATACTCCCCAAACTTCCGCTAATCACCCGTACGGAACGTCCAATCGCGCCGCTAAACCCTGTCGACACGCCGACGACAGGGTCGACATAACGCTCAACGAGAATGCGCGCGGCGTCAGCTTGGCGGAGGATGGGGGAGGGCAGCTGCTGAGTGATCCAGGCGGTGGTGGCGGAGGAGCGGGAGGGGAGGATCCAGGGGGCGCCGAGGGCGAGGAGCGTCGGTTTTGCGCTGGTGGTTGGGAGGAGGAAGGCAGGGTGGGAGAGGAGAAAGTCGACTGCGTAGACGGTGCCGCCGGAGTGTGCGGTGATGGCGGAGAGGTGGGTGATGGAGAGGGTGGTGAGGAGGGCGGGGACGACTTCTGTGCGGGGGTTAGTGGGGTTGAGGAGTGAGGGTGGGGGGCAGGGCGTACCGCGCCAGATGGCTATGCGGTTGACGGTGGGGATGGCGTCGGTACCGCCGAAGCCGGGGCGGTCCATGTCGATGATGCGGATGTGGTGGCGCGCTGCGACAAAGTGGTGGGTGACGTGCAGCAGGCGCGTGGCCATTAGGGGGCCGAAGCGGAGCAGGACTCTCTCTCGCGAGGGGTCGGATGGGTTGTGGTAGCCATAGTCGCAGTATGATACCTTGAAGGGGGTGGTGCGACCGGTGAGGGGGTTGGGAGGGAGGACGAAGGTGCGGTTGAAGAAGGGGTAGTTGAGGAAGGTTTGGAGTGACGCGCTTGTGGTCGTCGTGTTGTCAAGCGGGATGGGCGGGGCGGCGTTGTCTGACATTTTGGCAGCTGGAGGTTTAGGTGGTTGAGGCCTGTTATTTTGGAGGTTGGCAGTTCTTTGTGAAAAAGGTGAAGTTGGAGGAAAGGTTAAGTCGGAAGAAAGGTGAAGTCGGAAGAGGTGGAGTTGAAAGAGAGATGCTGACCTCGGAAACGGGAAGGATTTCTCACCAGAGCCAGTAATATTCCAGGCCCATTGGATGTAACCCTGTAAATGTCCTGGATCTTGACTCGGACTCTGGCCAGTGGTTGGTCTCCCTCGGAATCGAACTAGTAGCACACAGTCACGGAAGCAAGAAGTTCATGTATACTTGCCATAATTGCTGTCGTTTATTTCTCGTCCCATTTTGAAGTAGCCATGGCTGCCTAGGTACCTAGAATTTTAGTCCTTCGGTACTGACTGAGCCTGAATACCTCAATGGCATAAAACCATCACTGTTCCGCCATCAACGTCCACCCAACACAACAAAAATTAACACCCTCTTAAAGATAAACATGCGTCAGTATGGCTGGATTCAACGCAGTCTTATCCAAATGAGAAATCGCCGAGACGTTCACCAAGGGCGAAACCAGCCCCGCCCTTGTCCAAGACGAACATTTTCGTGGCATGCCAACAGTATTTCAGGGGCCTCTTGTCAAATAGTCCCTTTTTGTGTCCGTTCGTCAATGCCAGCGACCGCAGCAAAGATATTCTCACCCCAACCAATTTGACCTCCTGCATGTGCCTCCCCCAGGCGTCCACCCCACTTAATGCCCGCGCCTTCGAGATGACCCTCCTCTTCAAGAATTGCCCCCCCCCTCTTCCCCGTTGCCCACGGCATCTTCCTCTCCGCGGGCCACGCCTAGGAGTTGCGCAATCTCATCGCGCCCACGAAGTGCGCAATCTCATCTCGACGGCCGACGGGAATGCGACGCTGAGAGTGCCGACGCGGACGAGGACAGAGGCGCAGAAGAGGGCATGGGGACGCATAGTAGGGTCGCGGGAGATTTCAAGGGGGACTTGGACGTGTCGGAGCCTTGTTCTGAGGACGAGTGTGTAACGGGTTCGAGGGGGAAGAGGCGGGAGGGAGCCGGGGACTGACCATGGGGCTTTGCGTGTTGGGGGGGGGTGATGTGACATTGATGGGGACGTGTATATCCGCGTGGGGTGTCAGGGGCTCACTTGGACGTCGCTTGCCGCGCTTCAGCAGCAGGGTAAATAGAAAAGCTGCACACCTCCAGCCCTTTCTAGTCGCTGCGCCTTGGAGGACAGAGGGTACCTGCAGACGCAGCATTATCGCAGTGGCCAGTCCCCGTGAGTGGAAGAAGGAGGAAGGTGTGGTTCATGCCACCCCCAAGGTAACGTCGAGAGATGGGCTGTATCAAGCACCGAACATCGCCCCAAGCCCAAGCCCAAACCCAAACCCGGCACCAAACACGACACCGGAAACCGTGGCGTTGATAGGAGGCGCTGGGAAACGGCGCATGGAGCGACTGCTGTCGCTGAAGAAGTCCCTGAACTCGACAATCACATTCGGTCGACATCCCAAGGACCTCAAAGCAGTCAACGCCGACAAAGACAGCACCGAGAAAGACTCAAAAAAAGCCAAATGTGTTCCAGAACTTGTTCGAAAAGGGACGTTGGATTTACGGTGACAAGAAAAGGCTTGAAGAGTTCCTCAACAACTTGCAGAGCCTAATTGGCGACCTTCGGGCGATGCTGGTCCCCCTGAATGACGAGACCCGATACGCCATGGCCATGATGGCAGACTAGGATCTTGAGTTTGTGGCCGACGACAAAGCCTCGAGGCTCTATCTCGAGGAAGCGACACGCCTCGGCAACGACGACATGGCTGACTCTGCCCGCCACGGGCTTATTTTGTTCAAACGGGACGACAAAGACGCCCCATTCCAGCCCCTCCGCGAGTGGGCCCGAGACTCCAACGTCACAGTGTGCAACTTCTTTTTTAAGGGCCTCGGCAGGTTCGATCAAAGGTCTCTGAACGGCCTCTCACAGTCTCTCATGTACCAGATCCTCCGCAAGCACCGAAACCTCATCGAGCATGCCGTCCCCGACAAATGGACAAGCCTGTTGGACCACCCGGGCCGCGACTTGGAGATGCCATCAACCAAGCAGATGTGCGAGGCTGCCCAGAATGTGGCCGCGTCCCCAAGGACTGCCGACACTTACTTTTGCTTCATCATCGACGGCCTCGACGAGTTCGATGAAAGACATTGGGAGGCCGAGCATGAAAGGGGCCAGGAGCCCCACCAGGAGGACCGCCAGAAGGCCCGCAAGGAGGCCGACCTCCTTAAGGAATTGCTCGCCAGTCTCGTCGCTCTTCCCCACGTCAAGCTTCTCATCTCCAGTCGCCCCACGTCCGAGTACGTCGACATGTTCAAGTCATGCTCGAAGCTCGCGATGCAAGACCTCACCAGAGGATGCATTAAAAGTTATATCGACGGGGAGCTCAGGACCAACCCATACTTTGAGGAACTCATGAAGACGCAACCAGATGAGACATGCAGTCTCCTCGACGCCGTTGCCGACAGGGCTTCTGGCATCTTCCTATGGGTCAACCTTGCCTGCAGATCTCTGCTCGACGGCGCCAGCGGCTACGACACTCCCAACCGAGCTCGAGAAAATGTTCGTGCACATGTTGAACTATCACAAGATCGGTCCCAAGCACAAGAAGCAAGGCGCACAAGTTCTCGCTCTCTGCCGCGAATTTCACAAAACCAAGGCCCTTGACGGCAAGGCGCTGGGATTACCATCCGAGATCCGCGAACATCACGAAAGCGCCTCCGGCCCCGGCAGGGAGGTGACCGACCCGGAAATCATGGCCCAGACTTTGGCCCGCATCAAGGAGAGCATGTTCTCTTCGGTCAATCCCGTTGTTTTGGAGGACCCCAAAGATATAGACGTACTGGTCAGCAAACTTGAGGCACGCCTACGGATGCGATGCGGCGGCTTGCTTGAAATACAGCGCGAAGACCCCAATGACGCGAACTCGCCACGACAGGTCGTCTTCATTCACAGATCTTTACAAGAGTTTCTCAACGCGAAACAAGGGACCGAATTCCTCTCGCAACACATTGAAGAAGGCTGGGACCTGCAGTGGACTCGCACCCTGTACTGGATTCAGCGCATTGCCGACATATATGGCGGGGACACCCCCATGAGACAAGGACTTTGCACGTTCCGGCGCAACAGTCTGGCTGCCCATTTTCAACTCCCGAATCTGGACCATGCAAGACGACCCCCGCTTCCAACAAATCCTCGGGCAGCTAAAGGAACTCCTGAACAGCGCACCAAACATGGCCAGGAGACCTTGGAACCACCCCTGTGAGGTCTCGATCCAGTGGCTGAAAACAACCACCTGCCGCAAGGCAGGTCCCGAACTGGGACAGAGCTGCCTGCGCACAACCCTATCCTTTCTGGCCCCCTACTACCCCGACCCCGACGGGGCACTCAACAAGGACGAAAAGCTCAAGGCGCTCATCGCTCACTCCGATAAACCCGGCTGCGGCTGCCTGCCCCCGCTGCTATTCGCCGTCGACCAGTTGGCCCTGGTCTTGTTCAGCGAAGGCAGCGGGGTCTTGAAAGACGAAGCGGAAGTGCTGCGGGACCTCATCACCTGCCCTGTGCAGCACGGCGCCATTTCAACCAACCCGCGACCTTGATCATTGGTAACGGGCAGGTGCGAAAGACTACACCATGGCAGCACTTTGTCAGCCTCTTCAGCGCCCGGGTCGATGATGCGGGGTGGTGGGCCGACGCCGAGTTCGCGGGGCAGACCTTGGAGGCCGTGGAGGAGTTCCTGGAGGCCGGCGCACATGTCACGGAAGAAGATCTTGTGTCCTTCTTTCCCATCGACTTCATCATGTCCAATCCAGAGGGAGATCTTGTTCTGGGCGAGGTGCGCGAAGACGAAAATGACGGCGCAATCACACTGGTGCCGGGCACCGGGTTGCACCTGAATTCCTATGGCCTGCCGGTGAACGAGCAGGTGAAGGATCCCGCGCCATCACCGAGCTCCTTCGACTTTCAATTCGACGAAATGTCACTCGATGAGCGACCTGACGTTCAGGTGGCCTGCGTCACCCCAGAAGGCGTCACAACGATGGACGATGGGGGATCACCACTCCGTCAAGTCACTCTCCGGGGACAGTTCCAAAATCTCATCGCCATGATCGGGCGGCGGGACAAGAAGCTGGCAACCCATGGCTTACACCCTCCGACGCGGGACGACGGGGCTGTATCGTGTCTGCCAATAAGGGTCGCCAAGAGGCTTGCGGAGGACGCGGAGCTGGATGGCGATGGGGGAGTCTCGGCTGTATCATCTCAGCCAGAGAGGGTTCCCAAGAAGCATGCGGGGGATTCGGGACTGGGTGGCATTGCGGGAGTTGCGCAGCATCAGGCTCAAGACATGATGGCGATGTGAGAGAAAGAAAACATGCAAAAAGATGAAGGTCTCTCCCGCCGGGAACTGAACCCGGGTCTCGAGCGATGACATTGGATGACAAGCTCACATACTGACCACTATACTACGGAAGATTCGTGGATGTTTGTCATTCACCGTAGCTTGTTGGTGGAGTGGATTTGCGGTAATGGGGTATTTAGGGATGGCGGTCCACAGGTTTCATTGTTCAAGTCGTCTTGTTTGGATAGTTATCTCCTCTCTTGGATTTTAACGCGTAGATCTCCTTCGTCGTTTCGTGCCACGAGTACCTAGCTAGTCATTCTTTCCTTTGTTGCTATAGTTTGCAGAAAATCAGAAATTGGACTCTTCCTCCCAAAACACCAAGCCAGTTTTGGCAGACCTCCAATATCTTTAGTCTTGTTTCCCGGTTTTGGTTTCCCAGTTTCAGCTCGGATTTGACACCACTGTCACCATATCCTCAAAACGACACACAAGCAGTTTCTTCACTTGGCAGCGCATCCCCTCCACCTGTCCCCAAACCGCCCAAGTTGGTGCGTTGGCAAGTGTTTTTCTTTTTCGCCAACACTGCTGCCGGGGAATTGGAAGGTCACGGACCGGACATGCAGATGGCAGCCCTTTGGACCGAAGCAGGATGCTTGCGCTGCGCGCTCAAGTTTCTTGCATTTCCCCTGCCTGGAAGAGCACTGCTCCGGGGTCGTCGAGATGAACAACTCTGCCGCAAGCCCCGTCACCTCCAAGGAGTGAGACTCGCTCCAATCTCCTCAGGGCCGCTGGTCTAGTGGTATGATTCTCGTGAGTACATCCTCGTCATCGGCCTCGGCCTGTCCACTTTGTGGATGCACATCAGCTAACAACATCCACAGGCTTAGGGTTCACCCTAAAGTACACATTGCGAGAGGTCCCGGGTTCAATCCCCGGGTGGCCCCCATCTTTTTGCCAGAGTCACACTGGAGTGACACTGGATTCGAGCTTGGATTGCATTCTTTTGCTCTCTATGGTGCTGCCGTGTTTTCGGGCTGTCTTCCCTGGCCTATCAATTTAGTCTCTATGGTTTGGCACTCTGTCTGTCTGAGTCCTTCGCAATATCCGTTGATCATGTTGACTCCTGCCCCTATCCGGGCGGGAGCGCCCTACTCCAGCCTCGGCAGCCACAACTCCCTCGTCGCCTGCACCTCCAAACCCTGCACAATCCCGAGATATCTCGGCGAACGGAAACTACACCCACCGCATCAGCATACGCAAAAAAGACAAAGCAACCCCCTCACCACCATGCAGAGCCACCCCGAGTTGGACCCCCGTAACAAACTCGGACGCCAACGAACAAAAAAGAAGAAGCGCAAACAAACCTCCAATGCAAATTCCCCAGCGCCAGGTCCCGGCACACGGCCGCGAACCGGAGGACCTCGCGGTCCAGCGCCTCGCCCCACGTCGGATCTCGGCCAGCGCGAGGTACCAGCGGCGGTAGCACGCGTCGAGCATGGTGGAGATGTGGTCGAGGGCGGACTGGATCGGGGACGAAGACGAGGACTGCGTGCCAAGGAGGGTGATGAGGTTGATGGAGACGTTGAGGTCCTATCTGGCGTTAGCTGATGGAGGAGGAGTAGGGATGGCCTTTGGGGGAAGGGGGTACCGTGTCCTTCTTGAAGGAGATGACGTCGTTGTGCCTTTTCATGTCAGCCATCACAACCATGGTTGCTGACGAGAACGCAGCGGACAACTCACAGAATCACCAGCTCAGCCGAGATGGTCATCAGCTTCTGCACGCACGGGTGCGAAAACACGGCCGGCGGCAGGTCGACGCCCGTGACGTACTCGATGACGGCGATGGCGAGGTCGGCGCCGATGGTGCCGAGGCGCATGGCGAGGTACTCGGCGACCGTGGTCGGGCAGGCCTGGCCGGCGTGCGTGTTTTGGACTTGCTGGAGGAGGCCGTCAAAGTAGCGCTGGTGCATATCGCGCCAGTGTTTCTGCTGGTCTTGGGGGAGGTGAGTGGGGGCTTGTAGGTGGACAGATGGGAGGGGGACGCACCCGGGGTCGAGTTCTGGCGAGACGAATGTCAGCCATGGCCTATGGGACGGTGATGGAGGGGACGTGCTAACCTGCATGAAGCGGTCCCAGACGGACTGGAAGATGTAGCCCAGGGGATCATCATCTTGCTTGATGCGGACGGTGTTGTTCATGAGAGCCATCATCTGGTCGAGCTTCTTTTGCGCGGCGGGGACGTCGTCCTTGAGGACACCCTCGTCAAAGACTGCGAAGTTCGTATGTCAGTGTTGTTCTGATTGGCCTGAGACAATTCGGTTCTGACAAGGCGTACCGTCGTCAAAGATGAAGACCTGGTTGAAGGATTCGAGTCAGCGACAACATGAGATGGAAGCGTGTCTCGGGGGGACAAACCCAGTTGCCCCAGTCAGCCAAGAGGATCAGACCGTCTTCATCGGCAGTCGGTGCCCACGCGGCAGCAAGGTAGGTGACGTCGACCATGGAGTTCTTGACGGACCACTCTTGGGATTTTCCGAGGATTCTGGAGACGCAACAGTCAACACCCAGCTGTTTAAATCGCTCCAGCGGGGACTCACCTCTTGGTCCAAGAGTCAACCTTGGGCTTGGCGCTAAAGTAGTGCGGGTTGATGACGGGCTTGGCCGACATGATGGACGACAACATGTCGGGGACCTTGACAAGGATGTCGGTCTGGCCGACGTCGGTGTGTGCGATTTTCTCGCCCTTGGCTCGGACTGGGGAAGCCGTGGGGGACGACGTAACGGATGTCTGCTCGGAGCACAGCGACGATGGCGACGACGAAGACGAGATGGTGGTCATGTTGGCGAAGGAGCTGTCGTCACCCGAGTCGGACGTTCCGCTGCCGTAAATCTCGATAGCGTCGAGGTCAGAGTTGGTTGGGGCTTCGGTGCTGCGAGGACTAGTGACGTTGGAATTGACTGTCTGGGTCTCCATGATGGGAAGTTCAGTGAGTGTGAAACAGTCCTCGACGGTTGGGGGATTGGCGTCAGGGAATGGACAAGAAGTGCACTGGGAAGGGGGGCATTCGTTGGAGATTTCGCAGGTGTCATTGCTGTCTTCGGCGTCAACGTGGCAGTCAAGAAGGTCAGGCGTGGTGCCCGAGACAAACGTGCCCTGGGGATTGTGGATGTGGTCGATGGAGAGGGGGTCAATGCTTTGGTCGAGGATATCGCCTGCGACTTTGGGGGACTCGGTATCAACGAATTCACAAACGGTGCGGGTATTAGCTGTGTCGTTTGGGCTGATCTGGGCGGTGATCAAGAGTGGATTGCTTGCGGTCTCGGGTACGTCATCGCCCACAGATGGGACCGAAGCTATGTCGAGCAGGGCATCGCCGAGGTCAAGAGAACCTGACGGTGGGCTGCAATCGAAGTGAGAGTCCCCAAAGATGGGGCCGACAGCGAGATGCTGGGTTTCTTCCATGGTGGTTTCCATGGCTCGTTGTTGGGACTGGGAAAGGCTGGTTCACGAATTTGAAGTGGAATGTTTGCTTTAAGCAAGCGAGCCTGGGACGGTGTCACAACATCAAGGGCGGGTTATATATTCGTAGGTATGCTCCATCTGCGACACCGGACTACACTAACGCCAGCATTCATTTGCGCTCTTGCCAGCCTCTCTGATTCCAGGTCCCTCGCAGAGAATCCAACAGATAACGTCCCAGAAACCGAGATGGAATTTGCACGGTATTCATGTGCTTTCTCTTAGCTAGCGAAAAGCCCATCCGCTTTCTCAACCCTGAACTGCGAATGGCATCTCCGCGTGAAGCGGGATGTGGGGATCCTTCGTCCGTTGGGCAGGATGAGAAGGATCGCCACTGGTGTCTTCGGTCTTTGTCTGGCCGAGTGGCCAGACGAAACGGGTAGCGATTGTTTTGATTCACCAGTGCGAGGACTGCTCCTCGGAGAGCGTCGTCCTCGTCAATCTGAACGCCCAACTGCGAATCTGGAGAATACTGTTGCGGTGGGACGTCGCGTTGCCTTGGAATCTTCACACATGTGATGGCAGTTCAAGATTCCTCGGTCTAGCCACCTAGGTAGGTAGTTAGTGGGCGTATTGATTTCGAAATTCGCACCCATTTCAACGAGATCCTGAGCGGGGAGAAAGTGAATACCACCGCAACTCCACAACCATAGTGCCTTATCTGATGCCATCGGAGAAAACTTCATTGCCGACGTGACAGTGTTTACTTTTCCATCTCATATCCTGTCCCAGTGCGCCCAAGGACTGTGCAACCGGGCATGTAGAAAAAGTAAAGCTGCTTCGTTGGCCTTGTATATCTCTCTTCTCTTGGGGCCTAGACCTCTAAAGGTGCCGAGGTACAGGAGGCTGTGAAAAAAGGACTTGAATTGTATCCGGTCAACAAGGATAGTCTCGATGGTTGCGACTGAGTCTGCTGGGACACAATCCATCTCCGTCTCTGAGACGCAACCTGGGCTCATGATGAAGGGCTGGGCCAGGAATGGGTCGTAGGTAATACTCCATCAACAGAACAGGCGCGATGTCGGTATCGCCCCCACTCTTCTTTTCTCACTCTTCTTTTCTCACTCTTCTTTTCTCACTCTTCTTTTCTCACTCCTCTTTTCTCACTCTTCTTTTCTCAAAGGCCCTTCCCGTTGAGGTCATCGACAACGTCCAACGTCCAAACCCCCACTGTTCGGGATGCGGGCCGAACTGTTTCGGATAGGATCTTCGTTCTTGACTGGCGCGGACCGATGGATATAGATGCACGCCTTGTGATGTGTACAAAAATCGACCGCGACATGGCAAGCCAGGCCAATGGCAAAGCACGGATTCTTCGCTCCGGACGAATGGGGGCAATTTCGTGTGCAACCCCAGCCCTTTCGAGAACCGGGTCGCGGTGCCGAATGGCGGTAAGAGCTTCGAGTGTCATTTTTCTTTTTTTTCTACTTGACTTGAATGACCTGTAGCATCCATGTTCTACATGCATGTTGTCGGGGTCACATGCATCTCCCAGCCAAGCAAGCCACCGATCCGATCCGTTGGTGTCTCGTCTCGCAGCGCGGTGGGGCTCAATCGCCACGACGCTGGCAAATGGCGGATCGGGGTCGAGTCGAAAGGACATGCGCCAGGTTAGGAGTTTCTTGATTTTGGGGTACAGACCGTGGGCCGGACGGATGACCCAGTGTGGAAATACTGAATGAGCGGGAGAGAAAGTGGGTTTGAATCTTGGATTTCTAGACGGGAGAAGATGCTAAAGTTCTCTCTCGATTGACATTTCGAGTTCACAAAGGCGCGTAACCCCTTGGCTGTCCAGTGTCGATTTCCATGGTCGATTGTCGATGATCGATTGTGGATTTGTTTACTAAAAAAGGGGCTGCTGACACCTAGTCCGCGATGCCAACCCCGCTTTCCGGGGACATCAACCTCCCCTCTAAAATCCGGGCATCATTCCTGCACTGTTTCCTATGCAGTACCATGAAGCGACCTGATCTCTGCACGGTTCTAGTCGTCGACATTCCGAACACGACAATGCTTTCCGACCAGTGTACACGGGCACACACTGTCGTCGCTTCACCCCAGCGACCCCCGATTCTGCATGCTTGGTCCCCAGGAGCACACCGATACGATGTCAGAGCTCGCTCAAGCATGCAGTTGCCAAATTCAATCACCCTGTGGCACAGGGCCTTATCGGATCGGAGCGTCCCATGTCTCCCCGGAGACATGTCCCAGAGCGCCCCGCCCCGCCCGGGACCGGACCGGCCACGTTTCCACGGCCAGTCAGAGGTGAAATATCCAGCATACGGGAAAAGTGACTGGACAAACGGAAGTTTGAGGTCTATCCCCGTTCACCTCAGTTGATCTCAAGGCGAATTCTGTCTCTGCTTTCCAGCCGAGCAGTTCACCACCCCTCGACGCCATTGGGAGCAAGGGTCGGGGCTGGTGTGCAGGGCAGTGCCGGGCATCGCCGGTGTACGGGACGGACACCCACGTGCTGGAGTCACCCCCCAAAAGCAATAGGTTCTGGGTCTGGAATTTCCACACCCAGGCGTCGCGGAGGCAGAGAGAGGGGACGAGAGGTAGTGGGCATGAGTTTGGTTGATGAGGTGTGTGCCCAATCATGGTGGTGATATACGCGGAGATTTGGTCCTTGGGGAGGACACCAAGAATGATTGGGCGGGATTGTCTCCTTACGAGGAGCGCAATGATTGCAGGTTCGATCCTGCGCAAAAAGCCCACGATATTATCTCAAGGCGCCCCCTTGATATCCCGAGATCACAGCAGAAACTCGACATCAACTCCCGCATCTGCCGAGTGCTACGCTTGACAGACCCTTCTCCCGTCAATGCTCCCGCAAGTGAGCATCTACTACAGCATCGCCCACCCCGAGGAAAGGACATGCCAGACATCCAAGTGGATTTCCATCTTTACCGGACAAATCGGTGGGATTCCATGCGTCCGCCCCGTCGAGACGTCTATATCGAGTACTTCCACCCGGGCGCAGGGTACGACGCCGCGGCGCCGATATTGCCGAATATTCCCCTGGAAACCGGCTATTTCGACGGTGCTTATTCGAGCGGCATTCTCCCGCCCCCAATTGCCTTGTGACACGGCGAAGGTGCCGTGCTGTGCCACAAACAGGCTGCCGGGAGAATGCGCACCACGTAGACGAGACAATAACCTTAACGTCACGGCAGAGGAGATCTTTTGTGGGGTATCCCCATGAGGGCGATACCAGCAGACGGGGTACGGGCTGCCGTGCCATCGTCCCTGGAACTCACCACCGCCCAGAGCTGCGGCCACTAATCGCATGTTCTCGGATATCGAACCGACAGAGTGCCTGGGCCTTGGCACTTTCATGGAAGCCGCCATTGGGGCCTTCTAGACGACGCCAAGAACATGGAAATGGCCTCTTGCAACGTCATGTTGTATACCGGGTGGTGGATGCGGCCGTTTGGGGATGAGGGGCGGGAGGGGAGGTGGCGCCGCGAGTATTCAAGATGTCGGCTGTTCGCTGTCCTGCGTGTACCCGACGTCGAGTGACCCTTGACTGCCTTTCACCGCCAAAACAGATCAGCACTCACCATGAAGCTGTCATCCAAAGGTAGGCTCACGCAGCTCGCCGCAGCGGCGTTGCTGGCGTCCAGCCCTCTCGCCAGCGCCCAAACACCGGCTGTCTACGACTACGTTGTGGTTGGTAGCGGACCGGGCGGCGGTGTCGTCGCATCCAACCTCGCCAAGGCCGGATACTCGGTGTTCATCGTCGAAGCCGGCGATGAGAGCCCAGGATCGGGCTTCGGCGCGTACACGCCCACCGTCACCTGGGACTTTTGGGTCAAGCACTACCCCGACGGCCACGAGTGGGCCGACAAGTACAGCCACCAGACCTGGCTGACGCCCGAGGGAAAGTACTGGGTGGGCGAGAGCGGCGCGCCGACGGGCTCCAAGCTGTTGGGCGTCTACTACCCGCGAGGCGCGACGCTGGGAGGCTCGTCCATGATCAACGCCATGTGCACGTGGCTGCCCAGCGAAAGTGACTGGAACTTTCACGCCAACGTCACGGGCGATGACAGCTGGACGTGAGTCGACAGGAACACGAACGCCGAGCGACCCACGAGCTGACAACTGAGCCCAGGGCCGAAAACATGCACAAGATCTTTGCGCGCATCGAAAAGAACAACTACGCCACCCGCGGGACGCCGAACCACGGCTTTGACGGCTTCTTCCAGACCAACATGGGTGCGCAGGCCGCCATCCGGGGCGGGCAGAAGGGCAACAAGGTGATGGAGGAGTACGCCAAGGACTTTGCCGCGACGGGCAACACCATGCCGCTCGCCCAGCAGCTGGTGCGCGACTCCAACGAGATCACGCCCACGCGCGACCAGACGTCGAGCGTGTACGGGCTCGTCAACCACCAGTTCTCCAACGGCAACCGCTACAGCTCGCGCAACTACATCCAGGACACGGTCAAGGAGCGCGTCAACCTGACCGTGTCGCTGACGTCGCTGGCCACCAAGGTGCTCTTCGACACGAGCGGCACCAAGTGCGGCAGCACCAAGCCGCGGGCCACGGGAGTCGAGTACCTGTTTGGCAAGTCGGTGTACGGCGCCGACAGCCGGCGGACGGCGGCGACGCGGTCGGCGGCGCAGAAGCGCACGGTGCTGGCGCGGCGCGAGGTCATCGTGGCGGGCGGCGCCTTCAACTCACCGCAGCTGCTGCAGCTGAGCGGCATCGGCAACAAGGTGGACCTCGAGAAGCTGAGCATCCCCGTGCTCGTGGACCTTCCTGGTGTCGGGCAGAACCTCATGGACAACCAAGAGATGCCCATCATCGGGACGGGGTCGGCGGCGGGGTTCGCGGGCGTGGCCATGTACAAGAGCAAGCACCCGGCGCACGGTGAGCGCGACGTGTTCCTGATGGGCGGGCAGGGGTTCCTGTTCCGCGGCTTCTGGCCCAACAACCCGGTGCGGGCGCCGGCAGAGCCGCGGTCGCCGTACGGCGTCAGCATGGTCAAGGGCTCGTCGGTCAACAACAAGGGCTGGGTCAAGCTGCGCAGCGCGGACCCGACCGAGGCGCCCGAGATAAACCTCAACCACTACGCGGCCGGGTCCGAGAACGACATGGAGGCCATGAAGGACACGGTCGCGTGGATCCGCAAGGTGTACGGGCGCGCCGGCATCACGCCCGTCGAGCCGCCGTGCACCAAGGGCCCCGACGCCAACGGCTACTGCGGGAAGGAGGACGAGGACTGGATTCACGCCCGCACGTTTGGCCACCATCCCACCAGCACCAACAAGATTGGCGCCGACAGCGACCCCATGGCCGTGCTGGACAGCAAGTTCCGGGTGCGCGGCGTCGCCGGCCTCCGCGTCATCGACGCAAGCGCGTTTGCGCGCATCCCGGGCGTGTTCCCGGTCGTGTCGACGTTTATGATTTCGCAAAAGGCGAGCGACGACATGCTGGCCGAGCTCAAGGACGGAAAGGCGGTTCCTGTGTGCGCGGCTTGAGGCGCGACTTGTATTGGTAAATGATGCGAGGGAAGAAATGTGAGGAGAAGAGAGAAAGTTTCGGGTTGATCTCAAGAAAAAGGACAGTGCCCTGTGCCCCGTGACCTCCAATGATTTACAGTGGGCAATACGCTGGGCTCCGGGGAAAATAAGCCCCGCTCCTTGAAGCTGACACCACCGACGACGACACAAGAGACGCACTGATGGCCAAAAAGTCTGTTTTGTCATGATGACAGCTGGCAAAAATATACTCTCCCGCCGGGAATTGAACCCGGGTCTCGAGCGAAATCACAAGATGACAAGCTCACATACTGACCACTATACTACGGAAGAATTACAGATGTGGACATCTGTCGTAGCGCTGGTTGTTTGAAAATTCAGCGTGGAATATGCCGCTATCTAGAAAATGTCTCTGGGACTCGCGAAGGAGACATCGAGGCTCAAACAAAGGACACCGACTTCCACCGATGAAGAGAATTCTTGCAATAGGCCAGTCCACTGCGATGTGACAAGACCACCATCCCTCCAAAAAAAAGATGAGGCGTCAATTTTCCACACGAAAATATTCCATATCCTTCCAAAGCTTGGTTACACAACATTGACAACACCATCTCTCCCCTCTACCCTCCCCTGGCAAAACAGCATCCTTCTTTACAGCAACACTTTCCCAGAACGAGATGCATTCCTAACAAGGAAGCGAGTGGTACAGCAGCTGGATTGGCAGTCTCTCTGATTATGTCAATGCATCTGCCGTCTGGGCCAGGCTGGGCTGGCCCTCCTGCAGTTTCTGGCACCACCCTCACCCTCCAAGCTCTGCCAACAACACCGACTCTTGATTTCTGCCAATGTACACTGGGCTTCATTGGAAGGCAGGACGTAGGCAGTGGCACCACATAGCAAATCGGCAGATGCAGAACTCTGTTGCCTGCCAACAAGACACGAAATGAGGCTGGCATGGATGGTTGCACAGCATGTCGACACCAACATACAGTACACGTCAGTGGGTATTGAACAAGGAGGGCACAAGTGCAGCTTTAGGTATCAACAACGTTGGCCGTCTTCACCATTTGCCTGTGGTTCCGTCCAGTCTGCTCGGCGACAGATCAGAATACCACGCCTTGCTGTAACACAGCTTCCAAGTGAGCAGAGGGTGACCCAGCCCCCCACTCTTCAGTCTGCGCTGGCTGGAATTGACATTTGGCATTCCAACTCTTGGGGCATGGACGAATGGCAGAGGGCTTCGTTTGATGCCGGGCATCGTCGTCTCTGTGCCCACGGCCGAGTTCACAGCAGACATATCCCCGGGGTCTGGACAAGCATAAATACGGTACACGGAGAGTCGTACCTGCAAGACCCCGAGTGTCAAAACATCTTCCATCGCCCCTCTTTTCTGCTCCCCAGACCTGACCAATAGAGGGATCGACCGGCACAAAAATGGCGACCAGTGCCGTCGATTTGCTCACCCAGCATCCCACGAACAGCATCACCTACATCCCGAACAAGGGCGCGCAGACCAACAAGTCTTGGGCTCTAAACTACCACCCAATCTCGAACCTAATCATCCACACAACGGTTTTCCCCGGTGGAGTGGTGGAGGCGACCTACGAGCCGGCGTTTCTTCCTCTGAAAGACGACGACAGCTTGCGTCTGAGCGAAAGTGCACTGCCCCCAAACAAGAGAGAATGGCACATTTTCAGCGCTGCCGACCGCCAACTGTGGTTTCACACTGAAATCTCAAACATCGTTCTCGCAGCCTGGAGCCGGTACCCGGCCGTCGTGCAAACCTCACACCCCAAGCCACAGGGTTTCAACAACCCTGCAGATGAGGTACACATCGCCTATTCCATGCAGCGCGGAAGTATCAGAGCGATCCTTGCGGTAGGGGAGATCAAGAGGAATGTTATCGACAGGGAGGTCTGGAAGAGTGGACACTTGGACGTAGAAGTAACCCAGGAAAGGTTGTCTCAGGAGCTTCGAGGGTACGTGGGTGACAAACCACCGATTCCATGTCGCCATTTCCTTGAATCAAGTGGTGTCTATTCCGAAAACTAATCCGGCCGAGCTCCCCAGTCACGCCTGCAAGTTTCAATGCCCGCAGATATTCTACTTTGATGGGATGAGCCTTCTACTGCTCCAATTTCGAGCTGAGAGAGCGGAGGACATGCTGGCCGTTGAGTGCCCTGTGGACTGCTGGGTGCTTCCCATGACGGGATGTGACGCGAACTGGCGAATTGCCCTGTATAGGCTGCTCGTGCAGGGCTTCCGACGCATCCAGGGAGCTTGCGCAATCCCCATTTCTCTCGGGGGACTGCAGCCCCTGCGGCGACGGTTCTTCAACGGTCAGCCAGTCTGGGAAGCGGGGGAGGGGGGCAGGGAGGTTTTTGAGCACCCGGGAGGGTTCGTATCCATTGTCGGCGGCAACGCGGGATTGGGGGGGCTTGTCATGTGGTGCTCAGCGGTGAACCAGGAATTCACCCATGAAACGGACAGGCCCTTTTGGACTTCGGGGGATGATGGGCTTGACTGAAGGCGGTGGGCTGATGACGGCTGGACTGTTGCATAATTTAGGATAACGTTATGGCTGAGATATATGTAGCTACATACTCTCCCTCGCTCGTCTTCCCAGCTATCTGCCATCAACTGCTATTTCACCCTGCTCCCATAAAGAGTATTGTCTTTCCTCGTATTGTTTTGTGATGCTTTTGGCATTGTTCTCCGCCCGAACTTTGTATGTTTCTTCCGGAAGGCGTTCCCTGAGGCGATCCAGGTCCGATACCATTTCAAAGTCGATAGCCATGACTTTAGCCCCAACCACATGGTAGTTGTCGAGTTTGACGTCGTCCTGCGTCACTCCGAACTTGGCCACAGCTGCCATGCACTCGCGAACCGCCCGGCCAAACTGGGCAACATCCATCAGGCACCCCTCTGGAGAGTCCGCAGAGGCTCCCCTAATGTCTGACAGGAGAAGGGCCCTGTTGCCTCTGTAGCTTACTTCGCCAAAGAGCTCGGGAATCACGGTGCCCTGCAGGGGTCGCAGCCTCGCATACGTCGCCTTCTCCAAGTCGAACTCGTCGTACCAAGGGATCTTTTGCGCCTTGAGGACCATACGGGGAGGGAGGTTCCATTCTGGAAACAGGGAGAAGAGCCAAGCGCGCAGGATGCGGGGCAGAAACCCGGCCAGCTTCTGAGCGATCCGCTGCCCGGTCGACGGCTGGAGCTCGAGATGCAGGAGAGTAGGGCGCTCCCCGTCCGCACATGTCGCGATCACGCTGAACCGGCGTGTCCCGAGGCGAAGTCCCTGCTCAGGTCCAGGGTTAGCGTCCCAGCTTGCTTTCAAAGGACGGGGCTACTTGCGATTGTGCCAACTTGAAAGGGGACGTCGCGCTCAAAGTTGGGCCCAAGTCTCAGTGGCCCTGGCGGAACTCGAGGCTTGGGTGGTTGTGGCGGCGGCTGCGATGCTTCCAAGCTGGCCCCCTGGGCCGCCAATGCCGCAGCCCTCTCGGCCGCTGCCGCTGCCGCCTGAGCCTGTCTTTCTTGGGCCTTTAAGAATTGGGCGCGGAGCCGCTGCCATTCGTCAGTACCTGGCTTTACAACACGAGCCACCCTGGGTTGGTTGTCCATCACTTTAGGGTTGTGTTTTATAGGTAGGTACTATTGTCGACGTGCCTTTTTGGAAGAAGAGGGGGAGAGGGGAGTTTTGGAAAAAAAAAGAGTTGTGACGGCTGGCCGAACAATGGATACACAACCCCACTGCACCAGCTTCCAAAAGGATTGCCAGAATTCCAAGTCAAGTCTGGAGTTCTGGGTTGCGTATATAAACCGTTCACAGGCCTGAGGCGATCAGGCCGTGACAAGAGTGAGATGAGAGCTGAGACAAGATTGAAAGATTTCCCCACCCAGCCATTTATCATTTGATTCGGGCACGTGCACACCATGGTAACACAGAGTTCAACCAATAACAGTGGAGCTAGATGTGGCATGGCAATGCTAACATTCTAACTCTTAGCAACGGAGTGAGACTTCTCGAACTTGTTCCATTTGTGGAGATGACAGAGCCCCAGCCAGAAAACAACACCTATTACTCCACCTTGTAAACATCCTCGGCCATCTCCTCCAACGCCTTCTTCGCTGCAAAATACAAGCTCGGCCCCACGCTCACCCTCGCAACCCCCAGCCTCTTCAAATCAGCAGTCATCAACCCCTTCCCCTCCCCCCTCACCTTCCCCGGCGCAAGATTCACCATCCCGCCCAGCTCCTTCACCGCAAATTTCACCCCCTCCTCATCCATCTCGCTCCTGCCCTCGGGCCAAAAGATGTACACCGTCGTCGCCCCAGCCTCGAGATACCTCTTCCCCCTCCTCACCGACTCCTCCAGCGTGCCCCCCCTCACAAACGAATCCGCCCTCGCATTCACCACGAAATCCCCCACCTTCTCCTCCCTCGCCACCGCCAACACCCGCTTAATCCTCGCCACCGCCTCATCCTCATCCATCATCTTCCCCGTCCGCTGCTCCGAATCCTCGATATTCACCCCCGCCGCCGCGATCGGCGCCCGCACCACCGCGCGCACCGCCTCCTCCAGCCGCGTGCCGTAGCCGGACTGCAGGTCGACGCTGAGCGGCTTGTTGAAGCGGCGTGCGACGTCGGCGATAGGGTGCAGGGCCGCGAGGTACGCTTCGAGGGTGAGCTGCTCGTCGGTGGTGCCGAGGGCGAGGGCCACGGCGTACGAGGCCGTGGCGAGGGCGACAGTGCCGGGGAGGGCGGCGATGATGGCGGCCGAGGCGGCGTCGTAGATGTTGGCGAGGATAAGGGGGTGCGAGGGCCGGTGGAGGGCTTTGAAGGCCGTGGCGCGGGCGCCGGGGGGTGGGCCGGGGGCGGAGGACATTTTGGTTGAGGTCGAGGTCGGAGATGGGTTGGTGTTGGAGCGGTGTTGGGAGCGCGAGTGAAGAGGGGAAGATGGTGATGCGGGGTTGTGGTTGACCCGACCCTATGACGTCGGCTTATGTGTGTGGTCGTCAACCACACTGTGGCCATCCAGCGAGATCTGGATGATTGAGGTATGAAACACGTTGCCAACCATTGCGGTTAGTTGTAACAAGAGAGGACGAGGGGAAGGAAATGATCTGGCTTGATCTTGGTGGTGGTGTTGAACTGAACCGAAACTAGTAGGACCACGTCTTACTTCCAAGGCCATTGATGGTGTGAGAGATTACACCTGTGACATGTGGAAAAAAGTTGAGACCTCCGATTCCGAGTCTCTTGTGGGTTGTCAGGGGTCGGACTTGAATCGTCGGTCAAGCACACTCTCAGAAGAACAAGCAGCACTTTCTTGTCAGTTGAGCGGTCTCAGTCTTGTCAGCCATGTAACTATGATAATACACAAGTGCTTCCTTGCTATTATGTCCAAAAACATACATCTACATTTACGGACCAGCATGCTAGTTGTCGCTCATCCACTGGGTTAAGGTCCAATTGCCAAAACAGTTGCCTGTTAAGCTTGACACTGCCATTCACCATATATAAAGCTGCCAATTCCCCGCTGTCCAGTTCCGTTGAATGAATCCTCGCATAGTCGCTTATTCGTCATCATTGCTTGACCGTTCTCGCAGTCATTAACGTTAGGCTTTTGTGGAACATCTCTATTTCCCGCTGAACAACCTGGACAGCACAACATCAACAACGCGTTCGTATTGCAGCTCCCGAGTCATTAGTACGGTGGCGGAGTACATGCCACGTCAAGGCGATCGAAATATTCAGGACCCCAGATGCCCTCACTTGCATCCATGGCCAAGATGTCTAGTTCACTGAGGAAGATCATAGCACAGCCTCTTGTCGTTGTGTCAGGGCTTGATAACAATAATGTGAACATTGATCTCCAGGTTGAGCGACGCAATCAACACTGTGAGAGCTGCACCTGCGGCTGAAAAGCCCTACGAACTTACGAAGCCGCGCTTTTGAGAGTTCGTGTCCGAATTATCCGTACGACCAACTGGATTGCATTGCTTGTTGGGACAACAGAGGCCATTCAGGCAAAGCTAACAGTGATTACCCGCCACACCTAGACGACAAAAATAAAACATCAAGGCCGTCCCGACATGATGGTAGCTGGACTGGGAAGAATACTACCACCCCACCTTTATATGTAGGTATATTGTGTCGGCTCCTGGCTGGTCTATATCATCTCCTGAGTTTGCTCATCGACCATCAACCATCAACCATTGACCATCCCTAACTCAAAGTAGACCAAAGCCAGGAGACGTCTGTGACAAGTTCCACAACTCCAAGAATGAAAGCAACAACCGCGCCGATACATACAATGACCATTCACGCAACAAAAACAATCGCGGGACGCGTCGACGACACGGTTCCTGTCTTTACGGCCCAATTGCCTCAAGGACCTATACTTCTTCGCAGAGGAATGCAATTCCGTTCCAACTGAGACATGTACATATTTCCACGTCGGTCCAATGTCGAGGTTCGCTTCGTGTTTCCCCGGCCCAAAGATTAATGGCTTCACAGCGGCATGCCCGGCGTTCTACACGCCAGTCGCAAGCGAGGTACGCGGTCCTGTTGTTGCAGAAGGGCCATCAAAGCTCGTGACGATAACCTGCTGCCCCGAGTAAGTTATCAATCACCGAACTCCAGCATGAACTGACTCCCCGCCTTCCATTTCAGAGGGTTTGGTTTCGACTGGCCAGAGTCACACCCCACAAAGGGCCCGTACTTGCCGCTTGGCTGCCTCGCAACCAGTCCGGTGTTGCCAGGCAGAGGACCAGGACCATGGCAGGTCACGGCGACCGGTCTGCGTGGCGATGTTGAAGTTGTAACTCTGCGCCCCGCGTCCCACGTTCTTTCAGCCCTCGAAGCTATAATCACCTTTCACACTATCGACCGAACAACGTCCTGCATTCCACCTTGCGGGACCCCGTTACCTGGTCCAGACCCGACTGCTACAACGTCAAGATATATGGGCGCGGGAGACTACAGCGACAGCGCCGGTTGGGGGAGGGGACTTACATTGGCATATAGCATTGGGATCCCGTTGGGGGTTGTGGTTGGACTGGGTATGCTGGTTTTCTGCGGATATATCTGAACCAGGAGCGGCACAAAGGAAATCGTGGAAACTGCTGCGAACGGGGGTCGGCGAAATCAACCAAGGCGGCTGGAAATTCCTCTCAGCAACAGAGCGCCAGCAGCAGCCGAGACTGGGCGGACGCTCTGAAAGTGGGAATTCAGGGCTTGCTTGTTGTTGTTTTCGAAACTTGGTAGGGTGTAAGTGGCAGCTAATGGAATTTTGGATGTGCCAATGCGACGACTTGAATGAAGAGTTCACTGCTGTAGACGTGACAACTCGTCATGTGTTTGGCGCGAGGTAGGGCTGACGCGTTAAGGTGTGGAAGGTCCAAGTTAGGTAGCATCCAAAGACTCTCTGACGACTTTGCCTGTCTGCGAGGGCATGCTGCATTGTGCCATTCGTACCTTCATCCTTCACCACAATTCCCCACATACGAGCAACATATTCCTCTCGCTGTTTCCAAAATCCCCACAAAAGACATGCTTCTGCAGCTCATTGTCCCGCCGGTGCCGTCCAAAGCCAAGCCGGCGTTCTCCAGGCATCCCTCTTTCGCTACACTCCCTAGAACGGAGTGTCTGGATTTTGGCATCAATTAGGGTTTGGTGCGAGAATTTCAAGATACCGTGACGTCCTTGTCACTGTCCTTCCACCAGTGATAGGTCGTGCATCGGGTTCCTCCTTAAGTCACCTGTCAGTTCTTTGGTCCTCCTCTTGTCCCCCAACGTCCGGAGTTACGCTTCCCGTCCGCGTCATCCTTTCCACTTCGCCAGTCCCCACCGATCCTCCCGGCCTCCCCCTCTCCAAATACCTCAGCTGCTTCCGGGCTAGCGATGATTGGTTTCAACATGCCGCAAGCCGGCCAAATAAACCTCCGGGAGGGGTCCGAGAGGGGTAGATATCTGCCTGCGTGCACGTCTGTTGGGCCGGAGGACTCCCTCTTCTTGTGCAAACACGGACTGAAATCACCCGTTTGTCACCTCCAAGTCAATTCAGCAAGGATTTCGCCTCTCTCCTATCCACCAGAGTCCCGCAACGAGGAACGGTGCACAGGAACACGCAAGCCCAAGCCTGGGGCGGTCAGGACAATGGCGTCATCCAGAATGTCCAGGCGCCTGACGACCTGCTCAAGTTTCTGTAATGCACCTCCTACTACTCGGTCTCTATTGAAGCTGATTTTGCAAAAGGGGTCGGAAGGAGGTCTTGAAAGGGCGGTCTGGGTCCGACGTGTCGAAGACAGCGCCATACCAAGGTGCGCGAGAGGCCTGAGAGACGGGATGACAGGACGATGGAGCGCAACATGAGCAGGCTAACGTGTTGTCCTACCAGCTTTTTTTGTCAATAAAGACCGTCTTGACTTGATCTATTTCGACGATTACTAGACCCTGACAAACGAGATGGGGCACGAAGATTCGCATATGCAAGAGACTCACGACACCGAGGCAAAAGAAAGCTCAGCAAACGCATCCCTGTAAGTCCTTCGCAATCCCACTCGCAGCTGGCTAGACGCTAAAACAAGGCAGGGGTGGAGGCGTTCCGGGGGGGAATTTCACAGCAGCAAAAATTACAAAGCCACCGATCAGAGAAGCAATATCCAAGGTGGTAATGGCAGCAGCGGCAACACCAGCTCATCCGAATATGTATGGGTGCACTCCATAACAGCATGTAGACCGGCTCCCGAGTCATGCTAACCATGCTGCATCTGACAGTATTCCCGCGGCAAACTCTTTCTCCACGAAGACAACCTGACACTCTCGGATAACTGTGTTGAGTTTTTACGCCGCAGGATGGGCAGAGAAGAAAGGCTAGAGGAGTTCTATCGTCGCTATGGCACGTCCCAGTCGTCAGCCGATGCCTTCTATGCAGGCGCTAATTACTATTTGGCAGGCCAAATCTTCTACCAGGCCGCCCGGCTTGGCATCTCTAAGTACGATGTTTCCTCGCACGACGACCGCTGTGCAAACTTCTCGACGCAGCACGACAAGTCGCACGAGTGGGGAGCCAGTGCGGGTTTGGATGCAACGGTGGCCTCTGCGAGTGCCGGGGTGAGCCGAAAAACAGCAAAGAGCTCGGGGAAGAAGAAGGAAGCAACTCACAAATCCGCGGGCCAAATCAAGGGTCAGCATGGCGGTAATCCAGGAGCCGGCCCGTAAGCAGACCGAAGGACCCCATGACCTTGCTCAAGAGGATGAAGCGGCTGACCACATATAAATGTCACAGATCGGAGCAACTCGAGGACCCAAAGCGGTGGGCCGTCTTGCCGGTAAGTCTTCCATGACCAGCTTCCAATCCGAGTCCCGGGACTGGAGGATTGTTAACCGGCCACATAATGTTTCCAGGGGAGGTCTGACGATGTGGTGGATGTGTTGGATCTTGCTATGAAGCTTGCAACCCGCGACAAGCTTGACAAGTGCGAGCTCGCCCTGCAAAAGATGAAAAAAGCGCGTCACGACAACTGGTGGCCGCCAACAAGGCAAGCCAAGTGCTGGTACACGTTGAGTTCAGTGTCCGATACAACCCCAAGTTGGTGGGCACCGGATGCTGGGAGGCCACCTTCAAGATGCCACAGCAGGCAAAGATTCCTTCGACTCCAGTGCCCTACATCGCTTGGGTCCAACTCTCTTGCTACAGGGGAGACAACGAGGAGACATATATGATCAAGGAGGATCCGCCTTTTGTGTTCTCCATGCCGATTCCGCGGGACAAAAAACTCGAGCACCCCGTCTTGTACCCCACCATCTGCCTTCCGACGCCATGATCGGTGAAGGAAGTGCGCCAGGATTCCAGTCTCGTACAGGGCAAAGTTGGCGATGAAGCCTCGACCATGGTGATCTTTCAGTCCTGGCAATTAAGCAAGAAAGACTCTACGAAGACGATGAACGGTTACTTTGTGGTTGAAAAGGATCGAGCTCAGCTCTATATCCCCCCACCACCGGTTGGACCGACAGACGAAAGCGAGGTGGACCAAGAGCCGATGATGGTGCAGTCACCGAGCTACGTGGAGGGGCCCACGTGTGGCACGTCCGGAGAGACGACAGTCTACACCTCGCCTTCAAACCAGCCGCTCCCCCACTTTCAGGGTTTTTGGCAGCGGCAGGGTTACGACGACCCGACACCCGACGGCAGCCACGCACAGGGTGTTCCCGGACCCAACATTACCAGCAATGCCGGCCAGCACTACTATGGTGATGCTGCAGTCTCCTCGATCACGAACAGTCTTGACCAGGCAAGCTTGCAAGACGACGACGGTGACGTCTGGATGCCCCGTGGATATCCCCTGCCAGGTGGTCGGCACCCCGGTTTTCCGCAAACCCAACCAGTGAACTACCAGGACGAGTACGACGCGTGCATCGACCCATGGCATCGAGCCATGGAATGACGGCGCCTCTGATCTCCTGCGCTAGGACGCAGACAACCCGTTCACCAGACATGTCCAGCCCCTGAAATGGTTCGCGGCCTGGTCTCGGCCCCCAACTCGGCAACAGAGAGCCCGCTCGGGCGCGGAGAGAAGGGACCTTGGTGATCGCGTTTGAACATTTGAGTCCAAGTTCTCAGCAGGGAATGGATCGGCTCCAGATCAGCTGAGCAACATGCTTGTCCATGCTTGTCCGGGAGCCCTAAGCAACAAGAAACGGAAGCAGTCTGGTGCCCTTCTGTCAACTCTTATCAGGCCTGTCTTATTGGGAGGGTGATCTCGGGGGCGAAAGACTCAGCTCAATAGGGGTCCCTGAAGTGAAAAAGGGGTTTATTTGCATTCGTGAGACTTTTTTCTCATTTTATTTCTAGCTTCACTCTTTTTCTTCACAGGAGCTCGGCTTTCTTCTGTGCAACCTTCGTGCCATGGTGCGCCCCGAAGACGCTCCGGGGTCTATGTCATTCATACGTCTGTTGACAAGGAAGTCGGTGATACAAGCTTGGGTTAGGGTCTGACGACCTGTCTCTCCTGACGTCATCGTTCCCCAAACAACGAATCCAACATTGAATCCTGGAACTCCCCTCTCCTGCAAACCACCATCCAAACCAAAAGTCTTAAATCCAGCAAAATCACAACCCAGAAAGTCTTCAGAGCCTCGTTCACCAACCAGCGCCACAACTCCACCCCGGTGTCAACCATGCCCTTCAACTTCTCCTTCTCGGCCTCGACCACCGTCGTCGGATCAACCTCTGTCAACGGACACACGGCCCAGAGCGGCTACGCCTATCGGCATGATTCCTTCAAGGACAACCAGGGTTCAGGCTCACGGACCGTCAGACAGAATCTGGGCCAGGCGCCTGTGACAAAAACGAAGTTGTACGACGCCCAGGGCCGGCCGCTCCAGCTTGTGGAGGACAGGCGCAGGTCGGATGCGGGAATTGTGGAGGACAGGAGGATTGAGGATGTCACCGAGGACGAGGAAATGGGTGGAGGTAAAGGAGGGAAGGAGAGGATGAATTGAAGGCCTGTTTTGTTACTGTTGAAAACCTGTTTGTCACGGGTTTACAAGGAGGATATAGATCTCTACCTACCTCCTTCTGCTGGTTCTCAAGCTGTACTGTTGATATGGATTCCAACCACTTCCACTAAGTATCGCCAAGTATCGGCCCCCTCACTGCAGATCGAGAACACGTCAAGAGCTGAAGCTGGCACAGCCGTACGCCAAGTGACCGTCAAGGTTCTTGCCAAGCAACTTTGCATCTTTACCTCTGCTTGGGTTGGCACTCTTATTTCTATGCAGGCACTGGCATCCTTGTCATTCATGGCAGATGGTAGGTTCAAGAATATGTAGATTCGTGGTTCTCACTGTATAAAGATGCTGCCAGAGACAAATGTACCGGAGCAAGGGACAGGGTTGCCCATGCACTAGGAGGGCGATGACAGTGCATAGGTAGGTACCTACCTATAAAACTAACCTTGAGCATGGGGAACACTCTTCCGTTCTTTTCTCTTTTTGTTTGGCATGCTCACACTGAAGAAACACCATAACGAGCTTCTTGGAGAGCTTTGTGCGGTAATTCAATGGGTAGCAGTGGGTTTGCCCAGACATGGTGAACCTTGATGGCACAAGTGCCGGCACCTTGATGAACACTCTTACCCGAATGGCTGGGACAGAAGTACTCGCGGGCTGAAAATATCACGTAAAGTTGGATGGGATTGACAAAAAGTTTGGCATAGTTTGGGGGGCCGCAGACGTGGGAAGCCGCATCCTGGTCTGTTTACATGGTCTCGTCATGAGGTGCCAGGGTGAAACTTCATTCAAATACCATCACCAGCTCGCCTCATTCAGCTTAAATAATTCCTACCCTCATTACATTGCCTCGTTTGCCTCCAGCCTCTCCAACAAAACCACCTCAAACCGCAAACATGCACCTCCCCACCGCCCTCCTATCCCTCCTCCTTCACGGAGCCACCCAGGCTACCCCCATCCGCCCCCGGCAGCAACCCACCCCCTCGGCTCCCTCACCCTTCCCCATCCACTCCTCCTGCAACACCACCCTCCACCACCAACTCTCCCGTGCCCTCGACGAGACCGTCCAGTTCGCCCAGCAAGCCAAGTCCCACCTCCTCCTCCACGGCCTTGAGTCCCCCTTAGTCCAGAAATACTTTGGCAACCACTCCACCGCCGCCCCCATCGGCTGGTTCGACCGCGTCATCTCCGCCGAAAGAGGAGACATGCTCTTCCGGTGCGACGACCCCGACAAGAACTGCGCCACACAGGATGGTAAGCCAACAACCACCACCACCTTTCCCACCACCTGTACTGACTCCCCCGAAAAGGCTGGGCAGGCCACTGGCGCGGCGCCAACGCCACCCAAGAAACCGTCATCTGCCCGCTCTCCTTCCAGCCCGGCAAGCGGCGCCACCTCGACGCCGTGTGCGGGTGGGGACACACGGTGTCCGAGTCGCCGCTCAACGAGTTTTGGGCGGTCGATCTGCTGCACAGGATCTTGCATGTCCCGAGGATCAGCGAAGACGTCGTGGGGCATTTTGCGGACGGGTATGAGGGGGTGCTGGAGCTGGCGGCGAGCGACCCGGAGAAGGCGGGGAGGGACAGCGAGGCGTTGCAGCTGTTTGCGCTGGAGGTGTGGAGTGTCGAGTTGAGTGTGCCGGGGGTGGGGTGCTTGGGGGGGAAGGGGGAGGTGACGCCGACGGGGAGGGTGGTGGCGACGCCGACGCCGGTTGCTGACGCGGAAGAGGTGAGTTTTCTGGTGGTTTGATGCTGGAGGGTGGTTGAGGCTAACGAGGGGATGCAGGCTTGCCATACACACGCGGATGGGGTGGTGCATTGCGATTAAAGGGGATTGATCGAGTCGAGGAAAAGCAGGTGGGTTCTAGCCCGGGCTGGTAACATTTTTCAAGAGGCAAGCATTTCGGGTGGCAGGCTTGGAGAATGAGGAACGTCACTCAAAAGAGACACTTCGTCTGATATTGTTTGTCCCCGTGATCTGGATATCACCTCATGCCCCTAGATCACATCCAATCTAAGCCGAAGGAATCTCATTCGGCCTGAAAAACTCGCGAATCCAATCCTTCTTCCCCAGAGGCACGCCCTGGTTCCTCAAAATCGAATAAGCTGTCGAAACGTGAAAGTAAATGTTGGGAATGGAGTGACCCAATATGGCATCCCTCGCCGTCACCTGCGTCGACAAAGCCGTACCGAAAGGCCTGCCATTCGTCAGTCACCCCATGCTCAAACAAAGATTGAAGCAAAAAAAATCGACTCACTGCGTGACAATCTCTCCCCTCCCCACAAAGGCATCAATCCCCGCCCTGTCCACCCCCTTCAAAAATTCTATTGTGCTGGTAATCCGTGCCCGGAAGTCATCCAACGTCTTCTCCGTGTCCTCGACGCCCGGGACGTCGACGCCGCTGACGCGGGCAATGACAATGCGGATCTGGCGAGTGCCGTTCTGGATCTGGAAGGACAGTGGGCGCTGGTCGTCGATGAGACGGGCGTCGAAGTAGGCGTCGGGGTTCAGGTTGTTGGCGGCGGCGTGGGAGGCGGCGACGTCGAGGATGTGGAGGAAGGTGTTGAGGCCTTTGATGTAGGTGTCGAGGAGAAGGTCGGCGATTTGGATGGTTGCCATTTTGGGGATATTGTTTGGAGCAGAGATGGGAAAAGGACTGCTTGGGTTGTTCGTGTCGAGATGATTACGAGAGGCGCCTAACAAAACGGATGTTGCTTGGGTCTTATATACCTGACGGTGGTGCTCTTTGTGTTCGTTGAAGTTGCTGCCCCTGGATATCACGACTTACAAAGACCAACTTACAAATCAGGCGCCATCTCCGAATTCTTTGACGCGAGACACCGAGACGCGGAGACATCCCCGATCACATCTCCCCAAATGCGGGGTTGTGCTGAAGGAATTGCCGGTGCGCCATCCACGACCTATTGCGGTCCTGAATTGAAGTTACAGTGCCGCCCTTTGCGAGATCCGGCGCCGGCATGTCGTCATGACAATGACAAAGCATCTTTTGGTGGTCAGCACCCGATTCCACATGCCGCAACGCTACTGATGGACTGGGGGGGTTCGGGTAATGATGTGCTTTTTGCCCAAGATGACAACAGTCAGACATGGAAAGGAAGCTTGACATCCTATTTCCGCGGCTGTCGGCAACGGTGCGGGCAGTTGTATCTCCATTTCCTTGCCTTTCTGCCATGGAAATAGAACCAATCCGGCGAGCCGGCAAATGATGTGGATTTCTGCGGTGCCGGATGGTCCTGCTGCATCCCGGCCCCGAAATCCCGGAGGGCGGTGGGGCCACGCCGGAGATGGACCACTTGAAAGCCGAACGGCCCCGGTGATGAAGATCGGATAGGGACCCGTCGCAAGGATGGCTTTTGTAAGTCCTGCTTGGTTGGATTGTCTGTATGGCATCTTGTCAGTGGCACTCATTGTTTCCAGCTCGCCCCAATGTCGAGATGCTGCAGCCCGTCCTGAACAGGCCGGGCCGTTGAGTTTGCTGATGGCTGAAATCCCTTGGATGCAACGATTTCCCATTTGGTATTGAGGTCTTGCCGACTTTTAAGTTCCTGAGCAACCGTTTTATCAAGCCGTGGCTGGTAGGTTTGGGACACTACCCCTGGAGGGTGTGGTTCGACTTCGGAAAAAAGGTTACAGTATCTTGAGACCAACATGCAGGATTTCTGGAAATCCTTCCATGTCCAAGCTCACAGAAGAGTCCGATGCCATCTCCACAATTCACGGACCCTCGCGACCTCGACTCGCCCCATTCCCGAGCCTCCATTCGCACCAGTGAAAAACGACCCAATCAGGCTCAACCGCGAAGCCAAGTTGGGAATCGCTACGCGATGTCACGGACCCTAAATATCGTAAGAGGGCCGTGGGTTTGGTGGACGAGGTCTTATCGGCAAGGGGCATCCAACATGCCACCCAGCCTGGATTCGTCGCCCCCTTTCTGGACTGCAGTTCGCGTTCCTGGCAAGGTGGAAGCAAAACGACTCAAAAACGAAAGCTAACCCCAGCCCATCTTTCCGATAGTGCCCTCTTCTTCTCGCCTTCGAGATCGTCCACATCCCGGTGTGACATTGAACCAACAGGTACCCACCTGGTGCTGTGCCAGCATCACCTCTACCACGACCTAGGACGACACTTGGAGCCGAGCAGCATGTCGACAACGGGAGATGGTGGACCGCCGGACACAGGAGGTGGACCGGCGGGGGGACCTCCGGCCTTGCCGCCCAACGCCTACGACAGCCTGCAGCCGACCATCGTCGGGGTGTGCATCTTCTTGATGGTTTGGTCGACCGCCATGATAACCGCACGCATCTACACGCGCAAGTTCATCATTGACTCGATGGGATGGGACGACTACGCCTGCATCGTTGGCTGGGTGCGTTCTGCCGACCCCCCCCTCAACACGGTCGGCCTCTAACATGAACCTGCGCAGGTCTTGACCATGAGCGAAGCCGTGGTCATCATCCACATGACCTATTACAACCTCGGACGCCACGTCTACCTCATCCTCCCGGCGCAAGTTCCGCTCTACTTCCGGGTACGTCTCCCCCGTCCCCATCCCCTCCCCCTTCCCCCCTCCCACGACCCCCCCACTAACAGCCCCCCACAGGACTTTTACGTCTCCATCGTCATCTACTGCGCAGGCCTGCTCTTCCTCAAACTCACCTTCATTTTCCAATACTACCGCGTGCTCGCCGTCAGCCTGCAGATGCGCCTCGTCTACTGGGCCGCCATGTTCATCGTCGGCGCGTGGGCCCTCTCCCAGACCCTCATCGGCATCTTCGCCTGCACCCCCGTCGCCGCCTTCTGGGACAAGACCATCCCCAACGCGCGGTGCATCCCCAACCTCCCCCAGTTCCACATCAACGCGGCCGGCAACATCATCACCGACGTCGCCGTGTTTGCGCTGCCACTGCCGGCGATATGGAAGCTGAATCTGGTCAGGGCGCAAAAGGTGGTGCTGACTGTGATCTTCAGTCTTGGTTTCTTCACCGTGGTCATCTCCATCATCCGGATTCGCTATCTCGGTGTGTTCGAGGACTTTACGTGGGAGAATGCCGCGCCGTCCATGTGGTCGACGGGGGAGCTGACGTCGGCGCTGACGTGTGCGTGTCTGCCGACGCTGAAGCCGTTTGTGGCCAAGTTCTTCCCTGGGCTGGGGAATTTGTTGGGGCGGACGACGGGGGCGGCGAGTGGGGGGTCGGGGAAGCCTGCGGGGTCGTCGTCGATGGGAGGTAAGAACTGGGCGAGTGGCAAGTTTGCGAGGAGCGGAGGGGATAAGTCGGGCGCGATGAGCCTGCACAGCAGGACAGAAGGGGACGAGGAGGGGAGGGGGAGCGAGGTGGAGTTGGCGAATGTCAGGGAGGGCGGTGCGAGGAGTCCGTTCGATGCGGCGTTTGTGACTCGGCATCAGCAGCGGAGGGAGATCCCTGGGAGGGGAAGTACAGAGAGTGTGAGCAGCCTGGGGAGCACGATCGGGAGGAATGGGGGGGTTCCGGTGGAGGCGAGGGGAAAGGGGGTGGGGGTTAGGACATCAATTCGGCCGGAAAGGAGGAGGACGGGGAGCAACGGGCAAGGAGTCCAGGTGAGGAGAGAGGTGGTGCAAGTTCGTGGGCCGATGTAAAATGATGAGGGAGTAGGCACGTTGAAGATATTGCACCGACGCGGATGTTGATTGAGGAGTCCGGTGTTGATGAGGGGTTCAGCCCTAACCCAGGCCAATCTCCGTTGTTGCTTGAATTGTCGTTGCAAATTGAACCCTCGTTCAAAACATGGGACCTTGGAACGAGACATCTTGAAAAACGACGCCTCGAAATGCGTCCATGACAACTCATCGCAACACCTCATCTTCACCGCAAGCTGGCGCCGCCACAGGGTTGCTTTGCAGGTCGGTGCCCATCGATGGGTGGTGGGAGCGGGGTGGGCGGTGACAGGCAGGGTGGGGGGGCCTTCCTGCAGCTCGCCATCGTCGCTCGATATTTTCCCTCGTCGTCACATCACACCAACCCATGCCCACACAACATAACAACGAGCTGGCCTCCCGAGCCTCTCTCCCTCCCAGATCTCGACACCGTCCAATGGCTCAGGAAACTTCGCGGCCTCGCTTCCCAATCAGGGGGCACCGCGGACACCACCCGATTCCACCGTCACAGTCGCCTACGATGGAGAGGATGGCACCCCGCCGCGTCTTTCCTGTTACGTTTAGCTTTCTTGGCCTAGCGTTGGCTTGTCGCTGGGCGAGGCGACGTCCAAAGGAATGATGGGCGTGCCCTCTGCTCCCGGACGGCAGAGGGCAGTCCTGTTTCTTTGAAGCCACTGGCTTTTCCCCTTCGCCATGGAGCATTGCCCCCTCTGAGCCGAAGTCGCAGTACCAACTCTCGACACTCCAACCCACACACTGGTCGCCTCTCCCTGGAAAGCCCGGCAATCGAAATGGCGGATGATCAATTGCGCAATCAAGGTGCGTCGGGGATCGCCCTGGGGCCGCCCCATTCCAGGGGCAGAGGGGCACCCGCACAGCAGGGGCGGCACGTGGCGCCTACATACGTTGGGCGGGACCTTGAAAGAACATCCACTGACTTCATCCGCGTCCAGGTGTAGCGACTCCCCCCGCCATCCGCGACGACGACCGACTGCCCTCCCCGACGGCTGCAAAGACCCCATCGCCCAACAATAAGAAGAACCTGCGCTCGCCCACACCAAATTCACCCTCCGCCGGGGCGCCGTCGCCACCGAGACATCCAGCTGCTGCAGGATACGACGACGTGGACGCCAACGGCGAGGGAGCCGAGCAGTACCCCGGCGGCATTGAGGCTGCTGGGCCCGAGGAGGACGAAGACGGCGAGTTCTCGCTCGACGAGATCGACGACGACACATCCATCACCTCCAGCGTCCACCGCCACACGTTCAAAAATGGCCGCCGCTACCACAAGTTCCGCCACGGTCGCTACCCGATCCCCAACGACGAGCGCGAGCAGAACCGCGAGGACATGCTACACGCCATGATGCTGGAGGCGACCAATGGCAAATACTTTTACGCGCCGATCGTGGAAAATCCATCCAAGATTCTGGACCTGGGAACGGGGACGGGCATCTGGGCCATCGAGAGTGAGTCTACCAAGATGGACAAGAATTTTATCCCGAGGCTGACGACTGCAGTTGCCGACATGTACCCTGCGGCCGAGGTGGCAGGTATTGACCTGAGCCCGATCCAGCCCGAATGGGTGCCGCCCAACCTGAGCTTCATCGTCGACGACATGGAGGACTCTTGGTTGTGTGGCGACAACTTTGACTTTGTGCACCTGCGCAACATTGTGCCCGTCATGAAGTCGCCCGTGAACCTGCTCAAGAAGATCTACGCGTGAGTCCCTCTGCAGCAGCGGCACATCACGGCACAGTGTTGAAGCTGACCTGGCCAGCAACCTCAAACCCGGCGGATGGGTCGAGCTCCAAGACGTTGACGGCAAGGTGCACACCGACGACAACACCGTGCCACCCAACTGGCCGCTCTCACAGTTCTGCGACCTGATGGAGCAGTGCTTCGCCCTGTTCGGCACCGATGCGAGCGCCGCCGAGCGCGGGCGACAGTACATGGAGGCAGCGGGCTTCGTCAACATCCGCCATCACGCCATCAAGCTGCCGTACGGGCCGTGGGCGCGCGACAAGACGCTCCGAGTTGTCGGCATGTACTATCGCATCGCCTGCGAGGAAATGTTTCCCGTCATCGGAGCCATGCACCTGCCGATGCTGGGGTGGAAGCCCGAGGAGACCGAGGTCTTGTTTGCAGGATGCCGTGCGGGAATGAGGGATCCAAACATCCACGCCTATGGGCTGATGCACTTTTGGAGTGGGCAAAAGCCAGAGACGGGTTGAGCCATGGGCGTCACGGTTGATGTTTGCGAATATTTTGACCAACACATGCGAGGGAATGAACCCACGTTGACCTTTGTGAACTTGTAAGATGATGGTGCAGACGATGCTCTCCGTCCACCTGGCGCCTGGGTTTCTGTCCCAGCAGCCGAGGAGACTCTGCATGGAGGTGACATCTCAGTGCAGCACTCTCGCTTGATGCTCTTGGCGGGCAATTCCACTCGCTCTCCAGCCAGTAGCGGGCAAGTCGCGCTCCCAGCTGCCGCATCCCCGGATACAGCGTGGTGTTCCCCGTACTCGGACAGGTTCTGGCTAGCTCCAGCGCCCAGACTCGCACGTTCGCCGAGCCTGGCTCCCTGGGTCAGCATCAAGTAGGTGTAGGAGCGCCGGGAGGTTGGTGGTCTATTAAATACAAAGCGCAGACATCACACCATTCCTCCGTCGCAACGTCGCCCACCGCACACTGTCCGGCACGCACATCGTCGCCGTCATCGTCTCACCCGATGCCCATTAGGATCTCCGTCCCAGCGGTCCCATTCCGCAATGCCGCGGCCACCAGGTCGCTCTTCACGGCGCCGGTCGGCGGCGTCGCAGTGCTGGTCGCGCTGGTGACGGTCGGATGGGTGGTGCGCGCCGTGCACTCGTGGAGGCGACTGCGCCATGTGCCCGGCCCCGCACTTGCGCGATGGTCGTCGCTGTGGATGGTCAAGAGATTGTCGAGCGGGCGGTTCCACGAGGCCATGTGCGAGGTCATGGAGGAATATGGTGAGTTCTTTTATTTGCTTTTCCCTGGCCACTCCTCCTTTGTGCAACCGCACTCCAGACGCCGCCACGTGCTCCATCCAGTCCCCGAGCCGTTGGTCTGGAGCCGTACTGTGTGCCTCGACAGATGGTGTTGACCAATGGCCAGGCCCGCTCGTCCGCATCGGCCCCAACGAACTGACATGCAGCGATCCCGACGTCCTCCGCCGCATGTCGGCGGCCCGGTCGCTGTACACCAAGGGCGAATTCTACGAGACCGGCCGCATCATCCCGGGCCACGACAACATTGTCACCCAGCGCGATGATGTCAAGCACAAGGCCCTGAGGGCGCAAATGACCAATGCCGTATGTGCCCCTCCCGTTCTCGGTGAATCCATCGCTCACACCACCAGTACCGCGAAACCAGTGCCTTTGCCTACGAGGACGGCGTCGACCGGCAGATCCTCCAGCTCGTGTCCCTCATCGAAACCCAGTACGTCTCCGAGCCAGGCTCGCTGCGGCCCATGGACCTCGCCGCCAAGATCCAGTTCTTCACCCTCGACGTCATCAGCGACGTTTCGTTTGGCGCTCCCTTTGGCTTCCTCACCGAGGACAAGGACCTCTTCCAGTACAACGAGATCAATGCCTCGGCGGTCCCCGTCATGAACATGCTCCAAGCCATGCCCTGGCTCTCCAACGTCGTCTACCGCTGGCCCCTTCGCCTCGCCCTGCCCAGCGACGGCGACAGCGTCGGCTTCGGCCGTCTAATGGGCGTCGCGAAATCCTACGTCAACGCCCGCCTCCGCCCTGGCTCCAAGCCCAACGCGGACATGCTCCAATCCTTCATTGAGTCCGGCATGTCCCACTCGGACCTGATCCAGCACATGTTTGTCCAAATCGTCGCCGGCTCCATCACCACCTCGGCCGCCATCCGCCACACCCTCCTCGCCCTCCTCACGACTCCCTCCGCCCTCTCCCGCCTCCAGGCCGAGCTCGCCGCCCTCAATCTCAACCTCTCCCAGGTGGTCCCGGCCGCCACGGCGGAATCCCTCCCCTACCTCTCTGCCGTCGTCCTCGAGGGTCTCCGCATGTGGCCCCCCACTACAGGATTGGGGTGCAAGCAGGTCCCGCCGGGAGGGGACGTCATCTGCGGGGTGCACGTGCCAGAGGGGACGCAGGTGGGACATAATTTCAGCGGGATGATGCGGGCGCGCGAGATTTGGGGAGCGGATGGGGCTGTGTTTCGGCCGGAGAGGTGGTTGGAGATGGACGAGCAGGAGAGGAAGGAGAGGGAAGGGGTGGTGGAGTTGGCGTTTGGGAGCGGGAGGTTTCGGTGCTTGGGGAGGAGGTTGGCGGGGGTGGAGGTGGGAAAGGCGGTTGCTGAGTTGGCAAGGAGGTTTGACTTTGCCGTGGTGGAGCCGCAGAGGCCGATGAAGAGTGAGAGCGGGGTGTTTTGGCTGGGGACTAATTTTTGGGTGAGGGTTACGAGGAGGTTGTGAAAAGGAGAAGGAGAAGAAAATACCCAATTTGTTCGGTCTTGAAGTCTGATTCCGGGGGATCCTCTCGTGCTGTTCAGCTCTTCAATAGCTAAAGGTTCTAGCCACTTCCCGGGCACTCTGCCAGTGAAGGGGCTCATGAAAGTCTCAGATATCCCTGGCCGACGCGTTTAGGGGCTGGGACGCGATTGCCAATAAGACCCCCCTTTTTACTCGTGTTTACATTCCAGTCTGCAAGCTTCATTCGCGTCACTCCCCGCCCTACCCCTCCTTGTAAGTGCCAGGCAGGTCACATAAATCCACCAGGGCCTCGCCCAAGGGGTTTCTGTCACTCACCCGCTCCTTTTCATCATCTCGGACCTCGCTGCAGGTACAGCACTCCTTTAAGATGCAGTTCTACACCCATTTTCTTGTCTTCATTTTACTTGCCAACATCCCCCATGCCCTCGGCCGGCCCCGAGGGGGTCTTGCGCGGGCAGTGCCCGCGAGACGGGGCAGGACCACCAGGAAAGACGACAGGTCACTGTTCCTCCGTCCAGCACCATCGCCAACGCCACATCATCCGGAAAGCGATATGACACCCGGATATGGACCGTCGTCAGAGCCACAAAGTTTGCGACCTCGATTGTGACTGTCACCATCACCACACCCCCTGTGGCACCTACCTCAGCTGGACTCACAACGGTACACGCCACGACTACGAGTCCCGCGCAATCCACGACCACGCCGTCAAGGCAAGAGAAGGGCTCTCTTCCCGCAGAAGATGACGTGATTGGACTGCCCTCAGACTTTGGAAAGGGATTCCAGTTTCCTCTCCAGCGAAGGAAAAAGGAAAGACGCGTCCCCCGACATCTCCTGGAAAAGAGATCCACGCCACAGGTTTTCAAGCCCCCCTCGTTTGGCAAAATCTCTGTCCCCTTGCCTGTCAGGTCGACATCATCTTCTCCCAACACTACAGAAAACGAGAAAAACCAGACCAAGTCGAAATTTCACATCACCTTGACTCCCAACCCTCACTTTGTGGGACGTCAAAGCAGTGCCCAGGATGGCTTCCAGGCCATGGTTCATGCCTTTTCCAAATATGGCGTGCCCCCAACGGCTGCTATGGAGCGAGCCATGGCCATGAACCCAGAGTACCACAACCTTACCAAGCGTATGTCCTCACTTCAAAGATCTCCCGTCAACATCTGACCCCAACCAGGAGCCTGTGTGACGGGTGATACCGCTGCTATTCCCCAGCGCAACGACATGCAGTACCTCTCGCCTGTCAAGATTGGGACACCACCGCAGACTTTGTACGTCGGCATCGATACCGGGTCCGCCGACTTGTAAGTCACCACTATCTTGTCCCAGGACAAGACGCGGACTGACCTCAAACAGCTGGGTCATGTCCCCAACGACCATCCCCCGTCACCACCCCGGGCAAGCCCTCTACCGCGCATCCGTATCCACCACCTCCCGGCTCCTTGCCAACCACACCTGGTCCATCCTCTACGGCGACCGCTCCTCTGCCCGCGGAGTCGTCTACCGCGACGATGTCACCCGTATGTCCCTCTTCCTCCAAGCCCCTCCCGTTTCGTTTCACTGACACCCACCCCCAGTCGGCACAACAATACGCCTCCCCTCCCTCCCCATCGAACACGCCACCCACGTCTCCCCCTCCTTCACCAACGACCCCTCCTTCTCCGGCCTCCTCGGCCTCGGCCCCTCCCACTCCAACCGCATCCGCATCCCCCCCACTCCCCTCAACACCACCACCGCCCCCTCCCCCGCCGTGCTCACCGTCCTCGACACCCTCCTCCCCTCCCTCTCCCTCCCCCTCTTCGCCGCCGACCTCCGCGCCCAATCCCCCGGCACCTTCACCTTCGGCCACATCCCGCGCTCGTCCTACCTCGGGTCCCTCTCCTACACCAAACTCACACCCCCGCGCTCGTCCTACTGGCAGTTTACCGTCGCCGGGTGGTCCGTCGGGTCCGGCAGCTCCGCATCCAGCGGGTCTGGCACGCCCCGCCGCGCGTTCACGGCGATCGCAGACACGGGGACGTCGCTCGCGCTGCTCCCACGCAAGGTGGTGGATGACTACTACTCGCGCGTGCCCGGGACGGGGTACGACGCGCGGTGGGCGGGCGTGGTGTTTCCGTGCGGGGTGGAACTGCCGGATTGGAGTTTTTGTTGGCCGAGGACGGGTACAAGGGCGTGGTGCCGGGGAGGTATATGAGGTATGGCAAGGTGAATGGGACGTTTTGCTTTGGGGGGATGCAGAGTTCCGAGGGGATTGGGCTTGGGATCTTTTGGGATGTGGTGCTCAAGGCGCAGTTTGTGGTGTTTGATGTGGGAGGGGGGAGGGTGGGGTTTGGGAGGAAGAGGCTGGTGCGGTAGGGGAGGGGTTGGGGGGCTGTGGTTGAGGAGGGGGAGGCGGAGGATATGGTTGCAAGTTTCGAAAATGATGGAAGATATCGTAGCTGTGTCGCGAGGGAGCCCCGGGCGGGCGGCGGAGGCAGAAACAAAAGAGAAAAGAAAACCATGATCCTTCCCTTCCCCCTACCTAAGGGGAGGGGTACCCAAAAAGCTCACCGCCCAGCCATTAGGAGCTGGGCGGCTACGAAAACCGCAGAAGGGGGGTTTTTCACATTGGTTCGAACTCGGGGGGTGCCATCACTGTTGATACGATCACAGAGAAGGGCCCAAGAGGGGTGGGAGGTGGCGCCCATGACCGCTCAACCACGGCGGCCATTGGGGATCTTGGCGATGGAAGGGGGTGTGTAAACAAGGGCTATAGGGTGGGGCTGGTAGGGGTTGCCAGCCGGTGCATTGACAAGTGGTGACTGGGGAGCCATCAGACCATGATGTCTAAAGAAGAATTTGCTAAGATGAAAAGACAACGAGCTCGCAGCTGTCAAGAAAACAAGTTGCCAGTTGTATTGGTCGCCATCAGTTTCGATGATGTGACGGCGAGTCGATTCTGTCCTCAAGTTGACATCATCTCGACCGGGATCTCTCACCTGGGGCCAAGGAAAGCTCGAGGACCACAAGACATGACGGTTTGCACACTTTCTTGTCCCCCCAAAGAAACTGCAAAATCATCACCCATTGTTATCACCTTGATATCGACCGGAAAATGTCGTCCAACCCCAGATCAACCGGCAACCAATCTGGTTTGGTCAGCGGAATCTCGCGCGAATTGATGCCCGTAGGTATCTCCACGTCGCTTCATCGTCAAGACAGGCCACTGACACGATTACAACACAGTCCCAGCCCGGCAACAACCACATGGACAGATCATCCGACCCTCAGTCTTGCGGCTCGAGCATGAGGATGTCTGTGGAAGAAGTTCCCGACGAGGACACCATGATGCACAAGTCGACCGTCCAAGCCGAGAGGGCTGCCGGGGACTTTGATAGGGCGGACGAGTGGTTGAACAAGAACCGCGGATCCTAGAGTCATCGCGATGCTTCGTGTCCAACTCTTGTTCGGAGAAAAAGTCCAATGGGTTGCTGTAGAAAATGCAGTGGCACCACAGAGAGCAATGCTCGGATGGCCACAATCGGCGTCCCGGGAGGGTGGTAGGCCTCAGTGCAGATGGAAACTTCAAGCAGGATGGCTGCGTCGGCCTCACGGCGCTGACGAATGACGGGATGGGGCGGACGTCGTGGACATCCACTCCACCAGCCCAATCAACACCAATGCAAATCGCATTTTTTAGCGGTGATACAAACAATCCGGAATCTTGCTGTTCCGTCTGGGAGCCAACATTTCGGTGAAAGCGTCGATGTTGATTCGTGAGATATTATCTCGGAAAAGGTTGTGGGGTTGGTGAAACACACCATGAAGAGGCAAGTTGGGACACAAATGTGAGAGTTCCCAACCGCACCTGGAGCTGGAGCTCTGTTCTTTGCACCCCCTTTGCACCCGGCCCCTCACACACACTCAACTCAAACCCTAAACCAACCCCAAATCCAACCCCAAACCAACAACGCGCACCATGGCACGAAACAGACCCAAGTGGTATGTCGTGACAGTCGGCGTCGAACCTGGCATCTACACCAGCTGGCTGTGAGTTATCGCCATCATCAGAAAGGCAAAAAAATGAAGCGCCCAGAAGCTGATCAGTTGACGGACAGAGAGGTGTCACCACTTGTCCTTGGGTTTCCCAACAACTCACACCAGTCCTTTGGGTCTCTGGCAGAGGCAGAGCAGGTTTATCAGAGGTACCTAGCTGCAAGGGAGCAACGACAGTTTTCGCCAGGGGGTTCGGACATGGGCACATCTGTTGATGGGATCACTGTGGAGGGACAAGACTGATCCTGTCGAGGGATTAGAATTGGGGAAAGAAGATATTTCGTGTCTTGTCAAGTGAAAGGGTCATCGCAGGATATTTCTTCGGGAGTCTGCCGAGGCCCTCTGGAGTGCTGGAGGGACTTGTGTTTAGCACTTGAGAGAAGAGACCGACGGAGAAAGTCGTCTGCATCGTGTTTCCACTTCGTCATGTCAACTGCAAAGAAACCAATGCGGGGTTTGCTAAGATTCCCAGGTCCAACCAGTGCTACTGCCTGAAATATCCATCCCGTGACTTTGCCACTTGTGAGCGATGCCTTGAATGGCCCACCATCCAACTCGAGCGCTTCCACTTCCTGACAACGGGCAGACACAAACAGAATAAACTCTGACAAAACCCACCATGGGAGACACAAACAATCGCCAGCGTGACTGTATCGAAGATGGCGCAGAAAATACACCCCAAACGGACAAAAGACGAAGCAAGAAGGTAGGAGATCCCCCAAAACTCATCGCAAAACAACACCGCTCACAACAACACCCTCCAGACCCCTCGACGTCAACCTCCACTGCGCCGTCCCCCTCTCCGCACCACCGGCAAACCTTGCCGCGACTCCCTCGTCTGCAAGAACCACGGCTTCTCCGCAAACCGCGCCATCACAGGAAGATCAGCACCGTTAGATTCTCTTCTCAAAAGCTTACTACAAGAACAAGCCCCCCAAAAGTCATCAAGCCTCAAATAGCTCGCCCAACAGCCCATCTACTTCATATTCGCCAACAGATACTTGACACCCGCCCACGCCTCCTGCCCGCTCGGCACAATCTGCGCTGGCGGCAGCACGAAGCCCGCGCTGCCCGTGTCCCGCAGCTCGACGGTGAAGACGTAGTCGGCGTTGACCACGTCCTGGACGTAATCCACGCTGCTGCCCGTGGCCTTGTAAATCGTCGAGCAGATGGGTCCCGTCGTGAACGTGGTCCCGAACACGGCCTTCATGGCGGCGGCGGCGCCCTTGGCGAGGGATTGGTACTCGGTGTTCTTGGTGACGAGGGCGGTGCAGGAGTATCCGTAGGCTGGGTGGGATGTTAGTTCAGGACAACAACCGAGGATGAGAAGTGTGGGGGGAGGAGCGGCTTACGCGTCATAAACAGCTGCGAGTACGCGTGCCAGTCGATAAAGAGCTTGACACCCTGGCTGGCCTTGGTGGCCTTGAGCCAAGCAGAGAGAGCGGCCGTCTCGGGCGCGTCGCCGGCCGTGGTGCCCTTGAAGTCCTGGGCGCAGGGGCTGGTCGAGGCGCCGCCGCTGACGGACCACTGGTAAGGCCAGTTGCGGTTGATGTCGTGGCCGATGCAGGTGCTGCCGCTGGTGGACTGGCGGTTCTTGCGCCAGAGGCGGTCGTTGGTTTGCGAGTAGACGAAGCCTGGGAGGGTTCTTGTCAGCCGGCAGGAATGGAAGAGAGGAGAGGGGAGACATACCATCAGGGTTCACCACGGGAAAGAAAAACATGTCGTATTTGTCGAGGAAGCCCTTGACGTCCGTCGCCGCCGAGTTGGTGAGCATGTAGTAGGCAAAGTACTCGACCACCATGGTCGAGATCCACTCGCGCGCGTGGACGGTGCCGTGAAAGACGATGGCTGGCTTGCCCTTGCCGCCGGTTCCCCAGAAGTGGATGCCCGTGATGGGACGGCCGTTGAGCGAGTTGCCGGCCGAGATGACGGCCGACTGGCTGGGGTACGACGTCTGCAGGTCCTTGAGGAACTGAAGGTGGTCGGCGTAGCTGTGGTACGAGTTGAACCACGTGGCGTTGGCCGATCCGGCTGCAACTGTGTCAGCTACTCGGCACCGAGGTGGATGGAAATGGCAGCAAACATACCAGCGTACGTGCTAAACGTATTCTGCTCGTCGATCGACAGGCCAAGGTTCTCGTGCATGACCTCGGCCTTCATGCCGACCGTCGCGGCCTCAAACGCCGCCACTTGCGCCGGGGGAATGACAATGTCCGAGTGCCGGCCGGCCTTGGGCGCGCCCATCCACGTCGTCAGGTCGAGCTTCTCGATGAGGTTGCTGACCTTGGCGACGTCCTGTCCCACGGACAGACGCACGACCTTGTACCCGTCATAAGACTTGCGCTGCGACGACGGCACAGCGACACCCGAAGCGAGCGAGGCGAGCCCGACGGCGGCGAGGATGGGGAACTTCATGTTGACGACGTGCAGGGCGGGAAGGCGTCCGAGTTGCTTGGCTGCTTTCGGGACGGTGGGCAGTCAATATGTGGTACCGGCTGGGCAGGGCAGACGACCGCCTTATAACCATCTTCAGCTCGCACCAACATGGGATGGAATTTCAGAGCACAGTGCTTGCTGCTGATCTCATCGCATCACCGGGGTCTTCCATCTCGTGGTCTCGGGGGTCGGCCGCGGGAAGGAGATATCGCGTCCCTCGACAAACCTTCCCGTTTGGGGTTGAGACCGTCCCGCGAGCCACCCGGCTCAGACTCAGGTCGCTGTGACCTTCCGAGGGTGAGACGAAACTCGGCATTGACGTCTGGGAAGGCGAGCGGGCTCGCTCCGTAGCTGACGATCTTGGACGCGCTCATAACAAGGCTTCGTCATGGACACTTTGCCTCAGCTTCAGTCGTCGAGATGGAAATGTCTTTCCAACTTGTACGCACGTCCCGATGTCGTTTGAGCCTGGTTTCCCGTAGAGTACGTGACGGCACACCATCTCATGTGCCGAGCAATTCCGCATCTTCATCTAATTGACGTTACATTGTGTCCCGTTTCACCTTCCAGATGCAGGAACCGGATTCTCGCTAACTGCCGTGTCGTGACCACGCACACCCCTGAAAGTGTGGGGGAACAAGAACGGCATCGGCCGCCTTCAATTGTCAGATGTCATTTCGGGGCCCAAAGCATGGGCAAGTTTAATCCCTCAGATTCGTAGAATCACAAGCCGGGCCTAGACTTGACATTGGAACGGGGGTCAATAACAACTCAGGGGCTTATCGTAGCAAAGGGCAATGATTGCGTCGACTGACACCACAGAAGGCATCAACATTGGCGTCCACTTCTTCCACACACCATCGCGGTCAACAAACCCGATTCAACAGGAACAGACACCACCCCTCCTTCTTCGACCAGTGCGTCATCACTCCCACCTCCTAATTCCAGAACCGTACCCCTCGCCATCACGCCAACACAGCCTCACCACCATCACCATTCACCTCAACCACCTCATCTCCCCTTCCCTCTAACTCCACTCACTATCTTCACTCTCGCTTCCCTCCCCCCCTCCGTCCCCCATCCGCTCAGCAAACCACTGCGGCACCCCCCTTCCATACCCCCTCAACACGTCCACAAACCCCCTCCTCGCCTCCTCGATCCTCTGATTCGACCTTCCATCCACCCCCCCAAACCCCCTCCTCCAAATCTCCTCTGTAATCTCCATGTCCCTTGCCCGTTGCAGCAGAACTCCAACCGTTTCATTCTCATTTTCCGCCTGTGTCCGGCGCTCACTCATCGCCGCGAGAATCACCTCCCCGTCCACTTCAAGGTTCCCATCATGATTAAGCAGCAGCGCGGCCTTCTCCGCCGCATGACGATCAGGGCGGACGGCCTTCAACAGGGCTTTGCACGGTATTTTGAGATCCGCTGGGGCGCGGGCGAGGAGAAAGGCTAGGTACTGCAGGTTTGCTGCCGCGTGGGTAATTTTGCTGGGTGTGACGGTAAGCTCTGGATTTCTGGCCCAGAGGACAGGGAGGATAGGCGTGTTGGGGTTCGTGTCGGTTTTGGCGGTGCGGCGGATGATGGATATTGCGAGGTCTTGAGTGATGGGCAGATCTGGTTGGTGTTGGAGGAGAGTGAGAATGTTGGAGGCGTCCTTGTAGGCTTTGATGATTGCGGGGGTGATGGGGCATATGGGGTGGAAGGCGAGCAGGTCAGGTAGTGGTACCTTGGTGTTGGCGGCGGCGGATTTGAGCATGTCTTCGGTTACACCCTTTCCGCCGTTTCGCTGGATGAGGAGAGGTAGATATTCCCGGTTTGACCATGGTGACTTCAAAAAGGTAATGATGGCCTCTTCGGGTACGACAAGCTCCTTGCTGATACCGAGGAGGTGCGGAAGAACCCAGTTGAGGTTGTGAGACTTGGCGGCGATGAGAACGTCAATGTCTTGGACAGGCAGCCGTGAACCCAGAAGCAAGAGAGTGGGGAGAAGATCGTCAGCTCGTTTGCAAGTGCGTCCCGTGCGAGCCTCACTCTTCAGAGCGGTGGTCAGCACAGAGTTTCCCCGAGAGTCGAGGATTGTCGGGTCTGCACCGTGGTCCAGCAGCATTCGGAGACACTCGACGCTTTCCTTCCTGCAGGCATGGTGCAGCGCAGTACCGAGCTCACGATGGTTGTGCTGGACATCGATCCCCCCCTTCAAGAGCATCCGGACGACTCCAGTCTGTACGCCCTCGATGGCGGCAAAAAGGCCTGTCTCAAAATATCCGCCCTTCGTGTTGACAGGCAACCCCTTGTCAAGGATGAGTCTGACGACTTCTTCACTCCCCAAAAGAGCCGCGAGGTGCAACGCAGGGCCATAGACTGGTGATTCACAGTCAACTCTTGCGCCGGCTCTCACGAGCATTTCGACGATTCGTTCGCACATCGGAACCCCCGGAATAACTGTGTATGGCCGAATACGGCATGCCGCGCTCTCAAACTTTGCTGGTGCTGGCATGGACAAGAGCTTTTCTGCAAGGAGTCTTCCCCCACGGTACTCAAGCGACCTCAGCCACGGGGTTGCGCATGCCTCCATCGATGCGACCAGCGGACCTCCCAGACCATCCGCACGCGGATTAGCGTTGGCCCCGAGCTCGAGCAGCACTTCAACAGTCTCGATCCGTAGATGGGCGCTCGCTGCGCGCAAAGGGGTCCCATTGGTTTCGTCTTCTGCGTTGATGTCGACGCCGTTGTCGAGAAGAAGATTGACTGCAGGAACTGAGCCGCAGACGCAGGCAAATCGGAGGCGCCTGACGTCGAGGGGAACGTATTCCAACTGCAGCAGAAAGGTTTCTTCGTCTCCCTCCTCGCAGACAAGCTTCATTGCATCTTCAATCGCCGCCTCAGCTTCGCTACCCTGGCAGAGGTGTTCGAGCAGGACCTCCACGACGACAGACTTGTTCGCGGCGGAGGCCATGCAGGCGGCGTTCAGTGCACTGTCGACACGTCCCGGGTGTGTGATAGTCGGAGCCGAGCCGGTGCAGCCGCGGCAGGGAGCCATGCGCTGCAATCGCGAGTCGTCTTCCACACCCGGATGTGTCTTGACCCCTTCGTTGTTGTCTTCGCTGTCGGTGCTAGTGTTGTCATCGTTCTCGTCACTGGTCCTCTTGCCCGAGAACCCTTCGTGGAAATCGCAGGAGCAAGCGACGGCCGCCACAGGGACACCTGTCTCGGCGGACGAAAAGACTTTGGCATTCGCCTTCAGCAGCTCCTTCACGGCCTCGACGCCGGCGGCGGCGGCAGCAGCAGCCAAAGGCGTCCGTATCCCGTCTCCAAGGTCAACGGGCGCTCCGCCCGCAACCAGCACTTGGATGGCTTCAGCTTGGTTGCACTTTGCAGCGACTAACAGGGGTGTTCCAACGTCTTCGATCCACAGATGAACATCGGCGCCAGCTTCAAGAAGAAGCCGAATGACATCGGCGTGCCCATGATAGCACGCTGCGTGAAGTGGACTGGCGTATGAGGCGTAGTCGGTTGCCGTGTAGTGGTCCTTTTTCTCAACGAGACTGGGTGACACTCCAGAGTCGATCAACAGCCGCACAACTGCGACGCTTCCGGCTCCGGAATACTGAGTCAGGGGACACGGAACTAAGTTGTTCACTTCTTCGGCCGCATCCAACCCATGGCTCAGCAGCAGCCCAATGAGCTCGGCATCGCAGCCGCCTCTCGCCGCCATCTGGAGGATGGTGTCATGGCTTTCTTTGCGCCAGTTTCTGGGTCTATCGTGTATCAGTCGTGGATCTGCCCCATGTTCGAAGAGCAGCTTGGCAACGTCGTTGTGGGCGCCCAGGACCGCGGCGCGGATGGCGGTATGGTGTTCACCGTGGATGACGTTGACATCTGCTCCTGCTTCCAGCAGGCATTTGACAACGCCGATATGTCCACATCGCGAAGCCGCTTGCAGAGAGGTTCCGTAGTATCCGGTGATTGAGTTGACGTCCACGCCCCTCTGGACGAGCAGTTCGACGAGCGCAATGTTGTTGAGAAACGCTGCCATCTGCAAAAGGAGACCAAGGTGATTGTCGCCCGCGCCGAGATCCGGATACCGTCGAAGCAGCCACTCGACGAGAGCGCCAGGACCTTGCGTTAACACATCCTCGACGGATGTGAGTTCGAAGAATGCGCCCTCCCCTCCATCCCGATGATCTCGGTATCTCGATCCCCCGCGGTGGAAGAAGGGTGCAGCGGCAGCCAGCACCTCTGCCCTGTCCTCGTCGAGGCGGCCACCCGCGTCGACCAGCAGCTTGACCACGGCAAAGCCGTCGGTCTCACGGTCGGCAGCATGGCGGAGTGGAGTTTCTCCTTCTCCAACAGCGTTGACATCGGCTTCCAAAGCAACTAGCCATTCTACAACGCTGAGCGGTGCAATGTCGACGGCAACCTGCAGCGGAGTTTCGACCCACCCCCCAAGCGCGGTTAGATCTGCTGCGTAGTCCAACAGCAGTTTCACAATCCGTTGCAGAGCCTGGATGTCTCCCTCTCGGCGCCAATGACCACCCTGTCGGTGGCCTCGTCGATGCCTTTCTCTCCTGTTTTTGCCATTGATCCACTCGACGTGTTGGTCCCGGAACCGCTCAAAACCAAACAGTGAAACCTGGAGAGGGCTGATCTTGGGCAGAGGATCCATCATTCTCTCCGAGGATCCCTCCCGGCGATGAAATTCGGGCGCATGCACAAGCTCCGTTACGGCATTGACGCTTGCCCCAGTCTCCAAGAGGCTTTGCACCACTGCATGGTGTGCATTTTCGCAGGCGACGACGAGGCCTCTGTCCAAAACAACTTGATGCCGCGACATGACCGGATGCAAAAGTCGTACAACATCAAGATGGCCGTTGCCACACGCGAATAAGAAAGATGTCGGCGAGATGAGGGCGTGATCAAGAAACCCCAAAAAGAATCGCACAACGTCGGTATGGCCCTGGGAGGCGGCCAATTCGAGGCCAGTCCTCGAGTGGTTCTCCGAATTCACTGCCGTGAACTGGGCGCGATGCTGGGATGAGAAGATGGCGGAAATCGTGACCATGTCACCCTTCTCACAAGCCTCATAAAAGTCAGAGACCACCTCATCCTCTGAGATGTCAAGTGACGGCCCGTAACGCTCTCTGACATCTGTTGGCTTCATTAAAAGTGTTTGGAGGGCTTCCAACTTATCAAATGCGCAAAACCTTGCGGCTAGATCGAAGAGGAAGGACGTCGTGGGTGTAGAATTCCTGGAATGCGACGCCTCTGCCGCTTTTTGGATGGCATTGGCTGAGGGTTCCGAGAAAGGAAGATGCTCGGAGAGTAATTGCAATGTCTCAAGATGGTTGTTTTTGGCCGCGGCGACGAGAGAGTCACATATCTCAGATGTAGTGATCTCCAAGAAGTCTCGCCGTTTCAAAAGATTCTCGACGATATCGCTGTGGCCAGCCGCGGCACTTGCTTCGAGGCAGTACTTTCGCTTGAGCCGGAACGCCTTTTGCTGATTGTATCCGGTTGGAATGGTTGATTGAGCTGAAGTGGTAGCTCCTTGCGTCAGACGAAGGATGTTCTCCAAATCATGGCCAAGGTAGCGCCCGCTCGAGCTGTCTTGATGAACAGGTTCCTTGGTGCCACGACTCTTGCTTGACTCGGCGTCCAAGGCTCGGCTCGGAGAAGCGTCACGAAGAAGGTACTTGTATGGGTTCGGCCCCGCCTTCCTGTATTTTCGCTCAGGCAAAGGACGTGGTGACACATATCCTCTCTCAAGAAAATACTGGACAACATCATAGTGAGCACCCTCTGCGGCAGCGTGAAAGGCATCCCGGGAGAATCCCTCAATATTGACATCCGCCCTGTTGTCTAGAAGAAGACCAACAACTTCCATGTGCCCGTGGTAGGCTGCCGCTTGGAGTGCAGTTCCGTACAGACCGCTCTGGTAGTTGACGTCGGCACCATGATGAAGCAGCAGGTTCGTAATTCTGGCGTGGCCGTTGATGGAAGCCGCCTGGAGTGCGGAGCCGAATGAACCTGTCGTATCGACTTTGACTCCATGGTCGAGAAGCAGCCTGGAACATCGTTCGTGGTTCATAAGGCACGCCGTCCTCAGTGGAGAGCCGACAACCCCTTCCTGCTCCACCGACATGCCCTTGGCGATTAGGAACTCCATGACATCGTCATGACCATAGAGGGCGGCGATTGCGACGGCGTCGCTGGGGAGCAACGATGCACAGTCATCGTCCTTCTCGAGGAACCGCCGCAGGACTCCCAGTTGACCACCTCTGATGGCCTTGGCTGTCCGAGCCTTTGCCCGGCCCTTCTTTCCGTGCCTCTCAAAGGAAGCCGTGTACTGGGGACTCTGCAGCAAATTGATGATCCTGAGAAAACCAGCGAGAGCAGCTCCTTGGATTGCTTCGTCGTATTCCTCCTGTGTCTTGATCGTGGAGATGTCTCGGAGAAGGAGCAACGCGACGTCCTCTTGGCCGCCTCGATACGCGGCTTGAAGTGGACTGGAAAACTTGCCACCGCATTTCATTGTAGCCCCGACGCCGAGAAGAAGGTCAGCAATGTCGGTATGACCCTGAAAGCAAGCCACATGGAGTGCACTGCCATAGCTTCCGCACTCGACATCCGCATCGGCGCCCTGTTGCAGCAGAAACTTCACTGCTTGTCGGTTCCCCCTTGCGCAAGCGAGGTAAAGTGCTGTGTGTCCTAGAGCGTTCTTCGCGTCCCAGTCTGTTGGGATCGACTGATGGCTCAGCTTCTCGAGCAAGCCCTGGAGATCGAAGACCGCGGCGGCAAACAACGGTGACCCCTCGGAGTTGGCAGTGGCCTCCAGTGCTGGCTTCATCACATGAGCGCTGGGAAGAGCCTGTGCGATGGCCTGGGCTGACTCCATCCACACTTCAAAGGAAAGACTGGGCTCTCCTTCGTCATCAAACACAAACGACTCCATCTGGCGGGAGAGATCGACTGTCTTCCGACCGACAAGGCCGTAATGCACTGCCCAGTACGCCGCAGAGTAAGTGTACAGGCACCCCATTACCGTCTCGAAATCGGCAGGCGGTCCTAAAGAAGAGCTGGACAGACATCGGCTCGCGATGATCTGATGTGCGTTTAATGGACTCAACAGATCGTTTGTTCGAAGGAATTCTGGGACCGAGTGGTGAGCGAAGCGCATGACGTTGCATTTGGTGTCGAAGACAACGAGGTTGTGGCAAATGTCGGCGAGGTCGCTGGGTTTCGGCTTGGGATGATTTGGTTCCTCGACACAGACCGCAGAGATAAGATCTTCGGCCCGAATGGTCTCCTTCATGTACAGAAGCCATGAAAAGGTGCTGACGGCGGTGTCCTTGGCGACCTGTCCAGCTGTGAGGATATGGTCCAATGCATCTTGGTACATCTTGGAGACGCCATCAACTTCGCTGCCCGCGGAAACTGCATTGACAACGTCATCCTCGTGCTTGTTTCGGCACAGGGAGTCGATCTTGAGCTTGACCCAGAGAAACATCTCTCCGGCCTCGGGGACTAGTGCGCCGTGCAACTTCGAGATCAACTCGGGCGACACGTTTCCATTCAAAAGCCTTTTCTGTGCCACAGCTTGATCCAAGTACTGATGAACAAAGGCTTCGAGGTCGGTCCTGGTTTCTTGGGGGGTTATCCCGATGCGCCTGGCGGAGGGTACGAGCTCGAATATTTGCGCGTCATCCCTCGACGTGAGCAAGACCTTGATGACATTGTCTGCGCCGGCCACCAACTGACTCAGAGCGGCCAACAGCGTATGGCGGTCGTCCTTCTTGATCTCGTCGACGGCATCCACAACAATCGTCAGGGGATCCTCGGCAGCCAGGTCGAGGATCAAGCGAAGGCACTCGCTGGCCCGCAGCTTGGGCATCGGCATCCCATCGACCTTGGCTTGGGCGGCATGTTGTTCGTACGATGACAGGAGGGAAGCCCGCACCTCGGGGCTGTTGGACCGGCCATTGATGGCGAGCTGGCGGAGGATGCTTCGGAGGATGTCGTCGGGCGACGACCGCTCGCGCTCGGCCTCGGAGTCTGCGCAATAGACAAAGGCAAACGGGGCGGACAGTGGTTCTCTGGATGCCGTGGCGATGAGGGCGTCGATGATGGCAGAGCAGAGCGTCGACTTTCCCGATCCGGGGATGCCGTGGATGAGGAGGATCGACGAGGTGCTTGATGTCGCCCAGTCCTCAAAGTCTTTGTGTCGAAACAGCCACCCGCCTGTGCCTGGGACTCTGGATTGGCATCGCAGCTCGTGGTGGCGCGTGAAGGGCATGTCGGAGAGCCATCTCAGCAGGTCAAGGTATTTCCCCTCGTCGAGGGACTTGGCTGCGAGGGAGGCCTGGTCGCCGAGACGGACGACGGCCGTCTCGAGGAATTGAAGCACTTCCGAGTCGGCGATGGTGGCGAGATTGACGACGTCGGCGTCTCGGGCCGCAATTTTTTGCATCTGGTCGTGGTCGGCGATGCGAAAGGTGCTCTTGGCGAGTCGCACTTGTCGTCCATGTTCATTAGTTGGAGCCCTGCAAACGGGCACTCGTTTGGTGGGGAGAAGGAAAAGACGAACCGATGGTTGACTCGTGAAAGTAGCGGACCGTGGCTGCCAGATGAACCAGCACCTCGGTGTAGAGAGAGGTCAGGGCGGTCTCGAGCTCCTGCCTCCCCTGGCTCCAATCGCGCAAATGAACCAGCTCGAACCTGCGATACCGGGCAATGAGTCGCGAAATGACTTCGAGGTCGGTGATCATGGCCCCATACACCTGCACGTCGTTGACGGCCGTCTGCAGCAGAAACCGCACCGCCGCCCACGGCAGCGACGCGGCCGTCGGGTCGAACTGGACGGCCGCATCGCCGACGCCTTTGAAGAGGTGAACCCATTTCGCAATCTTTTCGAGCACGTCGCGGAGAATGATCTCGTCGCCGTTGGAGCGCCGGTATTTCCATCGCTTGCCGAGGCACAGTTCGCGCTTCTCCTCGGCGGCCTTGAGGACGGCCTCGAGAATGTCGCGTCTGTGCGTCTTGGCGATGCCCAAACTGGCCTGAAGCTCGGGCTTCAGCGAGTCGAGCGCCCGCTGCCAGAGATTGCCACCAGCGCCCGAAGCCATGGCCGCCGTCAGGAGAAATGGCGAGGTAAATGTTTCAGAATGGAGAGTTGAGGTCTTCAATCTGGCGTTCACCCGCAATGGAAATGGCCATGGTGAGGTCTCAATCCAATCCTTCCCGTGGAACCGCAAAGCATGGGCCCAACGAGGAGGGGCTGTGTCGACTTCCAGGCACCAGGCATCACTGAGAGTCGTATGAAGAGACCCAATGGAAGCCATCTCGAACGAGGATATAGGGGAAGGGTGACAGGGACATTCCACGATGCACCTAGTTTGTGAAGAGAACATCCGGTGTCTGCATCGACTTGGTGAAGTGCATGGGATTCATGCTCCGAAGTTGGGAGAGCAGACTGTGAGCTAGGTTAACTCTCCATAGATAGCAATAGCACAGACCCATTCCAGCCAACCAGCACTACGACAGGTGATCACACCTGTAAATCTTCCGTAGTATAGTGGTCAGTATGTGAGCTTGTCATTCCATGATTCCGCTCGAGACCCGGGTTCAATTCCCGGCGGGAGAGTATCTTTTTGCCTGGTGCTCATTTTTTTGGCCCACTCTGCGTGTAAACAAACCCCTGACGAGCTGCACTCGCCCAACATCGGGCAACGCGATAGCAAGACGTTTCGGCGCTGGGGAAACAGGCGCTTTTCTTGAAGTATCCATCCAGGGACGGATTGTTGGTTGCACATATTATTCGGACCATGTGTACGATCGGTGTCTTTTCATTGAGCGGTGCCAGGTTGATGATCGCCTTGTCGGTTTGACCATGCTGACAGGCAATCACTTTCGGGTCCTGCGGGAGCTTTGGTGGCCGGATAGCTTGCATCTCCTGTTCCAATCATCGGGCAAAATTACGCCCAAGACAGCATGACGTCCTTGGGAGGACGAGTCCTCTACAGCGTGTCTCCAACCACGACCTGCTCAGTTGAAGCTTTGCAGTTGGCGTCAACGAGAAAAGTCTGCCAGCTGGCGGGCATTGACTTGGCGGACGCGTCGGTTGAAGAAGCGACCCCACAAAATGGGAACAGCCCAAGTTGAGTCAGGCGGTAGAGACGCAAAAATAGCGACAGGAAGCTTGGGCAAAGGCGGCTTAATGTTGACGACCAGCACAGAGTCAGCAAAAAGGCCATCAAAGCCTGAGTCACGAATCGCAGGGACTCAAACGGGCGCCCTGGGCATGAATGGAAGGAAAGGAAGAGGAATTGCGAACAGGCGGAGAGAGGGCCCGGCTGCCATCGGCCCTATGGAGCCTGGAGTGCCTGCTAGGCGGGCAGGCTGGCAGGGCTGAGCTCCTGCCCCGTTGGGCTGGGATTTCAGGGGGCCAGGGGCTGAGCAATGGGGGCCGCGCCCTCCATTTTGGAAGAGGTCACGCTGCCCGGATGAGCCCGGAAGGAACCGACCAACACTTTCCATGTTGGAGCAATGAGGAAAACTGCATTGTTGAATGAGACAAACGGGACCCTTTGTCTCGCATCAAAAACTCGCAAATCTGAAACAAACTTGAAATAAAGTACAGCAATCGTGACTGCGGTTCGGTCACCAGGTCCCGCGGGCCGACGGAAGTGACCGGGATTTCTGTCGGGACAGAGGCCGCCCTTCGAAGTTCAAATCCCCCCACGACCTAGACTCGCCCAGATTCCGCCAGGTGTGGTCGAGTGTGGTCAAGTGGTGCAATTGATTGAGATGGCGACATCATCTGACGACAGCAACCACGACGATTCTGCCTTATCTTGCCCGGCAACCCTTCCTTCCTCTGCCTGGGCACTAGCGACAAGGCCGGCCGCAGCGCATCGCCGTCCCCGTTGAGTCACCGGTCATGCCGCGCCCAATGGAGGCCGACGGCACCCCTCCCGCCGTCCCAATTGCCACACACCACCACGGCCGCTGCCTGTGACTCTGGCCGACCCCAGACCCCCAAACCAATGAGGCCCAGGCATGGCAACGACAATACTCGGCCGCCGTATAAAGAAAATTCGACTGCGTTCTCTTCTCCGCCCTCCCCTGGCTCTTGTCCTGCACAGCAAGGCAAAACCACATCATCGGCGAGCTCCATCCGGTCCGTCTCTCAGCTCCGCGCGCATTAGCGGCCGCCATCATCACCGCCAGGGCGCGCTTCGTCACAAAGTAAACACACATCGACACCCATCAAGCAGAACCCGCATCACCCATAAGAATGCCTTTCTTCTACACCGGCGAGACCTCCTGCTCGACAGTCGGCACAGAGGACCCCGACGCCTCGCCCCCGGCCTCGCCGCCCGACCGCTTCCCCCGCGTCAAGCAATCTCGCCGCCGCTTCCACTGGTCGCGGCCCAAGACGTACGCCCGCCACCGCCTCGCCTCGTCGACCGGCCCGGACGACGCGGCCTTGATCCGCCCACACCACCGCACCTTGTACGTCGCCCACGTCGCCCGCCACCGCGTTCCCCGCGAGCCAGAGAACGTGTGGTGGAACGCCCACCACCTTCCGCGCAAGGTCCGGTCGCAGTTTGAGCGCCACCTGGGCGAGGAGGACGTCGAGCTCGCGAGGTGTAAGGACTTTCGGCTCCCCGGGCAGCCGAGGGTTCCCAGTTTGGAAAGGCAGGATGCGTTTTGTGAAGGGAGAAGGGGGGTGGGGTTGAAGAAGCAGGTGCAGGTGCAGTGTGAGCGGACGAGGGGGAGGAAGAGGCCTGTGGAGGTCGACGACGACGAGCTGTATCGCATGGGCTTGCTCTACGACGATGAACACGAGAGGGGGGAGGGGTTTGGGATGGACATGATTGAGCGGGGACCCGTGGAGGTTAGGGTGGTCCCCGCCCGGGGGAGAAGGGGCCGGAAGGGACGCAAGGTCACGTTTGACCACGCGGCTACTGCTGTTGGCCAGGACGACGACGACAAGGACGCCGAGTGGGAGGAGGAGAGGTGGAAGCTGGACCTGGCTCTATCGTTCGCCCAGCTCGGCGACGACGAGGCGCTGGCGGCCTATCTGATGGCCCCCGGCACCGAGGAGAGGGTTGTCGGCGGCGCAGGCAGGGTGACGCGCCGCCACGAGGGGCTCACTGTCGTGTATGAGCTCGAGGAGGACTCGTGCTGGACGCAGCGGCCTGAGCTCGACGACGAGTGGGCCTTTTTGGATAGCAAGGAGAGAGACGACACCGACGAGTCCGCCACGGCGACCAACCCCGACACCGACGCCTGGATCGTGCTGGGCAGCGCCGGCTTGTAGCAGGTCCGCATATGAGATCCCCGCGCGCCTTGGACTCTCGACCAGCATCAGCAGCTGCGCGCTGCGCCCGGACTGGCCCTTTTGTGCCGCCCAGCACGAATTCCAACGTTGGACGAGGGGACGCGCTATTTCTTTTGGGGTTATTGTTTCGACACATGGCAGGGGCGGGACCGGCTGTGTGCTCGCAGCGTGACATGATGCTGCTTGAGCTCTCGGTCTTGCCTCTCTGTGCAGGGGGAGGGAAGCTGTACAACTTCTGTATCCATCTCTGGTTCTTGCGTGGCTGTATTAACACTGTCACTGCATAGCGGTAGAGCCTTTGGCTTTGGGTATGGATGCGCATAGCATACGGGCAGGAGAGGTCTTTTATGATACCATTTTCTTTTTGTGAGACTGGCCAGTCTTGTCACCTACGACGGAGCGCATTTTCATAGGAATACAGCCACTGTTTCGGCTATCTCATCCCACCACAGTCATGTGTCATTGCCAACCGGTTCTAGAGCCCACCGGGCTTTACGTGAAGAGGGTGGCAGGTTTGTCTTCTTTCTGCCAACTGTTGATGCTCGAGGTTAGTTGCTCCAGTGCCAGGAGTCAGGACATGAGATTCAGGGGCCGCAACAAGCAAGGAGCAGCAGCCTGACAAACGATTCTTCTGGAAGTCACAATGACATCAATTCGTTTAATTAACACTTTTGTAAATCCACCGTAAGCCTGCAAATCGCTGCGCAAGCTTGTCCAAACGCCCGCCCTATAAATGACCCAGTACCTATCCAAGTAAACGTTCACCCAACTGCCAGCGCCGGGACTTATATCCCGACATGCCAACTTGTCCCCAGAGCCGCCGTCCATGCGGGACTCAGACCGCATGTTAAAAATAAAACTGCTGCTGCGCCGGCTGGCCCGGAGGTGGCTGGGCCATAAAGTCAAAGTTCAACGAGTCGACGCCCGAGTTGAAGGGATTGGGGGTTTCTGGCGCCGGTCAGTATTTGCAAACGAGTTGGCGAGGAAACAGGACGAGCATACCCCAAAAGATGGAGTCGTACAGTTCCAACGGCGACATGTACGACGTCGGGTCGAAATTCGACATGTCGGCCATGGACGTGCTGGGTGCTTGGAGCGGTTGACCAAAGGGCAGGCTGTTGTTGTAGCGTTAGTCAGACCGGCAGACCGTGGATAGGGGTGTGGGAGACCGTACCCGGAAAAGTCGGGCATCCCGTCAACACTTTGGTGCTGTTGCTGCTGTTGCTGTTGCTGCTGCATCTCGGCCATTGCCAGCGCGGCGTTTTGATGGGGGTCCAGCGCCTGTTGGGGTCCGCCACCGCCGCCGTTGGGAAAGGAAACAATATTGCTGAGCTGCATCGGTGTGCGTGTGCCAGAGGCGGGACCCGAAATACTTCCTTCCCTCTTGACTGCCGGGCCGATGACGCTCCCGTGGTCGTAGATATTCTTGAGCGCGGTCAAGGCCCTCGAGAGCGGTCCGGAAAGCTCAATGTCGTGATCCGACTTTTGGATGTGTGGTTGTGGCGATGTCTGTTCCTTGGCCGCCGTCGCCGACAGCGCCGAGATGAGGTCGCCCTGCAATTGCCGAACGACGGGGTCCGCCTTGGTCTCCCCCAAAATGCCCAGCAGGACCGCCGACGACAGGCCATGGTAGGTAAAGGCCCACGACCTCGTGGGGATGACGGAGAGCTGGTGCATGGCGAGAAACATCTTGACGGTCTCGGTGAGGTTTTGCTTGCACTTGTCGGCGAGGAACTTCTTTTGCTTCGAGTCGAGGCGGCTATCGCTGCGGAGCAGGGCAGGCCGACAGCAAACCGAAATCGTGTAGGCCGTGTGAAGGCGGACTGCAAAGTGCTGCAGCCGATCGAGGGCCGATTTGCAAGCTTCCTTGTTCCGCAGCTGTGGGAGCACATTTTCGCGGATCCGCTCCACCAACTGGCAGTTCTCCAGGATCTGGCCATAGGTAGCTGTCGCATTTGCGTCGGGATTGAGTCGTTGACCGATTATCTGGCAGAGCTGGTACATGGCCTCGAGATACGCCAGGCCTTCGTTTTCCGCAGTGGGGGACAGAGGCGCTGGGCAGCAGGGGATGTTGGTCATTGGGGATCTGCATGGCGGTCAGGGTTGTGCCTAGAGACAATAAATGGGGTCACGTACCGGTCGAATGAGAGGGACGTCAGAGTGTCGTGCCATAGGCAGGTCCACCTGTGCGCATATCAGTGTACAGTCCAATTGACATTCGAGATGAGCCTGGGGCAAGAAATAAATACCACAGCTTTCGTCTTGACATTTCCTTCTTGATCGTGTCGGGACTGGAGCGACTGTCGATGTGTGCGGACCGATGCAGGCCGAGAGACTGGGCGAGTCGGCAGGTCAAGCCGAGGAGCGCCCACGACGCTTCGGCCTTCATGTCATTGAGCAATACAAAGCCCGTCATGAGCATGGCCTGTATGGAGTCTAGGTTGGGTCTGCCACGTGTCAGCTGTTGTCCAGGAGGTCGAGGACTGGACCAGGCATACCGTAATAAGAAGTTGCCCAGACGGAGAAAGTGAAAGGATATCTGTATGTATTTTTGAGAGTCTCTGGTCCGGATATGGTACGGGGAGTCGTGGTACTGGGAGCCAACGGCGAGGACGGCAAAGAGGATGGCGAGCCATGATGCCGAGACGGACCTTGTGGTCTTGGACGAGGCCCTGGCATTCTTTGCCCTGTCCTCGAGGTAGACCATCAACCGGGACTCGAGGTCGTCAATGTCAATGACAAAGCCCCAAAAGGGTTGGGGAATCTCCTTGTAGGTCCGAAAGAGCCTGCGAGTGTGAGTGCCAGCCACGGAAGGTGGAGGGGGGGAGGGGGGCGCCGCCTACTTCATGACCTCGCGGTCCGAGGGGAGCTCGGAGGATATGTCGGACGTCAGCCGGTTGAGGTGGCGGGCCGACATGAGCGGGAACGGGGCCGAGTTGTCGAGCCCGAGGAGGGACCGCATGTCTTGACGGATGACGTTGACGTCCTCTGGCTCGTTGGCCGATGTCTGGTCCCTCAGGAGGGCGGGAATGCTGTTCTCGCCAACATATCTGGTCTCGACGGCTTCCGACTCGTAGGCGCTGATGGACTCGCGGGCTTCGTTGCTGAGACTCCGGGTGTCGTGCTCGTCGGGCGAGTGCGGTCGCTTTCTTGTCTGGGAGACCGAGGCCGAGTCGGAGAAGGAGCCGGTCTTGACGGCGGAGCGGTTGGGCTTGTACGAGCAGAGCTGCGAGTGCTCCCGCTTGACGCAGTTCTCGCAGGGGCTCTTGTTGTCGCATTTCACCTTGCGCTGGCGGCATGGCCAGCAGGCGGTGCCTACGACGAGGTGAGCGGAAGCCATGTGATCCGTGACGGGGACGGGGGCAGGTTGGGGGCAACGGGGCGGGGGAGGCGGCGGCACAGAAGGAGAGTTCGGACAGATGCCGAGGGATCGCCAGCAGCCCCAGTGCCAATGCGGAGGACGCGGGGAGACCGTCTACCGGGACCGACAGACAGGCAACGGGGCCACGGTCCGTTTGCCTGTCTGTCTGTATGCCTGGCATCGGCCACGATACGGGGAGCGGGGTAGAGAGACATTGGAGAAGCAGACCACGGTCCGCGGAGTTGTGGTGTTCTTGGGCCAGACGGAGAGGGACAGGCAGACGAGACGAGATAGATCAAACAGACAAAGATACAGATGGATAGAAGACAGAGTCATGGAAGTGCAGGAGCAGGAGGGTGCCGCCAGACAAACGAGACAGGCCACTTACCATATCGCACCTTTCGGTGGGAATGGATGATGCGACTGGCCTCCTCGGGGGTGAGGTCGTCGAGATTGGGGCTCCCGTGCGAGTCCGACATGGACCAGACCGGATTGCGCGTTTGCCTCTCCCCTCTTCGGGAGGCGACTGCGAGTCTGCGACGCAGCACAGGCACAGCGGCGAGCGCCCGTTGGAGTCGGAGGTGTGGACCCGGACGGACGCGGTCAGTTCCTGGCGAAAGATGACGCCAGGCCGGGGAATCCAAGAAAAGGACCGAGGCAGGCAGGTTCTAACTTCAGGGTGCGGTGCTGGATGCGGATGCGGTGCTGGGGCGTGCGTGTTCGGGCTGCTGGTGGACGGGAAAACGGGGTCGAGGATGTGGAATACCGATGGAAATCCGAAAAGTCGAAGTGCCCTCGTCAAAACACGCCGAGCTCGCTGCTTTTGACGTGGGGAAACTCGGCGAGTCTGTGTCTGGCGAGGGGCCAGGGGGGGGGGGGCGCTGACTGAGCAGTGGGGCCTTGGGGTAACCATTTGGCAATCTCGAAATGGATAAAACCGATCCCCTTTTCCTTTTCCCATCTCTCTTTCCGGGGGGCCAGGAATTGCTGCCATCCAGAGGGGATATGAGAAGAATCCCATCCGAAAAAGATCCCACCCATTCTTCAACCATCCGTCTTTTGTCCTGCTGAAACTTTGGACTTTGAGAACATGGCTGATCTGCTCGATCCCCCGGGGGGAATACACAGCCGTGACATGATTGGATGACGGTCCTGTCCTTGCGCCTGCAGCTGTCAGACCCAGAACAGCCGGCACCCCCTCATGTTGCATTCATTGCATCAAGGTGGGACGGACGAATGGCCTGAGGATGGCGAGTGTCACCGCCGACCGGGAGCAGTGAAGGCCTGACCCGGCCAGGCCAAACCGACGGCTAGCACATGGGCAACACAGATGGACTCAGGCAAAAATAAGGTTGCAAATGCAGCGCAACACGACCTGCACTGCACGGCGGGCACTCCCGTCCTTGTCCACATGGGCATGTCGTCGGTCCAAAACACCAACATTTTTCATCGAATTTTGGCGCGATGGTTCTGGAGGAGATGGGATTCCGCCCGACCAAATGGACTCCAGTGCTTCCTCCATGCCGACAATGCTCACCGTGATCCCTGCCCACCCGGATCAACCCCTTTTCCCGTCGCCGACATGCGCCAATCCAATCAAGCATGGGGGCCCTGAGGCATGTTTTGATCCTTCTCGCAGCAACAAGCACCAGGCCGTCCCAGGCACCAAGGCATCTCTATTCCCCACCATGTCGCAGTCCACGCCCATGTCCACGGTGGCGTGGTTGAACAAGCGAAAAAGGTATGTCCTATTTTCCGTTGATTTCGAGCTTTGTCCGTCCCTCAACCCGCGACGCTGTCGTCGGCGCGCCATGGACGCGACGACTGGTCCCTTCCCCGCTCCAAAATGTGCGCAGCCTGGTCGGAGACTCGCAGCAAACGCCCAACCCCCTTGCATAGAGATGCAGTCCTCCGTCCTCCAGACACCAATGCATTAAACACAACGGTGTGAAATGTCCAGTGCAAACATTTCTGGTGGGAACGACAACTCCAGTCATGCTTGGACCAAGTTCTCCAGGCCGGGGACGACGCTCGAGATAATGCAAACACCCGACTCGACCGACCACTGGCATGAAAGCTGCGAACAAGCCAATATCCCACCCATCGACATGTGTGAACCATCAACATGGCTCGATTCTGGGAGAATGCGCCCGGGCCCTCCTCCCGGACGTTGACGAGAGGGAGCCTTGCTGAAAGATAGGGGGGCAAGGCTTGCCCTCCATCACACCCAGCCAAGGGCATCTTTCCCTGGCTGCAACACAACTGACCCCCAGCCAAACAGTACCAAGCCATAACCTACAAATACCAGCCCGTCCTCACGCAGCCCGATCCCACAGGCCACCGTTCTGGCTTGCACCTTTCTCTCGTCCTTTCCAGCACATAAACCGTGTCTCAGGACGCGGATGATAGGGACTTGCCCGTTTTCAAGGTACCTAAACACCCCCTCCCGGCACAGAGACACACTTCAGTCCCTCCTGGCATCATGGGCATCTTGGACCAACAATGGCTGACTCGACATCGTGGTCAAGCAGCCCCTTCATTCCAGCAATGACCATCATGCTCCTGGCGGTCTTCCCTTCAGCCCGACCACCAAATCAAGCCGTGGCCTCCCAACCACCCAAAGCCCAACGCAAACAGCCTCAAACTCCAAGAAGGAGGTATGTCATTTAATTTTGTTTGAATTACCATGGCCAGAACACTCCCCCGACAACCAGACATGAGACGATGCTTGTTTTCCTTTCCCAATCATGTCTCCGTGGTGTCAATTCAGCCCATTTCTTCAACACTTGCCTCGTTTCCCTGGAAGTGTCGGAAATGGCAGGCAACACTGGGGCCAGGTTTTCTCTCCATGGACCTTGCACGGGGGACAGGAACGATGCTTTTCAGCTTGGAGCCATCATCAATGTGTGCCTGAGCATGAAATTGTCCGTACTGCCTGTCAGCATCCCAGTTCTTGTCACATCCATTGTCGTGTCCTCAACAGCCACAACAATGCTCAAGTCCTTGCTCATCTTCCTCGTATTTCATTTTTTAAACTGCCCCGATCTGATTCCACCTCACGTGCCTTGACCCATTTCACTGACTATTGCCCGTCTTGTCTATAGTTTGATCGTTTTGGAACTCCTCGTAGTTTCCGGACCCATCGACCCTCTGGGATCGAGACTAGTAGTACCGTAACGGTAGGAACTATCCACATTCCCAGGGGAAATCAGCCATCAATAAGGAAAGGTTATTGTTCACCCTGAGCAATAGTCTTAATTAGGCCCGGCCTCTTGCACCTCGTGATCCCTTGGTCTCTGCCATTATTCAGGCTACATTCTCATCACTTGCTAATTACCTATCCCCATAGTATCCTATTCCCTCGACTATTGCTCTACTTCTGTCGAGAATTACACAGCCGTCGCCCTCGGTCATTCTTCTGCCACAGAGACCGGCACCATCTAAACCCCCCACCACATCCCTCGGTCCAGCCACATCAAATTTGGCCTTGTGGAACAACCCCAGAATTGCCAAGACAAAACAACCCATTCGACGTCCCCCTTGACGAAGGAAACATATCAGTTTGGGCCTCAGCTGGTCAACGAGATCCCTACCTGCCGCCAATACCACGCCTTCTTTTGGCTCCTCTGTGGCGCTGGGCATCTTCGGCATCTCTTACGCAATTCTCTTGACGCAGGAACCCTCCTCTTCCAGGTGTCAAATATTCTTTTCTGGGCGTCAACTGGCCTCCTCTGGGCGTCCCCTGCCCTTTTCCGGGCCTTGACTGGATTTTCAGGGGTTCAAACATTCTCTTGTCGGCGCCAACTGGGCGCCTTATCCCTTCCAGCCATCGTCCGCCGGGCTTTTATCAATCTCGCGGCGCTTCCAAAGTTTTCAGCGACTCTCACTGAAAAGAGTTTTGGCACAACAGACCTCTTTCTTCTGGCGTGCGGTGGTCACTTTGTCCATCGCCAACATCGTCCGTCTCCGTGCTCGGCCCTCCCTGGCAACCTTCCTCTCCCCATATAGTCCCTTCCGACACTGTCCGACAGCTATTGTTCCGATTGTGGAGTCTATCCTTTGGTCACCTCTAAAACTCTGGACGCAGAAACCCTTTTCGTCTTCCACTCTCGCATCACCGATCACACCGTTTCGCTCAGCATGCCTCCCCAATCCACGCCCTTTGTGGCGCCAGCCACACCACGAAAGGGAAATGAGATTATTCCAGTGTTGGGCAGTCTAAACCGAAACTTCAACATCGGTGTCGAGGTGCCCGACGACACCATGTCACCTGCCGACCGCAAGGCTCGGGCCACGCAAGACTCGCAGTACGCGAGATGGGTCAAGATCTGCACCTCTCTCAGGTTCCTGTTCTACCACAAGGAAGGGAACATGCTCCAGCGTGCCCTTGACGACTTTGAGGGGGAGGCCAGGGCGCTGAGCCAAACGTGGTTGACCTCAGATCAACTTGGTTCTCGCCGTCGCCCCGAGTTTCCTCGCGCCGAGACGGCAAGGCAACAGCTCAGCCTTCAAAACCTCCTCATCGAGACTCTCGACAAGTTCATGATCACGACACCTTCGGTCATCAAGTTCTCCGACCGCTTGTCTGCCAACACCACTCCCCGCAATCCCACTTCCTTTCTGACCAACAATTCCGTCTCGTTTACAACCAGCCGCTCTGCTTTGAACCAGAGCTTCACTGCGAACGCCAAGCTGACCCCATACTTCCATCCCATCACTCCGTCCTCCAAGAGAGTGGCAATGATGAGTGAGGACGACAACACTTCGCCGACTGAGCACCGCTCCTCCCCAAAGAAACACAAAGGAAGACAACGTGCTCCCATGGACGAACCTCTCCCGTTCAAGCTGAGTACCACCAAGCACGTGCCATCACCGGCTGGAGGCTTTCCTCCCATCCAGCAGCAGAACTTGAATCCGTTTGACGCCGTTCCTGCCCGCCAAAGAGTGGCGGCATCCGAAGTCCAAGACTTTGCCGCTGTTCAGATCGATCCACTTGGCAGAAACTTGACCGCCATGGCAGACACAATCGGGAACCCGACCAGGCACCCCTTCGACGAGATTCGGTCGACCGACACCAACTTGAGAACCCGAGACTGGGTCGCAAACATCGACCCTGCCATTGTTCCCTCCGATTCCGTCAGTGGAGTCGGCCCTCGACTGGGCTACCCTCCTTCTCAAACTTCGCCGACCTTTCACCACTTTTCTCTTCCCATCCACAAATCTCAACACCAAACCCCACAACCGATCACCGAAAGCCGACCGGTTCACAACGAAGCCTACGTCGACCTCACCACCGCGGACAACATCTCCGAAGCCTCATTCCACAGCGCAACAAACAGCGTCGCCGTCAACATGAACCCCGTCGCCGTCAATATGAACCCCGTTGCCGTTCCGCACCAAGCCCAGCAGCTTGCTGGGTTCCCTCGCCCCGTCGCTGCTTCGCGCCAGTCCCAGCACCTCGGTGGATTTCCTCCCCCGGTCGCTCTTCCGCACCATACCCAGCAGCGTGCTGCCGCAGTCGCTGTTTCACACCAAGCCCAGCAGCTTGCCAAGTTTCCACCGCCTGTCGCCTTTTCGCACCAAGCCCAGCAGGTCGCCGGCATTCCTCCCCCTGTTGCCTTGGGCAAGCCCATCACGCCGCCGCTGCAGGAAAAAGATGGATTGGCGCCCCCTTCTTCGCCCCCGATGACACTCCAAGACCGTCTCGATCTGATCTGGCGTAAGTAAACGAACCCCTTTCGCGGCCGGTGCCTTGGCGCTTTCGTCACTGACACAAACCACACAGCCAAGCTCCCGTCCTGGCTTGAAGAGGCCCCCCTCGCCATCATCTGGGAGGTCACCCGCATCGGTCTGCACTGCAAGGTCGACCTCAACACCCTCGACATGCAATACAATCCCGCCTGGGCCAAGGAAGGCATCAAGTCAATTTGGGCCGACTTTCGAAAATTCGACGAAGGCGTCAAGGATGAACACCGCCTCTTCAAGTCGTTCCCCGAGCGGCCGGCCCCAGATGTGTTTGAGACGGCCTTGAGCACGTTCGCCACACCCGACAGCGCCGTCGTTATGTCGGCCAATCTCGACTGGAACACAACGTCAAAGGGCCCCTTGCTCCACGTCAGCATGCGACCCTTGCGTCTCGAGCAGGGTTGCCGACTCACCCGGCGCTTCGGCGCCGATCGCTTCTTCGAAATCCTCACGCCGAGTCCGACGGGCGCAGGAGCTGGCACGCCACCATGCATGAAGGAGCCCAAAAACGCCAGTCTGGTCATCGACTGGCTCATGAAATCAAAGCACGAGTTTGTGGGACGCACCTGGCAAGCCTTTTTCACCAGGGCCGGCGGTGCGAGGAAGCCCAACCGTGAATACCGACTGGAGCCAGATGCGAAGCCCATCTTCAAGGAGCGAGTCAACTTCTTCGCCGAAAGCGGCTGCACATTTTCCAACGCACGACCCGCCTCTTTGGTGCCTCCGCCTGACGAACCATTGAGCAAGCGCTTCCAGTTCAAGGCCAGCCAGATGTTGGACTGGCTGCTGTGCATCAAGGACAACCAGGACCAGCCTTTCCTGAAGCTGTTCTCCCGTATCCAGCTGGGCCTCAGCCAGACTACCCCCATCCTGGTCTTTGAGGAAGGCCAGATTTGTCCCCGACCAGTCGACCTCCTGTCACCAGCGGGCAAGGTCATGAACGATGGCATCGGTCGCATGTCACGAGGCGTCGCTCGCAGAGTCCGCGACAAGCTCGGCCTGACCGACATTCCCTCAGCCATTCAGGCACGTATCGGGTCGGCAAAGGGCATGTGGCTGGTGGATGTCAACGACACCGGCGACAATCTGTGGATCGAGACATACCCGTCGCAGCGCAAATGGAGGTGTGATCAGACCGATAAGCACCATCGCACACTCGAGGTCCGGGCCACGTCCACAGAACTTCGATCTGCTGGGCTCAACCTCCAGCTCTTGCCTGTCCTGGAGGCCCAGGCTTCCGACCCCGATCAGATGAAAGCGGCCATTAGCAAGCGACTGGCCCATGACTTGGACGAGCAGTTCAAGGGTCAGCAGGACGCCTTCAACGATCCCATCCTCCTCCGCCAGTGGATGGCGGCCAACTTCAACGGGCGTGCCAGCCGTGTCAAGAATGGCTGCGTTTCCATGCTGGGTGGCTTGCCCGAGAGCAAGGAGGAGGCCGTCCTGCTGCTGCTCAACAGCAACTTCGTCCCGAACCAGCAGGCGTACATGGCCAAGATCATCTGGGACCTGCAGAAGCAAAAGTGCGAGCAGCTCAAGACGAAGCTCAACGTCAAGGTCAGCCAGTCGGCGTACGTCTACATGGTGGTGGACTTTTGGGGTGTCTTGGACGAGGGTGAGGTTCACCTTGGCTTTTCCAACAAGTTCCAGGCCGAGGGGTCCGACGAGTCCCTCACCCTTCTCACCAACCGCGACGTCTTGGTCACGCGCTCGCCAGCCCACTTTCCCAGCGATATCCAGAAGGTCCGCGCCGTGTTCAAGAGCGAGCTCGCCTGTCTCAAGGACGTCATCGTCTTTTCGGCCCTGGGCAACGTACCCCTTGCCGACAAACTCTCCGGTGGTGACTACGACGGAGATCAGGCGTGGGTCTGCTGGGACCACGAGATTGTGGGCTCCTTTCAGAACGCCGAGGTCCCCCCGCAGCCCGACCTGTCCAAATACATGAAAAAGGACAAGACCACCTTTGAGGACCTCACTCGGCTCAACCGAGGGGTTTCGACGGACCTCCGCCGAGAGCTCGCGCTCTACGACATGATATCCAAGGCCTTTCACTTTTCGATGCAGCAGGACTACCTCGGCATCTGCACCAACTTCAAGGAAAAGGCTTGCTACTGGCGCGGCAGCGTCACCGACAACGTCGCCCTGACTTTGAGCACCCTCGTGGGCCAGCTGGTCGACCAGTCGAAGCAGGGAATCACCTTTGGCGGCGAAAGCTGGGAAGCGGTGCGCTATGATCTTCGCGTCAAATACTATGACAATCCGAGATACAAAGCCGACACCTGGAGGGGCAAGGGGTCTCCTCAGCACATAATCGACCACCTCAAGTTCAACGTGGCGATCCCCGTCATCGCCAGGAACCTGACGCAGCTCAACGAGCTGATCCGCAAGAGCAAGGACGCCAACGACACCAACGCGCCCGCCGAGGGCATCGCCTACGTGTACGACCGCGACCTCTGCAAGCTCTCGGACCACCACGACGAGCTCGCCCTCACCTCCAAGACGCACGCCGCACTCCTGGCGGAGCTTAACAAGCTCCTCTACGAGCTGCGGGACCAGTGGAAGGCGGCCATGGCGGCCATGGTGGCGTCGTCGGGCCCCTCGGACTACGTCGCCGTGGTGCGCAAGCTGCACGATGCGTACCGCGGCATCACGCTGCACATGCTCGTGGGGCGCGGGAGCGTGCGCCTCCGCGGCGTGGACCCCAAGACGGTGTGCTTCCTCGGGGACCCCAGCCCCAAGAACGACTGGGTCGCGGACCCCGAGCGCTGGTCCATGTGGGCCCTCGTCAAGGCCAGCCGGCTGTTCAAGCTCTTCTACCGGCACAACGGCAGCTTCATCTTCCAGATGGCCGGCGAGCAGCTGGCCTACCTGAAGGCGATGGCGACCGTGCGGCCGGACGCCGGGCTCGCGCCCGTCGTCGCGCCGCTCATGTGGGCCAGCACCGGGTGCGACCAGCGCTTCTCGAAGCAGTGGACGGCCAAGACGAGGGGGGACGAGGCGACGGAGTATCTGGGGGAGGGTGCGGTGGAGCGGGCGAAGCCCGAGGTGTTTGGGGCGTGGGACGATGGGTGGAAGTCGGATGAGGAGTGGTGAGGAGGGGTGGGCGGAGGAGGGGGGGTTCGACATGGGATCGGAAGGGGAGGGGGGGGGGTTGACTGCGTAGGTTCGCCGTGGCTGGCGAGGGCTCGTCGCCGTGCCCTCGCACCTCGCCGTCCCCATTTTTCGTTGTTGTCTTTTTTTTTTTTTTTGGCACCGGACCAGTCTTTCCTAGCGTCATTCTTTTTGGCACTGGAGCCCTCGGGCATAGGTCCAGTCCAGAGGGTAGTAATCGCGTTGTCTTGACGCGGCGGCTGCAGGCAAACGTGACGGGGTGACTGGGCAAAATCTTGAGTGACGGAGAGCAAAGTGCCAGTGATGGATGATTTGTGTCGCCATTCTCTTTTCGGTGGAGTGATTTGGCAGAGTGTGAACATCCTGAGCGATCAAGGGGGTGCTAGGCTCGTCATTTTGTGGTCATTGCTGGGGCATAAGCGGCGAGGGATTTTGCTTGGGGGTGGTGACTTGGGTGGTGTTGACACTGTGATTTGTATGGGGGAGGGCGGTGTGACGGTGAAGAGGAACTACCGTTTCAGGGCTTTGTCTTCAATCCGCTCGAGTGTTTTAGTGAATTTCTTTCAGGAAATAAAGAGAAACAGTAGATCGAAGCCATTCTTTTACTTCCCATACCTATGACTGGGGGAAAATATTCTGCAATTCAGGGCTTCAAGCTCATCTAGTGCCCACCGTCTCCGCGCCCAGCTCTCAAACATTCTATATTTGCTGCTATTGCGGACGACAACTGGCGGTTTCCACGCATTTATGGCGAGGGTTTCAAGGCAACAGGAATCCATAGCAACATATTGGTTTACATCTGCAGGGGCTCGCTTCCACGAAGGGCACCTACTGCCGACACGGTTCAAACAACCCCCTAGGCCCTCTCTCCCGAGTCAATATGTTCGTTAACATTAAATGGGATGCCTTGTCCAACACTGTCTGACACATCAAGCGTCGCCACATGTTCTCCTCGGTGACACAACATTCTCCCTGGAACCTGAGTCCCAAGTTCACCCGTCGCTGCAAGCTTTACATTCAATTTTGCTGTGATCCTTCAGACCTTTACTACACTGCCGGCCGAGCCTAGCTCTACAAACTGCGGGGGACACATAACTTCCCCAACACTCTCCGCTCCTGTATACTTCCTTCTATACCTACCTAGGTATGTAGTTGGTGCTTGGGAAGGCTTGGAAGTCTGGCACCCCGCCCGGGTGTTGGAGTGGTTGGGGCCAAGAAAAAGGCCGGATGGAGGCCATCGATGCTGTCAGGGCAATATGTCAACATTGAACAGTCACTTCTCCCAGTCCCCCTCCAAACCAGACCGACCGCAGCTCGAGTCACTTGATGCGTGGCAACCCTCTCCTGCGCGGCTGTTTCTAGAAGAGGAAATAGGAAGGGTGAACTCATGATCAAAGGATCATCCCAGAATTGGAAAATACTGGCACATTTTCTTCCGAACGGATATCCTCCCCCATCTCCAGTCTCGTCTGTCCTGCTCCGGTCCATCACCTGTTCAACATGTGCCACCATCCACCACAACCACAGCCAGACAAATACACACACAACATCGCACATCTCACATCACCCCATCCCATCCAAATCACTCCCAGCGCCATCCGACGCCCTCTGCATCGCGCATGCACCCCATCCCCTCGCACCAATCCCCCCTCTCCACCACCCCCCTCCCCGTCGCGACCCTCGAAAAAAACAAGCTTTTGCCAAGCCCTTCTGCCGAACAACGCCCAGGGACGCCCCACCAAAACGTCCGAATCGGCCCTGCGCACCAGCAAGTCGTGCATTCCCGTTGTGGGGCCTTGTCCGGTGTAAAACCCGCGACACCACGAGTCCCAATGTCCAATGGTGAGCCCAGGGCTTATCTCTCGCCACCCCAAGGGTCCAGTTTTTTGGTGGCAGATCTGCGCTCCACAGCGTGGACGGGAAGGCGCTTGGATGGATTTGGGGTGGGGGAGAGCAAGCGCTGCGGGAGTTTTGATGACGGTGTGCGGAGGGTGTATGGAAGTTGCCGGTTTGGGGGATGAAAGGGTGTTGGGTGCAGAAACGAAGAGGCGACGGTGGGATTGGCTCTGGAGATACGGGACGTCGGGAGGTGGAAAGAGGGTTTGGATGTGCGTGGCCCGCCTTTGCCATTTTGGCTCGAGGGGGTGGACGGACGACGAGCATATATACCCTGAGAGATGACGGCCCTGTTGGTTTCTCGTCAATCCAGACATCTCGCAGCATCAAATACCGCCTCTTTACACACACTGTCTTTTCGCCTTGCCATCTAACCCTTACACACAACCTATCCCGTCACGACAACCCAACATCCCCCACGGTGACGTCAGACATGGGCTCACACGGCACCCGTCGCGTGTCCTTTGGCAGAGGTGGCGCTGGGAATATCCGTATGCCATCCATTCTTGTCTCTGGCTGGTGCATTCACTGACATCTTCAAGGCAGCCCTGCCGAAGCCACACTGCCCGACGGTCCGGCAGGATACCCGCACCGCCGACGCAGTAGCGCCTGGAGCTCGGCGAGCTCAACTGCGAGCACCTCGAGGAAGACCAAACTGTTTGGCAACGTCAAGCACCTGTTTTCCAAGAGGGACACGACAACTGAGAGCAAGGAGAAAATGCTGTAGGCCGTGGGGATTATGGGTTGGTAGTCGTGCAGGGTGTGGGGTGGTTTGGCGGACCTTTGAAGACTGCCCAAGACGGATGGGAAGACGGATGGGAAGACGGATGGGAAGACGAGGAGAACAATCTGAGGGGATTAGGACTTGGCTTTGCTGTTTTGGCATGTTTCGAGGCGTTATGATATCCAATTTGAAGCCGCCACCGACATTTTCTAGTGTTGCGACACGGGTCGTGCCCTCTGTGGGCCAGAACATGCCTGGCGGCCCAATGGGGTCCACAAAGGTCAGACGACTACGCAGTATGCAAGCAGTCAAGTGTGAGCACGTCTTGTGCGGATGTGACCGGCGGCGGGGTGTTGCGGTATGCGCCCTCCTCTGGCCCTCCCCAGGGAGCTCGGCGAGTCTCAGCTCCGCTTGGAGGGCAGACATCTACCCACAACAAAGGCTGGAACCGATGCTGCGAGCAGTCCCACAGCCAGCCAGTGGAGTTTGGCCGGGGCATGGTGCCTCTTATGTTGTTGCTGTCCACATTGTATGCACCATCTCCGCGGCCTCCTGGGAGAGGAAACTTGGCCTCCCATCGGAGAGTGGTATTCTGTTCGACATGACGCCGTCGGCCGTCTGGCTGGTGGGCTCACCCGCGGGCCCATGTATTCTTGAACCAGGTCGCGAGGCGCTGACAAGATAATGATCGGTGCGGAGTGGTCGCCGAAGTTATCTTCTTGCTTGCTTGGGTTGTTGCAGTCGCGGTTCGCTCGATGGTTTCGCGACCAGGTTGGAAGGGCGGAACGGGAGTAGGTGTCGAGGAATGGCCGCCGCACCATTGGTATATCTGGAGAATTTGTCTGGCTAGCTCAGGGAACATGTGGGGGTTGGCAGTAGAGGGAAGATGCATCAGGACCTACCTGCTTGCTGTCGAAGGTGTCGCGGCTCTGCGAGACAAAGTCATGGAATGCCAAATTGCGGCAGTGTTCCTGTTTGCCAAGAACTTCCTCGAGCAGGTGGCCCGTGCTCAAATCCCCCGCCGTCTTGGCGGGCATCTTCCCCACAATTCGACTTTTGTTTCATCTTTCATCACTCTTGAATCTTGTGGCCTGCCCTGACTCCCCAGCTCGTGGAGTTTACAATGGCGTTTCTTTAAACGCCCAGTTGCTGTGTACAAATCCTCCCAAGTCTTCCAAGCCAAGTGGCTGCACATTTTCCATGCCCTTTCCGATTTGTTTCTCAATCCCCAGTCAGGCTCTCCCTCTCACCGACGCGACGCCCTCTGGCAACCCACTCAATCAGCCCAGGTTCTCTCATCATTTCCCACCTCCGACGAGCCCCCTGATTCTCGACTCAACAGCCAGAGAGCTCTGGCAGTGATGGTGGCAATTCCTTTTGACCTCGTCACGCAGACAACGCACCAACATCGAGCTCCTTCCTCTTCCGGCCGTCGCCATGTCCTCGATCAGGACGCCTCCCAACCAAACTGTACGGAGAAGGAGGTGTGAAGCTTCAGGGAACCTTCGCCCACAACCGTCGTGTCGTGGAGGGTACTCCTGTCTGACCACAACGATAACTCGTCCAAGTTCGCGACGAAAATTCTCGGTTGCGGTCCCAACCTCGTGATGGCCCCTTTCTTTCTGTCCACATGCCCTCTCTCTTGGGTCAGTTGGCCGAGCGCGATTTCTGTTTTCGAGAGGGACACCAACCTCGTGGTAAGGTCCCAGCGGTTTATGTCGACACTCGATAGCCTCGGGTGCGTCTTGCTGCACCTGTGCACATATATCGAGGGTCGGATCCCCGGCAACTTGGTTGGTCCCTGTCGATGACGGGCAGACGACCATTCGCCAGTCCGCGGTTCTTTCGATTCCGACCGCCGGTGCGGTACGCCTTCCCCATCGTCGCTGGCCAGAACCGCCGATGGACTCAGCTTTGAGTAAGGATGCAGTGGCTGGTGGTGGTGCGCTGGGAGCTGCACGACCGTCCGTGAGCCTGGCCGCGACTCCAGCCATTCGCCAATCTCTCGAGGGCACAGAGGGCTGGGGCCCCGTGGGCGGTGGTCACCGACACCCGCTGCAACCTTGGACACGGCACGGCGAGCAAAAGTGTGGGGGATTCGGAGCGGCTGGGGGGGGCCCACGCCGCTCACCCCGCACTCCAAGTCCGGTCCGGGACCCCAGGGGCTGCCTGAGCTCAACACCAACACGGCTCTCGCAACAAACACCTGCAATTTCTTGTGTGACGGAATTTTCCGCCCGTGACTGTGCGCTTGCGTCAAGGGTGAGGTTCGTGCAGTTCAATACAGTTGGAGACACATGCATCCACTGCCCCGGCCAGGTCGTCCAAGAGGGGGCGTATAAGACTCGGCCCATCGGCATGCTTCCGTGATCGTCGGCCCCTGGTCTGGCTTGGCTGGCCGCCTTGCTTCCCGTTCTCAGCAGATCCAACGGACCTCTCCAGCTCCCAAGCCGTCCCTCGTCTGCCAACCGTCACGATGGAGTCGGGCGAGGACCATGGCCCCCGCATGCTGATCACCACATGGTCTCTGGTAGGCCTTTCGGGCGCCTTTCTCACCGTTCGGGTCATCTGCAAGCTCAAGACCAAGCGTCGGCTCTGGTGGGACGATTATGTCTTGATACTGTCATGGGTATGTTTCCATCTCGTCGTCTGAACGAGCATTGGCAAGCTAACGTGGGTGGCAGTTCATGCTCCTAGCCTCCATCGTACTGGTAACAATAAGCGTTTCCAAAGGCCTTGGAAGACATGTCTACGCCGTGCCGCCCGAGAACTTTCCGACGCTGGGCATCGTCGGCAACCTCACGGGCACCTTTTCCATTCTCGCTGCGACCTTGAGCAAAACCTCGTTCGCCATCACGCTGCTCCGATTGATGCAAGGCAAAATTCGGTGGCTTCTGTGGTTCATCATCTTTACAGTCAACGTAATGATGGGCCTCAACGCCCTCTTCATGTGGATCCGATGTACGCCCGTCGAGAGGACGTGGAATCCCTACGCCCCTGGCACGTGCTGGGCGGATCACATCTACACCATCTTTGCCATGACAGCAGCGGGTGAGTCTTGGGAGCATGGATACCGAAAAGTGTACGTAGGTACAAAGCTGACACGAGACCAGGGTACTCTGCCGGCACCGAGTTCGCGCTCGCGCTGCTGCCATGGAAGGTCATCTGGAAGCTGCAGATGAAGCGCAAGGAAAAGATCGGTGTTGCGATAGCCATGAGCATGGGCATGTTGTGAGTACCAACCCAAACAACACCCGTGATGGCATTTTTGCTGACAGTCGGCAGCGCCGGTGGAACTGCCGTGGTCAAGACCCTGGAGATCCCCTCCTTGGCCAACCCCGACTTCACATGTGAGCGACCTCGGCCCTGCCCACACCTGCCAGTACTAACATTCCACAGTCGTCTCCGTCGGGCTCGTCCAGTGGGGGGCAGCCGAGTCAGGCGTCACCATCATGGCTGCCTCCATCCCGGTGCTGCGCACCCTGTTTCGCGACCTCAACACCATCAGCAGACGATACTACCAGGGCGGTAGCAACGCAGACGGGACGCAAGGTTCCAAGGCCGCTGGGACCCCGTCCACAAAATACGCGACCGAAAACACCGTCACCATCTCGGCAGGCGACGATATGGCGCTTGAGGCGACCAACTTGAAGACGGGCAATTCGAGCGAGAACCCCCTGCGCGACTCGTACGGGCGGATACTGCAGAGCAAGGAGGTCATGATCGATATTGAGTATCAGGTGGAAGATGCCGACTGTCAGTGTAATCAGGAGTGCAAGGTGCATGGGCGGCGGCATGAGGCATGATGGAGGGCATTGGGTCGGACTCATGGGCATGGATGGCTAGGATAAATGGATTGTACTCGTATGACAACATGGTTCTCGTGTACCAAACATCGGCGTTGGAGGTTCTCGGTAGCTCGATCCCTGATTCTGCGCATGGCTCCTGACAATGTGGTTGTGGTCTGTACAGGGGGCAGTTTTCTGAAGGGAATGGATGATAGGGAAGAATAGCATCGCAGAGTTTCAACCAACCAGCGCTACGACAGGTGATCAACACCTGTAAATCTTCCGTAGTATAGTGGTCAGTATGTGAGCTTGTCATTCATGATTACGCTCGAGACCCGGGTTCAATTCCCGGCGGGAGAGTTACATTTTTGCCCTTGTTCTCTTCTCGTTGTTATTTTCATCCAATTTGGTTCAAGAAATCACAACCGTCCCCGGGCCTCCTTTCCCAAGACATTGCCACGCGATCCCGGGTCACGGAGAGTCGAGACACGGCGGTTCTCGCCCGGCCCAATCAGGTCGTGAGGCCGCTGGGTCGAGTGGATGGTGACCCGCTCACGAGAGGCATTCTCGGCCTTGTCCACGAGATGCCGCTTCCAGGCAAACCCTGATTCCCCGTCTCATCCGGCTCCATCACTGCCTAGGCCGCCGCTGGACGCCGATCGGACCCTCCCGAACCTCCAAGACCTTCCTTATCAGGATCTGGGAACGACCGACATAAATCGCCTCTCTCCTCACATTCTCACCCTCACCACACATCTCAACGGTACTGCGACAGACTCGGCTCAAAATTGAGGCCATTCCCACTTCAAGCTCATTTCACGTCGTCGCCTGCCTCATCGCCCCTAATCAATATCCCACCATGGCCGACATGGCGATCCCCCAGGACCTCCCCATGGACTTGCCCGTCATCGACCTCGACATCTTCCGCACCCGCCCCCACGACGACCTCGAGGTGCAGGCCGAGTGCAAAAAGGCGGCCAAAGCGCTCATCGCCTACGGCGCCCTGGTCCTGCACGACTCGCGCGTCGCCGACGACGACAACGAGGCCTTCCTGGACCTGCTCGAGGACTACTTTGCCCAGCCCGAGGCCGACCTGCGCCGGGATGAGCGCCCCGAGCTGAGCTACCAGATTGGCGTCACGCTCGAGAACACGGAGAAGCCAAAGTGCGCCGCCGACGAGCCCTGCCTGCGCGTCATTGAGCGCCTGGCCCCGGAGGAGCGCCCCCTCGACATCTCGGCGCACAGTCCCGATCCCAAGTGCCGCTTCTTCTGGAAGATGGTCGAGAAGCCGCCGTATGAGACAAAGTTCCCTGGGCTGAACGCGGAGAATGTGACACCCGATGCGCCGCACATTCGTGAGCGCTGGGGGAAGACGATGGATCGGTGGGGGAAGTCGATGAAGAATGCGTGCGTGTGCCCTCCGTCATCTTGGTGGCGATGCTAACATCCACCCTTCAGTGTCGAGGGCCTCACTGAAATGACTGCCGTCGGCCTCGGTCTGCCCGAAGGAACCTTTAAAGACGCCGGGCGATACGGGTACGGCATCCCCTCGCTCCATCCACTTGTAGAGTACTAACGATGGATCCCAGCCCGCACCTCCTCGCCCCCACCGCCTCTGACCTGACCAAGTACGGCACCAAGGACACGATCCTCGCCGGCTTCCACACCGACCTCAACTTCCTCACCATCCACGGCCGCTCGCGCTACCCCGGCCTGCACATCTGGGCGCGTAACACGGGCCGCCGCATCGCCGTGCGCATCCCCCCCGGCGGCAACCACCTGCTGGTCCAGGCTGGCAAGCAACTCGAGCACATGACGGGCGGGCTGGTCAAGGCGGGGTACCACGAGGTGGTGGTCAACGATGCGACGGTGGCGACGGTGAAGAAGCGCAAGCAAGAGTTTCCCGACCGGCCGCTGGTGAGAATCTCGTCGACGTTCTTTTGGCACTTGTCGTCAGACTTTGATCTGAAGCCGGTGCCCGAGCTGGCGGAGAAAGCGAGGGAGTTGCGGGCCGAGAGGTTCAATCTCGGGAGGGACGAGGGCGAGGAGGTGCAGTATCCCGAGATGAAGGTGGGGGAGCAGGTGCAGAGGTAAGTTGCTGGATCTGGTGACTTCCAGGTTGTCCTGGGCTGGTGGGCTAACTTTGAGGTAGTGAACTGAAGCATATTGCCTTGATGGCATGAGGGATGTTGAGATCTGGTCTTGCAGGCAATTCAGTAATTCAGAAGGCAGAGAAAATCAAGTTGGTCAGCCAGGGAGAAGTTGCTCATCTAGGTGGATGGAAGTCAAGGTCTAGAAATTGCAATTCTCAATGTCATATCTACACCACACCAACTTGGCTCCGGATACTTTGCCCACTTGACATTCCTGTCGCAATCACACTGCCGAGCAAAAAGAAAGAAGCAACTATCCCCAGCGACGAGAAAGGATCTGGCCAGCAAAAATGTACTCTCCCGCCGGGAATTGAACCCGGGTCTCGAGCGATATCATGAGATGACAAGCTCACATACTGACCACTATACTACGGAAGATTTACAGATGTGGACATCTGTCGTAGTGCTGGTTGGTTGGAATTGGCTGTCGGTATTGGTATTTATGGAGTTTTTACTTTCTGACCCCCCTCCACAGATTCAGGGTGGGCAAGCGAATCCCCTGCAAGTCAACAATCATAGAGAACAACTCCACAAAACAGCGATGATTCCCTGCATGTTCACCGAAGCAACTCACAGTTTCATCCAACGCTATACAGGAGAGGAGTCATCATGGTGATAAGGCAGAGGCAAATTGAACATCTCGTCAGACATGAAAGGTCTTTGTGGCCCAAAAAGGTGTTGCTGAAAGGCTGAAACTGTTACTTGGACATGCTCGAGGCCTGTTGTTCCTGGGCCGCGAACTCCTCCCTCCCAGATCCAAGAAAACCCTTGTAATACTGGGAAGCTGAGCCTGGGAAACCGACGACAAGGCTTGGAGGCAGCCGAAATTCAACCACATCAGACGCCTTGTACCAAAAGATAACGGCCGCCAAGACTGCAACCCAGCGGCCAGCATGATCAACCACACCGTCACATTCTCCGTAGAGAAGCATAAATGCTCGTCTCAGCCACCACCAAGTGTGCCGCGCAGACGCAAAGCGAGCGTGTGGCGTCCAGCGATACCAATCATGTTTTCACGTTGTCGCTGAGGTAGTACTTTAGCTAGAACCAAATCCATCAGCTCGACGGCACCATGACGGGAAGGGTGTGGCCGGGGCCTCCATCACCAGCTCACCAGGTTTCTCGGGGGCCTTCTCCTAGAAGAAACCTGTCGTGCAGATTCTGTCGTGCCGATCCTTTCATCCACCACCAGCTTTTCTCCGTTTCTTTTGCGTCACCTCGGGCGGATACTTGCATCTGTCAAGCTACCTCGGCTGAAGAGCGACCACACACAATCGTCAATTGCAAGTGCCTTCAATACGCTTCTCATGATTCGCTTCCTTCTTCACATTTTGCTGGTGTCTATCGGCATTGTCCTGGCGGACGACTGTACTGTCAAGCCACTGGTGTTGGAGATCAGGGTAAGTCCCACCGTTCATTCGTCTTTCAAGTTCTAGACCTGAGACCTGATATTTCTTTCTCTCGTAGAACGTTACCTTTCTTCCAGAGGGTGCGGGGGACAACCGTGGAGTCGCTGTTAAGCTCGGCAACCAGCTCCTAGGCCTTCGCCTCTCAACAATTCTCAGCAACACGCGGGTGAGGAACCCATTTGACTGTGCCGATGGCAGAAACATCATTGCCTGCAAGGGACAGGCTGGCGGCGTCTACGACCCAGCCGATGGTACATTCGAAGCCGCCGACACCGTACAAGACTGGAAACGCGAAGTCCTGTACGTATTTCCCTTTCCTCACCCCCCCATCCCTTAAACTCACCACCGCCAGAACCGTCGACCCCCGCCCCACCGACGGCACATTTGTAATCCAAGGCTTCGACAACGCCACCTTTGTCGACGCCGACACCCACCTTCCCCGCCTCCCTCTCGAAGTCTGGGCCAACAACAACCGCCCCAACCGCAGTGCTCTGGGCCTTGGCCGCTCCTCCTCTCTCCTCCACCGCCTCCTCGGCGCCAACCTCATCCCCGCCCTCCCCTTTTCCCTCGACTACGGCTCCCGATCCGAGTCCAAGTACCGCGACGGCCAGCTGATCCTCGGCGGCTACAACGCTGCGCGGCGCACCACCTCCGGTGCCGCCCGCTTCAACCTTTCGGCCTTCTCTGCCCCCGCCCCATGCCCGCTCCAGGTCCTCCTCTCCGACGTCATCCTCACCGACCACGTCACCGGCGTCTCCACCTCCCTCTTTGAGGACCCCGGCGCCCGCGTCGCCGCCTGCGTGGATCCATTGCAAAACGCCTTTGCCTTCACTCCCAAAATGTTCGAAAAGTGGCAGCGCCTGACGGGTTGGATATCCTATGACGGATCCAACTACTCGCAGCAGACGTACCCCGCGGACCGGGAGGCGCGGATGGGTACGCTGACGATCAAGTTGGCCGGGGCGGGGAGGTACGAAAGCGTGGTGCCGCATTGGGAGCTGGTGTCGCATGAACGGGGGAATGATACGAACGGGGTGTATCGGGTGTTGAATACGTCGCGGGTGATGGCTGCGGTCACGGGGGGGCAGACGGATTATGGGAATGGGGTTCCGGTGCTCGGCGGGGTATTCTTGACACAGAATTATTTGGTGGTGGACTATCCGGCGAATGAGTTTTGGTTGAGTCCGTTGAAGGAGGGGATGAGAGACGGGGGTGATGATATTAGGAGCTTTTGTCGGGAGGAGGTCACGGTTGGTGGAGAGAAGGGGGAGGAGGGGGTCGGTCTGGGGGTCAAGGTTGGCGTGCCGGTTGGAGTCGTCGGGGGTCTCGCGATCTTGGGGTTGGTTGGGGCGTGGGTGTATCGCCAGAGGGAGAAAAGACGAACAGCGGAGGCAGATGCAGCTGATGTTGCTCTTGACGAACGACACACCGAGCCCCCGAGCCCAACGCCACGTCCGAATTTGTCACCACCTAGTTTTATCAGTGATAGATACCTCAACCAGTAGTCCCTTTTCTTGCCGGTCAAGTTAAAGCCCAACTGAGCCAGTACTTGCTTCTGAGGTAGGTAAAAAAAACTCTTACTTCGCTTACTTTGGGCTGCCCAAAGAAATCAAAAAAAAATCTTTAGCAGCGACTCGTTTCGATCGAGTGACCTCCGGGTTATGAGCCCGGCGCGCTTCCACTGCGCCACGCAGCTGCTGGAGTTATGGAAGAGATGTGGAAATAATTCCCATTTTGGGTCTTGTGCGCATCATGACTCGCTTCCTCGTCAGGGGTTGATCGTGACAACGTAAACAATCACGGCCTTGTTCTCTTTGCTGTCCGCGTTCCAGGTTGATGTTCCAAGGGAGAGGTCCGTCCAATACAGCCCCTCTGTGCCCCCTTGACTTGCCTTGTTTTGGTGGAAGTGACCAAGGTTCAACATGAACACCCGAAACTCTCCTGCATTGAGAACAATGCCATTGTGACCCTAACAGTCAGCATCCTAGATCTCAACAACTAGGAGTATGTAAACAGCCTCCATCCATAAACGCAAGGCGTAAAGTAACCCAGGAACATTCACCCTCCATCAACCCTTCTTCTCCCCTCCCTCATTGCAGTCACCCAAGACACTTGACTAGGTAGGTATGTCTCCCAACCAACCCCCCGAAATCTCCCACTGGGTCTGCGGTGACTGCAAGGGTGCGTTTCCCAAAGGCCAAATCTACGGCAGCCTCTGCTTCAACTGCGCCAAGGACAGCATCGGTGCCAGTTTCCAGCTCGGCGAGATCAACATCAGCCTCAGAGACATGCTGAACCGGATCTTCTCTGACGAGCGGTACTCCCCGACCTCCCGGCCCCAGTACATCAACACGAGCAGTGGTGCGAACGCTGATCCTGACTCGGATGATGAACTGGACCTCTCGCTGATGGCCGTCTGCAGTGCATGTCACGTCGTGGACTCGCGGTCGGAATTTTTTGGGAGCCTCTGTACTGACTGCGCCGAAACCCGTGCCCACAATCTGTTCAAGCCTGGCGAGGTCCGCATGTCGATTTCGGATCTGTTGTACGAGATTTATCTTGGCTGCGATCTCCTTTCTACCCGCGCTTAGCGAGCTCGACCTCAAGCGGGGTGTACTGGCCCTTCGCCCCAAGAATCCTGGGACAATCTGCCAGCCGCTGCCGCCCCAGGTGTTATGGAAGAGGAGGGCCGGCTGTCGGCAAGGACAACTTGAATCAAAATCAGGCCTCGGCCCACGCCAGTGATGAGTGGCTCGGTGTTGACAAGAATGACACGCCACGGAAGAGAAAAGGCTGGTTTGGGAAGACACTCAAAGTCTCCCGAGCTGGGTTGAACCGCAGTCTGTCAACCATGCGGAATGCCGATGCCCTCTTCAGAACCTCTCAGGGTTCTTCCGACGACACGGGAAAGCACTGACCGAAAATTGCCGCCGGCGCCTTGAATCACAAGGAAAGGTGTCAAGACTTGCGCTTCTATGGGGACCGGTAACATGACAAAATACGGTGCTGGGATTCCACATCGGTCTTTCTTGTATAAATGCCAACTGAAATTGAACAACAAATACACCCACATAAACCCATACCCATTCAACTTGAAATTGTCCTAATGCCTGCCTGTTGCTATCCGAACTAAGAAAATGTGACCCACCAACCTACTCCAAGGCAGTGCAACCCCTGAATCGCCCCACCCATGTCAACAAATCCCGCCCCACTCAGCCCGTCCCCAGTCACATCAGCCGGGCCTCTCCCTCCCCAATTCCACGTCCTCCAAACTCCTCATCTTCTCATCAATCACAGGTCTACTTCTTCTCGGGTCTTCCATGGACCCATCCCCACCCCTCCTCAAGACATCAACCCCACGCGCAACCACCAAGCTTAACAACCCCCCTACCACCATCGCATCAGCCATCGCCGGTGTCCCGGACCATCCTCCAATGGCCACCGCCACGGCGACCGCCAGGAGCCCACACAGAGGCCAATATCTCGGGCAATGTAAGATGTTGTAGAGGCCCACGGCCGAGTATGTTATGTAGGCGGCGAGGTAGAGGGGGAGACTGGGGTGTTGTATTGGCTGGGCGAGGTGTTGTAGTACCGACTGTAGCGTGGCGAGTCGATTGAGCTGGGTGCTTGGTAGTAGGGTTGGCGTTGGGACTGGGAGTTCTCGTGGTACTGGTTTAAGCTGATTGTCAGTGTTTATGGCTTATGGAATGATGGGAGAGATGGCTCGGGGTGACGTACCGGTTGGGCTGGAGGAGACGAGAATGAGAGCTGCGGCTGTTGCGGTGAGGATGTCGAGATGATAGAGGTTGGTGAGGCCGGGGCGGTGGATGCATCTGCAGAGCCAGGACGAGGGGGCCGTCCGTCGACGGTTGGAGCCTTTGGGTTCAAGGGCCTGGACTATTGCTTGGGAATGTATGTCTAGTTCTGGTGTGAGTGGCAGAGACCGCTTTTCTCGCGACAACCCTTTTTCCGGCTCAGGTTCATTGCTTGGACAGATGGCCGGTTTCTGGATGCGCCGGTTGCGAGAGGTCGCCCGAGGCGGACAGCTAGGAAAAGCCATTGTTGTTCGCTCCGAACAGCTATCTGTTGCTCGGGTCACGGTCTTCGGTGGTCGTTGGTTCTCATCTTGCTCTTGTTGTTGGAGAAGGACACGGCGGGGAGACTCTTGATGGCATGCGACGTCTTCGTCGAGGTGAGGATGACACAAATATCGTTAGATGAGCACGAGTCCACTGAAAGATGTGGTTTCCGATTCGGTGTTGTGTATTGATCCTGGGCGAAAGTTTCCTTTGGCAGAATGATCTGGTTATGAACTGTTGGCGGCCGAGTCCTGGGCGAGAGTAAACGAAGTCGAGAAAGAGGAGAGGATTTACCGCCGTGGCGTTGTTGCTCAGGTCGCCGACGGGGCTCGAGACATCTCAGAGGCCTCCTTGCCCCTCACCGGCCTTTGCTGTCGTGCCCTCGATTTCATCCACATGCGAAAATGAAACTCGGCGAAACGGATGCCAGGACACCCTCACCAGACCACAGGTTCCCCTATGATCGCTTCCATCCATTCCTTTACGACACCGCCACGACTGGGACAGCGCATGTGATACCATTATCATGCGCGGACAAAAGGCTGTTGCCGATACAACTGCGGAGGGCAAAGAAAAATTGCTGGCGTTGCAGGGTTCCGGAGGACTGGCTCGGGTGGCGACGCCGCCCTTCGTGTTCGTGCAAGAAGCGAATCAACAAGATACTGGGCAGAGGGGGCTTTGGTGCCTGGTTTTCACCTGGCGGAGCAGGCGTCCCAAGCGTCGATGCCTACCTTGATTATTCTCTCCATAATTGCAACTACTACCTCAACAACAAGAGCACCATGCTCCAGTGTTTCAAGCCTCTGGTGCCCCGTCTGGCTCTTTTCGAGCTCTACGAGACCACACCCATTCGGAGCCTTGGTCGCCTGACGGAAGCCTACCTCTTGACTCGACAGGCACGCGTCGATCGGACCACCCATGGCGCCTCTCGAGTCTCTTGTCAAGCGGCTGCAGCTCCGTCCAGTCAAGCCCAGCTTGCCAGACACAACTCCAGAACCGAGGATCTGGTGCCCCGAGCCACCAATGTTGAACAACAGCAAGGACAACAGGGACGGGCTGCCTCCGGACCTCGGGCTTTCCAACCTGACCAACCCGGCAGTGGCTCACTCCACGAGAACCGATTTGACGATGACGGAAGACAATGGCGTGAAGATGAACGTGCTCTCTCCGGGAAGACGATGACGCACAACAGTCTTGCTGGGTCGGGACGCGGCGCAGGAGTTGACGGGGGAACTATTCCATGGGACGCGAGGAAACTGAGTCGTGGGGAATCGGGGGGTGCAAACAGTCAAGCGCTTGCTTTTGTCGACAACGCGAGGCTGAAGAGCGAAGTTCTGACGGACAACAATGGTAATGCGACGGTCAATTTCGAAAGAGGGACTGAGATGCACGGCACCGCGAGGGACCGGCGCCCCATCTGGATGACAACATCGACTGAGAACCAACCAAGGAACCGACACACGATCCGGGATGACGCGGGATGCCAAGCCAACAGGTCCGTCTGCAGACTGCGATGGCTCAACGGCAAAGCCATCGGCCTGTCCATGCTTTCCTTCCTAGCTCTGGGCGTCTCGGCGGATGAGGTGCACCACCGAGCAGCCAATGTCGCTACCACAGCCGTCTCGGCTCTCGTATCCTTCGGCACGGGCATGACCTCCCTTCAACTCGAAGTCGACAGCAGCGCGGGGGGAACCAGCGTGGCCAAGATGTGCCTCCGCATCCTTTCTTCGACCTCCTTGCTGGCTCTCATTGGGTGCTTCATGAACTGGTTCTGTGCCGGGGCCGAGAGGACGAAGCGGTTCATCTCGGCGGCGTTCGCCGTCCTCTTCTTCGGGTGGGTGCTGACTCGAGTCGTTGCGACCCCGTCGGCAGGTGACGTGGTCGACACGTTTACGTGGCTGGACAAGGTCAACTTGTTTGGACTGCTGGCCGCTGTGGCTGGAATCATCAACATCCGAACAGATGGGGTGCTGAGGGCAGAGGTTGACGCAGTTCTCGGATCTGGCATTTCGGCTAACCCCCTTCTTCCGCTCAGTGGGAATGGCGGACCGGGAGCGAGCCAGGCGTTGTCAGGGGGGCGAAGGTTCGGGGGAAGGCCGGCCACAGTCAGCGAGTGACGATTCTGCCGTCTCGGAGCCGCGCGCCACCTCGCAAAAAAGATGGACATGTCCGATAATATCTTGCTTTACTGCCTTTTGCTCATGGGCAAGGCGTGTTTGAAGCTTTGGGCGTTTTTTTGCCAGCATGTTGGACGCTGGAGCTGTATATAGGTAGCCATGCCGAATCGGTGGGTTCCAAGCATTAGATGAGCAGGGATTGGCGTCAAAGGACAAGAGGAAAGACGGGATGGGGCATCTTGGATGGGTCAGGTTCGGTCATGTACAGAGGCAAATTCATAAAAATTTTGGGGATGGCGTCGCTTCATCAACGGCCGGCAAAGGCCCTCCCTCCCACCCGTGGCTAACAAAGATCCAGCTTGGCGTCTGCCGTCCCTTCAGCGACCGGGCCGCTTGGGTCTGCTGAAAGCCTTCTTCTGTTCGACCTGGGGGTGCAGGTCGCCATGCACGACATCCTCGGTGATCTCGCCTGTGTCTTCAACTTCAAACTTCTTGTCCACCTTGAGCCCGGCTTCCCGATCGGCAATCTCCAGCACCGCCCTCTTCATAAGAGGGTACATCATCCGGTACTTGATGGACTTGGTGCCCGCGGTGGTGGGGCACGTGTAGAAGAACAGCAGAGGGCTGCTCTCGCTGCCGGCGTGCTGGTGTGTGTAGCGGTAAAAGGTGAAGCGCGGTTCGGATGACGAGATGGTCTGCACGAGCTCGGCAATGGAAGACGGGGTCGCGGAAGAGGGAACCAGTTCAATGACCTCGGAGGTCGGGTTTATTTTCTGGTAAGCAATGGCAGTCAGCAAGAGTGTGGAAACTGGGCTGGGGGCCACTCACCAGCATGACTAGCTCCCTCCCATTCCCAGGGGCCAGCTCCTTGAGACACGAAAGCGCTTCGTCGGAGATGGGCATGCTCAAGCTCTTGCTCAGATGTATCTCGCGTGTGCCGGTGCCGGTGCCCGCTTCCTGTTCGGCGCGCTTCACCTCGCCCAGGGTCCTCTCCTCCTCGGTCAAGGGGGCATCTAGCTTGTTGTGCGCATCGAGCTTCTCGAAGCCGGCCGGGGTGAGTTCGGCCGCCGTCGTGGCAAAGATGGTCTCGCGGAAGTGTTCGCTGCCCAGCTCCCGGACGAGCGTCAGACGTGTCGCGGCGAAGAGCATCTTTTGGCGCACCGGGGCCGTGTCGGGCACGTAGGTCACGGCCACCAGGGCCGGGGCCGAGTCGTAGCGGCGCAGGATGACATAGAGGGCTTCGTTCGGCTTGATCTTGGGCGTGAGCAGGGCGGTGACATTGGCGCTGAACGAGCTGCCCGACGACGAGGGCGTCAGCAATTCCAACGGCCGGAGCTGCTCGTTGGCGATGGTGGCGACGAGGCCAAAGTGGTCGCGCGATCCGAGGAGCGTGTTGAATTGAGAGACCAGCTCCTGGGAAGCCGAGATTCCCGACTGCATGGTGGTCGGACTCGGCGTGCGTCGTCGTTGGGGAGAAGGTCGGTAGTTGGAGTTGGCACGCTGCCCGCTTCCAGTGAGGTTGGGCCCTGAAACGCTGACAGGCGATGCAGCCCGGCACTTTATAGTGGGGAGTTTTGATGGGAGCCGCCATCACGGCGAGTTTTGGCGGGGTAACGACCAGCCGAGCCGACCAAGTTGCGCCAAATGATCCGTGCACTTTTCTCCAATTTCGGGCCATTCTTTGGCGCTGGGGAATTCGAGAGCTCCAAAAACTCGGGTTGCCTCAGTTGTCAACACCATCAATGGAGGCCCAAGTCTCGCTCCACCCGCGTGGTGGACGCTGTGACCGTCCACAGGACTGTGGGAGTGTGGGTCGCCGAACGCCAAGCCGGCATGGAAGAGCTTGCTGAGGTCGATGCCGTGGAAGACGAATCCTTTAGGTCACCGGCAACGTCCTCTCGTGCAATTTGGCCATTTGTCTCGAGCAGCACACATCTCGAGGCTTCTTCCTCTCTGACGAATGGCCTCCCGCAAACAAACAGCCGTCGCCTGGGCCCTCTTGATCGCCGCGGCCACGTCCCAACTGCTTCTGCCCCTTTCCCGCCAGGGCATTGATCCCCAGATCGCTGAGCACGCGTCAGCGGAACAAATATGGCTCGCCTATCCTCGATACTCCTACATGGTCAATGTGACTGTGGAAACCCCGGGCCAGCCCATGGCTCTCGCCATGCCGGTCTCGAGTCCCCATACGTGGGTGCCTGATGCCGGCGCCCAGTTCTGCTTGGAGGCAGCTCTCCCAGATTCTTCGTATCCAGCTCGCTGTGGCTGGGGGACCTGTAAGCCTCCCGTGGTTGATGCTCCAGACCTAGACTGACTCTGGGGGCAGATAATTCTACCCAGTCAACGGCCTGCTCCGAAGTCGATGAAGCGTATGGTAGATTCTTCGTTCCGCGCGCCGATGGGAGCATCGTGGAGGGCACCAACTTCAGCGATCGTTTGGCGGTTCATGGCATTGTGACGGATGACCTCTCGATGGGCAACGTGGACTCCAACACCCAAACAGCCATCGAGATCTTGGGGCTGCTCGGCATCAACGACCCGGCAAGGAGCGGATCGACCCGCAACTATCCCAGCTTTTTCGACCTCGTCGTGTCTTCGCGCAGAATCGCATCTCCGGCCTACAGCATGTGGCTCGATGCACCCGAGGGAGCCACCGGTAGTCTGCTGCTCGGGGCCATCGACCTGGGCAGGTTCACAGGACCGCTGGTCCGCCTCCAGGCAGAACGCCCAACGGGATACCCTGCCGCCTTCAGTTTGCGTCTTGGCGGCGTCAATGCATCCGGGAAGCGGTTGAACGACAGTGGTAAGCATTTCCTAATTACTGCCAGTCTCAACCCCGGGGAAGCCTTCTCCTACCTCCCCTCGGTGCTGGTAGACAGCATCATGGAAATGGCGGGCGCCACCTGGGACGATGGCCTCAAGCGCGCAATGATCCCCTGCGATGCCGCTTCTCAACGTCTGGCCGAGTTTGAGATCGAGCTGCAAGGCCCTGGCGGGCCCGTCCTCCACGTCCAGCTCGCCGACCTCATCATCCCCCGAGCTGTCGACCTTTGGCGACTGAACTTTGTGCATGGCGTCTTCCTCGGGCCCAACACCTGTCTCTTCGGAGCCCAGAAAGTCGACAGGAGCCCTACTGCTTCCATGCCCCCATCCTACAGCATCGGAAGCTCGCTGCTCCGTCGAGCCTACATGGTCTTTGACACTGCCAATGACGCGATTGCCCTCGCTCACTCCAAGCTCCCTCTGGACTCGCACCGCCCCTCCATCGTGGTTGCGTTTGAGAGCTTTGGTGCGACCATCCCCTCGTCGACGCCGTTCCCCTGCGGCGAAGCTTGCCGCCCATCGTGTTCCGCGGCCGGCGACTGCACGGCGGACAAGGACACGGGCGTGGACAGACGCTAGCGCACAGGAGTCCCGCTCCCGCAGGACGACGACTCAGACTCTGTGAACCGGACGATAGCCGTTGCTATTGCCGTCCCATTCGGCGTTGTCGCCTCGGTTGTGGGTGCCGTTGCCGTCTTGCTCCGGCGCGGTAGCAAGAAACGGGAAGCTGCTGCAGCGACCAAGGAGGCTGACAGCGATGTCGACTGATCACATCATGCCAATGCAAATATATCGGTAATCGATTTTGGGAGGCCTACGCCGGGTGTGCTGTCCATTGTTTGGGAGGACAGTCGTGTCTCGAGGCTCGATGAGAAGAAAGCAACGCTTGTTGGCGAAACCCCCAAATGCTGGCGCAGAAATAGGCAAGTGGGCGCCACCTATGGCAGATGACTTTCCGCCAAATAACCAAGCCCCGGCGCCTTCTCGAATGATCAAAGGGAGTGAGGGGAGGTAAAGGCCAACAGCGAAAGAGGTGGTGTGGTTGGTGTCGTCATCGTCTCAGGTACCACAATGCATCCGTCCAAAAATCCCAAACGTCATCTCAATTGCCGGCATTCAAGCAGGGACCAATGCGGGATTCCATTCCATCGGGTCCAACTCGCGGCGACGCGGGTCATTCAAGCAGGCCCCAGATCAGACGCCCATTGTTTGTTTGCGCAGGTCTTGACGACACTTCCAGTCCTGACGTCATCGCCACCACCTCGTCGGCACCATTCTCGCTTTATAACCCACCCCCAGGAGCTGTTCCTCTCCCAACACCATACCAATTGACCACCACGATCATACCAACCCAACCCAACCCAACAACTTGACAGCTTTACCACATCACCACCACCACCACGCAACACACGTAACCGCAAAAATGGCCATCACCTCCGCCGTCTCGGACCTCGTCGCCTCCGTGTACGAGCTCTTCGCCTCCTTCATCGGCGCAATCTACACCATTGTGCACTCGTTCCTCGCGGGCATCGCCAACCTGTTCGCCGGCGTCTTCCACCTGTTTGCCGACGTCTTTCAGGGCGTGTTTGACCTCGTTGGGGGAGTGGGCAAGTTTGTCGCAGGTAAGTCGTCTCCTTTCCACGATACGTCACCATAGAACGGGGCCTGACGGTGTGTGGTTCACAGGCAACGCAGTCGTCATCGGACTTGTGGCCGCGGCTGGGTACGCATATGTCAGGTTCACCGCGCAGGGGCAGGTGCAGGGGCAGAGGGTTGGGGCTCCGGGGGCCGGGGCGAAGAAGGTGAACTAAGCTATTCGTCGGCCATTGTACAAGAAGGACGATGCTTGGAGGTGACAGGGGAGAAGCATGCAAGAAACAGAATGTATCGATAGAATTAGGCTGGGCGGCGTCGGGACGGCAGGGAATTTGTTCACTGGACGTGGACAGGTCGGATAGGTTGTACAACAGGATACCCGGGTAGCATGTTGTTTGGGGGGGCTTACGTACCTATGCGTTCTCTTATCTTTGCACACGTGCTTGTGTCTTTTTCGTCCAAGGTTTGAGTCGGTGCGACAACGTGGAGGCTGTGGTGATTCGTCTGTTCCCTTTCTCAGTCGTTGTCTCGTTCGTTGGCTGGGTTATGTGAGGTGACCTGGGCTCAACCGCCAGGACGGGAAGAAGCGGTGATGAGAGCCGAACAAGAACAACGGTGGCATCTAGGGTGGACGAAACAAGGCATACACAAGTATCCAAGTAAGAGTATAGACTGAATTGAGATCATTAGTTACTCCATATATGACAGGAAAATACAAGAAAACGCAAGGTACCATCATCCTCATGCTCCCCATGCCTTCCACCACCAGTTCCCCGCTTATGTCCAGCAAAGCTCACAAGACAAATTATCCTGGCACCGCCAACGGAAAAGAAAAAAAGGAGCCGCGTATACAAATACCCCCTAAAGATAACCCCTTCGCTCCGCCGCGATGCTAGCCAAAACGAAACATAACAAGAGAAATGACTCGCAATGCTGTGCTGTCTCACGGTCTAGTGTCAAAACGTCAACTTCGTCATCCTCTCAATAATCCATCGGTGGCTCCTTGGCACTCTCGTACTCATCCTCTCCCTTCCCCTTCTGTACAATGACCGGATAGTTTGCCTTCCCGTCATCCTCGTCCTCGTCCTCCTCACCCTTGCCTTTCCCTTCCTCGCTATCCCCCTCATACGCCTCCTCGTGATGCTGCTCTCCTCTCTTGCTCCTCCTCGCCCCGCCCGCGTTCGCCTGCGCATTATCCAGATCCACACCTCCCTTCTCGCCCATCCCACCCTCCTCGAGCTCCCCGCCCTCCATCACCACCCGCAGCTCCAAGTCCTCGTCCTTGCTGTACACGCGCAGCCCGACAACGCAAATGGCGTTCCATGGATCGGGGTTCTTGGAGTCATCATCCGACTCGTACGCCGCGTACTTTGACGCGAGCGCCGTGCCGGGTGCCGGGGCCGCTCCGCTGCGCGGCTTCCGCGTCATGTCGTCCGAGGAGTAGAGGAGCTCCCACTCATCGATGGGCGATGCCGACGACTCGCCGTCCGACGTGACGTACATGTTGGGGGTCTTTTTGCTGCCCGAGACGGGCTTGGGCGGCGGCTGCGGCGGGGTAGGTTTGGCGGTGGGGGGTGGTGGAGGAGGGCCGCCCGAAACGTCTTTGGTGGAGGTGGCGGGTGGGACGGGGACCTTTTGGCCGTCCTTGGAGGACGTGGCGGTGGACGAGGCTTCGCTTTTGGGTGTGTCTTTGGGAGAGGTGGTGGAGGAGGCGGCTTCCGCGGTCTTATCCTCGGCTCCGTCCTCGCTCTTCTCCTCGGGCTTGCCGGCAGTCTCATTGGCAGGGGTTTCGTCGGTCTTCTTTCCCTCAGACTGGGCCTTCTCCTGCTCGGAGTCGACCCTTTCGGACTCGGCCTTCTTTTCCTCAGGGACGTCCTTCTTCTCCTCGGACGCGTCCTCCTTCTTAGCCTCACTAGGCTGGTCTTCAGGCTTGTCAGCAGACTGGCCTTGCGAGTCTTTGGCGAGCTCTTCCTCCGTCTTTTCGACGGCAGGAGAGCCAAACGGGGAGTCGCTGGGGGTGAGGATGGGAGTGCCGTCGGGGGTGTCGTCGTCGTCGTCGTCGTCCACGACAGCCTCATCCTCTGGCTTGTCGGCGGGCATCTTCTCCTTGGGCACGTCCTTAGGTTCCTCCTTGGGCTCCTCCTTGGGCTCGTCGGGTGTGGTGTCGGACTTACCATTGGCATTGTCGTCCCCGTCTTTGGCGGGGGAATCGGCGTCGGGCTTCTCCTCTGCCGGCTTGTCGGCGGATTGGACAGCATCCTCCTTCTTCTCCTCGGTGGCGGTATTCTCGGTGTCACCCTCTTCCTTCTTCTCTTCCTCAACCTTGGGAATTTCCTCCTGTGACTTCTCATCCACCTTCTTCTCTTCCTCCGACTTCTCCTTGGTCGGCTCTTCGGTCTGCACGGCGTGGTCCACAGGCTTCAGTCCCTCCTCAAGCCGCCGCTTCTCCTCGCGCTTGGCCTGCCGCGCCAACAACTTCTCATTGTTCTTGCGGCCTTGCTTCTTGGTGACATCGCGGTTGAGATGGCGCCTCTCCCACAGCCTGTGACGCTCCTTGGCCCTGGCCTCGCTCGCCTTCTTCTGGTCGGAACGCTTGCGCAGCCTCTTGAGCGCATCGAGATGCGCTGCGGCCTTGCTGTGAGCAAGGTCGTATGCGTATCCAACCTGCGCCAGCTTCTCGTTCTCGGCGCGCTTCTTGCACTCTCGCTTGACGACGTCCTCGATGCTCGACGCCTCGGTGTCGCGCTCACCGATGACGCTGATGAAGACGCTGTAGTTGCCCGGTGGCATAGCCGGCAGCTCTATGGACACGGAGCGGTCCATGAGGTAGTTGCCGTGGCTGCGGACAATGTAGTCCTCGGGGTCAGGGCGGTCCTGTTCGTGCAGGCGGAACTGCAGGCGGAACGAGTACTGGCCCGTGAGGCCCTTGAAGTAGCGGTTGTCGAGCTGGCTGAGGACGAGGACGAGAGGGGACTCGCGCGTGAGCTTGATGTGGAACTTTTCGTTGTACTGCGGCTTCCAGGGAACCTCGACGCCGATCCAGCGCTGGCAGCACCGCCAGTCTGGGTCTCGGAAGAGGCGCGTGCGGTCAAAGTGCTGGTACTTGCGAAGGAGGTCCTCGTACGAGATCCAGAAGACGCTGTCACTGCCAAACTGGTGGCCAAGCTCTTGCTGGACCTCGGTCGTCCACTCTTTGGAACCATCGGACCAGGCACCCTCCCAGATGCCCTTTTTGGTCTTGCCCCAGGGGTTCCTACGATCTGGTTAGTTGGGCTGCAACGGAGAGACCGGGCCTGGGACTCACCTCAATTTGAGCAGCCGGGTCCCGTCCTTGAGGGTGCGCGCCTCCATGACGACATAGGCGTGGCCCTCGGAGATGCCCTCGCGGTCACCATACCCGCCGTCAAGGAGACCAGTGCTGCATCCGAACAAGAATTCCTGGTTCACCCTGCTGAGTTCATTTTCCCAGAACCCGTCAAGATCAAGAATGTCGGACGCCAGCAGTTCGGTGGTGACACCCCCTGAGAGGTCTTCCAACCCCTCACCGATCCATCCACCGGACAGGGAGGCGTAGTCACCGTGCGCCTTTGCGTAGGCCTTTTCGATGAGAGGCACCCAAGTTTCGTTCTGGTCCTTGCACTGCGCGAAGAAGAGTGCCTTGGAGCCCGTCTGGTACGTCTTGCGATAGACGCGCTCGACATCCTCGCGGTCGATCTGCTGGAGGAGATCGCGCTGCAAGCTGGGGGAGTCCCAGCAGGGTGACTTGAGGAAGAGCTTGTCGTCGATAATGGAGTAGATCCACTCGCCGTCTGCGGCTGTCAGTCACGTCCTCTGTGTTTCGGTGGTCGTGTACCGGGGGGAGACATACCGCGATAAAACACGAAACCGTAAATGCCAATCCGGGTGTCGTACTCGACGCATATGCGCTTGATGCCGTCCTCAACGTTTGCCAAGCCCGAGAAACTGGCCATGAGCCAGCAGTCGCCCAGGTTCCCCTGCTTGACGTCGGAACCGCTGAGGTTCTCCATAAATGTGGGTTTCTCATAGATCTCGTGCACGCGCTTGACGGCCTTTGGTACGATGGAGTTTGGGTTGAGCAAGGTCGACATGCTGAGGTCGAACTTGGTCTTGCCCAGGCTGTTGAGGCAGTGACCCTTTTCCATTTTAAGATCCCAGTCCTACCATTGCACATGTCAGCTTGTGGTCTTTGGAAAGGTGCCGGCCGGCAACGGCGCAAAGGGGAGACAGTGAGACTCCATGCGGGCCGGTATGCAGCCCGGAACGAACCGAGGCGCGCCCGGGAAAAACGGGGCAAGCGGGAAAAAAGAGGACAGCGGCACAGCACTTACAATATCCCAGCCCGGGTCGCGATAGCGCATGTTGACCCGCTTGCACTCCTGGATAATCTTCTTGACCTTGCGCCGGCATTCTTCGGCGGCGCGCTCATAGCCAGCGCTCAGCAGCTCATTGGAGCGTTCCGAGATGGTCGGGGGCAGCACCGGGTCGAAAGGCAGCACCGACAGCGCCTTGTTAAACCGCTTGTTGCTGAAGCGCTTCCAGATGCGGTTGATGCTCTGCTGCGGCGGCAGCTTCTTCTTCTTCTTCTTCTTATTGGCATCGGTCGTCGAGGTCGACGCGGGCACGGCGGCCTTGCGCCGGCGGTAGTCCCATTCTCCGTCCGTGTCCGAAGACGAAGAGTAGCCGTGCATGGCGGGCAGGCTGGCGGCAACGTCGGGGCCCACTCAACACGTAGGTCAAGCTGGGGGGAGTCGTCTCAGTGTGGTTATGGGCGGCTCAAAAGTCGAGATATGTGTGTGGTGTCGAGGGAGGGCCGGTTTCTTGGTGTTCGGAATTCGAGGATTGGGGAAAGGCGACGTCGAGCTACGACTTTATTTTGGTCGCGTCTGGTTTCAAAATGCCATGTGAGTCAATTGGCTACACGACGGTCTTAACAAAGCAGGAGAAAGGGGTCACGAGTTCTAGACCGGCGACGACGGGGCCGGCTCGACCGAGAAACACGGCAGGATGGTGGTGGCAACGAGGTTCTAGAAGCGATCGCCCTGACTCTCCGGTCCTTCGCCGAGATAAGACAACTGATTGCGATACCCCCCTGGACCCCAGGACCCCGGTTTCCCCGGCCCTTTGGGCGAGCCTAGCCTCGCAACTGCGCGACAACCGAGTCGAGGGGTCCAGTGCCAGCGCACTGCGCAGAAAGTCGGGCGATGATCCCTCGCATTTGTTGGGGAGTTGGGGTAAAGCCACGGCACTCACAGTGGGGACTCGAGACAGACGAAACCCGGAAGCCAATCCCGTACGAGAACGGCGATGTTGTCGGTTCTTGACTCGAGATGGGAGGTAGGCGGTGAGCAGCCGACAGCTGGGTTCGGAAACGAGGCAAGACTGGTCAGGGGTCAGTGGCGACGGCGGGGGATCAGTGCTAAAGTTCCATGAGGCTCCAGGTCATGACCGCGGCGGCGGCGGTTGCTATATACCCAATTCCGCCCGCCCCCATGCCGGAGGCGGGCAGCCATCAAGGGTCTCGAGTGGGGTCCACGGGAGTCTTCGCGGGCCTTGCTGCTCTGGGCAGAGGTCTTCCATCCAACGACGAGATGAAACCGCCTCCCAAGTCAGACTTCATCTCACACCAGACCCTAACCCTCTCATGGGAGTGCTTGCATGGGATCGAACCAAACACACTGCCGCTGACACTGGTGAAAAGGCAACCTTGCGGCCAGCTAAACAGCAGCCGTAAGTGAAAGCCAATGGATCTCAAGAACGGAAAACGCGTAGGCAGAGGCAGAGGCGTCGTAAACCTCGTCCCTCCGAAGAGCCACGAGTGGGAAGGGCTGCCAGTTCGGCAACTGTTCTCGTATTGGCGGATGCGACCGCTTGGCCGGCAAAGAGCTGGGCTTCCAGCATGAACGAAGGCCGTCGACAACAACAAAGCTCCGTGGCTGCGCACACTCGAAGGCGGCCTGTTCTCTCGGCCGGTCGAGTTGAGCTGATTGTCCCAAAGAGATTCTCCGTTGCCGCCAGCCATCCATTGGCATGTCTGCCCGCTGCATGGCGACGGGGATGATGGATGGATGCCTTGATTTCTGTTTTGGCAAGCCGTGGCCGACAGCAAGCAGCCAGCAGCTGCGCATCTAACAGGCCGACAAGAGGCCTCGACACGCCATCTTGTGCCTCCACCACGAAGGAGAAACCGAGTTGTTCGGCATATTCGGCAAAAGGAAACGACAACCACTCTGTGCACTCGTCAGCCTTGGAATTGTGACGGGGCAGGGCAGTGCCAGGCAGGCTGAGGGAGCCGAGGGAGCCAGCCAGATGGAACAGGGTGAGAGGGTCTCGAGGGGTCTCGCCATCCGACGGGTCGATGTCTCGAGACGGCCCAAGACCAGTTGACTGTTGCACAGTTCCATCCCATGATTGGCACTATCTGGCAACAGCCTTGTTTGCAAGATCCTAGGAAGCTGTCGCCTGGTCTGAATCGTGTGCTTCCCCGGAAGAGTCAGGTTTCAACGACTCGTGGGGTGTGTCCGTGTCTGGCTGGCTGGAAGCAAACAGGTTGGACATCTGATCAGCTCATGCGAGGGCTCTGACTGGGCCAGTCTGCGGTGCTGTAATGGCGAGCGGAAGAGGGTGGAGGGTGGAAGGGTGGACGTTGTTGTGTCGTCTTTCTTTCTGAATGGCCGTTGAAACTTGACCAGGATTCGAAGGTGGGGGAATTTACTGTGCGAAGTGGTGGGGCCGAGAGGTTACCCCCGCCTCTGCCCTGCTGGTGTCCACTGCGCTGTGCTTGTGCACGGGGCATTGAGGTACAGGCGCTCAGGCGCTGCCGCCGGCTTCGAGCATCTTTGCGAAAACTCGGGCAGACCTCCTTGCCACCGACGAAAGGCTAGACATCGACATGCATCTAAGCACCCGAAATCACCGCAGACCGGCCCGTGGACTTGTCTACTGTGTGCGGCCGGTGATCCGATTCCCCGGCCTCAACAAATTCCTATCCGCCAACGAAATGGCCGGAACCCAGCCCTCGGGCCCTCGAACGACGCCCACAATGGTCGTCACCCGGTGCCCAGTGCCTGACACCCGGCCGGCATGGATGCACACCGCTCCGTGGCCGAACCCCGAGTGCAACAGTGACCCTCGCTGAGATCGACAGGGACAAGACAAGAATGGACACTCCCGAACTCGGTCAACCTTGTTCGCCCTCGGCTCGACTTTCAAGGGAATCACGGACAGTTTGGCTCGAGACCTGGGCAACACTGGCGTCCCTTGAGCACTGGCCGGCCATCCTCCCAGTGCTGGATTCGTTCGTGCTATCCGCACATCCGAGGGCCGAGACTTCAATGCCCATGGCAAACGGCACCTTTGTGGTCTGACGGCGAACCGCATGACAATGCCGTTGTGCGCAGCCCATCCCGTGTTCTACCCTCCCTCCCATTTGTGAGGCTGCAGAAAATGATGAGCAAACATCCCCTTCGGACCACCCACTCGCTTTGGTATCCCCGGAGCCAACCCCATTGCGACGACCGCACCCCCCGAGAGCCTCGCTCGCCTTGTCTGCGCTGTCTGCTGGGAGCCTTGCGAGCCGCGTCCCCGTGCCAGATGCGCGTGGTCGTCGTCAACCCATTCGAACTTCTGTCCCACCCCCTTCTCCCAAAATGGTTGCGCGGTCTCAGTCCAGCCATCGCACACGTCGTGTCAAGGCCATGTCGCCATGGTGTACGGAATGGGGCGCGCGTTTCGATGTCGTACAGTCTGCACGCCGCCAGGTTGCAACTCCCCCATCAAGGCTTTGGGGCCGTCTCCGCACGGTCCGGCGCCGACATGCGGGATACGTAACCGGGGCCGGCATCCTGCTGAACGCGGGCAACCTCTGCCAGCACCAGCCACGAGCAATATTCTCCTCTTCCCCCGGCCCGACTGCGCTTCCTGGTCGTCGCCTTGTTTTTCTCTCACAGGTAGCCCTGAGTCATGTCTCTGGACATCTGGTGATGCCGGACGCAACATGAACGGATGAATCGGGCTAACCCACAGACCGGTCTCATGGATAGATCCTGACACGGCGCTCCGACGTCGACAGCGTTGTCCTTCCCGGTGCTGGCCCACATGGGCCGGGGTGTCTTCCGAGAGTCTTCCGAACCTCCCCGCGCCCAACCGTGCCACAATTCGACCGCCACTTCCAGAACGAATGGATGTCGCAAACGTACAGGTGTCGGCAAGAAGCACATTCTTCGTAGTTAATGTATATTGCAATCATAGCACCGCATATGCAAGTCCCAGATCTAGACAGGAGACTCCGAGAATCTGTTCCACCAGTGCCATGGATGAGATGAACCGCTGCAGGACCACACGCACGGGGGACGCCATATGTCGTTTTCCATAAAATGAGCCATCACAGATGATATATGCATTGCCCATATGGGTGGGTCTCTGCATCATCTGCAGGTATTATCGACACATGTCGGGTCCCGGCAGAAAGAGTGCAGCTGCCTGGGTTGACATCCGCTGCCACGATCAGAGAAAAGCCCCTTGTCAACAAGAACAGGATACTGTGTGTCCGTGTTTATGTTACACCGTTTCCTTGCCGGCGTGAGCGGCATTGAGCACGTTCATGCAGTCCCACATGCAGTGCTTCCCGTATACCGGGTAACCGAAACTCTTTCTTGATGTGTCTTCTTGAGGGAGGGTTACACGTAGGCTTGCCCAGAGCTGTGTGCCATAGCAGTAGGTACCTAGTCTGCAATGATAGGGCCATTGGTGTACAGCCTCTCGCTGTCTTGAAAGCTCGCGGCATCCAAAGTGCCAATCCACCAAGTGCTAGGGGTTGGATCGCCGTGGGCTGCGAATGTGCGGATACGATTCGAGGTCAGAGTCTCGTGCTGCCCACCAGTTCATAGACGCTCCCCGAGGCCGATTCTCGGCTGTCTTTAGCATCTTGGAGATCTGAAAGTCAACAATGTTTCAGTAGGGGTCCGATTCCACAACCTCCCCTTGTGATGATGACGAATACGTGAATTGCGCCAGCCACAGCGTCGGGTGAGACCCCGGAAGAGAGAATCCGGTCAAGAACCCGAAGGCATGAGCCTCTGTTGTACATGGCTACGGGGTCAGCATCCGGTCTTGGGTCAGCCCCCGCATGTCAAGGACTAGAGCCTAAGGAGGCAGTGAAGGATGGTTGGGCCCCTACTCAGGGGAAGTAAATGCATGAGAAGCATACCACAGACCTTGTCTTGAAGCTGTGTGAATGCTGTTTTATAGCGAGGTCAGCGAAGACCCACGCTGGCCATATCGGACGATACCTTCCATCTCAAAACATCACACACACGACCTGCCAACATACAGACAACATGTAAACAGACAGAACAACCGACTCCTCCCGCCATCACGCCATGCCCTCTCTCCCCTTTCTCACAATCTCCCCTACCCCAACACCCGCCCCGGCCCCCTCTCTAACCCACCTCAAAATCCCCCTCCATACCTCCAGACCATCATGCTCCACCTCCATCCTCCCCACCAACTCCCCCATAGCAATCGCATCTCCCACGTCCATGCCATGCCACCTCGCGGCATCCCTGACCCTCAACTTGGCTGTCCGCGCATCCTTTTCAGGATGCCCTTGGAAAGTTAGAATCGCATTGTTGTGACTCAAAAATGCCTGACGCCCTGCGATCAGCTCATGGAACCCCTTTGGCGCGGTCCGCACCTCGCGGCGGTGGTGTTGCTGGAGGCGGATCGTGCCTGAGCCGTGTCCGACCCGGGGGTGGTGATGAGGGTGGGGGTGAGCGTGAGGGTGGGGGTGGTGAGGGTGGTGAAAAAAACGTTGACCCAGCGGTGTGAGTTTTGACTCTGTCACGCCCAGCTACACTCCCCATTAGCAACCCCGCAGCACGAACGCGTCAAGGGAGCGCCGGGACACAAACCTCGGGAACCTCCATGTCACCAACATCCCCGCCAAACAACATCAAAATCGTCTGATGCCCCCAGCAGATCCCGCACAGCTTGGCCACTGCGAGCCCCTGCTGCTGGCGCGCGACGACGTCGAGGATAAACGCGTGCACGGCGAGGATCCAGGCGTGGCGCTTGCGCGGGTCGGCGTTGCCGCCGCCGATGACGATCAAGTCAAAGGCGGAGGGATCCGGGAACAGGTGGCCTGGCTTGTCGGCCGGGTAAAAGAACGTAAGCGAGCTGTCGGGCGCGACGGCGGTCAGGGAGCGGATGTACGAGTCGCGGATGTCGGTGATGAAGGGGGAGCGGTAGGAGTTCAGGAGGATGGCGATTTTGAGAGGGTTGGGGGAGGCCATGGGGCTGGTGGCGGTGGGGCTCATGTTGAATGAGCGTTGGTGTTGTTAAAGGGAGTGGTGGCTGCGAGTGGTGTCAGCGAGAGAAGAGAGGCGACATGGAGATGAAGACATACCTGCCGCCCAACTTTGTATCCGGATTTGCGAGAGGGAGCCCAACCTCAGCACAGAGGACAATGCGGTTTGATGCTGTGAAACCCCCTGGCCCGTTCCCAGCCATCATCAGCTGACTGGGATGCTTGGACGAGGGATGCAAAGGGAGAATGGGAGCTCTGGATTGGTGGCGATGACATCACATGAGAGGTTGGTGTCGCAAGGGGGGCACGGATTGACAAACCGGCACCAGCTCACGCTTTGGTCAAGCCGGGGTAAAAAGGGTTGGGTTCATCAGACGGTTTGCCTTTCGAAGTGGGCACCCGAGGTCAAAAAGACGACCATCAATTCTTTCACGATGCTCAAGCGTCAAGCTGAGCAGTTGTTGACCCCAAAAACCGAGTGATCAAAGCATGACATGGAGTATGCTTGATGTATCGATGGTGACACATGCATGGCCCCAAAATGGATCAAGTCAAAAGATCCAAGATCTGGAGATGGGAAGGAGAAAACGCAGGTCAGTTTCTCAATTCGCTGCACTGCAAAGCTTCCATCCCAGCCCCTAAGCTCCAAACTGCTCCTCATACCCCGTCAAACAAAACCGATACTTGACCTTGTTCGCCTCCAACTTCTTCAACGACTCCGCCAGATTCCCCTCGTTAATCTTGACCTCCTCCACCCACGGCTTGACCCCCTTCTCCGCCGCCAGCTCCAACATCCCCATCGTCTCCCTCCTGCTGCCCAAATGCGAGCTCCCAAAGAAGCAACCGTTGCTCAAGAATGTCTGGTTCCTGATCTTGATCCCATCCCCCTCTGGCAGCCCCACGCTCACCCACTTGGCATGAACGTCCAACAAGCTCAAATACGCGTCCAGGTCAAACCCCTCGAAGCTGCTGGCCGTATTGACAATCAGGTCAAAGGTCATGATGTGCTCCTGATTCCATCCCTCCTCCGCCGTCGCCAGGAAGCCGTCCGCTCCCATCGCCATCGCATCCCCCTCCTTCGCCCGCGACCGGCTGATCACCCACACCTCGGCCCCCAGCGCCTTGGCAAATAACAACCCAAAATGCCCAATCCCCCCCAGGCCGACGATGCCCACCTTCTTCCCGGGCCCGCACCCGTTCCTCACGAGGGGCGAATACGCCGTCAGCCCAGCGCAGAGCATCGGCGCCGCCGCCGTGGTGGGCAGCGCCTCGGGGATGGGAAAGACCCAGTGCTCGTGGGTGCGCACGTGCGACGAGTATCCGCCCTGCGAGACGACGCCCGAGTCGGGCCAGACGGCGCCGTACGTGTCCAGCTGCTGACGGCAGTAGGTCTCGTTGTCGTTGCGGCATTGGCGGCAGTCGAGGCAGGACCAGCTCTGGGCGCCAACGCCGACACGCTGGCCGGGCTGGATGAGGGTGACTTTGGGGCCGACGCGGAGCGCGGTGCCGATGATTTCTGCACGGGGATGGGGTGTCAGTGTTGGTCAGCCAGAGAGACAAGGCCGAACATACCGTGTCCGACAGCAAGGGGGAACTTTTGCTCGCCCCATCCGCCCGTGATGGTGTGCAGGTCGCTGCCGCAGATGCCGCAGGCCTCGATCTTGATATCGACGTCGTAGTCGCCAAAGGGCTTGGGGTCGAACTCGTTCTTGTGGAACTGATCCCACGTCTCGGGGCCGTGGACTTGGAAGCCCGTGAACTTGTCGGGATAAGGCATTGTAGCGGCGGGGAGATGTCAGATGGGATTGTGGGCAGGAGAAGGCGCAATGAAGAGCAGAGAGAACGAGACACGGGGATCAGGAAGTGAACAACAAGAATACTGGTGCTCAAGAGCTTTTATTTCCCCGCAGAACCAGCGTCACTTCGTCGAGGCCGCCGAGTGGGGTATGGCTTGCGGTTGAAGAAGGTCAATTGCACCGATCAGCTCTGCCGTCGACAGCAAGAAGACATGCGGGCCGAAGAGCTTCACTTCCACTGCTCCCTGTGGTTGACCGCGACCCCGCAAAGTCAATGCCCCTCAGACTGACATGCTTCCGCCCGTGGGGCGGGAGCCACCAAACAGGAGTTCGACCGGGATGTAGCCCGGAGCTGCTTCGTGGCCGGCGTGTGATTTTCCACCAATCACATCGACGCGCTGATCAAGGCTTGGCAAAGGGTCCGGCTGAGGACAAGACGTCTGACGAAGCTTGTTGGAATGTGGGATGGCACAACTGCTGGTTCTTGACATGGTCTTCGGAAAGGGTCGACACATATACCAGACTTTGCAATGCCAGATGGATTCTCGATTGTTATGACTGAACAGTTTTAAATTACTTGATGGTTCCGAAAACCAGGACGGCGTTGTACCAGCACATCGAGCGGGCGTCTCCTTAACGCGACAGCTCCGTGATTACAAATATTGCCCCCGTAACTCGTCGACCCAGAGACTAGACTCTCTCAAAGCCGTGATGGACAGCGGGAACCTGCAAGTGACCTTTCCAAATGTTAGCCATGAGCCAGCAAAATGCTTGTGACGATAGCGAGAAGAGGACGACGATCAGATGTTTGAGGTAAGTCAACATAGTGAATTCAGCCAGGGATAACTGTTTTTTTTGCTCAAAGTCATCATGTCAAACCCAATGGCCCGTCCAGAAGAGAGCCAAAGGGGGAGGGAGGGGGTGGCAGTGATATTGCAAAAATGAACACATACCATAAAGTTCAACAGCCAAGGGCTCCGTAACACCCCGAGGCGTGCCCGACTCCATCAAGCCTTCTTCTGCTTCCGCGGACCAAGACCAACGCCGGCGAAGAAGGCAAGCCGCATGATGGCGCCAAGATAGACAAAGGGTACATTTCCCCAGTCCATGGCATTCCAGTCCAAGACGCTCCAGTAGACGGGGAGTCCCAGCTGGTGAACCGAGTAGAGATGGCCAATGTCGCCAACCGAGAGGCAGAACAGCAGGGTCTTCCACACGCGAATGTCCGAGGTGGAGCGAAGGACGAGACCTTCGACGAGAGCGAAGAACAGATACATGTTGGCGAGCTGCGACAGAACCACCGACGTTCCGAGGGGAATTGGCGACGGGGCCGACGCGCCATGTGTGAGGCCGAGGTAGTCTGACTGACGGCAATGGGCCAGATAAGCGCCGGCGATGGCAGACAGCGGCTCGAAGCAGAGGAAGAAGGCCCGGTATGCCAAAGGGACGGCGAACGACCCTTCGGGTCGGCCTCCGGCGGCGGCAGCCAGGGCGCGGTTGAGTGCGTCGTCGTTCATCGTGTCGGACGAGGGCCAGTGAATTGATGTCTGCGCAATTGGAGGTTGGGCGAGGGAAATGAAGGAAGCTGTGCAATCATGAGAAGCAACAGTGGGAGAGGAAGCCTTCAACCGGCTGGAAAGAATTCCCCCTTGAGGGAGGAATGGAGGTTGGGAGCCATCGAAATGATTGGACCTGGGGAGCTCGTTGGCTTCTCTCCTGCGTGGTCCTTGCAGAACTTTTTCAGGGCAGAATTTATGGACGGGAGCTCAGAGCTTGAGCTTGGACCACCAGTCTTGCCGACGGCCACCGCCTGCCTGGAAAACGGACAGCACAAGCCCCACTTTTGGGCCGCACATTTCGAGGGCTTGCAAGCCCTAGCAAGCCCTAGCCGGTGATTTGCGAATTTACATTTTCCTCCCCCCAAAACTTTCACCTCGCTTCGAGATCCCGCAACCGACGACCGGACAACGACCATTGACAACCGCCAACATGAGTGCTCCTTCGCTCAACAAGATCGCGGCGAACAGCCCGTCCCGCCAGAACCCCTCGGAGCTGGAGTCCAGCATTGCTGGCGCCCTCCACGACCTCGAGACCGGCACCGCCGACCTCAAGGTCGCCCTCCGCCCCCTGCAGTTCGTCTCTGCCCGCGAGGTATGAAACCGCTGAAAAGCAACAATCCGCGTCTCGCAATCCTCGAACCACACCCGATGCCATGTTCCGATGGCCGCGGGGGTGCTACCGAGCGCTCGTCGCCGCCAGGCGCCGCAACATTGGGGACATTGATCGCACATTGGAAGGCGGGCCAGCCAGCGGCGTCGTGGGTGCGGTGCCATGCCTTCTCGCCGACGGCGACCGCTGGCTTGGCTCAATCGCCATAACATCAAACAACCATGGCATCGCGCGGAATAGGACGGGAGCGGTCCATGGATTGTCATCCTGGAGCTCGCATGCTGACTTGGATCTGATCACAGATCGAGGTCGGCCACGGCAAGAAGGCTATTGTCATCTTTGTCCCCGTCCCTTCCCTGCAGGGCTTCCACAGAGTCCAGCAGCGGTGAGTCCCGCCCCTTCCTTCCTGACTTGCACTGCCGGCTAACTTGTGCCCTCCTCCAGCCTCACCCGCGAGCTGGAGAAGAAGTTCTCTGACCGCCACGTCCTCATCCTGGCCTCGCGCCGCATCCTGCCCCGCCCCAAGCGCTCCACCCGCTCGCGCAATACCCAGAAGCAGAAGCGCCCCCGTTCGCGCACTCTGACCGCTGTGCACGATGCCATCCTGACGGATCTCGTCTACCCCGTCGAGATTGTCGGCAAGCGCCTCCGCACCAAGGAGGACGGCTCCAAGACCCTCAAGGTCATCCTCGACGAGAAGGAGCGTGGCGGTGTTGACTACAGACTCGACACCTACTCGGAGGTGTACCGTCGCCTGACGGGTCGTGGTGTCATCTTTGAGTTCCCCCAGACTGGTGCTGAGTACTAGATGGGCAAGGGACAGGGCGGGCTGGTTGATGGTTGACAGGAGCATTGAGGGTCCGGTTACGGTTTGGAATTCGGGTTCGGGTCTTTGCGAGCATTTGAGGCAGCAAAAAGGGACGGCGTCTATCTAGCTTGTGCTCCGGAATACAGGCTTGGTTTTACCATGACCAATACGAACCCAATCTCCCTCATGTGTGTGTTTGATATGCGCTTCGTGAAGATCGACTGTGCGCTGATGTATGTATGACTTGGTGGCGGTCATGGCGCCTCTCCTCGACGAAGCCATGTTGTGTTGTCCACTTGCAAGACGTAGTCTGGTTGTCCTTGCATGTTCGTGTCTTGGGTGCCGCATCCAACCATCAGTCATCATCTTTATCTGAAGGGCCCCATGCCATCTACTCTGCAAAAGCATGGCGGACCAGAGACCAGGTCAGAACCCGGTGGGCGCCATGTTGTCCAGACCAACACCGCGAACGAGGAACAGACACAGTCACCACGTAATGACGGGTTATTTTGGCACGCCATGACTCAAGCACCATATACACTCATGCTCACTGGCGGACTCTCCCCAGTCCCAAGACACACCAATACGCCAGCTCCCTCTTCTCCTTTGCCTCCTTCTGGTCCTTCCCCGCCCCCGCCCCGACATCATCCCCCCCGGTATCTGCATCCCACTCAACCCTCACAAACATGGGTATCTCCAACACATCCTCGTCCTCCCTCAGTGGTCCAGCATCCACCCCCTCGCCCCCCGCAAACTTGCCCGTCGCCGCCAGCAAATCCAGCCTCAGCGACGCCGGCACCACCTCCACCACAATGCTCACCCAATTCCTGCCCCTTTCCCAAATCTTGCCCACCTCGGGCTGCTGCTGTCCGTCATCCCCCACTGTCCCCCTCCTCACCCGCGAACCGGCAGCGACGTCCTTGCCAGCCACCCCGTCCTTCAACGCATCCTCCCACACGTCCGTATTCGCATCAATCTCAAACTCGGGACAAAGCACCGTCACCTTGGCACCGAACCGCCCCGGGGTCTTGCTCGGCGTCGCTAGCGTCACGCGCACCGGCTCGAAGATGGGGTTGAGGAACTTGAGGAGGAACTGCGCGGGCACCAGCGGGGCGAGCGCGCCATCGGGGGATGGCTGAGGGATATTGAGAGGGAGGATGCTGATGGAGGGGACATAGCTCCCCGCGACGAGGCGGATGCGGAAGCGCGTCGTGGACACCTTGGCTTCGGGCTTGGAGATGATGTGCCGGCAGAGGGGGCAGCGCTTGGAGCGCTTGGTGCGGAGGAGGCAGGGGATGGGGCGGAGGTGGGAGGGGAAGCGGTCACCGCCGGTATGGGGGGGGAGGGCGCCAAGGTACGGCGGTTGGTGCTGGTGTGTTGTGGGGGATATGGTGGAGGCGTGGTGCAACCGGAGGGCGGAGATGGACGGGGACTCGTCGAGGGTGGCGAGTTGCAGGCCTTCGTCGCTGGTGAGGGCCTCGCGCATGGTGCCGACGCGGGACTTGGCGCGCTTGTCGTGGAGAGAGCCGCCCGTGTAGATGCTCATGATGCGGGAGAGGGAGGCCGGGGAGGCGAAGCCGAGGCCTTCGAGGGAGGAAAGGCCGCTCGTGGTGGCGTTGGCGTCGGCGAGCTGGGCTTGGTAGAAGGTCTTGAGGGCGGCGAAGTGGGTTTCCACGTCGAGGGTCTGGTCGGGGAGGGGGTCGCCGGACACGGCGCCGGCTTGGAGGGCTTCCTTGCGGCGCTCCTTGTGCTCCTTGGGGGTGAGGCGGTGCTCGCCGCCATTGTAGAGCTTGGCGAGCTGCGAGTAGATGCTGTTGGGTTTGTCGAACTTGATGCCGGTCTCGGTCGAGCTCCAGTTGCAGTAGGAGCACGTCAGGATGTACGGGTTGCCGTGGGTGGCCGAGGGGGCGTCGGGGGCGGCGAGGTGGGTCGTGTCGGGTTGGGATTCGAGGCTGTTGACGGCGAGGGGCCCGATGCAGATGGGGCACTGGAAGCAGCTGCGCGTACACCTGGGAGCAGAGACGGTCTTGTCAGCGAATTGTGATGCGAGGGGGGCCAGGGCGGAACTCACCTGTTGCCCTCGCTCTTAATGTTGCTGCTGGGCACCTCAAACAGGCAGCTTGGGCAGTAGTATGTGACAATCTCCTCGGCGACACAGCGGGGACATCGTATTTGGTGGCAGTCCTCGCAGTAGAGGAGGTATTCGAGGCTGTAGAGGCTGTAGTTGGACCGGGCGGCGCGGGGGTCAAAGGTTCGGTCGTCGTCGTCGGCGTCGGGGCTCGATTCGTCGGAACACGGGCACTGGATGTATGTGTACGGCGTTAGGGGAGCCATGGCGGACACCTCATGCTGTGGGTGGTTGGGAGAAACGATTCAGAGAGACTGTGGTCCAATAGTTCTGCCAACGATGCTGTCGTGGGGTGCTGCTTTCTCTGGGGACCCAAGGCTTGGAGCTTGGAGCTTGACGCGCCCGACGCGCCACGGGAATTTCCATTTCGACGGGGCCTGTCCGGCCTAGCGGGGCACAGACGGACGGCGGGGCAGCTCCAATTCTCAAAGACCAGGGCCCGGCCTTGGCTTCAAGACGGCCTTGCCAGGCTTCAAGACGGCCTTGCCAGGCTTTCATCGGCAAACAAAGACGAGGACAAAACGCCATCATCTTCAGCAATGCCATTGCGAATCCGTCCTTGGTTCTGTTTTCAAGCGGTGATGGTCTTGGGTCTTTGTATTGACCCTAACCCTGGCCTTTGCAGTGACGAAACATTTGGGTCATTGGATCATGAACATTTGGTATTCGGAGGAGAGACGGGCAGGTCCAAAAAGAAAACCTGTCAAATCACCATCCATGATCCATCATCCAGCCAACGCCATCGATAGTACCAGTCAATTCGCGTCAGTATTGGGCTTGCCGACGCGAGACCGGCCCCTTCACGAATCACGACAAGTCGTCTGGTCCGGCAAGTCTTACGAGTGACACCGACCATCGATCGATCAGGCTGCCCAGATAACAGAGTCGTTGGTTGGGTCCGGATGACATGATACGGACCTGAGCAATGGGAAGTGAGGAGGCCAAGTCACCGCTCTTCGGCCTGCAGTCGGACCCCGTTCCACGTTCCTGCTCGAACCAAAAGGCTGATTGGACTCGCGAGGTGTTGTTGTGATGTTCACCCACCACTGACGTCGCCCCCTCAGTGGTCTTGGATGTCGTGGAACGGTGGGGGAGCCTGGCGCGTCAGCTTATCGGCACCAACCTGGTCACACACATCCCCGGACGGACTCCCCACTCTCGAACCGGACGAGCCCGGTGTCGGGTCGAGACCGGAAGATCATGTGCAAGGGAGGAGGGAGGCATCGGCAGCATCCCCTCCCGGCACCGCTCTCCCTCGACCACACTCCGCATTTCAGCCGAGTCCCGGGATCGACGACGGCGTTTCGGGATGGGGGGCATGGGCAGCGGGCAGCGCGAATTCGCCATGACACTTGGTATATCCATGGCGCACATGGCGCGCGACAAGAGACGCCTGCTCGCCGACCTAACCAAGTTTTGAACAAGAGACTCGGCGAGCAGCCGCAGCACCCGGAGATTGGAACCGTGGCTTCGCTAGCCTCGCGCGAAACCTGCGGCCACGCCAGCGTCTTTCTGCAGCCCACGCCCAGGGCCGAGAGCTGCAGCACCGATGATCCGTCTCGTCCAACACGGACAACCAGCGACGAGCCAGCCAACTCTCATCAGCACAAGCGCCTGCTTCCGCCAGAGAGGCGCCCGCTGCCAATCATGCCCCGAGCTGCTCCCGAGACCGACACGCCCGCCAGACGAGACATGGACTGAGGCTCTTGCTGTCATGGGTGTCAACAGTCAACACCTCATCGAGACATTTTGTTCCAGCAGGCCCCGGGTCCCGTCCGTCAGGCCAGGCTCCAGAGAGAGAGGTCGAAGGCGAAAGGATGCACGACGAAAGCCTTCAACTCCGGTCGGCGCCGGGCCGCAGGACCAACGCTGCCAGCGCAGATGTGAGCTGAGCGCCAGTGGGCATCGTGGTTGGCTGGCCAGTTGCGAGTGCCAGGATGCGTGCTCTTGGCTGGGAACCCCTGTCGAGTGTATGCATCATCAACTCCCGGGCCCAGCAGCCACACGCGCGGCGACGTGGCTGGACGCGGTGAGAGCCCAGAGGCAGAGCCTGAGCGAGCACGAAAGAGATGGAAATCGCTATGCTGCTTTCAGAAACATGGAAAGTGGAAACAGTGGGACTGTGGAACCATGGCTCCCAAATCTGGGCTCACGATCGGACCGCATTAGCCCCCCCAGCCATGGCGACTCGTCCTGCGGGGAGCCTGTGGATGTCTTATAGAGGAGCCTTCTTCTCCCGCATGTGCGTGGTCGGTCCAATATCCATCACGATTCACCACGGTCCACGACGAAACTCGTTGCTTAAACGCGTCGAACCGCCGGGACGGGTGAAGAAACCATGGCGTTGACGCTTCTTGCTTGACCTGTGGTCCGACTGGCGCGCGCAGGTCATAATTTCGACCTGGGCTCTCGGTCTCCCGGCGAGCCACCACCCGAAAAGGCACACGCCACCAGGGCGCAATATTTCCGAATCCCGACAGACGCACCCGTCCATCCCTTTCCCTTCTCTCGACTCGAGACATCCCACGGCAACGACACTCCGCGCCTCTGCGCTGGAGGACAGCCGACGTCGCCCTCCGAGAACACGACCGCGCCCATCCTCCCACCTCCGCGGCCATTGACGGAGCAGCTATGCTCGAGAACACTTCACATCGGTCGCAGGAGTCAAGATCAAGAAGGCATAGCGAGGTGATGGAATTACGGGGTCCGGAAATGGCCAACATCAGACGCTGGGATGGAGCCGCCAGGGCATGCACACCATGGGACAGCCTCGGAAAGGTACGTTCAGTCTTCTCCTCGCGCGATGTGGAAGTGCTGACAGTTGCTTCAGGACCCAGAGCTTTGGACCCGGAACGGCAACTGCTACGTACACCTATACGCCAAAGGACAATCACGACGGGGTCCCGCCTTCAGGTTATCCCTCCGCGAACTTCTCGACGCCAGATGCCACCCTCTCCTCGTTCGATTCATCGCCAGGGACCAGGCCGTATTGTGCGGGGCGTCACCCGGACATACATACATTGAGGTTCTGGAGAAGATGGGCCCCAGCGCGAAGGTCGAGTTGTACATCCCCCCTCCGCCCATGGCGAACAAGGAAGAATCCCGCCGCTATCACATTGCAACCCGCAACTTCTTCGCATGGGTCCTGCGGAGGTCAATGGTTGGGGAGCACCTCGGCTCGACGCTCACCAACCTCTTGACCAGCATGGGCGAGTTTCGATTTCCAGGGGCAAACAACATGAACGATCTGCTGGGCTATCTCGACGAGGAGGGCTATCTCGAGATGCGCAACCAGCCTATACATGCACTTGGCATTTTGCATTTTGCCGAGCACTTGCAGCTCAGGGACCTGTACATCAACGCCTTTACCCACTGCGTTGGCATGTGCGACCACTTGTTTGCGATTCACGAGTATCAGGTAGGTCAAGTGCAGTCAGTGCCTGGAATGAACCACTGCTGACTCTGACAGATGATCAGCTCAGCCTCGAGAAAATTGATACGTCAGGCCAAGACCCAGATGGAGGCGAAGCTCGCACGAGCCGGCTCCATGCTTCGAAACTTTCTGGACGAAGACCTCTCGGAAGCCCATGTCGGGCTGGCTCTTGGAGGGCGGGCCCATCTCGAGCGGTTTCGGGGGTTCCTCCACGGATTCTACACTTCGAAGCTGGGATTTTATCCACCGACATCCATCAACCCCCGGAGTACGATATTCGAGCGCGAAGTGTACTGCCGGATGCGCGACGACTTTGAGGCGCTTTACAACTACCTGGTGGACGAGTCATTTACCATGACGGAGAAGGTGCCGGCACTCGCGCAGGGAGGGATATGCGCTCTGCAAAGCGTCCACGGATTCGACATGCGCAACCACTGCTCTTCCCTTCGCCATCCGCTGCCACTCCTTCCGCAGATCGGGTCTCCGCCCTTGTCGAGGCGGCTGTCGTGGCTCGGCGCCAGGGTTGACAAGCTCCGACCGGACAATCGACTGGTCATCCATGCGTCGCTGGTGGAGGCGACCAACAAACGAAGCCAGCAAGTTGTCAGGAACCCGCTTGTCGTCGCATACAAGAAGTTCGAAGAGGACTCGGTCTTCACGCCACACAAGGCCGATCGACATGAGAAGGTCTCCCAGGTGGATGCTCGCAAGATTCGATGGATCCTCATCTATGCCATGTACCAAGTACTGCAGAAATGCACCGCCGCCCCTGAGGAATGCCTTGACACCAACGTTCCCTACAATATTGCCGTGGACACAGCCAACCTACCGCCGTGGGACGAGGCACAATCGCCAGTGGTCATCATGGCGGATCTTGCCCAACCCAGTTGGGAGATTCCCATGTCTCTTCTCCCCACAATGCCTCCCGCCCCCGAGATCCCAACGTTCTCCTTTGATATCCAGCCCGACATTGACTATCTCGCTCTCGCGCGAAGCGAGGCCTCCCTCTCGCGTCCAGGCACATCGCCAAACATCCCGCCCCGTACCAACAGCCTCAAAGTCCAAGCCACCACCAGGTCCCGAGGACAGAGTCTCAGCAGAGGGTTGCGACCCCGCAGCGACATCGTGAACGGAAGCTTTCGACGATCGATGCAGGTCTTCACCTCGTCCGCCTCCAGCATTGTTGCCGGGCCCACGACCCCAAAAAAGAACCGCCCCATGTCCTATCATGAAATCCTTGTCCACGGCTACGGCAACGGCACCAACACCGTCCACCTCGACCCCGTGCCCCCCCTCCCCGACCTTCCCAACTTCCTCGACCTCCCCTTTCCTACATGTAGTCCCACGAAACAGCCCTCCAGCGAGCAACTCCGCCCCGAACCCCTAACCGTCCGCACCCTCTCCACCGCCTCCACTTCCTCCACCAGCAGCACCGCGAACAGCAGTTCCAGTCGTCTGTCCGACGCCCTCTCCGCCAGCAGCACCGCCTACACTGTCCCCAGCCCCATCTCCCAACGCTGCGCGTCCACCATCACCATCGGTTCTCAGGATTCCTCGTTCTCGCGGAGCAACTCCAAGAACTCCCTGCCTCCCTCTCTGCCGAGGAAGAACAGCCGCCGCAAGCGTCTCAGCGATCTCTATCCCATTCCTCCTCGACCCTGGGGAAGCAGCAACAATGACAAGGATGACGCAGTTTCGGAGGCGTGCGTCCTGTCGACAGCAACAGAGGTGGAGGACGAAGACCAGGATGACGGGCTCATAATGAGGCTGCCGGGTAGCAGGGACGAGCACGGGCCGGAGGTAGATGTATGGGCGCAATTCGCGAATATCGGGGGGTTGACAGAGGCGGGAGCGATGGCGGTACCGAGTCACGTTATAGAGCTGGCGCCGATCGTTAAGACGGGTTGATAATACGGATATATAGGCTATGGGAACATAGATAGATTGAGAATAGTATAACGTGAACCACCAGTGACCCGGACACCCCGGTGACCCGGACACTTTTCTAGACATTGCGTGTCATGACCCGCGGTCTTGACAACGGGCCGCGGTGCCTCGTCCTCCCCGGCCGAGGCCCCGGACCTGGCCTCTCTCACGCCGGGAGCAGCCCTATCCCTCGTAAGGAAAAACTTCCGAGACAGTGTCCACACGTGGTGGGCCCAGGAACGACCTCAGGGCTATGCAGCCCTCTCCTTAGGTTTCTGGCGACCGGCACGCGCCCTCCGGCCCCGACCGGGCACTATACACTGGTCCTTTCGGGACTCCCTTGCACCAGACAGGGCGTGGTGGCGGGAAGCCCTCGCCGAAAGAACAGAGTTCGGCTTCTACCAGTCGACCTTTGACAGAATGAAAGTCCTACAACAAGCGGAGTGTAGCGGGTGCGGCCTCCCGAGGGAGCTCCGGCACTTCACTTCGTGCCCTCGGTGGGAAAACCTGGTTGGAAGAGCCCTTACCCTCACGGGAAGGGGAAAGTCAGCCGCGGCCGATGCCCTCTACGGGCAGTGGGGGGAAGCTTTAGCGGCAGGAATGGCGGCGGTAGACACAACGTAGGGGGCCCTAGGGACCAGGAGAGTTTAACCAAATGTTTGTTCTCATAGAGTCAGCGATACTAGCTTAACCTAGCGAGCCGAGCCCTTAGGGCCCGCCTCGATAATAAACACACAAACGGGCCGCGGTAGTGCCACACCACAGCACCCGCCCAATCGTAGGAGGATGAAAGTGGGGCGGTCAGAAAGCCAATCATTACATGATCATCGAAGCTTGGCATCGAGCGAGGGAGCGCTCGATACGCTCGAGCTTCGAGCGACTCGAGCACAACGCTCGACGTGCTCGAACGTCGAGCGTGTCGATTCCAGGCACACAGCTTCTACAGCACTTGGATAGTTTCCTATATAGATAGGTAACGTACTTGATAAGCGAGCGACGCAGATAAGCGAGCGACGCAGATAAGCGAGCGACGCACTCTCCACCACCCTACCACAACAATCCTCAACCACACAACCATAACACTAGGAAATAACAATAACTGAACCAGAAACCGATGAATCAGGTGCTTCCGCAACCTCCCGGCAAGTGCGGGCGTTATGGCCAGGCTTGCCGCACACGCCACAGCACCGAATCTTCCTGCACCACTCCCATCCGCCTGTGTTTCTTGCGCTCCCTCCCCACCCACGGCCCCTGGGCCTAGTACATCCATTGCATCTTGCAGAGTAAGTGATCCTCTAAGCTGCACACGAATTCTTTTGGCTCTCCGGCGCTTGCTTAGTGCCTCGTTGGCCTTGCGGAGCGAAGCTGTCATGAGCTGGAGAGAAGGTGCCGGAACGATGACGACACAGTGGCAAGAAGCTCCCATAGCTATAGTTGACACAGGAGCATGGGGAGCTCACACAGAATCTTGCTCCTGCAAGGTTCAATCAATGCGACAGCTTGGAGACACCAATTCACCATCACATCGTGAACGTAGCAGTCATCTTCCTTGATCAGAACCCCATTACAGAAGCATTCTCTGACCGAAGAAGGGCCACCTGGTGCATCACAGCCATCGTACCCTTGGTAAGCTGGTCTACAGCAGCCAACATCGAAGTCGGGGAGCTGTTTTGATGGTTGGCAATGCGAGTCTTGATAAGCGTTGACTGCGGGTCGGCTTCTCGGGGGTTGTGCGGTGTCTGGAAGACCCAAGAATGGGCAGTGCCAGGCCGTGAGGTCGGAGGGGTTGGCGTACGAAGCTTGACATCCAGCTTGGAAAGCACCCTCTCTGGATCGTGAGGAACAAGGCCAGCACCTGCGAAGCCGCCTTGAATATTCCTCTCGGTGATAGAGGCAAAGAAGGCCTTGCGAATGCCACAGAGAAACTCGAGCTTGCTGATGTGGTTGATATGCATCCGCATCAAGTCCTCAACCTGGCGACCGTACGCCCGCTTCAGTGGCCCAAAGCAGCCAATATCGAGTGGCTGAAGGAGGTGGGAGGAATGCGGAGGCATGCAGAGTGTGATAATATTATTCTGCTGGCAATAGAGCTCGAATTCGGTTGAGTGGTGGCTCTCGTGGCCGTCGAAGATCAACAACCGATATTTGCCTTTCGTACGAGGTGCTGTATGGCAGTCGAAGTGCTTGATCCAATCCAGGTCTACTGTATTGGTCGTCCAGCCATTGTCGGTGGTTGCGATGCGCCAGTCGGCTGGGAGGTCGCACTCGGTGTACCAGTTGGCGAGGTGGTACTGCGCGGCCAAGATGATGAAGGGGGGGGATAGCCCAGCCGAGGGCATTGACGCCCTGGATGACTGTTGCCCATTCGCGGTTGCCAGGCTGGGCGAGCTTTGCCTTGCCACGACCATCTGAGGTTGTAACCACCATGCCGGCGAAGATGATGCCCATCATAAGCCCAGTCTCGTCGAAGTTGTAGATATCGTCCTCCACGATGCCGTACTTGGCCTTGACGTTCCGTACAAGGGCAAACCACTCGCCAATGACCTTTGGGTCCTCGCACTTGGCCCTCTGGTAGTCGTACCGACGTGTCCAACGCGTCCGGAGCTGTGGCTGGCGTTTGACAAAGTTGTGGGCCCAGCGTTTGCCGACAGGGGCCGCATCACGTTCGCGGCGGAGATGGTTGGCCATATCTTCAACGTCACACAACCTGGGAGGAAATTCGCGTGAAGATAGCTCAATCACATACTGAACTATCGTCTGCTCCTCCAGATCCGTCAGATTGCGCGAATTAGCTGGAATACCGCGTCGTATCGGTCGGCCATTACGTCTATGGCGGAGGGTTGCTTCTCGGATATTGTATAATTTGGCTGCATTGCGGATGCTAAACTTATGGTTATTTTGAAGAGCTTCGATGGCAAGAAGCAGTCTGGCTTCTTTTGAAGGGCCATCCATGGTTGTTGGTAGTATAGTGAGGTGAAGGAGGAGCAGCCGCGTCGCGGTGGAAAGTGCGTCGCTGGCTTATCTGCGTCGCTCGCTCATCAAGTACGTTAGGCCTGGATTGAATCAAGCACTTTGACTGCCATACAGCACCTCATACGAAAGGCAAATATTCGTTGTTGATCCTCGACGGCCACGAGAGCCACTACTAGATCGAATTCAAGCTCTATTGCCAGCAGAACAACATCATCACACTCTGTATGCCTCCGCATTCTTCACACCTCCTCCAGCCACTCGATGTTGGCTGCTTTGGGCCGCTGAAGCAGGCATACGGCCGCCAGGTTTAGGACTTGATGCGGATGCATATCAACCACATTAGCAAGCTCGAGTTTCTCTGTTCCTTTCGCAAGGCCTTCCTTGCCTCTATCACCGAGAGGAATATTCAAGGCGGCTTCGCAGGTGCTGGCCTTGTTCCTCACGATCCAGAGAGGGTGCTTTCCAAGCTGGATGTCAAGCTTCGTACGCCAACACCCCCGACCTCACGAGCTGGTACACCACAACCTTGGGTGTTCCAGACACCCCACAACCCTCGAAAAGCCGCCTCACAGTCAACGCTCATTAAGACTCGTATCACCAACCATCAAAATAGCTCTCCGACTTCGATGTAGGCTGCTGTACATCAGCTTACCAAGGGTACGACGGCCGTAATGCACGAGGTGACTCCTCTTCGGTCAGAGGTCTCTTCGCTCCGCAAGGCCAACGAGGCACTAAGCAAGCGCCGGAGAGGCAAAAGAATACGCGTGCAGCTTAGAGGGTCACTTACTCTACAAGATGCAATGGATCTAATAGGCCCAAGGGCTGTGGATGGGGAGGGAGCGCAAGAAACGCAGGCGCATGGTGGTGGTGCAGGGGGGGTTCGTACGAGGGTTCGATGCTGTGGTGGGTGCGGCAAGCCTGGCCATAATTCCCGCACTTGTCAGGAGGCTGCAGAAGCATCTAATTCCCCTACTTCTGATGTAATGATATTTGGTTGTTTGTGTTGATGCATTGCAATTGGGGATATTATTTGGAGAGTGGTAGAGAGTGCGCAGCTCGCTTATATGCGCAGCTCGCTTATGAAGCACGTTATTTAGTAAAAGTAATTTCCTTTTTAGGCGCGAGGGTCAACTTTTTTATAAACTTGTTTTTGATACGTATAACGTGGTCCACCCCCAAGCGGCGCACTTTTCGACGCGTTACACATCTGCATCTTCTACGCTGCATTTCTCCACAACCAACCATGGTAACCCTCTGTAAAGAAAGCCAGATCATCCTGGCGATTGAAGCTATTCGAAAAGACAAAACCCTCAGTCGCCGGAAAGCCGCAGCAATCTAAAATGTGCCCGAAGCTAGTCTTCGCTACAGAATGAACGGACGAGCACCAAAGCCAGAGGCGCGCCCAGCAGCCCATCGATTGACAAACACGGAAGACAAGGCGGTTGTTCAATATATATTGGACCTAGATACGCGAGGACTTGCGCCCCGACACGCTGGCGTTGAAGATATTGTAACGGTCCAAGGTAGTATTATTGCAACTAGCTGGGGCGACTCTACGAGTAAGCAGAACTGAAGAGGAAGGAAAAGAATGCGAGAGATGCCCGCAGGCGCGGGATCTCTAAATACATGATGTGCCTCTCTGTTCAGAGAGAGGAGAGAGCTTAACCTAGCGAGCCGAGCCCTTAGGGCCCGCCTCGATAATAATAAACACACAATCAGAGAGAGGAGAGTGTGATGGAAGATTCCACGTGCTTCCAGCGTGTGGTCCGTGACCTTTTGGGAATAGCTTCAATCGAGGCCCACTCCGGGGCCCCCATGCTGGCCGAGGGTTGCCGAGGCCGTTGCAGGGCCTAGCCCGTTACAGATATGGCCAATTTGCTTGTCGGGCGACGCGACGGCGGACGCGTTGGCGTACACTGGGCCCGCCGAGAAGTTCGTCAAGTAACAACCAGAACTCAAGACGCGTTTCAATCGCGCTTACGATTTTCAGAAAGCCCTCTGCGAGATCCAGACCTCATTGGCGCGTGGTTTAAGCTTGTGGCAACATGAGGGCAAAGTACGGCATTCAGGACTGCGACTTCTACAACTTCGACGAGACTGGCTTCATGATGGGCGGTATCTGCACATCTATGGTAGTGACACGCGTCGATCGACGTGGAAGAGGCAAGACAGTTCAGCCTGGCAATCGGGAATGGGCGACGCCAATTAAGTACATCAACGGCGAAGGTTGGTGCCTCCCGCCGTTTCTCATCGTTCAAGGCGCGTACCACCTCGCCAACTGATATACCGAGGTCGAGCTCCCACTCGACTGGGCCATGAAGCCAACTTCCAATGGGTGGACAGACAACGAGACTGGCCTTGACTGGATCAAACACTTCGATAAGCACACAAAGTCTCGTACAAAGGGTGTATATCGGATGATTGTCCTGGATGGGCATGAGAGTCACCAGTCAGCTGAATTCGAGGCCTTTTGCAAGGAGAACAGCATCATCACTATCAGCCTGCCTCCTCACTCATCTCATCTAACCCAGTCACTCGATGTTGGCTGTTTCAGTGCCTTGAAGAAGGCGTATGGTCAGCAAATCGAGCACTTTGTCAGAGCGCATATCAACCACATCACCAAGGTCGAGTTCTTCCTCGCCTTCAAAGCCGTCCACTTTTCTACTATGACAAAGAGCAACAACAGAGGAGGTTTCAGAGGTGCAGGTCTAGTACCTTTCGACCCTGAGGCTGTGATATCTAAGCTGGATGTCAAGTTACGGACGCCAACACCAACTGGTCCCCCTTCTGCAGCTGCCAGTGCTTGGTTCTCCCAGACGCCACAGAACCCAACAAAGGCTGTCTCGCAATCCGAGTACATCAAAATTCGGGTTGCCCGTCACCAGGGAAGCTCGCCAACATTGATTCTCACTGCTGTAGACTAGCTTGCGAAAGAAACGCAGGCAGTGGCGCACTCGGTTACCCTCATGACGGCTGAGATGCGTACCTTACAGAAGGCAAATGAGGCACTCAGCAAGCGCCGGAGGGCAAAGAAAACACGTGTGCGTCTTGGAGGACCACTTCCTGTAGGAGATGCACACAATGTACTGGCCCAGAAAGAGGTGCAGAAACAGGTAGAGCGTGAAACGCGTGAGAATGGTGTTACAACCTGTGCCCATGAGGGTCAGACTGCAAGGCAGGACGCCGCGGTGGGTGTTATCGACGGTAGGGAACGAAGGTTGCACAAGGTCCAGACGGGTCGTTACCGTCACAACAGGGTGCTCTACAAAGAACTTGAAGAAGGTGCTTGCAAGATTGTAGACGGGAACATGATATTGCTTGCGTGAGGAACAAGAGAGGTTCCTCACCAAGGGGGCTGTCTACCTATCTTATATAGGAAACTATCTAAGTGCTGAAGAGCAGTTCTTCCCAGGGCTTGGCAGCGCCAAGCCGCCAAGCCTGCAGAGTGCTCTGTCTGCTCCCTCTGCTCTCGAGGGAGCACAGGGAGCACAGGGAGCATCTTCTGATTGGTCGATGGAAGGCCCCGCCTTCCATTCCCTAATGATTGGCTGGTCGCTGCGGCTCGGGGTTGCAGTGACCGGATGTCAAGACCGCGGGTCATGACAAATGGTGGTCGGCGGACCAGAACAGAGACGGCTCCACGGCGCTGTGGCAAGTGTGGAAAACCTGGGCACAATGCGCGCACGTGTCAGGAAGATGTGTAAACGTCTGATATATATAAATCTGACCTATTTTAGTGTATTGCAGTTGTTGTGTTGGTCTAATTGATCTCCTTGTTGTATAGTCGTGGAAAGGTGCGTCGGTCAGGGGTGTACATCGGCTTAGGGGTGGACCACGTTATAGTCTTTTCAAAGACCTTTAACGTTAAGGTCCTTGCATAACGAGTGGCGCAGCATAACGAGTGGCGCACTTTCCTCCCATTTACAACCTCCTCACTTTGTCACCAATTTCTTCCACAAAACAAAATGGAATCTTTTCCAAAAGAAAGTCGCATAATTCTTGCGCTTGAAGCTATTGAAAAAAACCCTAAACCTTTGGTACGAAAAACTGCTACAATCTACGAGGTTCCCGAAACATCGCTTCGTCGCCGACGCGCTGGAAAGCAACCACGACGCGAAATACGCTGCAGCCAACCTTCGAAGATTGACCGACTTTGAAGAAACAGTCCTTCTTGAGAGGGTACTCGACCTTTACGCGCGAGGATTTCAGCCGCGGCTCTCTGACATTCGAGAAATGGCCGATCGTCTTCGCACGGCACGCGACGCGTCACGCGTCGGACCCCGATGGGCGAACAACTTCATGGACCGACATAACGAGCTTACGACGCGTTTTCGACGTCGAATCGATTACCAGAGAACCCAATGCGAAGATCCCGACGTGGTAAACGCGTGGTTTCGGCTTGTACGAAACGTGATTGACAAGTACGCGATCCAAGAGGGGGACATCTACAATTTCGACGAGACAGGGTTCCAGATGGGCATACTTTCGGGTGCGAAGGTCGTGACAAGCAGGGAACGCCGCGGTCGGCCTCGTACGAAGCAGCCTGGCAATCGGGAGTGGGTTACGGTGATCCAGGCCGTGTGTGCGGATGGCTGGGTCGTGCCGCCGTACTTCGTCGTGAAGGGGAAAAACCACCTCCTCCCCTGGTACCAGGACAGCCGATTCCAGCCCGAATGGAGAGTCCACACCAGCGAGAATGGCTGGACTACAAACGAGATTGGTCTGGATTGGTTAAAACATTTTGATCATTCTACCAAGCGTCGTACAAAAGGGGTACATCGGCTGCTTGTCCTCGACGGCCACGAAAGCCACCACTCGGTTGACTTCGAGGATTTTTGCAAGGCCAACAACATTGTTACCCTTTGCATGCCTCCCCATTCATCTCACTTCCTTCAGCCTCTCGACGTGGGATGTTTTACCCCCCTCAAGGCCTCGTACGGCAAGCAAATCGAGCAGATGATGCGAATGCAGATCACTCACATCATGAAGGAAGACTTCTTCGACGCGTTTGTCGAGGCATTCCACGCCTCTATTACGGCGAACAACATACGGGCGGGCTTTAGAGCAGCTGGCCTCGTCCCTTTCGACCCCGAATCTGGTTTCTCGCCTCGACCCTAAGCCAATCACCCCATCTCCTCCGACCTCGCGTCCCGGAACAGCTACGTCTTGGGTAGCTAAGACACCCTCCAATGCGCAGGAAGCGATACTGAGCTCCAGCACACTCAAGCGGAAGATCGAAAACCATCAAGGTAGCTCCCCCACTCACATTTTCGACATTATCGACTTGCAAGCAAAGAGCATCTCGAAGTTAGCGCATGAGATGGTGTTGCTCCGAGCCGAGACCAAGGAGCTTCGTACGGCAAATGAGCGGTTAAGCAAGCGACGCAGGATCAAAAAAACACGTTTGCAAGACGGAGGATCACTTAGTTTGCAAGAGGCGACTGTTTTGATGGGCGATCGGGGACTTGGTGGGCAGCATTGCGGGGAAACGTCCACGAGTGGTGGTTGCATAACCGTCGCTAAGCCCTGCGTTCGGCTCTGTAGCAACTGCAAGAAGCCCGGCCATAATGCGCGGACTTGTCAGGTAGTTTCAGAGATGTCTGAGGAAAGCGATTCCGAGTAGTTTCAATTGATTTGAGCTGTTGTGGTTGAATTGACTTACACAAAGTGATTGAGTTCTGAGAAAAGCGCGCCACTCGTTATGCTGCGCCGCTCGTTATGCAAGTACGTTATCGATTTATAAAATCCGCTTTCATTATAATCTCCTTATAAAAAGAGATATCTTTAAAGGTAGAGAAAAGCCTCTTCTTTCTCGTTAATAATCTTTATACGTGACTACTTATACTTATTACCATTCGTGGTAGGAGAAGTAATTACCTTATTTCCTTCTCCTTATAACTCTCCCCAATACTTTCTCGATTCCGTTATCTCTAGAGTCGTTCAGAATTTCGACTCCTTAAAGTCCTTTAGACTCTCGCCACCTTAGAATTGTTTAAACACCTTATTCCTCTATCTCCTCCAAGCCCTTCGGACCCCTTACAACTTTACCTACCTCTAAGTGACTCTAAAATAGGTCGAGCTCTTTAAAGCTCTTATAACTTCAAAGCCTGCTCTCGTAACCCTTAAGGCCCTGTTACATCCATTGCCCAAGAGGGTCAGACTACAAGGCAGGACACCGCGGTGGGTGTTATCGACGGTAGGAACCAAGGTTGCGTAAGGTCCACACGGATCCTTACCGTCGCAACAGGGTGCCCTACAAAGAACTTGAAGAAGGTCCTTGTAAGATTATAGACGGGAACATGATATTGCTGCGTGTGGAACAAGATCAGTTCCCCACCAAGGCGACTATCAGCCTATCTATATAGGAAATTATCTACTGCCGTAAAGGCGATGATGTAACGGTACGAAGAGACATCGCAATACCACTCCACTACAGGTAAAAGTAGAACGTCGTCCAGTTGAGCTACTAGACCGTAATGTCTCTTGATAGAGAGCACCTCCTTGGTGCCGTGACAGATGACCCGTGGGTCGAAACCCCGGGTCCTGGGCCGCACCCTTGGACCCGAAGGTCGGGACCTCCGCCCTTCCTGATTGGTTCCTTACCCTTTGGGGTTCCCTTGTAATGATTGGTCTGTCGTGGATGCCCTAGGCATCCGTGACCTCACGATGTGGCCTGTTTGTGAGACCTGGGTCGTGACACCCCGAAGGTGAAGTACTTAACAAAAGTAATAAAAAGGAATAAAGAGTCGATAAGATCTTCGTTTTTTAAGAGTTAACTATAAGAAACTTTGGTACTTTGAGGGCTGGCCGAACAATGGATACACAATCACACTGCACCAGCTTCCAAAAGGATTGCCAGAATTCCAAGTCGAAGACTGGAGTTCTAGGTTGCGTATATAAACCGTTCACAGGTCTGAGGCGATCAGGCCGTGACATTCCCCCCGCCCGACCAGAGGTTTGTCCCGGACCTCGAGCCCCCGCAGGAGGCCGAGCGAGCAATTGTCCCAAGTAGCTCTGGCGACTAGGGTCAGTTCATGGAACCCCCAAACTACCAGCTTACTGTTTCATCCCGTTCCGGGCAGCAGAGGTGTCATGGCTTAGGCCATGACATTGGGCCATGGCGGCCTGGGGCCGCTACGATGGATCAGGAAGGCCTGTGAGGGATCTGCTGACCTATTAGGGAGGACCCTGAGGGTCCTGCCCAGGACCCGGGAAGGGGGGCGCGGGTCCAAACACACCACCAAGGCTTGGCATCGCCAGGCCTTGGCACGACTGCTCTTCAGCACTTAGATAGTTTCCTACATAAGATAGGTGACCGCACCTTGAGTGAGGAACTGTTCTTGTTCCTCACGCAAGTAATGTCATGTTCCCGTCTACAGTCTTGCAAGTACCTTCTTCAAGTTCTTTGTGGAGCACCCTGTTGTGACGGTAACGACCCGTCTGGACCTTGCGCAACCTTCGTTCCCTACCGTCGATAACACCCACCGCGGCGTCCCGCCTTGCAGTCTGACTCTCTTGGGCACAGGTTGTAACACTTTAATAAGAGTCGACTTCGAAAGGGCTTCGTTCGTGGTCGTAGGCGTCTTAGAGACCCGAGGTGTTGGCGGTCCATCACGGGTCCCAGGAGGTGTTGGCGTCCACAACCTCACATCCAGCTTCGAAAGCACAGCCTGCGGGTCGTAGGGGATAAGTCCGGACCATCGAAAACCCCCGAGAACGTTTTCTTTGGTGAAAGTCCGGTAGAGGGCGGCCTTGAACGCAAGGAAGAACTCGGGCTTCGCGATATGCGTGATCCGGGACTTGATGAATTGCTGAATTTCAACGCCCTACATGCTCTTAAGGACGCTGAAACAGCCCACGTCCAAAGGCTGGATCAAATGCGAGGAATGAGGAGGCAAGCAAAGGGGAATAATGTTGTTCGCCTGGCAATAGTCCTCGAATTCGGAGCTGACGTGGCTCTCATGGCCATCAAGAACCAGCATCCGATATACACCCTCCCGGCGGCCTTTGTTGTGCTTGTCGAAATGCTCAAGCCAATCTAGACCGGTCGCATTGTCCGTCCATCCGTTAGCCGTTGTTTTGAGAACCCAGTCGTCGGCAATATGGTGTTCCGAGTACCAGCTCGCGAGGTGAAAGCGGCCCTTCACCACCAAATAGGGGGTACCACAAAGCCATCGCCAGCGACAGCGCAAATCGCGGTCGCCCATTGTCGATTACCAGGCTGAATAGCCTTTGGCTTCCCGACCCGATCGGAACGTGTAACGACCATCCCGGGTCGAGTCATGCCCATCATGGAGCCCGTCTCGTCGAAGTTGTAGAAGTCGGTGTCCGTGATGCCGTACTTCGCCCGCATGTTGGCAACCAGTCGGAACTACGGCTCGATAATTGCAGGATCTTTGCAGAGGGCCCTCTGATAGTGTTACACGTGATTGAAACACGTCTTTAGCTCTGGACGTCGTACAACGAGGCGCGCCGGCCAGTTCTTGCCGACGGACGGCGCCCGCGTTTCCGAAGCAGAAGCTTGGCCATATCTCCAACGTCAGCTATCAGGGGTGAAAACCCTCTCGAATCCCGATCAAGTATGTATTGGACAATGACCTCCTCTTCTGTCGCTGTCATATTTAGATGGAAGTTGCGGCAATCGGCCTTCGCAGTGTAGCCCTTGATTCGGAGGATGATCGTGGACTTGGGGATGTTGTAGATTTGCGCGGCACGTCGGATACTTAAACGTGGTGTCGATCGAATCGCATTGATCGCTAGAATAACTCGATACTCTGGCAGGCTGTCGGACATTGTTGTGGTCTAGAAAACGCGTCTTGAAGTTGGGTGGTGGTGATGGTGGGGAAAGTGGACAGGTCGTTGGGGTGGACATCTCGTTGGTGGTTCACGTTATAAGTACTTCTTCTGTTAGGTCGGTCTTCGATACCTCGGTTTAAACGTAGTAATATAGTCTAACCACCATCGAGCGGATCGCCCCATCGAGCAGACCACTTTTCCCACCACCACGTCCACCCAGCTTCAAATCGGGGGTTTTTCGACCGCAACAATGTCCGACAACTTGCCAGAGCATCAAGTCCTTCTTGTAATCAATGCGATCTGATCGACACCACGTGTCACAGGCTTTGCCTGTACCCCCCTACGATGAGCCTCTCCGCGTGCACCGTGATACCACGTTTGAGTCACCGACGTGCCTCGAAATCTACAACATCCCCAGGACGACAATAATCGCCAGAATGAAGAGCTGTACTGCGAGTTCCGATTCCCACAACGCCCGTTTGAACTTAGTCGACTCTTATTAAAAGTCGAATTGCCAGACACCAGGGAAGCTCTCCGACACCAATTCTAGCCGCTGTCGACCAGCTCTCGAAAGGAATACAAGCGTTTTCCCATATGGTCCACCTGTTGCAAGCCGAGGTGCAGGCATTGCAGACGGCCAACACGGCACTTTCGAAGCGACGAAGGGCTAAAAAGAACGCGTCTCCATGATAGAGGGTCCATCAATAGAAGTCAGGCCAGGGAGATAATGGTAGAAAAGGATGTGGTTGAGGAGGAGGAGCGCGTCGAAGAGGAAAATGGGGGTCCATTCAAGAGGCGTCGGACAGGTGCGCGGCTCTGTGGCTCTGCCGCAAGACCGGCCACAATGCAAGGACATGTCCAGATACTGGAGCAACTGATGGCCCAAGTGAATCCGAGTAGTGTTAATTGATTGTATGTGTCTTTGGTGGAACCTTGGCAGTTTGTAGTCGTGATGTCTGGAAAGGTGCGCGGCTCATTCGGGTGCACGGCTCACTGGTGAACCACGCTACCAAAACTTCGATGTAAATGACTTATCTCTATTAGACGTGACGACTTCGGGTAGCCTGTGGTGGCTAGCGATGTTCTGTTCGAATAGATACGCTAGTTATTCGGCTGTTGTTGTCTTTTGCTATAAGTCACGGCGGCCACATACCCTTAGGCCAGACCCTGGCCCACTTGGCCTGTGCTCACCGTATAGTAGGAGGTAGGCCTATTTCGTAAGTCCATCGACCACGACCTAGATAGTATCGTAGGAGACGCCTGTTCCATCTGGTACCGTTGAGTCTAGTAGGCCGGTAATGAAGTCCATCGAGATGGATCCCTATACTCTTTTTGCTGTCGGGAGTGGTTCGAGTAGGCCGTATAGTGTTATATTGTACCGCCTGAGTCTTCGCGTATCCCTCGTATATCTTAACCACCTCTTCCAACGTCCCTTTTATTCCTGGAAACGTATAGTATTGTTACGTACGCTCTAACGTCTTCTTAATACCTAGATTCACTCCGAGGAATAATTCGCAGAGTTCCTTAATAACCGTTTCTTACCGGTCTGGTAGGACAAAGGCTTTGAAATTATTTCCGCATTTATCCTCCGGGCGGAGCTAGTATCTTTTTACCTAGTATTAGAATTCTTCCCATCACGCGTAAGACGTTTTGGCGTAAGGAATTTGATAAGCGAGCGGGCCAGACAAGCGAACGGGCCACTTTCACACGCGACACGCGCCCTCTGTACCTAACACTAATTTTCTCAACTACCCAACATGTATCCCCCCTCAAAGGACGCGAGGGTAATCTTAGCCCTTGAAGCTCTTGAAAATAACGAAAACCTACGCCTACGAGAGGCAGCAAAGATCTACAACGTCAGCCGTACGACTCTTATGCAACGACGCGCTGGCACGCCTGCACGACGCGATATTCCGGCCAACTCACGCAATCTGACGGATCTGGAGGAGCAGACGATAGTTCAGTATGTGATTGAGCTATCTACACGTGCATTTCCTCCCAGGTTGTGCGGCGTCGAAGATATGGTCAACCATCTACGGCATGAATGCGACGCGCCCCCTGTCGGCAAAGGCTGGGCCCACAACTTCGTCAAACGCTGGCCAGAGCTCCAGACACGTTGGACACGTCGGTACGACTACCAGAGGGCCAAGTGCGAGGATCCAAAGGTCATTGGAGAGTGGTTTGCCCTTGTACGAAACGTCAAGGCCAAGTACGGGATCGTGGATGACGACATCTACAACCTCGATGAGATTGGGTTATTGACGGGCACATCGTCGCGGGTATGGTGGTTACGACCTCGGATGGCCTCGGCAAGGCAAAGCTGGCCCAGCCTGGCAACCGCGAATGGGTAACGGTAATCCAGAGAGTCAATGCCCTCGGCTGGGTCATCCCTCCGTTCATCATCTTGGCCGCGCAGTACCACCTCGCCAACTGGTACACCGAGTGCGACATCCCGCCCGACTGGCGCATCGCAACCACCGACAATGGCTGGACGACCAATAGAGTAGGCCTGGATTGGATCAAGCACTTCGACTGCCACACAGCACCTCGTACAAAAGGCAAATATCGGTTGTTGATCCTCGACGGCCACGAGAGCCACCACACGACTGCATCCGAGCTCTATTGCCAGCAGAACAATATCATCACGCCCTGCATGCCTCCGCATTCCTCCTACCTGCTCCAGCCACTTGATGTTGGCTGCTTTGGGCCGCTGAAGCAGGCATACGGCCACCAGGTGGAGAACTTGATGCGGATGCATGTCAACCACATTAGGAAGCTCGAGTTCCTCTATCCCTTTCGCGAGGCCTTCTTTGCCTCCATCACCGAGAGGAATATCCAGGGCGGCTTCGCAGCGGCCGGCCTTGTGCCGTACAATCCAGAGAGGGTGCTTTCTAAGCTGGATATCAAGCTTCGCACCCCAACGCCTCCGACTTCACGGCCTGGCACCCCACCACCCCCCGAGAAGCCAACTCGCAGTCAACGCTTATCAAGACTCGCATTGCCAATCATCAAAACAGCTCCCCGACTTCAAAGCTGGCTGCTGTGGACCAGCTCGCTAAGGGTACGATGGCTGTGATGCACCAAATGGCCCTTCTTCGTGCGGAGAACGCTTCGCTCCGCAAGGCCAACGAGGCACTAAGTAAGCGCCGAAGAGCTAAAATCCACGTGTACGGCTTGGAGGAGCACTTACTGTACAGGATACGCACGATCTACCAGATCAGAAGCCCGTGGGTGGGGAGGGAGTGTAAGAAACGCAGCCGGGTGGTGGTAGCGCAGGGGTGGGCCGCACGAAGGCTCGGTGTTGTAGTGTGTGCGGCAAGCCTGGCCATAACGCCCGTACTTGCCAGGAGGCTGTAGAAGCATCCGATCTGGCTGTTTCTGATGTAATTATCGTTAGTTCATAGTATTGCTGTGTTGCAATTCAGGTTTGTTGTCGGAGAGCTGATTAGCGTGGCCCGTTCGACTGTCTGGCCCACTTGCTTATCAAATAAGTTAGTCTTCCCATATCTAGAGCCGGTATTCTAATATATCGCCCGTTACCGTGAACAGCGGTGTTAATTCTGAGTTTTCGTTACCCTTATAATCTGTCACGGCAGTGGGCATGCCTGACCACTACGTAACACAACCAAAAGGAGGGACGATGTGATGTCGAAATACCACCACCGTAGGCATGCTTAAGGAGAGCATGTCAGGGCAAAGCCCGTGACAAATCTGGCCTCCTACTAAGAGCGTCGGTGTGACGGTGATGGCAGATTTGCAGGCACGCAGAGATGCCAGAGCTGTATGTGCCAAATTCGTAAAATTACAAGCTAAAGAGAAGGTTTGGATCCAGGACCTGGCCCTGCGATCCGAAGCTTGTGGGCCATTGCCCATCCTCCCGATTGGGACTAGAGGCCCCAGCTGTCCATGTCTCCACGGGGTGTGCCATCCATGTGACAGTCGGCTCTAACGTTATAATTTCCTTTAACATAGTAGATTCAAAAGTTGAAAGGTCCAAGGAATTCTGTCTATCGGATCTGCCGTAGCAAGAGTCCCTCGTTGTAAAGAATTTGAGATTCCAGTAGTCTATATAGACGTCGACCGGTTGCTTTACTCCGTTAAGATATAGGCTCTATTTATCGAATACCTCCATATAGCTATGAGTTCCTTGTCGTAGACGGGGTTGTTGAGTACGAGTCCGGAGATCCTTTTCGAAAAGAATACACCGGGTGTTAACCGATCTCGTACTTCTGGTAGAGTTCTACGCCGACCGCGAAGTCCGAAGCGTCGGTTTCGACGTAGAACGGTCTACTAAAGTCCAGTATCAGTAGGACGAGTTCCTAACTAATAGCTTCGCGCAGGACGTTGAAAGCATACTATTATAAAGCCGCTTATTCGAAGTTCGTTCCTTCGACGATCAGGTTGTAGAACAGTGTCATGACCCGCGCGGTCTTGACATCCGGTCACTGCAACCCCGAGCCGCAGCGACCAGCCAATCATTAGGGAATGGAAGGCGGGGCCTTCCATCGACCAATCATGACGTGCTCTGTGTGCTCTGTGTGCTCTGTCACAGAGCAGACAGAGCAGACAGAGCACTCTGCAGGCTTGGCGGCTTGGCGCTGCCAAGCCCTGGGAAGAACTGCTCTTCAGCACTTAGATAGTTTCCTATATAAGATAGGTAGACAGCACCCTTGAGTGAGGAACTGCTCTTGTTCCTCACGCAAGCAATTATATGTTCCCGTCTACAATCTTGCAAGCACCTTCTTCAAGTTCTTTGTAGAGCATCCTGTTGTGACGGTAACGACCCGTCTGGACCTTGCGCAACCTTCGTTCCCTACCGTCGATAACACCCACCGCGGCGTCCTGCCTTGCAGTCTGACCCTCTTGGGCACAGGTTGTAACATTTATATTCCCCGATGGTTGTCGAGTAGATTAAGATATCGTCGATGTGTATGTAGGCGAACTAGTGTAAGAAAGGTCATAAGGTATAGCCGATTATACTCTAGAAGGTCGCTAAGGCGTTAGTAAGTCCTATTAGTATAACCTATTACTTAAAGTACTTATAGCGAGTCTGGAAAGCCGTCTTCTACTCGTCTCCTTCTCTAACTAGGATGTACCCAAACACCTAGGGGTGCTCGAGCCGTATAATCCATTATACTCCGCTAGACGGTCCTTTAGCTCTAAATAAGAGGTAACAAGTATTAACGTGGTTCACCAGTGAGCCGCGCACCCCAATGAGCCGCGCACTTTTCGAGACATCGCGACCTCCATCAGCAATTGCTCCACCACACCACAACAACACAATGTCTGTGCAAACCAAAGAAGTGAGGATCATCCTTGCCATTGAGGCTATCCGTACGACCCAAAAACTTTCCCGCCGACGCGCAGCTGTGATCTACGATATCCCCGAAACGACACTCCGCGACAGAATGAAGGGAATCACTCCCAGAGCCTGCAGCGCCAGCCCCCGTCTGAACCTGACGACAATTGAAGAGGACGTGATTGTCCAATACATACTCGATCGGGATTCCCGAGGATTTTCGCCCCGGATCGCTGACGTTGGAGATATGGCTAATCTTTTACTTCGGAAACGAGATGCGCGTCACGTTGGGAAGAACTGGCCGGCACGCTTCATTGCGCGACGCCCGGAGTTAAAGACGCGTTTTAATCGCGTCTATGACTATCAGAGAGGCCTCTGCGAAGATCCTGCAATTCTTGAGCCGTGGTTCCGACTGGTTGCCAACATGCGGGCGAAATACGGCATCACGGACACCGACTTCTACAACTTCGACGAGACGGGCTTCATGATGGGCATGATCCGGCCTGGGATGGTCCTTACGCGCTCCGATCGGGTCGGGAAGCCAAAGGCTATTCAGCCGGGCAATCGAGAATGGGCAACCGCGATTTGTTGCGTCGCTGGCGACGGCTTTGTGGTGCCCCCTTTTTTGGTGGTGAAGGGCCGCTTCCACCTCGCGAGTTGGTACTCTGAACACCAGATTCCCGACGGCTGGGTGATCAAGACAACGCAAAACAGATGGACGGATAATGCGACCGGTCTAGATTGGATCGAGCATTTCGACAAGCACACCAAAGACCGCCGGATGGGTGGATATCGGATGCTGGTTCTTGATGGCCATGCGAGCCACGTCAGCGCCGATTTCGAGGACTATTGCAAGCAGAACAACATCATCCCCATCTGCCTGCCTGCTCATTCCTCGCACATCACCCAGCCGTTGGACGTGGGTTGTTTCAGCGTCCTCAAGAGGATGTACGGCGCTGAAATCGAGCAATTCATCAAGGCCCGGATCACGCATATCGCGAAGCCCGAGTTCTTCCTTGCGTTCAGGGCCGCCTTTTACCGCACTCTTACCAAAGAAAGCGTTCTCGGGGGTTTTCGAGGGTCCGGACTTATCCCCCATGACCCGCAGGCAGTGCTTTCGAAGCTGGATGTGAGGTTGCGGACGCCAACACCTCCTGGGACCCGTGATGGACCGCCGACACCTTGGGTCTCCAAGACGCCCACGACCACCAACGAAGCCCTTTCGCAGTCGACTCTTATTAAAAGTTGAATTGCCAGACACCAGGGAAGCTCTCCGACTCCAATTCTGGCCGCTGTCGACCAGCTTTCGAAAGGAATGCCAGCGGTTTCCCATCGGGTCCACCTGTTGGAGGCCGAGGTGCAGATATTGCAAGCGGCCAACACGGCACTTTCGAAGCGAAGGAGGGCCAAAAAAAAGCGTCTCCAGGATGGAGGAGCAATTAATGGAAGCCAGGCCAGGGAGATAATGGTAGAGAAGGGTGTGGTTGAGGAGGAAGAGCGCGTCAAGGAGGAAAATGGGGGTCCATCCAAGAGGCGTCGGACGGGTGCGCGGCTCTGTGGCATCTGCCGCAAGACCGGCCACAATGCAAGGACATGTCCAGACTCTGGAGCGATAGATAGTTCAAGTGATTCCGAGTAGTTTTACTTGATTGTATGTGTTCTTGGTGGACCTTTGGCAGTTTGCGGTCGCGATATCTGGAAAAGTGCGCGGGTCGATGGGGTGCGCGGGTCGATGGTGAATCACGTTATGTCAAAGGGAAAGATAACGCTAGAGCCGACGCTCTCAGCAGGAGACCAGATCACAAGGGAAACGAAAACTCAGAATCAACACCGCTGTTCACGACAACAGACGATATACTGGAACACCCACTCCAGATATGGGAAGACTGCGCCAGAACCTACCACGCGCAATGGGACGAATTCCCATTCCAAGCAAAAAGACACCAGCTCCGCCCGGAGGATAATTGGGAAGACTACGGAGTAACAGGAGGACTCGACAGCAACGATCTCCTGTGGTACAACGGCAAAGCCTTTGTCCTACCAAGCCAGCAGGAAGCTGTTATCAAGGAGCTACACGAAGCCCCTTCGGAGGACACCAAGGAATCAAGAAGACGTGGGAACGGACGCAGCAACACTACGCGTTTCCAGGAATGAAAAGGAAGGTGGAAGAGGTCGTCAAGAACTGCGAAATGTGCACAAAGACCAAAGCAACCCGACACAAGCCATACGGCCTACTCGAACCACTTCCGACAGCAAAAAGAGCATGGGGATCCATATCGATGGACTTCATCACCGGCCTACCCGACTCGACAACACCAGACGGAACAAACGTCTCCTACGACGCCATCTGGGTTGTAGTCGACAGACTTACAAAATGGGCCTACTTCCTACCATGGAAAAAGACAACAACAGCAGAACAACTGGCGTACCTGTTCGAAAGGGACATCGTTAGCCACCACGGGTTACCCGACGACATCACGTCAGACAGAGACAAGCTGTTCACATCCAAGTTTTGGCAAGCACTTACGAAGCGACTCGACATCAAGTCAAAGCTATCAACAAGTTTCCACCCACAGTCAGACGGACAAACGGAGAGACTCAACCAGGTCATCGAACAATACCTTCGGAGTTACGTCAACTTCGAGCAGGACAACTGGGTTGATCTCCTACCAACGGCACAGATGGCCTACAACGCATCTAAAACAAACACCACAGAGGTGTCCCCATTCTTCGTGAACTACGGATACGAACCCGAGCTCCGACAAGGACCACCGGCAGCGGTGCCTAGGGCAGCCGTCCGGGCAGACCGACTCCACGAGATGCAAGGCATGCTCCGTGGCACAATCGAGTTCGTCCGCGAAAGAATGCGCGAGCACTACGACAAGAAAAAACTCGAGGGACCTCGCTTAGAGGAGGGAGATAAAGTGTTCTTGTTGACACGAAACCTCCACACAAAACGACCAAGCAAGAAACTGGACTTCAAGAAGATCGGACCATTCAAGATTACGAAGAAAATCTCGACATCAAACTACGAGCTCGCGCTACCCAAGACCATGCGACTCAGAACGAACGTTTTCCACATATCCCTTCTTGAACCAGCACCCAAGAACGCCAAAGTCGACACAAAAACAGAAGCCGAGGATTTCAAAGAAGAGTTCGAAGTCGAGGAGATTCTGGACTCTAGAGTTAGCCAGGGAAAACTCGAATACCTCATCAAGTGGCTGGACTACGAACCAGAGTCTAACTCGTGGGAAGCCCTCGAGAATTTGGACTGCCCGGAGAAGCTCCAGCAGTTCCACCAACAGAACCCAGATCGACCAGGGGCCCCGGATCCAGTATCGCGGCCCAGTCGGCATCGGACAAAGGGGGGAACTCAGTGGTACCAGAGGCCTCCCCGGACGACGGCGAAGCGTGTTGAGCGGCTAGGAACCCCGGTGCCGGAGTAGACCCGCTCGGCAGGGACGCCTCCACGATCGCAGACCCACGCTTGAACAACGCATCGGCACAACCTTTCGCTGCGCGCTTCTCGCGTCGGATTGCGACCAGACGAGCTAAAAGCTGATCCTCCTCGGCATCGAGAGTCTCCAGTTTCTCAACGTTGCGCATAAGAGCACCGGCGAAGTCGACCCCATCACAATGAACTTTGAGATCAATACACTCCTTGCAACGTTTGGAGTTCTTGGCGATGACGCAAGAAAGGCCGTGGCGAAAACAATTGGAACAAGGCATGGAAGAGAGAAAGCCAGCGTACGAAACGTGGGAGGACAGCGCGTGTTCGGAGGAAACCTTGTGGGCGGTTCGTTGAAACGTTTCTGCACCTTATTAGCCGATATGATTGCGGGATGAAAGGAGGAAAAACACTCACTATTCTTTGTGGAAAAAGAAACTGGAAGGAGGGGAAACGTGTCATGGCCCAGGCCATGACATTGGGCTGTGACTGCCTTAGGCAGCCGCGGCCGGCCAATCATTCACGACAGGACCGTGTGGTCCCGTCCAACCAATCAGAAAGGTCCCATGGTCCCGGAGGGCCGGGACCTCGGGACATCTGCACGGTCCCGGGGTCCCGGGGCTCCGGGACATCGGGACCAGGCACACAGCTTCAACAGCACTTAGGTAGTTTGCTATATAGATAGGTACCGGGGAGGGTGCTAGCCAAGTAGAGCCTGCAGCTTCGGCCAGATTCCTTGGGGTCTGGTTGGACTGGAAGCTGAACTGGAAGGCCCACCAAGGAGCGGTAGAACGGAAGCTCACAACCCAGAGCTATGCACTGTCAAGGATTGCAGGGAAAACTTGGGGCCTTGGGCTAGCGAAAGCCCGAGAGGTGTATTCAAAGTGCATCCGGTCAGCGCTAGCTTACGGCGCACCATCGTTCCATATCCCTACTACCAAGGGAGGCGAGCCAGCAAGGAGAGGGATCACCGGGGCTCTTGGAAAGGCCCAAAACAAGAGCTTGCGGATAGTAGCGGGGGCTTTCAAGTCGACTCCTATTCGAAACCTCGAAACAGAGATATGGGTACCACCATTGGACCTGTACCTTAACAAGCGACTGGCCGACTTTGAGCTCCGACTGCTCGAACCCGCTCTGGACACGGTAAGGGAGAGAAGAAATCCCCAGAGAGCATCATCCACGCGGCTTGCAACAAGCTGTACCGGAGGTTCAACTCGAGAAGGAGACACAACGGCCGACCGCGAGCCCCCGGGCCACAGGCGCCTACTGCGGTGGAACAAGCGGCGAACACAATAGCAACATGGACTGGAAAAATAGACGACACGGGCGAGGTAGCAGAGGAAGCCTGGAAGGAGAAATGGCTGAGGGAAAGAGACGGCCGGGCAGCGACAAGGCCTGCCGACGACTTCGACCACCAACAGAAGACTATCTTCAGAAGCGAGACTCTAACGAGGCATAAAGGCCTCAACAAGCTAAAAGCTCTTTGCTGGTTCAGATTCGAACTGGCGCCATAGGCCTCCGAAGCTTCCTGTTCGAACGGCGAGTACCAGGGGTAACAACGCCCTATTGCGAGTGTGAGAAGGACGGGAGATTGCCGAGCACCTGGTGATGTGATGCTTGGCCCCACGTTGGCTCGAACGTGGAGGAGAGCGGAGATCCAACGGGACTTTTATTCTGTTCTGCAGAACACTAGTCCCTCAGCTGCACGGCTAACGGGGGAGGATCTTGAGCTGGCTGATGGACTCGGGAGGACTGGAGATGTACAACCTGGCTAGGAGGCTGAAACTAGAACAGACGGTCTGACGCCCCGTCTTTCGAAGGCCAGGAGGCCTGCTGTTACGGCAGTGGGCATGCCTGACCACTACGTAACACAACCAAAAGGAAGGACGATGTGATGTCGAAACACCACCATCGCAGGCATGCTTAAGGAGAGGATGTCACGGCGAAGCCCGTGACACCTGCTTTCTTGTATTCGTAGAACCGGTGACTGACGCAGTTCCTTGACTGACGGTATGGGTTTTTCACCCGGCCCGTGAGGGCACGGTTTTCCTGTACAATTACTAAGATGAGGGTCCGGCGAGCCCTAGGGCACAGCGGTGTACGAATAATAATATATAGATAGTTAGGTAGACCGCACCCTTGAGTGAGGAACTGTTCTTGTTCCTCACGCAAGCAATATCATGTTCCCGTCCACAATCTTGCAAGCACCTTCTTCAAGTTCTTTGTAGAGCATCCTGCTGTGACGGTAACGACCCGTCTGGACCTTGCGCAACCTTCGTTCCCTACCGTCGATAACACCCACCGCGGCGTCCTGCCTTGCAGTCTGACCCTCTTGGGCACAGGTTGTAACAACAATCCCTTGACGGCTCTCGATTTCTCACCAAAAGAATGCGTAGTTCTCGACCATGAGGAGGATGATATATTTACCAGTATGTTGAGCCTGTTCTCCCTGATCACAAGATGTATTAACATGTGCAGCTCCAAAGCGCGGATTGTCCGAGGTAGACGTGGAAGATGCGGAGACGGATGCTGATGAGAGTTCGTCGAAAAGGCCTAAGACTGCAAGGGCTCAGAGGTCTACAGTTGTTCCGAGTCGCATCAAAGGAGGGAAGTGATCTGGCGATCCTGAGTCGCCCCTCTATTTGTATGTCGGAAGATGGGGGTTTTTTTGGGACGGGATTTGGAGAGAAACGGGCCCTCCAATCGCATGTTGGGAACTATTGTTTCAGTAATTACGTAGTCAATGATATTCGATTCGGGGAAGGTTGAACCTCAGAGCCCTGTATTTTACCCTGACGCAGCGACCATGGAGTTTCCTACGAAAACCTATGCTGCAACGTGAATGCGCTCGCGCCGGAGCGGCGTTCCTTTCAATAGGAAACTATCTAAGTGCTGAGGAGCAGTCATTCCCAGGGCTTGGGAGCGCCAAGCCGCCAAGCCTGCAGAGTGCTCTGTTTGCTCTGTCTGCTCCGAGACAGAGCACACAGAGCACACAGAGCACACAGAGCACACAGAGCACACAGAGCACACAGAGCACACAGAGCACACAGAGCACACAGAGCACACAGAGCACGTCTTGATTGGCCGTATCCAGAGGGGAGGGCCCGCGTCCTTTTATTGGTCAGTTGTGGCTGCCTGAGGCAGCCTCGGGCTTGAGCATGACACCACGACCCCCCTGTATACAAAGAACTCTGTGGGCTAGGGTGCCTTTATGGGCTGGTGTGCCCCCGTGGGTCAGTGTGCCCCGTAGGCTAGTGTACCCCGTGGCAGTTGTAAGTACTGCTGTAGTAGTGGCCTCCGGCCACTGTGAATTAGGGCACCTAACAGCTATATTTCAACAGTAAGGAACTACTTTTATTTCTTATAGCTATAAGTTGTCACGTGCCTGGCCTCCTGGTGCGCCTGCGCGCCCCGTGGAGCCGTTGCAGGTCACCTGATCGCCTGGTCACCTGACCTGGCGTTCTTTGTGTCGCACCACCCACTTATGGCTCGCGCACTCCGCGAGCCCCGCTCCCACTCTCTCTTCTCTTCAGCTTTAGATCTTCAGAGATAGCTTCAGTATCTGGACTCACTGCAATCCACTGTTATTGACTGTTCTCCCTCACATAAGTAACGTGAACTACCATCGAGCGGACCACTTTTCCAGACATCGTAACTGCAAACTGCCAAAAGTTCACCAAAAACCTATCCAATCAATTAAACCTACTCAGATTCGCTTGAACTATCCATCGCTCCAGCCTCTGGGCATGTCCTTGAATTGTGGCCGGTCTTGCGGCAGATGCCACAGAGCCGCGCACCCGTCCGACGCCTCTTGGATGACCCCCCATTTTCCTCCTCGACGGGCTCTTCCTCCTCAACCACAACCCTTCTCTGTCATTATCTTTCGGCCCTCCTTCGCTTCGAAAGTGCCGTGTTGGCCGCTTGCAATATCTGCACCTCGGCCTCCAACAGGTGGACCCGATGGGAAACCGCTGGCATTCCTTTCGAAAGCTGGTCGACAGCGGCCAGAATTGGAGTCGGAGAGCTTCCCTGGTGTCTGGCAATTCGACCCTTAATAAGAGTCGATTGCGAAAGGGCTTCGTTGGTGGTCGTGGGCGTCTTGGAGACCCAAGGTGTTGGTGGTCCATCACGGGTCCCAGGAGGTGTTGGCGTCCGCAACCTCACATCCAGCTTCGAAAGCACAGCCTGCGGGTCATAGGGGATAAGTCCGGACCCTCGAAAACCCACGAGAACATTTCCTTTGGTAAAAGTCCGGCAGAAGGCGGCCTTGAACGCAAGGAAGAACTCGGACTTCGCGATATGCGTGATCCGGGCATTGATGAAGTGCTCGATTTCAGCGCCGTACATCTTCTTCAGGACGCTGAAACAACCCACGTCTAAAGGCTGGGTTAGATGCGAGGAATGGGGAGGTAGGCAGATGGTGATAATGTTGTTCTGGTTGCAATAGTCCTCGAATTCGGCGTTGATGTGGCTCTCGTGGCCATCAAGAACCAGCATCCAATATGCACCCCTCCGGCGGCCTTTGGTATACTCGTCGAAATGCTGCAACCAATCTAGACCGGTCGCATTGTCCGTCCATCCGTTGGGCGTTGTCTTGACAGCCCAGTCGTCGGGAATCTGGTGTTCGGAGTACCAGCTCGCGAGGTGGAAGCGGCCCTTCACCACCAAGAAAGGGGGGACTACATAGCCGTCGCCAGCGACCCTACAAATCGCGGTCGCCCATTCTCGATTGCCCGGCTGAATAGCCTTTGGTTTCCCAACCCGATCGGAGCGCGTAACAACCCCTACAGGCCGTATCATGCCCATCATGAAGCCCGTCTCGTCGAAGTTGTAGAAGTCGCAGTCGAGGATGCCGTATTTCGCCCGCATGTTGGCAACCAGTCGGAACCATGCCTCAAGAATTATAGGATCTTCGCTGAGGCCTCTCTGGTAGTCGTAGACGCGATTGAAACGCGTCTTTAGCTCTGGACGTCGTACAACGAAACGGTTTGGCCAGTTCTTTCCGACGCGTCCGGCACCGCGTTTCCGAAGCAGAAGATTGGCCATATCACCAACATCAGGAATCCGGGGCAAAATTCCTCGCGAATCCTGGTCGAGTACATATTGGACAATCACCTCTTCTTCTATTTTCGTCAGATTCGAACGGCCGTTAACGCTGCGGGCTTTGGGAGTGACTCCGGTCATTCTTTCGCGGAGTGTCGTTTCGGGGACGTTGTAGATCGTAGCTGCGCGCCGGCGAGAAAAATTTTTGGTCGTACGGATAGCCTCGGTGGCAAGAATGATCCTGGCTTCTTGGGTTTGCACAGACATGTTGTTTTTGTGGTGGGATGAAGTAATTGACTTTGGCGGTCGCGGTGTCTGGAAAAGTGCGCGGGTCGATGGGGTGCGCGGGTCGATGGTGAATCACGTTAGTGAATTCTGAAATTGAAAGGTCCGAGGAATTCTGCCCATCGAATCTGTCGAGGCGAGAGTTCCTTTGTCGTAAAGTATTTGAGGTTCCGGTGGTCTGTGTATACGTCGACCGGTTCTTCTGTTCCGCTGAGGTATGGTCTCCATTTGTCGAATGGCTCGATGATGGCCATTAGTTCGTTGTCGTGGACCGGGTAGTTGAGTGCTGGTCCTGAGATTTTCCTCGAAAAGAATGCCGCTGGGTGTCTTCCGTCGTCGTGTTTCTGATAGAGTTCTGCTCCGATCGCAAAGTCGGATGCGTCGGTCTCAACGTAGAAAGGTTTGCTGAAATCTGGCATCCTTAGAACTGGTTCCTGGCTGACGGCTTCTCGTAAGTCGTCGAACGCTTTTTGTTGTGTCGTGGTCCACTCGAACGTGGTTCCTTCGCCTGTGAGGTCGTGGAGCGGCTTCGCGATTCCACCGAACCCCCTGATAAAGGCTCTGTAGAAGTTGATGAACCCAATGAACATCCTGACTTCCTTTCTGTTTGTCGGTGTAGGCCAGTCCCGGACTGCCGTGATTTTCTCTGGCGTAACCTCGAAGCCTAGGAAGATTGTTTTCTGGACATGGAATTCGCTTTTTCCTGCATGAACTGACAAGTTCGCATCCGCAAGCTTCTGTAGTACCTGTTGAACATGTCGTTTATGTTCCTCGAGAGTTTTCGAGTATATCAAGATGTCGTCGATGTAGACAAAGGCGAACTGGTCCAAGAAAGGTCGCAGGGTGTGGTCGATCATGCTCTGGAAGGTCGCTGGGGCGTTGGTGAGTCCCATTGGCATAACCTGGTACTCAAAGTGTCCGTAGCGAGTCCGGAAGGCTGTCTTCCACTCGTCTCCTTCCCTAACTCGGATGTGTCCGAATCCCCATGGGAGATCAAGACGTGTAAACAATTGTGCTCCTGCTAGTCGATCCTTCATTTCCTTGATGAGAGGTAGCGGGTATCGGTTCTTGATCGCATCATCGTTGAGACGTCGATAGTTTACCACAAGTCGTAGTTTCATCGTTCCTCTCTTAGGTACGAATAGGATCGGGAATGCCGCTGGCGATTGTGATTTCCGGATGAATCCCTTTGGCTCGTTTTCCGTGATATACCCCTTCAGGGCTTCGTCTTGTCGTCGCCCGAGGTGGTATGCTTTGTGATATTTCAACTCCGTGCCTTCCTTCAACTCAATCTTGTGATCGAAGGAGGTCCTGTCCGGTAGTTTGTCGATGATTTTCTTCCTGAATACCGGGTACTGGTGGTACTCTGCCGGCACTCCTTCGAGATCTTCTGGTCGTTTCTCGGATATCTCTAGACTAAAGTAGCTGTCGTCGAGCTCTTTGTCTGGTCTGATGTGCATCACCATTTGGTATGGTTCTTTGCCCCATTCAGTTGTCGCCGCCGCGTCATGGGTCGGTCCGACTGTTCGCTCGCAGGGATTTCGTATCCTCTGGGCGCCTGGAGACTCTATCCTCGACTCTCTTGGTCGGGCTTCGAGCTGACTATTTCTCCAGTCTATCCATGGGTTGTATTCTTTCAACCATGGAAGCCTCAAGATGATATCGCATCTAGGGCCTGTCGGTAGGACGTCGAAATTCACTTCCTGAGGGTCGTCGTTCACTGTGATCAAGAGCGTCGACTCCCTCTGAGTCCGTCCTCCGTCGTATGAGGCAACCTCTCCTTCGTAGGTCCTCATCCTGTATGGGTTCTTCTTTCGTGACCACGGTAGTCGTACTTCAGGTCGTGTGTCGAGATGAAGACGGTCGCCACCCTCACCTTCTCCTTGGCCCACTGGAGCACGGTGGAGAGAAAGAGATCCCATCGGTGTCGGTTGTGACGGATCTCGCAAATGACACGCAACCCAAATGTGAAAACCTTCCAAAAGGATTGTCAAGATTCCAAGTCGAAGACTCTGGACTCTTGGTTGCGTATATGAACCGTTCACGACTGCCGTAGCCGTGACATCGGTTGAGCGGCGTGATGATGCGAAGATTGTCGGCAACCGGCATGGTAGAGATATTGGCGATGCGCCGATGCAAGGTCTCGGCGTCGTCCCTGGTCTGCTTTCCCTGGCGAACCCTCTTGAGGAATCGCTGGAAAGGGGGATCGCTTATTGCGCGGACCTGCTCCTGAAGGAGGATGACGTTCCTGAACTTCCCAAAGAGCTCTCTCGCGGTATCTTTCTTCCTCTGGGTGTCTGGCTTGACGTGGCGGCGGGGATCGGCCGGGATCAAGATGCTGGGTTGGAGAACAGGCTGGAACTGCAAGAAGTCCCCAGCAAAGAGGACGACTGGGAGGCCTCCAAATGGCCTGGTAGAAGCGCCTCCATCTGCCGAGCGGCGGAATTGTCGAAGTCTGTCGTTGATGGTGCAGAGGTCATAGCATCCAAGCATACTGACTTCATCAATCACCAACATCTTCTTTGTCTTCCACTTATACATGCCGGGGCCGCCATTGTCATCTGGCGCTCGTGTCTCGCGAGAAGCCTGTGAGGGGTTCATCCCCAATGCCGAGTGGTAGGTAGTTCCACCAATCTCGGCGGCAGCTGCTCCCGATGTTGCTGTGAGGATGATGGATGATGTGTCTTTCCTCTTCTCAAAGACCGTATAGAAGGCCTTGATGACCCGCGACTTCCCAGTCCCGCCCTCTCCCCCCAAGTATCCGAGGTACTGCTCACTCTCCTCGGGGTTCTGGACAAAGCGGTCGAGTGCCTCTGCTCGTTGTCCCAATTTATTATGCTCGAATGCAGGGTTGGGCGCCGAGCATTTACCACCAAAAGAAGTCGCTGTTTCACGAACATGGGATGCATCTGGTGGGGACGGGCACCATGGTGGGGACGGGCACCATGGTGGGCTTCTTGAACCAGGAACTCATCAACTCTGATGTCTCGAGGGAGGTGCGAGTGGATGAAGCCTTTCCTATATAGTATCATCGTGTACGACATCAACTCCATCAGATGGTTGTCGCCGGAGAACGTCAAAACAGCCGAGTCCAAGTCAGCCCCATCTTCGCAGGTAGCCACATGCGCCCCAGCAACCGGTCGATCCAAGTTGAGCGAGAGGAAACTGAGGCAGCAACTCAAGATGGCAAGCGGTCCACAATCGGCCTCTCACGCAAATGGTAGGGACATCTCCCTTACAACACCAACACAGTCCGCCATCCAAGCGAGGCTGGACATAACGCCTGCCCCACGTCCCGCTCAGAACCAGCTTGAGCCAACAGGAGACAATCCCTTGACGGCTCTCGATTTCTCACCAAAAGAATGCATAGTTCTCGAGCAGGAGGAGGATGATATATTTATCAGTATGTTGAGCCTGTTCTCCCTGATCACAAGATGTATTAACATGTGCAGCTCCAAAGCGCGGATGGTCCGAGGTGGACGAGTAAGATGCGGAGACGGATGCTGATGAGCGTCCGTCGAAGAGGCCTAGGACTGCAAGGGCTCAGAAGTCTAGAGCTGTTCCGAGTCTCATCAAAGGAGAGAAGTGATCTAGCGAGCCTGAATCTCCCCTCTTTTTGTACGTCGGAAGTTGGGGTTTTTTTGGGGGGGGACGGGATTTGGACAGAAACGGGCCCTTTAATCGCATGTTGGGAACTATGGTTTCACTAGGTAGTCACCGATATTCGATTTGGGGAGGATTTGACCTCGGAGCCCTGTATTTTACCCTGGCGCACCCACAAAGGAGTTTCCTACGAAAACCTATGCTGCAACGTGAATGCGCTCGCGCCGGAGCGGCGTCCTTTCAATAAGGGCGTTGATGCTTGTGCAGTACGTTAGTCCTTTTTGATAGTGGTGCAGTAGTCCTTTCGGGGTTAGGGTTATATATGGGGAGGGGGTGCCAGCCCCCGAGAGGTTGCCAACGGCAAATACAACAACCAAGACAGCGATCAAGACAACAGCCAAGACAGCGATCAAGACAACAACCAAGACAACTGCCACAACAGCGATCCAGACAACCCACAGCGGAATAGACAGCCAAACAAGGCGCAGTCCTACAGGCAAGATTCAGACATGTATATTCCTAACAAAACACACACAAACTATATGTTCGCGCGCGATCTTAACGACGTAACACCTTCTCTTGTTGACTCGCCCAGACTCACTCCTTCCGCGCCTCGGCCGCCTTGTTGGTCAACTTGACCTGCCGGCCAGACCTCGTCGTCTGGCCAGTCGTGCCCCCTGCCACCAGCGTGCCCCCTGCCACCTGCGTGCCAACTGCTCCCTGTGTGCCAACTGCTCCGTGTAAGGCCATTCCCACCCCAACAACGGCGGCAGGGGGGGCTTCCTTTGGTATTGCGCGCTGGCGATTCGGCTTCGGCTCCGGCGCAGCCATAGCAACAATCTCTTGATTCTTGGGGGGGCGGCCCCGCTTCCTCTGCTGCGCCGGCGCCTCAATAGCGGTGGTCTCCTTGTTCTTTGGGGGTCGGCCTCGTCTCTTCGGAGCCGGCGCCGGTGGCTCGACGGCGGTCTGCCCTCGTGGGGAATCATCTCGTGGTGCTTCCTCTCGTGCCTTGGGGGCGGCGGCGGCGGCTGGTGAGTGGCCTAGTCGCTCTGGGGACCGTCGAGGGGCGCCAAAGCCAAGCAGTCGGCCCGCCCTCTTCCGTGGTACCATCACCAGTCGCGCCCTCTCCTGTGGAGCCTTATTGTGACGGATCTCGCAAATGACACGCAACCCAAATGTGAAAACCTTCCAAAAGGATTGTCAAGATTCCAAGTCGAAGACTCTGGACTCTTGGTTGCGTATATGAACCGTTCACGACTGCCGTAGCCGTGACAACCCCCCCGTCCCTCCAGAGGTTCGTCCCGGACCTCGAACCCCCCGGGGGGCCGAGCGAGCAATTGTCCCAAGGAGCTCTGGCGACGAGGGTCAGTTCATGGAACCCCCAAACTACCAACATACTGGTCATCCGTTCTGGCAGACGCTGTTCCGTCCCTGTCATAGGGCAGCGAATCCCGGCAGAAGAGGTTGGGCTCGTTTGCAACACCAGGGCTCGAACCTGGGGCCGTGTGACTTGGAATTGTGACGGATCTCGCAAATGACACGCAACCCAAATGTGAAAACCTTCCAAAAGGATTGTCAAGATTCCAAGTCGAAGACTCTGGACTCTTGGTTGCGTATATGAACCGTTCACGACTGCCGTAGCCGTGACACTTATCTGCCTCGTCCCCCTCCAACTCCCACTGCGAGAGGCGCCGGCGGATACCGTCGCTCATTCTCGGCGCCGAACCTTGAGGTGGCCCTGGCTTTGTCCGCTTTCGGCGGGCCAACGTGCAAGGCCTTCCCCTATACCACTTTGCCTGTATCACAGCAACCGGCCAAGCAGTCAACACTTGGCCGGTTGCTGTGATACAGGCAAAGTGGTATAGGGGAAGGCCTTGCACGTTGGTGTTGTACGTCATGTCGATAAACCCCAGCTCTGGAAAGTTGTACTGGAAGCCGATACTACCAACAAAGCCGAAGACGAGGCCAAGGAAGCGCGTCTGCTCATCATCCTCCCACTGGACTCGATAGTCGAGATGGAACTCGCTCTTCATATCGTCAAAGATGTGAATGAGCGCTCCGGATGGTGTTCGTCCATTGACGGCCTCGTGGCGGAGTGTAGCTCTTGCGTTATAGATGTCTCTCCTCGTCAGAACAGACGTAGCGTCGTGGTCGCTGACGACGGCTCGTATCTCCCTTGCGCGAATTGCGGTGTGCTTGGACAGGTCGGCGATAGTCTTGCGAGTCTCTGCGGATATCTTGCGGTGTTGAGGGTGCGAGGAGGCGTCAAGTGACTGGCCGTGGTTGTGGCTGTGAGATGCTGGGTCTGTATGGCGATGAAGGATCCAACCTGCTGCTGATCTTGCCGCAGTGGCCCTGAACTTGCAGCCACACTTGCGACTTGCAACTGAGCGCAGGCCAACAGACAGTGACGGTCTCGGCAAGCCATAGCGATCGCAACGGAGATCGTATCGACTGTATTCCCCATCCTGCTTGTTGCGACCGTTGGCGCGGATCACCGCGAACCCTTCCACTCTGGCCCACTCGTTGAACTGCTCTGGGAGCTCCTGGATGGACTCGGCAGGGCCAAGACGGCGGTATGGCGCCTCGCGGATGGGGGGGGTGACGTCGTCATCGGAGAAGTCGGTCGAGTCCTCGGGGTCGCTGCCAGATTGGCTGGGGCTGCCGGGCGGGCTCGGCTCGTTGTGATAATCCTCCTCGAGGTGGGGATCCTCCTCGTCGTCAGAGAACCCTGCGAAATCGTCGTCGTCGTCGGCTTGGAGGCGGGCGGCCGCACCTCTGTTGGGGCCTTGCAGCGCCATGGCTGATCCTGTGCCCTGTATTAGTGGGGAGTGGCTGCAGGAGGGTGCTGGAGCATACCGTTCGCAGGGGCGCGCGGTGGCTCAATTGATCAATCGATCCGACTGGATCGCTTGCGCTGGTGCGACACGGCTGTCTTGGCTGTTCTGGCGATTGTGGTGGTTTTGGTGGAAGTCGCTGTTTTGGCTGTTGGCTGGCTCGGGGTGGCTCCCCATAGATAACCCTAACCCCGAAAGGACTACTGCACCACTATCAAAAAGGACTACTGCACAAGCATCAACGCCCTTCAATAACTAGGAAACTATCTAAGTGCTGTAATAGCAGTATGCCTGGTCCCGGTGTCCCGGGCCAACACGCCCGGGACCCTGGGACCGTCCTGATTGGTCCCACAGGACCCCGCGGGTTCTGTCCCTAAGGATTGGTTGCCTGTGGCTGCCCCAGGCAGCCACGGCCCACTGTCGTGACCTGGGTCATGACAGTTATTATAGTTGGTTCCTAGTGTTGCTGTGTTGCAATTGAGGATAACTGTGGCAGAGGGGCGGATACGTTGCACACTCACTTATATTGCACACTCGCTTATCAAACACGTTATACTATTGTAGGGCTGGTAATGCCATCAAGGAGTCTTGGCGCGCTATGCCACGCTGCTTGATCCCGGACCCCTGCCTGTCTGTCCCCACAGAGTCCCTCACAAACAACAACATTGGCGCGGCGACCACACCACGACACCAACGACCAGAAAACACTTCGCGACTTATCATCGCTGATCATCTCGCACACCACAGACGCGTCTACCTAAATGGTTTCAACGCGCTCCTCCTCCGCCGCCCTGCTCACCCCCCGCGGCGGCCGCTCCTCCTCCCCACCTCCCATGTCGTCCCCCACCAAGACGCGCACACCGCGCGCCGCCGCGCTTCCAGCCTGGTCCCACACCCCCTCGATCTTCACGCTCGCCTGGCTTTTCTTCTCGCTCCCGCTCGTCCTCTGGGACATGGGATACGTCCTCCTGCGCCCGCACAGCATGCCCGGCGGCAAGTGGCACTGGCCGGTGTGGGCGCCGTACGCGATCCAGTGCGAGCTGGACTGGACATATGGATGGAAGGAGTGGAATGCCGGCGGTGGGTGGAACACGGCGCAGACGGTGGTGAACGGCGTAGAGACCCTGGGGTACTTGGTATATCTCGGAATATGGTACAAGGGGAACGGGAATGGGAGGGGAGTGCTGACGGGGCGGGCGGCGGCGTTGGCTGTGTTGGTGGGATACAGCGCGTTCTTGACGACGTTTGTCAAGACGGTATTGTACTGTGAGTTGGTCCAGTTCCGGTGGGGTGGTGCCTGATGCAGGAGTGTTAACCGTGTTGGCATGCTGCAGGGCTCAACGAAGCCTTCTCGGGGTTCGCGAACATTGGACACAACCCACCCGTTCATCTGTTTGTCTTTTGGATCATCCCCAAGTAGGTGCACCCGCCTCTTCTGCTCTAGTCTCGCCCACTGACATTTGTTTCTCTCAGCGGCGCGTGGATCGTCGTCCCCGGCATCTTGGTCTACAAATTTGGCGACGAGATCATCAACGGTCTCACCAGGGCGGCGTCGACCACGACAAGGGGGGTGAAGCATGAATGATGGCCGCAGGATATGGGGCATGTGGCACGCAACCGCGACGTCGTAACCTGGGAAGACTGGACGAGAGAACAGACGGACGACCTGTGGGCAATGACTGAACACCAAAAACACCGAACGAACGACATACACGCTGCTTCGATTCCATTCCTGGGTATACATCTCGCAAGTCTTTTGCAGCACGGATAACAGAACGAGCAACATTAGTATCGGGTGCACCGATGCTTCGAGGTGGATGGCATCGCATGGTCTTTCTTGGGATTGATGCCCTGGATCGGGGCGGGAAGGGTAGACTTCTTTTTATTTGCCTTTCATTTCTGGTCTCGGTGTACCCCAGGCGCCATGTTTGGACTGGCGCAGTCCTTCCCTTCCATCTGTCCTAACGCCTGGAGCTGCTGCTCTCGCTGGTGATGCAGATTGGTCACCCAAGCAAAAGTGAATCTCAACCTCACCTCACGAGCATTCTGAGGAGCGGGGTTCACTCAACGCGAAATACTACATATATTTCGGTAGCGCACATTGTTCTTAGCCAACCAGCGCTACGACAGATGCCCACATCTGTAAATCTTCCGTAGTATAGTGGTCAGTATGTGAGCTTGTCATGCAATGTCATCGCTCGAGACCCGGGTTCAATTCCCGGCGGGAGAGTATCTTTTTGCCTGTCCACCTTGGGAACCTTTTGCCTCCTCTATTGGGAGAATGGGTTCGTTGCTGGATGTGAGGATATTCCCACCTCGCTGCCCTTTTGCTGTTGGCGTTGGCGCGACACACACATTCTCGGCATCCAGCCTCAGGCATCCCGGCATGCTCCCGTCCCTCCGCCCCAATGACAACCACACATCCCTGTTTCGGGCTCACACCCCAAGAGAGCATGTATCCCAGAGCCCGCTCGTCCCAAAGACGAAAGCCTAACTTGCTCCAGTCATCGCCTCATGGTTGCTCCTCTCTCTGCCTCCCAGTCCCAAGATGGCAGCAGTTGCGGCGCTGCCTCTCGCCTCTCCGGCCCATGATCCGATCGGTGCGGCTCTCGAATCCAGCAGGAGGGAGTTTTACCGCCAGCTCAAGGACCCGACGCTCAAGGCCGAAATCGACAAGATCACGACCATCGAACAAGTCTACGAGGCGACGAAGCGTCTCCAGGAAGACCAGGGAAAGAGCAAGACACTTCGCAGCCTGGGCAAGATCAGGACATTCCTCGATCGGCTCGACGAATACAGCAAGGTCATTGGCATCTTTGTGCAGGCAAAACCCGATGTCCTGGTCCTGATCTGGGGTCCCATCAAGCTGCTCATCCACCTCTCGAGCAACCTCGTCAAGTCCATGGACGCCATTGTCGACGTCATGTGTCTGGTTGGCGACAAGCTGCCCGTCTTCACCGACTACGCAAAGCTTTTTGAAGCCAACCCTCGTGTTAACCACGTCCTGGCTCTCATCTTCAGCGACATTCTTGACTTTTACCTTGCTACTCTAAACTTTTTTGCCCTGAGAGGTCAGTCCCTCCAACGGGCCATGAGCACCTGCCCGGTCAACTGATTCTGACTTCCCCCCAGGTTGGCGGATTGCATTTGAAGCCCTGTGGCCGGTCCGCCGGGACGAGATCAACCTCGTCGCCCAGAATATGGAGAATCACGGTCGACTTATGGTGGAGGAGGTTACCCTGGCGCACATCTCCAAGGCCCACGACGAGTGGACGGCAGCCCACAGGCATTACAACGAGGAGCGACAAGCGAGGGACGGCCAGTTCTTTCACAATGTCGAGCAACACATCCAGCCCATCTCGTACGACAGGCGTCTCGACCAGCTTCGCACATCCATTTGTGAGGGCACGGCAGACTGGGTGACAGGGGACGAGACGTTCAACCGGTGGCTCGATCCTGCAGACTCGTCAACGAACATCGTCTGGCTCCAGGGCTTTCCAGGCGCGGGCTCTTAAGACCTAGCTGGCCTCGCGGGTGGTGAACCATGCCACGACAAAAGGCTACGAGCTGTTCTCCTTCCTGCGGTACAACGAAGAAGCAACAGCACTCACGGTGCTCCAGACCCTCCTCTTTCAGCTTGTTGCCCTTGATGCAGACCTCCGCGCCGCACTTTGCAGCGAACTCAGGTCGTCGACACGCGATCGGAAGCGGGATCTCAAGAGCAGCACCGCTTTCGCTGCGGACACGCTTCTAAAACTGATAAAATGTACCCCCAGTCCCGTCTACATCATCGTCGACGAGCTTGATGAGATTGAAGACGCCGGTCGCCATCTCATTCTCGACCAGCTTTTGAGTCTCGGAGTCAAAGTAGGTGGGGAGGCCATTCTCAAACTCTTCATCAGCAGCAGGCGGGAGGAGAACATCGAGCGTCTTCTCCGGGGTTCTCAGCGCGAGGTCATCCGGCTGGACCAAAATAACGCGGGTTGCATCCGGAAATACATCGCAACAGAGTCGCACCGTTGGCTCGCGGGTTTCGACGTGCAGACCAGGTCTGAGCTTAAGAGCCTCTTGGTTTTTGTGCCCATCGATGCCGAAGGTGAGTTGCATGCTTTCTTGCTGTCGGGGGCGGGAGAACTAATGCTGTTTCTGTGTCCAGGAGTGTTTCTGTATGCCCATCTCCTCATGAGCACCATCAAGATGTTGCCACCCCAGATCGAGCTCATCCGACAAGAGCTCCGGGTTCCGCCCCAAAGTCTGGCTGAAGCGTGAGTTTCAGTTTTGCACCAAACACACCGGGACGGCGATTGACATCTATGCGCAGTTACCAGAGGGTCCTTCGACGAATCAGCGACATGCCGAGCTCTGTTTCCAATACCAGCAAACGTATCCTGGCTTACATTGCATGCTCGCCGCTGCCCATCATGGTCCGTGAGATGGAGCAGTTGATCTTGCTGGATCCAGGAGTGCTAGAGGAAGTCCCCATGGTTCGAGTATCCATGAATGTGGTTCAATATTGCGGACCTCTCGTTGAAGTGGTGGAAGACAAGTTGAAATTTGTCCATTTCACCGTGAAGGAGTAAGTATGGTCTCAACATCCCCTCTTGCCATGGACTATCGATGCTAACAACCAGCAGGTATCTTTATGCCCGCGACGTCACCGGGGGATTCATTGAACCGATCGACGCACTTCTCGACCTGACAGAAACGTACCTCAGATACCTGTCAACAGATTTGTTCGCCGAAGACAAGGGTGACGACGATCTCGAGAAGGACATCATCTCTGGGCGTTTTCGCTTGTCGTACCCCGCCGGCGATCAGTGGTACAGTCTCACTCGGCTTTGCATCATCGGTTCGAAAGACGCAGCTGTGCCAGGACGCTTGATTTCGGCACTTCAAGACTTTGTGGTGGCGAGAGGGAGTCCTTCCCAGGGGCTCATCCCCTGTCTTTTCCGACCGGCTGAGCTGGAATCTGTCAAGAACAACTTCCCAGAGATATACGCCTTCCTCCGTCGAATGGCGAATTTCAACAAGAAGAAACAGGACACCGGGAACTGGCGTCTTGGGGAGGCAGGCACCTGGACCAAGTTTGATCCAACAACACTCTCAGTGTCGTCGACGCGCATCCATCACCTGCTGGACCGGACTATTGCTACTGCGACCCATGAGCCCAAGCTTCAATTTCACTACGGGCCCGGACTTTACAAATGCGACTACATCCTCTGTACCTCCAACCGACTCGGCTTCACAACAACATCGGCACAAGATGCCCATGTCGTCCGGCACGAACTTCCCTTCAAGTGCAGCAAGGCGGACTGCGAATTTGCCATCATCGGGTTTACATCGGAAAAGAACAGAGATAACCACTGTGGCTCCCTGCACCCCGAATTATCCGCAGACAATACAATGACCTTGGGTATTGCCATTCCCAACGACCGCAGGGAGGCGAGGGCCCGGCTGGCGCAGCTCGTGGCTGCTGACCGCGTGGCCGACATCGACGCGCTGATACTGGCACACAACAATGACCCAGAGTTCCTGGAAGACTGGGGAGACGAGTTGCATTGTCGGGATCAGAACCAATGTGCCGCCTCTTTTTCGAGGCCCACCGGAACCTTTTTCCCAAGTCGCAATGGTTCCAATGACAAAGATTGCCATCCAAGGGGAAAATGACGGGGCTGTGATATCATTACTGCAAGCCCCCTACGACGCCATCCGAGCTGTCCTCGCTTCAGACTCGTTGTGGGCGTTCAACATATTAACTGCCACTTATGGCAGCGACTCGAACCAACTCATAGAGGATATACTGGTTCGGTCTGCCAAGTTTCCCATCAGCGTCGCACAAGAGCCTCGCCTCGTCGGGTTCTTGGCCAGCCACCAGCCCTTCCATGCCCTCAGCATCGACACCTGACTATTATCCTTCGGAAAGTCGTCGTGACATCACGCTCACATGTTCTCTCAAGGTTTCTAGTGGAGTCGGGAGCAGATTTGAATTCTACTAGTCGACACTCTGGTAATAGTCAAGTCCGTCCCTGTCTTCTACATGCGACTCAGAGGAGGGCATCCCCGGAAGCGGCAGAGCTCGCCAAGTTTCTGCTGCTTTCTGGTACAGACCCTTACCAGACCTATACGTCAGCAAGGACAAACAAGAAGATTCTTCCGAGCATGGAGCTTGGTGCCCAAAATATTCAGAAATGGCTGGGCATGACGTGGGACGAGCTTGTGGATTGGACCCATGAGGAGAGAGCGCGGCGGGCGCAGGCGGTGCACAGAAAACTCGACCCAGTGGAGATTGAAAAGCTATTAGAGAGGTAGCTAGGTGCATCTATGTTGCTCCGAGAGCATCCAACAGAGTCTGAAGAATAAATCCAAGTTAGTCATCTTATCCCGGTGAGCATTGCCACTACCGGCGAGGATTAATCCTAACCTTTAAGATGTCGTGCTCTAAATCCACACCCGCCAAAGACCGGTCGATGACTTTAAGCTTTTGCTGCTGAACCCCTTGGACATACTGGTACCGTCAGCGATATTCCACTTATGCAGGGTGAGATACATGCCATTTTGATCGTGTTGTTGGCAATATACCGGGTCGTCACGACATGTCGCTGTGTCCCATCCTGTGCACCCGGTCGAGCGCCTGGGCATCTGCCATTGGGTTCCAGTGAGGTTCCATCAAGTGAACGCAGTTCCCAGCGGTGAGGTCAACTCTAGCAGGAGCGGCCCGTCAGCTACCCATTCCTCTGGTACCTACCTAGGTACCTAGGTAGGTAGGCAGTACTTCGAACCGGGATAACTTACCCCTCCCCGGCAGAACCAAGACTGGCCAGCAGCACAGTACAGCTCGGATCTTCGCCAAAATCAGCGAGTACCTCCGCTCGATGCTTCAGAGAGCCTTGTCCGTCGATTCGGCGGAATGAGCAGCCTGCTGTGCGAAGGGGGAACTCGATGAGGTCCAGCATGCCCGTCCAGTCGCTGAAGACCACACTTGTGATCAGAAACCGTCAGTCAAGTCTAGCTCCAACAAGTGTGTTGTAGTAGAAAAAAAGTTTCTCACCTCTTCACTGGCGTTTGGCTGGGGACGGTGGTGTTATCTTGCTGCTCCCTGCGGATGTTGTCAATCAGGCGTGCAACCTTGGCTGATGGAGCAATGCCGACGCGGTTCAGAGCTGCCTGGCACTGGTGGTCCCCGTTCTCTTCCTCCTCCTGCCTGTCACGCAAGCCAGCCTCCAAATCCGCGCCCTATCTATCACGGTAGAGTCGCACGTCAGCCGGAGGCAGCAGCATCTCCCCATCATCACAGATCCTTGGCAAAATGTTGATTAACCTCAGCAAGCTCCCCCGTGGGACCCGCTGCTCGTTGCGACGGGTTTCTGCCGACCAAAGCAGTCCGCTCAACAGGGCGGCGGCCCTGTCTCGGAAGAAGTCGTACATGGCACGGTCCTCTTGGCCGAGGTCGACATACTCGACGCGGTCCTGTCGCGTGGGGAGAAGCACCGTGCCGGTTTGAACGATGATATCCTTTGTCCGCCTGAGGCAGGTCGCCATGACCAGCTTCTGCAGACGTCAAAGGCCCTGTGGCATATTTCTGGGTGTTCGAAGCGGCGAGGCAATCCAGTAGTCGAACATGCGGGGCGCGGTGAAGGGGGGAACGCGGAGGAACGCCAGGAGGGCGCCGTAGTCGTCGATTCGATTCTGGATGGGGGTTCCTGTGAGACACCATCGGTATGTCGACTGGAGGGCACAGGCGGCCTGGTGGACCTTTGTGGATGTTTCTCTGATGCGGTGGGCTCGTAGATGTCAGTGCATACAGCTTCCTGTGGCGGGTGTGGATGCAAAACGGTCTGCTTACCCTCGTCGAGTACAACTCGACACCACAGCCCTGGCTGGAAAAGCCCCCTGTCGCCCTCAGACACCCATTCCGCTCTTAGGGTATCGTACGTGGTCAGTACCAGGTCGAAGCATCTGAGGGTAGCGGAAAGAGACTTTCTGTTGGCCCCGTGGTATGTCGTGTGTCTTATCTGTCCTGGAAAGCTTTGTCTGGGACGAAAAGTTCAGTGCGATTCACATTCTCTCGAAAACCAGGCTCTTACCTGTTGATCTGCTTTTGCCAACCTGGGAGTGCTGGGAACCGTCAGTGCCATTTCAAAGTCCCTTGATGTTTGAGAGACCCACTAGACTTTGGTGCAACGACGAGGGTCGCCGTAGCTCGCCGTTGCTCGCCGGGCTGTAGAGATCTCCTGAGATCCCACCTCGTCTAGATGCCATGCCACGAGGGCCAGGAAACTTAGAGACTTTCCCAAGCCCAATATCCTAGTCTCAGTCAGACCCAACAGTCCCGGGATAGGAAACCCAAGAATGTACAAACATCGGCGAGTATCCCGCCCAGCATTGGTGGCGGCTTGCTGCCGATGGGTTCGTTTCGGCCCGTGATGACGTGCTGGTACCTGCCACTTGTTGGTCAGTAAAGGCCAAGGCCGCCATCAACAAACAAATGGAAGACGGGCAGTGACATCAATGCAGAACCTCACCTTGACCTCCCACCTCCCTCTTGGACGAGACACCAGAGCGATCCGAATCTTGTTCCATCGATGGCTCCTCTCTCCTTTTCCACCATCATAGCAAGAGCTTTCAACTGATGTCTTCCCGGATCGTAGATGTTAGCATGTCATAATGGTAGTATGTAGTACCTGACGGTGTATCACCGGCGAACTTACTCATGGAGGATAGTCCGAAGACGCTCGCTCTGTACAACACCACCCTGATATTCACCACCTTGAATCCCACTGGCACCATCAAAGACCTGATTCAGCTGGCTCAAAGCATATGCCCTCACCACCTCGTCAAGAGGACCGCCATGTGTTCGGCTGACGGCTGCTGCTGCCACAGGCTGGGGGAATGTCTTCCCAGGTGCCAAGAGATACTGCGGATTGAAATACTCGACGTTCGGTTCAATCTCCACGGAGGGGTGCTGGAGATGCAGGTTCTCATCCCAGAGGGCAGCTCCCACTTCGTACATGGCAGCGCGTTTGCCATAGACGACGATATGGGCTGTCGCTGGTAGGGCCATCGAATATTTGCCTAATATATTCTTGGCAATCTTCTTCTTGGTATCTGAGTCCGGCTTGGGCAATGTCGCCTCGAGGGTGACGCCCGAGTGTCGGACGAGCTTGGCCAGGACCGGCGCCTCAAAGAGAGGGGCAAAGGTATTGGACTCGGCGAAGAACAGGCGCACCATGCTCCCGGAAGTTGTCACCATCACCGGACCGGAGTCATGGTCGCTGGCCCATGAGGACGAGCAGGAGACCTCGACGGTGAGCTTGGGGGGCAGTGTCAGCAGTGCTGCGTCGGTGTATGTTGGGGGAAAACACACCATGCCAAAGCAGCAGTCGTATGGCCCGTCCGCAGGGGTGATCGATTTCTCGGGCGTTGGAGAACATCCGGCCTCCACGTCCATGTCGACATCTAGGGGAGGGTCAGTTGGAAACCGACTCTCTGCATTTGAAAAGGAACAATTCATCCCCATACCAAAGCCCACCGCGTCTTCACCGTCGCCCATATCCACGACCTGATCCCCCAACAGGGGGTCATCGACGGTGAACCCAGGCGATCCTCGGTCTCCAATGCCACCACTCCCACCATCCTCCTGTCCACCTTCCAAGCAAACCCTCTTCCAAGAACTCCCATAGTCGCCATCCGTCAACACCGAGTCAACACTTTCGTCTGTGGCAATGAACGCATCCCAATCCCTCTTACCGCCGTCGTTCCACGACATCTTGCGGGCCAGCCTCCGGTGTGTTCATCGATACATGTCCTGGAGTCGTCTGAGCGTGAAGTCGTAATCGATCCAACATTCAGTGGGAATGGGTCATGGGAGTTTGGAGTATCGTCAATTCGTTTGTCGCTGAACCTGTCGATGTCGGCGACTCGAGGGTTGATGTTTCAGTCTTGACAGGAGATTTGTTGAGCTGGCCGGCATGGAGCTGGCCAGCAACGGGCGCCACCAGGCCCCTCTCACTGGCTGGCGAGGCTATGAACCAGCCAAGCGCTTGAGCTCAAGGCAGACTCGCCGCGTTTCCTCGCGCAGCACACCCTGTGCTTGACTGCACTCGAATTTGCAAGACCCCATCGTCGCCGGGCATCCTCTATGAGGATTGCGACCAGGTTCATGGACGAATGTGCAGACGCGGACGTTCTTCATCTCAACCAAAAAAGACTCTATTCCAAAACCCTAGCTGTTCTTGTGTATGTCAAGCGCAAATGCTAATCTCTCAAACGCCTTTCCATGCCATGACGCTGTCCATGCCAGACGCTCGCACCTCAAATGACACCCCAACGCCGAACCTGCGCTGATTTGACAACAGTCAAGGTCAATTCCCAGAACCCGCTCGCTCAAACACAAAATGCAGATGCCCGGTCCGTCGGCCGGCCCGACACTTCAGAAGCTGTACTCCTCCACATGCAGCCCAATCCCCTGCGCCCCCGTGCCCTTGTGCACCGCCCTCTCGTCCGACAGACTCGCCACGCAGTTGCGCACGCGCGCCACGAGCGACGGCCCGCCGCACACCACTACGCTCGTCTCCCCGCCACTGGCCTCGACCGGGCCGCGAATAAACGCCTCGACGTCCGGCCGCACCGACGCGTGGTGCACGTGCGAATCAGCGCTCGCGGTACTGAGGCGCTTTCGCGGCGTGGTGGACGTCGCCGAGGTATGCTCGACGTCGATCTGGGAGTTGACCGTGGCGACCTTTTCGCTTCGCTTCGAGTCGGTCTGTGCGGCGGGGGTGGCAGCGTCGTCGACAATCTCGACGTTGGTACTGCTGTTGCGGGCAGAGTCGCTAGGTGACGACGTCGCGCCGCTCTGGGTGACGGCGATGTGCACGAGGAGCTCGATGCCGATGGTGCGGGCGCGCTCGATGAACTCGTGCAGGCGCTTGACGTAAAAGTCAATCTCCTCGCCCTGGCGTGCCGTCAAGAGGAAGTGGATGCGGCGGGTGCAGTTGGTCTTTTCCGTGTGGAGGACGCTCTCGAGGATGGGGAGGGTGAAGGAGGCGCCGGTCGAGGCCGAGATGAGGACGATGGTCTCGTAGATGTCCCAGCGCGGGGGCGCGCCGTACGGGCCCGAGACAAAGACCGTGGCCGTCTTCTTCTTCCCGTCGGCCTGGGCCTTGGCCGCGGCGTCGTGGATGCGGCGGGAGAAGCCCTTGTGCTTGCGCACGACGAGCTGGATGCTGTTGCAGATGCACGTCTCGGGGAGCTGGTGCGCACAGGCGATGGTATAGGGGTGGGCTTCGACGGGGCCGAGGGCGGGGATCCAGAGGTAGAGGTGCTGGCCGGCGTGCCAGTGGAAGTGGACGTCCTTGATGGTGACCACAGTGATGGAGTCCCCGACGGCGCGCAACTGGGCGTAGTGGCCGATGCGCTGCCCGCCATTGCACTTGCTTCGGTTGGGGAGGAACTTGACGTTCTGCCAGACCAGCAGTCCGGCTCGGAACACACGGTCAAAGCAGATGGCGGCGATGGCAAACCAGACGTTGTACTGGGCCACGGCGGGGACGTGCTCGTAGAGAAGCCACAGAAAGACGACGGCGGACGTAATGTGCTGGATCACAAAGAACTCGTAGCCCAGCCTGCGGAGGGGCGCGAAGGATGCGACGAGGGACCACAGCAGCACGCCCCAGGCTGCGATGCCATACTTGATGGACGGCATCATCCGCAGCTGGTACTGGACAAAGTCGGCCCGCAGCCACTCCGTGTAAAAGTGCCACCCGTGGACGGTCGATGTGACAAAGATGGTGCGCGCGACCCAGCGGTGCAGCCAGTTGAGGCGCTCGTGGCTGGTGCCAGCGATGAGGCCGAGCACGTTGCACTTGGAGGCGAGGAGGTACATCAGAGGCACCTGCATGATGGACACCCAGGCGTTGCGGTAGCCGATGCGCTGCCAGAAGAAGGCATCCTGCACGATGGCGCCGGCCGTCGCCATGTAGATGACGATGGCCCAGTACACGAGCAGGGCAATGATGCGACCCGTCGAGGGGGGACTGAGCCAGGAGAAGCCCTTCCAGGGGATGTAGAGCTGGCGATACGACGCCTCTCGGACGACGGCCGTTGCGGTGGCCCAGATTTCGAGGAACCCGTTGCTCGGCTTCGTGGGAAATTCGATCGAGTTGGCGGCGCATCTTCGTAACCTGCGGGACAATGGGTCAGCCTGGATCTTGCTGGTTCGAAGCACAGCACTGGGAAGAAGGAAAAGACTCACCGCATCTCCGAGGCATAGACGTTGACGACCCGACAAGCAGCAAAGAGCCCCATGACGCCGACGATGAGATACCAAAAGGCGCGCGCCAGCTGCTTGTTTTCCGTCTGGAAGCCATTGGACGAGTGGGAGTGCCCTCCCATGTCCATGTCCATGTCCATTTTGGCGTCGGCGCCTCTGTCGCAGAGGTCGTGTCGTGCCGTGTCGTGTCGCTGGGTGGTGATGTTGAGGGAGCGGCCGGGCTCAGAGCATTCTCCCTGTGATGGGCGGGAGGCACTAGATGTAAGGCGCGCCGCCTTTGGAGACGGGGGACGAAAAGTTCGGACCGGGCTGTTGGAGGTGGCGGGACGGGAGCTCGCAAAGGATGGGACAAGACTGGGACAAGACGATTGTTGTCAAGCACTGTCAGGACAAGGGCAACCCGAGCGTCGGACTGTGTTGCGGTGGGATTTGGGTTGGAGGTACGGAAGATGGGCGAGACAGAGCAAAGACCATCGCACAACGTGTTTCCCAATTGTTGCAAAGGTTTTGGCATCGTGTTACCCAAAATCTGCTGTGACAGTCGAGAATCGAGATGCTGCTGGCGCTACAGCACTGCAGATCCGTGGCAGCGTGGGGCGATGGGTGTCGAGCAGGGGTCTACAGCGATGGGCTGGGAGAGCAAGTTCTCACTGGTCCGTTGGTGACGCTAGACAAGCCACAATTTGCTCAAATCGACTCGACGTCCCAATGTGGGAAAGCGCCCTTGCCCCTCAGGGACTATCTTGGCGTTTTTTTCCACAACCCCTCATGCCCCTCCACCGCCCTGTCGCATCCCCGCCATGGGAGAAACGAAACTTGCTCATCAACTTGGGGTGAACATTGACGGGTCTGGAGTCGCAAACAGTACAATTCTGGGGATGATGTCTCTGGGGCATGGGGAGATGGGAGAGCTGCATCGACATCTTTCGAGAATCCCATTCTCGATTGTGAAATCCACCGTCTCGGACTGGACCGAGGACTCCACGGCTGGACAAGTGTCTTGGCGAAAAGGCCTCGACGATTTTCGCCCCAGCACGAGATCCACACCTCGGAGCATGTTTGAGAGGAATTCTTGGGGTGAGAAACTAGCTCACAAAACACCTGCCTCCCGTCCCTACAACATTGAAACAATGCATCGTGCTGATGCCAACTGAAAGCCGGCTTACCCGGGCTCCAGCTTCCAAGTAAAATCTCAAAAGGTGACGAGAGGGGAGAGGAAAAGAGGGAGAGAGGGAGTTGACCTGTCATCGCCACCATCACCGTCGGGTTCCATCCGGATTTCGGGGAACCCCTCTGGCCGCCCAGCCTCCCGTTTGCCTCCCGTCCCCGCACCCAAAGAACCCCTGCCGGTGTCCCGAACGGACGAGGCGCCTGCTCCCTGCAAGCCATGGACTGCTCCCCTGGCTGATCGTTCCTTGGATCCGGGTGTGGCTGTTCTTCAACAAGCTCCCCCCTCCCGGTGCCCAGAAAAAGTTTCCCATCTTCATCACCACCACCAAGAGAACCACAAAATTGTCAATTCCTCCCAATCGATTCCCCCTTGATCGCCGGTTTTCAAGTTCAACAAACACACAATGGCCCCCCTTGCCATCATCGTCGCGGCGACGCTCTCGCTCCTCTCGACCGCCAGCGCACACTTTGTTCTGCTGAACCCGCCATCCCTCGAAGGCGCGACGCTCGACGACAAGAAGGAGGGCAACGGGCCCTGCGGAGCCCTTCTCCCCGATCTCACCAAGACGCCGGCCTACGATTTCCACGTCGACGGCGACTTTCTCTCGGTCCAAAACGGTCACCCGCAAAGCAACTGGCTGTTCCGCGCCACGCTCGAGGACAAGGCCGCCGGCAACTGGACACAGATCTACCCCCTTGTTCAGCAAGCCGGCATCGGAAACTACTGCCAGGTCATGGTCTCGGCGCCCAAGGAGTGGGTGGGCAAGAAGGGTGTCATCGGAGTCGTTGGCAACGCGCCCGATGGTCTGTTGTACCAGGTTTGTTGCCCTCTCTTTTTCATTGCTTCCCGACTGGACGTCGTGCCCGAGATGGTGCGGCCTGTCCTCCCCCAAAGACCGCCCCGAGACACCAGCTCCCCCATCCCACCCGGCCTTCCCCTTGGTGGCGCAATGACACCGCACAACAGAGGCTAACCGTGGACCACAGTGCGCCGCCGTCAACTTTGTCGCTGGCACCACCATCCCAAACAGCGACTGCAAGAACGCGACGGGCGTGGCAGCCAGCTTCGTCGCCGACTCGACTCTCACTGGGCTCGTCGGCACGGGCAGCCCCTCGACGACGACGGCCCCTGCGCCGACCCCCAAGGAGCCGAACGGTGCCGCCTCCTCCCGCCTCCAACTCGGAGTGCTTGCGGGCACAGTCGCCATGGTGCTGGCTGGGACAGCACTGCTTTGAAGAAGGACCTAATGGACACCTTGAGTGTTGGGGATAGCGACGTCACTTTTCCACGGCACCCCATCAGCGTGACCAGCGTGCGGGATATATCCGAGTTTCAATGAATACATTTGCTTACAGCCGTCTTCCACCTATGTCGTGGGGTTTCATTGATGCCTCTTGTCTTTGCCACTCCTCTAACAGAGTAGGAATGAGCACATGATGGACGGGGGAGCGAAGAAGGCTCGCCCTTGCCAATGGATCAGAACCGCCCAAGTTGACGCCCGAACTCCGGGCAGCATCGAGCGCCCACGACACCCGTCTTACCTCGTGGCAATGACGGCCCGTCGTCTCCACTCGGCCCTTTTTGGGAATCGCGACCATGACTCCTCTGGGGACAGAGGCACACGAGGACCTCTTGGTCTCGTTCACAACGACATCTCGACGACCCCAACGTTGACGGCCAAGATGGTACAATTGGCATCCATCCCGACCAAGGTCCCGTCGTCTTCACCATCGACCGCCACCCACCTGCTCGAGATGGGGTGTGCGCTGCCGAGAGGAAAGCGAGCATCAACTCCCCGGCCCTACCGCTGTCCCTTCCTCGTTGACGCGGTGGTGGATCAATGCGTCTCCTCTCGTACGATGATTCTGGGAGAGATAAGCTCTGGGGAAGGAGCTATTCACAGAAACGTCCACTGCATGGAAGGAAGGGAAGGGCCAACAGGTTTTGGGCGTCAAAAGGGTGGCCCAGTTCTGGCACGCAAATTTTCTCCCTCTCGCCTTTTCTCTCCCACCACGAATCGACAAACCCGTCCGTCTCCTCTCCTCTCGCAAAAGCCACTTGGACAGCGCTGCTCTGACACCCTCGTTGTATTCTCAAGCATTGCCGACGCTCGTTTCTTCCCACGACTTGATCGCGGTCATCTCCTCTGGCCTCGTCCCGCTCGCTGCCTGGCAATCCAGCTCTCCTCCAAACCCATCCTCCTCGTCCACGATGATGCTGGGAACCACTCTCCCGGGCGCTCTGCTCTTCGTCGCCACGGCTGTCGGTGCACGTCTCCCACCTGGACACATCGCTCATGAAGCTGTTGCTCGGGACCAGCCCGTCGAAGTCCAGGTCACGACTGCATACCTGTCGACTGTTACCGTCTTTGCCGGCACCGGTAACGCCATGTCGCCCGCCGCCACGGTGACCGTCTCCGACACCACAGACGCAGGCGCCTTGGCCAGTGCCACGGGCCTCTTGCTCACCAATGGCCCCGTCAACGCCACGCTGCCATCCACCGTCCTGGCAGCAACAGCGGTCTCATCAAACGCTTCGGGCGGCACGATTGAGATCTTGACGCTGTCCACCATCACGGACGCCCCCGAGCCAACGGCGAATGCCGGTCCAACCATCGACGCTGGTCAAGAGACAACCCTCACCACTGGCCCTCTCGAGACGGCGACAAGCGCTGAGAACGCCGCCGCCGCGCCGACCTTGTAAGTCTTTCCGTCTCTCAACCTCTCAACCTCTCAACCTCTTCTTCTTTCCCTCGATAATGAATGTGCGAAACTAATGCTTATTCGCAGCGGGATTGGGTCTATGTTTGCCGGGCTTGTTTTCGCTCTTGCGGTCTAGCAGATGGACGACGACACACGCGCCGTACCTGTGTTGATGGGCGGGTCGATGCATCTGTGGAACTGGATTTTTGGAAGTCGGCATCTGTATCACACGAGCAAACGTCACATCAAAGTACAAAAACTGCACTCGTGGCATGGGCATTCTCAAGCACTTGACAGTGTATAGCATATAGTCAAGCGGTGTGTGCAACATGTGGAAGGGAATGGGCTCAGCATAGTCTCTACAACTCACCTACCACGTTTCTTCAACTTGGTCATTTTGTGCGACAGCCTCTCATTGCTTCTGTTGACAAAACTGCAGACTCCATGTATCGTGGTGTTGCACAAAGAACAAGAATGTGAGTCAACCCTTCTGCAACCCTTCCAAGCCCATGTTTGTACACAATCAGAAAGTATGCGACTTAAACCATGGAGAAAGTGAGCGGCATGATGTTCAGTTCAGGAGACAGACGGCCGTTTTGACGGTTGAGCTCAGGGGCCGCCCCATGGCAAAACACACCTCCCCCTCCCCCCCCTTTTGCGGTGTCCCAGACTGATGCCGACGGAGTAAACCGGTGAAGATTGGTCATGAAGATCGCAGACACCATCACATTTCATGGAACGGGTCTCTTTTCCTGCTCGAGGTTGAAGGCTCATGCCATCATCTCAGCAGCTGTCCTCAGGTATTTGCATGTTATCCCCAAGGCAATGGAAGCCGTTTTGTTCGGGTTGGATCCTATTTTGACTTGAACTTGCAGTCCCTCCACATGTTTTGCGATTCCTCAATCACATTCTGAAAGGCAAGACAAATGGCCAGTCATCATTCACCTGGCATTCTGGTTGAGGGCATTGAGGGGTCTGCCAGGCGAGCCGGGCAGGCTTGTGTTGGGATGGCGGTCACACCGCTGAAACCCTGAAACTGCCAAGTTTACAGGGCTGCGGCGATCTCGGCAGTGATCGTCACGGACCCGACGGCAAATTCCGGTGTCATTTTGCTGCCGAATGGCGATCTCCAAGGTGGGAACGGTAGGGCCGAGATCCCCTGCCTTCACCCGCGCCAAGAGACGGGGGAATGGGGCTGACGCTTGTTGTTGTCGATGAAGGAGCAGAGAGCAAGCGACTTGGCTGCTGGAGGACGAGGGGGGATTAACACGACGTCGTCAAGGCTCGGAACCCCTGGGGCACAGCAGACAGCAAATCCCTGCTTGGAGCCCAGCACTGAATCGTCTTCAACAAGACCATCCCAGGACCGGCCAGCTTCACCGCCGTGTTACCTCCGCAGCGCCGAATTCACGGCAGCTGGAGCATCCCCCGCAGCTCCGGGGACGGGAAATAAACTCGGCGATCCGTCCCGGCGAGGTTCTTCTTGACTTCCCCGGTTCATTAAGATCGGCGCCGGCAGGGGTACGTGTCCTAGGCAGGTCATCCGCTGCGCCGCGACCCCTCGAGATCCTCGACTCCTCGACAGCGAGGATGGCCAACCGCCAAATTCTCATCGCCGTGAGCCCTGTCGGTCCAAGAAAGGCCTACGTCAGCGAGGATGAGATCGTCACCGCGATGGCCCTCACGAAGCCGTATTTATATGCCCACGCTGCCCACGTTCTCTCTCTCATCATCCAGCACCACAATCACATCATCTTCTCTTACAGTCGCTCTTTACAGCAGTCTTCCAACTACCAGTCCTTCTTTTTGTCGTATTCGTCTGCATCGCCATCTCTCTCCGTGACACTCTTCTGCAACCTTTTCTGTCCCCCGCACACACCAATCCACCAACGCCACCATGAAGTTCTTCGCTACCGCTGCCGTCATGGCCCTTGCCGCCGGCTCTGCCGTGGCCCACGCTGTCCCCCGATCCACCGCTATCCCCGAGATCAAGGCCCTCTCCGGTGTCGGCCTCCCCACCGACTTTTCCGGATACACCAAGGCCCCGGTCGAGATCCCCGAGGTCGAGAAGCCCGAGATCGAGATCCCCGAAGTCGAGATCCCCGAGGTCACCCGTCGCGACGATGACGTCGAGGTCGAGGTTGGTGATGTCGAGGTCGAAGTCAGCGGCCTTCCCCTCGCCGAGGTCTCCGAGGTTGTCAAGGTCACGCAGAACGTGACCGTCATCGTCCACCAGGTCAAGGCTCTCGTCGCCGAGGACCTCGCCCAGATCCGTACGTGTCTCCGCCCCACCCCCCTCTCCGAACCTCCCCCGCTGACCACTGCTGCAGTCGAGGCCGTTGGTATGCCCGAGGTTGATGTCGACACCCTGTTGAGCCTCATCAAGCTGCTCAAGTCTCACATTGAGATCCTTCTCAAGGAGGTTGTGTCCAAGCTCGTCGCCCTCGTCTTCAAGGCGGCTTCCTTGGAGGAGGTGGACCTTGAGATCGTGTCGGACCTGCTCGTCGAGATCAAGTCCATCGTCACCGAGATCGAGTCGACGCTGCAGACCCTTGTTGAGTCTGACCTCAAGCTTGGTAGGTTTCGATCCGTCTGTTCCGTGATCTTGGTCGCTGATTCGCCTCAAGACATCCTCGTCGTCGTCTTTGCCCAGGTCCAGGCCACGCTCAGCCTGCTCTCCATCATCATCACCTCGGTCGTGCAGTTCGCCCTCGCCCTCGTTTCCGGCCTGGACGTCAACGCGACCGTGTCGCTCATCACGTCGACGGTTGGCGACCTCAACAAGGTCCTGTCGCTGGTCGGCACCGTCCTTGCGCTCGTGCTCAAGGCTCTCTGAGGGATTGATGGAAAAATGATGCACGGGACAGGCGCATTCTCGAGCCAACTGGCTTGAGGGGCAGAAGGGACGGACGGATGCATGCATGATACATAGGTAACATTCCAGTAATTCTTGATACCAAATTGGAGACACCCTCCCCAAGACCCTCCCAATTACCTGATGCCATGTCATCGGAACTGCGCGTTCGAATCTTGCCGTCCAGCTGATGAGATCTGCTCCATGCTTGGCTCGATCTGATGCTGCATGCAGCGATGCATCCGACTAGACGTGCATCGCACAAAGCCACTAGACACACTGACAACCAATGAAATGGGCGGTTCACGCCCAGCTTTTGCGCTTCTCCAGCTCGTCTGGGTGAAGGGAGGATTTCTGCACTTGATCCTTCGAGTCCATGGCCGTCCCTGGTCTTCCCCCTCAAGGCTCCGAGGAGAAACAAGTTGCCCAGATCCTGAGGCTCCCGGGGTACGGCAACCACCTGAGCCACCTCCTCGCCGGCTTCGTGACCAAGGTCTAGATTCTCGACCATAGACCCGGTGTCCGGCAGGCACACACACTTTACCACGGCACCGTTTTTTCTCATGTTCCTCCGCTGTCCCGACGCAGTGGTACCGAGCACCAACATCTCTTCTGTCCTCGCTCAGCCCCTCTGGCTTAGTGGTCCGATCAACACCGCGTCGGACCGTCGGCTTCACACGCTCCATCGATGCAGACCAGGTTGACTCTGGCTCAGCTCACCAGACTGCCCAAGACGTGCACCGAGTGCCGCCGTCGGAAGCAAAAGGTCGTTTCCGAGCGCCGCACCGTCCGTTCCTTCGCCTGGCCAAGATGTACTGACGCCACCACTGGCAGTGTCTCCCCTCGCCGCCGCCGAGCACGCAATGTGTCAACTGTGCCAAGCGATGGCCGCCCGTCCACTGTGTCTTTCGCGAGCCCAAGCAGCCCTCTCGCCCCCAACACCCGAGCACCCAGTCTATTTTTGTCTTTTCCGCCAACGACACCGATGCCGACGACGCCTCCGAGTCCCCCAGCGGCGGCAGCAGCAGCGGGGGCAGCAGCGGCAGCAGCGGCAGCAGCACATCATCGTCGCCCGTCGGCGATCCTGAAACCGATGGTCGTGCTAATGCACTCTCTCGGGCCATGGTGGGCTCCCCGCACGCCGTCGGAGGTACCCTGAGCGTCATTGGCAGCTGCCAGGGCAGCATCCCGGTGCCGAGCACGTCGAGGAACACCGAACTCTTCTACTTTTGTGAGGCCCCCGAATGTCTTATGAACCAGCATGGATGCCGATCAAACACTGACCTGTCGTTTCTTCCTCATGGCCAGTCGTCGAATATGTGGCGCCCAGCATCGTCAGCATCGATGGCGGCGGGCTGCCGCCTGCCTTTCGGGCCGTCATGCTGCCGTGGATGCTGCAGTCGCCGCTGTTCCCCCACATCGCCGTGCTCATGTCTTCGGTGACACAGGCTCTGGACCTCGGCCGACAGCCCAACGAGGCCGTTGAGCCCCTTGTCCTCAAGTCGAGAGTGCTGACCATGATCAACAAGGCCTTGAGCACCGGCCACGACCTGTCCGACCTCCTCCGCTGCGCCATCAACCTGGTCGTCATCGAGGTATGTCTCCCAAATCGCTGGCAACTAGCACCGAGTAACCGTTAGCGCAGTGGTACTGGGGAGACGACGACAGCATGTGGACGCACATGAGGGGGATACGCGACCTCGTCAGGTCTCGCGGCGGCTTCGGGGCCCTCAACGACCCCATGTTTGTGTTTGTCGTTATCCTGTGCGCCCTTCCCCCGAACCCAGCCCTTGAATCCGTACCAACACGCTCCCAGAATGGACTACTGCCTCGGCGCCTGCTTCGAGACGGACCTCCTCATGCAAGAACGCACTCTCGCCCAACACCTCACTCCGCCCCTACCAAGCGAATACTCCCCATCCCTCGTCGGCCCGCTCCACCGCCACGATTTTGCCTTCTCCGCCCTGGCCGACACCCTGTCGCTGCCCCCGGAAGCCGCCCCCATCGTCTCCTCCATCCACCACCTCACCCTCCTTGTCCTCAACGCGGCCCCGGAAAATTGCGACCCCAAAAACTCCCCGCCGCCAACCCCCACCGCCACCATCCGCGCCACCGCGGCCGCCCTGCACAAGCGCCTCGTCCTCACCTCCCCTTCGCCCAGCTGCCGGTCAGATGACGACCAGCTCATCACTATCGCCCTCCACCTCACGGCCCTCTTCTACACGGCCTCGATCGCATCCTCCACCCCCCTCTCGGTCCTCAAGACGTCGCCCTCCCACCTCATCGCCGGTCTCCCTGCCATCGACGCCGCCGACGCGCTGTACGCGTCCATCCGCGCCGTGCCGTCGAGCACGTGGAAGCGCATGCCGGGCGTGTTTCTGTGGGTCATGCTTGTCGCGGCGGCGCAGCGGACGCGGAGCACGGCGGGGGAGGGGGGATGGGAGAGCCCAAGGCAGAGGGAGAGGAAGTACCTGAGAAGGCGGATGGCGACGGCGGCGCAGGCGGTGGCACAGGAGGACTTTGGGGTGGGGATTTGGTGTCTGAGGGGGTTCTGGTTGGTGGGGAGGTGGGTGGAGGAGGGGGGGTGGAGGGAGGTGGGGAGTCCGGGAGAGGAGGTGAGTCCGGGGGAGGGGGAGGGGGAGAGTCCGGGAGATGGGGACAGGGTGTTGGTGAGGAGGTAGAGGAATTGGGGGAACTGGTCGTTTTCAAGAAGAGGGGCAGTAGTTGAAGGATGGAAGTTTTGGAGTCGTCGTGCTTGATAGGGGCAAGTCAGCATGTGGGTTAGGGTTGCCAATGGGACTTGTCACAGGACCCTCACCTCTCCTCTGATCCTAAATCGATCGATCGACAGATAAATTGAACCATGACCCGCGATCTGATCGTTCTTTTCACATGCGTCCTTTCTGTCGGCGGGACGAATCAGGGGCAACGGTCACACAAAGAAACAAAAGAGTGGGGCGCGACACCAAGCACGACCGGGTTGGCCAATGGGTTTCTCATTGACGTCACCGAATGACGCTGTTGATCCCATTCGTTCCACCACCACATTCAACCGGTTGTGGGAAGGGATGAAAAGCTCCGAGCTGGAAGGGGCCAGACTGCTTGATGTTTGGGTCTTGACATTGAGAGGACGCCGCTCCGGCGCGAGCGCGTTCACGTTGCAGCGTAGGTTTTCGTAGGAAAGTCCATGGTCGGTGTGTCAGGGTAAAATGCAGGGCTTTGAGGTTAAACCTTTGTCACGGCACCTGCCATGATGGTCCGGCCTTATCCTCATATCTGCCTTATCGGTCTCTGGCCTGCGGGACAGCCCACTACATAGATCCGTCGTTGCAGGATGGAGGATTGCGCTTCCTCTTCCTCCTGCAACTTCGTTATTTTGTACAATGCAAGCAAGCCACATCGCAGCCCTGTCTCGATAGCCACCCCTGCACCGTGACAACCTTCCCCAAATCGAATATCGTTGACTACCTAGTGAAACCATTGTTTCCAACATGCGATTAAAGGGCCCGTTTCTGTCCCAAATCCCGTCCCAAAAAACAACTTCCGACGTACAAAAAGAGGGGAGACTCAGGCTCGCCAGATCACTTCCCTCCTTTGATGCGACTCGGAACAGCTCTAGATTTCTGAGCCCTTGCAGTCCTAGGCCTCTTCGACGGACTCTCATCAGCATCCGTCTCCGCATCTTCCACGTCTACCTCGGACAATCCGCGCTTTGGAGCTGCACATGTTAATACATCTTGTGATCAGGAGAACAGGCTCAACATACTGGTTAAAATATCATCCTCCTCCTGGTCGAGAACTATGCATTCTTTTAGTGAGAAATCGAGAGCCGTCAAGGGATTGTCTCCTGTTGGCTCAAGCAGGTTCCGAGCGGGACGTGGGGTAGGCGTTATGTCCAGCCTCGCTCGGATGGCGGACTGTGTTGGTGTTGTAAGGGAGATGCCCTTACCATTTGCGTGAGAGGACGATTGTGGACCGTTTGCCATCTTGAGTTGCTGCCTCAGTTTCCTCTCGCTCAACTTGGATCGACCGGTTGCCGGGGCGCATGTGGCTACCTGCGGAGATGGGGCTGACTTGGACTTGACTGTTTTGACGTTCTCCGGCGACAACCATCTGATGGAGTTGATGTCGTACACGATGATACTATATAGGAAAGGCTTCATCCACTCGCACCTCCCTCGAGACATCGGAGTTGATGAGTTCCTGGTTCAAGAAGCCCACCATGGTGCCCGTCCCCACCAGATGCTTCCCATGTTCGTGAAACAGCGACTTCTTTTGGTGATAAATGCTCGGCGCCCCACCCTGCATCCGAGCATGATAAATTGGGACAACGAGCAGAGGCACTCGACCGCTTTGTCCAGAACCCCGAGGAGAGTGAGCAGTACCTCGGATACTTGGGGGGAGAGGGGGGAACTGGGAAGTCGCGGGTCATCAAGGCCTTCTATACGGTCTTTGAGGAGAGGAAAGACACATCCATCATCCTCACAGCAACATCGGGAGCAGCTGCCGCCGAGATTGGTGGAACTACCTACCACTCGGCATTGGGGATGAACCCTCACAGGCTTCTCGCGAGACACGAGCGCCAGACCACGATGGCGGCCCTGGCATGTATAAGTGGAAGACAAAGAAGATGTTGGTGATTGATGAAGTCAGTATGCTTGGATGCTATGACCTCTGCACCATCAACGACAGACTTCAACAATTCCGCCGCTCGGCAGATGGAGGCGCTTCTACGAAGCCATTTGGAGGCCTCCCAGTCGTCCTCTTTGCTGGGGACTTCTTGCAGTTCCAGCCTGTTCTCCAACCCAGCATCTTGATCCCGGCCGATCCCCGCCGCCACATCAAGCCAGACACGCAGAGGAGGGAAAATACCGCGAGAGAGCTTTTTGGGAAGTTCAGGAACGTCATCCTCCTTCAGGAGCAAGTCCGCGCAATAAGCGATCCCCCTTTCCAGCGATTCCTTAAGAGGGTTCGCGAGGGAAAGCAGACCAGGGACGACGCCGAGACCTTGAACCGGCGCATCGCCAATATATCTACCATGCCGGTTGCCGACAATCTTCGCATCATCACGCCGCTCAACCGACACCGATGGGATCTCTCTCTCTCCACCGTGCTCCAGTGGGCCAAGGAGAAGGAGAGGGTGGCGACGATCTTCATCTCGACACACAACCTGAAGGACTTACAGCCAACGCCAGCCCTTGCGGCAAAGCTGTGCATGGTCGGTGACAACACCAAGTGCCCGATCCCGGCCATCTTTCCCTACGTACGAGGGATGCCGGTCTGCCTGAACGAGAACAAGTTCACGGCACTGCAGGTAGCCAATGGCTCCCTGTTCGAGGCAGTCGGGATCATACCCAACCCCAGCTCCCAGGTCTTTTCCTGCAGCCCCACAGTCCGCATTCACGTTGGCAATCCTCTCGGCATCATCCTCCAATCCGGCGTCACCAAGGCCTTTAGATTCCCCAACATCCCTCCTGGCACTGTCCTCATCCCATCACAGAAACACAGCGTGGAGACACACGATAAAAAGACGTGCCAGAGGATCGGGCTGCCCTGTACTCCTGGGTTTGCCCTGACAGACTTCAAATCCCAAGGAAAGAACTTTGAGAATGTCATCCTTGGTCTGTATGGGAGGGCGGACAGGAGATAGGACGGCACGTTGGACAAGTGCGAGTTTACAAGCCTGTATGTACAGCTCTCGCGTTGCAAAACGTTGGAGGGGATCCAGTTGCTGAAGCCGGTCAGCGTGGAGGAATTCGTGGCCATCAGGCCGGGGCAAGGGATGGTGGAAGCGATCTCGAAATTAGACGTGTTGTCTGAGCAGACGATAAGCAGGTGGAAACAAGGACACCCAGAAGAGTGGTAGATAAACAAGGACACCCAGAAGAGTGGTAGATAATTGAAGGACACACTTCTCAATGATGGAGGTATTTGCCCACAGAACAGAAGTCCATGTCACGGGCTTCGGCGTGACGACACGCTGTCCTTGAGCATGGCAGCGACGGTGGTGTTTCGACATCACATCGCCCTTCCTCTTGGTTGTGTTACGTAGTGGTCAGGCATGGCCACTGGCCAGACAGCCCACTACTTTTGAAGGGCAGGAAGAAGGTCGAGGCAGTCTCCAGAGCGTAGGGGAAGGGTCGATAAGATAAAGCATAGAGGACCCCGCGGCGCGGAGAGGCAAGCACCAATCATCCATCTTCAGAAGCGCGACTCGGACTCGGAACCGGGCGAACGAAATCCCGCGGCAAGCACAAACAGCAAACAGCGAGACCCAATCACCAATCATCCTCAGAAGGGGCTCGGACTCGGAAGCGGTCGAACGAAATCCCGCGACAAACAAACGAAACCCCGCGGCAAGCCTGGCTGACCCAGCGAGCCAATCAAAAACGGTAGCTGACAGCGAATCAGCATCGCGGAAACGAAACCAAGGGCCGGACAGACCCCCCCCGGGGGGGGGGGGGGGCCGCTCAGAGTCGCAGGAAGATGAACAGTTTTCTACGAAAACCATTTGTGGTTTCTCTTCCGTGACCTTCTTCCTCTTCCCCAACTACAACCACCAAACAAAACAAGACTGGAAATTGGTTCGAAACACGGGCAACAACGGCCAAAATGGAAGACAAGGGTTTCGACAACTGGAACGTCGGCCCCGGGGACATCCCCGCCACGTACGCCCCTCCAAGTGACCAGCAGCTCCCACCCGCCAACACCGACATCGTGACCACGACCAACCCAGCCGCCATCAGCCCGGGCCCTCAACCGACAGAGTCCCACCACCTCGCCTCCACCACTCCCCTCCCTCCCCCTCCGACTCACCCCCACTCCTCCTCCTCGCAGGGGCACGGGCGGGATATCACCGACCTGGGCTGGCACTCCCCCCCGGGCGCCGTCCCCGCCCCGCTCCTCCCGCACTCGCTCCCCAACCCGCAGCTATGGGCCCTCGTCCGCCGCTTCGACAAGCAAGTATGCCACGTCAAGTCCCTGCCGGTCCCGCCGCCGTCGGGCCTCGACCTCGAGATCGCCCCCGACGAAACCTTCACCCCCGTCAAGTTCAAGACGCACCTCGAGCGGCTGTACATGACCGTCGTCGTCGGCGTCTTCACGGCCTGGAAGCACATCGTGCGGCTGCGGTCGTGGAGAGAGTCCAAGCGGACGGGGGCGTTTCTCGCCGTGTATGCGGCGGCATGGATGGCAGACTTGCTGGGGGTGGTGACGATTCTGTGGGCGATGGGACTGGTGATGGTGCCGCGGTGGAGGGCTGTGTGCTTCCCACCGGCGCCGCCGTCGATTATCAGGGGAGACGGAAAGGGGGTGAAGAAGCCGATGGCGGGGGTGTTGGCGTCGGAGGGATCGGTGACGGGGGCGCCCGAGAAGAGGGAGGGAGAGGCCGTGGAGCAGGAGGCCCATAGCTTTGTGAACTCGGTCATCACGCTGGCGGTGGGATTGGCTGGGGACCAGAATCCAAAGGGTGAGTTGTATTGGCTGTTTTGGGTTGATGACATGCGAGCTGACACCTCGCAGATATATCCGAGACCAAGTACAAGACAGGAGCATTGCGGGCCGTGGAGCAGGACAAGACCAAGAAGCCCGTCACCGACATGGTCTTTAGCGAGGCCGAGGAGGTCATGCATATGATGGCTCAGGTCGGTTCTCGTTGACTATCGACAAGATTGGACCCAGGCTGACTGCCCGCGTGAGCAGATGATTGATGTATACGAGCGCTTCGCCAACGCCCTCAACCCGACACCGCCTTTTCCTGTCCTCCGACCGAGACTGATCCTGGCCTCGTGTCTGTCGCCCATGCTATTCACCTTTCTCTTTCTCTCGTCCCACACGATGATCAAGACCCTGGGGTTTCTGGTTGGCTTTGCCATCTTTGGGGACCCCGTCATCAGAAAGGGCACGGACCTGCTCAACTGGTGCGTTTGTTTACTACCCCTGGGCCCTGACTGTGAGCTAATCCCCGGCAGCAACCACCCCGAGTGGAAGCAATACCTCTCCCTCCGCAACACCATCCTCAAGGGCGTCCCCACCGACTCCCAGCTAACCCTCACGCTCCTCCGCATCGGCGAACGGAACAACACCCCCATTCCCCCTCCCCCGAGCACCGACGAGCCCCCCAAGTTCGAAGGCAACGCCGCCGCCGCCGAAAACCTCGACAAGACCCTCGGTAAGCACTCCCCTTCTCCCACCTCCCCGTCCCCACTACGCACTTACACATGCCGCCAGGAATCGACCAATCTCACATCAACGCCGCCATCGCCCCGGACCCCGCCAAAAAAGCCGAGGCCGAGTCCAACCCGCAATCCCAGATCCCAAAGACCAAGCACCGCATCCTCAGCGCCGTCAAGGGCGTCTTCCACGGCGGCGTCAGCACCGGCCTCGGCGCCGACCACCTCGCCGCGCGCGTGGGCGTGTCGGAGGGCGCCAAGTTCCGCGAGGGCGTCGTGCGCACCGGGCCGTCGCCCGAGTCGGGGCCCACGAGGTTCCCGGCGAGGTTCCAAGGGAAGGAGGGGTATGCGGTTGTTACCGGGCCGGTGGTGGGGTGGGCCAGGGGCAATGTTAACAAGGAGGAGGAAAGGGAGATGGACTGGACGTTGAGGATTGGGGAGGTGCATGTGAGTTTTGGTGTTTTCTTGTTTTATTCTTCTCTTTTTCCTGTCCTCATGTTCCCCTTTTCGCCCTTCTGCGAGACGCGCTGGCCACGATGCTGATGTAAGGAGCAGGAACTACAAAAGATTGGTGGGCTTGGGTGGAAGACCAAGATTGCCGTGGCTTGGGCGACAGACGCCGAGATCAACGATGGCATCATACTGAGAGATGGAGCGGGTAAGGAGTACCATCTCACGGCCATCCCGGAAAGAGATGCCCTGTTCAACCGGCTGGTTGCGATTGGGGATCAGATTTGGGAGGCTTGGTAGAATTCTTGAGCGATTAGTGGTCGGGTTGTCCCAGGCGGCCCGGCGTAATTATTGGGGAGCTTTGTTCTGGTCTCATGAGACGTATCCCGTCCCGACATCAAAGTGTACCTAGATTCAAGTTCTAGCACTCAGAGCCCACTTTGGGCAGCCAATAAGGGGCATCTTGCATGCTGCGCCCTCGCACACCAGGACTGAGTCCCCGCACCGGCTTGAGACCGGCTTGACATTTGGTCCCCAAGAAGCCGGCTACCATTGGTGGGGTTATTCATGTGGTGGTACGGATACTGGAGCAGCGATACCCAGATGCCGAATCATGAAGCCCCTCTGCTACCTCCTGCAATCGTCGGTCGATCCTGAGCTCACGACAGTGTAACCGCGCGGATTCACACCCATTCCCCGTTAGCTGGCGAGCTGGGTCGAGGCCCGAAGGGTACCGTGACAGGTCAGATGCAGTCGGATAAAACTTGGCCGATTGTCTCTCGTCTTATGTCAGTCTCCCCCCAAACCCCCATCGAACTCAGTTCTGGACCTACCTGGTACCTACTGTCTAGGAAGGGAGGCATTCGGCATCTCATTTTTACCATCGCTGGTAGCTTCTCCTCATGAGCCGATTCAGGGATGTTTTGCTCCAACCTCCTCTTCCACATGGCGCTGCCTATTTCCGCCCCCCAGTCCGCTCCCCTTCTCAAAGCCCCAAGAGCTGGGCGAGTCGCTTTCCAAACGTCAGCCGGTTTGAGGTCCTAGATAACCCTTCAAGGGAAGAAATCGATGACGCGAGGGGACCAGAAGGCGACTTGGAGGAGTCTCTCTTGGGCAGAGCCGTGAACCCGCCGGACCTCACCCACGAGTGGCTCGACAGGGAGGGCGACAGCGTCAGGGCATTCTACACGCACGTCTCGCTTCCCATCCAGCTGGCCTGTCAAACTCCTGGCGGACCGCTCATCATACAACGGTCCGAATCAGGGCCGCTGGGAGCAGCCAACGTCAGCCAGACCGTCGACTTCACTTGGGGATGTAAAGACCAGTGCCTTGTGATGGCGGAGTTCAAGAGGCCTGGAATTATCGACCCAGCAATGTGGGGAGGGAGGAAGCCAATGAATGAAAATGGTCGCTGGTTAGGAAGGGAGTTACGAGGGTAGGTTGATTTACAATTACCTAGGTACACCTACTCAGGGCACCTAGGTACTTACTTAGGCACTGGAACTGGCCATGGTTGAAGGTAGCACGGCTTAAGTCATCTAATTGCTAACGGGGATACAGATACTGCCACCTTTACAAATGCTCAGCGGCGGTGGTATTCGATGGCGAACATCTCTTGATTCTCAGTTCCAGGCTCCAACTCTGGACAATATTTCGGATGCCAACTGTGGCGTTACTGTCCTTCTTTTCGCAAGCCACTTCGAGACGCTACGCTACGGTCTTTTCAGGGTTATGGACCTTCAGCTTCGGAGATTGCAAGCCGCCACAGCCCCGGAACTGATCTTGGGGGGCCTTGTGCGCAGATACAGATGGCCGTCGGGGGATCCTTGGTGGAGTCGGGAGGACGACGGTGATGGGGCCGAGGTGGAACCTGAGGCCGGCGTTGCGCGCATGTTTGATTTGGAGCACGGCGCCTGGTTCTGGGCTGCGGGTGGTGTTCCTCTCTTGGATGCCTACAATAGCTATATCTGGGATACGCTCAGCCTCTATAATTAGGAAGAAGCATGGTGGTAAGCACATGGGGGTAGTACTCTTGCACCGATGAACTTTGTTTCGTCTACTGCCCGTCCTCGAGCCCGAGAACTCTCGATGTTTACCCTCTCCCTCCAGTCTGACAGTACTCGCTCAACAACCTTCTATTGTGCCCCACCACGAACCGTGCCTGGGACCTTGGCCGGACCGCGAAGAGGCATCGGACGCCAGGTGCCATCAATCAATACAAGTTCTTGCTGGGACCTAAAGAAGTCGGGGCCCACCGCCCGAGGGGGCTTGCCTTCACTTATATGAAGAATGCCGCGTTTCTCAGGGGGTGATGTTGGCCTGCCCTCTGCGATCCTCACTCGCCTCTCAATCTCACTCCTCAGCGTCTCTAGCGCCTCCTGGTTTGTTATCGACCCAGACAACAAGGGATAGGCAAACTCAAAGTCGATGGCTACAAGGCCCTTGCTGGTCCGCATGAAGTTGTGGGGCGTCGGGTCCCCATGAGCAACACGGTGCTCGTCAAGAAGCCCGTACAAGGCCCGGATCTGTTCGATGAGCCGAGAATCTTGCAGCGCTTCGTTGTCGAGATCGTCGAGCACCTCTCCCTCGACGCATTCGAGCAGGATGGCAGGGACACGTCGCCGGCTCAGCTGGTATTTCATCTCGTCGTCGGGGCGCGTAACTGTCACCTCGCCGAGAAAGCGCGGGATGTGAGTGCCCTGGAGGGCTTGCAGACGGCGGTATGCTTCGACGTCGTTTTCGAAGCTGTCGGCCTTTTCGGGATTCCTCTCCTTCAGGATGACGGTGGTCGGCAAGAACCACGCCGGCAGCCATCGCAGCAGCCAGGAGCGGACGAGTGGCGGCATCCACGACGACAGCCAGCGGGCGAGGGGAACCGGAGGGACTTGCAGGCGGAAGACATGGCGATTCGCCCAGACGCGCTTTGCTGGGGCTTGGAAACGGCGCAAGCCATAGTGCACGTCCTATGTGCAGCCTCTGGTCAGCGGCAAGGCGAAGAGAGGTCATTTCAGAGTCGCAACATACCTTGACCACGATCTCCTCGTCGGCTTTTGCAGTGCCATTATCCACAAGCATGATGCCGAACCGGGGGCAGGGCAGCCATGCGGGACAGGAAGGGTGGTTGTTGGGTGGGGAAGGCGGCCGGAGCGCGCTCGCACTGGAATTGGGGTTGGGGTGTTGGGGGTTTTTAAGTCAGTGGGGAAGCAAACGGCCAGGGGCGTTACGACGGGCGGCGTCAACGGCTGGCCAGCATGCAGCACGTGACGTGATCCTCAACCTCTTCCTCCCTTCTCCCTTGGATGGCGGATTCAGATGGCTTCCTCTCGATGAACTTTTAATTCCATGACTGCAAGGGTCCGGACGGGTTTGCTTGGAGCGAGCTGTGCAGGCGTCGATCACCTACCTACCTCTTTGACGCACAGCCATCGTTTTCCCGCCCATCTCTTGTTTTGCTGCTTCATGCTGGGGAGCGCGTTTAAGTGGGCAAGGGGTTGGGGACACAAAGCTCGGCGACTCCCTAGGGTCCATATCTTTGTTGGGTTCGATGCATTTTCTTTTTGTTGACGCCTTCTCCTCCCAGTCCTTCCAAATCCTCCCTTTCCTTCCCAACCCGGGCGTCTCCCGCAACTCGACCCGATTCTCGAGCAAGCGAGTCGCAGGCCACCGCCGCCGCAGCACCATCCCGTACAAAACATGGACCAAAACAGACATCCCAACGCCAAAGAGAGTCATCAAAAAGAAACCAAATCTCCAATCCATGGGAGGGGGCGGGTCAACTCGGACGGCCCCCTCTCCACCAGCCCCTCTAGTTCGGAAGCTCTCTGATGCAGAGTCGTTGACGCCTGGCCCCATCCCCGTCAGCCAGATTATGCAAAGATCGCAGCGGCTCCATTGGCCCCATCTCACCGGGGGGCGGTGTGAGAAACCAATCCGCGACCCGGTTCCTGTGACTCCGAATCCATTCTTGCTCCTGTGCAGGGCTGTTAAAAATCATGACGGTGATGTTGGTCAGGCACAAGGGCGCTGGGTAAGAATCGTCATCCGCACATTGATATTGATACTCGAGGCGGTCTCTTTCAAAGGTTTCGTCGACGGTCCAGGAAATATAAATGCCTGGTCTTGAACCGCTCTCCAAGAAGATCCCCACAGCATCCCACACCTCGGGATACACGTCACTTTTCAATAGTTGCGTATCCACCGTCATTCGGATTAAAAAGTACTGCCATATCGACACCTGACCGCAGGAGCGGTTACTAAAAACCCCATTTGGATCGATAATCCGCCGTCCATCGGGTCTTTCCAGGAAAAGGATTCGTAATGGCGAGCAGCTATTGCGATTGCCCCGTAAATAGAGGAGTCCCAAATCGAAGCCGATGTAGAGGAAAAAGTCCAATGTAGCTGCCTGGGCTTGGATTGTTGTAAGCCACGTCGCAGTACACGTCGAGCGACTCAAAGCCCACTCTGTGTACGAAGCTAGACCGCAGAAGACGCTTGAAACAAGAATCCAGCAGGGCCCCCGCCTCGCCTCCAAATCCAATTTCGAGTTTGGGTTCGGGTCCTCCTCCGGGTTCGAGTCCTCCTCCGAGGTGTCGACGTCTGGCCATCGAAGCAATGAGGTGTCTGACAATCGAAACAAGTGCTGTTCCATTTCTTCCAAACATGGAAAGCAACTTTGCTGCGTGGTCTCATCCAATTCCCCGATCCACATGATGAGGGTTGCTAGACGGCGAGTATCGTGGTCATCGAACTGGTTGAAGGTTCCGATCCCGCCATGATGCATCCGCATTTCCGCAACTAGACATTGCAAGACAGTTAGTCGAATCCTTGCTTTGTCAAGGCTGTCAACCTGCAGGTTCGCAGCCAGATACTGGTGAACGCTCCGGTGGTTGAAATCCAGTCTCATGGGATACTTGGAGGTTAGGACCACGAGTCCTCCAAACAACAAGGGCAAGCTGGTGATGAATTTGTCGGTACGTTCTCGGTGTCCGCCCCGGGCGACTTCCTTTGACCACTGGTTTGGGCATTGTATTCTGCCAGATAAGGCGTCTTTGACCAAGGAATACCGGAAATGTTCAAACTCTGAAGGCTTTAGCGCGTGCCTCCCATCAATGGTGTCTTCAAGTCGCTTTAATTCGATGATCTTGAGAATTGTGAGGGCTTCCTCGTTGTTCCGGACTTTGTCGCGCATAATCTTGTCAAACAGACCGTCGAGTTCCGGGGGATAAGTTTCCAGGGCCTGCTCCAGATCTTCGATGTCCTTCTTGTAGTCCAGCATCTCGACCACACTAACCAGGACAAGCTTAGCCCACAAAAAGACCCCCTCGGCGATTCCCACAAACTTGTCCACAAAGAACCGAGCCCTCCCCGGGTCGAAGACTTCGAAGTTTGGGTGGTCTCCAATCGCATTGCAGATCATCTTCCTGATGTCAGGGTCGGTGGTCAGATGGATGACGAGCCTCGGGCAGTTGTTGAAGTTGTCGAGCCAGGGTTGCTCTTCCCGACTGGACACGCATATCTTGACGCCCGTTTGGTTGCTGTTCACCCATGTTTTGATGTCTCTTGCGAGCCTCCACTGCGGCACGTTGGGATCGCTGAACTCATCTGCGCCGTCAATGAAGAGGCAGAATCGGAGCCTGGATACCGTGCCACCGAGGAGCTTGAGAAAGGCACCTGCCACCTCGCGGTCGGGCATCTTTTCTCCGCGAGCACCTTGAGACATGTGGAGCAAGTCACTGGTTAAGCGGACAAGCCGGTCCGGGAAGAGCAGCGGGATCAGGTCCTCGTGGTGGGATTTCAGGATACCGTGAAGAAGCGTCCGGTACAAGCCGTTCATCGAATTTTGGCTCCTGCTCCCGGCATTCCAAAAGAAAACGGCAGAGATGACGGGCTCGGAGTTGTCGCCTCCCTCAGCCGCCCATTTTCGAAGTTGTGCTCGGGTTTCGGGGTGCTCGTTGAGAAACCGCATCAGTGTCGACTTTCCGCTCCCTGGCTTCCCGGCAATGTGAAAGATTCCCCGAGAGTCGTCCGAGAGCCACTGACGAAAGGACATGGAGAGGGCGCCCTGCTGGGATTTCGGGATCTTGTCGTCATTGATCAGCCACTCAAAGGTGCCCTCGGCCTGCCCTTGTCCTCGATTTGGCCGAGCCTGGTATCCATGTCTGGGAACGCTATCCCTTCGAGGATGAGTCTGTGACTGGTGGCCTGGAGCCTTTCGCAAGACGAGGCGAGTTTCGTCTGAATAGACACGATCTTGCTCAGCAGCTCATCGTGATTTGCCGCCAGTTGCAGATTGGCTTGGGCGACACTCCATTCGGCATACTTCTTGATCGAGTCTTGGATGGCTGTTGTGTTTCTGTTGCCTTGGTCGGAGAGAACGTCGAGCTTGGCGATGAGGCCGGTCCTGGGGTTGTCAGTTTTTATAACTGCACGTAAAGGGGCACACATGCATCTTCTTACCTCAAAATTTCGGTCAGGTGGGTATTCAAAAGTGTCGTACACCGGTGAAACTCGTGCTTGAGGTCGTCAAAGTCGAACTTTTTGAGAACGATGCGAAGTGATGCCGCCGAGACGTTGACCCAATACCGGAGCGGATCCTGGCCTCGAGGGCAACACACTGTTCTAAAACGTCGACCAGACTCGATTCCGAAGCCGAGAAATTGTTGGGATTCTTGTTTGTGAGAGCATCCTTTAGCTTGTCGAGCCCAGAATGTACGCCGGTCGAAAGTGTGTGGAGCCGCTGAAACTCGAGGGGTGTTTCTTTGGCATTGGAAAGCTGATGAGCCACCGAGATTGTTTTTCCGACGCAGGAGAGGAAAGAGAGGACTGCTGATGTCGTACCCAAGGCGCTGGCTGGATCCATGGCAGGGCCAGGCAAAGGGACGGTAGCCCCGACACTCGGAAGCTGGGGCAAGCTGGATGACGAGGAGGATGGTGACCGGGTGAAGATGGGCAGAGCCTGATGAGAGACGACGGGTTGAGCACACCAGGTCAATCTATTTCTTCCCCGCCCCTCGGAGGCCACTGCAGCCGCCAAGAGTGGTCGGGGTTCGATGCTGTGCTACACACCAAAAGCCCAACATTCGTTCGAATCACCGTGCATTGAACATTAGATCTTTTGCTAGCACCGGAACACCACACAGTCCCTTGTCCTGTCTTGGTTTAATGTCTTTCCCTCTATCCTTGGAATCTACCTCACTGGTAACTTCGGCAATGATTCCCCGTCATCATACGAACTACTCCCCCTCCAACCTCTAAGTTCACAGCTTGACGGCGTCTAGCCGCCCAAGGACTGGCCGCAACCAAGGCGGGCACCTCCGTAGCTGGTCCAAACCCGGCCTCAAACCCCGGGACGTCCCCCATCGGCGCTATGATTGGCGCGATAGCAGCCGCCTCACCAGCGGTGAGTCATCGCTCCCTCAAGCCTCCCTTCGCCACGGCCCGTCTCCCGTGGCTTAGCCCAACGACCCCGCATCAGCACGGGGAAGCACCTTGTTCAGCGCGGGGGTTTCCCACAGGGTCTGGATGTGCCATGGCTTCCACACACCCTTGACCACAACAAAAATCTATCCCACTCCCTCCTACCCCCCTTGATGCACAGCCGCAACCTGGACAGCATGTACCAACCCCAATGACCGCCTCCTCCCTTCTGCGACCTTGGCGCCAACCATCTCGACGCCGTGTTGCATGGCCTCCTTGAGCTCGTCGGTGAGGTGTGACATCCAGACTACGGGCGGGAGGGCAGCAGCGGCAAGAGCCGCGGGCAGTGAGTTGCGACGGGGCGTGTTGGTGGTGGTTGGTGGGGGGTCGATGTGGTGGTGGACGCGGTGGAGGCGTTCGAGGTCGGCGGTCATGAGGTGGTAGAATTCTTCGTCCTCCATTTTTTGGGGGTGTGAGTTCGTTCGTGAGGGTGTGGTGTTGATGGGGGGATGGTGCTGATTCAGGGGGGGGATGTTTTGGTGGAGCCTGGGAATTGTCAGCGTTTGTTTGGGCGGTCGGGGTCAAAAGACGTACAGTATTTCGGGACAAGTCTCGATGGTCAATACCTATTTTGATGTGATGTGATCTGGCCTTCAATGTTGATGAATACCCCTTTTCTGGACAGTGGCTGCGATCGAGATATTTGTATTGACTTTGCTGGAAAACGGAGAAGAGGAACCCGTCGTTCCACCCCAACTGTCTCACCACTGTGAGCCGACCACGAGGGCTTGGCGCGGGCACAGCCGCTTTGGGCTGCGTCTGGGCAGTTGGGCGCTGCGGAGAGGGACGGACCGCCCAGAGCCCCCAAAAAGTCACACCACGGTGGGATCATGGCCCGGTTGTCCTCCGACCACGTCCGTTCCCCGGATTCTTACCCAGAGCGCCAAGCAATAGAAACATCTGGTTCTCACAACGTCTGACATGACGCTGAATCGAATTGTGTTGTTTTTCCCCACCATTTTCTCCATTTTGACCCAACTGCCGCGACACAAATGGAACCACCCACCCGGAAGAGATCCCCGAAGGGAGGTCTCACAGCGGCTTCTGCCCCCAAACCACCCTCTGCCGGAAAAACCCATGCACCTTCTTTGTCCGAATCTCGCGCCGGAAGTGGGCCAGGAACACGGCCACCTCCTCGCGCGTCCACCCCAGCGTCGTCGCCATGAACATGACGGTCCCCTCGGCGTCCTGCTCAAACGCCAGCTGCATGTACGCGCCGACCTCGCGCTGCGCAGGGTCCGTGGGCCATGTTCCGACCGGGCACTGTCATTTGATCATGATCAGCACCATTCCGAAGAGAGAAAAGAACAAAACAAACCTTGAGCTCCCTCGTGTCCACCCCCACAAACCCCAGCTCCTCCATCGCCGTCTTCTGCACGCCGTCCTCGTAGATGGTAAATGACCGGCCCAGCTTCTTGCCGCCCTCGATAAAGATCTTTGTCCACTGCATGACGGCGCAGTCGTCGGTCACGGTGCCGTCGTCGCTCTCAAACGTCGACGCCGGCTCGTAGCTCTCGAGCCAGCCGCCCGGCTTGAGCGCTGCAAAGGCCTGCGCGTACAGCGCCGGCCAGTCCTGCACCGCGCCTATGAGCCAGCGCATGTGGATGTAGTCGAGCGAGTTGGGAGAAAAGGTCCACGGAACCGTGCAGTCGTCGATTTGGCTGGGGCGTGTCAGTGGGAATGAGATGAGCCAAAAGGATGGGAGGGAGGCATACAATTCGAGGTTGGGGGGGACCCAGCTGGGTTGCGTGGGGGCAATGTCGGTGCCGACGACCGAGGCAGAGGGGTATTGGTCGGCAAAGTCACTGCGTGTGCCGGTTAGTGACGGTGTTATCGAGACAAAAGGGAGGAGAGTTGACGTGCATGGCCCATATGCCCGTTCCTGTTCCGATGTCGACGGCTTTCTGGAGAAAGAGACACAGTTAGTACTGCGACGGCATCTCAGGGTGGAAGTGGGCTCTTGGACATACCTGGATTCCCTTGTCGAGCGGCGCCAGATGCAGTTTGCCCCCAATCATCATCGTCAGGACATGGTGACTGTCTGCGTCAGCCAGCTTTCTCTCCATGAAGAGGGCGGCAAACCACAAACTTGATGTCCAACGCCTCCTGGTACCTCGAGTCCACCGGACCCCTTGCAGCAACTGTCAGCACTTGGCCAGTCGTCGTCACGCGTCCAAGGGAGATACCAACCAATATTCCGAATGCTTCTCCCCGTGATACGTCCGCCCATGCAGCTTCCTGTAGTCGAGGATGCTCTCGGTCAACGACTCGGTCGAGCTGCTGTTGCTGGCGACGGCTGAGTCCCCGTCGTCGGCGGTGCTGTCGCGCGACTACAGCAAGGAAAGTGACTTGTCAATTCCTGACCAACCCAATCTCACGGAGCACAAGATCGACAGACCTGCAGTTGCACCCAGTGCTGGGCCGGGAGGATACCGTCGGCTCCGGCCGGGGCCGGGGCCGGGGCCGAGGAAGTGGAAGTCGGCGACGCCATTGTTTTGTTTCGGAGTCTTTCAAGACAAAACGGAGACAGTGGAGACTGGAGAGGGAGAGAGGGAAAGAAAAAAGAAAGGAAACAGAGAAAATCTCTCAACTTGCGGTGTCCCGAGACCCAAGGGCCGGGTTAGCTACCCGCCAGCGCCCCCCTCCCCCTCCATGTCTCTCCTCTTCAACATCAGCAGGTGTTCCATCGACAGAGGGAACCGGCGTCGATGCGGCCATGCAGCCAACGTGCCAACGTGCCAACGCGCAGAGAGCGGAGCAGCACACGCATCGTCTCTGCATATCCCGGGGGCGGACGCACAGTGACCCCCTCCGCGAGTGGTCCGGCCCGCGTCTGACCTGCAAACGAGCCCGCGCCAAGATCCGGTTTGGGGGCCCTGGTCAGCGCCGGCCTCGCCAATCGGCGTCTGGCCAGGGCTTTTAGCGACCAACACTCCCCTCCCTCCGCAGCTGGACCACGCGATAGAGCCTCGGGGATGGACGGGCGGGATAACGAAGTGCAGCATCGGATCCAGCATGGCGTGTGGCGGTCGTTGGTGGTGTGTGGTACCGCGGTAGGCGCGCACACTCCGCCTGCAGGGTCTTGAGAGAGAGAGATAGAGAATAACAAAGTAACATTATCGTTGTATGTGTACAGTCAGTCAGTCAGTCCGAGATGCAGTGCTCGCCGTGTGCCTGTCTCGTGTCTCGTAACAGAGGCGACCCTCGTCTAAATAGTAGGTCACCCAAATACCCTCCCCCCCCCCCTAAAACTCATAGGCAATCTGGAACGGCTGCGTTTCGGCCGTGTCCCAGTCCCCAGGCTTGGTCACATCCCCAAAGATGCGCAGCGCCTTGACCACAATCTTGTATGCGCCCGCCGGCGCATACCCGCCCGTCGACAGCTCGCCCTTCCACGCGTGCCCGTCCGTGTCGCGCGAGATGGCCTTCTTGGGGAAGCCAGCCATCTCTCCGAGCGCCGGCACGCCCAGGATTTCGGTCGCGTTGCTCGAGCGCAGCCCCACGGGAACCACGAGAGCGTGCACGAGGTTGGAGCCCATGTTGAAAGAGAGGGTGAGCTTGGGGTAGATGGCATTCTTGATGCCGCTGCCGGGCTCGGGGATCATAAAGGTCGAGTTGGCCGGCACCTTTTGGTAGTTGGTGCGGTCGCTCGACACCGAGATCCACACACCTGCCGTGGGCTGCGCGTCGGGGCCCGTGTACTGGCCGATGATGGGCACCGAGCGCAGGCTGCCGGCGACGCCGAGGTACGGCAGCGAGAGCGCAGTGCCGTCGGTGGCATTGAGCGTGATGAAGCCAGAGTAGACGGGGACGCGCTCGACATCGAGACCCGACGGCGGCGTCGCCGTCACGCTGACGAACCGGCGCTCGCCAGCCGGGACCGTGATCTCGGCGGGCAGGAAGCTGAGCGAGGCGAAGGTGCCGACCTGCGACGTGTTGGGCAGCGTCAGGGGCCGCTTGGCACCCTCGGTGCCAAACGTGTAGACGGTGCCGGCCGGCACGTTGGCGAGCTTGTACGTGAGCGACTGCGAGCCCGTGTTCTGGATGCTAAAGTTCTTGGTGCCGGCAAAGTGCTCCGTGTCGTTGAACGAGATGCTCGAGACGCCGAGGATGGTCTTGGCGTACGCCGCGTCCCAGGCCTGCATGAGACCGCCGCCTTGCTGCGGGGTGGGGGCGAGGTAGGGGCCCGACTGCTCGAGGCTGCCGGGGTTCCAGAGGATGGCCTTGGAGGTCGCCGACACAATGTTCTCGAGCGTCTTGGGGTCCCTGGTCCCCCGGACTTGGATGAGGAGCGCGTAGATGCCGGCCGCCATCGGGCACGACATGGACGTGCCCGACAGGACGGCGTACGAGCCGAGCGCGCGGGGGTACGTCGACAGGATGAGACCGCCGGGGGCCGAGAACTGCGGCTTCAGGTTGACCTCGTACGTGGGGCCCCAGCTCGAGTACTGGCTCATGGTGCCCGGGGTGGCCGTGTTGGGCGGGCTGAGGAGCTGCTTCGAGTCGCTCTGGGGATTGGTGAGCGTGACCGACACCTGGGAGCCGGCAGCGAGGGCCTTGACCCAGGCGACGCCCTGCTCGGCGAGCACCATGGCGACGGCCGTCACCAGACTCTCGGAAGCCCCGAGGCCGGGCGACATGGTGCCCTCGACGTTGTTGTAAAAGAGCACGTACTTTGCGCCCTTGGCCGCGGCGAAGGCAACCTTGGCCTCAAAGGTGCAGGTGCCTCGGCGGATGAGGACAATGTAGCCAGCCAGGTTGGGGGTGTCGTCGGGATACGCCTCGCAGCCGTTGGCGATGTCGGAGCTGTTGAATCCCACGGACCACAGAGGGAGCGTGACGTCCGCCCAGCTCGGCTGCACGGGCGTAAAGACAAAGGGCTCGTCCTTGGTGCCGTTGACCGAGTAGTTGCCCTGGTTGATCAGCGCGAGGGCGAGCGAGTTGTCGACGGAGCCGATGGCCGTGGCACCCCTGCTGCCGGCGGCCGTCGAGGCAAAGAAGATGCCGGAAGCGCCGTCGTTGCCGGCCGAGAGGAGGCAGGGCACGCCCTCGGCGACAATGCGCGAGACGACGGCGTCCCACGCACCATCGGACCACCCCTCGGGACCACCGATGGAGGCCGTGATGATGTCGCTCCCGTCCTCCCACGCCTTGATGTACGCATCGATCAAGACGTCGTCCGGAGCGCCGCCGCCCCGGCAGCTGAAAACGCGGTAGGCTCCCAGCGTCACCTCCTCGGCCGCTCCGATGATGCCCCACGGGTTCTTGCCCGACTGCGCGGCGATGATGCCGGCGACGTGGGTGCCGTGGCCGTTGCAGTGGTCGATCGGGTCATTGTCGGGCTTCTTGCTCGTCGTCTCGTCCAGCTCCGTGTAGTCGTCACCGACGAGGTCGTAGCCGTACGCGACCAAGCAGCCTGGCCCGAAGCAGCCGCCGAGCGAAGGGTGCATGTAATCGATCTGGAAGCGGGTCAGCATGGCGACACAAGCAAAAGCTGCAGGGGCCGGGACGTACACCAGTGTCGACAACAGCGATCTTGATGCCCTTGCCTTTGATTCCGGCGTCTCTCAGCCTGCTCACCTGGGTTTGCAGGTGAGTGCTGTACGTGTCGGTCGTGTTGGCGCCGGTTTGCCGCTTGAGGAGGGCTGTGGCCGTCTCGGCGGCCTTGGTGCCCGTCGAGTGGATAATGTCCCTCGGGATGGGATGGCTACGGATGGGCCAGATGTTCTTTACCCGGCGGTTGGCCGCGACCTTTGCCGCAGTCTCCTCGGCGTTCTTGACGTCGGTGAAATCGACGGACACACCCTTGAAGACCTTGGAGTTGAACTCGGTCCGCACCGAGGCATCGACTCCCAGGGCAGCGAAAGCCACGCGGGCAGGCTATCGGGTGTCGTCAGTGTCTGCCCCAAGATGCCAGCAGATGGGCTCATGCATACCGCAATGTCATCCTCGTATTCGATAATGTAGGCGCCGGGGATGGTCTCCGGGGCCGGTGTCGTCGCAAAGACGCCCTGGGCAGCCGAGGCGGCCAGGAGCGCCGTCGAGAGGCCGAGTCGGACCATGGCGCTGCTCTGTCGTCGGCGGATCTGCTCGCGACCGAGAGGAAAAGGGAGACGGGGCCGCGCGGGATAGGGGGAGAGCGGCTCAGGGTGCAGTCAAGAACGCTGTGGACGTGCCGGAATGGAAGCTCGCGTGGAGGACGAAAGGGAGCACGACGTCGTCGTGGAACCGTGGTATATATATCCACCCATGCTGGAGCCCGGGACGGTACGTGCAGGGCGAGACATGGCGGCTCTCCCTCCCCCCTGCCCCTGGGCCCATGGGACTGCCCGGCATTCCTGGAGATGGTGACAAGGCCAAGGCGCCATGGCAGATCGGAGGGCAATTTACCCAGACTCGCATCTTCGGCGGGCGTTGGGACAAGCTCTGGCGGGGGATAAGCCGCACGAGCGAGCACGAGCAGCGCGAGGTAGAGGGTCTCGGCAGCAGCTGAGATTGCGGTCCCGGGCGTCCTTCTGGACGAGGCAGGTCGGGCGGATCACGGGCGTGGAATGGCACCCCCATCGGGCGGCACGGGGGCTTTTAGCCAAGCACCGTTAATTTGGAGGTGCAATGGCCACGGGATCGCGAGTGATGCAGAGTGGTGCCGTAGCCTCTGCGGGGAATTACGACTTGTCCGCTATAACAGAAAGGTAGGTCGGGGTGGGGAGTGCGGGGGTTGAATGTTTTGGGCAGAATGCCTTGGCCCATGATTGCGTTTGGAGACAGACGCAAGGGAGCCCGTCGCCCTGTTGGGTGTCGACGACGTGATGGCGACGACACCACCACCAGTGGTGTTTCTGGGGGGGTTGCGAGGCTCGTCGACGGCGTCGAATCCCATGATCTCGGTCGTCGCACGTTTTCCAGGTCCAGCTTGACAAGATGTGAAGCGACTTGCCGGATCAGGAGCTCGACGTTGTGGTCGTCAATTTACCCCTGTTTTGAAAGGGGGTTCCTGGCCCGGCTCTCACTGCATCCCTGTCTGGGGGGGCCAAGGACGCGACGTTGCTGACCTCGCCGGCGATGCAAGAGAACCTCGGACGGCACATCTTTCTTTCTCAAGCAGTGCTCTCTCGTGCTCTCATGTGAATTCGATGCTGAAGCTGTTGGTGGATAGAATAGGCCCGAGCGGTTTGAAAGTCCATGAGCCGTCCAGGCTTCCAGAACAGAAAATGATCAACGGCAACCAGATCTGGTACCTGCTTGTGGGGAGGTCTGATTGGCGGGACCGGGCTTGTCGTGGAGCGCGCAATCTGGCTCGGCGGGGGACCGTTGGGCGTTGGCATGCACGGCGGGCAACAAGCGTCCGGGCGGGCAGCGAGTGCCGAAGAGGTCTTGGACGTCCAGCGTCTGGAGCCGGCGCGGGGCGAGGGCCGGGAAAATGCCTCATTCGGTCGCGGTGAGGGCAAGCCGCCGGGACTTGTCAGTGCCGTGCTGTCGTACATACACAGGACAGTGGCACGAGCTGCCGGGACGTGGGCCCGGGAGGTTTCCGAGGTTCTATCTGCCCCAGGAATCATCGCCGCCTCTCTGCCTCTCATACTGTGTGTGTAGAGTGCCCGGGAGTCGGCTGTAGGCGGTGTCTCTGGAGCTTCCTGTTGCGGCTAAAGGGTAGGCGCGCTGTGCTTCCACTGTCGCAGACACGGCGATAACAGGCCAGTGTCTTGATATGGTGTGCAAATTCGGGAGGCTGCAGCTGAGATTGTTTGATGTGCTGGCCCACGGTCCAGGTGGCATCCCGATATCGTGCTCACGGCATGTTGCGCAGCCATGTGGGCGTCGGTGGTGCAGACATGTGGGAGGGCGCAGCCATCCTGTAGGTGGGAGTGGGAGTGGTGCGTGTCTCGATTCCCAGGTCCAACCTGACCCAAGTCCAACCTGACGGGCAACCCAAACTTGACCTACCCTCCATCAAGGTCCCGTCTGGGACTGTGGGGAGTGACAACGTCGTAGGTAGGTAGTCTCGTTGTATAGAGGTAGTGAGCCACCAGGTAGCATCCAGTATCAGCGATATAAAGAAAGGGAGGGCGGGGCTGCGGCGCGGTCGGGATGAGGAGAGAAAGGGCCTTGGGTCGTGGCATTTCCATGCCAGACATGGAATGTCGAGGTGAAGGAAGCCATTCGGGCAGGTGGTTTTGGCGTAGAGTGCCCAACAGATTGCTCAGGACCCCGTTCGACGTCGGCGCAAATTGCCCAGCGGGCACTGCCCGCAGCTGGCCATCGATGAGGATTGCGAGGGGTTGCTTCCACGGATCGCGTCGCGCAGCGATGGGTCGACACCTCGATGGCCGGTTGGCGTTGCAGACGTCAAGTTGGAGGCAAGCGAGGCATGATTGACGGAAATGGGTGCCATGCAAAAGATGGAAGCTCCAGGCCAACCATCAGCACCACAACTTCAGCGGGGGGAGCTGCTGTGGGGCCACCCACCACCCCCATTGTCCAATGAAATTCCCAAGGATCCGCTGACAAACGACCTCGGCGGAAACCACCAGCTCGAATCACTCGAATCGCAGCTTGAAGCGCACATCTGGAACCCCGAATCCAATCACGAGCCCAATTCCAAAGTTGACGGTACCCGACCTGCCTACTCGGTCAAGATCCAATCTCATCCACAACACCATCCCCATCCCCATCCACATCCTCCAACCGAGCCATGATCTGTCGCGCCTGTCTCCGCGCCCGCGCTGGCGCCACCGCCGCCGCCCTTCGCACTGGAGCATCTCGTCCGTCCTCGCCCTCGACAATGCGCCCGACACCAACAGCAGCCCTCGCACGACCCCGACCCCTCTCCTCGATCGCCGCCCCCTTTCCACGAGCAGCCCTCCCGACACCATCCCACCTCTCCCGAGCCACCACCACGAACCCACGAACCTTCTCCGCATCGGCGACAGCGTCCGCCCCCGCGCCCCTCGAAAAGCCCGCCGATCTCACAGAAGGCGAGTCGCAGGTCTGGGACCGCGTGGTGGCCGAGCTGGCCCCTGTTGAGCTGCAGGTCCAGGACGTGTCGGGCGGGTGCGGGTCCATGTACGCCATCGACGTCAGCTCGGAGCAGTTTCGCGGCCTCAACATGCTCAAGCAGCAGCGCCTGGTCAACTCGGTGCTGGCCGACATGGTCAAGCAGTGGCACGGGGTGCAGTTGAGGACGAGGGTGCCAGAATAATGGCCATGTCATGGCGGGAATTGAGGCAGGGGCAGCGAGCATGGCGTGGGAAAAAGGGTCGGGGCACAGGGACGGATACACGGATACCCAAAAGTCATTCTGGACGGACTCGTACAAGACCGAGGCTCACGAATACAAGCTTGATTAAATGCTAGATCAAATGCTATACCCCAAATGCCGTACCCAATCCCGTCATTTCCATCCAAGTGTTGGTACCCAGGAGGCAAGAGAAATCACATCACCTCGCCCAACCTCTCCCCCGCCCACCGCCGATCCGACACCTCCCCCCGCTGCTGCTGTCGCACCGGCAACGCTACCAGACACTCGGCTGTGTGCAGCAGGTGCTCGTTCAGGCTGGCAATCATGCTCTGCAGCTCATCCTTGAGCTCCTCGCGCGACCCGAGGCCCTGCAGCACGGCGGCCGACGGCGGGGACGGCAGCGGCGGCAGCGGCGGCACGAGACCCGCGCTGGGACCACCATGACTACCCGTGCGACGGGCGGAAAAGGACCCCAGCCCCGGGAACTGGGACCGTGACGACAGCGACGAGGTCCGGGTGAGGTACGACGGGGCCGTGGTGGCGCCGACGGCGGATGCGGGGGAGGGGATCTGCAGACGGTCGGGCTGCGGCGGGCTGGACGAGTCCGAGTCGGGCGAGGGTGTCGTGATCCGGCTGCCCAGGGAGGGGGCAAATTCGTCTTCCGTGTCGTTTTGGTCCTCCTCGTCCTCCTCCTCGTCGCCTTGGACCGTGACGTACATGGAGGGCTCGCGGTACCGGGCGGCGGGTACGTACATGGACGGTTCGCGGTATGTGCTGTCGTTGGAGGGGAGCTCGAATTCGAGGTCAAAGGGGGTTCCCATGTCGTTGACCGAGCCGGGCGATGTGTTGTGGTACGACGCGGCGGTCGACGGCCGGGTAATGTCGGACGGTGCCAGACTCGCGTCGAGGTCGATGAGGCTGAGGGTCGACTCGCGGTTGGCGGGGTCGATGTCGCGGCCTGCGGCCGAGTCGAGGGAGAAGGCGTACGAGTCTGCTGTCGACGGCCGAACCACATCAACCATGCTCGCATCGAGGTCAATGAGGCTCAGGTTGGAGGCGCGGTTGTTGAGGATGGCAAGGGAGACGGCGTCGGCCGAGGCGCGTCGGTTGTTGAGAATGGCAAGAGAAGCGGCGTCGGCGGACGGGGGAGGAGGCGCCTTGGACGGGAAGGAAAATACGGCCTCGGGGGGATCCACCAAGCCGGCATCGAGATCAATCAGGCTGAGAGTCGATTCGCGGTTCATGTTGGGGTTGGGAGAAAGGCCCGCGTCCAGGTCGATCAGGCTCAGCGCCGAGGCGCGGTTCGCGTCAAACTGAAAAGACGGGGCAGGGGGGCCGGCGTGCGGGAACGGGGCAGGGCCGGCGTGCGGCATCGGAGGCATCGGGGCCTGGTGAAAGACGCGCGTCGGGTGAAGGGTGTTGTCGTCGTCGTCGGGGAGAGGGTAGTCGTCGTCGGGCTCCAGAGGCAGCGCCGACATGGCTGTGGAAAAGGACCACTCCTGCGTCTTGCGCTTGGCCATGTCTCCGACGAGGGGCTTGATGGTTTCGGGGTTGCCAAACCTCGACAGTGTGTCGCCGCCCAGCGAGGCGTCGAGGTCGATCAACGACTCGCGGACGGTGGAATGCTCCGAGGAGTCCCGGAGGGGTAGGTCGGACCCTGGCGGAGGCGAGGGTTGCCTTCCGTAGAAGACGCGGGCATTGTCTTCGTAGTTGGTCATGGTGTTGGGGTCAAACACCTTTTCGAGCGGCCCCTTAAACTCGGGCATGTTCTTGGGCGGGCGACGACGCCGACCCGGCCGGCCCGCCTGAACCGTGGGCTGCTCTTCGGGGACGCTCACGCGCAGACCGTAAGCATCTCTGACCATCTCGGCATCTTCGGGGTTGTCGAGCACGAGCTCCTCGGACTGGTCCTCGTCAAAGACCCAGCCGCCGTCGGCGTCGTGGTCGTCATCGTCGCCGTTGGCCGCCCCCTGGGCCCCGCCAGCGGAGAAGAGGGAGCGTCGGCTGCCGCCCTGGGCCTCCCAGAGTCGGTATGCGCTCACGAGCTTGGCCAGGGAGGCCGTGGGGTACTGGTCGTCTGTGTTGAAGAGGTAGGGGTGTTGTTGCACTTGCTCCACGGTCGGGCGCTTCTTGGGGTCGTCGACGAGGCAAAAAGCCACCAGGTGCTTGAGGTTATCCGAGTATCGGTCGCCCTCGAGGCGGGGACACGACTGCTTGAGGTAGGAGCCGAAGCGCGAGATGTCGATCTGGGCGGTGGCGTTGGGCGGCAGGCCAGATGCCACCTCGTAGGCCATGGACCCAAAGGCCCAAATGTCCACCTCCATCCCGTACGAGACGGTCGAGTCAAAGAGCTCGGGGGCCATCCACTGGAGGGTGCCGGTGACGGTGCTCCGCTTGTCAAACTTGGTCTCGATGATGCCGGCCACGCCAAAGTCGCACAGCTGCACGTCGCCGACGTCGGTCACCAGCACGTTGGCGCACTTGATGTCCCGATGGATGATGCCCTGGCGGTGGACCCAGTAGACGGCCTCGGCCACCTCGCGGAGGATGGGAATGATCCATTTCTCGGGCAGGCCGCCGGTGGGGCGCATCAGCGAGGCGACGCTGCCGCCGGCGCAGTACTCGGTGATGATCCATACCGACTGGCCGACGAGCTCCGAGTCGAGGACGACGTTGACGTTCCTGGCGCCGCTGCTGCCGAGCAGTTTCAGGGTGGTGACCTCCTTGAGGATGTCGTTGAAGGTGTCGGCGGCGCCGGGGCTGAGGGTGTCGCCCTCCTCGATGCTGATGATCTTGACGGCGACGAGCTGGCCCTTGGTGCGGGTGCTGGTGGCCTTGTAGACGCGGCCAAAGCTGCCCTTGCCGATGAGCTCGGTGAGGAGGTAGGGCGGCGGCTCCTTGCCGGCTTCGGCGCACTCCCTCACGATGGCGGCCTGGGCCTTGCGGGCATCCTCAAAGGCCTTTTGCTTGGGCCCGGAGAGTTCCGACTCGAGGTGCTGGAGGTTCTGCATCGTGGGTGTGGCAGTACATGTATCGCGCCCGCGCGATGTGGTTCACATGTGTGTCGGGGTGATGATGGTGGGCGGAATGCCCCGTGTGCCTCGATCGGTTGTCCCAAGTTCCAGTCCGAGTCAGACGGGCAGATGAGAGAGGTTGGGACGGACCCAACGCGACGCGCGCGTCCTGGATGGCGATGAGAATGCCGCTCGGTACACGATGGTCGATTAAAAGTGCAATGACTCGGGATGCTGCAATAAAGGCCGCCGGCGTGGTCGCAGTCGATGTCGGATTGGCAATGTCTCGCGTTGGGCCTGGCAAAAACGGCAAAAAAACGCTGGGTTGCGCGTCTCGACCGCAGTGTTGCAGAAGCCGCCACAGCGGGAATCGCCGTCGGGGCCATCAAAACACCCCTGCTCTGATCAAGGCAAACCAGGGGTTGGGATCATCGTGAACCTTGGTGCTTGGCGGGCCTGGCCGGGAGTGGATGCGTCTCACCTCGCCATCTTCCCCCACCTTCATCTCTTCATCTCACTCTTCCATCAACATCACCCCGTCAAAATCCCATCAAAACAAAGCGAATCACAATCTACATCATCATCACCATCCCCTTCTATCTTTATTGAATGTTGACCGATTGACAAACAGCGAGTTTACCACAACATACCAAGCAGATAGGTGCCCTTGAGAAATCCAATGACCTCACACAATCCGCGAGACTCGCAGACATCATGTCAAATCCACATCTCACACAACACAACAACCCGATCCCTAAAACTCGACAATCCCATTCTTGTCAATGAGCCACCCCGCCTCGGCGTCCCTCTCCCCCTCCACCACCCGCCTCACCAGCTCCCCTCCCAAGCTCGGATGCCCCGCCCCCATCTCCTTGAGCGCCTCCCGCAGCTCTCCCAGGTCCGTCTCCAAGAACCCCGGCAGCACCGCCCACACCTTGACCCCATCCCCCTCGAGCTTCCACCGGTAGTCCAGCATCATCATGTTCAGCGCCGTCTTGCTGCACCGGTACCCCAGCGTCTCAAACTTGACCTCGGTCTTGGGCCATGTCCCGCGCGCCATCTTCGCCGGCAGCCGGTACCCCCTCTGCGTGGCGCTGGCAAACGTGCCCAGCCCGCTGACAAAGATGAGCCGCGGGTCCGCCGACCCGAGGAGCAGCGGGATAAGGGTCGACGTGACGACGTGCGTGCCCGCCACGTTGACGGCGTACGAGTCGGTCAGGCTGGCCCGGAGCGTGGCCGTGTTGTGCATGGTGTCGCGGTCGCTCGCGAGCCCGGCATTGTTGACGAGGACGTCGAGCCGCCCGTGCGCCGATTGGACGGCCGAAAAGGCCGACTCGATGGACGCGTCCGAGAGGACGTCGAGCTGCAGGGGCTCCACCGTGTTGGTGGTCGACGGGAGCTCGGAGCGGAGCCGCGCCGCGGCCTGGTGCCCGCGGTCGAGGGACCGGCTGCCGAGGAGGATGTGGTACGGCTTGGGCGAGCCGAGGAGGGCCTTGGTGATTTCGTAGCCGATGCCTTTGTTGGCGCCCGTGACGAGAGCGATCTTGCGAGAGGCCATTGTGAGAGAGGGGCGTGGGTGACGGGCTTGTCAAGATTTTACTCTCTTGATGATCGCCACCCCCCCACGTCAATTCTTGGAGGGGGAACCCTTTTTTATACAAGGCCGTGGTATTGACGTCGAAGGATCGAGATCCCGGAAAGGGTTACAGTTGTCGGACTTAACCCCCTGTCTCCGCGACGGCCCTCCTGTGCCACTTTTAAGCTGGGAGACAACAGGTTATTGACAGGAGGGAGGACGGAGAATGTCAAGGTGTTAGTTCTTAACTCCCGACACCTTGGAGTGTGTCCTTTATCCAGACCTGTCCGGCCCCTGATGGCACACGTCAGTTCTGGTATTTGCACCCCGGCCTTGGGCCTTTCTGTCTAAACCCAGCATGCCTTGGGTCAGTCAGGTTGATCCATCTTGGGTTCCAAACTTGTCTGTCAGAGGATGTCAAAATCTCATGTCATGACCTGCAGGGTCGAAGTTGCCAAAGACACACTGTGACAGAACCACGTCTGCTTCTGACAGGAAGCATGCCATGAACCCTTGGGTTTGGGTTGCAGCTTGATTCAAACAGGAGGGGATCTATATGTTTCTTGACCCGAAGCACCAACCCTCGAGATCATCTCCAACTCTGATATATGGAGCTTACAGGTTCATCTTCAGACCCTGCCCCAGACATCAACCACCAGTGAGTATTTCTTTTCAAGTGCCAAAGCAACCAACCTCTTCCTTCCACCTCCGCCTCCACCTCCAGTCTCAACCCAACCCACCTTCCTCCGTCTCAACCCAGCTGGAAATCCTCTTCCGGCTCGTGACACCGGCATTCAAACACTTGCAGGTTTCCTGACGCTAGACCTTTTCCACTCCGAGTCTCTCAAGTTGCTTCTTTTCCTGCTTGGATCAACACCCATAGTCTCTTTCTCGTCCTCATCCTCCACCAAGCTTCGCAAGCTCAACACGAACTTGCTCCTTTCACAACAGCTTCCGGGCAATGACAGAAGCCACCAACAAGCAGAAAACCCATGACACCATTCCATCATTCAGGCAAGCCGTAGGTGCTGATTTGGAGAGTACAAGATGAACCTTGATTCTAACCTCTCAGCACAGCATCACAGGACCTCAAGCTTCCCAGCGACGACACACGCCCAACCGCCAAACAATCGCATTCACATAGCATATGATCGCCCGCAGGAACCGACGACATGACCTCCCAAAACCCCATCACGGTCCGACAAGAGTGGATCGCCGGGAAGAAGGCTGCCATCAACCCCGCCTTCTCTCAACCCGGATTCAAAATGGACCTGGGCGAGATCGAAAGGGCTCTTGAAACGGTCCAGTTCCAATTCGGACACGACATGGCCCATCCTGTCTCGCGCAGCAGCCACAATTGCCACAGAACCTTGACGCGAATGATGCAGTGCCACGATCGTATCCCGGCCTGGCGCGCCGAGTTTGTCCGCCTTTTGCACACTGGCGGTGAGTTTCCCTGGCGCCTGAAGCAGAGTCTGCGGGAGGCGGGGTGGGATCCCGAAGAGGTGACGGATCCGCGCCTGAGCATTGCCGAACGATGACTGGAAGGACAAGGACTTGATCTTGTGCCCCCCGATCAGGATGACCTAGAGGGGGACATGGGCCTGAGTGGCGAAAGGGTCTCGACCGGTTCAGATATAGGCGCCTCTGGTTCTCCCCCTGACCAGCGCGAGGCGAAGCTTGAGCTGCCCCCAATCTCTTTCCTGGCGGGATTCGTGGAGCCAGCGTCCGTTCCGAGCGCCAACTTGGGGGAGCAGATGGCCACGGTGGAATCCGAGTCGAGGCGGCGATCCAAGTCGTCCTCAAGGGGACTCCGCCCTGAAGGCAACGCACACCGATCGGCTCGAAAAAAAATCGAAAGGCACGCATGGAGAAGCGCATCATGGCAAAGGTCGAGGCCAAAATCAGACAACTACTGCCCCTCACTCCTGTCGGTCCTCTTCCAAGCGTTGCAGCCGGGGCCGACCCGCAGCAATCGAGCTCCAACACGACAGGAGAAGTCGAAGTGAAGTTGCAAGGGGACATCAAGGCCCAAGGGGACATCAAGGCCCAAGGGGGCATCAAGACCCAAGGGGACATAAAAACCCAAGGGGAAATCAAGACGCCGAGCTCCTTCTCGTCGTCTATGGCCGACATCCCACGCCTCCCAGCCCAGAGACCAACCCCGACCTCGCCCCGTGCCAGGCCTTGGTGCGGATTTGCGGCGGAGTTGGCGCGAACCCCCAGTCCGGAGCCCGATCATGACCTCACGGCCGAGGCGTCGCCAGAGCAGAGGATACCCGACCGCACCCAGAGACGGAAGGACGCCATGGAGCAGCTCAATCGACAAACTGTGTTTCGAAAGCACGGCAAGGACACGAACGACCCCGTTGATCTGACCACGGACCCGCTGAGGAAGACATATACCTGGACTCCCCGGATTCAGAAACCGTCCTCATCCCAGGCGAGGACGAGAGCACAGCGCAGCGAAACCACACAGCGCAGGACGAGCACGGCTACATTGTCTTCGGGTGGCTCGGGGGGCAGCGGAGGCACCCAAAGTCAGGTCCAGAGGTCGCCCGTCGACCTCTGCGGTACAAGCGGCTGCGGAGGACGAGGCATCCCCGCATGCAGGTACAAATATCGACATGACATACCCGGTGGGGTGAGCGAGGCGGAGGAGTGAAGGCGTGCGGTGGTGGAGCGGGGAGAGGACGGGAGACTGGAGGAATGGAAGCAACTCTGTTGCATGACAACCTAGACACTCGCAACATGACCAAGCGATGGGGTGGGAGATTTACTGGGAAAGGTCCAATTTGAAGATTTTGCATCGCGATCCTGTCATTCGTTGGTTTTCGTTGATTTCTGTTGAGCTTTTCGTGGCATGAATTTGCCAGCTGGTGGGGCCGGGCTGTGGCGGAAAGGCATGAGCCCGGCACGATGGTTGGGGGTTTTTTTAAGAGGAAGTCGGGACAGAGATGAAAAGGCAGACAGGCATCAGCATTGAATTTATACATTTAACAAAATGCTCTCAACTCGGTGACTGTCAGTGATGAAAAAAGTCAGCAAGCTTGGGGAAAGAAAACAATGCCCCTGAGAGCCGAGACTCGTCTTGGCGGTTGGTGGGATGGTGGCCGGGCAGTTGGGTGGTGTCTCTTGTGGGTGGCATGGCCCAGAGCATGTTGGAGGAGACAGTCACACTTGTTGCCAAGTCTTTTGGGATCCAACTTTGACATGGCACCCGTTTGTTCATTGTCGAGTTGGGCTTCTCGAGTTGGGCGTCGGGGGCGTCTTGTCCAGACAGTGCCAGGGTTTCTCGACACAGTGCACCCTTCCCCCATGTTGGCCCTGTTTGCGAGAGCTGCGACGGGAAAGATCAAGGTGCAGAGAAATCAGGCTCTCTTCGTCGGATGGTTGATATTTTGGAGCCTCCCCGAGTTGAAGCTTGGACAGGCACAGTCCCCAAATGGAGGAAGCACTGTCCTGCTGCAGTGATTCGCTCATCGCCAAGTGGGGCACTGGTCCCTCGCCCCGATGGCTGCCGTCTTGAAATTTTTGCAGGGCCATTTCTGGCCGGGCAGTATCTCTGAGTCACGGCCATTGGGGTTGACAAAAAGCATCGCGGCGGGCGGTGTCACTCTCTTCATGACGGCCTACCACCGGGCCCTATCCACTTGTCTCCAGCGATTGGCATTTCGCAGCGCTGCCACCCGCGCCCAAGCCCACCGCGTCTGCGACCCCTCCTTTTTTTCTCCCCCCTTCGCCTTCCCCTCTCCCTCCACCCACCACCCTCCCCTCCAAACAACACGCGCATACATCGCCATGGCTCCCAGCATCGCGGACCTCGCCCAAAAGGTCGACGGCCTCTCGCTCGACGCCCTCGCCGACAAGTACCCCGGCTGCCACCCGGAGATCAACCCCCTCGACCTCTACCGCGCCCACCTCGCCAACGTGCTCGAGCCCATCATCACCGGCGTCGAGGACGTCAAGCTCATCTACACCAACCTGCAATGGACCTCGGGTCTCGGCAAGGGCGACCTGACCCTACCCATACCCTCCCTGTATATCAAGAAGGGCACCGATATCAAGAAGGGCACCGATATCAAGAAGGGCACCGATATCAAGAAGGGCACCGATATCAAGAAGGGCACCGATATCAAGAAGGGCACCGATATCAAGAAGGGCACCAACTACGCTCAGCTGGCCAAGGAATGGGCTGAAAAGGTATGACTCTGTCCTGTCGCCCGCCCTGTCGCATGCGTGCGTGAACACTTCGCTGACCGCGACGCCACCCCCAGTTCCCCGAAAACGACGCCATCTACGAAAAGCCCGTCGTCAGCGGCATCCACATGACCTTCTTCTACCGGACCGTGCCCCTCGTCAGCAGCGTCATCCCCCTCGTCCGCGAAAAGGGCGCCGAGTACGGCCGCAACCCGTACCATGGCCTGCGCGACCCCAAGGACCCGAGCAAGGGCAAGAAGAATATGATTGTCGAGTTCTCGTCGCCCAACATTGCCAAGCCCTTCCACGCCGGCCATCTGCGCAGCACCATCATCGGCGGCTTCCTCGCCAACCTATACGAGGGCGCCGGGTGGAACGTGCGGAGGATAAACTACCTGGGCGACTGGGGAAAGCAATACGGCCTGCTGGCGCTGTCGTACGTAAAGTATGGCGACGAGGAGCAGCTCCAAAAGGACCCCATCAACCACCTCTTCCATCTCTACGTCCGCATCAGCGCCGAGATGGCGGCCGAGAAGGACGACATCACCAAGCGCAAGGAGGCCGGCGAGGACGTGTCGGCCCTCGAGGCCAACAGCCTCGACGAGCAGGCCCGCCAGTACTTCAGGAAGATGACGGACCGCGACCCCGACGCCCTGGCCATGTGGAAGCGCTTCCGCGACCTGAGCATCGTCCGCTACAAGGAGACGTACGCCCGCCTCAACATCCACTTCGACGAGTACAGCGGCGAGAGCCAGGTCAGCGAGGACGAGATGGGCAAGATTGGCGACGAGATGGTGGCCAAGGGCATCTGCAAGGAGGACAAGGGCGCCCAGCTCGTCGACTTCACGGCCCTGCTGGGCGAGGACGACGGCAAGAGCCTCGAGAAGGCCATTGTCCGGAAAAAGGACGGCACCGCCCTGTACCTGACGCGCGACATCAGCGAGCTGCTCAACCGCCACGAAAAGTACAACTTTGACCACATGATCTACGTCGTCGCCTCTACCCAGGACCTGCACCTCAAGCAGCTCTTCAAGATCATTGAGCTGCTGGGGCACAAGGAGATTGCCGACAAGTGCCAGCACATCAATTTTGGCGTGGTGCACGGCATGAGCACCCGCCGGGGCACCGTCAAGTTCCTCGACGACATTCTCCGCGATGTCGCCGACAAGATGCATGAGACGATGCGCAAGAACGAGACCAAGTACAACCAGGTCGCCGACCCGGTGGCGACGGCCGACACGCTCGGCATCAGCAGTGTCATGGTCCAGGACATGAGTGGAAAGAGGTGAGCCGTCCTTGTGTGAATCATCACCAACCAAAGCTAACGGCCGCAGGATCAACAACTACACGTTCAACATGGAGGCCATGACGTCGTTCGAGGGCGACACCGGGCCGTACCTCCAGTACGCCCACGCTCGTGTCAGCTCAATCCGGCGCAAGGCCAACCTCACGGACGAGGAGCTCGCCAGCGCCGACCTCTCGCTTCTCACCGAGCCCCACGCCGCCAACATTGTCCGCATGCTGGCCCAGTGGCCCGACCAGTTCCAGAACACGCTCAAGACACTGGAGCCCACGACTGTCCTCACGTACCTGTTCAAGATGACGCACGCGCTGAGCAGCAGCTACGACCATCTCCAAGTGGTAGGAAGCGAGCGGGAGCTCATGAAGGCCCGCATGGCCTTGTACGATGCCGCGCACACTGTCCTCGGGAATGGAATGCGCCTGTTGGGGTTGAGTCCTGTCGAGCGGTAAGTCATTGCTCTGCCCTGCCGAAAGCGAGATCTGGTTGATGCTGACACTTTTCAGGATGTGAGAGAGGCGAGATATCGGGCGCACATGTGCTTGAACCCAGCGAGAATCTCTGGATGGGTGCCTGACGGTGTGGGATTGCGCAAAGATGCGCTGTCCTTTGTATTGCCTCAAACCATGTCCAGGTGAGAGAGGATGGAGGTTGACATTCACCACCAGAGCCGTAAGGGCCACCCCGAGCTGACCAAACCCACCAAAATAATACCAAATATTACAAGTTCCAAGTTCGGGGCGTCTTGATGGGCTGTGCTTCGTGTTTCTCGCGTCATTTCTGCTTCTGTCGGGCTTGGAGAAAAGGCCACAGAGGCCGCCCCCAACTGATCTGGTCTCTAGGCTCTGCCCCACCCCAGAAATGGCAAAGACTGGCCTTTTATTCATGTGGCTGCTCCTCTCTGGCTTGATGCGCCCGAGCGGGACAGGCTCTCTTGTATAACCCGAGCCTACCCAAGGCCATTGAGACCAGAGTGCTTGACTCGGCCCCGACTCGCTGCGGACCTTGTCCGAGAACGACGCGCACCGTTCCGAGTTTCCGCTTTCTTCCATGTTGAACGATGCGTCTCCACGCTCGACCCAGAATCAGCTGGTTGCCCAAGCCAGGGCTCCCCCAGGAAGAGAACGACCATACTCGCCCCCGTTGGTCAGATGTGACGAAAGGGCCGTCTAAGAGAGGCGAAAGCTCGCTTCTCCTTCCTCTGCTTCGTCGAGTCAGAGCGAAGCCGTAATGCCACTGTCTGCCCTTCGTCCAAGTGTCGACATGGGCATGGTGTCTCTTTCCATTCCCACCTTGTTGGGGGATGGTCCAGTGTTAAATGGACGAGTAGGCAATCTCGGCGTCAACGTGACGGGGAAGTGGCAGAGATGTATGCAGCAAACAGCCCATGCATGCTCGACATAGCATGCCGCTGGCAGGCCTTGCTTCCCCCACTCCTCGGCATAGGTACCTGGCGGGACCTCGAGCTCCCTCGTGGCGGGCACGGTACCTGTACCAAACCCCGTGGCTGGGTATGGCAGACCACAGTGTTCCGGGGGGGGCCGATTGCCCACACTTCCTTTTCACATCGGAGCGTGTGTTTCCCGTTCGTCGCCAACCAAAACTTACCGAAGAACGGCTCCCGTTTCCAGGGGGGGACGGGGGGAGGGAGAGGGGGTGCGGCTCTGGATATCTCTTTGGTGCCTCCAAACACGAAGCCCCTTTCCGCGACCACCTCCTGAATGCCACTGGGATAGAGCATAGGAAACATGGTACCAGTGTATTTCCCTCCAAAAGGCGAGACCTCCCATAACCCTGCCGGACCGACGATGCAACGACGAACGATGCCCCAATCGGCTCTCGGACATCGCATGCTGCAGACTCAGTCAAGTTGCAGATGAAAGCACAGATCTGCGAGTTCCTACATTGCCTGGCATTGGCGTCTTCAAGATGCGCTTGGTATTTGCCAATTCTTGCAGCCGAGGCAGCGCTCTTGACGACACCGTCTCGGCATAAGGAAGCTCTCGACGGCTAACCGTCAACAAACGGAGGTGTGGAAGGTTGCCGGAAAGCACGCACGCACCGCCATTACACCCATAGGTCCCTTCAGGGCGTTGACCATGGCGTCACCAGAGCTCCCTCGCTCACAGTCTGTTGTCGACTCATCGAGTAGGTGGTCGAAGGACGGGGAGGGCTTTTACCTCGATGGGGAAGAAGCTACCCCCACAAACACCCCCCGGAATAGGGTGAGGTCAGGGAGAGTAACCCCCTGGAGTCCCCCCCCCCCCCAAAGCTATCATGCTGCGATTCCTGCACCAAGCCCAGGGGAGTCGGACGTGTGGATATCACAAAAGCCCAAAAGGGGGGCAAGCATGCACACACGGGCCCGCCACGAGCCTTGCGGCCGAGCACACTTATGAGCGCCGCATCCCCAACGCTCTCCGGGCCAGTTTCCGAGGCCAAAGCATCTATTCTTGGTTTCTTGCTGTCCGTCCCATCCTCCCACGTCCGAAACTGCTCCACCCGTACGCACGCAAGCTCGGTCCGGCCACGGATTCCGTCGTCGTAGTCCGGCTGGGGGCCACCGCCAACCGCCCAACATGGTCGTTGCCATACTCATCGTCCTCGCAGTGGGGGTGGCGCTGTACGTCGCCAAGCAGCACCTGTACTCGAAGCTGCCTCCTGGGGTGAAGCCCCTTCCCGGGCCGATAGGTGAGTACCTCCTATGCCTCGGCACGGCCAGGCCGAAACACCGTTTCTCACCTACACCCGCCCCCCCTTAGGTCTGCCATACATTGGACGGGTCCACGATGTGCCCTCGCGGGGGGCGTGGCTCAAGTTCTTCGACTGGAGCAAGACGTACGGCCCCATCTACCAGACGACCATGTTTGGGACGGTGCACGTCTGGATCTCGTCGGAGCAGGTGGCCCACGACCTGCTGGCCAAGCGTGCGACCATCTACTCGGACCGCCCGACCATCCCCAACCTGCCCGACAACCGCACGAGCGGCGAGTACCTTGCTCTCCTGGGACGGACTGGTTTGTCGCTTTTTTTGTATCTGTCGTAGCCCTAACCCGCAGGCTGTACCCCCACTCTTGCCCCCAGGCCTCAACCCCTGAACCAAACCCCCAGCCCCTGACTGAAAATAAACAAATACACCCCCGAAAACAAACAAATGACCCCCACTGACACCCCAAACCCCTTAAAAAGACACTTGGAAACGGCAGCGCAAGCTCTGCTCGCACCTGATGCACACGTCTGCGCTCTCGTCGCTGCACGGCTACCCGTCGCTGGAGCGCGACCGGTTCCTGCACCAAATGGCGGTCGACCCGCCGTCGTACCTCGAGTGGGTCGAGCAGTTCACCAGCCGCACCGTTTCGCGGCTGTCGTGGGGGACGCCGCACCCCGCGCAGGTGCTCCGCCACACGACGTTTGGGCTGCTCGAGACGATTTCGCCGTCGGGGGCGCTGCCCAACATCCTGTCGTTCCTGCGGCACGTGCCGGCGTGCGTCAGCCCGTGGAAGAAGAAGGAGGGGGCGCGCAAGGAGCTCGAGGAGCGGCTGTTCCGCGCCAACGTGGGCTTCGTCGAGGGAAAGGTGCAGAGCGGGGAGGCCAGCGGGAGCTTCATCAAGACGGTCATGGACGAGGGCGGCGACGTGGACGAGGCGAGACGGGTGGTGGGGCTGATGGCGATTGCCGGGGCGCTGACGATTGGCAGTCCGATCCAGAGCTACCTGCTGGCCGTGTGCCACTATCCCGAGTGGCAGCGGAAGCTGCAGGAGGAGATTGACGCGGTGCTGGGCGGGGGATGTCCGCAGTGGGAGGACAGAGACAGGCTGCCGACGCTGAGGGCCGTGGTCAAGGAGGTGATTCGGTGGAGGCCGCCGGTGCCGACTGGTGCGTGGCCTTCCTCATGGTTCAGGAGGGGTAGGGGAGTGTGCTGATGAGATGCAGGTATTCCGCATGCCGTGGAAAAGGACGATGTCTACAACGGGTACTTTATCCCGGCTGGGGCTACGATTCACGCCCTGGAGTGGTATGTCATTCTCCCCCCGTCTCGGTGCCAGCGGCAGATACTGACACGCCCAGGGGCATCACGCGCGACGAAACCATGTACCCCGACCCCGAGGCCTTCAACCCCGCCCGCTGGCTCGACCCGGCGTATCCCACGTACCGCGAGCCCCTGACGCAGTACCCCAACCTCGCCGGCTTCTCGCAGTTTGGTTTCGGGCGCCGCACGTGCCAGGGCATCCCCATCGTCGAGCAGGACCTCTTCCTCGCCATGGGCGGGCTCGCCTGGGCCTTTGACATTTGCAAGAAGCGCGACCCGGCCACGGGCCGCGACATGTTTGTGCACTGGAACGACTACACGCCGCTGCTCATCGCCAAGCCGACCAAGTTTCCGTTTGACGCGCACCCGCGGTCCGAAGAGAAGATGGTGCTGGTGCGCGAGCGGTACGAGGTCGCCAGGGCCCTCGAGGAGCGCGAGCGGTTGGAGGCCGAGGGGTATGAGTTTGCGGATCTGGGGCCCGAGGGGGTCGTGGATGACGACGTCTCGAGGCAGAGCGGGGGGGTCTTCCAGGTCGAGGAGGAGGACAAGGTGACGGTGGAAGAACCCAAGCAGTTTGATGCCGAGGAGGAGAGCGATCCCGACGTGCCCGGCCTGTCGTACCGCGGGTCGAGTGCGAGCTCCGAGGGGTCGTGGCCCGAGACGGAGTGGGAGTTTGGGCGGCGGGGGTCGGGCTCGGCGCCGTGCATGGTGAGCCTGGACGGGGGAGTGGCCGGGGAGTGGAAGATGGACGGGCCGCGGATCAAGGGGCAGCACGAGCCCGAGGTGAGGGTGCTGGAGATTCCGGGGACTTGGAGGTGGGATTAGCCGTGGAGGATGGGACGTGGCTCCTTTGGTCTGGACCGAGCAAAGGTAGGTTGTATTTGTCTATCCAGTCAGCACCAAACTTATCCATAGAACCAACCTGTTTCTTGTTCTGTTCTGCCGCCATGGAAAGAGAAGAGACGGGAGTCGATGAAGACGAGCAGGTGATGTTTTTTCGGAGAGATGTGTCTGAATGACGGCTGTGCCGTGCCTCGAAAGGGAATGCTCGTCATGCTGTCGAGGGAGGAGCACAAGGGATGCTAGAACTTGGAGCTTGTCGACACCCTTTTTGGCGTTGGAGGGTGGTGGACGGGAGTTGGCAGCGGGAGAGAGAGGGAGGGGGATGGATGCTGGGCAGTGGGCACCCACTTGGAAATATAGGTGACAGTGCCCCGTGGGGCGGGGGGGAACATGACATGTCACATGTCCTCGGCGACACCCAGGAGCTGTCGGCACGCAGTCTTGCAGTGTATACGCAGCAACATCAAACGGACTCAAGAAGCGTGCCATCATGCTGGGCGTCCTGGGTCCATGTGTTATGTGTTATGTGCTGTGTCCGATTCCTGGGCAGACCAAAATTTCAGGGGCAAAGTCAAGCTGAGAGAAGAGGAACAAGAGGGAAAGAAGAAGAAAAAAGAAGGAGAAAAGTTCAAGTTGACTTTGAGTCAGTGTCACTCCGACAAGGTGCAAACGGGCTCTTGTGTCTTGAACACAGCGTCAACTGACCCCGAGGGAGGTGCGGAGGAAGCCGCAGTCGCAAGGTCCAGGCCAATCAAACGCCCCAGAAATGGCCTTGTGGGGCTGACAGGCTTGGTGGTGTTGCCCTCCATTTTGCGTCGCGTCGCACTTTTTCCTCTTTGCGTCGTCCAAAATCAAGGACAAGCCGCCATGCCAATGCCTGCCACACCTCGTCGAGCCGCGTCGTAGGGTCGGTGACGACTGTGAGAGGGTGAGTGAGTCCAGACGCGCTCCGCCCGAGATGATCGGAAAACCTGCCGTCTGGTGTACAATCCCTCGTCTCTCAATGGTCACGTCCCAATCGCGCCAACTCCGACACCTCGCCTCCCCTCCAGCGACCGTGCACTGCGAGATGCGAGCTGCGAGGAAAACAGCCAGTCATTCCACGGCATCCAGAGCTGAAGATGGTCGCGAGGGAACCCATCAAAAGTGTCGCCTTGCATGGCACCATCTGCCCGCCCCTCGGGTCCCAGCGAGGCCTCTTCGTCTTTGCACCCGAGAGAAGCCCAAGAGAAGCTGCTGTGGACAATCTCCGCACACCAACAAACACCCCCCGCATCGCCCTGGCATTGGATGCTGCCCGCCATGGCCGAGACAAGAGGGCCTGCGGTGAGAGGACAGCGGCCAGCGACGAGGAGGGTGCGGATGGTCCCATGTCGCATCGACCCAGCATCCCAGCCATCTCGCAGCTCTGCCCACCCATTCGCTGCCTGCGCCCATGACCGCGACCAATGACCTCTCCACCACGCCCAAGACAGCTTCGCCCCTGACAGGTCGAACCAGAGCCCGCGAGCCAGGCCGACCAGGGAGTGGCGGTATATACATGGCTGCCATCACCGCCGATGGCTTCTTTGACGGTACCACTCCAACCACACGTGCCCATGCTCATGCTGTCGCGTCCGCTCTTTTGTTTGTCTTGATTTCCCCTTCTCATCAGAGGAGTGTCGTTCCCTCTCCGGATCACCACCCCCCGCCATCACCATGGGGAACTCGCCCAGCTCCCTCCAGCAGTGCATCGACGCCGTGGCCAACGGGAGGCCAGGCTTCGCCGGCTATCCCACCAACCCGCTGTACCAGTTCCAGTGGGTGAAGCCATACAACCTCGACGTCCACGTCACCCCCGCCGCCGTCGTGCGGCCCCAGACGGCCCAGGATATTTCGGCCCTCCTGACGTGCGCCAAGACCAACAATGTCAAGGTCCAGGCCAAGTCGGGCGGCCACTCGTACGCCAACTACGGCCTTGGCGGCGAGAGCGGCGCCCTCGCCATCGACCTCGTCAACCTCCAGGGATTCCGCCTCGACAATGCGACATGGCACGCCTACATTGGCGCCGGCACCAAGCTGGGCGAGGTCGACAAGAAGCTGCACCCGCTCGGCCGCGCCTTTGCCCACGGCGTGTGTCCTGATGTCGGGATAGGCGGCCATGCCACCATTGTACGCCTCTCGGATATGTGTTTGCAATGACCAAGAAAAGCTGACATTCTTAGGGCGGCCTCGGCCCCATGTCGCGCATGTGGGGGAGTGCGCTCGACCACGTCGTCGAGGTCGAGGTGGTCACAGCCGACGGCAAGATCCAGCGCGCGAGCGAGACGGAAAACAGGGACCTCTTTTGGGGCCTCAAAGGTGCTGCCGCCAGCTTCGGCATCATCACCGAGTTCGTCATGCGCACCCACCCGGAGCCCAAGGACGTCGTCCAGTACTCGTACACGTTTGCCTTTGGCAGCCAGGAGGACGCCGCGCCCGCCTACGTGCAGTGGCAGAACCTGATCGCCGACCCCGCCCACGACCGCCGCTTTGGCACCATGTTCATCATGTTCCCGCTCGGCGCCATCATCACCGGCACCTTTTACGGCACCAAGGCCGAGTTCGACGCCACCGGCATCGCCGCCAAGCTCCCCGGCACCTCGGAGAAGACGCTCGTCGTCAACGACTGGCTCGGCTCCCTCGCCCACGACGCCGAGAACGAGGGCCTCTACCTGTCCAACCTCGCGACCCCCTTTTACTCCAAGAGCCTTGGCTTCACGCGCGAGACCCTCATCCCGACGTCCAAGATCCCCGAGCTCTTCCGCTGGACCGACCAGCAGGACAAGGGCACCATGCTGTGGTTCGTCATCTTTGACGCCACAGGCGGCGCCGTCAGCGACCCACCCATGAACAGCACCGCCTTTGCCCACCGCGACAAGGTCCTGTGGTACCAATCGTACGTCGTCGGCCTGCCGCTGTCGGCCAAGACCAAGCAGTTTGTCACCGACTTCCACGGCCAGGTCCTGGCCATGGCCCCCAAGGGCGCCACGGGCACCTATGCGGGCTACGTCGACCCGGCCCTGGGCGACAAGGGGCAGATGGAGTACTGGGGGCCTAACTACAAGACGCTGCAGGGCGTCAAGGCAAAGTGGGATCCCAAGGATCTCTTTCACAATCCCCAGAGCGTGCGACTGAACCCCATCATTTAGGCGTCTGTTTTCTTCAGTGGCATAGCATTTCTTGTTGATATTGGTAGCGATAGATACCCAGGTGAATGTAATGTGTCATGAGTCGTGGCTGGCTGGCCAGGATAAATTTTAAGAGATATTAATCCAAGTATCGACAACCTCAATTCTCGGTGCATTTCTTCGCCTGTGGGAGGTGGTTTGCCTCCGCCAATCTGGCAATTGAGAGCGGACAAGACAACCAATGTTTCATCAGGGTTTTAAACAGGTCATTGCAAATAAGTATACAAACGCTACATTTCGAGTCCGTCTCCAAACACGACTCGCTGCTCATAAATCCATGTTCGTGCCAATGCGACTTCCTCCCCCAACGCTGTTGTCAAACTGTCATCTCTCACAGGTCTATGTACAGCCATCACCCCAAACAGTGACTGACACCCAAGGAAAAACCAACACAGACAGGACCACCAGCCAGTACCGCCATCAGGTAGGGGCCGAGGGTATATGTGTAAAGATAAAAAAACGAGAGCCCTTTTCCCCCTCTCCACCCACATCGCTCCCTGGCAGGGCTGGTGTCATTGAACCCGTCAACGAACCGTGGCAACTTGGTTTGCCCCGCCGCCTCTCGCTCGCTCACTCGCTCGTGCATTATCATTATCGTCGGCGTCATCGTGACCACTGCCCGACAATGCTCCTCTCCATGTCCTCAAATCATTTACAACTCGTCCCTGACCTGGGAAACCGTATCCTTGACGGCCTCCGTCGCCTCACTGGCGATGCTGCCAGCCTTGGAACCCACGCTCTGGGCCGACTTGCCCGCCTCCGCCGCGACCGACGCCACCGAGGCACGCGCCGCCCCACCAAAGCTCGAAGCCGACGCCGCCGCCGTCGCGTAGGCGGCGCTGACCCGTGAGATGACGCTCTCCGAATATGTGGGCTCCTTGCCGACGAGCGCCTCGGACAGGATGCTGCTGACCGCCTGGAACTGGTTGCTGAGCTCGTCCGAGGCCGCCGTAGCGTAGACGCCCGCGGCGCTGGTAACCGACGCGGCGTTGTCTCCGGCAGCATTGTAGACGCTGGCGTACCAGGGCGTGGGGGTAGGGGCGCCGTAAATCTCAATGCTGATTTTGTTGACGACAACGTCCCAGCCTTCGCCGACCTTGCCAACGGCAGAGGCCGCGTTCTCGCTTGCCATTGAAGCGGCAGAGGCAACATTCTCGCTGGCGACCGAAGCGGCATAGGCCGCATTGTCAGACACGACCGAGACAGCGGCGGCGGCATTGTCCGACACGATTGAGGCAGCAGAAGCCGCGTTGTCCGTAACAACCGAGGCAGCAGAAGCCGCGCTGTCCGTAACAACAGAGGCAACCGACGCAGCACCCTCGCCGACGACCGAACCAGCCGACGCAGCACTCTGGCCAGCAGCCAGAGCGGCCGACGCAGCATTCTCGCTGGCCACGGAAGCGGCAGAGGAGGCAGACTCGCTGGCCACGGAACCAAGAGACGAGACGGTGCCGGCAAGATCGGTAGGGGTAGGCGTCGCCGTCATGGAGCTGAACGCCGAGCTAGCCGCTGCCATGAACTCGGAGTAGCGCGCATGGGCCACACCGAGACCGGCGTAGTAGTTGTGTCTGGCATTCTCCAGAGCGCGGTTGACATGCTCGGACGGCGTCGATGGCGTGGGAGTCGCAAGGCCAATGGCAATCTTGGCGCTCTCGTACTGCTCCTCGGCCCAGGTGCGGCCCTGGTTGAGGCGCTCAGAGGCAATCGACTCGATCTGCGCCCACTCGACCGTGGGGACAGTGGGCATGGCGGGGACAGCCGTCGGGAGGATCTTGTTTGTCTTTGAGGGCTTGCCATACACCTTTGTCGACGCAGCCTTGAGGGCCTCGTCCATGTGGGAGCTGGCTGTGGCCATGGCGTTGCTGTACGCCTCGGTGAGAGAGGCGAGCATCTTGGCTTGATGGGGTTCGGGGGTTCCGTGGATCTGCACAGACATGATGGAGATGGCCTGCTCATATTGCGAGTTGGCACGAGACGTGGCGACCGAGTAGGCCGACTGGAGCTCTTGGCGCATGGCTTCCAGGGCGCCCGACGCCTCGTCCAACGCTTCCTCGATGACGGGCTTCCGGCTGGGGGCAGCCTGGGCCGCAGCGCCGAGGAACACCGACTTGACCTCGGGCGTAGCGGAGGGAACGGCCGGCTCCTCCACCGCGGCGATTTCCACGTCGCCCTCGTAGGGGAGATCAACGGGGCCCGGGCCATCTTCCACAGACTCGGACGTGTTGCCAAAGAAGACGGGAGTCTCTTCAAGGATAACCGAGGAGGCAAGGTCGCTAGGGGCAAACTCGGCAACGGGCGAAGGCTCCGAGGTCTCGAGAGATTCCGCCGTCTCAGCGTCGGCAGTATCGACGGACGGAGCGGGGACCTCGTTCACCACAGATCCAGTAACCTGGACCACCTCCGACACCGTCGATGTGTTGTACTGGTCGGGCGAGGCAGCGCTGATCACCGAGTCCGCGACGTTCTCCACCTCGCCGACGACGGCATGCTTGGCATGCTTGGCGGTGTCAGTGACCGCACCCGCGGCAGCGGCAGCAGCGGAGCTGGCGCCGTTCACGGCCTCTCCGACTGAGTCCACGACATTGTCAGCGACCTGGGCGGCGGCGGTCTTGGCAGCCTCGACGGCCTCTGCCGCCTGCTGCATCAGGGTGCTGTCAAATTCCGGCGTGTCATCGGCGGCCATGAGCTTCCAGCTACCGACCTGCTTCAGGCGAGCCAGCTCCTTGGCGGCCGTGGCGGCGAGCTTCATGGCCTCGTCCTCAATGTTGGCAGCCTCGAGCTGGGCCGCTTCCAGGCTGGGATGCGTGACAATCCTGCCCTGGAGGCCGCGGGTCCACTCCTCGAACCTATCCTTGAGCTGATGGTACTTGGCCCAGTCCTTGTACGTGACGCCCTCGGTCCACGCCCACTTCATGCCAATCTTTTGGAGGGCAAGGTCGCGAATGTTGTGCAGGATGTTGAGGTGGCTGTCGGCCGCCTTGGTGATGGCCGCCTGCAGTTCGAGCTCGTAGCTCTCGCGCCACGAACGCACGTCCTTGGCGCGGTTCTTGATCTCCATGCCCGCCTTGCGGACGACACGGCCAATCTGCTCCTGGCCCTCCTCGGGGGAGACGTTTCCCTTGGCCACGGTCCCCACAACCTGGAGGATGTTGCGACGAAGGGTGACCAGCTCGGTGATGACGGTCGTCTGGAGGTCGTCGAGCAGAGACTTGCCCATGCCTCGGGCCTGGCGCCGAATCATCCTCTCGGAGATGGTCTGGATTTCGCGGTCGATCTCGGCCGAACCCTCCTTGGCAGCCTTGACGTAGCGATTCTGCCAGTCTTGGAGATCGGCGGCCACCGTGAGACGTGCCTCGCGGCGAACGGGGTCTTCGTGTTCGAGCTGTTCGTCGATTTCGGGCGGCGTCACAGGGTTCATGGCGGGCTTCGTCCATGTCGCCTGGGAGTCGGCGGACTCGGATTTTGCGCTCGCCTGGCCGGACGAGGGCTTGGCCGGGACGTCGGCGGCAGAAGCAGCGTGCACGGAGCTCGCCGGCCGGGTGGCCATCAGGGACGTCGACGCTGAAATGGTGGGAACGACGGAGGATGCCGAGGGTGTAAGCTTGACAAAGGAAGACGTCGTCTTGCTAGCCGGGCTGTGACGAGTGAGCGACGAGGCCATGGAAAAAGGAACCAGGGAAAAAACTGACCTGGACAGAACCTCGGGGAGGGGCTTGGGAACCGTCTTCTTGCTGCTGCTGTACCGTCCGAGCCGCTTGCCAATCTTGATGAGCTGGGGCTCGACATTTTCAACATAAATGACCCTCAGGTGCGGCCAGACGGTGGTGTCCAGAAAGAGGTACGTCTTGTTCCATGCCCAGACGGCCGAGGGAATGGCGGTGCCCTTGGTGAAGGTGGATGCGGCCTGGTAGCCATGCAGGGCGTACGGCTGGACAAAGGTGTATGTGGGGAGCAGCAGCTCGTGGTACGTCTGCAATGCGCTGGTGCGGGCGATGTCGACGTAGGGGCCGAGCGTGGTCGAGACGCGGTTGACATGGGGAGCCAGGTTCTGATTGTACTGCAGTTTGGCCAGGTCCTGTCCCCTTGTGATTTGGGGCTGGACGTTCTTCTGCCACTGGGCGTGGGCAAAGGCCTGGGCGCGCTCTGCCCGCGGGGCGCCGTGCTTCTTTGCGTATCCCCAGCCGGGGGCGATGACTCTCTGGTCGACGGTGTGGTAGTAGGGGCGGACCAAGTCGACGTAGGGGGCGGCGTAGGTGGTATAGTATGGTTCGAGATGGGGCGTGACAGCGTGTCTTATCTGGTAGTAGGGCTTGCAGATGCGCGGGGATGTCTCGTCGCAAGCGTCGGGGCTCGAGGGGCATCGCAGTGCGACCGTGAGGATGCAGTACCATGTGAGAAGTCTGCGGGAGGCGGGCAAGTCAGCGTGCTGAATGGGTAAATATGGCGGTGCGACGCTGGGTTGCTTGTGCGTTTGCAAACTGGAGCCGATCCGACATGCCACCTTTCCTCGGGCGCGAGCCCGCCACCCTTCAGAGGACGATGGCGGTTCCTGAGACGCGCCACCGATGCAAGCATGATCGGATGACGTTTGAGTGCGCCATAGAGGGAGAGAAAGAGGCGTACCTTGCAGCGACACTCAGCGTGCGCCAGATGACTCCCGGCCCCGCTGTCCTGATGGCCGTCTTGGGACGAGCTGCGTGGCCGTTGAGGGCCGATTTGATGGAGCCGTTCATGGCGGCCTTGGACTTGGACACCTTGGAGGCCTCGGAAGCCTTGGGGCCCTTGAGCGACCCGTTCGCGCCGTCCATCCTGAGCGGGAGGAGGTCGATGCGATGGTGGTCGGGAGTCGCGATGTCCAGCACTGGGACGTCTGGGTGGGGTTTCGTTTTCGCAGCGCGCGCGTCGCAAGGGAATATGAAGCCGATGGGATGTATCTGGTCTGTTGAAGATGGCGCTTGCTACAAACACAGGACGAGTGCAAGCCCTCTGGGTGATGTCGACGAGGGGATGGATGGTCCAGTTGATGGTCGGAGAAGAAAATTTGGGACGAGGGCCGCGGAAGGAGGACACAGGAGGCAGCAAAGGCAGCCAGAGGCAGAACCTGGAAGGAGATGCCGCGATGACGAGCAAGGACAGACACGGATCGAAGCTCGGACGATTGGCAGAAGCTTCCTGAGCCAATCGGCAGGGAGGGGTGGGTGAGACATGGGCTTCAAACAAGACGCCCAGACCCCGCCGGGGTGTGTCCCTCTCTCCTTCTTGCCTGCTGCGAAACTTTGGAGGGAGATGGCGGGGCAGGGACGAGACGAGACAAGAAACAAAAACTCTGCAGCTTCCCAACTTTCCGTCAATTTCTGGTCAAATGTGAAATGAAGTCCGACTCTTGCGATGAACGTTTACCATCAACTCTGTCCATGTCGACCAACACTTTTCGCCAAGGCTGGAGACGACCCCCACAAACGCGCCCGCTGGGCTGGAATTCTTTTAGCGTGCAACCACCTGCACCCGAGACGTCATCGAGCCGCGATGTTCAACGGCCAATCCAGAGAAACCTGGCTTGGGACGGCGATGCATCTCGCCGACCACCTGGACACGGGCTTGATTGGCCTCTAGCACGCCGATTTTGAGGGATGGATACCGTACCGTGGGGGCGAGGTGTTTATGGTGGTGGGCATGTGTTTGTCAAGTCAGAGTTAAGCTCTGCTCATCTTCATCGTGTCTGGCCTGATGCCATGGATGGAATCCTCAATCATCACCAGGAACATGGACCTGACTGGCGGTTTTGCTCCTCAAGTGGCCCTCGCCTTCAAGTGCAGAGGAGTACGCAGTGGAACCCCATCTGCTTTGTGTTGGTCTTTTTTGCGCATATGGGCACTTCCACTTGATGCTCTCGCTGCTCTCAGTGCAAAGGATGCATTCAAGCCGAGTGAGGTTATCCCGTCTTTACAGCGATGGGACCTACCTGACTGCAGTCCAAGCGGACAGGCAGTTTGTTGGCTCTTGAGACGACGGGAAAAAGAGAAAAGAATGCTCGTACCTTTGCACAAAACAACCAAGATGAGGTTGGCCATTGTTGAACGGAATCAGAACTAGCACTGTAGATTTAAACGCCACACACTGTCTCTGTGGAGGTCATCATGTCCTCACCCACAGCCAATCGCTGACCGAGCATGTGAGCTCAATGTGGGGCACTGACCTGGCCGCCCAAACCAGCGCTGCGGTTTCCACCGCCAACACCAAATGCCATCCCATCCATCTCTGGAACTGGAAGGCGTCTTTCGCCATCCCCCGTCCCCCGTCCCCCATCTTCCCACCACGCTGTCGTCAGCCCGCCGCTACCTCTCGCAACACGACTCGAATCGTCCAACCTCCCGCCGACATTGGCGCCTTCTTGCATTCTCTGCCCCCGCGACACACGGCCGAGCGACAAGGTGCCACCCGTGCCCCTCCGAATGGCGCACCTCGCGACTTGAACCCAGCCGCCGCAGCATCCGACTGAGCGATCGATTGCCTCCGCGACACCCCCCTCCCCCAGGCCACCATGGCCGAACCCAGCTTGTTCGGGCCCGGCCCCGGCCCAGCCCCGGGCCCCCTCCCCGATCCCGACCCGACGCGGTTCCCCAACACGCGCCCCCGCACCAGCACCGCCGGCACCGCAGCCCACGATGGCTCGCTGGCCTCGGCCGACCTCGGTCTCGCTCTCGACCCCGACACCTGTCGCATATGCCGGGGAGAGGCCACGCCCGACGAGCCCCTCTTCTACCCGTGCAAGTGCAGTGGTAGCATCAAGTTCGTGCACCAGGACTGCCTCATGGAGTGGTTGTCGCACTCGCAAAAGAAGCACTGCGAGCTGTGCAAGACGCCCTTCCGCTTCACCAAGCTCTACGCCCCCGACATGCCCACCACGCTGCCCTTCCACGTCTTCCTCAAGCACACGGCCAAGTACACGGTCGGCAACATCCTCGTCTGGCTGCGCGCCGCCCTGGTCGCGAGCGTGTGGCTGGGCTGGCTGCCCTACCTGATGCGCTCCGTCTGGTCCTTCTTGTTCTGGATCAGCGACGAGGGCCTCGGCGGCGGCTCCAGCTTCTTTGGGAGGAGTGTCGGCGCCGGTCGCGGCACCCTCGACGCCCTGGGCGTCACCGCCAACATCTCCAACGTCTGCCCCGCGAGCCCCCTCTTCGCCTCCACCACCACCGTGGCCACCATGGGCGGCGTCGTCGACGGCCTGTCGCTCGACTCGCTGCGCCTGCTCAAGGGCATCTACAACATCAACTTCACCTCGGCCGACCCCCTCCGGTCCACCATCCTGCGCCTGCTCTTCGGCTCCGTCGGCCTCGGCGACAAGACGGACCCCCTCCCGGCCGCGACGGCCTCGTCCATCGAACACGCCATCGCCGCCTCCAACATCCCCCCCTCCTTACTGAGCGACGTCGTCTTTCTGCGCAACCTGACGCGCCATGCCTCGATCAACCGCACCGTCATCGCCACCTTTGAAGGCCAGATCATCACCATCCTCGTCATAGTCTGCTTCATCCTCATCATCCTCGTCAGGGACTATGTCGTCCAGCAACAGCCCGACATCATGCGCGCTGGCGCATTTGTGCCTGCCGATAATGCGCTGCCGCTGCCTGTGCCGCCTGCGCATCTGGTTGCCCCGGAGCCACACGAGCCACACGGAGAGCGGCACGATCACGCCGCCGAGGTCGACCAGGACGAGGAAGAAGAGTTCCACTACTACCACGCGACAGGCGACATGGTGATCCAATGGAACTCTGAAGATGAACAAGACCACGGGTCTGGTGCTGGAGAAGGAGGGCAGGACGGCATGCCGGGTCCCATGCTTGATCGTCGCCCTTCCCATGGCCAAGTGGCGACGGACAACATTGCGGTGCCGGCCATCGTTACCGACATGGACAAGGCCACCGCGCACGAATACCTCGCCTTTTATCGCGAGACTGGGGGCGATCCCGACAAGATGATGGAAATGGCCAAGCACCTCAACATGGAAGACAAGCTGGACTACTGGATCCGATTGACCAAGGCCAAGAACGCCCTCGCCTCCAACAGCGAGGGGGCCGCCTCCCTAGAAGAGCTGGCCGGACTGAGCGTCGAGGCCCAGGCCAGCGCCACGCCTCCCTCGAGGGCCTCTTTTCCCTCGTCCGAATGGGCATGGCCCGAAGAGGGCACAGCCTCCGACGCCGCAGACCCCAAGGGAAAGGGCAAGCTTGTCGAGAAACCGGAGCAGGAGAACCAAGACGCCTCGTCATTTCCGCGCGGAAACGCACTGAGGCCACGCGCCTATACAGATGGCCCATCCGTGGCGGTTGGCCCGAATCCATTGGGCAACAACAATTGGTCATTTGAGGATATCAGCAACCAAGATCCGCTGTCGTTGGAGCCGTCTGGAGGGCCATCGTCGTCCATGGGCGCCCGGATGCTTCCGGAATTTGGACCCCCACCTTTGGCGTCCCCGTCGCTCGAAGCCAACCGCCAACCTCTGGCGTTGCAAGGCCTTCCCGAACCTCAAATCAACTCACAGACTGGGAGCGAGGAATGGGAGCTGGCCGGAGAGTCCTCGACGGGCTCCTCCAACCAAGAGCCTGCGCCCCGGGCATCAGACGACGCCGCCCGGCCGCCTCCTCCGCCTGAGCAGCCTGCCGGACTCTTCAACTTTGTTGCCGACTTCATGTTCCGCGATGTCAACCTCATCGACCCCGAGGAACTTGCCGCGGTCCCCTTTTTCGACGACGACCAAGAGGAAGACGATGTCGTGGGCGATGGTGGCCCGCTCCCCGAAGACATGGAGCGCGATCGCGAAGCTGTCGAGGCAGCCGCGGCCGCAGGCCTGGACCCCGATGCCATTGAAGATGCCGAGGACCTCGAGGGCATCCTGGAGCTGCTCGGCATGCGAGGACCCATTGCCGGCCTCTTCCAAAACGCCATCTTTTGCGCCTTCCTCGTCTCCATCACCATCTTTGTCGGCATCTTCGTCCCCTACAACATTGGGCGCATGACGGTGTGGACGCTCGCCAACCCCATGCGACCCGCCCGCATGATGTTCAGCCTGTCCAAGTTCATTCAAGACTGCGCCGTCATCCTCGCAGGTGTGGCGTCGAGTGCCGCATCCATGTCGGTCCAGCTCCTTGCCTGGCTCGCCAACCTCTCGTCGGTCGCGGCCTACTTTTCACGACTCACCTCCAGCTCGTGGCTGATGGCCGTCACGGCGTCCAACAGGATCGGCTCCAGTTTCCTGACGGAGCTTCCCATCATATCCGCCTCGGAGATGCGCAACTTTTCGGCCATCAGCCACGAGGCTCTCCTCTCGATCCGGGGGCACATTGCCCTCGCCTTCTCCACCTTTGGCCGTGCCATCATGTTTTTGTTTGGCGGCGACTACTCTGGCAAGGGATCCGAGGCCATGGCAACCGTGGCCAACGTCTCGGCCATTGCGTGGGGAGGAGTCCGGGCGATTCCGGGCGCTGTCACCAACCCCAGCACCTGGGTCATCAACCTCAATGCGTCGGAGCCAGCGACCCCCATCAACCCCGAGCTTGCCTTTTGGAACGGCACCGACCGCTTCTGGGCCATCATGAGCGGCTACCTTGCCCTGTCGATGATGGCCGGACTCTATCTCCGTCGCGGCACCCCCTTCTCGTCTAGCCAGGCAGCCCAGGAGTGGGAAAACGCCCTGATCGATGTTCTGAACCAGGCGAGCGGCGTTACCAAGGTTATCCTCATCATCGGCATCGAGATGCTCGTCTTCCCACTCTACTGCGGTATCCTTCTCGACCTGGCCCTGCTTCCCTTGTTCGAGGGCACGACTGTCAAGTCTCGCGTCGTCTTTAGTCTCACCTATCCCGTCACATCCATGTTTGTGCACTGGTTCGTGGGCACCGGGTACATGTTTCACTTCGCCCTCTTCGTGTCCATGTGTCGCAAGATTATGCGCCGGGGCGTCCTCTACTTTATCCGCGACCCCGACGACCCCGACTTCCACCCGGTCCGCGACGTCCTCGACCGCAGCGTCACCACCCAGCTGCGCAAGATTCTCTTCTCGGCCTTGGTGTACGGAGCATTGGTCATGGTGTGCCTCGGCGGCGTGGTCTGGGGCCTGGCCCTGTCTCTGCCGCACGTGCTCCCCATCCACTACTCGTCCAACGAGCCGGTGCTCGAGTTCCCGATCGACCTCCTCTTTTACAACTTTCTCATGCCGCTGGCCGTCACCTTCTTCCGCCCCAGCGAGTGTCTGCGCGCCATGTACACGTGGTGGTTCCGCAAGTGCGCACGGGTTCTGCGCATCTCTTGGTTCCTGTTTGGCGAGCGCATGGTGGACGAGGAGGGGCATCTGCGCCTCGGGCCCGACTCGCCGCATGCCCGGACGCCGTGGTGGAGGACATGGTTTCTCGAGATCGACGAAGCCGGCGAGGTGGCGCCCAAGACGTGGGCGAATCTGTTTGACGGCGGCGAGGCCGAGCCGGCGTCGGAAATTGCCAGCGCCGACATGATCAAGATGAAGATCTGGAAATACAGGCTCGTCCAATCCGGAGAGCTGGTTCCCGATGGCCGCTTCGTCCGCACCCCGGCGTCCGATCAGGTCAAGATCCCCAAGGGCCAGCGCGTCTTCCTCGAGGTGGACGAAGAGGATGTCCGGAAGGAGGGAAGGGAGGTCGACATCTATGCGACCAACCAGTACCAGCTTGTCTACGTGCCTCCGCACTTCCGCGCCCGCATCTTCTCCTTCATCCTGCTCATCTGGGTTTTTGCGGCGGCCACGGGCGTCGGCATCACCATCGTCCCGCTGGTGTTTGGACGCCGCCTGTTCAAAATGCTCCTCCCCGACCACGTCCGTACCAACGACATTTACGCCTTCAGCATCGGCGTGTACACGCTGAGCACCGCCATCTGGACTCTCTCCCATCTGCCGTCCATGTACGCCGCGACCAAGGCGCGGCTGTCGACGATTGGAGCGGCCTACCGTCGCGACATGGTTCGCCAGGTCGTAAGGGTCGTCAGTCCTGTCGTCAAGGTTCTCTACGCCTACCTGTTCCTCTTCATCGTCTTCCCCCTCATGGTGGCATCTCTTGTTGAGATTTACGCCGTGATACCGATGCATGAGCTCATGTACGGCGGCCTGATGGAGGGCGACTTCTCACCTGCCTCCGCGGGCTCGGACCCGTCCCTGGCGCTCAATCCTCGGCACACGGTCCGGGTTGTGCAGTCGTGGACGGTGGGTCTGCTGTATCTCAAGCTCGGCTCGCGCATCGTGGTGCGTTGGTGCGAGAATACTCGACTGGCGACGGCCATTTTGGCCGTGCTCCGACGCGGCTGGCTCGACCCCGACGTCTCGATACTCACGCGCGCCTTTGTGGTGCCGGGCCTGGTGCTGTGGGCTGCGGCGATGGTAGCGCCGGTGACGCTTGCCCGGTTCCTCGTTGCCAGCGGATGGGCCGAGTCCCTCGTGCAGCTGACGGGCCAGACCGTGTCGGATGCCGTCCAGAAGCAGCAGCTGTACGACGCCTGTGTGGTGTTTGTCTACCGCCTCAGCTTCCCCCTCGTGGCTCTTCTGGTGGCCGCGGCCGTGATCCTGTGGAGCACCATCGGCGTCTTCCGCGTCTGGAGGGTGCGGATCCGGGACGAGGCCTATCTCATCGGGGAGCGGCTGCACAACTTTGGCGTCGTCAACGTCCAGCCCAAGGCCCGTGGTGGTTGGCGGGCGAATGGGCCGAGGCTTTGAGTCTCGTACATCTCTCGACAGTATTTTGCATGCAATATCCGGCGTTGTGGCTTTCTCTTTCGGGCTATACTTGCTGGTCTTTTTTTTTCGGGCGAAGCATGGAGTTTACACTGGGGACTGGACAGGATGGATCAGGCGCCGTGATGCCCAGCGCTGCGTTTGGACTTTGGCATCTCTGCCTTGGACAGCATCATGGCTAGTACATCGGGGGCATAGAACATTCGCTTGGCAAGACGTTGTTAGAGCAGATACCCGGCCAATTCGATTTTACGTTGTCCATCACCTGGATTGGGTCGCTTTCGTTTGTAGCGCACTGGCACGCAACAACCTCGATCACTGGCACAGACTGACAGTTCAGGGCCACGCGCAGACGATTCCCGTGGATACAAGCCGGCCTCGGGGCCACGTTGCTCTGGGTCTTGCAAGCAGGGCACTCGCGGCTCTTCTCCGTTTCACGTCCAAAGTCATGACATGAACATGACGACAAGCCGGATGAGCAAAGAATCCGGGCCCTGATGTGCATGAAGATGGCGAACCACTGGCCCAGCATCATCCTGACATGGCGTCGACTTGTCGCCCCATCCGCCGCGTCTTCTCCACGCGGGCCGTCATCTGTAACACCGTCAGACTTTTCGGCCTTGGTGGCCAGCCTCCCACATGGCGTCTTTGTCCGGTGGCAACGGACGAACGCCGTCATGACTCGGAATCTCAAACAGCAGCTCCAGCCCGCAGCCGTGGCAGAAGGCTGGAATCCACGGCACGGTCTCCAGCGCGGCCGGAGCACAGGGGCTTCGCTCGAGTCTAGCCCAGCCTCTTTTGCTCCCTTTCTCCAGACCCTGACGAAGCTGAAATTTGCGAGGTTCTAGTGTTGCTCGGGTTCGGATCGGCGCTGGAGACGGTTCTGCGGTGGAGCGAAGCCGTGGCATATAGGTCTATCCGGTTGTCCAGTCGCTCACTTTGACCTTTTTCTGTCTTGCCATTCTCGAGATAACCGCAGGTCGTGTTTCTTGTTGACCCTCTTTCCTCACGTCTCTTTTCTGCTTCTCTGCCCTTGCTTGTCCATTTTTGAGGATCAAAACATCCAGAGACACGCAGACCGACATGAACGCGCCGCAGGACGGCATGGCGACGGACCGGAGGATGTCGGTCACGACCGGCGCCGATGCTGCCGGCCACCACGACACGGACATGCACCTGTCCACCACCTCGCCGAGGCTCGAACCTCAACAATACCAGCAATACCAGGAGTTCCGGCCCCGGAGGAGCTTCCACGCGCCCCAAGACTCGCTCGGCGGCGTCTCCAACTTCTCCGATTCGACTTGTCACGAAAACGACGGCCTCTGCCCGCCGGCCACGTACCCAGAAGTCTTTTACGACCTCGACAAGACGCGTTCGTTCCGGTCCCTCACGGCCCTCACACCGAACCGCGCCAAGTTTGACCAAGGGTTCCGCGTCACCGTCGACGAGGAGCAACCGCCCTCGCCGTCTCTCAAGGGGGAGACGTCCCATCAACCCACCGTCGACCCCTACGACCCGTCCCTCCCGTCGCTTCCGTTCCGCCAGCGCATCGCTCACTTCACCTGGGCGTGGTACACGCTCACCATGTCGACCGGCGGGCTCTCGCTCCTCATCATCTCCCAACCGCACCAATTCCCAGGCCTCAAGCAAATCGGCCTCGCCGTCTACATCATCAACCTGATCCTCTTCACCGTGGTCACCACCCTCCTCATCTCGCGCTTCCTCGTCTTCCCGGGCACCTTTAAATCCTCCATCACGCACCAACGCGAGGGCTTCTTCGTCCCGACCTTCTTCCTCTCCCTCGCCACCATCATCACCTCAACACAGCGGTACACGGTCCCGTCAGAGAATGACCCCAACTCGGGCCCACCGGGCCTCCTCTGGGCCATCCAAGTCGCCTTCTGGACCTATCTCATCCTCACCACCGTCGTCGCCATCGGCCAGTACAGCTACGTCTTCGCGGCGCACTCGTACGGGCTGCACACCATGATGCCGACGTGGATCCTGCCCATCTTCCCCATCATGCTCTCGGGCACCATCGCCTCCGTCATCGCCGGCACCCAGCCCAAGGAGCACGCCGTCGCCATCATCACCGCCGGCCTCACCTGCCAGGGTCTAGGGTTGGCCGTCGCCAGCATGATGTACGCGCACATGGTCGGGCGGCTGATGCAGTCGGGCCTGCCGCACCGCGAGCACCGCCCGGGCTTGTTCATGTGCGTCGGCCCGCCGGCGTTCACGGCGCTTGCGTTTCTGGGGTTGGCGCGGAGCTTGCCGGCGGATTTTGATCATGACATGGACGGGTTCCTGGACACGAGCATGATCCGGACCATGGCGATTGTCGGGGCGGGGTTCCTGTGGGCGCTGAGCTTCTGGTGGTTTGGGATCGCCGTGATTGCCGTCGTGCTCAGCCCGCCGAAGCATTTCCATCTGGGGTGGTGGGCGGCCGTGTTCCCCAACACAGGCTTCACGCTCGCCACGATTTCGATCGGAAGGGCATTTCAGAGCGAGGCAGTGGCATGGTTCGGGACGGCCATGAGCGTGGTTTTGGTGGTGGTGTACCTGTTTGTGCTGGGGAGCTGCGGGTGGGCCGTGTGGAAGCAGGAGATTGTGTATCCGGGGAGGGATGAGGATGTGGCGGATCATTAGGGGGTGGAATTTTGTAAACACGGGGGGGGAGACCCAAGGGATAGACAAAAAGGATACATATAGGACATATTCTCATACGTTCATTTCATCTTCTTCTGTTATAAAGACATGAAACTGTGGTGTGGGACCACCACTCAGATATCTCTGTTGCACCACCGCAAATTCCCAGTGACTCGATGAAATGATGGCCTGGATGATGTATTAAGCATTATGGTACTAATCCTTATTATGAGATGGCCCCTCCTGGCTCGCAGCGAGGGACAATGCCATGCCATGTCTGATCTAGTAGTGTATGTATGTATGATGCTGTGCCGTGCCGTGCCATGCCAGTTCTAGAGACTCTACCCCGCCCATAACCCATGCTTGCAATACAATGCTGCTTTTCTAGACCGGATGCTCAAGGGAAAAAAGTGACACGATAAAAACAGGACCAGTGTTTAGGCCTTCTTCCCCGCGACCTTGAACTTGCCCCTCACCTCGTCCTCGCTGAAAGCCCGAGTATGTCGTCTCAGCAGGGCGGCGCGCTCCTCTAGCGTCATGGCTATCTGCTCGGCGCCGATGGGCACAAGGCATCGCGCCAGCGTGTCGTAGTCCTTGAGGATCACCAAGCGCACCGTGATCATGACGTAGTCAATGTCGTGGAAGACGAGGGCGCCCTGAGTGGCGTAGTCGGCGCGGGCCTGTAAAAAGGCAGCCGGGTGGTCGCGCCAGTGGCGGAGCGGGTGCAGGTGGTGCGAGGTGTGGTAGCCGTCGTTGAAGCAGTAGCGGTTGCTCTGGAACAAAGTTAGTTTCTGGCACCAATGGGATAGAGGGGGTAGGGGGCCACGTACGGCGACGTCTACCAGGGTGACGCTGGAGCGGTAGTCGGAGTCGGGCTCGTCGGCGTCGACAAAGGCGTGCTGACCCCAGTTGCCGACCATGAGGGCAATGCGCAGGAAGAGAAGGGGGAGCGCAAAGACAAAGGTGGCAGCGGCGGGGCTGACGCGGAAGGCGGTGTACAGGGCGACGTAGGAGCCGATCTCCCAGAAGGCTGCCTTTGCTGCCAGCGTGGTGCGGTTGGTGCGCCAAAAGTACCGCGGCAGGTCAGCCCAGACAAAAAAGAAGAAGCGGCCGAGGTACTGCAGGAAGTGGCGGAAGCTGTCGCGCTGGTAGCGGACCGTCGACGACAGGTCGCGCGGGCCGTTGCCCTCGACGTGGTGGTGCTTGACGTGGTGGTAAAAGTAGCTGTTCCACGTGTGGCCCATGAGGGGGTCCATGATGTAGGGGAAGAGCTGGTCGAGGGCGGCGAGGCGGCGCGCGAGCACGCCGTTCTGGTGGATGTGCTGGTGCTTGAGCAGCGTGTAGGGTCCCATGTACGAGCCCTGGAGCACGAGGTGCAGCATGGCGTGCAGGTAGCTGAAGCGGTAGAAGAGGAGGGCGGCGCTGGGCAGCGACGTGCCAAAGTAGAGGAGCAGGTGCGTGACGAAGACGACGTCCGTCTCGACGCGCACCACGCTCCGCGCCCAGGCCACGTAGCTGTCCAGCAGGCGGCGCGCGAAGCCGGGCACTGACGGCGACTTGCGGATGTCGTCGAGGTCGTACGACGTGAAGACGGTCGGCTCGAACCGGCTGTCGTGCGGGTCGCTGGCGGCGCGGAGCTTGGCGACCGTTGGCTCGGCGGCGTCGAGGGGAGCCCCGGATGTTGTCACCGAGATGTCCTCCTCCAGCTGCTTCAGCACCAGCCGGTCGGCGCGCGTCAACTGGACATCGTATTTTATGGTGGCGGGTAGCCCCATTGTCATGTCGTGGCGGCCTGAGCCTTTGCCTTGGACGCGGTATATCCCCTCTCCCTGTCCCTGGCCCTTGAGCCCCTGCTCCAGATTCCTCCTGCTCGACTCGACTCGCCGCTCTCCCAAGATCCCACGAGCCAGTCGATGTCCGTCTTCGAGGTGAAATTCGATGTCTGTCGTCGTAGGATATGGGGTATCGGGTTTCTCGATGTGGTCGCTGTATTTTCCGTCGGCGTGTTGCTCGGATGGGACTGGCGGTGGTGCAAAGAAAACAATTCTGGAGGGGGGGGGGCACATTGTTATTAAGCCCCTGAATGCCCACCTCGCTGCTGCGGGGAATGGTCCGGAGAGTGGACTTACCTGGAGTGGAATTCTCAGATCTGGTTGGCGCGACCCGCTCCGAAGATGCACGATGAGGATCGAGTTGGGGAAGGACGATGCTGCTGGGAGACGGGCAGACGGGCTGGACCAACATTCTTCAAGTGGAAAAATATAAATAAAATATTGGGGACATTCGCTTCAGGGGCTGCGATGCGCTAACCCTAATTGCTGCCGGGCCTGGACAGGTTCAACCGCGTCGAACCTCAACAACATCGGATCGGCCGGTGGAATCATGCAGCACGTCGTGTCATCCACCAGTGACCAGTCAGTCTCGCAGGCAGCGCTGTGGCCCCATTTGCCCAGACAAAGGGAAAAAAAAGGGATTGCCTGTGACGCGTCACCAAACATGGTCGGCCGAACAAAGAAGACGTTTCGTCTGGGTGGCAGCGGACGAAAGAGCAGGCAGGCGGCATCTTTAGCCTCAACATGGTGCCATGCCAAGCTGCCAGGCCTGGACCGGCCTGAGAAATTGGGACGTGCAACAACACGGGGAGGGCAGAGAGAAAGAATTGGCGGCGACAGGCCGTGTGGTTTTGGCAAGCGAACAGGTGGAGATTGGAGAAAAGATTGGAGAAAAAAAAAGCCTTGAACAAGGGGGAGGGAGCACGGCATCAACAAAAATACAAGACACGGCAGGGCCTCAAACTCAAGTGCAACCTGACCAACAAGGGGGTATATATGGAATTTGGTAGTATGCAAAAAATGAAATCATGTACATTACAACATCATGGCATTCGTGGCGCGGAACAATCCGCAGCACCAGCCCGGCCCGGGGCCCAGAACCCGACGCAACCGCGAGCCCCGGGCCGCCAAGGGTCAGCTGCCCAGCTGCAGCAGCTCCTCCCGCGACGCGGCCCGGCCGGCTCCCGACAGGCTCATCTGCTTGACATTCTGCGCCAAGCCCACCTCGACCCCCTCATCCGACGACACCTCATTGTCGCCGTCGCCCTCGTTGTCCTCGCGCACCACGCTCTCCTCCCGAACCACGCCGCTCTTGGCAATTTGCGACAGCCTCAGACTCCCGATCCTCACGCTCTTTTGCGTCCGCACGCTGCCCCTGCGCGACTCCATCCCCGAGATCGGCTTGGGCTTGTCCTCGTCGGGCACGGCTTCGCTGCTCACCAGCACCTCGCCGCCGGGCAGTCGGATCTCGCCCGCGTCCAGCGTCTCGGCCATGTCCACCAGCATCACGTCCATCGGGCAAATGTAGGCCACGCGCTTCCGCTCGCTCCACGCCAGCACATGTCCGCAGACGATGCCCTTGCGGCGCTCCACCACCCACGCCCCGCTGTCGCCGGGGATGCCCATTGGCAGCGCACCGTGGCCGCCGTCCGTCGGACTCGCTCTGGACGGGGTTCCCGACACCTGGTAGATGTGGCTGGGCGTCGCTCGCCCGGCAATCTTGATCGAGGCCACCGTCTGCAGGATGGTGCCCGTCTTGAGGCCGCTCGTCCGAGCCATGCACTGCACCTCGAGTCCCGGGAGGCTGTGCGACGGCGCCACCATCGTGGGCTGTATCGTCAAGGACCGGGAGCTGCGACGCGGCGGCGGCGGCTCTGGCCTGCCGTTGGTTGGTTTCCCGCGTGTCTTGGTCGCGTCCAGACGAGGGATCGAGTTGCCCTCGGGCTGTCGCTCCTCCTTGAACTCAAAGAGCGCCCAGTCAATCTCGTGCACCAGGCCGTTCATGGTGCGTCGTCGAATCCCACTCGACGCAAACATCTCGCCAACGCCGTACGTGTACAGATGATCTTCGTCTTGGGTCTCGGCGCTCGGGTAGAAGCCGTCGGGCACGTCGTCCAGGGCGGGCTGCGTGATGATGTAGTCGTCTCCGCACCCGGGTTCGATGCCGGGAATGTCGCCAATCTCGCCATACTCTTCCTCGTCGTCCTCGTCCTCGGAATCGTCGCTGGTGATGGCCGACTCCGAGTACGCGTCCGAGTCCGACTCGGAAAACTCGCACGAGTAGCCCTCGCTGCCGCTGCTGCTGTCGTGGTCCGACTCGGTCGTTCGGTACTGCTGCGCGTACCAGGCGTGGAGATCGGGGAGCGCCTCCCGTCCGGCCCCGCTGCGAGTGACATTGTCCCGGGCTGCTGGCATCGTTTGTTCGGGGTCGTCCAGCATGTGATGCACCGTCATGCCGTACGCCTTGTCGTCCACCATGATCAAGCCACCGAGGCTGACCGGGGGCAGATGCCTGTCGCCAATCCACGCGCCAATACTTGCCCCATTCCGGGGCTTCTCCTGATACTCTCGATTGGCGGCCACCGTCTTGTCCTGGCTGGCGTCCCCGGGGTTGGTCGCACCCGGACTCACGCCGTCGTGGCGGGACCTGAGGACCTGGCCGCGACAGACCTTGAGACCCATCGCTCCGTTGCCTTCGAAGAAGGCGCCCATCTTCTTCTTCAAGATGGCGCGGACCTTGCTGACCGACGTGCAGATGACGAGGACGGTTGGCTTGGTGACCTGCGGGGATTCGCCAATGGACTCGAGCGAAATCTCGACCGACTCGGGGTGCTTTCGGTAAAAGTGCTTGAGGGCCGTGTTGATCTCGGGCATCAGCACCGTGTTCCACTGCTCGACCACCTCTGGCGCCAGCAAAACGTGTGGGTACAGGCGCGTCTTGGCCGATGCTTTCTTGGCCTCGGCTTCGGCAGCGGCGGGCGCTATGCAGAGCGTTAGTCTCACGATTCTCGGTACTCCGCCAGCGGGACAACATACCTTGCACCTCGGCCACTGGCTCGAGAGCTGGAGCGACTGGTGGGGCCTCGGTCGTTTCTTTGGTAGCCTGGGTCGAGCCGGTCGCTGATTCTTCGCTCTTGGGAGCGATGGAAGGGCCGGCCAAGGAAACCGCCGATGCTGTGCTCAAGCGCGCAGGGTCTGGCCGTGGCTCACCGAGATCGTCGCCGAGCCGCTCTTCCAGGTTGCTGACGCCGTCCAGGATGCAGCAAGCCTCGAGATACCGGCTGGCCTTGACCTGGGCGCGAGAGGCAACCCTGTCGGCCGAGGCCGTGCCCGCCACCTCCTGGTCGACGGCGTTCCAGCATGCCTGGACGGCCTTCATGTAGAGGGTGCCGCATCGGATGGCGAGTTTCTCGAGAACCGACTCGGGAATGGTGGGCGACTCGGCGCTGGGCATAAGATCCTCCAGCTTGGTCCACAGCCCCACCGACAGCAGGATCATGGCCAGCGAGTACAGGTCAAATGTTTTGGAGTTGGCATGGCTCGCGAGCGGCGACTGGTTGCTGTTTCGCGGGTCCAGGGGGTGCTTGTACAGAGAAAAGGGCTTCGACTCGTCCTGCGACATGGGATCGGAAAAGAGGTCAAACGCCGACACCAGCGGCCTCCGGATGTCCACCTCGCCCTGGGTGATGCCGCTGACCTCGGGGTCGGTGCCGACGGCGTTGCAAAACGACACATTGTCGGCGAGGAGGTTGCCGTGCGTGATGCCCCGCGAGTGGAGATCAAAGACGGTGTTGGCGAGGTTGGCGGCCAGGCGGAACTTGGCCTCGAGCTTGGGCTCAAAGTCGGGACGGACGAGGAGGTCGGTGAGGGAGCACAGGTTGTAGAGGGGATTCTGGGTGAGGTGCTCAAAGGTGACGGGGTTGAAGGTTTTGGGGAATTGGTAGACGAGGCCGAAGCGGGAGTTGTCCATGTCCTCAAAGTAGCCCAGCAGCCGTGGCAAGCCGGTCCACGAGGCCGATACGCGCGGAGACTCGGCCTGGAGACCGGCCGACAATTTCCCAAAGCGGTCCATGGGTGGGGAGATGCCCGTCATGGAGTAGATGGAGTCAAAGGTGGCGTATTCGAGCAGGAGGGGCGCGTGCGACTGCTGGCCGCCAAGGCCTTGCATCAGGGCGGCATAGGCCTGGCGATCCATAAAGACCACGTCGCGGCGTTCCCTCTCGGCCAGCTCCGTCATGGGCACGGCTTGCATCGCCCGGAGGTTGGTGAGGGTGGCGGGATCGATCTGCTGGGGCGTTTGTATCCTCGACGACTCAAAGGGGCGGAGGTCCTCGGCGGACGAGGACGGCTTGGACAGCCTCTCGCGGACGGCGGCGGACGACTGGGCGTAGGAAGAGCGGGTTCGCGACAGGTCGTAGAGGGTGTCGATGGACGTGGTCAGGTCGCGGATGAGGTCTTCGAAGCGCGGCTTGTCCCACACGACCAGCTGGATCTTCTCGCCCCTCCGGGCGGCCTGCTCGGGGTCGACGCGCTCGCCGGCCAGGCGACGGGAGCTGTGCCAGAGGGGCTCGGCCTCGGCCAGGATGTCCTTGATGGTGGACATGATGCTGCTGACGACCTCGCTCAGGCCGGCCTTGTTGAGCGAGGGGTCGATGAGCAGCTCGGCCGAGGCCTGCTGGGCGGGGTCGGACCACTCGAGGCCCCAGCTGACGAGGCGGTCCTTTTGGATGCGCAGCTTTCGGTGGAGGGACTTGATCTCGGGGTCCGAGTCGACGCTCTGGACGGGGTCCTTGACGAAGTCGGACGACTTTTTGGTGTCGTTGTAGAGCCTGCTCAGGCGGCGCTGGACGCCGAGGGCCCGGCCGGCGGCGAGGGGCATGATGGATTCCATGGCGGCCGTCGGGGACCCGGCCGGTCACGTCTGGGGGAATCGGCACTGGTGTCGGGCTGGGCGTTGGGACCAGAAGGGAGCGGGGAGCGGGGACCTGGGACGGGAGCTGGGAGCTGCGACGCCGGTCCGGGCGGCGGACGGTCCCCCCTTTTTACTCGGGGTTGAAGACGACGAGTCAACACATGGCTCGGGGGGGAGGGTGAAGGCGGAGGTGGTTGCACGGAGGGAGAGGACGGGACTGCAGCGCCGTGGAGGGAGGGACGGCCACCCAGTGGCGGGCACAGTTGGAGGTTGGCGACGTCTGCGCGATGCACCTCGAGGGGCGGCGGCGCAACCAATTGACGGTGGATGTGTGTCTCGAAATCGCTTGATCGGTCTGTCGTCGCTGCTGTGTCTGCAGACCGGGGAATGGGACTGCGGCACGCAGGAGAGGGAAGCTGTCGAAAGTCGAAACCGACGAGTCGTCGAGGTCGGAGCTTGTTGACTCGCGCCAAGGGCAAGGCGGGGGGGGTGGAGGAAGAGGAAGTGAAGATTTCAAAAAGAGAGCGAGCTCGACAGCCTGGGAGGGGCAAAGACAGAGGCCATCACCGACTTACGCGTGTTCGTCCAATGTGTTTGTGTCATGTCCACTGGGGGAGGCACGCCATGGCCGGGCCCGAGAGGATGGCCACTGGCAATATTGCGAGAATGGGTTATTTCGGTGCCTATCGCGACTCGCGAGTGAACCTGCCACGGATGGCCGTCGTGGCTGCCCCCAGCTTTGGTCCTTCCCGGCTCCGCTGCTGGTCTCGGAAGGCAGCCACCCCGCATTGGCTGCGAGAGGGTGCAAAATGCTGCTGCCTGGATTTTCGACCACCTTGTGCCCCGCCCCATCCCTGTTGCCGCCCAATATCCCGGACGTCAGATCTACGGGTGCCTGGATTGGTGGGGTTTCACGTGATACTGAGCGACCGCCATCCCGAAGCTTACCCGATGCCGGTCTCTGCCAGCTGCCAGCTTTGACAACATTCCATTCCTGTGGATTCAGGGGAACGACTGCCGTCGGCAAAATGGCAGCGACGTCGAGACCGCCCGCACCCAAGCCCAACCAACATCAGCAGCAAGGTCCGGCCGGGCAGGTGCCAGGCTCCAGCAAAGATGGAAATTTCCTTGCCTGGGGCTAGAATGTCCGGAATCTACGTCCCCACTCCCACTGCCGAGGACCTTGCATGCCTGCCAGTTTGTTTGATACCTAGGGAGAACTTGAGAAGGAGTCAGGTATCGACTCTTGCCCCCCCCGCCATAACACAAGTGTGAGGGTGGACCGAAACTTCTGCCCGCGGCTTCCGTGGGACAATGCTTCCAAGCCCGTTTGCCGTCGAGATGCATTCATCATCGCTTGTTCCTCGTCCTGATTCGCACCTTGGAGCCGTCGAGGTTGCCGATGGAGTTGACGGACACTGGCAGGCTGCATTGGACAGTCCCGACGGGCAAGCAAGTGTGATGGCAACCTAGCCATCTCCAGACAAGCCAGTGTCAGGAAGCCAACGGGATCGGGCATCCCACAAACTCCGACATCGACCGCCATTGAACCTCCATTGCTCATCCCATGCAGCTTCTTGTGCGGTGGCTCCAGGCAGACAGTCACAGTCGACAGCCCCATTGACGGCTACCGATACCTCGGTGCCCGACGCTCATCGAAACACCTTGTTCTCGACAGAGCCCATTATTTACCTTGAGAGCTCCCATCCACTCCGATGTATCTAGCCATATTTGCCACGACCGAATCCGATACTCTCTTTTCTCGTTAACTGTTTTCTGGGGCAGTCGTGTGACAATTCCCACAACACCAAAGGCCTCGGCCACACCCCAGCCCAGTCGCTCCCCAGTTGCTTCAGTCTGTCATCGGTCAGCCCTTTGGGCGGCAGCACCATCACCATGCAGGCTCAAGGGCATTGGGCCGCTATGCGACTTGCAAAGTCAGAATGCCAGGCATCCAGACTTATCTCGAAATATGTGGTCCATCAAGTGGGCTGGACCCCCACCGACGCCGCAGAGAAACAGGCAGCCGCGATGAAAGTAGCTATGAAGCACATGCGTCCCGCCTCGGTTGTGTGGTTGACATTGGCTGGGGCTGAAAGCATGGGCTCCCGCTCCGTCCGCCAAGATACTCCCTCTCCGGCCCATCTTGGACAACCAGCGTTGCGGCTTCTCGTGTCACACACAACTCATGCGGGATATCTGGAACAGACTAATTACAACCACAACGACACCACTGACAGATCTCAACTTTAACTGGCGGGCACCTGGGCCATGACCTGGTGGAACCTTTGCGTCTTCATGTCCCCGGGCCCCGTGCATTGCCTTCCCCTAAACGCGTGCCTAAACCTTGATAGATTCTCCTCGAGTTACACAGCCATCTGTCTTGAAGTTCGATGGCTCTCCCCCGGTCCGGCCCAAGCCCGGTCATGTCGAGAAATGCCACACGGCAGCAAGCCAGCAAAGCCTCGTCGTCGAGAACCCTCCGAATACATACCTTCCAAGCCACTTCAAGGACGTCCATGTGCATGGATCGCGGCGGAAGCCAACTGATCGAGGGCCGATCCATGGCACCAGCCTGTGAGGCTCTCACCCCGGAACTATCCGCCCGACACGCCGGCAGGCCTGCACGAGCCTCGATTGGGCTGCATGCCGCTGGGTGCCACGACGACCAGGCAGCAGCTTTGGAGTTCCCGCTCGGGTACCTATTCATACACGAGATTGAAGTCGCCGGTTTCGCCTTGTCTCCTCGGTGGTGGCCAGTCAGTGTCGGTGGCAGTGGACGCCTCTCCGATCATGTCCAACTCAGCGTCACTCGAGAGAGTTGATATATTATTTCACAGGCAGCGTCGATGTGAGAGAACCGTATTGCAGGAAATATTGTGCTTCGTCTCAGATATGGCTTCCTCTGGCCCTAAACTTGTCTTTGAACGACATCGGACAGGAACTCTTCGGGGAGGGCGAAGGGGGGCGGGTGGTACTTTCACGGCCCGCCATTGCTATTCGACGGTAGTACAGGTTCTGATGGGAGGCCAATAAGGCTGTTGGGCAGGGGCCGATTTCCTGGACGTTATGGATTAATAAACAACAACAACAATCCCCTGAGCTGCTCTGAAAGAAGCGATGCCCTGGTGAGCCGTTCCGCCTTGGGCTCCCCAAGGAATGGAGCCGAAAACTCTCCCGCCAACCCATGCCGGAATTCTCATGATTAAATGCACACACCAAGGAACCTTCCCAATGCCGACAGGTGGCCGGAAACGGTCCCAAGGACCACTCTCGCGACTCCTAAAAACAAGAGACCGCAAAGACCGTACCGACCGCCCCCGCCGCCTCCCTTCCGGCCCTACCACAAACCGCCGTTCACAGCAACAGCAGCCGCCCCCATCCCCGACCCCGCCACCATCCACGCGGCATCCGCCGCGCCTGCCCTACTCCAAACCCCACCACTCGTCGGCGTCGGCGTCGGCGTCGCCCCCGACCCCGAGCTGCCCGTGGCCTTGGCACTCGCGTTCGTGCCACCCGACAACGTCGCCGTCGTCCCCGCGGCGCCCGTGGGATGCGCCTCGGCCCAGCACTGCGCGTGCTCTACCGTGCGGTTCATGTTGGCTCCGCTCCCCGGAAACCTCAGCAGATTGTCGTCCCACAGGTAGGGACAGTTCTCGACGAGGCTCATGACCGTATCCCCGTTGCCGCCACTCCACCACGCCGCCGCGGAGCTGGCGTACGACGAGTACACCGGGAGCAACGACGTCGGGACAGCGGCAGAGAAAGCGCAGAGCGTGGCTCGGGACGGGACCGGGCAGGGCTGGAAGGGGAGGACGGTGGGGGGCGTGCAGGCTGCGTAGAGGCTGGACTCGTAGGAGAAGAGCGCTGAGGAGAGAGCGGCCGTCGGAGTGGGAGCGGCGGTCAGGTAGTGGGGGATGTTGTCCAGGACGCATTGGTACGGGTCGTTGTTCCGGCCGGTATACGCTGCCCATTCGGCAGCTGTGATGTGCGTTTCGGTTGCTGCTGAGGCGGCGGATGCGAGGGCCAGGAGGCTGAGGGGGATGGTGATATTTTTCATGGCGAGACGATGCGCTTCTTGATTGTTGGTTTTGAGAGGCACGATGACTTGGCTGGACTAATGTCGGTGGTAAGGGAGAGAGGGTTTGCTCTGATGGGGGGAGCTGGATATTTGGATACCTAGGTAGTAAGTTGTCCTTGACTCCTCGTCGGTTGCAGTGTAGGTACGGAGACGCGATGTACCGATGAAAAGGAAGAGAAAAAAAAAGTCTCCCCGGCATGAATTTGTCTCGGAGGCCGTCGAAGCGGCACACACGGGTTCCTGAATACAAGGCCTACTATAACCAAGCCGCCGGTTGTTATCAAAACCCCCTCCCAAGTGCAGGCCCGGGTAAAGGTCCCGTGGTTGGTGTGCCTGGGCTATATTGGGCCAAATCCCTAAAGAAAACTGTAGCACATAGGCTGAAACTTCAGTTAGGCCGATCAAGGCGCTTGTCCGCCTTCTCTCGTCGCTTTCTGTGCATCGGCGGAATCCTGTAGCTCGCCCCACTCCTTGTCTTCAAGATCGTCGGGAAAGTTCTCGCACAGGGCGGTGTGGATGGCCTTGAGACAGTCCTCCTTGCGATAACGCTCGAGATCGGGTCATCCATGCGCGCGATAGATGCCCTTGACCACGTCGACTGCCTCCTGGCCGTGTGAGTCTGGGCCGTGGAACCCGTCGACAACGCGACGCGGGCTCATGGGGACGAAGTTGAGCTCTTTCAGGTGGTGCTTGAGCGTAGCGAAGAAATTGGGTACAAACCAGACCATTTCACACTCGCGCCACTGCTTCTCGCGGGGGGACATGCCGTCGTCCGAGTCGTTGTCAAATTCCACGGTGGGGAATGGACTAAGCCACTTGAGCTCGGCAGCGGCGTCCTGCCAGAAGACGACGCCCAGATTGGTGTCTAGGAGCACGCCGTGGTCGTTGCGTGGGCGCATGGCCAAACCCACAACATGGGACGGCACATCCTCCCAGATGATGCCCTCGGTCATCATGCGAAGTGTCTCTGGCGACTGGCCATATGCCTCGAGCTGGAAGGGGGCAAAGGATAGCACGGGTATGAGCTGGGGTCTCCTGTCCGCGTCCTTATCGAACGGGTAGGGAAGATGGCGCAAGAGGTCGATGACGACGTCTGTCTTGTCGAGAAAGTGCATCGCGTCGGGGGTGACAGAGGGCCAGCCGGTGCTTGGGGGGAACTCGTAAGCTTGTTTGTCGAGGTACATTTTGCTGGCGAAGTCGATCAAATCGGATACTGCTGCGACGGTCTCGTCGCGCGAGTATCTAATCTCGGGGATTTTGTCGCTGTCTGAAGCCATGGTTGATGCTGAGTGCTTGGAAGAAGCGGGTGGTTGGTTGGTTGGTTCAATGTTGTTTGGTGGTTCGAGAAATGGACGGCAGAGGTTCGCTGCGCCGGTTAAATAGTAGCTAACGTAACGTACATTAGTTATCCTTTCTGCGGCCGTGGGCCTTGCGCAAGCCGCCATCAATCTCGATGACTCCCCAGCCGTGGCGCCAGCGGGCCCGGCCGACCCATCACCCCTTGGAGACATGAACGAATATGTCCCCGACCGCCATGACTGTTCACCTCGGTGTGGGGACGGGGACCTTACCTACATGAACACCAGACATGGATCTGTCACGGCACCAAAATGACGGTTCACCACCGGTCCGGTGGCGGTTCGAAGGGGTCACATAACACGTCAATCGCACCACTGCAAACTCTGTTGTCTAGCAGTCGGGGACAGAGTTCTCACTCTCCTTCTTCGTACAATATCAAGTCCATTTCCCTAGTTCTTGGTCGGGCCCGTGACAGGATCCGCTACCACTCCGTCCAGAGACTGGAGCGACACGGGGAGCCAGTTCTTCTATAGCTCGCTACCTATCTACCCTCCGCTAGACGACCCACGCTCCGACGTTGTCATACTTGCACTACCAACAGAGACGGCCGAGTGGCCGCGCCGACTCGCAACAAGCCCGCCTCGTAGCACCGCAAGAGAAGCAAGCAGATGTACACTATCCCGCTTGATATGCGACGCCCGCTCGGCCCGCGCAATGCGCACGAAAAACAGGAGGCGATGCCAACCTGATGCCGCGACATGCTTTCCGCCAACTGCCACAGGCAAGCAGCCGCCCTTGATTGGTGGTAATGACGATGATCAAACCTTCCTCGTCTTCCTCCTACTCAAAGATGGCAGGGAACAATGCCGTGCGGCGTGGCTTGGATGCCGCGACAGAAGCCGTGTGTCGGAGCATGCTGGTTGACATGCGCGGCTCAAAGTATCGGACGGGGTTGGCCGGGCGAGTCCAGGTAGGGCGGCAGTAGCCATTGCAGTTGTGATTGCTGAAAAAGGAGCTGATTCCCTCTGGGCCAAGATCCGTCACTCCGTACTCGCGCGTGCGGGATAGGATGACAGGATCGGACAGGACAAGTTCGTGTCGGTAGATGCCCCCCTGGAGGTCGCAGAGGACGTAGTTGCCGCCAGATACGTGGTAGCTAAAGTGGCTCAGGGCTTGCATGATCTGGGCCCACTTCCTCGTCGTGTCGGTCCAGCCAGTGTTGCTGTTGAACTTTTGGTAGTTCTGGATGAAGGGCTCTTGGAGACACTTCACCCCCGCCCAGCTCCCAGACCAAGCGTCAAAGGTCCAGACCTCGGGGATGTTGATCTTGACGGTCTTGTCGAAGACGTTGAGCTGGTTGAAGCGATTGGCAATCTCGAGGGCCTTGTCGACAGCCTTGATGTCAAGGGCGAAGAAATCGGCTTCGAAGGCGGTGCCCGTCTTGAACCACTTGCATACGCACGCCTGGCCGGTCCGGCTGCCCTCGGTGTATTTGCCCCTCGCGACCCAGCGGAAGGCTCCCGAGGCAAACGGGTTGCGGAGAGACTCGCTGAGGAATTCGGCGCGCGTCGAAGCATTGTAGCGGCCACTGTCGGATGGAGCCGAATCGGCCACGTCAAAGTGGTGACCGTGAACGCATCCGGCGCAGCGGGATAGGCCTTCCCCTTTGGAATATTGGTTGCCTGTATACGACGTCCGCGGCAGATCGCGCTGACAATCGGGACAGATGCGACCCATTTTGGCTTGGCGGCGGCTGAATTGGGGATTCCCTGTGCAACAGACGGTGCTGGGAGCGAACTAGTCGCGGGTAGAATGGTTGTCGCAACGGGAGAGAGGGAAGCCCAACGGCGTCGGATGGTTGTCGCAATTGGAGAGAGGGAATCATTGCTGTTGAGCTGGGGTGGAGGGAAGAGCAACGAGTCTAGCAACGAGCAGAAGAAATAGGGCGAAAAGATAACGTTTGGGTCATGTTTGCAGCGTTCGCCGGAACCGGATACACGTGATCCAAACCTGGAAGGAGGCGGGACTGGCATGTGGGGAAGCGGGTCTGAGATGGATGGGGAAACTGTTGAACGAGACGGACACTCTTGGCACGGCGTGTGGCCAATCGCCTAGATTACCCTCCTGTAACTAGCGTTCCAGGGCGCCAAGGCGCCCTGGGAGGGGGTATCTGGCGCCGCCCCCTCTCTGGCGGTTCCACGGATCTCGCCCCTCTTGGACACTCAATTCTACGTACGATTCTGCCCCAATCTGTGTGGATCAATTCAACAGAAACCTAGGCTGGTACCCATTGGATATCCGTAGGGAGGCTGCGGGAGCCTTGCTGCTGCCCTCTTCCCGGGTCCAACTTCCCTAGCCGCCGCAAAACACACTTTCTCATCCAATGGTTGTTTCCAACCCGTAAAGACCATGATGCTGGGAATCCAAGAACTGGCTCAGAATATTCGCTACCGTCGGGAGTAGAGTCGGCCAAGCCAAGACAACAGCCTCCAGCGCACAAAAATGCAAAGGCCAGGACGAAACAGGGACTGGACGATACAGGGACTACTGTATAGATGCTTGTCAAACGGGCATCACCGGGCAACAGACGGGCCATTTTTCCCTTTGAAAGCGACAGTACGAGTTCCGGTACAACTTCACTGACCCCAGGCTTAACGTTAAGTTAGGTGAAATTGATAAAAGCAGAGGAGAGTTAATAGCGTGCGTACCCAGCAATGCCGGATACCATATTTGGGGAAAGAAACCTAGTGCGTACATGGTTGAGTTCCTTGATGAGAACTAATGCCATAGATGTTGACTCGGGGCTGCAAAACCAGGCCTCTGTCACGGTGCAGGGGTGGCTATCGAGACAGGGCTGCGATGTGGCTTGCTTGCATTGTAGAAAATAACGAAGTTGCACGAGGAAGAGGAAGCGCAAGCCTCCATCCTGCAACGACGGATATATGTAGTGGGCTGCCCCGCAGGCAGAGGCCGATAAGGCAGATATTGCGACAAGGCCGAACCATCATGGCAGGTGCCGTGACAGCCTCCTACTTCCATTATAGCCCCATTTCATGTTCTCTTGCCCGTTGACGATCGACATCCCCGTCGTACTACCGCGACGGAACTTAGCGGCAAATACTGCAACCTGGAATATCTCCGTTAGCTTCACTTTCAACTATGACGGTATTCTCAGCGGCAATAGCACGAGCACTTACCGGTCGCGGTACCGGCGCAGTCGGCCTCGCCGGCACGGCCGCCGCAGCCCATCTTTTGCAGGCAGGCCGCATAGCCAAAGGAGCAGGTGCCGTCTTCCTCGACATACTGGCACGGGTCAAAGGAGTTGGGGCATCCTTTGCACCGGTTGCGGAACGACCAGATATGATCGTTGAGGAAGCTGGGCACCGTCTTGGCGTCGCCGTAGTTTTGCCAGCTGGAGCCCTTGCAGTCGCGCTCGCTGAGGATGTGTTAGTCCATGTGCTTGTGTCAAAAGGGTTGGGCCATGTCAAGACTCACCGGAAGAAGGTGGTGCATCCGCCGCCGCGAACAGAGCTGGCCTTGTCCCCCTTGCCGTTCATGTTCCCTGGGATGTGTCAGCAGGTGAAGAAATGGGACAGGAAGGGAGGGAGCATACAGCAGGCGTTGTCGTCCCAGCGGGTCTCGCGATGGGCGGCGCCACCGAAGTTGGCCTCGCTGTAGAGGGTGAAGTCTCTGGCAGAGACGCCGGCGGCGAATAGCGCGGCGAGGAAGATGGGGAACTGCATGATGAAGGTAGAAGAAGCTGGAGTGCCGGTGTAGATGCGGTGATAAGTTGAAGAGATGAGAGGTCGAGATGGAGTGTGAGAGGGTGAGATGGGGTGAGGGAGTGAGTAGATGAGGTGGGAAACGGCGTCCGAAGCTCAGTCTTTATACAAGTTCCCGCCTCACTTGGAGGAGAGGATCACTGGTCATCCTTTAAGCCTCGGACATGATCCTGAACAAGAAACTTTCCCTGTCGAGAGCCGAGACTGGACGTTTAGTGCGTGGCCTTGTCGAAGGATCGAGAATGGAAGCCTCGCCTCCTCCAGCGACATTGAAGCTGTCACCGAGCATGAAGGTTGGGGCGGGTTAATAAAAATGGTTACATTGTTCCTTACAATGGCGCGGAAACTTGCCATCTCGCACCCGGTGTTCGCATTGCACTGGGACTTCGCCTCCTGACTAGAGGTTAGACGAGCTCCACTTTGAATGTAGGTGCGTTCAAGGCTACCGGGCGGGAGACGATGACTTTCTAACACATGGTGCAATAGTTCTGGACCCGGTATATCTTGCGTGGAGTTAATCTGCCTACCTACCTAGACAGTTCAAACTGCAGGCGTTTCCATGATGCTTCAATGGGAAGCCCAGGGCGTCAACATGTTGCCGTATTTCAGGGCTCGCAGGTGAGCTCTGAGATGATGAGAACATGAAGCCCCCGGAATACATGTCCGTCCGTCGAAACTCTGTTGTCAAATACGCGCTGCGTCGCTTGCATTCGTGAATCCTTCGGATCCTTTCAATCTCGTCGAATGGGCAGAGGCAGGCGACGTGGAGAGGACCTTACCGAGATGGAGTCGAGACCTGGCGAGGTCCCCGAGTGCCGGCACTGCCATTTAGGAGGTAACATTGTGAGATTTAGGTTCTCACCTGCGCCCCGACCGCTTCGTTTCTCACCGCAACCACCCACTTCCCCACGGCATCAAGAAAGCTTAACCTGCGGAAATGCATCGATCTTGTGCAATGCTCACCTACTAGATAGCTTGATTTTCTGCAAAAGGAACGTGGCTGGGCTTTTGATTTACTACTCGTGCTGTTTATATTGGACGGCAAATCCTACCCGTACACTGCCTGCGTACCTTTGGTCCAGTGCTTCTTGCGACTCCTTCCATCTATCTCCAGGTAGCAGCCCTTGGGCCTGAATCCTGCCTGTTAAAAAGTGTTTGTCACACTGCACTTGCGCAGGCTCGGTACCAATTGCTGTACCGTAGGCGAGAGTCCCCAAGGAATCCTTGGGGAAGGGAAGTGCGAGCCTTGGATGAAACGAGAGTCCGAGCCGGGGACGAAAGAATGGGAAACGGAGCTTGAGGATGGGATGGGTCCAGTGTGCAACATGACATTGCATTTTTATTTTGTAACCGTCTGCCCCGGATAGTCGACGTCCGGCCGGTGATGATGCGGCGTCCAGGTGTTTACACCGGAGGCTCAGCATTTCAATGGCAAGGCAGATAAAAAAACCGCCCCTACATTACTCAACTCGCATATATACCACCGGGTAGGTAATCAGAATGCAAGTCAAGTTGGGTACAATTCGTGGTTGCAGGTTGTCAGGTTGCGCAGCTCAATGGGAAGCATCACATACAAATTGCCAGCCCAGTATCCAAATAACTTGACCCAACAAGTGTATTTTTTCGGACCATGTCTACGTGCACATGACATGCGGGCCCATTTCAATGCGTCTCAAACCCAACAACCTCTCCAAGATGACCAGAGAGGAGATTCGGGCTGACGGCGGTGGACCTCTCTCCCTGATTTCTGATTTCCTTGACATTTATTCCAAATGAAACGACGTGTCGATTCTGCACACAGAAACCAGCTCCCCAATATTTTCCCTGCCCGAGCTGACAATTGATGTCCACTTCCCACTGTATGACCGCTGTCGTGACATCATGGAAGCTCACCGGCCCTCTGTGGGTCCTTTTTTGGAGAGCTTCCTCCTCGCAGCCAATCAACGAGCTGGGGTACCTGCATCGCGAGCAGCCCTGACGTCATTGATGTCTTGCGACAACGCCGACCCGGAAACCCCTCCTGGCCGGACGACGCAAACAAAAAGGAGGAATTCGTCTGCTCATGCCATTTTCCTTTCCCCATTTCAATTCCCATCTCAATCCAATTCCCAACTTCCACCACTCCCGTCGCCAATTCCTCCTTCTCGACCTGTGAACAACCACCAAGCTCGATTCATCACCCCGCCCGAGATCGACCTCTCTCCACCAAACCACCTCTCCATTCCCGACATCTTCCATAATGTTGGGCTCCAGATTAATTGCGCGCGCTGCGCCCCGGACCGCCCAGGCGGCACGATGCTCGAGACTCCCCCGGCGCCGCTTCCAGTCCACCCAGTCATCCAGCTCGTCACAAGCCCCCAGCTCCAACTCCCACTTCGCGGCTGGCGTCGCCGGTGGCGTGGCCGGCGCGGCCCTCCTCTACGGCATCTACACCTTCACCCCCGCAGGGCGCATGACGAGCAAGATCAACGGGGCGGTGCGCGAGGCCGACAAGAAGTACCAGCAGGCGGCCGCCACCATCAAGGACAAGGCGCCGTCGACCGACGAGGCCATCGACCGCCTGCGCCAGTTCTGCTACTCGTACGTGGCCCTCGTCCCCGGCGGCCGCCACTACGTCGACGTGGCCTTCAAGGACATTGAGACGGTGCGCGAGACGCACGGCGAGGACGTCGACAAGCTCGTCAGCGAGGCCTACGCCAAGTTCCAGGATGTGGCCAAGTCGGGTCTGACGATGGAGGCGGCCGCCAAGACGTGGGAGGCGCTCTCCGACCTGGCCCAAAAGTCGGCCAAGCTCGCCGCCAGCGCCGCCGACAAGGTGCTCGACAACCACCCGCAGCTCAAGGACAAGGTGGGCGGCCCCATCAACCAGCTCAAGCAGATGGGCGAGCAGTACGGGCCCGAGGCCAAGAAGATGGTGGACGACACGTGGAACCAGATTGGCGACGTGGTGTCGCAGGGCTGGTCGGCCGACAGCGTCGACAAGGTGCGCAAGATTGTCGACGACAAGATTCAGCAGATGCGCAAGTTCGCCGACCAGGCGTGGCAAAAGGGCATGGAGCAGGCCAAGCCCTACCTAGACAAGAACCCCCAGGTCAAGAAGCTCGTCGAGGAGAACCAGGACCTGCTCAAGCAGGGCAACGCCACGGCCCTCTTCAAGCAGGTCAAGGCGGCCGTCGAGTCGGGCGACACGGGCAAGCTTGAGAGCTACGTGAAGGACGCCGTCGATAAAGCCAAGTCGACGGCCGACAAGGGCATGAGCTCGTTTGGTCTCGGTGGCGGCGCCGGCGCGGCGGGCATCGCCAAGCTGCTCGGAGTGTCGTCCAAGGATGCCAGCGGCAAGATCCAGCAGCAGATTGACGTGCTGAGCGAGCTCATGAGCAACCACTCGGACGACGGCAAGAAGCTGCTGGAGGAGACCAAGGCCGACCTGCAGTGTGTGCTCGAGGACAAGGCGAACAAGGCCAAGAAGATTGTCGAGGACGCCAAGTCGTCAAAATAAGGGGTGTCGGCTGGAAACTGTTGTATGAGTAGGGGCTGGGCAAACTGAACCAGCAGCATGTGATTTTTAGCATCAAGCATTTTATTCGGATCACTGGGAATTGAAGACTCTTTCTGCCATGTTCTGTTGCTTTCGAGGTCCACGTCTTGTTGTTGTTGCTGATGCTGAGGGGATAACTGGAGGGTTAGGGTTGAATCCGATTCTTTTCTTTTGTCTGTCTTGCGCTTTTCCCCTCTGCCCCTCTGCCACCACTCTCTCTCTCCCTTTCCTTCTCATCCCTTCCCCCCCTTGCTTGACCCAGTATCGTCAGCCACCACTTTGATCTCTGCCAGTTTGAGATTCTGTCATCACGTGTCATAAATGCGGAATCGAAAAGTGACGGTTGTGCTGATGGTCCACACGTTGGACTGCGCCACTCCAGTTTGAGAGACACGGCTGTTTTTGTTGCACTGCATGGCCCCAATGGAGCTATCCCCGACCTGGTCGCAGATTCTGCAAGCCACTCACGTGAAGGACATGCAGGCGTCGCGCCAACAGGCTCAAAACCCCCAGGCCATGATTGCGACCACGACCATTTTTGTCACGGGAAAGAATACCTTCTCGACTCCCGTCCAAGCTCTCAACCGGAAACCTTGAAAATTAAGCACATCGCCGACAGCACCAGACACAGCGGACTTCCCCCCCCACTCCCTCTCCCCAATTTGGAGCTTCACCGAGTTTGCGGGGTAGCAGCAGAATGGAGTATTCGCTAGGCGATCTGCGCCCCACTTTGGACGAGACAACAACCGCAGACGAGGGCCGTCGCGACTTTCGGCCAGACAGAAGTTGGACTCACTACGACCGGGAGGGGGAGGGAAACGCGCCTCTGGACAGGGACGAGCGACTCCTCTTGTCCTACCACAGCCGTTTGTTTCCCGGCGCATCCCAGCCGCCATTCTCCCCGCCACGACAGAGCCCGTTTGTCTCGCTCCCGGCCCGCCAACATGTCGACCGGGACCCCGACGATGATGAAGCCCGGCTGCTGCCCCGGGACCAAGACGCCGGTCCCGGCTCTCCCGGCTCGCTCAAATCCAGCCTCACGCGACTGGTCCGGCCCATGTCGCTGGTCTCTCTGCAATCGCCACCGCAGCTCCAGCTCGGCGCACCCCTCCCGCCGCGACGCAGAGCGGCAAAAGCGATTCTTCCCGGGTGGAACCCCTCGTCGAACATGTACCTGTTCTTCGCCTTCGGCCTTGCATGCGCCATTGGCCACCATGTCTACTACTCGCGCCTCGATGGAAAGCCCGCCGCCGACCAGCTTCAGATGCTGCGCTACGGCATGGCCCTGTCGTTCGCCGCCAAGGCCGGCCTCAGCGCTGCTGTCCTTGTCGCCTTTCACCAGCGCATCTGGATGACTGTGCGGACACGCCTTTTGTCCGTCGCTGCCGTCGACGCCCTCTTCTCCGCCACCGAAGACCTGGCCGCCTTCTTGAGCAGGGAGATGATGAGGAATGCAAAGGTCGCTGCCGGGCTGGCCGTCTTTATTTGGTGACCCTCCCCATCTCTCGCTCTGCCGGGATGTGACGTGCTAACTTGGCCAGGCTCGCACCCCTGATGGTCATCTTGACGGGCAACACGCTGCTTGTGGAACCTGCGACCACCACCACCCAAGACAGTTGTCCCGGAGTCCGCAGTCTCAACTTCACCTTTGAGGACACGTACGACTGGAGGAGGCCATCCAGCGTCGGCGGCCTGCTTGAAGTCCCTCTCTCGCTCTGGAACACCACAAAGCCGCCCGACTCGGACTCCCCTGGCTGGTTTGACTACTACACAGCCCCTCACCCCATCCTCGAGCAGACGGCCACCATCGGTGCCTTTCTCCAGCAGACGGTTGTCAAGAAGAATGCCCAGGTCGAGACGTGTGGCAGCGGCTGGAATTGCAGCTTCGAGATTAGCTTTGTGGCTCCTGGGTACAAGTGCACCGAGCTAGCGAGTGGTGTTGGTTCCAGGGCAAAAGAGCTGACGCAGAAATCTGGACGCATCTCTCCACCGTTTGACACAGACGTGCTCATTCCCGCCGGTCCTCACAGCTACTATGCTTTTGCCACTGGGGGGGACTACTCGTCGACGCAGATGGAAGACGTCGGCATCGGCGGCATCCCCAAGACCTCGCCTCCCTACCCCAGGAACTTTGGTGCTCTGCGCACCGAGCCTGTATTGTGGGTGGGCTACGCCGAGCTGGTTGATCCCAGCAAACCCGCGCCCTTGCCAACGTCGCCTGACTGGAAGACGTCGTTTGTCCCCAAGATATTTGCCTGCGAGAACTACGAGGCTTCCTACACGGTCCGCTTCAACTACACGGACGGCGCCCTGTCGACCAACACTACTATCTTGTCATTTCTCTCCCCCGTCATCAATACCACCTTCCGGCCTCATGTGGACGCCAACGACGGCACGGCGGAAAACGTCACAGCTGTCCCAGCCGGCAACTACGTCCTCCCGGTGGACACGGCGCGCTATCGCCGTACGGCCGCCTACCACTCGCTCAGCCTCTTGGTGCGCACCATGATCAACGGCACCATCAAGATTGACAAGACCATCGCCAACCCCATCGTCAATACGGGTGCCATCCAGACCAAACTCATCGACCCGGAGAACCGCTATTTCCCACGCCCACGACTCCAGATGCGCATGCAGCGTTTCTACGAGGACATCATCCTGTCGATGCTTTCCCGGACTCAGTTCACCCCCGTCGTGTGGGCGGCCCGACCCGCAGAGCAGAGCGGCGCCGCGCTGCCGACCGGAGAGGAGTACCGGTACCCATGCACCAAGTCCCGGACGGCCAACGTCTACAAGTACCAAGTGCGCGACCTGTGGATCGTGTACGGGATTGCCATCCTCCTGTCCTTGATCGGCGTCGTTGCCGGCCAGTTGGCCATCGGGGCCGACCCCGCCCATGTGAGGGATGCGGCGTGGTCAAGCATCGTGGCCGCGACGCGGGGATCAGCACTGGACAGGGTGAACTGGGACGGGCGGCCTGACGGGCCTGCCGATGAGCCCATGAAGATGAAGGTCGGCTACGGGGTGGTGGAGACGCTCGCAGGAAGCGAAGCCCCCTCCTCCACGGGGTGGGATGGGGGCAAGCCTCTGACTTATGGGTTTGGGCTGGAAGGCCAAGTCAGGCAGCGATAGAGGGGTTCTTTTGCAGACCCGAATACCCCTGAATCCCTCGCAATGCGCCCCTGAAATGGTGGCAGTTGTCAGGGGAACGCGGGGTCTTGGCGTCCGAGTCACCAAGCTTTTGCCCCACCAGACTCCAGAGTGGCAGAGCTGAACAAAGAGTCGAGCTTGGCGCATATCCCAACCCTGCATCCCACCTGTCACCTGGCAGGCAGCCCTCACCACACCGCCCACGATCTGTTGACCCCTGACCGCGGTTGCTGGAGCGGCAAGGGCGCCAGGAGCTGAAATAGCTACCCCTCCCGCGCACCCAAGTCCGTCTTCGCAATCCCCACTGCCGTCTTCACCGCATCGTTTGCCATGGCGCCCCCCACCAAGAACCAGTTCCCAGGCCTCGGCCTGCCGGTCCATCACCAGCCCGGGCCCGACTCTGCGACAGGCGGCTTCCTCTTCCCCCTCGCCATCGACCGCTCATGGCTCAGCATGGGCATGACGGTGCGCGAGCTGCGCATGCTCGCCTTCATGGACCAGATCACCGACAAGCCAGACTGGGAGACCAAGGTGTTTGACGAAGCCATTGTCTCCCGCTGGCGCGCCGAGGCTGATGCTCGTCCGGCAGAGTCCGACGGGGACGTTTACATGTCCAAGGCCATGTTCGACTATGTGAGTCGAGTCGCATCGCGGTGAGCGACAGAGACCTGTCCGTGCTGACCAGGGCAGTGCATCGCCGAGCTCCGGGACAAGGCCGGGCAGTACAAGCAGACGGGCCATGTCAATGTCCTCGACGCCGAGGTGGTTGTAGTCAAGTCCGACGTTGCCGTCTCGACCGAGCTGCAGAACGAGCTCCGCGCGGCAGTGCGCGTCCTGGAGGACGTCCCAGACAACAAGAAGGACTGGCATCCCCATTCCGACGAGACCGTCTTGGACCTGGTCCACCCGTCCCTCTACCCCGTGGTCTGGGGCGTCACGCGAGCCTTGGAGGAGGGCACCGTCCCCCTCGACGGCTGCATCAGCATGACGGGCAAGGGCGCCACGCTGGCGCCCTATGATCAGAAGGGCGACCCCCAGCGCAATCGAAACTGGTATCAGTCGGATGGCCCGGACATCAACCAATGGGGTACATATCAGTGGCTGCCGGCCGAGGTCGAGCTCGGCGAGGATGGTGGCGCCAAGATCACGAGCTACATCAACAACCTCCACCCTGTCCAACATAAAAGCATGTACGGCATTTTGGAGCGCGTCGTCACCGCGACGGTGCCCCTGTGGAAGGAGACGCTCCACGAATCTCGCGGCGGCCTCCGACTGCCGCTCGGAGGCACAGGCTCGTGGGACTATCGCTTCCCCAAGAACTTGAGGTACCAAATCCCCGGGTGGCAAGGCAAAAAGCCCTTTTGGGATCCTGTCCGAGAAGAGTACTTTGCCAGCCAGGGAGTCCCCGACGCTCCAGGGCCAGAGGGGGGCCTAGGGGAGCCCGAAGACTCGCAGATGCAGGAGGTGGACGAGGCCCAACATGCCGGGTCCCAAGACGGGGACAATGGTAACGAGGGCGGGAGTGACGAAGATGGTGACGGGGATGACGACGAGGATATGGACGACGACTGGAAGTGGGATTCGCACTATCAGGACTGGATGATCGACAACCGCATCCTCCAGTTCTACGACCCTCCCGCCTACCAGTCCTCAGCCGAACGCCGACGGGCCAAGGACAGCAAGCCCCCCGCGGACGACAGCGTCTGGCAAGGCCTGGAGCTGCGCAACGGCTTCCCCGCGCGCCTGCAAGTCATCTTCAAGCTGGCCAACATCCACCTCACGCCCGACAAGTCAGTGTACGAGGGCGGCACGTGGCACGTCGAGGGCACCCTCACGGAGCGCATCTGCGCCTCGGCCATCTACTACTACGACCAGGACAACATCACCGACAGTCACCTCGCCTTCCGCCAGTCCATCGACAATGAGGAGATCTGCATGATTCCCGAGCAGAACGAGTTCAGCTCGCTTGAGGCGTACCTCGGCGTCGCCAACGAAGACGGCGCCCTCCAGCAGCTGGGTCAGGTCCTTACGCGCGAAGGTCGTCTGCTGGTCTTCCCCAATTGCTTGCAGCACCAGGTGCAGCCTTTTTCGCTGCAGGATGCGTCGAGGCCAGGTCACCGCAAGATCCTGGCCATGTTCCTCGTCGACCCGCACCGGCCGGTGCTGTCGTCAGCGACGGTCCCGCCGCAGCGCCGCGACTGGTGGGCCGACGAGGTGAGGGCCGACGGTAGCCTGGCGGTGCTGCCAGCCGAGCTCTTTGCTCTGACGGTCGACTTGATCGATGACTTTCCCATTTCGCAGGAGCAGGCCGAGGCGATCCGTCTGGACTTGATGGAGCAGCGGGGCATGTTTACCGAAAAGTTGAACCATGCGTATGAGCGGCTGGTGAGATGGGACTGCATCCATCCTTTGCGCCTTCGGCATGCTGACGTTAATCTACAGGAGACCTTTAGTTTTTGCGAGCACTAGGTTGGGGGTTCTGTGTGATGCCGCTGTGCACCCGATGCAAGCTGGCGATGGGCATCGGGATTATTCATCATTGATTTGTCGCAACACTGCCCCTGAATCGGCGAAACCATGATCCCAACCCCGAATGGATTCTCAGAGTGACAGCCCGAACTTGGTGAGAAAGTCGCGGACGAATCTCTCCAGTCACCTCAATCTATTATTGCATCTCAGACACTGTCTCTCATGCTGCCCCGGACTCCTGACGGTGGACCGTGCCAATCCGACCCCCCCTTTGATGCAACAACACCCTTACAACGTCCATCTACCCTCAACCCCCACCTTACGCAACCCCAACACAGCAGTAGTAGTCCGCCAGCAGCATGGTGCAATCCCTCCTCGCCCCCGGATTCCAAGCGACAATCTGCTCGGGCGCCAGCCGATGCCGCTCCCCAATCGACTCGCACGTGTCCCCCCTGCGCACATGGTAAAACGTCTGGCAGTTTCCGACCATCTCGGGCTGGAAAGGGACGGGGGTGGGAATCCCGTTCCTTCCGACGGCTGGGGCCGCAGTCGACGTGACCACCCGCGTGGCCGTGACGGTTGTGACGCGCGTGGCAGGAGTCATGGTAGTCGTCACTGTTGATGTCTTGGGAATTGAGGTGACAGTGGTGGTGATGAACAAGGTTGACACCGAGGGAGGGGCCGTAACGGTTGCTGCCGTGACCACTGACCACGCGGTGACGACAAAGGTCGATATTTTGGCAGGTGCCGTGACGGTGGCCGTGAAGCCCGACCAGGCCGTGACTATGAAGGTTGAGGTCTGACCCGGGGCTGCGACTGTGGCTGTAAATCCAGACCAGGCGGTGACGACGAACGTTGAGGTCTGGGCCGGCGGGGTAACAGTCGCCGTGACAACGGACCAGACGGAGACGACAAAGGTCGTTGTTTTGGTGGCTGTGACTGTGACGGGGCTTGTTGCCGAGGATGTGACGGTTTCCGTGGTGAGTGACGTGGTTGTTGTGGTAGTTGGTTCAGTGTTGGTTGTCGTGGGTGTGATTGTCTCGGTGACTGTCGTGGCAACGGGGTTTACGGGAGCAGATGCACTCTCGGAAGGGGTTGCTTTCGCCGTTACAGTCAGACGCGCTGTGATGGTCTCCGTGGTGGTCTCCGTGGTGTCTGGTTGCCCGGAAACTGTCTCGACCTCATAGTGAGTTCCTCCGGCGGCGACACAAAAGGATCGACGGAGTGGAAGGGTGTTGCATGGCAGTGTTATGGACGGATTCTGGGAACAAGCCAGCCTGTCAGTCACTTTTTACCTGCAACAGGTGCCAGGAACCGCCTACCCATTGCTGAAAGTCAATCATGGAGATTTCGAGCTCCGATTTGATTCGATCGCATGTCCATGCTCCGTCATTGTCTATCCACCAAGAGCAATATCTTGTGGTGTCCGTGTCGTACTCGAACTTGGGAATGCTGATCTGCTTCGCTCTGCGATGATTTTCAAGGGACGCTTCGCCAGCCACTCCCGCCACAAGGAGAGCCAGGAGAGTAAGTGTGAAACGGAGCGACATAATGGCGGCGGGATATTTGCACATCTACCGGGAACACTTATGGTGGGAGGTTCGGAATTTCGGGCACCCATCGACCTTTGATCAGAACCATCCCCTCAACGAGCCGGACAAAACTTTCCAGGGCTGACTCTGCACTTTAAGCTTTGCATATCTACAAGGGTTCCACAATCTCCCCGTGGAATGAGAACCAATAAACGATTTTCGGCTTTATTGCCATGGGTCGGCTCGAGAGTGTAGGGTAGCAAGGCGTCGGGATGTGGCCGTGGTTCCGAATGGATGCGTCAGCAATCTCCCGCGTCATTCATTTGCCAAAGCGCGTGCCTCGACAAGCTCGTGAGAGCGGGCCTAGGTATCATTTAAGTTGCCCAAGATCGAAGGGTTTATTCCCTGTCCAAGTTTTTTTTTTTTTTTTACCTTCCTATTCAATTGCCAAGGATTGTTGTTGCTGTTGTTATCAACCCTGTTATACGGAGATACTACATTGTATCGAGTATCAAGTTGACCTTTTCCGCCCGCTGTCGGGGAAAGAAACAGCGTTGGCGACTTTGGTACCGCGTCATCAATCACAGCATTAACAGAACACTGGGACTTGGCCAACCCCTTGCTCCAAGACCAGGAAAACAAAATACACACTTCCTGCCTGTATTCTACTCATGACTTGATGCTAGCTTCGAGTCACAAAGGTACCTTGGACCGTGCGAAATTGCAGGCAGACATCGGTCGTTGCACCGGCCGGTCGGTCTCCGAGGCGGTGTTACGGAGAGGAGCGATCCCAGCGAGCTTGGCGGTGCAATCCCCCGCTGCACAAAACACCACCGTGTTTGTGTGAGACGGTGTGAATAGGCGGGGATGCGCAAAACGCTCTGTTCCTTTTATAAAAGATGCCAAAATTCTTGACCCCATCTGCCTTTTTTGCCTCAGACATAACATCCTCAACTCCGAACTGCCCATCGCTTTCCCAATGATGTCCACCCCGACTGTCAAGACTTTTATCGGCGGCTGCCACTGCGGCGCCATCCGCTACACTGTCGACCTGAACACCTCCAACCTGGAAGCGTCCAAGTGCAACTGCTCCATCTGCCTCAAGACCAACAGAATCTCCCTCACCGTCGACCCCGACAACTTTCGCCTCGTGTCGCCGGCATCGCGGGACGAGGTCCCGGACTACCAGTTCGGATCCAAGTCGCAACACCACTTGTTTTGCGACAAGTGCGGCATCCACTGCTTTACGCAGGGTAGCTACGAATGGGAGGGAAAGCTCGTCAAGAACTTTAGCATCAATGCTGTCACGCTGGATGCCGACCAGGGGTTGGATCTTCGGGAGCTCAAGATCGGGTACTGGGATGGAAAGGGGGAGGATTGGGGAGCAGGACTCAGCGACAAGCCCCCTGTTGGAGGTTGCTTTTAGCTGGGGATGAGATCCGGGGCGTTAGTTGTGAAGGGGTCGCTTGGTCATGACGAAGGATGATAAAATACCTAGTATGTGGACTCGTTGAACGAACACATCTGGTCAATGTACCTATTTTCGGTAGTCTGACAAGAAACAATCAAGTCTCAAACACCAAACGACCACTTTTCCTTAACCTTTTTGGCCAACGTCGCCGCGGACTCAACCACGGTCTCGGTATCCCCCATGCTTGTCAATGCGTTTGGGTCCCACTCGGCCGCCTCAAACTTGGGCGGCTCACTCAATGCAAGCTGCACGCCCGACTCGCCCGACTTCCGCGGCAGTGACTCGTCGTTTGGCTTCCTCCCGTACACGCCCGGCTCGCTGGCGACGATGACCTCGTACGTCACCAAGGCGGCCCACGTGACTCTGACGACGGGCCAGAAGACGGGAAGGGCCGCGCAAATGGAGGCCAGGTTGATCTCGAGAGCCGCGAGACCGGTGGGTGTGGGAGTGTTCCAGCTGAGGTCCCGCATGGCGTCGAGGGTTGGACTGAGAGAGTAAACGAGTCTTGCGATGGAGCAGGCATTGACACTTCAGCAAAAGTTGTCAGCCGAGCACCAAAGATGCACCTATAGCATGGGCAACTTACCTGAGGCCCAACAGGAGCAGGCCCATCAGCGCAATGCGAGTGCGCTTCTCCGTACCAGACTGGAAGAATAGATGGAGCGGGAGAAGGAAGATGGCGAGATCGAGCGCCGTGGTCGTGACGGACTGGGTGATGTAGAAGCCCAGCGACTGGGCCAGGTGGGGAGAAGCGAACCCCCAGCATCGACGCGTCGCGAGCGACTCGGGGGATAGATCCCACGTGGCCTTGACAGGGAGGCAAGGGACCCATGTGGGGATGCAGAAGAAGATGCCCCAGACGGTGGTGAAGCCGATGAGGCACTTGCAGATAAGACGGCGTCGGGAGCCGGGGCCGAAGATGCGAATGTACTGGAACAGGAGGGCCAGTTTGATGGTAGTCAATGCCAGGGGATATGTGATGCTGCCAATGTAGAAGACCTAAAGACTGTCAGTTCCAAGTCTTTACATGGTACCGAGTTTCCAGATAGGTAGTTCAACGGGCAGACGGGAGCAAGGCACCTTCATAAATGCGTTTGCTTCGTCCAACGACAATGTTCTGATATGTCTGCCCATGTTGTAACTCCCAATCACTTCAACGCTGGTCAGCACACCGACCCGGAGACGCGAGGGCGGGAGTCGACCAACATAGGCAAAAGACCACCGAGCCCGAGGTCGCCGACATCTTGTGCAAGTCAGAATATATGCTTCATCACCGCCACTTCCGGAGGGTACCATACTATGGCTAGCAGAACGAAAAAGTCATCCCACCACGGGGAGCCGACGATGCGACAACGAACATAGAGCCGGAAGAGGGTGCACAGCCATGCGATAGCCTGTATGTGTCAGTCGAGAGTCTTGAGGGACACGTCCCCGTCGCGCATTCACCGTGAAGGTTATCGTCAACCCGAAAGCACCAGAGCGCCGGTTGAAGACGGGTGCCTGGTCGTCATCCAGGACTTGGTCGCGAAGGAATAGTGGTGCCATTATTGATACAGAGGGCGCCGGTGTCCTCCCGTCCAGTTTGGGGGACAATTGCGCTTCATTCTTATCGAAACGAGAGAGTTCGGTGAGCGGGCACTTCGCCGTTATTGATGGGAGCCGATGGAGAGTAACTCCGGGCTGAGGACACACGGCCCTCGGTGGCTTTTGGGAATCTCCCAGACCGTTGCTGGTGTGCCGTCATCAGGGGGGCAAAAGCTCGACAAGTGACAGCTCGATGGAGGGTGCGGGTGTTTTGGACGACTCCAAGTCGAAGGTTTCCATCCCCCTTACTTGCTTGGGGGCGCCTTTCGGTCCTCTAAACCCGACCTCCGCCAGGTGATGAAATGGGATCAGATAGAAGTTGAGTGACGAAAATGCTCCGAAGATGGGTGACACTGCAGCCGGAAACAAGCTCTCGGTCGGACTGCTCGCAAACAAAGGCCTAAAAGTTGGGTTTCCAAAACGGCACAGCCGATGCGATGGCAACGCCTGAGCGTAGAAAACGAACCCGACAATTTGTAGGGAAGCTCGCAGAAGGTGGGGAGGACTGTGCGCTGAACCTGACAAGCTCCGGCATGTGTTGGCCAATCTTCGCCGCTGACAGGGAAAAGGGTGTGAAGCGTTGGCAGAATCCCGCGCAAGAAAGCCGATCCTCGACACTTGCGGCAAGGCTGAATATCGAGTTTGGGACGCAGGGGTCTGGCTGGATGGAGACAGCCCTTGTCCATGCGATGTTGTCAGTATCTGGGGAAAGAGGGTTGAGAAACTTGCGAGCATGGATGACAGGACTTGGTCAAAAAGGGGAGGCGAATAATTTGATATCGTGTTTGTTACTCATGCAAGATCCGTAGATTCTTGACCGCTCAATATTCGGCCCCAGACACATGAAGCTGCCAATAGCTCCGCCAGTCTGACCACTCGCCCCTCTCCTCCCATGCCTTTTGGTTGTCTCCTTGACCAGGCTTCATCAACCCCAGCACTGAGCCCTGGTCGTACTGCGGGAACTCGGCCTTCTCCACCAGCAGACCGCGCTTCTTGCCATCTCCGAGAAAGGCCAAAAAATCCTCGGCTACATGCACGTACTGCCTCAGACCCTGATAGACGTCAATGGTGGCGCCCGTGGTGAAGCTCAGCAAGAAGGGCTCGAGCAGTGGCGCGTCTGTGACGGACGGATGCGACGTGCCGATCGATGTCATGAACCACGAGGGGTGGCCGCGCTTGTTGTTGTCTTGAACAATATCCTTGACCGTGTCAAAGTGGGCGCGGCCGTAAAATATGCTGGTGTGGCTGCTCCACGAGTTGCTGTGAACGACCAGCATCGGCACGTTGATATCCTGGTTGAGAGGGCCGCTCTGCTTGCCGGGATCCAGGATGATGGCCCCCTTGAACGGGCGCTTCTCGTTCGGCCCGTCCCTCAGAGCCTGCATGGCGCCCGTAGCGCCGTAACTGTGCCCGGCCACGATCATCTCTTTGGTGTTGAGCCGGCCCGCCCACTCGGCCAGACGGGACCCCTCGCCGCGAGGATTCTGCTTCCAGACCTCGTCACCGTGCCCCGAGTTGATCAGGGTCATGACGCGCACGGCTTCCTCCATCTCGGCCTCGCGAAAGTTGAGCTGGGCCTTGTGGAAGTCTTCGACCGTCACCTCGTTGCCGTCGGCTGTCTCGACCTCGGACTCGTCAAAGATCAGTCTCTTCTTCTTGGGCTGGCCGTGCTTCATGATGACGGATCCGGGGCACGAGCCGTCGCGATGCTCCATCATGACAACGACATAACCGCGAGCCGCCAGCTCGCCTGCGTAGTGCGAGTAGTCGGTGCGGCTGGAGACGGTGCCGTGGGAAAAGATGATGATTGGATAGCCTGTTTGGTCCTCGGAAGCGTCGGGCCGGTCGTTGACGACTCTTTGGTCGCCCTTCTTTTCTGAGGACTCAAATTCCGTGTCACGAGAGGCGTGTACGCTCAACGGGACGTCGACAGCCGCGGGGATGGTGATGCTCCCGACCAGTCCCTTGATGGCCGCAGTGAAGACGGCGTCGGTGAAGCGGTTGCTAATGTGTGCGGCTTTGGCATATCCCTGGGCTCGGAGGGGTAGCGGCTTGGGGATCCAGGGGTGTCGTCGGGTCCGGGAATGTGCCGCGTCGTCGTAGGATGTTGGGTAGTAGACGGTGAATAGGACCGTCTGCAAGTCAAAGGCATTTTCTCCCGATTTCTTGAAGCGAGCTGGGTCGATGGTGAGTGGCTGGGCAACGGGTGCCTCGATGTCAATGGCGCCCACTGCATACGACCCGGTGTGTTTTGGGAGGGGATGGGCAAAGATGGGCAGCGAGAACAGGTAGCAGTAGAGAAAATAAAGACCGGCCACGCCAAAGATGAGATATCGCCATTTCAGCGTGCGGAACGAAAAGAGACCAGCGGCGGCGGCGGCCGGGCTCTTTTCGGAATGCCTCGGATCGGATGTGGACTTCATTTTGATGAGAATGCAACTCCCTGTCGTTGGGATACGTCTGTTCTCTGGTTGTAGAGGTGGAAGCGATATTCGCGATTTATGGTTGGAGTCTTTGTCGTTTGGTGATGACGTCGTGTGGCTGGGGTGGGGGCCTGTTGACATTCGCCAAGCCACGGCACCACAGACGTCACCGAGTGGGCGAACGACGCGAAATACTTGGATCGACAATTTTGATTGGCACCTACTCTTCGGTGAAAACGCACATTGAACTTGTCTTGGTTGTCCAGGACAATTGTACCACCCAATCGACGAACCGGCCCTTGCAACTGACAAAACAGCCAAACCCGCCTCGAAAACGTGGAGGAGTCCGGACGGATGCTGCCGATCGGATACCCGGGCACCCGGGCACCCGGAGTGCTGAGATTCCCATCTACTGCTTCGTCGACCAGCGAAGCATGCTGAGAGAGTGCTTCGGGAATGCAAACGACCCTTCGTTGGAATCCCACGTCCCCTCCTCGATGCCGACCTTGTGCTCGTCCTCGGCCGTGTTGACGACAGCGACATTGTCACCCGAGACGGTGTAGACGGTGACCACAGCTCCCTTGGTGATGCCGTCGAGCTTCACCTTGAAGTCCTTGTCGGGGTGGATGTTGACAACGGCCAGCGAAACGACACCCTCGTCGCCGATTGCCGCGCTGACGTCCAGCCAAGGAGTGTCCATGGTGCCTCGGAGCCACTTTGGCTTCGTCGACCCCTCGTACTCCTGGCAGCTCAAGTGAACAGCGAGAGTGCTCCCGTGCATGTACTTGCAGAAGAGCAGCAGGGGCCACCAGGTCGTCTGCTTCGTCAAGCCCTTTTCGTGGGTCATGAGCGGCGAGATGACATTGACCGACTGCGCAATGTTGGCCATGCCAATGTGCTTGGACTGGCGCACAAAGACGTTGAGCCAAACACCGACGGCCAGGGCATCCGAGAGATTGTAGCTGTGAGAGGTCAGTCAAGGTCCACCTCATGAAGGAAGGTGATATCCAGGCGAAGGGGTTTAGTACCTTTCTTCCGCTCCCTGGTCACCGGGGGCTCGGAAAGGGTCCCACACATTCCACTCATCGAAGCAGATCTTTTGCTTGGGGACCGTGTTTGGAACGCCGTTTTCGATGCGGGCAAGGTCGATGAGTCCAGATGTGATCTCGATCGCCCGCTCCGCTGCGCGAGGGGCTACAAGACAAGCACGTTAGACTGTGGTGGTGCTGCTGCAGGGAAACAAGGGGACGAACCAGTGGCATTCTCCAGATGCTCGGGAGAGGCCGTGTAGAGATGGATGCTGTGCATGTCGATAAGAGTCGCCGTCTTGTCGCCGCCCAGGCCGTGCTGGTCGAAGCGGATGCACTCCTTGATCACATAGGAATCCCATGTGTTGAAGCCGTTCTCGCCACAGAGAATCAAGATCAGGGACGGGTCAAAAAGCTTCAGAGCCTTTGCCCACTGGTACGCCTTCTTGGCATAGTCCTCCTTGGTCATCTGGGCAACCTGCCACGGGCCGTAGACCTCGTTGCCGAGAGCCCAAAACTTGACCTTGTACGGCTCCTCCCTGCCGTTCTTTCTTCGCATGTTGGCATAGTGCGTGTTTCCAGTCCCGTTGCAGTACTCAACCCAGCTGAGCGCTGCAGCATGTCAGCAGAATCCTAGGGGCTCGGGTACGGGACAAGTCACCTTCGTCGAGGGTGCCGGTTCCAAAGTTGAGACAGAGGTATGGCTCTGTTCCCACCACCTCGCACCACTGCAGAAACTCGTCTGTGCCGAACTCGTTGGTCTCAACTCCGTCCCAGGCAAGCTCAGGTCTTGGAGGGCGCTCTGATTAGCATTCACCGTCAGGGCAGGGGCGAGGATGGCCAACCTCGGCGGCCTCTGCTCCCTTGGGCCCACTCCGTCCAGCCAGTGATAGGTGGCGACAAAGTTGCCGCCGGGATACCGAACGACGGGGACTTTGAGCTCTTGCATGGCTCCAATGACGTCCTTTCGAAACCCATTCTCATCCGAGAGAGGATTTCCCGGGTCGTAGATGCCACCATAGATGCATCGGCCCATGTGTCTAAAGTCGTGTGACAGGAGTCGTCAGTGGATGGGCTCTTCGGGTATGCAACCCGGGCGGATGCGATGCATCGGACAGGACGAGAGACGGACGCACGTACTCGGTAAAGCCGCCATATGTGTACTTGCTGATGCGGGAGATGGTGTGCTCGGGGTTGATAGAGATGGACGCCTGCGCCCCCTCGGGGATTCGAGTGTATGTCGTCATGCTCGAGATATCCGGCGGTCTTGTTCGTGCTGTTGCAACTCGACAGACAGCTGGGATTGAAACGGTGTTCTGGGAGCTTCGCGTTGGTTTTGATGGCGGCGGCGACCCCCTCTTGCACCAGCATTTTGCCGTGGGACAGTGGGGAGTTCCCACCACCGCGCTGGGCGACCGACTTTGGCTCCGGTTGTGATTGGTTCGGTTGAATGCATCTCACTGTCGAATCCATCAAGCGGGTATGCTGCGGGGACACTGCCGTGGGGAGAGTTTCCTCCACGCCTTGGACATGGTCATAAGGAATGGGTCCAGATCCGCCGAGCACACGTGGGCAAAGGATCACGTCCCCACGGCCTCAGCTCGCATTGGGAGTCGGCATGACGATGCTGTTGTCTCGCATTGCCCACACGGAGCCATCCGTAATTCTCGTCAACTTGAAGGCAAAAATACACTTGTACTGGCCGTTCGTCATGATTACAAGACCTCCGGACTCGCATCGATATCGTATTCCACCTCGGTCCTGATGACGTACTTGGCCCCCTTCCTGACGCCCGTACCCTCGTGCAACAAGGCCCCAATGTCCCCATGGGGGAAAATGGCGACGCCGCCCATGACGGGCCGGATGGAATAGGCATTCAAGGTGCCCTCTCGGGCGGCAGGGAGAAAGTAGGTCGTCTCACCGCCCTCAAACTCGTCGTTGAGGTAGATGAGGAAGGTGAAGAGAGAGCTTTGCTTCTTGCCCGGAGGAGAGTTGTCGTAGACGTACGTGTCGTCTGGCAGAATGCCCGAAGGCGGCCATGCTCCATCAATGTGGCACCGGTACTCGGCGCCGGGGACGTATCGGTAGACGCGGAACCGTCTGTTCAGGCCCCGGACCAGACGGCCATCGACCGAGGGTGGCACAAACGGCGAGACGCGAGACCACAGCCTGTCGTGGAATTGTTGGTCCACTACCCAGTAAAAGTTGTGCGCAAGGATGCTGATGTCGCCGTCTTCGCGGAGGGGAGCGTCGGGGAGGAATTTGACGGTTTCGCCGGCAGCAATGATGGCCTTGCATTCATCGGAGGAGAGGACGCCCTTTGCCAATGTGAGCCTGGGAACGACGGGGTGGTGGTGATATGACACGGGCGGCGGGGTGGCCGACAGGGGGACGGCGTCAGGGGACGAGGTGTAGAGGAGCGCGTCGTGGTGGTTGGGTGGCTTTCGCAGAGGGCCGGGTGTGGTTTCGATGACGCGAAGCGAGTCGGCGAGATTGGGAGGGGCCGATTCGAGGAGTGTTCCGTCGAGGACAGAGGCATAGACCTGTTCCCTTGGTTGGGTGTCCGAGGCGCTCAGGTCCCAGATCTGCTGGACGGCAATGGGCGAGGAGGGGTCCAGTCGGACATGCTCGCTGTTGTCGATGTGGCCGCAGGTGCGCAAGACGGCGTCCAGCACGGCGATGTGGTCCAGATCCTTTGTGGTTCGACTCGCAGGGGCATCGCCGGGGCGCGTCGAGACACCGCTGATGACATCGAGGTCGCGGACCCAGCGACAGAGCGCGCCCAGCTTGGGTTCCTCGCGGCGTATCTTCATCTCGGCCAGGAGAACCCTGGCATCGACCAGCTTCCCATCGGCGAGGGCGGCCGTGACGCGTCCCGTCAGGTTGGGCGAGCCGCTGTTGAGGCCCGTCACGCAGGCCTGTCGGAAATCGTAGACGGCGACGCGGAGGTCTTTGCAGGCGCGGGACTTGATGAGGCCTGGATGCTTGGACAGGGCGACGAGGGTGTCGACCGTGATGTCGATTTCCTCGTCGGACACGAGCGTGTGGAGACTTCGGGGCTCGGTCGGCGCGGTGCCATTGTCGTCGCCTTCGCTGTCGAGGGGTGGTGTGATGGGCTTGCTCGTCGTCTTTGCAATCTTGTTCGGGGCTTCGGCCTGCACGCCCTGCTTCCTCTTTTTCGACTTGGATTTGGCCATGGGGGGCGTGTCTGATGCGAGGAGAAGGCAGACGATAGCTTTCGCGCTGGTTGGAAATTTTGTAGGTCTTGGCAAGCAGACAGTGGCGCTACCGACCCCTACTTGTGGCGGAATTCCCCGCACCGCTGGGTGGCGTCGCGGGGCAGTCAAAAAATCCGGCAGTCCCCGTATCCGCACAGTGGATGCAAAGGTAACCCCACTTTCCCCGCACTTCCGTGGATCTTGTTGGGAATCGGACAAGGACATTCAGAACAAAGTCCTCCCTGTAAACTTAACCAGATAACTACCCATCGCGAAAATGTCTTCCGCTGGGCTGGGCTACGGCAGAGGGCGTCTCTTCTGACTCGCTGCCCAAAACACATTTTTTCCTGGACGAAAAGGTGTTGGCAGTCCCCGCGACAGGACAAGATCGAATCTTCATCGCCGTGTGACAAAGGAAGCCCAAAACCGGTACGGCACGGTTTCAACGTCCTATGGCCCAGAGGATCCAGCATCGTGAAGGAAATGTACGGCGTGGGCCAGTGCTCATGCATCCAAGAGGCACAAAAGCTTCTGTTGGTGAGGTTGTGACGAGGAACGGTCTACGGCTTTGCGCATGCCATCGTGATTCGCCAAGCCTGGGCGGCAAGGAAGGAAGCCATCAACAAATGGACGGAAAGCCCGGGACAGGGGACCGACGACGGTCCGAACGCGTCAGCAGGAGGCCCCCGGCCATGAATACGCCGTTGTCGGCTCCGACCATCCAACACCCACGTTTTTGAGCAGTTTCCATGTCAACATCCTCACCGCGACCTTGACAGGACAATTGAGAGAGGCGGCACAGGAGAGATTGCCGGAAACAACCAACACACCGAGCCCTGTTACCATCCCCCGGCCAGAAGCCTTGAAGGTCCCCAGACATTGACGACATCCTCAGCTCGACACGGAGTCAAGGACTCGTGCGCCTCCTCCGCATCCTTCTCATAAATACGAACGGGATCCTCCAAAGTTGCAAACGCGTTAATCGCAAAGGTCTTGAAAAGGGGAGGATATCCCGCACACAATCTCGCCGGCTCTCCCTGCAAGCACAAACACACGACACATTGACGTTCTCTTGAACACTCGATCCAAAAAGAAATGGCCGAAGCAACTCCCCCCTCAGTGCCCATCTCAGATGAGCGAACCTTTCGGTCCTACACAAGTCAGCAGGGCGCCAACTACGCTCAAGCGCGTCGCAACTATCACCCAAACCTGTACGAGACCATCAAGAAGTATCACGTCTCCACCGGTGGCCGGCTTGACAGCCTCCTCGATGTTGGCTGCGGTCCCGGTCAGCCCACCCGTTCTCTCGCCACTCACTTTGACCACGCCGTGGGCATCGATCCCTCCGAGGGAATGATCGCGACTGCTCTGGCTCTCCAAAATACCGGCTCCAAGCTCGGTCCCATCCGCTTTGCCGTCTCCTCGGCCGAAGCGCTCGGCCTTGATGTCGACCCGCCCATCCCCGAAGCCAGCGTCGATCTCCTCACGGCGGCAACGGCTGCTCACTGGTTCAACATGCCGGCTTTCTGGGAGCGAGCTGCTTCGGTCGTCAAGCCAGGCGGCACCGTGGCGCTGTGGAGCGCCGGTCCCATCACCATCATCTCCCCGACCCCGAACCCGGCCGCTATTCAGGCTGCCGTCGACGACTTCGAGGCATCGCTTGACCCCTTCATGGTCGATGGCAACCGCCTCGTTCGAAATCTCTACATTGACCTACCGCTCCCCTGGACATTGGCACAGCCAGTGGAGGCTTTCGACGAGAAGAGCTTTGCGCACAAGGAATGGGGCACCGAGGCAGCTTCCGAGGAACGCGGCACATTCATGGCGATTCCATCCCCGGTCGACATGACCATGGTTGAAAAGATCCTTAGCACCTCAAGTCCCGTGACCAGGTGGCGGGAAGCCCATCCTCATCGAGTCGGCACCGAGCAAGACATTGTCAGGATCACGAGGCGCAGGATTGAGCATTTGTTGCACCAGTCGGGAGTGGAGGAAGGCCAGGAAAAGCTGTACGCAGACATCTCCGCTGTTCTGTTGATGGTGAAGAGGAAGTGAGCCAGAGGTGGTTCTTTTTGACATGCTAGAGGGAGCTATCTAGAGAAAATTGCCGGGCAGCCAGTGTTTTGTCGCTTCACGCCTACTCCGGGACATCGAGGTGCTTTGCTTTCAAGTGCCGGGTGACCCTGTCCTCCCGAGAGTAGACTTTGTCGCAGCCTTCGGCGGGGCAAGGAAAATATCTTGGGGCAATGTGTGTGCGAATGTGTCGCTGGAGGTCGCGGTCCTGGTAAAACCCCGTTGGGCAGATGGTGCACCGGTAGGGGCGTGTATGCCGCTTCATATGCTGCCTGCCAGAGTCGACACGTCAGCAAGTTCGGTCAAGAACACCCCAGAGGCAGGGCAGACACACCTGTGGTCTCCTGGGCGAGTAAACTCCACTGGCTTCTGAGCACAAGTTCCCTCAACGCAGACAGAAACCACACCAGATCGTGGAGCCATGGGACCAATGACGGCAGACGGCCTTTGGGGCGCGACGGCACTTGAACTGCCGGGAAACCCCCTCGAAAGGTTGAAGACGGTTGGTGAGGGCCTTGAGCCCAGCGTCGGAAGCACTTGGTCGGAGAAGGGTACAGGAGAGGGTGGGAGGCCTTGGTCGAAGTCGAGAGAAAAGTCAAATCGGGGCTGAATGGGTTCAAAAGGCCCTTGCTGCGATACTAATCGAGCCGACTACTGCGGCAGAACCTGACTCTCCGTCCGTGACACGGCTTCTGCACCGAGGCCTTCATTCACACCCACAATGCCGTCCTGGTGACCCGCCTCGGCAGGACTGGCATGACCATGCGTTTCGCCGGCTGGGAAGCCTGAACCAATGTCCATGGCTATGAGTATGTGTTCCCACTGTCCACCCATCCCGGCACTCGAGGTCTTACTGTCTGCAACCAAGGTGAAGTTGGCAAAGTCGGAACACCCGAGACTGTATGCCGAAGGCGACGTGTAGACGAGGTCCAAAGGGTTGACTGTTGGGCCCCAGTCTGCCGACATGTGGTTGTCTGCGGCGAGACCTGAACCATCATGTTGAGCATGGTGGGATAGAGGGTTGGAAGCAAGATCGAATATCGGGTATTTAGCGCTAGAGTCTGGTCGTTGATGCGATTGTCACTTGTCAGGGGAGTTGTCCTCTTCAAATTGTCTCCCGGGTCGTCCCGAGCACTCTTACCTTGAAGGTGACCAGGGCTTTGCAGGTCCATGTTGGCGCAATTCGGCACACCGACAATGCCTATGGTTGATGTTCAAGTATTGCGGAGGCAAGGAGGCCTGTAGTGGGCCGAAGAAGAGAGGGAGAGAATCCACGGCATTTTTCCTCTTGGACAAGTGGGACAGGCCATGGAAAGTTCGGGAAGAGAGTTATCTGCCAGTCTGTGGTAGTAGCTGCCAATGGGCGACGTCGGGGGCCTACAACCCCCTCGAGCGCCCACATCGTGGGAGACTGACGTGTCACCAGTTAGGATTGCATGCGGCTACCCGATTTCTATCCAATGGTGAAGAGACCCGCAGGGGCCGAGGACAACGTAATGCTCCATTTGGCTTGACGGGAGCGTGTGAGCTGTTTGCTGGGAAGAGTTGACCTCATCTTGCATCTTTCCGGTACATGTCTCGAGATCACTGCATAAGAAGGCCAGGAGCTGCGAATGTACATCCGATACTATCACCAAAACAACCCACGTCAAAAACGTTGGAGTGGACATTGCGTCCTCGTCGACTAAAAAACTGGAACAAACTTGGATGCGACAACATTCCTGTCGGGGGTATATTTCCAGTGTCAAAGCGAAGAGAGACTACCTATGGTGACAGTGCGAGCAGAGTGCATTGTGTCCTGTGATGCAAATTGACGACTTGCCCTTCCACAGCAATGCTTACTACCCCTGAACCCTGGCTGACATGTAAACACACCAGGCAATGCCCAACATGTTTTGATGTCCATGCCATCGAAAAAGTCTGGCAGCCCACGAACAAAAACTACAAGTTGTTCGCCAACAACCCGGACAGCCGGCACCGGCTTCTATAGGCGCGCATGGGCAACCCTCCCCGACAGGCAGTTCTCCCATGAGCCGTTGACACGCGGTGGCCATATCTATCTTCAAATTTCCCAGGACGGGTGGTTATTTGCCAATGCAGGTCCCGCGAGCCGTCGACCGGTCCGGCAAAATAGATGGCGGAACCTCGACCATTTTACCCGGCTCCGAAGCTCGATTCGCGAACACCTCGAGCGTGGTTTGCGCGCCGCGCCGTTGCAGTCGCTGAAACTGTTGCAACGGCCCCTACACCGAGGTTGGCCTAGGCGATCCGTCACGTTGCATCCCCCCAGCTTCGAACAACACGCCCTCATAAGAGAAATTGGGAAACCTGGTCGCAGGACGTGAGATGGCGCTCGGCGGTTGCGTTTGCGTCCACAGGTCACTCGGCCCTCCGGGCCCTCTGCCCGAAGATCGAGACGCAAAGGCGCTTCATTTCATGGAGACGAGTGGACAACATGGTTCTCCAGGCATGGAACCGCACCACCACCCTCTGGTCCGCTCGGGAAGAAATTACACGACGGCATACCCGGGCAGCTGGGCGCGGAACATGGTCAAAATCTATTCGTAGAACGATGCAAGGGTGAGCGGTTGTTTGGTCAACATGTCATATAAGACGCGCTCCCAGCCGCTCGATATTCTCCATTGACGATCTCGTCTTCAGTCTCGACTCGCATTCTCTCGTTAATTACAGCGTCTCGATCGCCAACATGCATCTCACCCCGCTCTTTCTCGCCTCTCTTCTGCCCCTGGCCTCGGCCGCAGGCAAGGGCAAGGGCTGCAAACCCGACGCTCCCGCCCCGGCAAAGAAGGGTCTCGACCACTATGCGAAGCAGGCGGGCTTGCTGTACTTTGGCTCCGCCACCGATTCCCCTGGCCAGCGTGAGCGTGCCGGCCTCGAGGCCTCGTACTCAAAGTACGACGAGATCATGTGGAAGTCCGGGGAGTTCGGGTCCACGACGCCCACCAACGGCATGAAGGTGAGACAAGACGATTCCGGTGGGAAAATGGAAGCCGAGCTGACATGCACCAACAGTGGTTGTTCACCGAGGCCGAGCAGGGCGTCTTCAACTACACCGAGGGCGAGATCGTGTCCAAGAACGCCAAGAAGGCCGGTCAAATCCTCCGATGCCATGCTCTGGTGTGGCACAGCCAGCTGGGTCTCTGGGTCCGCAACGTGACTTGGACCCCCGACACCATGCGCGCCGCCATCGTCGACCACATCGAGAAGGTGGCTGGGCACTGGAAGGACGAGTGCTACGCCTGGGACGTCGTCAACGAAGCGTTTGAGGAGGACGGGACATACCGCAAGTCCATCTTCTACGAGACGCTGGGCCCCGAGTACATTGACCTCGCCTTTAAGACAGCGGCAAGAGTCACCCCCAAGGCCAAGCTCTACTACAACGACTACAACCTCGAGTCCCCCAGCAAGAAGACCGAGGCCGTTCAGAAGCTCGTCGTGGACCTGCGCGCCAAGGGCATCAAGATTGACGGTGTTGGACTCCAGGCCCATCTCATCGCCGAGGACCACCCCACGCTCGACCAGCACATTGCTGCCATCAAGGGCTTTACCGACTTGAACGTCGACGTCGCTCTCACCGAGCTCGACGTCCGACTCACCCTTCCTGCTACCGAGGCTAACCTCGCTCAGCAAAAGGTGGCATATGCGAATGTAAGTGCAACACTGCCGACGTCTACTGTGCCCATGTAGAATGCTGACATTGGCTTCAGGTTGTCGGTGCTTGTGCCCAAGTCAAGGGCTGCGTCGGAGTTACCATTTGGGACTTTTATGACCCCTTTAGCTGGGTCCCCTATGTCTTCACTGGCGAGGGCGCGGCTGGTCTTTGGTTCGAGGACTTCACCACTCACCCCGCCTACGATGGCATCATCGATGTTCTCAAGAACAACACGAAGGCGCCCGAGAAGCCCGAGGTCAAGGGCAAGGGCAAGAAGGCCCGCCGCAGCAGGACCCTTGTCATTTAAGGGAAGGCCTTTTGAACAAGGTTGCACTGAGAGTCTCTGGTGACTGTATGATAACAAATAAGAATTCATGGTTTAATGCATGACTTTCCGTCATTACTGCTTGCTGCGGTGTTGCTTGGCTTGGACAGAGTTGTAATGTGCCAGTGCTTCTCGACGTCTGCTGTTTTGTTGTTGTCATTACGTTAACGTTACCCGTTCCTTGAATAGTGTGATGAGTCCGGCTGTATCCAGAAAGCATCCAATTCCGCGTCCATTAATCAAGTCACCCTTGATTGGAATCAACTCACTCTGAGTGGGAAGCATTTAATCATCCATGACAGGGAATTGACGAGGTTGCGTGGGGAGGCAGGCCATCGGCGACGGCAAAAACATAGGCTCCTCGGCGGGCTCTTTACATTGATCGGATCATGTAGCCCTGCTTGTACCCATCATGGCACTTATGAACAAATCACTATAAGCCACGAGGATTAGAAAAGATGAAATGGCGATAGGTGTCACGGCTACGGCTGCCGTGAACGGTTCATATACGCAACCAAGAGTCCAGAGTCTTCGACTTGGAATCTTGACAATCCTTTTGGAAGGTTTTCACATTTGGGTTGCGTGTCATTTGCGAGATCCGTCACAATAGGTGGCAAAGACTCAAGTTCCGTGTATATACTCTACTATATATTAACGTTAAAGTTACAGTGTCTTACACCTGCTAATCTTTAAACCGCGCTCCATGACTCCAGCTTCTTGACGTAGAAATACAGGCAGTGATACAAGCCACGTCAGAATACATGTACAAGTACAGATGGCACAATGGCGACTGTCGGATATTTAGTCGCTGACGCCGGCGGGGGTGTTGCAGAGAATGCCCTGGTCAAGCTGGGATGGAGCGTCAGTCATGGTCTCTCCAGAAATTGTGAGGAAGACATTTGCTTACGATGGGGAGGACACAGCAGCGGGCACGCTGGCCGATGGCCGAGCAGGTCGCACTGAAGTTGTCGGCGCTGGTGACAACAGCAGGGGCTGGAGCACAATATGTCAGCAACTTGAAGCCATGAGCGAGGATGCGAGATGTTCAACTCACGGTTTCCGCAGTCGAGATCGGCGACGCCGAGAACATCAGTGGCACAACACTGAGAGGTGCCGTAGAGGCCAGAGCAAGGGATGTAAGGCACCTGACGCTCCGTCACCTGGGACGGGAGAGCCAGAGCGAGGGTAGCGCAAAAGGCGGCAATGGTAGCGATGGTGAACTGCATTTTGACGGTTGTTTGCTGAGTGAGAAGATGTGATTGATGATTGAAGCTGAGTTGAAGTGCGAGTGCGAATGTGGGTGAGTGGGTGATGATTCTTCAGTGTTTAGAACGGCGGAAACAGCTTCACCTTTATACACGGAGCTAGTCAACGTGGAAAGCAGAGATTGTCCGCCAGAGCCAGCTCGAATCTGCGTCATCTTGGGCAACGACGACATCGCAAGTGCAGAACCAGACTCTGTAGCTGTGGCCCCGAGATCCCGGCTGGGACTGAATGTCGTCACCTGGAGCTCAAACACTCCCCTCGCGAGTGAAATCAAGTATTTCAGTGTTGCTTTGCTTTGACTCTTGAACATTGCCGGCTGAGACGTTTCATTTAAGGTCGGGGGTTGACTGATATAGCTGAGGTTTAGGCGGCCTTTCTGCCAGCCACAATACCACATTCTTGTGGCAAAGGCACGTCTTGGGAGTCAATTGGCAAAGACTGACAACGGTAAGGGAACCAGTGGGCGAGACCTCAGGGGCACGCCGGGAGCTGAACAAGTTGGGACGTTGCCGGACGTCATTCATTACCGTGTTTGTCCACCACGGCAGATTTGCCACAGGCATGGTAGGCTGGGATGCGGCGGACGCTGAGGCAGTACCGATCGCCGATCCCCTAAAACTTGGAGGATGATCGCGAAATTGCTGAATTGGGAGTCCTTTCTCCGGTGATGCGGGATGAATGTAACGGTTTTCTTAAATGGAACCCAATGCATCGGCCTCAACCTTCCCTTGCCGTCTGTCAGCTATGAAGCAATATGGAAATGTTCCCAAGTTCTTTCGTCTGTCAATCCAGGAGCCCGAGGCAAGGCATATGTCAGCGCAAGACGCGGTCAACATCAGCGATCACCACCAGGAGAGTTTCGGCACTTATGACGCAGTGTGGTGACAGCGCAATTGTTTCTCAATGGCGGGTAAAGGGAACAAATTTGCCACCCAGGCACCCGTCATTGGTAGGCTCGTCCGTGGTGGTATTGGTGCCGCCCAAGAGGCATCGGAGCGGGATAGTTCCACCGTCCCCGTATGCCACGGCAGGATCAAAAAGGGGCTCAATGAGTTGCTGCGGGTTGCTGGGACCTGCATAAACTACACGATATCAGCTTCTCTGGAAACGAGATCGGCGCTTCCAACCTGGGCGGCAGGTTTGTCAACTGTGACCAAGAAGCCAGCTGCCCGGTTCTCGCGAAGTCTGACGCCATCAGCATCACTGCAGTACCACAATGGCGGACGGGTGTTCCGTTGCTTTTACATGGACCTGACTGCCTCCATACCTGGTAAGTAGCCAGGTAGCTAAGAAAGTGATGTCAGAGGCTCACCCTGAAGAGTATGCCCGATCAAGCAGTGAATGCTGTCGTCAGTTTGCGCTAAAATGACAGCAGTGACAACTTCAAAGAAGCAAATGACAACATCCTTGGATACAAAATTGTGCCTCCCGGTCAAGGGGGCTGACATTGAGATAGATAAAGGTACGGGGGTGTGACTCGTTGCGGCGATTTCTTGCCCGGCCAGTTTGTCTGTCCCTGGAAAGGGCCTTCATGTCCATTCATCAAATCGGTTTCCCCTCCCCAAGACCAATGTCCCCTTCACCCCTATGCTGGCCCCTCCGGCATTCAACTCCACCCCTGAATATGTTCCAGCCGCAGCGGAGGCGAACCTCATCGCGGGACCGGGACAGTCGTGGATCGTGGAAGTTCGGTTGTCCTGGCTTCATCCTTCTGGTAAATGAGTTTGCTGTACCGTGCAAATGCCGCGTCGGTCATGTTCGCAATGACAAGCATGCCAGCGCCCGGGACCAGAGACGGAAAGGGCGTCAACGCGCCGTGGGACACCCTCCAACCGTAGTTCTTGCGGCCGTCCTTTTCTCTTGCAAGTTCCTCGTCGACCTCGGAAAGGCAGTAGTCAGAGACACCCCAAACTACAGCCGTCTTGAACTGGGCGTTGAGCGTCATCTGGGTGCTGGGGTTGAGGAAGGGACGGCATGCGGGGTCGAACGTCTGCCAGCATGGTGCCGGCGGGTAATAACCATGGGCGACTTCCGAGTCATGCCGGGGGCTGCACCGCTTTTGGATGGATCCAGAAGCCGACACGGCTGTTGCCGCGAAGGCAATGAAGGGGAGAATATGCATAGCCCGGGCTGTCTTGAATAGGTGACGAGGGATTGGCTGAAGGACAGATGATCCTTAACCTGCTGTTGCGAAGGGCTGTGCAGCGGTTTGTTGCCTGAAAATCGGAGGGCAAGGGGAGATAGGTCTTTAAATGGACAGCAACCAACCCCAGGCATCGTACTGCTGCCCATGGGGCCAAATCGACGAGTCCACTCGCTCGTATTAGGATAAAAAAAGCATCATGGATGTTGCTCGGTGATCCTGCCAATTACTAAAGTATTGGTATTGTATGTTTACCCGGCGGGTAGACAGCGGAGAGTGCCTCGCGTACGCTATCATGCGGTGCCGTCCCTTACCCATGTAAGACTACATTTATTAGATCCCTCGAATGCAGGAGAGATCGAAAAAGTAACCACTGTGACGATTCTAGTAATTGACACGCAACCCAACCACGAAATCTTCCAAAAGGATGTCAAGATTCCAAGTCGAAGACTCTGGAATCCCATTGCGTGCTATAGACTATCCACGATCGCCATGATCGTGACAACCACAGGCCATTGTCCTGTTTCAGCAAGATTGGAGACGCCAAGTTATTGCAAGCAGCGTCGTATTCCCATCTCGATTTTGTTGAGTGAGGGATGGATGTTAGGAGGAGAGTTGTGCCGACTGGCAAAGAGGGAAGACAAGCTCCGAGATCCCAATCCGGTCAGCCCCCCCGCACTCGATCCACGAGTGAACATCTAACCGCGTTTCCCCGTCTATCCTACTTGGTTAGCCTACAAAAATAGTTCCTAAGAACGGGCTGTTGGATCCATTATTGCACCGTGATGTTGTCATGAGCTGGAAAGGAGGTGCCGAAATGATGACGACACAGTGGCAAGAAGCTCCCATGGCTATAGCTGACACAGGAGCTTCGGGAGCTCACAGAGAATCTTGCTCCTGCAAGGTTCAATCAATGCGACAGCTCGAGACACCATTTTTCCCACCACCGCACCATGATTGTAGGAGTCATCTTCCTTGATCAGAACCACCTTACAGATGTACAGGTCGGATGCTTCCTTCAGCAACTAGAAATTCAGTCCGAACCGATGCAAAGATCCCCAGAATAGATCGGGAATCAACCGGCTATCCCGACGCACGACACTCCAAGTAGCGCATGAGCGGTTCATCGCCAATGTGACAAAAGGAGACAGTCCGCACAGCGGTTGCCATCGAAAGGGTTACAAGGCGACGAGATCAAGAAATATCGACAACGAGACAATTGCGCGTTATGGCAGGGGAGACACAGAGACATACCTCGAGGCAGCCCTGGAGGACATCGTGACGAACCTCCAACCCAAGCACCGCTATTTCCCTGTGCGCGATATCAGCGTGGCAGCTTTTTGGTGCCCTCGTGCGCTCGAGTCTGCGGGGTGCGAGAGCAGTGTGTACGTCTGTTACAACCTGTGCCCAAGAGGGTCAGACTGCAAGGAAGGACGCCGCGGTGGGTGTTATCGACGGTAAGGAACGAAGGTTGCGCAAGGTCCAGACGGGTCGTTACCGTCACAACAGGGTGCTCTACAAAGAACTTGAAGAAGGTGCTTGCAAGATTGTAGACGGGAACATGATATTGCTTGCGTGAGGAACAAGAGCAGTTCCTCACTCAAGGTGCGGTCTACCTAACGTGGTCCACATACGAAAGTGCCACACGGGCGAAAGTGCCACAAAATCGCACCATCGCAACAAAGTCTACATCAATTCCACCAAAATAGCTCAAAACAAAAGAAACTACTCGGAATCGTCTTCCTCAGACATTTCCACAACTATCTGACAGGTACGCGCATTGTGGCCAGGCTCGCCGCAGTTGCCATAACGCCGCGCACGTGTTGTAAGGTGGTTCTGATCAAGATGACTCCTACAATCATGGTGCGGTGGTGGGAAAAATGGTGTCTCGAGCTGTCGCATTGATTGAACCTTGCAGGAGCAAGATTCTCTGTGAGCTCCCGACGCTCCTGTGTCAGCTATAGCTATGGGAGCTTCTTGCCACTGTGTCGTCATCATTTCGGCACCTCCTTTCCAGCTCATGACAATTTATCCCCTCCCCTGTGAACGCTGTCCCCAGCGTTCTTCGTTCGCATACATGAACATGTTCATCCTTGGAGCTTGGGCCACATCAGCCGTTGCTCCGCCAACTGCCTCAAGTGAACTGCCTCCGAAACTTTTCTGCCGAGTCGCAGCCTCCATCACGAACCCATCTCTTCTGCCACATAACCACACCTTCTCTCTCGCGTGTCGCCGCCGTTCAGGCTTCAGATCGCCAGTCCCGTGCATGGTTTCGGGCCTTCTTCTGGCGGGATTCGCTTCCCTCAAGAATTTCCTCTCCACATCTCTTTCTGCTGTGGTCGCGTTCAAATTTTGCCAGCAATCTTGGTGCATTCTTCAGGTCTTGTCTCGACACCCACTGGTTGTATTCCGATGGCCATCCGAGCCATTTCACCAGGAACACCTCTTCGCCATCAATTCGTCGCTTGTCCCTCAGCTCTTCGACTTCCCACTCGTCGGCATCGGCGAGGTCTGGCATGGGCAAGGGCTTGTCTCCGTCTCGATGATGCCATGGTTCCAACAGGTTCACAGGGAACACGTCGTGAAGGCGGTCGTACTTGGCGGGGAGACACAGCCGATATGCTAGCGAGCCGACTCGGTCCAGGATTCTGAAAGGCCCAACAAACCTGGGGGCCAACTTAGCGCAGGGAGACCGCAGGCGCAGGTTTTTTGATGACAAGACCACCAATTGGCCTCTCCTGAACTCCTGCCCTTGGTGCTTGCGATCGAAGTAGCGTTTTTGACTCTCCACAGCATGTTTCCAATGCTCCGTCAATCTCTCGCGAATCTTTTTCAGCTTGTCAGCTCTCAGTGGCCGTGGGTACCTTCCTTCTAGCGAATCGTCCCCGACTCGCTCGTGAAATGATGGGGTGAAGCCCATGAGTCCTTCAAATGGGGTTGTCTTGGTGGTCGCATTTTCCACAGAGTTGCATGCGAAATGCGCACTTGGCAACAGGTTTGGCCAGTTGACTTGTTCGTCGTCACAGAACACTCTGAGGTAATGTTCCAACGTCTGGTTCGTTCGTTCCGTCTGGCCGTCGGTTTGGGGGTGAAATGCTGTCGATAGCCTCCTTTTCGTCTGTGAGATGTAGCAAAGATCACTCCAGAATTGACTTGTGAAGATTGGACCTCTGTCACTTACTACGCCATCAGGCGCGCCTCCTCTCTTGCACTCAATTTCGTCGTGGAACAACGCTGCCAAATCTTGGCTTGTGATGGTTGCTTCCACAGCGAAGAAATGTGCCATTTTTGTGAATCTGTCCACAATGACAAGAATGGAATTGACTTCGACCCCATTTCGGGTCCTCGTCGGTGGTAATCCGGTGATGAAATCCATTGACAGCTCCTGGTATGGCCTTGAAGGAATTGGCAGAGATTGCAGGTCTCCATATGGCCGGTGTTTCCGTGGCTTCCGGAGTTGGCATACCTGGCAGGACTGGCAGTGGTCACGGACTGACTTGGTGATGTCGTTCCAGAAGTATTTCCTTTGGATTCGTTCCAGTGTCCTTTCGACTCCAAAGTGCCCAGCGAGCGGATCGTCATGGTATAGACGGAGAATCTCCTGCTTCGCAGTCTCCTCGGCTGGCACGAATAGTCGTCCTTTATGGGAGAGCTCTCCATTGGATCCAAGGGCCCAGGCCTCTGAAACGCGACCGTGTCGCTTGCTTTTCAGCTTCTCGACGATGGCTTGTGTCCACTCGTCGTTCCTTTGCAGGTCCATGACCAAGTCTCTCATGGGAGCACTCGGCTGAGGATCAGAGGTGCGTTCTTTGACGGCCGTGGCTCTTGCTACCCGCAATGGGAGCATCTGACTTCTGCCCAGCCAATCCGGCACCTCCTCCCCTCCATTCCGCCAGTCAGAAGACAGCGAATTGACCTTGACAAAGTCTCTCTTCATGGGCAATCTTCTCTTGACGAACTTGGCATGCACCGCTTCTGCCTTCGCCATCTTGCTCTTCAACGTTGGCAGCCATTCCAGCTTCTCGGCGAGGTCATCGCCCTCGTAGTCTGGCCGTCTCGACGGCGCGTCGGCAGGGTTTCGCTTTCCTGGCTGGTGTTTGATGCAAAAATCGTACCCAGAAAGGTACATGCACCATCTTGCCTGCCTGCCGTTCAAACGACTGAGACCCATAAAACCTTGAAGGTTATTGTGGTCTGAATAGACAGTGACTCGCTCTCGACTCCCCTCCAAATAATGTCGCCATTGCTTAAAAGCTTCGACGATCGCCATCAGCTCTTGATCCGCAGTGGTATAATTCAGCGCAGCGCCTTTGAACTTGGCGGACCAAAACGCAACAGGATGTTTTCGCCCATCTTGGCCCTCTTGTGAGAGAATTGCCCCCATCGCGAATTTTGAAGCATCCGTCTCCACGATGATGGGTTTCTCAGGGTCAAAATGCTGCAGTACAGGAGCGCAAGTAAAAGCATGCTTCAATCGCTGGAAACTCGCCTGCTCTTCGCCATCTAATCGTACTGCTCCTGGTTTCTTCCCATTCTTCATCCCCTTCATCATTCGATGTAACGGTGCAGCTATGTCAGAAAATCCATTGATGAAGCGACGGTAAAAATTGCAAAAGCCAAGAAAAACTTGCACATCATGAAATGACTTTGGCCCTGGCCATTCTTCCACCGTCCGAACTCGCTCCGAATCGATGGCGAGACCGTCTCGTCCTATGGTGTAGCCGAGAAATTTGACGTTTTCCTTGTAGAAGTCGCATTTCTTAGGATTGCAGTACAGATCTGCTTCTCGGAGTCGCTCCATGACTTGGCGAATGTGTTCGGTGTGACTTTCTCGGTCGTGTGAAAAGATGAGGATGTCGTCGATATATGCCGCACAAAAAACGTCGGTGAGTCCTTTCAAGGCGTTGTTGATGTAGTTTTGGAATGTGGCGCCGGAGTTGGTCAATCCCATCGGCATCACCAAAAACTCGTACAGGCCGTATCGTGTGCGAAATGCCGTCTTCCACTCCTCGCCTTCCTTGATTCGGATCCTGTAATAGGCATCCTTGAGATCCAGCTTGGAAAAGACCTTGCAGCCGCTTGCTCGGTCCAGGATCTCCGAAATGAGGGGGAGAGGGTAGCGATTCTTCACCGTTATCTTGTTCAATCCTCGGTAGTCGACAACGAGCCTCAACGTGCCATCTTTCTTGGGGACAAAAATCACTGGTGCTGCTGCTGAACTCTGACTGTCTCTTATCCACCCTCTCGCCATATTTTCGTCAATGAATTTTTGGAGAGCCTCCAGCTCAATCCTTGAGAGTTGATACAAGCCATAACAAGGGGGGTCGGTGCCTGGCATCAACTCGATGCTGTGGTCTAGGCGCCGATGATGCGCCAACACGCCTGCTTTCTGCATGTCGAAAACATCTTTAAAATCATGAATTTCAATTGGGATCAACTCCTTTGTGTTTAGAGGGGGTTTCTCTTCCATATCGCCAGGTAAAGGGCAATCAGGGACTTCGGGGTGAGGTAAAATCATGTACATTCTTGCTTCTCCACGACATGACTTCAAAAACTTTCTGGGCTTCTCAATCCGAATGGAAGCCGCAGTGATGGCGAACCACCATCTATTCTCCCTCTGGAAAAGAAGAAATGCTTCATCGCTCAGAGTGGGCATTCCCACTCATCTCTCTCCACCGCCGTGCAACAGACAGTGAGGCAACGCGTGCAGCCATGGGAATCTGACAAAAGTAAAGGTACTTCATACACACCTAAGTTTTCGTGTGGAACTCCGTCGAGGTACCGAATCCATGGTGCCTTCATGGCGACTCGGTGGAGAGAATGACGTTTGGCAAATGAATGACTGATGATGTCAATCTCCGCGCACGAGTCTAAATCAATCGTAATCTTCAAGTCAGAGGAAATCAGTGTTGCGTCAGTGTGCATGCGCAAGTCAGTCGCCACTTTTAGCTTCATATCCTCGTCATCGTGGCCAAACAAGGATCCTACTCTTTTCCCTGGGGATTCGCTCCGGAACCGCGAGGGTTTTCTCACGCTCCCTGTTTCTCTCCAGGGCTTCCAGCAAGAGGACTCGTTTTCGAACTCGACGTTCAGCTTCCTCTGCTGACAGGGGGGCGTTTGGAAACTCAGAAGGACTTCCTGACTCCTCGATGGAGAAATGGAGGGAACTTGGTGACGATTCCCTTGGAGACGCCGTGTGACTGCGTGTTGACAGCCTGACCGTCGTCGTTGCTGGTTCCGGGGTGACCGGCTTGCTTGATGCAGGAGGCATCTCGGTTGATCGGGGGTAAAAGGTTCAAAAAATGTAAGGTGGTTCTGATCAAGGAAGATGACTCCTACAATCATGGTGCGGTGGTGGGAAAAATGGTGTCTCGAGCTGTCGCATTGATTGAACCTTGCAGGAGCAAGATTCTCTGTGAGCTCCCGACGCTCCTATGTCAGCTATAGCCATGGGAGCTTCTTGCCACTGTGTCGTCATCATTTCGGCACCTCCTTTCCAGCTCATGACAGTTCGAGCTTTGGTATGCTTGTCGAAGTGTTGAATCCATTCCAGGCCTCTCTCGTTGGTTGTCCAACTATTTTCGGATGTCGCGGTGACCCAGTCCTTCGGCAATGGGCTGTTCTCGTACCAAGAGGAGAGGTGATACTTGGCCTTGACGATGATGAACAGCGGGATCGCCCAGCCAGTTGCATTGACGCCCTGGATCACCGTTGCCCACTCGCGATTGCCAGGCTGCTTCGACTTTGCCCTGCCACGCCGTTTGGAACTTGTGACAACCATTGCAGTCGAGATAACGCCCATCTGAAACCCTGTCTCGTCGAAGTTGTAGATGTCCGCCTCCTGGATACCGTACTTCGCGATTGTGTTCCGCAAACCAGCCGCGAATGATATCTGGATCTTCGCATTGGGCCCTCTGGTAGTCGTATTTCCGATTAAAACGCGTGGTGAGCTCTGGGTGCCGTTTGACGAAGGTTGAAGCCCAATTGACTCCGACGCGTCGCGCGTCGCGTTCGGTAAGCAGTCGATTAGCCATATCTTCCACACCAGACAAGCGGGGAGGAAATCCTTTTGAATCCAGGTCGAGGATATACTGAACAATAACAGATTCCTCTAAATCGGTCAATTTCCGTAAGTTGGCTGGAATGTCGCGTCGTGATTGTTGACCGCGCCGACGGCGGCTTAACTTTTGGTGATCCACAGAGTAGATCCTTGCTGCAGCTCTTAAGCTGAGCTTTGGATCATTTTGCATTGCCTGGAGGGCTAAGTGCACTTGGGCCGCATCGTTTTGTTGAGTCATATCGTGTTGCAAAGAAAATGGGAAAAGAAGAGACAAGGGAGGTGGGTACGATTTTGTGGCACTTTCGCCCGTGTGGCACTTTCGTATGTGGACCACGTTAGGAGGTACGATTACCTAAATAAGTTGAGAAGCCGCCGAAAAAGCCCCGGTGGTGCGTCGCTGGTGTCGAGTGGCTGGTACGTGGCAATCGGTAGGGCGGACGGTAAAGGGACAAGTTGGAGAACTGTACTTGGCGTGGCCCTTTGCTTTCTTGGAGCCGGTCTGGGAGCAGCAACCGGTCTTGTCGAGATGGGGGACGAGGACCCGAGCTCACGATCCGAGACATGGTAGAGCTCGTGGTGGTCGCGTTCCTCCCTTTCGCTCGGGTCGGCTATGTCTGAGGAAGCCTGGGTTGCCGGCGACGAAAGCTTGGCTTCTTCGGCCAAGATGTCGCAGAACCTGCGGGGCCTCTTTTTCTTTCTCGCGCCATCTCCTCTGCACGTGTCTGCAGACTTGGTTGATAGCGATGGCGACCCAAGGTTATCGTCCAAGTCGTCGTCCAGATCCCGAAGCCCCATTCCCCTTTTCCTCTTGTCGGATGTGCTTTGGGAGGCCGATGTCGGCGGGGCGGCTGGCGATGGGTACGAGAGCCCGTCGTTCGAGACGTCGTAGAGCTCGTGGAACTCGTGGCCCCCCTCGATCGAGTGGGCGATGGCTGAGGAGGTAACTGTCGCCTGGGTTGGTGGCGACAAAAGGTCGACTTGGTCGTCTGACCTGTGGCCGAGCGTGCGGGGCCTCTTTGCCTTGTTCTCGCCATCCGCTCTGCAGGTGATATTCCGGGCTGTAGGAGTGGTTTCTGGAATCGAGGACTCAAGCTCATCGTCCGAGTCGTCCTACAGTTCCAGGAGCCTCGTATCCCTTTTCCTCTTTTCGGAAACCCGTTGAGAGATAGGTGTCGGGAGTGCTGCTGGGGATGGGTACGGTGCCTCGTCGTCCGAGATGTTGTGGAGCTGGCGGAGCTTTCTTTCCAATTCCCTCCTTTGGGCTTTGGTGCTGTATCGAAGAGTAGGTGTCGGCAGGCTTGGTGGTGATGGGCTTGCCGGCGATGGGCGTTCAAGCGTGTCGTCTGGACTGTCTCGCGGTGCGCTACGTTTGGCGCTCCGAATTTCGTTTGACGCCCGTGTCCTTTGGGCACCACCTCGAAGAGCAAGTGTCGTGTGGGTTGCTGGGGATTCAGATGGCCACCCAAGCTCGTCGTCAGAGATGTCCCCGAGTCCGCCCGGCATGGCTCCCCCAGTTTTTTTTGGCGTTAGTTTCCTCTGGGCAACAGGGAGCGGGCAGGCTCTAGGCTGTCGCGAAAGTTCCAGCTCGCCATCGGAGCCTTTGGTCACCGTCTTGTCCCGCCCGGCCTGCTTCACGCCCGTATTCGGAGCCTTCTCGGCCTTGGTCGTCTTGGGGGCATGGGATGGTGACGGAGGCTTAAGATCCTCGGAAGGTTTTGCCGCGGCCATGTGGCCTGGGGGACTCGTCGGGTTGTCAGGGCCGGGGTTCTTCGCCTGCCGCTCTGTCGACGTGGCGGCTTTGGAAAGAGAAGGGGACGGGTGAGACAAGGATAGCAGTGGCAGATCCTCGTCATCCTTGGCAAATTCGTCAAACTGCTTTGCCGTGGCATCCAGGACTTGGTCCACGCGATGGTCCGCCCACTTGCTGATCCAGCGCAGCTGGGCGCGTAGGCTGTGGGGGTTGGACTCCCAGATGGCGGGCCATGGCTCGGGGTCTGGGCTGCTGTCTCGGGTGGAGGGGTCTCGTATCAGGAGAACGTCTAGTTTGGAACGGAGTTGGCCGTCTTGCTCGAGGAATTGCAGGCACTCGTCTTGCAAGGGTGTTGTTTGGCCGGCTTCCTCGAGGGCGTCGAGACGTTTCCAGAATCCTTTGACTTGTCGAGCCCGGGCTGTTTTTTTGTCGTGTGCACGTGTCCTGGCTGGCATGATGATGGCTTGTGAAGAAAAGCCTTCTGATACCGAGGGAGACGTTGTGGTGACTGCGATGTGAGGCGAGGGAAATGGTGGTGCTCATCTGGAGTGAAACTGGAAGGACGTGGTGAGGAATATTGGTACATGTACTGAGCACCAGTACAGCTTGTGTCCTTGTCTTGTTTCCCACCTCCCCCGTGTCTGAACTTGTTACATCCGTGGTGAGGCAGATGATGCAACAAGTCCCCCAGAGATGGTGGAATCCGATAGATCGCCCGCCCAACGGCTTTGAGGATGGCTCTGTGGCCCAGTTTAGGACCTTGTTCTTTTGTTGGGGGCATGGTCGAGGCGGCGACGAGTCGACCTTCTTTGATCGACTTGTTCCAAGATGCGTCGCAAACCGTTGCGCTTGGAAGAGTGTGGTGGAAAGCCCAGGCATCAGGTGGAGAGGCCTGGAAGCCTAGCAGTCTGGGAATGTCTGGAAAGGCCGTGGACATACATGGAGAGTGGTGGCTGTGTCGTTCCTTGTTCTTCTTCCCAGCCAACGAGAGAAGGGGTGAGAATTCGGGCGTCGCATTTGAAACATGGGCCCGCGGTGATACTACCCCAACGCTCACACACTTTCCCCCAACCATTCCCCACTCACCTGTCCAGGTGTTCCCCAATACCTCCAAATACCGCCACCCTTCTCCAACTCCCCCAACCCATCCCCCAAGGGCAAACAACAGAGCACCCGTCTTGTATTAACTACACAAACTCCCCCCTTTTACTCTACTATCTCGGCGTCTGCTTATCCGTTTACCTCGGGGGAAACCTCCACCACCCTAACTCCACCAACAGACAACCCCCATTCCTTTGCCAAAGCCTCCTTCCATCCCGCTACCAACATCTTCTTCTCCCCGCATTCATTATAGCATACCTCGAGAATCTGCTCATCTCCATCCAGGGGCCTTACCTCCCTTGGAACCGGCGCCCATTTCGCCCTCGGCCCAACAAACGAAGCTGCCCCCTGCTGTGGAATTCGGAGCCAGCGATGCTTGGTGTCAGATTATCCGCACGCCTTGGCGTGTGGATGAGCCCCGTAGGATGTGGCTGGGGCCCACCCCAGGGGGTGCGCCTGTGCGCAGAGCAGATATTTCCAGAGGAGTCGGCGGAAGCGGAGGACACAAGCAACAGAGAATACACACAACACAGTCACTTCAACCAATCTATCGTGCAGGTGCTACAATTCGACACTTGGCGTTACAGGCCATGATATCCACGGCGTCGTTGAGAGCCGGAGCTGCACGCAGCCGCGCGAGACAGTCACTGCAGAAGTCTCGGTTGGCGCAATAGATGCAATGGTAGAATTCGTGTCCGAAATCCGCGCTTTCTTCGCATCGCATTCCGTCTGGGGTCCGGCCGTCGCACCCCCATATATACCGGACACACACCTGGTCATAGTTGAGCTCGGGAACATGGGCTTCGTGAAGAGGGCGAAGGCGGCTGTGCAGGAGAGAGGACAAGTTATGCCTGGTGGTGAGGTCTGGGTTTGGGGGCTCTCCGTCGGCGATGAACTCTCCGGAAAATAAAGTCATCAGGGACTCAACGTGAGCATTGGCAGCGTCGATCCGTCCGGATTGCTGTGACGAGTCCGGAAATTGGGTAGTGATGGAGCGTAGGACCTCTTCGACCAGGTTGTTCGCCGTTGTGAGAAGTTGTTCGCTGGAGAAGCCCTCAGCGGTGGGCATATCCTTGACGTCCAGCACAAGTGCTTCGGTGACAAGATCGGGCTGACCGAGCAAGGAAAGGGCTATGGCCGCGCTTCGGAAGTCCTGAAACTGACAGAGGGACTTGAGGAGCAGAGAATATCCACTGGCGTCATTGTCTGGGATGTCGTCCGAGAGAATTTGCAAAGCCCGCTCCACACCCCCGACGAGGGCTTTCCTAGCTGTCTGTTTGGCACCGTGGAGGACGTGAAGAGTAGCCAGAAACCCTTTTGCGTCATTGTAATCGGATGGATCCGAGTCAACAATCTTAGTTAGGGCGTCGAGATGGTCTAGATGATTGCCGTCCATCATGCTCCTCCCGAATAGTGTTGGGCCTGGAGCGCTGCAGCACTCTGCCGGACAATGAAGGCATTTCGACCGCCCGAACTCGATGCTTTCTCGCAACTCTCACTCCACAGTCTCAGCGCCGCAGTTACAGGCTCGGTGCCCTCGGGTGGCACCTTGTACCGGTATGCTGCGACGCCACGGTCGAAGAGTAGGCCGGCCCTTATCATGGCTTCGGGGAACCGGACGTCGTTCCCGGCAATTGTACCCATGACTTGTGGTGCCAACCGAGATGCGTCCGCCGTGGCTGCCTCCATTGCCCGCACAACTCCCTTGAGGAGGTCCGCATAGTGTCTCGTCAAGGCAAAGATCTTGGGTACCAAGCTGTCATGCTCGTTGTCTAGCGCGACGAGGCCAATCGTCACCGCGCTCTTCTCACGTTCTCCGTTGAGAAAGATATCCCTCAAATAGGCAAGTGCCGTCTACGGGTCAGGGGAGTACAGGGTTGCCTTGAAATGGCCGAGCAACCCCCTCATGGCTTGCTCGTCGTCCTCGCTTTTGCTTGCGGCCAAGTAATGACCCGCGGCCCGCGCGAAATCTCGTAGGTCGTACGTGTACTCGCCCAGCAGCAGCTGCAGCTCCACCAAGTCCTCTGGGGCGGGCTTTGGTAAAGCATCCTCGCATTCGGCCTTCTCCAGAGCGAGCTGCACCTCGGGGAGGGCGTCTCCGACACGGAACTGGCCGGAATACATTGTTGCCAAGCCGCGATGGCACATCCAGCTGGGGTTTGGCAGGGCGAGAGCGCGCTGGTAGAGTTCCAAGGCTGCGTCACCGACTCCTCGAGAGTCTGAAAGCTCAGCCAAGCGTTCATACCAGAGCGAGTCAAGCTCCGAGTCCGGAAGCCCCAGGAACTCCTGGCACCAGTCGCTCACCCGTTTCCACTCATACACGATGGGAGGAACGTCTGACGTCGATACCGAGGCATCCTCGCTGCTTGAGTCAGGGTGGTCGTCAGGCTTGTCGTCATCCCCCTCCCGCGGGGGGTTGGATGGTTGCTTGAACTTCTTTTGCTCCTGGTCCCATCATCACTGTCAGTAAATCTCACGACAGCAGTAAAGGTACGAGGGCCTTACCAGCTGCATAAACTCTTCAATCCAGTAGTACGCACCGAGGACGCCCCATGTTCTCTCCCTGAGAAGCCCCCTAATCACCGTCTTGACGAACTCGACCAGCACGCCCCTCGTCGGGCTGACGGCCTGCTGGACCTTTTTCCGCCAATTCTTATCCACCCTCCGCACGACAGCCGAGTCCATCAGCCACTCCTGCACGTCCTCCATTTCACTGACGGTCCAGTACGTCGATTCGAATCGGTCCTTGTGGAGCAGGAACACCTTGTTGTCGCTAAATATCTTGTACAGATTCAAGCCGATCTCGGATTGCTCGTTTGGCGTCAGCCCCCTGTTGTCCTCGTCCTCGTCCTCGTCGAACTCAAGCTGATGCAGTCGTCCCAAATGGCGCGGCAGCCAGCAAGCAAAGTAGCGCCCAATGTGATTTGTGCCTTCATCCTCGAGCTGCTCGTGGAGAAGGTACGCAAAAGCGCGAGCGACAATGGTGCGGTGGGCCTCGAACTCGTCCACGGCAATGACGGCCTGACCGACACCGCCGTGGAGCGCCGCGTTCGACGTTGTGTCAAGGTCGAACTTGAACTTGTCGCGGATCGCCTTGTGGGCCAGATCCCAAAGAAAGTGCCCGCAGACCTCCTGGTCGACGTTGTTGATGGTAATGGTCATGCTGATGGTTGGCCGGCCGCTGGCGCCGGCTGTCTGGTCCGGCTTGCCTGCTCGGCTGACCTTGGTGGTGGTTTCCAGATACTCGTGGACGCCGTCTTTGCCGTAGACGTAACCATCTTCCAGCTTCAGAACCGCAGAATACTTGTTTTCGATGATGTACTGCAAGGATACCAAGGACTTTGTGCCCGAGTAGAGAAACATAGCCACCTCGAGGGTTTCCAGGATCATCGGCTCGCTGCCAAAGAGCACCCACTTGAGCAGCTCATTCAGCTCGCCCACCTCGTCGGCCGTCAGCGACCGTTGGAGGTTCTTGATGGCTGTCTCGTGGCTGCTGGACGACTGATCGAGTATGCGGTCCAGCTCCCGGAAGGCCGTCCGCGTGCTCAGCAGACGGATGACATCGTCGAGGCCGAATTGCAGTCGCGAATAGCTCCCTCCCACGTTGAGCGGAAGTTTGTCGAGAATCTCGGCCCTCGCTCGGTCCTGGTCTGAACCGGGCTTGGTGTTCTGCAGCATCCCCCGCTTGGCGAGGGCATCGTCGATGACAAGGCGCATGTCCGGGCCATTGTGGTCCGGCATGCGGATGCGCAGAGGGGGCCTGCTCTCCATAACGTTCTGCCTGATTTCGGCGTCGAACTGGTCGTCCGATCCGCCCAGCAACACACGCACCCGGCCCGCCGACTCACCACTGAGCTTCGGACCAAAGACAACTTCAGCAGCAGGTCAACCTGCTTGGGAGGCAGATTCTCCAAACCATCAAAGACGAGATAGTACGTCGCGCCCGAACCCGATACCCCGATCCTCAGCTCATCCCACAGCGTTTCCAGCGTCTCTTGGGTGGACAGGCGCCGAAAAGTGGCCGGTCCAGCGTCGCACGCCTTGCCGAGAGCCTTTTGCACCGTGGCGTCGACGCGTGCAATCTGAAAAGCCATGTACTTGAGAGCCAACGGCATGGACGCATCGTCCGACTTGTTTCGGCTCGCGGGGAAGAAGTAGTGGGCGACGAATATGCGGCCTTTTTGCTCTTCGAGCCGCTTCGTGATGAGGGCGCTGATCGAGGTTTTGCCCGAGGACGGCGGCCCGGAGAGGACGAGGATGTTTGAGGGTGTATCTTTGTCCTTGGTGGGCGGTGCCGTCCATGCCGTGAATACGTCGTGCGTCCAGACCCAGGAGCCCGTGCCGTCGAGGCACTTGGTGTAGATGTTGTCGCAGGTCTGGGTGGTCATGGTGTCGAGTCGCACCGTTGCGGGTACGTCGAGGGTGTCCCGGATCTTGATGAGCGTCTTGAGGCGATCTGCGTCGTCACGGAGGGCCTGGACGCCCTTTTGAGTGTCTGAGACGATTTGGTTCGTCTCTTCGGTCGTCTTGCCGAACACGACGAACTGTTCCAGCAGGACTGCGAGATCCTGACGTGTCTCGACGACAACGGAGAGGGTGACGGTCCCTTCGACGTCGCGTTGCTGCTGCAAGACGCGCCTGAACTCGTCCATCTCGGCGCCGAGGCCCGAATCGTCGTCGAAGATGGATCGGGCGCGCTGCAGCAAGCGGTCACGCTTCCGGCCCTGGCGGAACTTGACGACATGGGCGCAGATCTTGACGAAGCTGACCATGACAAGGAGGCTCTGCCGGACAATGGCAGCGTCGGCATGTACGTGTATATCTCGAACTGAGCGAGCGTTGAGGAAACTTGGCTGAACACGAGGTTGATGGCGTCTTCATAGCCTATAATGGCCTTGGGTATGTCGAACACGAAACATAGTGCGTTGCTCGTGAGGGTAGCCGCCGACCCGGGTATGGGAAGCTGGAGGTCGTGTCAGCGAGCACCGAGGGACGGTGCGAAAGTGAACGCTTACCAATGACGACGCCTTGGAAGCGGCACCGACCAGCAACTTGAGGTACTGAAGCGACAAGAGGCCTGCGCTCTTTGCCTTTTTCCATTTCGCCTCATGGTCGGGGTCTGCGTCGGAGGTGGACGCATCACCTGCGCCTTCAATCTTTTTCCGCACGTCGTCGAACCCCTTGACGTCGCCGCGCTGCAGCGACTCGCCACAGATCTCCTCAAACGCTTTCGCCGCCTTGATCCAAATCTCGTCCGTCGACGTCGGCGCCGGCGGTTTCTTGCTCTCAACCGGCGAGCTGGTCGAGTCGTGGCCTCTCATTTTCGACTGCGGGTCGTCCAGGCCGATGCAGTTCGAGTGGCAGAGAAGTTGGAGTCGACAAATCGTGAGTAGGTGTCTTGCAAAATCCAAGTTGAGGTTGTTGGGAGAAGACAGCCCCAGGCCCCCAGCCGCAGCGGGAAATTGGAATGGACATTGGAAGGATCACGTGCCGCCCGCTGGTGGTGCCCCCTGTACCTAACTATTTATCCCTAACGTTAAAATGGGAAGTGGCCAACTTTGACTGGGAATTTCGGAATTAAAATTGTTAGTCCCTCCTTATTACACCCGACTTGACAATTTGAAACGTCCCTACATCGTCCTCCCGTCGCCGGGACTCACGGGGCCGGGCTACGTCGCCTTGGCTGGCTTTGCAAAGAAACACGCCGTCGCTGTTCTTCCCGAGGGCGAAAGGAACTGGCCCGAGTCATGGGAAACCAACATCGGCGGTCTGAGCAACTCACTCAAGGCCATTGACAGGCGGGCCTTGAAGAACTCGACAACCCAGACCCGCAAACAGAGCAAGGCACCGAAGCCAGACGCTCAGGCTCTACCTCAGTCATAGTTGCAACCACCAGCCGAACCGCCTTTGGTCGCGAACTCTGTTCATGTGCAGGTTCCCGCCGAGTTCCCCGCACTTCCCAGCACCGACGCGACCTGCCCGGATCCTTTCTGTGACGGATCTCGCAAATGACACGCAACCCAAATGTGAAAACCTTCCAAAAGGATTGTCAAGATTCCAAGTCGAAGACTCTGGACTCTTGGTTGCGGATATGAACCGTTCACGACTGCCGTAGCCGTGACACTTTCCACCCGAACTAGGGGATTAGGCTAACCGCCATTCCCCAAACCAGCATCAAGACATAGGAGAGCAGGCTACGGCAGACGATCGCGAAACCACGACACCTCAGATGATTAGTACGGTGCGTTTACATAACTATAACAAATCTGGACCGCCTTGGATGAACTACCGACCATGCTGTATCAGGTTTCGACAATACCATAAGGAAAGGGCCCATGAGAAGTGTCGCCTCAAGGGGAATGGGTGAAATTGAACGCTGTGATATTTGCTGCCATGGGTTTTCTTTCTTTCATATTTAGTGTTCTTCGGGACCTCTGGCATGTATTGAATTTGTAAGAGGGGCCCCAACCACTCACAAGTAGACTCAACATTGCGACTTTTTCCCTGATTAGTTTGTGAGAGATACATCGTACATGTCCTCCAGAGTGCGACAAACTAAAGGCATCCGAACTCAGGCTCAACGTTCCTTCTAAGTTAGCTAACCTTTACAGCCCCTACATTAGTGATGCCGGAATGCGCCGGCCTCTAGATAAGATAACACAGATTAGATAGAGGATGGCCCACGCCCTACTCACGTGCGCGGGGTCTGTGCGGTGTGGCCTGTGCTCCGGCGCCCACACCCACAGATTTGCCTTGGCGATTCCACTCTCGGAATAGCCTCTCTTTTGGCATCATCCTTCCACAGTCTATTGAACCACTTCATCTGAATCACACCTACGATTCCCCCATCAAAGATGCAGGAAGCAGAAGCTGGAGGCGCCTGCGACCTGCAACGACGATCTATGTAGTGGGGTGGCCCTGCCGATAAGGCCGATAAGGCAGGCGGGGCCAAACAACTGTGACGGTGATGGCAGATTTGCAGGCACGCAGAGATGCCAGAGCTGTATGTGCCAAATTCGTAGAATTACAAGCTAAAGAGAAGGTTTGGATCCAGGGCCTGGCCCTGCGATCCGAACCTTGTGGGCGATTGCCCATCCTCCCGATTGGGCCTAGTGCCCCCAGCTGTCCATGTCTCCACGGGGTGTGCCATCCACGTGACAACAACCAGCCATCACGGCAAGTGCCGTGACAATCTTAAGCCCTATAGCGCGACAGAAAGGGCCAACGCGAGATGAGCCTTCAGCCGCCAAATCGCTGTTTGAGTTTGGCGATTTCCATCGCAAGGTTATCGGCCCTCTCCCGCTCCTGATCAGCCCGGGCCCGCTCCTGCTCCCGCTCTTGCTCAGCCCGCCTTTCTGCCAGATCAGCCCGGGCCCGCTCCTGATCAGCCCGGGCCCGCTCTTGCTCAGCCCGCCTTTCTGCCAGATCAGCTCGGGCCCGCTCCTGATCAGCCCGGGCCCGCTCCTGCTCCCGCTCTTGCAGAACCCGCCCCAGACGCTCTCTAGCTTCGGATATTGCGCGCCTCCACTTGTCCTCTTGCTCTGCCAGAACTCGTTCCATCTCCGCGCATTGTTTGGCTTCCGCCTCGCGTTTCGTCGTGGCTTCTTGTTCCTCCTGGCCGAATTGAATCTACGTGGAAGCCGAGGTTAGCATGGGGTAGGCTGCAGGGGGTGATCGGCAAAACCGCAATACGGTTTGGTTTCAACCTACCTTTTCGAGAAGCTCCCGAACCTCTCTCGCCCGGGCGGTGCTACCGTCCAACAGCTTCTGGTGTGTGGGCATGTCCTGGATCATGTGGAGGAACTGAGCCACGTTCCAGCCGTTCTGTTCGACGGCCTGGCGTTCCTCCCCTGGGAGTCGCGCCAGTTCCTCTTGGCTCCACGCTTTCTTCTGCGTACCTTCGTACTTGGCGACGAGCTCCCCTTGCATCTCTACCAGCTGTTGCCGGTAGGCATCATCATGCAACGACCTCCGGGTAACGCCGCGATATGCGACGCAGTCGACATTAAGCCAACTCCAGACGCCCTTTTTCTGCGCTGCTTTGCCTTCCACACACACATTCGCCTTGCCAATCTCAGCAAGAACTTCAAAGGTGGAGTCGGCGTACCAATAACACATGGTCGAATAGACATGGTACGTCGGGAAACTCAGACTATGTGTCTCGAGTACGGAGGCTAGCTGCAGAATATTCGGGCCAGAGGTGGGAAAATCCGCGGTCCTACCAGCAGCAACATTGAGTTAGTAGAGATGATTAGGGCGGTAGATAGCCACAAGATAGAACTGTGTACCTCAAAGGATAGGCCCCCTTCGACTTGACAAAGTCCAAAAAGTCGTCCTCTGTGATATACGTCACTCTGTCAATCGACTGACAAGGGAGCCCAGACTTGACCCTGAGTCCGCGTTGCTTCTCGGCCTTGGCACCGGTCAGGGGGAGGTCGCGCTCCCATACCATAACCAGCGGCTTGTTGCTCTCCTCGTCGACAAGGTCGGCCCGGACAAACTCGTGGTTCCAGTCGGTGCAGCACTTGTAATGCGAGAGTCGTCGCAGACGGATATTGTCGACCTGATCGAGGATCGACGAGCCGTTCCGCATGAACCGGGGGAGGGAATCAAGAAAGGCCACCTTGACGAGGTGCGGTCCATGACAAGACACCCGGCACCAGTCCGGCCATTCTTGGGCGGGAGGGTATTGAGCCATCGGGGGGGCAAGCTTGTTGGGATCTGTCGAGGGCCCCCAGACGAGTTTCGACGTCGCTCGAAGGAGAGCGTCTTGGAAGAAAGAGAAGAGGGAAACAGAAGGTAGTGTCATGGTAAACCAACTGGCCGCAAGGAGCGGAAGAAACCAACTATTTGTGTGCTTGGTATTGATGGATTGTGTTGGGTGTTAATGATGCCCAACTGTTGCTACGAGGGTGTTGCCAACCTTGCCTTCTGGAGGAGTGAACCTGGCTCTTATTTGACGTTGCCTGCTGCCTGCCCGTGGAGGTTGCACAATGACTGTGGCGCCTAACGATTGGTCAGCGATTGTGGGTCCCGGTCCGACAGTTGAGATCAGGATGCACGGACTAAGTCCGTGCACCCACCAATGGATCAGGCCACCTATGGATCAAAATTATCGACCCCCTTACCCCTTTCAACCACCACAAGCCACGCAGTCAGACCTCGTCAAATCCAGCCATACTACTATCTTTACAATCCTCATTTCCAGAGCTATCAATATGGCCAACGAAGACCTCATCCAAGGAGCTATCGCAGCCGTCAACGACGGCCAATCGCTACGCAAAGCCAGCGAGCAGTGGGGGGTCCCCTTTTCTACCCTACGGCATAGACTCGTCAACCACACACAACCAAAGGGCCAATACGAGGCCAAAGTGATGCAAAAGCTTAGCCCACATCAAGAGAGTCATCTAGTCAACTGGGTTCTCACGCAGGAGGCTCTAGGGCTTCCAGTCAGCCACGCTCAGATCCAAACCTTTGCCAACCGAATACTCCACGCCTCTGGCTCTCAGCACCTTGTGGGCAAGCATTGGATGCAGAAGCTGATTCGCAGGTACCCAGTCCTGAAGACCAAGAAGAAGAAGCGTATGGATATCAAGCGGTTGGAGGGAACTAGTATTGACGTTCTTAAGGAATGGTTCCATCTTCTCGCTATCCCCGAGATCAGCAAGATCCAGCCGCAAGACAGGTGGAACATGGATGAAACTGGGCTGATGGAAGGCCTTGGAATCAACGGCTTGTGTGTGGGCTCGTCAGCGACGAAGGTGGCGTTGGCAAAGCATCCGGAATCACGTATTTGGACCACTATCGTGGAGTGTATCTCTGCTTCAGGGGCTAGTCTTCCACCACTAGTTATCTTCAAGGGCAAAGATGTACAACAACAGTGGTTCCCTGACGACGACGGCGCCTGTCACGGCACTGGACCGTTGGCTCTTGGGTCACGTGCCTGGCCACGTGACTAGCCACTGCACTACCTTCGGGCCTGCATCTCCATAGCTTTCTTCCCTCTTCATAGAGCAACGCAGTTATCTTCCCAGACCTACTGTGGTCCCGTGACAGCGCCCTCGATTTCCTACGTACGTGGCGATTTACAACCAGCGAGAATGGGTGGACTAGCAACGCTATTGCTTTGGAGTGGTTGACGAAGGTCTTTATCCCATCTACTACAACTACAACTCCCAGACTCCTCGTCGTCGACGGCCACGGTAGCCACGAGACCGACGACTTCATGTGGCACTGTTATATCAACAATATCCACCTCCTTTTCTTGCCAGCACACGCATCCCATGTCTTACAGCCATTGGATGTGGCAGTCTTTTCACCTCTGAAGGCTGCGTATCGCCGCCAGATCGCTAACTTGGCTGTGATGACTGACTGCGCACCTATTGGCAAGAGGCTCTTCCTGGCAGCTTATGCAGTAGCCAGAAAAGAGGGTCTTACAGAAAGGAACATCCGCAGCGGTTGGAAGGCATCAGGGCTGTGGCCAGTCAATCTGAGCAAGCCTGTGATGAGCCCTCTACTCCTGAAAGAAGCCAGCCAGCCAGGCAGTCAGCCAGCCAGCCAGCCAGCCACCCAGCCAGCCAGTCAGCCAGTCAGCCAGTCAGCCAGCCAACGAGCCAACCGACAAGCCTTCCGACAAGCAATCAAGAAGGTTACAACTCCTAGCCGGAGCCAAGAGATCCACAATCTGGTGGCCTCCAACAAAGCCATCCGAGGGCTCACAGCAGTCGACCCTATAGCCAGACTTCTTTTCCAGAAGGTAGGCAAGAGTCTAGACAACAAGGTAGTTAAACTGGCTGGCCAGGAGCAGAAGATTCGGGCTTTGGAAGCTGAAGTAGATAGACTACGGCCAAGGAAGAAAAAGAAGGTTAGACTGGACCCCAACGAACGATTTGCTGGAATTGAGCAGATTATGGAGGCAAAAAGAGAGCTTGGAAGACAGTTGGAAGCCTCAGACATGGCAAACAACTACGTATTTGAGGAGATGTGCTTGGAGTGGTCGATTTTCGACCCTGCCGTGGATAGCTAGATAGGGGCAAAAAATTGATCCATTGGTGGCCTGATCCATTGGTGGGTGCACGGACTTATGAGGGAAGTAAAATTCGACTACGTCGCTTCGTTCGGTGGTTAGCGACGGCCCCTCCGCAAGCTCCGGGGCGCTTCCCGTCTCTCTCCCGCTCCTGGCGAATTTACCACCGCATCCCGAAGAGCAGTAGTTAATTCCTTAGATTTCCGCCCTTTGATTGGTGGAGGGAGAGA